>CAKJTW010000020.1:35742500-36982902 GCA_917880005.1 Nanger dama | reverse complement strand
TCCTTGGAAGGAAACTTATGACCAATCTAGATAGTATATTGCAAAGCAGAGACATTACTTTGCCAACAAAGGTCCGTCTATTCAAGGCTATGGTTTTTCCAGTGGTCATGTATGGATGTGAGAGTTGGACTGTGAAGAAGGCTGAGCGCTGAAGAATTAATGCTTTTGAACTGTGGTGTTGGAGAAGACTCTTGAGAGTCCCTTGGACTGCAAGGAAATCCAACCAGTTCATTCTAAAGGAATCAGCCCTGGGTGTTCTTTGGAAGGAATGATGCTAAAGCTGAAACTCCAGTACTTTGGCCACCTCATGCGAAGAGTTGACTCATTGGAAAAGACTCTGATGCTGGGAGGGATTGGGGGCAGGAGGAAAAGGGTACAACAGAGGATGAGATGGCTGGTTGGCATCACCAACTCGATGGATGTGAGTTTTAATGAACTCCAGGAGATGGTGATGGACATGGAGGCCTGGCATGCTACAATTCATGGGGTTGCAAAGAGTCGGACACGACTGAGTGACTGAACTGAACTGAACTGAACAATATGGTACTGATCTAACACTCTATCTGACATGTGAGCCCTCCATTCCAACTGAATGGTGTTCTTCACCCTTCCCCATATAAACAATGCTGACTCCCTTCTCCACAATCTTGTTTACGCTGTCATTCTCCAGATGTTAGACGTTCATGTAAAAACACAAATCTCCGATGAAACTTTCCTACTCTTTCCTTCCCACAGTGATTTTCCTCTGAATCTTGAGCCATTTTTTTCCAATAGTGTTCAGCCAGAACACTATTGGTATTTTGGTCCTGGTGACTCTTGTGTGGCAGGCTGTCCTGTGCACTGCAGAAGGTTTAGTAGCATATGTTGCCTCCGTCCTACTGGTGGCTCTACCAGTAAGAGTCATCCCTTCAGCAATGACCAGCAAAAGTGTCTCCAGACATTTTGAAATATCCCTCATGGGGGCAAAATTTTCTCTAGTTGTCCCAGATCATTATTGCCTGTATCATTTATGTTGGCATTTAAAAATATTTCATATATATGTATCTTACTTCCTAAGTGAGATTGTTTTAGTATAAATATTGTGTCTTACTTTATTTTGAATTCCTTATAGAGCACTGTAGTTAATACTCAATAAATACTTAAAACGTAAATGAGTGAGTGAAAGTCACTCAGCCGTGTCCAACTCTTTGTGACCCCACAGACTATACAGTCCACAGAATTCTCCAGGCCAGAATACTGGAGTGGGTAGCCTTTTCCTTTCCAGGGGATCTTCCCAACCCAGGGACTGAACCCAGGTCTCATGCATTGAATGCGGATTCTTTATCAACTGAGCCACAAGGGAAGCCCTAAACTTAAATGCTTAGTATCTAAAACTTAGAATGAATGTGAAAGATCATTTGACCCAATCTCATTTTTTTAAACTGTGGAAACTCAAAAATAGGAAGTAAAACTAGTTGCCCAAAATGAATGTGTGTTGGCAGAATAGCTCTCTTCTACCCAATCAGGTAGCATTAATATTGTAGTATATTTCTTCTTATTGAGTTTATTATGAGGGAGTTAATTTCACATCAGCATGAGCAAACACTAGTCTATAACTTTATTAAAGGTTTCTTCTGTGACTTTGCTTTAATAATGTGCATATGTTTTATTAATATCCTTATATTTTTATATTTAATGTAAAAAGAAAAACTCTGATATAAGAAAGGGCCCTTAACATCATGTTTGAAAGATAAGAGTTTAGCATGTATAGCCATGTAGTCTTCAGGGAGTCACTTAACTTCACTGTGTCTCCAATCTCATCTTTAAAACTCTTATTCTGCTAAAAATAAAATAAACTCCTTTACAGAGGAAAAACTGTTTTGTTGTTGCTACCATATCCCCAGTACCTGGCACAAAGTATGACATTCACCAAATATTTTCTGAATGACTGACAAACTGGAGCTATATTAGGGGCTTATTTTAACTTATCCTGAACATAAAATGAGACCAAAAAAATCCTGGAGAGTGTGAAGTGTTAGACAAATTCAAGATATTTTTATGCTTTAGAAGTCTAAGCAATTCATACGTTTAAAAATAGTAAAGTAAGAAATCAAAATTAAAATTTGTGAGATGTTGTAAAGCAGTACACTTTGGGGAAAATATCAGCATTAAATGCCTAAATTAGAAAAGAAGAATGTTCCTGTATTAATAAATTCAGCTTCCATCTTAAGAGTCTAGAAAAAGAATAAGTAAAATCCAAAGTAAGAAAGGAAATGATGATGATCAGAGCATAAATCAATAAAATTTAAAAATGGAAAATCAAATGAGAAAAACTAATGAAATCAAAAGTTCTTTCTTAAAAGACACTCCACACCATATGTTATCAAAGAAAAGCAAATTAAAAGAATTAGCTACTACTAAAGCAAGAGAGCTCCAGAAAAACATCTATTTCTGCTTTATTGACTATGCCAAAGCCTTTGACTGTGTGGATCACAATAAACTGTGGAAAATTCTGAAAGAAATGGGAATACCAGACCACCTGACCTGCCTCTTGAGAAACCTATATGCAAGTCAGGAAGCAACAGTTAGAACTGGACATGGAACAACAGACTGGTTCCAAATAGGAAAAGGAGTATGCCAAGGCTGTATATTGTCATCCTGCTTATTTAACTTCTATGCAGAGTACATCATGAGAAACGCTGGGCTGGAAGAAGCACAAGCTGGAATCAAGATTTCCAGGAGAAATATCAATAACCTCAGATATGCAGAGGACACCACCCTTATGGCAGAAAGTGAAGAGGAACTAAAAAGCCTCTTGATGAAAGTGAAAGAGGAGAGTGAAAAAGTTGGCTTAAAGCTCAACAATCAGAAAATGAAGATCATGGCATCTGGTCCCATCACTTCATGGGAAGTAGATGGGGAAACAGTGGAAACAGTGTCAGACTTTATTTTTCTGGGCTCCAAAATCACTGCAGATGGTGACTGCAGCCATGAAATTAGAAGATGCTTACTCCTTGGAAGGAAAGTTACGACTAACCCAGATAACATATTGCAAAGCAGAGATATTACTTTGCCAACAAATGTCTGTCTAGTCAAGGCTATGGTTTTTCCAGTGGTCATGTATGGATGTGAGAGTTGGACTGTGAAGAAAGCTGAGCGCCCCGAAGAATTGATGCTTTTGAACTACGGTGTTGGAGAAGACTCTTGAGAGTCCCTTGGACTGCAAGGAGATCCAACCAGTCAATTCTAAAGGAGATCAGTCCTGGATGTTCATTGGAAGCTGCTGAAGCTGAAACTCCAATACTTTGGCTACCTCGTGCAAAGAGTTGACTCATTGGAAAAGACCCTGGTGCTGGGAGGGATTGGGGGCAGGAGGAAAAGGCGACAACAGAGGATGAGATGGCTGGGTGGTGTCATCGACTCAATGGACATGAGTTTGAGTAAACTCTGGGAGCTGTGATGGACAGCGATCCTGGCGTGCTGTGATTCATGGGGTTGCAAAGAGTCAAACACGACTGAGCGATTGAACTGAACTGACACACCAATGGCCAAAATTCAGAAACTGACAACATTAAATGCTGTTGGGGATATGGAACAACAGAAATTCTTATTCAGTGCTGGTGGGAATGAAAAATGATACAGCCACTTTGGAAGTTTGACAGTTTTTTACAAAGCTACATATACTCTTACCCTAAATGGTATTGGTGCATACTCTAAGGAGTTGAGTATTTATGTCCACACAAAAACTACACCAGGGTATTTATAGCAGCTTTATTCACAATTGCCAAAATTTGGAAGCAATCAAGATGTCCTTCAATAGTTGAATGGATAAATTGTGTTATATCCAGACAATGGAATACTATTCAACACTAAAAGGAATAAGCTTATCAATCATTAAAAGACATGGAGGAATCTTAATGCATTTTACTAAGTGAAAGCAGGAAATCTGAAAAGGCTACATACTGTATGAATCCAACTACCTGACATTCCAGAAAAGGCAAAATTATAATGACAATAAAAGGATCAGCAGTTGCCAGAGGTTAGGTGGAAGGAGGAACAGATGAAGGTCAAAGTATTTTTAAGGCAGTGAAAATACTATCTACTACATAATGATAGATATCTGTCATTATACCTTTGTCCAAACCCACAGAATGTGCAACATCAAGATTGAAGTTAACTGTATCTTTGGGTGATTTTGAAGGGTCCATATACCTTCATTCTTGGTTAAAATGAACCACTCTGGTGAGGATGTTGATAATGGGGGAGGCTATGCATGCATGGGGGCAAGAGTACTCATTTTTAAGTGTCTTAATATGAACACATGAAAGTGAAAGTGAAGTCACTCAGTCGTGTCCAACTCTTTGCGACCCCATGGACTGTAGCCTACCAGGCTTCTCTGTCCACGGGATTCTCTAGGCAAGAATACTGGAGTGGGTTACCATTTCCTTCTCCTGGGGATCTTCTCGACCCAGGGATCGAACCCAGGTCTATGCCTTAATATGAAACTACTCTCAAATATAAATAGTCAGTCAAAGATTACCTGACATTGGCGAAAAGCCTCTAACAAAAAAGAAACTGGAGACAAAGCAGAAAACAGAAAATGTAAATAAACTATACTATCCTCGGAGACTGAAGAGATCTTTGAAATTAGGAAAGGAAAAACATTCAGAGAAAAAAATCAAATTAAAATCTTTAAAGCTCATTAAAAATAGGATGAGAAATAAAATGTATTTAAAATATGCCTTAAGTTTCAAGACTCTCTCAGTAAATGCAGGGGGAAATGATGAAAATAAGGAAAGGAGATACAAATAAGAGTGTCAATACAGAGAATTCAATAAATAGTTAAGAGCGCTGGTGGGGGTGGGGAAGCTGGAAAAAATGAAAGTCAAAAAAATGATTCAAAAACTTCTCAGAACTCAAGGATTTGAGTTTGAAATTGAAACCAGCACTGTGCTATGCTTAGTTGCTCAGTCGTGTCTGATTCTCTGCAACACCATGGGCTGTAGCCCACCAGGCTCCTCTGTCCATGAGGATTCTCCAGGCAACAGTACTGGAGTTGGTTGCCATGCCCTCCTCCAGGGAATCTTCTCAACCCAGGTCTCCTGCATTGCAGGCAGATTCTTTACCACCTGAATCACCAGGGAAGCCCAAGAATACTAGAATAGGTAGCTTATTCCTTCTCCAGAGGATGTTCCCAACCCAGGAATTGAACCAGGGTCTCCTGCATTGCAGGCAGATTCTTTACCAGCTGAGCTACCAGGGAAGCCTCAAAACCAGCACTAGATCAAATCAAAACCCTTAGCCATCAGTGGGTGCAGGAGATGCCATTCCCAGCACCTCTGAGGTCGGCCTTTACAACTTTCTAGAGAGTAATCAAATGGGTAGACCTAGATCTCAGTAGGCGAGTGACCCTGGTTTCCCTTTCTAGCTGTATAGGAAGAGGATTAGTGCAGCCAGACAGAAGGATGACTCTGAAACAGGACCTGATAAAGTTAGAGAAGATAGGAATGCAAACCAGACCCATAGAATATTTCACACCTGTAGCTAATGTAGTCTGTATTCTTGTCAAATGTGTCTCTTTACAATCCAACTTTTTTATATAAAAGGAGAAGAAGGAAAGAGATAGTGTCTTTATTATTATTATTATCATTATTCTACAGTATGATAGGAAGACAGTGCTAAAGATTTTAGGCAGTGGACTATTTTAATTTTTTAAACATCACTCAGTCAGCTTACAAGGACAGCACATAATGGGAGCTTGACACTGATGTACAGCCTTCAGTCATTTCCACAGAGGATCGGGGCTCCCCCACTTCCCCTTCCTGCCACCACCCCTCACCCCTGCACTATAGACAATACCGTGGGATCTCTCCAGCCTATGGCAAAGTTGTGGTGTCTCCTTCCTTCCTCAGTTCTCTAGATTAAGCTTTTACCCTGAGGCCCTTGTTAAAATGCAAGTCTGTCACCTAGGAGATTAACACAAGAGCCCATCTGTTTGGTTCAAAAAGCTGGCCAGTAGCAGCCTGACACCTAGCTCCTGACAAGAGCTCATGACAAGCTCTGTTCAGTGAACAGAGGCCCTGACTTGGTCGTGAACAGAGCTGGGTCCCAGGACCATCTTGGCTACTCATTTGCTGAGGATAAGCCTCAGCTTCCCCAGATTCACTTTTTTATCAAAGACAAACTCTACCCACAGAACAGTATTCAATATAATTGTGCTCACAGACCTCTAAGATTCTGTCCCACCTTAAAATTCAGTGGCTCTATATGCTGAGTAGAATATATACTCTGACACCTCAGTCACCAAGAATAAGATTTGATTTTTTTAAAGAGTATCTATTGTATTTTAAATATCCATATAATGTATCAGCATATGTAATTTTTTTATTGCAAATAATTCCAGCTGGTTAAATTTAGAATGCTTATTTTAAAACCAATTCAACAATACTCTCCAGCACGATTCCCAGAACATTTTCATTTGATTGGGAATTGTTTAAATTTTAATTCATTTTAAGCCCTTCTTTCTCCCAATTATGCTCCTCTTAGAAGGTCGCATTTGAAATATTGACTGCAATTGTACAGACTCTCTTATTAAATCATGGATCTCAGCAGTGATACTGCTACCATGTGGATGTTTTCTGGGTCACATGGAGAATGTGTAGTGGGGTAGAGAAAATACATTAATATGATTATGAACTGTTTTTGTGGATTCCCTTTTCCTTCCAAGAGTGCCTGCCAGAGGCTCACTTCTGCCCTATATAAGGATCAATACTAACATGCTCTTATTCATCTGATCTTTCCCTTTCCCTTTTAAAACGTTTAAGATAACAGCAAAACTGTTCTTCCCAAATACTTCTGTTAGTATAAACTCTAGAAAAGCACAGAAAACCAAATCAAACTGTGCAGGTTCCATTAAGTCAAACAGGTTCATTTCCTATAAATTCATGATCACACTGCTTTCCCTGTCCTGACTGGTGTTTTTGCTGTACTCTGAAATTTTATTCAATCTGGATCCCAATTTTCACTGGCCTTGGGAAAAGAAAGTGGAAACAGTGGCAGCAGAGGTTGGGAGAAGGGCTGCAGACAGGGTTCCCAGTGGATAATGAAGCTCTATTTTGGATACAGAGCCTTCCTGCATCTTCATACCTGGCTTTTACCACTCTGTACAACAACAAACTTATACTTTTTCTTAACAACTCTTTATCTCCTTCTACCCCTTTACTGGCCCAGCTACTGCTAGAAACTGAGATTTACCCTTTTATCTTAAGAGCTACAGCCCTTTATAGCTATATACCAGGCACTGAGTTAGGCATTTCATCTAAATTTTATCACTTAATCCTTAGACAGTCTTACAAGTCAGGAATGGCCTTGATTGTTCTAAAACTAGGGAAATTGAGCCTGGAGAGTTTAAATAACTTGCATAATGTCTAAAGACAATACAGAGTTGAGGTTAGATGCGTATCAGTTCTGTCCCACTGTTTAAAATATCTATTTATGTAAAATGAATGATAGCCAGGAGGTAGTATTAGAGTACAAAAGTGAGTACAAAAGTGAGTACAAAAGTGAGTACAAAAGTGATAAAGCCAGTACTATGGTTGGATCAAAAACTACATTAACATAACATCCCCATGTCTAGAGAAAAAACTTAACTAATGACTTCCCTGATCTCATATTCAGTGATTGTAAATGGCATATTGTCAAACTAAGGAAAGCTTTCAGCCATAAGTAACAGCCTAATTTTTACTGGCCAAAACACATCTTTCTCACGCACAGTGAAGTTTAGAGCCTGTAGCCACACTAAAAAGTAAAATGAAACATGTAAAGTTAACTTTAATAATACATTATACTTCCCCCAATATATCTAAAATAGTATCATTTCAACAGGTAGTCAACATTAAAAATATAAATGATATAATTTTCTGTATTATTTTTTATATTGTCTTTGAAATCCAGCATGCACTTTGTGTTAACAGTATATCTCAATTCAGACTAGCCACATTTCAAGTGCTTTTAGCCCGATGTGGTTAGTGATGACCATAGTGAACCAAAGGGTAAGAGAAGTTACTGCTGGAGTTAGATTCCTAGTAGTTTTCAGAGCTTTCTCCTCATATTTAGCACCTCAGATTTACAAAATGGTTACCAAAATACCAGACATTGCATCAGTATCCAAAGCAAGAAAACGGAAGAGGCACCACTAGTAAAATCCTCCCCAGAATACCTCTATTTACATCTGTGGACGATGTCCCAACATAACCCTTCATCACAAGAGGGGCTGGGAAAGTGGGAAAATTAAATTTTTCTTCTGATTTTCAGTGGAAGTATAAGAATATGGTAAGTCTCCTATATACAAATGAGTTTCATTCAAACAGCACATTCATAAGTCCAATTTGTTCATAAATCCAGGAAAGTTAACCCAGGTACCCAATTATTATAGATAACATCAGACGTGTGAACTAACTTAACATGACTGGACATGTGAATGCATGTTTGCATCTTTGAAAGTCTGCAACTTGAGGGTTCATATGTAGGGTGTTTACTGTAAAGGGGTTGGAAATAGAAATATATTTACTAACTGGCTAGCTCAGACAAGGATATTATTTTTTTAAAAACTAAGAAGATTGTATTTTAAATAAAGAGACATTCTAAGAATTACAGAAATATGCTCTGCTTCATTTCTGTAAGATTTATATAATATTTAACTAAATGACAAATGGGTTTTCCTTTCAGAATAATACCTATATAGCTCACTCACACCATTTTCCAAATGAGAGAGAGATGGAATATCAGGAATAAAGCATCTGGAGAGAAGAGTGGTTCTCAGAAGATGAGAATATTGACCTCGTTTCCCCCCACATCTTTCTATGGAGAGCCTTTTATGAATACCTGAGTGCACATAACCGAACACCAAATGTAACACTATTTGCTCAAATTCCTCTAGAGCTGCTAATGTCAATGTTCATTTTAATACAACATAATGTATGAAAGTGAAAGTGAAAGTCACTCAGTTGTGTCCGACTCTTTGCGACCCCAAGGACTATACAGTCCGTGGAATTCTCTAGGCCAGAATACTGGAGTGGGTAGCCTTTCCCTTCTCCAGGGGATCTTCCCAACCCAGGTCTCCTGCATTATAAGCGGATTCTTTACCAGCTGAGCCACAAGGGAAGCCCAAGAATCACAATGTACATGCTGCTCTTAATAGTTTATACTTCTTCCCAGTTTTCTCTTTCCAAAACAAAATAGCAATAAATAGATCTAAAATAATACCATCTTATCAACAAAATTTTGTGGATACATTAATGAAAAAGAAAAAGATCTTTAACTTCAGAAAAATGAATAATACATAGCTTTGACATAACACTGGAACTTGAGTAACAGGAAATGGAAGCAAATTAATCTAATATTATATTGTAGATAGTTTGAATTCCTCTGTCTTATTGTACAGATACTAAATATTATGGAAAACCTAACTATTGTCTTCTAAAGTATTTCTGTATATTCTCTCTTCTCACAAAGATGCTAAAAATAGCCTCAGTTATTTTAAACCATTACATGACACAGCATATTCTATTAATGGTAGAAAACTAATCTATAATAAACTCATCGCACTTCATATAAATTAAAGTTGATACTCTGTTTATTTAGTTTTGAATATGCACATACATGTATATGCAGGCTTTCCTATAACTAATCCTCTGAATATTCAAACAGCCCACTAGGTCATCTAATGGGATTGTGTGAAGTAAAGTTGCCATGAACTGGAATAGAGGGCTCACTGCATGAGCTGACAATTAACAAGGATAAAATTCCTCAGATGAAAATATGAATGAGTTTAAACCATCAGAGAAATTAGGTCAATAACATAGTCTTTAATTATAATCTCCTGAGATTTGCATTCTGAAAAGGAGTAGAAATCCTTGGATTCTATATGAGAAAGAGTAATCCCATTATAATTTCACTAGACTGTAGCAACTGAGATGAACTTTGTACAGCATCATATGAAGGACACGTGTTGACCTCACCACAACTAAGCCCCAGTTTCAAAAGATTCCTATGATTATCGCTTAATACATTAAAAACCAAATAAAAGAACAATTTGTGCAACATAATATTACCACTAATACCATTAATATCACTTGAAATCTGTTCTTGTTACATGTTTGACAGCATGTCAAATGGTTGTATAACCCCTGTACACATACAGATGCCTGACTCCTATGACACAGGATAATGATAGTACACACTGCAAATCAGTGAGGGACTCCTTAGTGACATAAACTCAGCGCATAAATTGCCAGTGGGTCATACTTACCCATCATTATGGTACTTAGTAAGTATGCACTCAGGGCTATTAACACCATTGTGGGCTTTGACATATGCCACCATGCAGAGGCTGATTACCAGCTACATAAACACTGTGCATAGATCTCCTAGATTGCCAAGGCCATACATTCCTTGGAGACCTTAAAATGATGCCTGTGTCACTTGAAAATGACATATGATCACAATGTTCTATTTGAGAACACTGTCAAAGTAGTGATTATTTCAGAATTTAAGGGAGAAAAAAATGAGAATACTTTCATGCTAATTAATTAAAAAGACTGAGGGAACACATTTAAAATCTAATAATAACCCTGACCTCACCTCCAGCATCTGTCCTTGACTTAGACATACAAGCAAAAGACTTTTGGTGCTGTAGACATGGATGAAAGCTTGGAGAAATTTTGAAGAATCAAAAATTTTAAATTCAATGTTAGATCCTTATGCATGCCTCTCGTGCACCCTATTATGTGACTCAACCCACTTCTCTACTGTCTGTTTTCCCCTCCCTTGCTCTTCTCTTTGCCCACCCTTCAGAAACGGGGAAAACAAAAAACAAAAACAAAAAAAAACTTCTATCTTCTTACAGAGTATTTCAGCTATCGCCAGCCCCTGTACCCAAACTCAGCAAAGCAACACCTTTTGTATATTCCAAAGTCATGTCAATGAGTCATGCTTATTCTTTCACTTCCTATGAATATTTGCTTAAATAAAGGAAAGGTATAGGGCTATGAGTTGGTGATAGATAGGGAGGCCTGGTGTGCTGCAATTCATGGGGTCGCCAAGAGTAGGACACAACTGAGCGACTGAACTGAACTGAACTGATAGTGCTATGACTTATAACACCATACCTTAGAAAGCAGATGCTGACACGTTTATTTTAATCAGATTCTTCTATTATAAATGGATCAAACATTTAAATGACCTAAAATCTAACTGCTAGTAGTTTACTGTTGTGGTCTAAAATGTAAGCTAACAATTATGTAACTTAAAAAAATAAGGGTTAAAAATAAATAATTTGCAATGTCTGTAACATGATATACAAAAAAATCAAAATTAGAATAAAGCAAGTGATTTTTATATATCTAGCTATAGCAAACAATCTACTCAGTTCTTTTCCTATAAATTAGATGTCAAGTTGAAATAATTTGTTGTTGTTCAGTCGCTAAGTTGTCTCTGACCCCATGGACTTCAGTATACCAGGCTTCCCTGTCTTTCATTACCCACTAGAGTTTGCTCAAACTCACGTCCATTGAATTGGTGATGCCATCCAACATATGAGGATGGAGATTTACAGAAACTTCAAAACCTAAGCTGTGTATGACATTTTCTCAGTCTATATTAAGCTTATTATACAGAAGTAGATAATTTTATTACTAGTTTACAAGCCCAAACTCTGACAGAATCAAAACATCATTAGCCACATTAAGGTTTCAATGAATGTTTATCCCTATTGATTTCTAGCTTCCATCTGTAAATGGTGCTTCCTCTTGATCCAAGACATTTCCACAGTTTTCATGCTGCTTTATGAGAAAAATGAAAACAAATATTCTAATAGAATTTAACTTCCTCTAATTTCATACTGAGAATTAAACCAGCCATTCAGGAAATGTCATCTTGAGTTAGGTGGTACTTAAGATATCCAGCTGCAAATTAGTCAGTTTTCTGTAAAGGTAAAGAAAGTATGCATATTATTATTTTATTTAAAATATTAATATATGTGACAAACAGGAAAATGTTGCACTCAAAAGAGGATACAAACATATATGAGTTTGATAATCTGCAACAGATAAAATCCATTTAAATATAAAATTACTATTTCTAAATGTGGCTACATCTTATTTTTTGAAATTATAAATGAGTATTACATGCATCAGAAGGTGATAAATTATCTTGGGATTTTGGAGATTATAAGGATCATTATCAACCATTACTTCAACCAGAGCTTAAAGATCTACCTAACCTGGAGATTATTCTAATAATAATATTGACAACTTTTCAAAGACTTTTAGAAATGCCAAAACATTTGATTGCATCAAACTCTAATTTGAACTACATATTTTAAAAGCTTAACTAGCAATCAAAAAAAATTATGCATATAAGCAATTTAATAATCATATGAGTCAAATCTTTCAAGTTTCCTTGCATTCGATCATCTACATTCGAAACTTGGAAGAATTTTGCATTTAATTTTCTAACTTAAAAGAAGGTAAGCTAAAATGCATCTACCAACTAATGAAATATAATAGAAACAACAAACCCATGCATTAAGAACAGGCGTTAAACATAATCTCATAAATAATGAGTTAAATATGTTCTTTATTCATTACTAAGTTTTAGTTGATAAATTTAGCACTTATTCCACTATAGGCAGATAAATATAATTTTATTTAATTTTTAAAATAGTCTCATGATAATTATGCATATCTCCATGTGGTTATTGAGGCTCAGAAAATGTAGGCAACTTTCCCAGCATTCATGTAGCAAACCACAGCGGGAAGTCAGGAGATTGATTCCAACAATGATATTCTTAGTCACCCTTCTAGAATCTCTCACATAAGATTTTGAGAAACAGAAACTTAAAATAGCTGTTTGAAAGGTAACACTTTCTGAATATATATGTGTGACAACTAGCAGGTCAAGTTCCCAGTAACTTTATATCACCAAAAGAAATGCATAGTATAATTTATGAATTGATAAACTAGATATATGAGATATCCTTGATTCTACAACATATGTTTTTAAGCCCCAGCATTTTCTGTATTTTGTCTTGCGATCAAAGTCAAAGAAACCTCCTGTTTCCAGGCAGGGTATTTCTCTAGCTTTTGAGAACTTACCCAGTATCAGAGGCATCTGATTCTTGTCTTGGGTAGCACAACATGTGGTTACATTTTAACTAAAATTTTCACTACTAATTATGAGGAAATTATCTCAAGAATACTTAATTTTCATTACAATGCAGCACTGAAATAAAAATCATTTTATTTATAAAAATCCATTTTCCTCACCTATAAAATGCTGAAGGGCAGTTATCATCAAATTGTTATAAAGATTAAGTGTAAAGATTTAGCATGGTGCTGGGCATGTAATAGGTACTCAATAAATGTGTACTGTTCCATGACAATGCTAATTATGAGACAGAAAAGGAGGATGCAGAAAAGCATGGAAAACAGCTGCAAGATATAAATCTATGAAAGAGAAGAAAGAACATTTCAACAGAGCCATGACCTACTTAATTTTTGGTATGGCAATAACTAAGTGCTTTACGGGACCTAGAAATGGGTAATACTTCCAAGGAAATAAAACAGTTTCATATTGTCATTGAAACATATCCAAAAATGCCACCTCAGACTCATGTAGTTTAAACTACAACTCACGTTTTCTTCCCCCAAAGATCTCCCACTTACTCCCTTTCCCAAAGAGCATGGTACCTACACCATTCCATGTGCTGTTAACATTTATGGTGAACTGAACAGGCCCCTCTCACCTCTAGATTCATGTTCACTTCAGAGTGTGACCTTTTGGAAATAGGGGCCTGCAGATGTAATTAGTTGAGATGAGGCCATGAATGATTAGCATGGGCTCCAAATCCAATGACTTGTGTCCTTCAAACAAGAGAAGAGGACCCACAAATGCACCAGAAAGTAGGGCATGTGAAGACAGAGGCTGAGTGGAATGATCCTGCTATAAGCCAAGGAACATCAAAGAAAGCCAGGAGCCACCAGAAGCTGGAAGAGGCAAGGGAATACTCTTCCCCAGGGGCTTCAGAAGGAGCGTTGCCCTGCCCACTCCTTAATTTCAGACTTTCAGCCTCCTGATCTGGCAAAGAATAAATTCCAGTTGTTTTAAGCTACCAAGTTTGTGGTATTTTGTTATCGCAGCCCCAGAAAAGGAATACACCACCTCCGCACACTCACTCCCATCGGTATCCTTCCTAAACGCTCTCTCCTCTATCCCAGTGTTAAGTGCTAGTTGCCCAGTCCTGTCCAACTCTTTGAGACACCATGGACTGTAGCCCAGCAGGCTCCCCCATCCCTGGGATTCTCCAATCAAGAACACTGGAGTGAGTTGCCATTTCCTTCTCTCCAATGCAGGAAAGTGAAAAGTGAAAATGAAGTCACTCAGTCATGTCCGACTCTTAGCGATCCCATGGGCTGCAGACCACCAGGCTTCTCTGTCCATGGGATTTTGCAGGCAAGAGTACTGGAGTGGGGTGCCATTGCCTTCTCCAAATGCACAGGTGAGCTTCGTTGAATTCACTAAGAGGCTGAATAGAACAAAAAGTGGCTGCTGCTGCTAAGTCGCTTCAGTTGTGTCCGACTGTGCAACCCCATAGACGGCAGCCCATCAGAGGAAAGCCAAATTTGCTTTATCTGTTTAAGATGGGATATCCATCTTGTCCTGCCCTTGGATATTAGCACTCCTGGTTCTTGGATCTTCAGATGGAGGCCAGGATTTACATAATTGGACCCCTGTTCTCAGGCCTTTGGACTGAGACTGAATTAAACTACTGGTTTTCCTCGTCCTTCAGTTGGCAGAAAGCACAGACAGTAGTGCCTCTTGCCCTCTATAATTATATGAAACACTTCCTACAACAAATCTCCTCATTCATTCATTCATAGATAGATAGACAAACAGATAGATAAGACAGAATATGATAGTTTAGTTGCTAAGTCGTGACTGACTCTTGAGACCCCAAGGACTGTAGCCTGCCAGGATCCTCTGTCCATAGGATTTCCCAAGCAAGAAATACTGGAATGGGTTGCTATTTCCTTCTCCAGGGGATCTTCCTGAACCAGGGATTGAACCAGTGTCTCCTAAACTGGCAGGCAGATTCTTTACCACTGAGCCACTGGGAATTTCTGATAGATAGATCCTATTGGTTTCATTTCTCTGGAGAACACAGATTAACACTTCGCCTTCTCAGAAGATATCAGCCAACATTCCAAATATCCTCGTAGAGTTTAATAATCCCAAGTCCCCTTGTCTCCACTCAGAAATTGCCCTTGTATACAATATCTTCTCTTTTTTCCTAGGCAATCCTACTCCCACTCTGAAAGCCAATCAACCCACTCCAATACTCTTACCTGGAAAATTCCATGGACAGAGGAGCCTGGTAGGCTGCAGTCCATGGGGTCGCTAAGAGTCGGACATGAATGAGCAACTTCACTTTCACTTTTCACTTTCATGCATTGGAGAAGGAAATGGCAACCCACTCCAGTGTTCTTGCCTGGAGAATCCCAGGGACAGTGGAGCCTGGTGGGCTGCCGTCTGTGGGGTCACACAGAGTCAGACACGACTGAAGCAACTTAGCAGCAGCAGCAGCAGTAGCAGCTCCTACCTGTGACATAATTACTTTCCCAATTACTCAAGCCCACTTTAATTATTTCTTCCTGTGAAGATTTCTAATACACCGTAACACACAATTCAATGCACAAATACTGATAATTTATCATTTTATGTACGTATATTATTTTTCCACTAACCTATAAGTTTGAGAAGAGTCAGCAATTTTGCAACAGATTGATTCCAAAATCCATTCTCTTTTGTATCTATCTGTTTAAATCTGCATTTTGTACAAAGTGGTAAATGCTTTAATGCAGTAAAAACATTCTAGACATTATAATACTTTTCCTAGGTCACTTAAGTAAACATTAGCTTTTTAAAAATTGGGAAGGATAATTTATTGGCTGTATTTGGCACAAATAAAAAGTTTCTTTAGTAATATATACAAAGTCATATTTTGCTATTTGATAGTTATGTTTATAGAAAAATAATGAGAAAGAGAAAGCTATAAAAAATTTAAAAGCCCATAAGGAAAGTTTCAGAGAAATGAAATAATTTAAGCTAAAGAAAGGAAGTGAGATGGATGAAATAAATAAGGTGAGTTTTACATTTGATGAAAACTTGAACTTAACTTTCTGCAGAGAAGAGCCAGGTAACATATAAGAAAAAATGCATAAAGACATAAATTTATAAAACATAAAAGCAAGAAAGAGACAAAGATTCTCTTCTTTTAAAACTGCTCAAGAGAACAACTATCTGAACAAGAGCGTTTCCTGTTGTGCCTAAAAGCCTGGGGAAGGGTAAGAAGCCTTATTCTGTAAATCCTGAAATCCACTTGAAAGAAACATATATTAAACATGTTTGGTTTTAAAAATAAAACTATCATCTGTAATTTTATTCCTGCTGCTTTTCCTCAGAGAGTGATGATTACAATCAATTCTTTAACCTTTTTAATTACAGGAAAATGGGCAGCTTAATTACACATCATGGGGTAAAGTACAGTGGGAAGCAGCTGCCGTGGTTGGAATTCAGGTGAAAGAGCAATAAAGGCATTGTAAAGAAAAACACTTCTCATCTAGTCAAATAAATAAGCTATAAGAAAAGGCAATCAGACAAGTAGAAGGGGAAAATCTCCACCTATATTTGTTTAATTTGATATTTTAATTAATGAATGAACTTAGGGAAAGACTCAAAATAACTCAAAACCTATCAAATTTTGAATAGAATAATGCTTCACAGACTTCTTGAGAACAGAGGTATTGTCATGTTTCCTTGTCTAGCCTCATTCCACAGCACAACCCTCGGAACCTCTGTTGCAACTAAAGAAAATTCAGGTGTATGGCAGTCGCATCCAACCTGAACCCACAGAGGAAGCATGGACGCATCACTGCAGCCATAAAGAGGCCACGGAAACATCACTCTTAAAGCTCAACCTGTTGCTTACCGATTAGCCCTTGAATCTCTGTCAACCAAGGAAAGAGTGGCTTTCATCCATTCATTTAGAAGTATTTATTGCCAACCCAACACACCAAGCACAGTTTTAAGTACTGAGGACAAAAAAAGTGCACAAGTGAAAGGGCTGGCCTTAGGCAGGGACACAAAATATTCATCTGTATCAACAGGAGGGACAGCAGAGTTTCTACAGATGCATGAAGGCTGGTTGGTTAGGCGTGCAGAGACAACTCTTCAGCTTGTCTTTGATTTCTCAGTGAAGTAGAGGGCAGATTTATCAGCTGAAAGAAGAGGGTGGGCGTACTGAGGGTTTAGGAGAGAGGAGAGTGTGAAACAGCCATCTTAGAGAGTGAAAAAGTCAATGACTAGGAAATGAAGTCCAACTCCTGGCAGTGCCAAGGACCCACAAGGCATGAGTTAATCACTTAGCATGATTGAGTTCCTTCTTCCAGCTACATTCAGTCATTCAAGAGCAGGCACAGAAAGCCAGAGTCAGATTTAACCAGAATTTTGGTTTGCCAGATAAGTACCACAAATGGAGAAAGGAATAAAGAGTCCATATATAAGTAAAGTGTCCTTTAAATGGAAAGGAACAGTGCTGATATTCATGTGTAAATTCACTTAATAAACATTAATTAAAATTGATTGTATTTCTAGCATATGTTTATTTATTGGCTTATAGTAACATTATTTTTGGTTGGCATTTGACACCTCTTAGTGTATGAGGGAACTTTGTCTATACCAGAAAAATAAAAAAATTAATACACCATACAAGGAAGAAGGGAAGTACAAGAAGAATTAAAATAGCTTGAAAATAAAACAGGAATTTGGGGACAAAGGAAAGAGCAAAGCTGGACTGAGTGGCAAGAAGTTGGAAAAACTATTGTTTTGTGGAAAAATTAAGAAAAATTATTTAAGTCCTGTGTGATTCAGAAGCACATATGTGAGAGAGCAAGGTGACTTCTCATCACAGTTACTATGGGGAGGAAATCGGAGCCAGAAGTGAATCTGATAATTTATGAAAACCTCAGGCATACCAGTGGTCTTCCTACAAAGAATGAAATGACAGTTATGTTAATCATATAAGCATCATAACACCCAGGATGACTATTCTTCCCTGGAGCTGCATGGTTAACATTTATGAAACTTTTTTGACCCACAAAGTGAAGGTTATTAAACTAGACATTTAGGCCCACTTTCAGCTCTTACATTCTGAAACAAAGGTTTTCCAGGAAAAAAACAGAGTTAACTAACCACCCAACCTAAAAGTGACAAACTGAATATAACCTAACGTGAGTTCATTGCTACATCCTTAACTGCTCCCTGTTCCCACTGGGATATATGTCTTAATGGACAAAGGGCACTCTCCAGCTGTACCCACCAGCTTGTTTAAAGTGATTATCACTGAGTGAAATGGGAACAGGAGGCAATCACAATCAGGAGGCAGCTCTTCATGAGACAGGGCTCCCATAATCAAGCCACAAAGATTTGGGGACAGTATGCTCTGGCCTTAACCAGTTATTTCTGCCTTGTACGTATAATCTTCTTGCCTTGAGTGATTAAATGACTATGAACACTGTGTCTTAAAAAGGTTAATTGTATGGTCCAGGAGTAAATGTTGTATCACTAGCTCTTTGTTTATCTTAGAAGGCTAACACCACTTCTTGAAAACATAAAGCTGCATATTTTCCATAACTAATTAACAAAGAACTTGATTAAAAGTTATGTACTTCATCTACTAGATGCAACATCTGGGTGAAGGATTTAAGAATTAAGATAGTTTCCAGGTGAAATGAAACAGATTCTTTAAAGGAAAGAATCTTATACAGCTACAATATTTACAACGCTTTTATCAAGACATTAAAACAGAAGCAGATGCTTCTCTATAATTCTAAAATATTAGTTACACATGGTATAATGCATTGCAGAAAACATAATAATAATAATGGATGATAGTAAGACAGAGCAGGTTTCTCCTGGAGTTGGATACAGAACAGATACCAAAGATTTTTGAAGTTAAACTTAATACAGATGCGACAACCATAAATGTGCTGCAAAGTAAATATCACACTAGAGAGAGAAGAGAAAGTATCAATTTTTAAATAAATGTCAATGCTGGGGATGATAGTATAACACATATACTTACTCTTAAAAAGTATGAATTATTAATATTTAAAGCATTAATCATGTAACTATTCTTAAAATATTCTCAGTGATGGACTTATATATGACTCAGTCGTGTCCAATTCTTAGCGATCCCATGGACTGCAGCCTACCAGGCTCCTCTGTCCATGGGATTTTTCAGGCAAGAGTACTGGAGTGAGGTGCCATTGCCTTCTCCATATGACTTAAAAGTCTATTCTAAATCTGTTCTGTGGGTTCGTATGATGAAACATGGTGTAGCTATGACTGGATTGAATAAGAGTGGGCTCCTTATTCTAGATCCCAGTGCTTATTATCTATACAACACAAATTGAAAAAACAGTTCTGTGCCAACACTGTGCTAAGTAAAAGGTATATAAATACACAATAAACTTTTTTTTTTTTTTACTCTGTACCCTAGGTAATTCAAGAGAGAACATGTCAGAGGGCAAGGAGATCTCTTATCAGATTCAGTAAAGTGAACTTGAGAATTCACAGAAGTCTTAGGAATACCAATGGTCTTTTCACAAAGAATAAAATGGGAATTTATGGAAATAACTGTCCAGTGGAAAAGCAACTGTAGATAGGAATAAGCACACAAAAGCATGATAAGGACATTGTTCCAGGTATGTATTGATATAAGGCACCATAGGGACAGGAACAAAGCAATTAGGTACTACTGGAGCTGGATATGCTTTACCAAGAAGAAAGTGACATTCAAAGTGTATTTGAAAGGATGAGGAAGGGGGGACATCCTAGGAAAAGCAGACAGTACCCTAAGTGAAAGCACAGCATGAAAGAGCAGGAATCGTCTACCTCATAAAACCTTCCAAAGCTATAATTTACCTGTCTAAAGCAAAGCAACAAGAGACACGGAAAAAGACTTTACATGCCTATAACATGTCTAATACATACCAAATACTCTGCAGAATCTACAAAGAATCCAGAAGGTGATTTCATATGGCTCCAGTCTTGAAAAAGTTGTGCAAAGCTCAGCTTCTGCGTGATGAAGTTTTGTTCTAGAAACAAAATTCTTTCTGTTTTCAAAACATAAATATCTTAATTTTGATTCAAGAATCAAGAAATGTTTATTGTAAAAATATTCACAAAAACACAGGAAAATATAAAGGAGAAAATTAGATCAATTTCTTAGAAACAAACATTACTTACATACCAGTGTATGATGCTTTAACACTTCCAGTGTATGTGTGGATGTATGTGCATGCCAGAGTGTAGTTCTAAATTTGAACAAAAAGTACCACTTGGAGTAACCTAATGTTGGAAAAGGCAGTCTCCTTGTGTGCAGACACTGACCCCACTGGGCCACATGAGAATGAACCTTGGATATATATGTATAGCTAAATAACTTCTCTGT
The DNA here is from genome assembly GCA_917880005.1 of Nanger dama. Classification (NCBI taxonomy): domain Eukaryota; kingdom Metazoa; phylum Chordata; class Mammalia; order Artiodactyla; family Bovidae; genus Nanger; species Nanger dama. The sequence goes on along the minus strand of CAKJTW010000020.1, from coordinate 36,962,351 downwards.
ACACCTGAAACTAACACAAGACTGTAAATCAACTATATTTCAATAATAAAATAAAGTGAAATACAATTTAAAAAAAAGAATGGACCTTGGGCATGGAACACTTCTTCACCAAGAAATGATAAACCCTTATAGCCTGTACCAGGAAGATTCCCTTAAGTGAAAATAGCTTTCCCTATTGTAAGCTCAGTGTATGCTCCTTTGTTCTGCTTAAGCATTACATCTTATTGTACCCACCCAATCCATTACTATATCTGTCCTCCACAGGGAAGGGACAGGCTCTTGCACTGGAGCTCAGGAGGTGTACGTAAACTGCCCTATGTGAGCTGCTAGGAGAGAAACGCTTGCCTTGGGGGACCAATCCCCACCACTAAAGCCAATTTTGTTCTGCCTCTTCTCTCTGTAAGTAAAGCATTGCTCCATCCAGTGCTTGACTGTCACAGAGATCAAGAGCATCATTTTTAATGACTGTATAGTATTTTATGATTATTTATTCACCCAATCACTTTTTATAGCTATATAATTTATTTTCAATCTGTCCTCACTTCAATTAATATCTTGATTGTACAAATACTGAAAATATTCTCCTACGTTATTTGGGAAGTAAACTAAAGCTTTTACTGTATAAATTCCTGTCCTAAAATGGAGTAAGCAGAGGTTGATTCCTCCAAATGAAATTATCTAATCAGTCATTTCTGCACTCTGATTTTAAAATTACACCTCGCACTTCCTTTTCCCCATAGTTAAGAATGCTTATTGATCCTCAAGGCCAGGGAAACTACCTGTGAAGTTATGACCAGACAGCAGGAGTATATACTACCAACATTCCCATTGAAACCCTGGTGGTACATATTTCTACAACTCTTCAATTAATTTTTTTTCTTTGAAAATGTGAAGCCTTAATAGCTGTACAAATATTTAAATATTAACCATTAAATTTGTTCAAATGAAATGGAACCTCTTCTATTCAAAACGGTCTTCATAAACGTCAAGCATTATCAATCACTGCTTAATCTAGGCTTGGGTTTTCCAAGGTTTGAGTAGCTTTCTTACTTTTTCTTTAAAAATGCAGAATTTTCAGGGCCAACCTTAGCATTTTTTTATTAAATAACCTGTTATCAGTCAAGGTCCTCCAGAGAAAAAGAACCAATAGGGGATATACATATATATTCCTATGTATTTAATAATTCTAACTTCTTCAGAGTGGGCTTCCCAAGTAGTGCTAGTGGTAAAGAACTCACCTGCCAATGCAGGAGCCAAAAGAGACGCAGGTTCAATCCCTGGGTCGGGAAGACCCCTGGAAAAGGAAATGGCAACCCAGTCCAGTATTCTTACCTGGAAAATTCCACAGACAGAGGAGCCTGGCAGACTATGGTCCATGGGTCACAGTAAGACATGACTGAAGTGACTTAGGATGGACAGACGGAAGTTTGTCATTATTGATCCCAAATCTACGTCTCCACATTCACTTTTGTTATTTGTTTTAAAGTGCTCAATTTTCACATTCCTTTTTAAACAGAGTGCAAATTTTTGATCAGCCAAAATAATAAGTTAATAAATACCAACGTATATATATTTTTAATTCCAATACTGAAACTTTAGAGAAAACTGTTTGATAGATTTAATGTTTTTTTCTTTACTCTTCTGAATTTTAGTATCAGTTGAGTCTGACACAAATATCCTAGCCAGCCTCCCAATTCTCTCTGATGTTGAAACATGTCTATTTCATAAAGAGGCTTTGTAGAAAAAACATGGAGTCTGTTTTAAATTGTTGTAGTTCTTGTAGACCAAATGCCTCAAAGAAGTTTGCTAAAAACAGTTTATACAATTATGATTTTCCTAGTTACCACACCCCAAAACTCAAAAGAAGCATCCCTTTGCCAATTACCCATAATTAGTTCCAGAATCCACAGTAATCTCAAATCCAAAATTGAAGCAGTCTCACACCTCCTCATCCTTATTCCTTTCCAGTGTTCCCATTCCTGTGAAACATATCACCTCTTACATTTGACCACAACAGAAAACTGGAAATTGTTGGATACTGCCTCTCCCTTAACACCTTACTAAATCACTCACCAATAAAGGCTGATAACATGACTTCAAGAGTCTAAATCTGTTCTCTTTCCCTAATCCCAAGGTTACTGTCTTAGTTCAGGTCTTAATAATTGTTTCTTGACTGTATTTTAACATTAGCAAGTGGCCTCCTTGCCTCAAATACTTAGGCATTTTTCTCATCCCATTCCCTATCCATTCCCCACCAAACAGCAAAAAAAATTTTCAAAAAATCAAAATGAAAGGAACAAACAAGCAATGTAGTCAGATCATGCAATTCTATTTAAAATTCTTGAATTGTGTTTTCTATTTCACATGGAATCAAGTCCAAGCTCTTCAGCATAGCAAGGACTCTCTCATAACTTTGCCACTACAACATCTTCAGTCTCAGTATTCATTTATTATCCATTTGTATTCTTGATCCACCATTATAGAGAAACCTGCAGACAAAGTTCAGGAGTGACTCCTTTATCCTTTCAGATTATAAAATAAATAAGTGATCCTATTTATAAGCAAAATTCAAATGTGTTCTTAGTAAAAGTTTTGCCAATCAAGCCCTGTATCTTTATTTATTTTAGCTCTGCAGGGTCTTTATTGCTTCATGGGCTTTTCTCTAGTTGTGGTGCACAGGAGCTACTCTCTAGTTGTGGTGCTCAGGCTTCTCCTTGCAGTGGCTTCTCTTGTTGCAGAGTGCAGGGTCTAGAGTGCAAGGCTCAGTAGTTGCAGTTCCCAGGCTCTAGAACACAAGCTCAGTAGCTGTGGTGCACGAGCTTAGTTGCTCCGCAGCATGTGAGATCTTCGCAGACCATGGATCAAATTCGTATCTCCTGCATTGGCAGGTGGATTCTTACCACTATAGGCTACTAGGGAGGCACCAAGTCCTTTATTTTACAAGCAAGAGTTGTTGTTGTTCAGCTACTAAGTCATGTCCGACTCTTTGCGATCCAATGGACTACAGCATGCCAAGTTTTCCTGTCCTTCACCATCTCCTGGAGTTTGCTCAGACTCATGTCCATTGAGTCAGTGATGCCATCTAACCATTTCATCCTCTGTCACCCCCTGGGGCTCCTCTTGCCCTCTGTCTTTCCCAGTGTCAGTGTCTTTTCCCAGTGAGTCGGCTCTTCATAGCAGGTGGCCAGAGTACTGAGGCTTCAGCATCAGTCCTTCAAATGAACATTCAGAATTGATTTCCTTTAGAATTGACTGGTTTGATTTCCTTGCAGTCCAAGGGACTCTCAAAGAGTCTTCTCCAGTGCCATAATTCAAAATGCCTACTCTTCGGCACTCAAGCTTCTTTATTGTCCAACGCTCACATTCAAACATGACTCCTGGGAAAACCATAGCCTTAACTATTGAGACCTTCGTTGGCCAAGTGATGTCTCTACTTTTTAATATGCTGTCTAGGTTTGCCACAGCTCCTTACTGCAAAATTCTGGTGTAAAATGAAAAAAGTAGTGAAAGCCACTAGGCCATTCAAGTACGACCTAAATCAAATCCCTTATGATTTTACAGTAGAGGTGATGAATAGATTCAAGGGATTAGATCTGGCAGAAAGACTGTCTGAAGAACTGTGGACAGAGGTTTGTAACACTGTACAGTGACCAAAACCATTCCAAAGAAAAAGAAATGCCAGAAGGCAAAGTGGTTGTCTTGAGGAGCCTTTACAAATAGCTAAGAAAAGAAGAGAAATGAAATTAAGGGAGAAAGGGAAAGATACCCATCGATGCAGAGTTCCAGAGAATAGCAAGAAGAGATAAGAAGGCCTTCTTAAGTGAACAATGAAATGAAATAGAAGAAAACAACAGTATGGTAAAGACTAGAGATCTCTTCAAGAAAACTAGAGAAATGATCATTTCATACAAGGATGGGCATGATAAAGGACAGAAACAGTAAGGGCTAACAGAAGCAAAGAGATTAAGAAGAGGTGGCAAGAATACACAAAGAACTACACAAAAAGATCTTAATGACCTGGATAACCACTATGGTGTGGTCACTAGCCTACAGCCAGACATCTGGACTGTGTAGTCAAGTAGACCTTGGAAAACATTACTATAAAGAAAGCTAGTGAAAGTGATGGAATTTCAGCTGAGCTATTTCAAATCCTAAAAACCATGCTATTAAAGTTCTGTACTCAATATATCAGCGAATTTGGAAAACTCAGCAGTGGCCACCAGACTATAAAAGTAAATTTTCATTCTAATCCCAAAGAAAGTCAATGCCAAAGAATGTTCCAACTACCATACAATTGTGCTCATTTCACATGCAAGATAACCTTAAATAATAGATTTTAAATATTGGTTTCTCAGCTTCTTAGTAAATTTTTTTCTTAAACTATTTCAAAAGTCAAAAGTGAAGTTATCATTTCCTCTTCAGTTCAGTTCAGTCCAGTCACTCCAGTCACTCCAGTCGTGTCCGACTCTTTGTGACCCCATGAATCACAGCACGCCAGGCCTCCCTGTCCATCATCAACTCCCGGAGTTCACTCAGACTTATGTGCATAGAGTTGGTGATGCCATCCAGCCATCTCATCCTCTGTCGTCCCCTTCTCCTCCTGCCTCCAATCCCTCCCAGCATTAGGGTCTTTTCCAATGAGTCAACTATTCGCATGAGGTGGTCAAAGTACTGGAGTTTCGGCTTTAGCACCAGTCCTTTCAATGAACACCCAGGACTGATCTCCCCTTAGATGGACTGGTTGGATCTCCTTGCAGTCCAATGGACTCTCAAGAGTCTTCTCTAACACCACAGTTCAAAGCATCAATTCTTTGGTGCTCAGCTTTCTTCACAGTCCAATCCTCAGATCCATACATGACCACTCGAAAAACAATAGCCTTGACTAGACAGACCTTTGCTGGCGAAGTAATGTCTCTGCTTTTCAATATGTTGTCTAGGTTGATCATAACTTTCCTTCCAATGAGTAAGTGTCTTTTAATTTATGGATGCAGTCACCATCTGCAGTGATTTTGGAGCCCAGAAAAATAAAGTCAGCCACTGTTTCCAATGCTTCCCATCTATTTGCCATGAAGTGATGGGACCAGATGCCATGATCTTAGTTTTCTGAATGTTGAGCTTTAAGCCAACTTTTTCACTCTCCTCTTCCACTTTCATCAAGTGGCTCTTTAGCTCCTCTTCACTTTCCACCATAAGGGTGGTGTCATCTGCATATCTGAGGTTACTGATATTTCTCCTGGCAATCTTGATTCCAGCTTGTGCTTCTTACAGTCCAGCATTTCTCATGAAGTCCTCTGCATATAAGTTAAATAAGCAGGGTGACAATATACAGCCTTGACATACTCCTTTTCCTGTTTGGAACCAGTCTGTTGTTCCATGTCCAGTTCTAACTGTTGCTTCCTGACCTGCATACAGGTTTCTCAAGAGGCAGGTCAGGTGGTCTGGTATTCCCATCTCTTTCAGAATTTTCCACAGTTTCTTGTGATTCACACAGTCAAAGGCTTTGGCATAGTCCATAAAGCAGAAATAGATGTTTTTCAGAACTCTCTTGCTTTCTTGATGATCCAGCAGATGCTGGCAATTAGATCTCTGGTTCCTCTGCCTTTTCTAAAACCAGCTTGAACATCTGGAAGTTCACGGTTCACGTATTGCTGAAGCCTGGCTTGGAGAATTTTGAGCATTACTTTGCTAGTGTGTGAGATGAGTGCAATTGTGCCATAGTTTGAGCATTCTTTTGCATTGCCTTTCTTTAAGACTGGAATGAAAACTGACCTTTTCCAGTCCTGTGGGCACTGCTGAGTTTTCCAAATTTGCTGGCATATTGAGTGCAGCACTTTCAGAGCATCATCTTTTAAGATTTGAAATAGCTCTCCTGGAATTCCATCACCTCCACTAGCTTTTTTCATCGTGATGCTTCCTAAGGCATATATATATTTATATATATAGAAAGAGACTGAAACTGTTGACATTTCAACACTGTTATAGCTATTTGAAAGTTTAATATAATTTCTAAGGAAAATTTGTGTTTAAATTTTCTAGTAGTTAATTTGTTTTGTACTTTACAAAAGTATCAGTCCAAGACAGAGTTAAAAAAAAAAATCTGTACTTCACAAAAGATAGTTTGAGAAGTTCTGTTCTAGCATACTTTTTAACTCTGCCAACATTGCATCTACCCAATTACCATTAGCATTTGTTTCGATCTACTACTAAACCTCTCCAGGATGGTCTCTTCTATGTTTGACTTTCTAACACTGATACTCCCATGTCGCCCAGTGTCTACCACAAATACTGTCCAAAAGTCTTATTAGGTGCTATGCATCATGAGCCCAATCCTGGCCTCCACAGACAGCCCACCTCAGAAGGGCTGATCACTGTTGTTCAGGCTGTCCCCCACAGCTGCAGAAGAGCTTACCAAATGTGATAAATCTTGTCAATTCCCACCAAAGGGAATGGCATTAAATTCAAGTCTTGCATACTACTGGCAGGGATAATTTGGTGAAATGAATTTGTAATTCTAGCCCTGAAAAGCAACAGTCATCATCATAAGTACTAGCATTAGGTGATCTATTCTTAAAAAGAAAAAGAAAAAAAATTTAAGGCTTTTTCATTCTAAATGACTGCTGAGTCTTACTATAATTCTCATTTACCCACTCAACTACCTATGTCATATTGCCTGAGTCCTTTTCTGGTTTTCCTCCTCAGAAGTTAAATCTCTCAACTGGATTAAAGAGAATTTTTATTCATATTAAGTTTTTCTAGGGATGTCACCAAGATGACAACATAGGAGCCTCCTGAGTTCCCCTCCTTCCAAGGATGCACCAACTATACGCACAAATCAATTTCCTACAGAAAAATCCAGAAATTATCTGAGTGGTTCCTACACATCTGGTAACTGAGAAAATACCTCTGGTACAGGGCCTTACAGCTGGAAAAGAGCTCCCACTCCCAGATTCTCCCTGAGGAGCAGAGTTTGTACCTCATCGTAATGTTACAACTTTTAAGTCGGCCACCAAAGGACTAGATCCCAAATCACCTAGCTCTGAAAGCCAGCAGAGTCTGCATCACAAGGCAAATTGTCTTCCATCTTCTTGCATTTTTAAAAATTTTATTTATATATTTATCTTTGCCTGTACTGGATCTGCCTTGCTTCATGTGAGCTTTCTCTAGTTGCAGAGAGTGGGGGTTACTCTCGAGTGGTAGTGCATGGGCGTCTCATTGCTATGGCTTCTCTTATTGCAGAGCAAGGGCTCTAGGGAATGTGGCCTTCAGCAGTTGCAGCACATGGCTCAGTAGTTGTGGTTGATGGGCCCAGGTGCCCTGAAGCATGTGGGATCTTCCGAGACCAGGGATTGAACCAGTGTCCCCTGCATTGTGAGGTGGATTCTTAACTATTGGATCAGCAGAGAAGCCCCTTTTTTGTTGTTTTAAAAAGTTGTTTTTGTTTGTTTGTTTTTTTCAAAAAGTAAGTTCCAGAATGTCTAGTGTATATTTTTTTGGGTAACTTCGTGATAGGTTGACTAAATATACCAGGATATCTGGCCCATTTATTGGTGAGATGTCACCTGTGTTGTTTTTCTGTCCCATAAAACTATATATAATGGAGGATGATAATGGAAGAGCTAGCACCATTAACTGAATTCCAATAAAAAATCCAGATATTTATTCTGATCATACCAACCTAGGTCCCATACCCACAACTAAACTAGAAAGATGGAATGAATACAATGGTGAGTTTAACATCAGCTTTCACCAAACATCATGGTTCTACAAATCAGTACTAAGAACAGAGTGGAGACAATTGGGTGCTGGGGGAAGGGGTTAGGAATCAAATAGTGTCTGCTACCATCAACAATATGAAAGGCAACCCGTGGAATGGGAGAAAATATTTGCAAACCATATATCCAATAAGGGACTAATATCCACACTATACAAGGAATTCATACAAAGTAAAACATACAAAGTACCATAACAGACATTCTTCCAAAGAAGACATCCAAGTGGCCAAGAGGTACATGAAAAGGTGCTCAATATCACTAATTATTGAGGGAAATGCAAACCGAAACCACAATGACATATCACCTTACACATTTTCAGATCATGGTACAGAGCATGTAACACTACAAGCCTCCCACAAATGTCTTACATTATGTAGGTATGCAGGTGTTTATGGATAAACAGATGGATGATGGAATAATGAGGTTAATTATCTCTATCCCTGGTAAAATGCTTTTCAAAAACCTAGGATAAATAGATTTGGTGAATCAAGTTTCATCATTATAATTAATTGACCTTCTCAACTACTAGAGAAAATAGTGAGAATGGTATATTTCCCATAAGTAAGTTTCAGTTCAGTTCAGTCACTCAGTCGTGTCTGACTCTTTGCGACCCTATGAATCACAGCACGCCAGGCCTCCCTGTCCATCACCAACTCCCAGAGTTCACTCAAACACATGTCCATTGAGTCAGTGATGCCATCCAGCCATCTTATCCTCTGTTGTCCCCTTCTCCTCCTGCCCCTAATCCCTCCCAGGCTCAGAATCTTTTCTAATGAGTCAACTCTTTGCATGAGGTGGCCAAAGTATTGGAGTTTCAGCTTTAGCATCAGTCCTTCCAATGAACACCCAGGACTGATCTCCTTTAGAATGGACTGGTTGTATCTCCTTGCAGTCCAAGGGACTCTCAAGAGTCTTCTCCAACACCACAGTTCAAAAGCATCAGCTCTTTGGTGCTCAGTCTTAGACATAAGTAAATTCAGAATTAAAGTCCCAACTTGATGGTTTCTATAGGTCAGCATTAGCTGAGATCATGGTCCATGATCCTACTTACACCTTACCTCATAGTACATTTTTTAACTTAATTATCATCAAATGTCTGATTAAACAAGAGATGTTAGCCATTCCTTAGAACAAACTGCTGTGGATTAAGAGTTGCCTTATGTGAGTACTATCAGTAGAAAATATCCTGCTTTTTTGATCAAGGAAGAGTATCTTAGAAAGATCAGTGATGTAGTCTGTTTAATCTGAATTAACATTAGATTATGTAATATGGAAATAGGTAATTCCATTTTAACTAGAAGATCAGACTTCTGTTCAATAACTAGATATTTGGCAAAACAGATTTCTCTGGGCCACCTTCAGGACTCCAGAAATCCTCAAATAACTTCAGAACATTGGGGACCAGAAAAATGCCTATGTGATGAATGTAACACTCCTCCCTCCTGAAGCTGTCATTAAAACTGAGCCCCTGGTGAACACTGTGGCAATCTTCATATATAACAAAGAGATATGGCAGTAGATTCTCAGATAATTGGTTTAGAAACAAGTTGTCAAGCTATTGGTTTTAATATCTTATTTAAGATTTTGGAAACTTGCTGAATAGAAACAGTTGTTGAACTAATATAAAATGGACATAGTGAAGTACCTCTCTTTAATCTTATTTTGGATATACCCTTGAAATAGAAGATTTCATATGGAAGAGAGTAAATTATAAGATTAGTTCTGAGCTCTAACACTATGTTAAAGATCTAGCTCCCAACTGAGGCACCAGTTTGAAAAATTTCTGTGTGGGGCAAAAGTAACTGACACAGAGATTTGAATGTGGGGGTTTCATATTCCATTAGAAGGCAATGGCACTCCACTCCAGTATTCTTGCCTAGGAAATCCCATGGACAGAGGAGCCTGGTAGGCTACAGTCCACAGGAAGAGTCGGCCACGACTTCACTTTCACGCACTGGAGAAGGAAACGGCAACCCACTCTAGTATTCTTGCCTGGAGAATCCCAGGGACAGAGGCGCCTGGTGGGCTGCTGTCTATGGGGTCGCACAGAGTCAGACACAACTGACGCGACTTAGCAATAGCAGCAGCATATTCTACTTAGATGGTTCTGGAGCTCTTACTGTGTTAGGAATGTAGATTTATTTTATATAATCAAGAGCTAACGAATTTGTGTGATCCTAAGGATCCTAAGGTAGACAGGTTACAGAGGAGTCCTGCAAGACTCCAAAGACCCTCATCACATGAGCAAACACTTCAAGGCCTCACGTAAAGGGGCACCACCTCCCACTTTCAGAGTTTAAATAGGCTGCCAATTAAATAGTTTACAGTAGGTTTGGAATTATGCTATCTTCCTCACTGCAAAACATTCCACATTTAAGATTCACCTTCATGAATCATCTGATAAATGCTATTATCTCTGTAGTAATCTACACATGATTAATTTAATTACACATTTAGTCTCAACCCAGGCCCCCTGCAAGAAACAGAAAATAGTTTGGGATTCTGTCTGGGTTTGGAGGCAAGGTTAACTCTCATACTTCTGCTTTGACCTCCAGGAGTAAGGAATATGTTATCTGAGAATTAGGATTAGAAACTCCTCCAGTTTCCTGGATCAAAGTCCTTCTAGTCAGACCCCTACTTCATTATAAAATTCAGTGCTAGTGCTACTGACTCCAAAGCTGGAATAATTGCCAGATTTTACTTTTTCTTCCTGTTCAGTTGTTTGGTACATCTCCCTTAGTTTCTTGACCTTTGTCCCTCGCATTCACCGTATTGGTGGAAATCAAACAGCCCATTCCAAGAGGGAAAGGGCAAGTGATTGTTATGGTCTTTCAACTATTAGTGCCTTCAATTTCACCATGAGCACAATTTAATATCCATTCCATCCAAAGCAGGCCAGGGGCTAAATATGACTACATGCTAATGAAATAACCTCTAAGTCACTTTTAGCTTTATAGAATTAAGTTATTATTTGTCAGTGGTATGTGACACGGTACCTTATGTTTCAGAAAACTAGCATCTTTCTTGCATGTTATCTATATGATTTCTATTTCTAAGGATAAATGAATGATTTACTTAAATGTCATTTTTAATTCATTTTTATACATGAAAATATTAAATGAGTATTATTATAAGATTTCTACATTTAGCAGATACATAAAATGTTAAAATTTATAATACCCATATACAACAAAACAACATCCTGTCCTAAGTTGTTGATATCTAACATTATCCCTCTAGATAGTCATGACAGAAATTATACTTGACTATGAGTCATAGCTATTAAATAGAACAGTAACTCTGTGTATAAGAAAATATATAAAATCATTCATTTGGTTGGAAACACCATGAAAATGTTTCCCATGGGTACTTAATCTGAGCCTGAGGAATTATGAAGTTTCCCATTCTTATTAACATAGTTTTTAAATAGTGTGTGTGTATGTAAAAAGAAAGCATGGTCAAGAAAATGAATAAAAATTCATAAAACCTTGGAGAAAAATCTAAAGAAATTGATCACACCTTAAAAACTGAAATAATAAAACTAATATTTATAAATGAACTGTTATAAAATAATCCCTATGTCTCTTTCTTCTGCAATATAACAGAATCAATGTAGCTATGCCAAATTCATTGCTTTTGACTAAAAATAAAACAGACTTTTTAAATGAGTAGGATCAACATCTTAAAGAAGTTCCACAATGATCTGTTGTGTGCCTTAATTTTAATTAAAAAACCAAATGAATAGCATAATGGAAGCAAAGAATCAACATTAATCTTTAAATCAAAAGGATTTACAATGAGATTATAATTAATTACATGCCAAAAATATCTTATTGAATAGGGTGGTGACCTCAGTTACTTTGTTTAATCACTAGAACAATTCAATCTCCAAATAAGAATTTGGATCAATTCCAAATATATCCAATTAAGATTATCAATTCACTAAGAACAGGGACAATAAAACTCCAAAATAAACTCTTTAAAAACTTTTCTTTTTGATTAATGTATCTGCACCATTTTTTTTTTTTTTTTAGTACTTAGGTCCTTAAGGAAAACAATCTTGGCAGTAGAACTCTGCTAGCCCCACGATGCCTGGGAGCAAACATTTCCATAAGTAATCGTGTTGATTTTTTGTTCTATTACTGAGCACATCAGTTGTCATTCACTAAACACATTTGCACCATACCAAAGTAAAAACAAACAAACAAAAAAATGCTGTTCTTTTATCTTGACTACATTCTGGACAGCTACAGATTAGCAGATTTTATCCTAAGGATTTGGAAAAAGCCTTTAGAATTTTGATATGTTTCTACATGTGTGCTTCTGAGACTTTTGTCTCTCAAGTTCTGCAACAATACTATACAGGTTCGCTAGAAAAAAACTTATATTGCCAAAGGACTATAATTCATTTCTCTGGAAACCTGCAGGATTGTAACATATAGATGACTCAGAAACTGAAAACAAGAACGAATCATTTCTGGCATCTTATAAATGAAAATGTATTTTACTAATGTAAAGCAACTTTCCATTTCCCATTGAGTGACCCTGGAAAAGCATTTATGAGAACACATTTCATTTTTTCAAATGTCTATTTTTTTCCACATGAAATGACAAGTGTGTCAAGTATCCTAATTGCAAAATGTTAAATCAATTACAGAAGTTTCCAAGCAGCACCTTTCAATGAACTTCAGAGGGAAACTAAAACAGCCTTCTCTAATTAAGACAGGGGTAAGGAAGTCAGTCTGTTTCTCTTAACTTTAGTAGTTGCTGATACAGGTTATGTATCTCTGAAACTCCATATATTCTTTTTAAACACACATACACACAATTTAAATATTTTTAAATAATAATTAATACCCTCAACTAGTCAAAATGTGCATATTTCTTGAGTTCCCCTCTATGCACAGCACTCTGTCAATTTCTCCCCAGAATTCTGCCAAAATCGTCTGACTCCAGCTTCAACCTTGGCATTTGGACAATCTTAAAACTGAAGAACTGTTGGCATTCCTGAAGTCATGTGTAATCAATAACAGGTGTTTGATTAGTTACCAACATATCTAATCAATGTAACAACGTCAATAATGTAAATGAGACACGTCCTTCGGATTTATTGTCATGTTCTGAAAATTTACATTCAAGTACAAATAAAAGCATTCTAGATGTAACCCAAATAAAATAATCTTATGTGCTTTATATGCTAAAACTCTGTCACTCAGTTCAACAGTTCATTAATACTGTCAAAATTAATTACAAAATAATAGTCAATGATAAGAGCTGGAAAATTGGTTTTAGAAGGCTAAAAATTTCCTCAATATCCATTTAGGATCAAAACTATCCAGGAGGTCTTAAAAACCTAAAAATAGAGCTACCATATGATCCAGAAATCCCAGTTCTGGACACACATCTGGCTGCTGCTGCTGCTGCTGCTAAGTTGCTTCAGTCATGTCTGACTCTGTGCGACGCCATAGATGGCAGCCCACCAGGCTCCCCCGTCCCTGGGATTCTCCAGGCAAGAACACTGGAGTGGGCTGCCATATGCTTCTCCAATGCATGAAAGTGAAAAGTGAAAGTGAAGTCGCTCAGTCTGACTCTTAGCAACCCCACAGACTGCAGCCCACCAGGCTCCTCCATCCATGGGATATTCCAGGCAAGAGGACTGGAGTGGGGTGCCATTGCCTTCTCCACACATTTGGAGAAAACCACAGTTTCAAAGATACATGCACCTCCAATGTCCATACAGCATTATTTATAATAGCCAAGACATGTAAGCAACCTAAATGTCCATCTACAGAGGAATGGATAAAGAAGATGTGGTAATATATACAATGGAATATTACTCAGCCTTAAAAAAGAATGTAATGATGCCATGTGCAGTAACATGAATGGACCTAGAGACTGTCATACTAAGTGAAGTAAAACAGACAAACATACCACTTATATGTGTAACCTAAAAAAGAAAAAATGATACAAATGAACTTACATACAAATCATAAATAGACCCACAGACATAGAAAAATAAATTGATGGTTACCCGAAGTGAAAGTCAAAGTCACTTAGTCCTGTCTGATTCCTTGTGACCCCATGGACTATACTAGTCCAAGGTATTCTCCAGACCAGAATACTGGAGTGGGTAGCTGCTCCCTTCTCGAGGGGATTTTCCCAACCCAAGGATTGAACCCACGTCTCCTGCATTATTTACTAGCTGAGCCACAAAGACCAATGGTTACTGGAGGGGAGGGTATATTAGGAGCCTAGGATCAACATACTAAATGTTGATCAACATATATAAAATAGATAACCAACACGGACCTACTGCACAGCATAAGAACTATACACAAAGTTTTATAATAACCTACAAAGGAAAAGTCAAGTCTATGTCAAGGCTATGGTTTTTCCAGTAGTCATGTGTGGATGTGAGAGTTGGACTGTGAAGAAAGCTGAGTGCTGAAGAATCGATGCTTTTGAACTTTGGTGTTGGAGAAGACTCTTGAGAGTCCCTTGGACTGCAAGGACATCCAACCAATCGATTCTAAAGGAGATCAGTCCTGGGATTTCTTTGGAAGGAATGATGCTAAAGCTGAAACTCCAGTACTTTGGACACCTCATGCGAAGAGCTGACTCATTGGAAAAAAACCCTGATGCTGGGAGGCGATTGGGGGCAGGAGGAGAAGGGGACGACAGAGGATGAGATGGCTGGATGGCATCACTGACTCGATGGACATGAGTCTGAGTGAACTCCGGGGAGTTGGTGATGGACAGGGAGGCCTGGCGTGCTGCGATTCATGGGGTTGCAAAGGGTCGGACACAACTGAGCAACTGAACTGAACTGATAAAGGAAAAGAAACTGAAACAAAACATATATATATATATATATATATAAATCTGAATCATTTTGCAGTACCCCTGAAATTAACATAACATTGTAAATCAACTACACTGCAATTTCTTTTATATATATATATATATATATATATATATATATATATATATATAAACAAACGCGCAAACCTGTCCACTAGGGACTTCCAGCCTTCTTTACGCGGCCATTTTTCCCGCGCTGGGTCTGTTTTCTCGAGGTGCTGGTTCAGGCCGGGTGACGAGTCTGAGAAAGCTCCAGTGGAGGAGCCTCTCTCCTTTCGCTGCCACAGAGACCGGACTGAGGCTGGCGACAGCACTGGCGGCAAGCGGACCCGGCCGGAACACGGAGCGCCGTGCCCAGCGCCCCTCGTCTCGGGCCGCTCCAGCCACACTGCGCCCGCCGACTCGGGAGGCAGTGGCCGCGCAGCGGGACCCGCCGCAGACAAGCGCTCCGCCAGACCCCAGCGCCCGCGCTGCCCCGCACCGCTCACGGGCCTGCAGCCCAGGCCCAGCCTCTGGGCGGCGGGGGGGCGGCCGGGGGTCGGACAAACAGTGTGACGGCGGCGCGTGGCAAAGTGTTAGGGCGGGAGGGCCTGGCACGTGTAAAGGTTTGGAGGTCAGACCGAGGCCGGAGGACTTGGGAAATCCGGGTTCATCGTGTGCACAGTCAGCAGTGCGGCCGGGTGGCTCAGGATGGGCGGAAAGGCAGTTTCTTCTTTCTGAGGCCTTGGAGGCTGGTGGACACGTTATGTGTTCGTCGCTCAGTCGTGTCCAACTCTTTGTGACCCCATGACCTGTAAGCCTGCCAGGCTTCTCTGTCCATGGAATTCTGGAGGCAAGAATCCTGGAGTGAGTTGCCATGTACTTCTTCAGGGAATCTTCACGTTGCAGGGATTGAACCCGGGTCTCCCACGCCGCAGGCAGTCTTTACTGTCTGAGCCATCAGACAGTAAAAGATACCCAAATACATCTGGAGGCGGGAATAGGCTAGAATGTGGGTGCTGGGGACGGTGAGGCGCAGAGAGCTAGAGTCCTTGGTCAAGAGCAGAGACCTGCTGCGAGGCAGCTCAGACGTAAGTTAGCGGGGGTCACCAGGTCCCAAGGCTGGGTAGGGTACAGGAGATTCCTGCATTCCTGGAGCCCAGCCATAGTTACCTTCCTTTTCTGACAGGTTCCATAGGTTTTAAAAGTACTCAGGGATCCCACACAAGGCAGGCCAGGGTGTCTCCATCCCTCAGTGCTAAGGACACTGCTGTTAAAGTGTCTGGGTGTTGTGGTGAATTAAGACTCTTCCCTTGGTATATTCTCAGTGCTTCGGTGTGGGGGTCCTGAGGATGTCCCCAAGCCCTCAGTCCTAGGGGCAGGACAGGGGTAACATAGAGGTATTCTCATTCCTGACAACCAGTGTAAACTGGTGTGGAAGGTTATCACAGGAACAGATACCGCATCTCCAAACATATGCAGATGTTTGGAGATGTGACTAAGATGGGAACAGGGTACATATAGCAGGCCTCCATCTTTATGTTAAGAACAAAGACCCGAGGATCAGTAATCAGGCCTGTGATGAGGCTATCTAAGAAGTCTGGCATCATTTCTGGAGGTAATGAGAGGTTTGGATAAAAGGAAGTAAGTGGTGCTAAGCAGTTTTTAGTAGGCTCCGTCAGGCTGGGGAGAAAAGACTTTGGAGTTAAGGAAGGAGGCAAGGAATCCAGGAGGAGATTACTGCTGTTGTCCAAATGAGTGTTGAAGGACCAGAATTGTGGCCATGGAGATGGGAGAGAAATTGGGGTTTTAGGTACATTTTTAATGAAGAGCCAAGTAGATTTTTGAATGTTGTAGGTGAGGGAGAAAAGGGAAAGGTTAAGGATGACTCCATGGTTTTCGGTTCTGGCAGTTGAAGGAATATATCCTTCCTCAACTTGGGTGTGACAGTTGTCAGTAGGCTCATCCGAAGTTTTGTTTTGGTGCTGTTAAGGTTCTCAGATGTTTCAGAAAACAGTGAGTGGAGACACCAAATAGGCAGCTAGACACACACATCTGAAATCTGGGGAAAAGCTCAGGATGGAGACTTTGAAAAGTGGTAGTTATTGTGAGGACTGAGTATAGAGCTGTGGATATTTCGAATGCGAAGTGTGTGTGTGTGTGTGTGTGTGTGTGTGTGTGTGTGTGTTTGTCCCACACAATTGCTTTCAAGTATATTCTAATTTTTAATAATTCTACCATGCCAAAAAGAAGCCTGCACCCTTCAACAGATATCCCCCTTTTCTCCCCCCACAGACCTAGATAATTACTCATCTATTTTCAATCTCTTTAGTTTTGACTATTCTGCTTATTCATACAATGGAATCGTATCATGGGAATTCATCTGTTACTGGCTTCTTTTACTGAGCATAATGTTTTCAGGTCCACCCACACTGTATCATATATCAGTACTTTATTACTTTATATTGCAAAATAGTATTCCATTTGTTGATAGATCATATTTTATTTATCCATTCATCACTTAACAGACATTTGGGTCATTTCCACGTTTTGACTAATATCAATAATGCTGCTGTGTACATCTGCTGTGTGTACAGATTCTTGAGTGAACATAATTTTACTTCTTTTGGGAATATACTGAGGAGGAGAACAGCTAGATCATGTGGTAACTCTATACTTAACCTTTTGAGAGACTGCTAGACTGCTTTACAAAGTGGCTTCATCATTTTATATATCTACGCCCAGGGTATGAGTGTTCCAGTTTTTCCAAAACTCAAATAACAAATTTTTGTTATTATCTGACTTTTCATTCTATCTATCCTCATATGTGTGAAGTAGTATCTTACTGTGATTTTACTTTTCACTTACCTAATCATTAATAATGTTAAGCATAGTTTCTTATGCTTCAGTTCAGTTCAGTTAAGTCAGTCAGTCGTGTCTGACTCTTTGCAACCGCATGAACTGCAGCACGCAGGCCTCCCTATCCATCACCAACTCCTAGAGTTTACCCAAACTCATGTTCATTGAGTTGGTAATGCCATCCAACCATCACATCCTCTGTTGTCCCTTCTCCTCCTGCCCTCAGTATTTCCCAGCATCAGAGTCTTTTCAAATGAATCAGCTCTTCGCATCAGCTGGCCATAGTATTGGAGTTTCAGCTTCAACATCAGTTCTTCCAATTAACAACCAGGACTAATCTCCTTTAGGATAGACTGACTGGATCTCCTTGCAGTCCAAGGGACTCTCAAGAGTCTTCTCCAACGCCACAGTTCAAAGCATCAATTCTGTGCTCAGCTTTCTTGATAGTCCAACTCTCACATTCATACATGACAGCTGGAAAAACCATAGCCTTGACTAGATGGACATTTATTGACAAAGTAATGTCTCTACTTCTTAATATGCTGTCTAGGTTGGTCATAACTTTTCTTCCAACGAGTAAGCGTCCTTTAATTTCATGGCACACTCACCATCTGCAGTGATTTTGGAGCCCAAAAAATGAAGTCAGCCACTGTTTCCACTGTTTTCCCATTATTTGCCATGAAGTGATGGGACCGGATGCCATGATCTTCGTTTTCTGAATGTTGAGCTTTAAGCCAACTTTTTCACTCTTCTCTTTCATTTTCATCAAGAGGCTTTTTAGTTCCTCTTCACTTTCTGCCATAAGGGTGGTGTCATCTGCATATTTGAGGTTATTGGTATTTTCTCCTGGCAATCTTGATTCCAGCTTGTGCTTCATCCAGCCCAGCGTTTCTCATGATGTACTCTACATATAAGTTAAATAAACAGGGTGACAATATACAGCCTTGACGTACTCTTTTTCCTATTTGGAACCAGTCTGTTCCATGTCCTGTTCTAACTGTTGCTTCCTGACTTGCATATGGGTTTTTCAAGAGGCAGGTCAGGTGGTCTGGTATTCCCATCTCTTTCAGAATTTTCCACAGTTTATTGTGATCCACACAGTCAAAGGCTTTGGCATAGTCAATAAAGCAGAAAAAGATGTTTTTCTGGAACTCTCTTGCTCTTTTGATGATCCAGTGGATGCTGGCAAATTGATCTCTGGTTCCTCTGCCTTTTCTAAAACCATTGAACATCTGGAAGTTCACGGTTCACATATTGCTGAAGCCTGGCTTGGAGAATTTTGAGCATTACTTTGCTAGTGTATGAGATGAGTGCAATTGTGTGGTAGTTTGAGCATTCTTTGACATTGCCTTTCTTTGGGATTGGAATGACAACTGACCTTTTCCCATCCTGTGGCCACTGCTGAGTTTTCCAAATTTGCTGGCATACTGAGTGCAGCACTTTCACAGCATCATCTTTCAGGATTTGAAACAGCTCAACTGTAATTTCATCACCTCCATGAGCTTTGTTGTAATGATGCTTCCTAAGACCAACTTGACTTCAAATTCCAGGATGTCTGGCTCTAGATGAGTGATCACACCATCATATTATCTGGGTCATGAAGATTTTTTTTTGTACAGTTCTTCTGTGTATTCTTGCCATCTCTTCTTATATCTTCTGCTTCTGTTAGATCCATACCATTTCTGTCCTGTATTGAGCCCATCTTAGCATGAAATGTTCTCTTGGTAACTCTAATTTTCTTGAAGAGATCTCTAGTCTTTCCCATTCTATTGTTTTCCTCTATTTCTTTGCATTGATCACAGAGGAAGCCTTTCTTATCTCTCCTTGCTATTCTTTGTAACTCTGTATTCAAATGGGTAGAGCTTTCCTTTTCTCCTTTGCTTTTTGCTTCTCTTTTCACAGCTATTTGTAAGGCCTCCCCAGACAGCCATTTTGCTTTCTTGCATTTCTTTTTCTTGGGGATGGTCTTGGTTCCTCTCTCCTGTACAATGTCACAAACTTCTGTCCATAGTTCATCAGCACTCTGCCTATCAGATCTAGGCCCTTAAATCTATTTCTCACTTCCACTGTATAATCATAAGGGATTTTATTTAGGTCATACCTGAATGGTCTAGTAGTTTTCCCCACTTTCTTCAATTTAAGTCTGAATTTGGCAATAAGGAGTTCATGATCTGAGCCACAGTCAGCTCCTGGTCTTATTTTTGCTGACTGTATAGAACTTCTCCATCTTTGGCTGCAAAGAATATAATCAATCTGATTTTGGTGTCAACCACTGGTGATGTCCATGTGTAGAGTCTTCTCTTGTGTTGTTGGAAAAGGGTGTTTTCTATGATCAGTGTGTTCTCTTGGCAAAACTCTATTAGTCTTTGCCCTGCTTCATTCTGTACTCCAAGGCCAAATTTGCCTGTTACTCCAGGTGTTTCTTGACTTCTTGCTTTTGCATTCCAGTCTCCTATAATGAAAAGGACATCTTTTGGGGATGTTAGTTCTAAAAGGTCTTATAGGTCTTCATATAACCAACCGTTTAACTTCAGCTTCTTCAGCATTACTGGTCAAGGCTTAGACTTGGATTACCATGACATTGAATGGTTTGCCTTGGAAACAAACAGAGTTCATTGTGTCATTTTGAGATTGCAACCAAGTACTGCATTTCAGACTCTTTTGTTGACTATGATGGCTACTCCATTTCTTCTAAAGGATTCCTGCCCACAGTAGTAGATAGAATGGTCATGTGAGTTAAATTCACCCATTCCAGTCCATTTTTAGTTCGCTGATTCCTAGAATGTTGACATTCCTAGAATGTCTTGCCATCTCCCTGTCTGACCATTTCTAATTTGCCTTGATTCACAGACCTAACATTACAGGTTCCTATACAGCATTGCTCTTTATAGCATCAGACCTTGCTTCCACCACCAGTCACCTCCACAACTGAGAGTTGTTTTTGCTTTGGCTCTGTCTCTTCATTCTTTCTGGAGTTATTTCTCCAGTGATCTCCAGTAACATATTGTACACCTACTGACCTGGGGAGTTCCTCTTTCTATGTCCTATCTTTTGCCTTTTCATACTGTTCATGGGGTTCTTTCAAGGCAAGAATACTGAAGTGGTTTGCCATTCCCTTCTCCAGTGGACTACATTTTGTCCGAACTCTCCACCATGACACATCCATCTTAGGTGGCCATATATAGCATGGCTGACAGTTTCATTGACTTAGACATGGCTGTGGTCCATGTGATCAGACTGGTTAGTTTTCTGTAACCATGGTTTTCAGTCTGTCTGCCCTCTGATGGAAAAGGATAAGGGGCGTATGGAAGCTTCTTGATTGGAGAGACTGACTAAGGGATCTTATTTTGATGGGTGTGGCCATGCTCAGTAATTCTTTAATCCAATTTTCCAGTTGATGGCCAGGGCTGTGTTCCCTCCCTGTTGTTTGACCAGAGGCTATGGTAGAGGTAAGGAAGATAATGGCCACTCCTTCAAAAGGTCCCATTAGGCACTGCTGCCTTCAGTGCCCCCAACCCTGCAGCAGGCCACATGCCTCTGCTGGAGACTCCTGGACACTGACGAGCAAGTCTGGGTTAGTCTTTTGAGAGGTCACTGCTCTTTTCTGCTGAATCGTTGCTCAAAAACCATCAACAGGAGAATGTTGGATCCCACCAAAAAGAGATACTCTGTGTCCAAGGGACGCAAAAACAGAAGCAAAAGAGAAGCCCCAGAAAGATGGTAGTGTAAGACCTCGCGGCCTTTTCTCGGGAACCGTCACCCCAAAGACCACAGTGACTCGAATTCGATGCAATCAGCAAGAGGATTTATTAGGCCGGGCGCGCCGGGGTTAGATCTCCTCGGAAGGAGTGAACCTCGCGAACGCCAGTCGTGACGGACTTTTATACAAAAAAATCACAGGTAGGTGGGGATGAGGTCAGGGTATGGGATACAATGAAGTAGGGGCCATAGGAGAGGTGGATACATTTGATTGGTGGGAAAAGTTTGCAGGTAATTAAGTTGAAACAGTTGGCTGATCACCCTGCGGCATTTGGTCAATTTTTACCCAGAAAAGTCCGACAGAGAGATACATTCTTGGGAGAGGGTTTCCTTGACCAGGTCATAAGTTATCTGTTAAGAATCGGTCAGGAGGCTCTGAGTCACCAGATAAGGAGTAAGCTATTTTCCTTGAGGCACAGCCTGCCTTCCGGGCTTAAATTTTAACCTAAGTCCTTCAGGCCTTCCTGCCTGTTACCCTCTCACCTCCATCTTGTCCATCTCTCATCTACTGCATCTTTGTTGGACCAGAGCATAAGAAAAAAAATCTGCCCCTTCCCTTCCCCTAGAGGAGGGTGGCTAGAGGTGAGATCTGAGGTTCAGTCTGGAACCTACTTCTCACTCACAAAGTCAGGAAGCCTGGGGAGACCAGAGCTAAGTCCTTTTAGCAGGGTTTCTTTGAGATGCTCCCCCTCCACTTCAGAAGGATGTTGCTCTGAGAGAGTCTGAGGGCCAGGTGCTCTGGATTTGCTCAGGCATCTTTGCAGTGGAGAAGCTCCACTGGGTAAGTCCAGTCCCTCCCCAGTCTCTAATGGACCTCCTCATGGAAGCTCCTTTCACTTTTTGTCTACTCTTTACTAAATTAACAATAGAGACAGTAGTGGCCATTCCACTTGGAGGGAATGGAAGGAATGATTTCTTTTTCTAAAGAAAAAGAAAAACTTTAAAAATTCTGCATTACTTACAAAAAAATATAGAAAGAATAACCTTTCCAGTGACCACTGGATTGTTTTAATATCTCAAACTTTTTTGGCCTTGTAAATAGGATTCAATCATTGGCAATTCTGTTCACTTAAGATAATGCACTATTCGAATAGGTACAGCTTTTGGTCTATCCATAGCTTGCCTAACTGTAACCCTACTCCACTCTCCTGGGTCCTGGTGCACACAAGGATCTGTTTCCCCCAGTCTGGTGTAAGTTCTGGCAGCTGTATGGTGAGGTTAATGGTGACCTCCTCCAAGAGGGCTTATGCCATACCCAGGTCTACTACACTCAGAGCCGCTGCCCCTGCAGCAGTCCACTGCTGACCCATACCTATGCAGGAGGAACTCAAACACAGTTCTGCCTCAGTCTCTGTGAGGTCTCTGGTCCTGGTGCACACAAGGTTTGTTTGAGCCCTCCAAGAGTCTCTGGTGGGTATGGGGTTTGATTCTAAACGTGATTTTGCCCATCCTACTGAAGGACTTAGGTTAAAATTTAAGCCCGGAAGGCAGGCTGTGCCTCAAGGAAAATAGCTTACTCCTTATCTGGTGACTCAGAGCCTCCTGACCGATTCTTAACAGATAACTTATGACCTGGTCAAGGAAACCCCTCCCAAGAATGTATCTCTCTGTCGGACTTTTCTGGGTAAAAATTGACCAAATGCCGCAGGGTGATCAGCCAACTGTTTCAACTTAATTACCTGCAAACTTTTCCCACCAATCAAATGTATCCACCTCACCTATGGCCCCTACTTCATTGTATCCCATACCCTGACCTCATCCCCACCTACCTGTGATTTTTTTGTATAAAAGTCCCTCACGACTGGCGTTCGAGGTTCGCTCCTCCTAAGGAGATCGAACCCCGGCGCGCCGGCCTAATAAATCCTCTTGCTGGTTGCACCGAATTCGAGTCACTGTGGTCTTTGGGGCGACGGTTCCCAAGAAAAGGCCGCGAGGTCTTACAGGCCAGGGGTCTTCAAACGGAGGAAATAGCCTGCAAGTGTCAGACATTTTATCTCTTAAGCGGCAGGAGGAAACAAACTAGTAATACTTTTTCCTTCTCTATACAAATTTAAAAGGAGGTTTCTCTTAAAATTCTCTGCTGTCATAATGATACCTGGTTCCACTTGAAGTTAACCATTGCCTTTTTCTTATGGAAATGTTTATCTTAAGCTATGCTAATGTACTGTGCATTTACCCCAAATTCTGTCTTCAAGTCAGTTCCACCTTTTAGGCCCAGAACCTACTTGATAAACCAGTATGTTAAACTCTGATATTGTTCCTCTAATCTATGTAAATGAAACTATTTGTATGGTGATCTGCCCTTCTTCAAGATTCAAGTTAATCATTTTATGGCCCAAGATAAACCATTTGGAGCCAAGGTTATCCCAAAATACATCTTATGGGTGAGGGGCCTGGTGCCATTCTAAGTTTTGAGACATTCCTTTCTTTCATTAACAGACTGCTGGTGACTATATAACATCCAGCTAAAGGCTAGCAGGGGGGTACTCTTTCTGCCCCTTCTTATTTCTGTGTCAGAAGCTTTCTCTATCTCCTTTATACTTTAATAAAACTTTGTTACACAAAATCTCTGAGCGATCAAGCCTCATCTCTGGCCCCGGATTGAATGCTTCTCCTCCGGGGCCAAGAATCCTGGTGTCGTAATTCAACAACAACCTTTCAGAGGGAAAGAGGTGAAAGATAGGACCCCATGGCGAGGAAGATAGAAAAGCGGACCTAATGGCCAGCCCTCCCACCACAGCTGATACCAGTGGGGATCCTTGAGGGACTACCTGTTCCCCAAGGACAAATTTTGCATGGCAGGAGCCTCAGATCCCTTCTCCTGGCTGGGATTTACACCCTCTACACCAAGTCCCCGCCCTTGGTTCTGCTGTTATTGTAAGGATTTAGGTAGGTAGTTACTCTTAGCAGAGTATCCCATCACCTGTGGTTACTCAAAACACATGCTCCCAAGGAGCTTTCAGTTGTTACATTTAAGGAGAAAAATATCTTTCTTTTGTCCTATCAGATTCTTTTGTCCTGTTAAATCCAACCGTATTGAGGTACCAGTAATGGCACCATCAGTCTGTTCCCCAAGGAGGTGCATATGGCCAGGGTCAGAGTTGGGGTTTGGCCCACACCCTCTAAATACAACTTTATTTCTCAGGCTTCCCCCTCTCCTATGCTAGATAAAGAAGCCTTGTGAAACCAAAGGAAAACTGAAGTTTTCAGGTGATGTTCAGTATTAGTATCAGTTCACTCGCTCAGTCGTGTCTGACTCTTTGGGACCCCATGAATGACAGCACACCAGGCCTCCCTGTCCATCACCAACTCCCGGAGTTCACTCAGACTCACGTCCATTGAGTCAGTGATGCCATCCAGCCATCTCATCCTCTGTCGTCCCCTTCTCCTCCTGCCCCCAATTCCTCCCAGCATCAGAGTCTTTTCCAATGAGTCAACTCTTCACATGAGGTGGCCAAAGTATTGGAGTTTCAGCTTTAGAATCATTCCCTCCAAAGAAATCCCAGGGTTGATCTCCTTCAGAATGGACTGGTTGGATCTCCTTGCAGTCCAAGGGACTCTAAGAGTCTTCTCCAACACCACAGTTCAAAAGCATCAATTCTTCGGTGCTCAGCCTTCTTCACAGACCAACTCTCACATCCATACATGACCACAGGAAAAACCATAGCCTTGACTAGGTGGACCATAGTTGGCAAGGTAATGTCTCTGCTTTTGAATATACTATCTAGGTTGCTCATAACTTTTCTTCCAAGGAGTAAGCATCTTCTAATTTCATGGCTGCAGTCACCATCTGCAGTGATTTTGGAGCCCAAAATATAAAGTCTGACACTGTTTCCATTGTTTCCCCATCTATTTCCCATGAAGTGATGGGACCGGATGCCATGATCTTTGTTTTCTGAATGTTGAGCTTTAAGCCAACTTTTTCACTCTCCTCCTTCACTTTCATCAAGAGGCTTTTTAGTTCCTCTTCACTTTTGCCATAAGGGTGGTGTCCTCTGCATATCTGAGGTTATTGATATTTCTCCTGGCAATCTTGATTCCAGCTTGTGCTTCTTCCAGTCCAGCATTTCTCATGATGTACTCTGCATAGAAGTTAAATAAGCAGAGTGACAATATACAGCCTTGACATACTCCTTTTCCTATTTGAAACCAGTCTGTTGTTCCATGTCCAGTTCTAACTGTTGCTTCCTGATCTGCATATAGGTTTCTCAAGAGGCAGGTCAGGTGGTCTGGTATTCCCATCTCTTTCAGAATTTTCCATAGTTTATTGTGATCCACACAGTCAAAGGCTTTGGCATAGTCAATAAAGCAGAAAAAGATGTTTTTCTGGAACTCTCTTGCTTTTTTGATGATCCAGTGGATGTTGGCAAATTGATCTCTGGTTCCTCTGCCTTTTCTAAAACCAGCTTGAATATCAGGGAGTTCACGGTTCACGTATTGCTGAAGCCTGGCTTGGAGAAGTTTGAGCATTACTTTACTGGCATGTGAGATGAGTGCAATTGTGTGGTAGTTTGAGGATTCTTTGGCATTGCCTTTCTTTGGGATTGAAATGAAAACTGACCTTTTCTAGTCCTGTGGCCACTGCTGAGTTTTTCCAATTTGCTGGCATACTGAGTGCAGCACTTTCACAGCATCATCTTGCAGGATTTTGAAATAGCTCAACTGGAATTCCATCACCTCTCCTAGCTTTGTTCGTAGTGATGCTTTCTAAGACCCACTTGACTTCACATTTCAGGATGTCTGGCTCTAGATGAGTGATCACACCATTGTGATTATCCGGGTCTTGAAGATCTTTTTGTACAGTTCTTCTTGTGTATTCTTGCCACCTCTTCTTAATATCTTCTGCTTCTGTTAGGTCCAGACCATTTCTGTCCTTTATTGAGCCCATCTTTGCATGAAATGTTCCCTTGATATCTCTAATTTTCTTGAAGAAATTTCTAGTCTTTCCCATTCCTTTGTTTTCTTCTATTTCTTTGCATTGAATGCTGAAGAAGACTTTCTTATCTCTTCTTGCTATTCTTTGGAACTCTGCATTCACATGCTTATATCTTTCCTTTTCTCCTTTGCTTTTCGCCTCTCTTCTTTTCACAGCTATTTGTAAGGCCTACCCAGACAGCCATTTTGCTTTTTTGCATTTCTTTTCCATCGGGATGGTCTTGATCCCTGACTCCTGTACAATGTCAGGAACCTCCATCCGTAGTTCATCAGGCACTCTGTCTATCAGATCTAGGCCCTTAAATCTATTTCTCACTTCCACTGTATAATCATAGGGATTTGATTTAGGTCATACCTGAATGGTCTAGCGGTTTTCCCCTACTTTCTTCAATTTAAGTCTGAATTTGGTAATATGGAGTTTATGGTCTGAGCCACAGTCAGCTCCTGGTCTTGTTTTTGTTGACTGTATAGAGCTTCTCCAACTTTGGCAGCAAAGAATATAATCAGTCTGATTTCTGTGTTGGCCATCTGGTGATATCCATGTGTAGAGTCTTGTCTTATGTTGTTGGAAGAGGGTGTTTGCTATGACCAGTGCATTTTCTTGGCAAACTCTATTAGTCTTTGCCCTGCTTCATTCCCCACTCCAAGGCCAAATTTGCCCATTACTCCAGGTGTTTCTTGACTTCCTACTTTAGCATTCCAGTCGCCTATAATGAAAAGGACATCTTTTTTGGGTGTTAGTTCTAAAAGGTCTTGTAGGTCTTCATAGAACCGTTCACCTTCAGCTTCTTCAGCGTTACTGGTTGGGGCATAGACTTGGATTACTGTGATATTGAATGGTTTGCCTTGGAAATGAACAGAGATCATTGTGTTGTTTTTGAGACTGCATCCAAGTACTGCATTTTGGACTCTTTGGTTGACCATGATGGCTACTCCATTTCTTCTGAGGGATTCCTGCCTGCAGTAGTAGATATAATGGTAATCTGAGTTAAATTCACACATTCCAGTCCATTTTCATTCACTGATTCCTAGAATGTTGACATTCACTCTTGCCATCTCCTGTTTGACCACTTCCAATTTGCCTTGATTCATGGACCTGACATTCCAAGTTCCTATGCAGCATTGCTCTTTACAGCACTGGACCTTGCTTCTATCACCAGTCACCTCCACAGCTGGGTATTGTTTTTGCTTTGGCGCCATCCCTTCATTCTTGCTGGAGTTATTTCTCCACTGATCTCCAGTAGTATGTTGGGTACCTACTGACCTGGGGAGTTCCTCTTTCAGTATCCTATCAGGTGATGTTACTCCTAGTCTAAATAAAGTGGAATGTTGTGCATTTAAATCATCATATATTTGGAAGGGTAACAGTTTTATGATCCCTGGCATTGGTGCAGAGTTTTTGCAATGTACCTTCAATTACTGGGTCAGGTTGTGCTGTTTTCTGTCTGTCAGTTGTCTGCAAACATGCAAACAGTTGCATGGTTTCAATGTCAAAGCCACTAAGATCTCCCCATGAACACACTGGGGTAAAGAAAGGATGAGGAGGGGAGGAAAGGCTTGACCTGAGGCACAATTTCTTCTGTGAATGAGAAAGCTCATGTGGACCCTCTGGGGCTCTGTGAGGTCACACCAGAGTACTGGTGGTTCCCATTCGGGCACCGTTGAAATCTAACTGATGCCTCTCCTCCCTGGACAGGATCATTTTTACTATCTGACCAGAATCTTGCCGGTGAGACTACACATGAAAACCGTTTTCTCAAACAAGCTACTATGGCAGTCTTCAGATTGCCTTTACTGTCCGGTTACCCAAACATGTGTTTGAAATTACTGTTTCATTCCTTGGGGATAGGACAAATTGTTCACTGTAGATTAGATACTTAAAACACATTCGTTTTACCTGAGTCACATCTTTATGGGAACTTTCCCAGGATTGAATTTGCAAGAATCCGTGACTGGCATTTATCATAGTTATTAAGCATAATGAAATCCAAACCAATATGAGTTCATCAGCCTCAAGGGCTCCATTTGGTACTCTGAAGGCCCAGGTTGTGAATACTGCTTGTAATTGTGGCCTGGTTACTATCGGTTAGAGATTCCAATTTGAGAGAAATCCGTATAGTTTATTTCAAGGCCATTTTAAGTTTGATTGAGTGGTTTCTGCTTCATTTAAAATATAATCTCCTCAAAACCAGTTAAGTTTAAACCTTTAAAGATCTTATTTTCAAGAAAAGAAAATGGTAATGATATAGTTAATAAAGTTATTGTTATTCTAAAACATATTATTAAAATATAGAAGGGGGAACTGGATGAAGACAGTCAAAAGGTATGAACTTTCAATTACAAGACATTTACTAGGGATGCAATGTACAACGTGATGATTCTAGTTAACACTGCTTGTATGGCATGTTTGGAACTTGTTAAGGAAGTAGATTCTGAGTTCTCATCACAAGAACTTTTTTGTATCTATATGAGATGATTCATGTTAACTAAACTTATTCATGGTTATCATTTCACAGTTTATGTGAGTCAAATCATTATACTATACACTTTAAACTTACACAGTGCTATATGTCAGCTATGTCTCAGTAAAATTAGGGGAAGGGAAGAATTATACTTCACTCCATCAGTTCGATTCCTGGGTTGGGAAGATTCCCTGGAGGAGGGCATGGCAACACATTCCAGCATTCTTGCCCGGAGAATCACATGGACACTGGAGCCTGGTGGGCTACAGTCCATAGGTCGCAAAGAGTCGGACACGACTGAAGTGACTGAGCACTGAGCACAGTCAGTTCAGTTGCTCAGTCATATCTGACTCTTTGCACCTTCAAGGACTGCAATACACCAGGCTTCCCTGTACACCACCAACTCTCAGAGCTTGCTCCAACTCAAGTCCATCGAGTCGGTGATGCCATCCAACCATCTCATCCTCTGTTGTCCCCTTCTCCTCCTGCTTTCAATCTTTCCCAAATCAGAGTCTTTTCTAATGAGTCAGTTCTTTGCATCAGGTGGCCAAAGTATTGGAGCTTCAGCTTCAGCATTAGTCCTTCTAGTAAATATTTAGGACTGATTTCCTTTAGGATTGACTGGTTTGATTTCCTTGCAGTACAAGGGACTCTCAAGAGTCTTCTAAAGCACCACAGTTCAAAAGCATCAATTCTTCAGTGCTCAGCGCTCTTTATGGTCCACCTCTCTATTTAGAGTAGTATCCATCACAAAATATACTTCACTATGAAGGAGTGATACTATAAAGAGTTGGAAGCCCTCACATCTGATGCGGACCAATACTAGATCTGCTTTAAAGCAGGGTTTCCCAACAATAGCAGCGTGGACACCTTTGTTGTGAGGGGCTGTTCTGTGTACTACAGATGATTAGCAAAATCCCTGGCCTCTTTGCATCAGATGCATGTGTGCAAAGTCGCTCAGTCATGTCTCACTCTTTGCAGTTCTTTGGACTGTAGCCCACTGGGCTCCTCTGTCCATGGGATTCTCCAGGCAAGAATACTGGAGTGAGTTGTCATGCCCTCCTCTCAAGAATCTTCCTAATCTAGGGACTGAACCCATATCTCTTCTGTCTCCTGTATTGGCAGGTGGGTTGTTTACCACAAGCACCACCTGGGAAGCCCTGGCCTCTATGCATTAGATGCCAGTAACATCCCCTGCCCACTGTAACAACTGGAAACATCTCCAGAGATTAGCCAATGTCCCTGAGGGGTTAGAATCACCCACAGTCAAGAAACCTGTCTAAAGAAAGAGCTAGGATTATTTCAGGGTAGGAATGGGGTCATCTGCATGAACAGTGTCCCTGTCCTTCAGTAATCCTGCAGTAGACACTCACATTCCCTGTCTAATCTAGATGTTTTCACCCAAGCCCAACTTCACATACTACTGATTCTACTGGTTTGAACAAACTCTAAGAAGGCATAGTTTGATATCCCCTCCTACAAGGCAAAGTTAGAGAACACTGACACTTATTTCTTCTGACAGAAGCTATTCACCATATCAGAAATTAGTCTTACACTTTGTGTTAATGGGCAGAAGAATGTACATTCATTCTGTGAGCTAAAGCTGAATACTGCATTATGAATCTTTTCATTCATCACACAGATCAATTCACAGTGTTCCTTTAGGTGGTTTGCACTGTACAATCGCTACCAACAAACAAACAAAAAACAGAAAAATTGTCAGAAACTGTCACTACCTTCAAGAAGCTAGTAATCAACTCCTGCACTATTCTGATATGGTTTCCTTTCAGCATCACTCCTGCTAACCTACACTCTCCACTGCACTTCTCTGATAGATCCTGGCCTCACATAGGGAAACATATACACATATTCCTGTGGTAGCTGTCCATTTATTCTGAAAGACAGAGTTCATTTTTCTGGCATCTCAGTTCTACTTGAATTGACCCTACAGTTCCTTAATCTCACCGAGTTTTCCTGATAATACACTTATTTCAATTCTTTTCACCACTAAAGAGTGATTCCCCTGCTTTGCATCAGTCTTTTGGTTTATATTTTTGTGAAAAGGAAATGTTCATAATAGTCAGAATCCACCCTTATATTGTAAGTTCACATTCTAAACAGTTAGGTGTTAGTAGCTACCTGGAGTACGGTGTTGAAAAAGGATTCTCTTGCAAATGAAATGTGGATTCGGTTTCTAGCCTGTAGAGAATGCTACAGAAGAGGGAAGTCCTTATCTCTGCAGGAGATATGCAGGGTGGTCTTTTTAAAAACATGTTTTGCAACCTTCCCATTCTCTGTGTGTTACTGGAGAACATTATGGGCAAAAGGAATTGCATTTGCAAAAAATTTTAGCAAATTCAAGCAACAATTCAAGGCATGTGTGTTGGGTTTGGGGGCAGGATGAGAATATTGTGGCAAACAGGGCCAGAAAGTTAGAAATTCAAAAAGAAGAACCCAGATTTTTTGTAAAAGTTTATCACTCTGGAAGCAGTATAAAGAATGAATTGAAGAGATAATTTTTTTTTTTTTCCTGTAATGACCATGTTACTTTCTTAAAGAGAGTCCATCTGGAAGGATATTGCAAAGGACTCAGAAGTTGAACATCAGAATTTCAGCAGCATCCAAATTGATATAATTTTAAATTTACATATAAAAGAGATAATACAAAACTTGCTCTAATGGTGAGAGCTGTGTGTGAAGATGGTGCTATTTACACACTTGATGAAAGTGGTAGATAACGTTTAACTCCTTATATACACCATTTCTCATCCTAAGCACTTGCCGCTCAGCACTACTAACTCATCTCATCCTCATGGCAATGCACAAATTCTAGCCAGCCTTGACTATATGCTTCTTTGTGGTATGAATTCCCACTTCTATCAAGGGATAGGGTCTGTCTCTCTACCCCTTTCATTTGGACTTGACCATGTGATTTTTTTCATCAAAAGGCATTGGCAAATAGAGGCTTGAAAATGGGCTTGTTCTTGTTTGTTGCTCTGAGAGCACCATGTAAAGAAGCCTGGGTTAGCCTGTTGGATGATGAGACACATTCGGACGTGTAAATAAAACCACCCCAAGCTAGCCATCTTCAGCTAGGCCTCTCCAGATCAGAAGGCTCTCATAGCTGATCCTTGGAGTTGTAGAAATAATACATGTTTATTGTATTGAGCCACTAAGTTCTTGATGGTTTGTGACATGGCAGAAGCTTACTAATAAACCTCACTGCAATCCTAGTAGATGGGTACTAATATTTTTGACACTGTAGAAAAAAAAAATTAGACATTTAAAGACTAAGTAACCTATCCATGGTTATAGAGCTAACAAATGATAAGGACCAGAATTTGAACCCATACTCTAGATGGATGTGGATTTTGAAGGGGGTTGATCTGCTTAGCAAGATAAATCTGCTTAGTGTTTTCTCAATTAACGAAATTAAGATTTTGCTAGTAATTTAAAATGGGAGTGGAGGAAACATACAAGAACAAGAAATTCTGGGATAAAATAATTTACCAGGTTTTCAATTGACAAATGCATAAGTTAAAGAGAAGAATGATAACTGTATTGCAGCAATTGTCAAAAAGAGTAATTCATAGCCTATCAGTCAGCGACAAGACTCAGTAGCCTGCAGGGTCTTCTAGGTGGACCACTGCCAATCCACAAACCTATTAACATTAATATGTGTGATGTAACAACGTGGCAAGGATGTATTTATTATGTACCTCCACAAAATGGTATCAAAATGCCTCACTGTTCTTCATATTCATTCTTTCTTTTCTTATTTGGTGATGGCAGGTGAGAGGGATTTATTACCATGCCACAGTCCCTGGGCCCTGAGTGTTTGAGACACACCACTACAAGAGTACAGCCAAGATCCCTCCCAAATCTAAACCCGCCAGAAGAGGAAACAAGAAGTTCCACAATAATTAAAAGGTAGCAGCAAGAATGCTGCAAAGCATAGGCACCACAGTGAATACAGAGTTATACCATAGAGGTAAAAGAGCAAATTTTGATTTATTGAGCTCTAATTCCATTGAGGGTTTCTGGTGACTCCAGCTTCACACTTGTGGTTATAGTATTCCCAGAACCCCTCCATAGAGTTATTTCCTGAAATGCACAGCTGCCTCTTATTTATTTTATTAACTTTACATAAAAACCATGGGAGCACAGCTTTTATGGTATTTGACTATGATTGGCCTTGTCTTTTCAAGTTTGGGATGGAAGGGGGTAAAAAGCATAAAATGCAAAGAGAACACCACTTAAAAACTAAGACTCTCAAAGGAGTGATAAGTAGAAAGACTTTCTGCTTGAAGATATAATTTAGCAGTGAAATTTCCTCAGACTAGTATATGATAATTGATTATATTTCAAAACAGATCAAAATGCAGATTTTTATATCATGCAGGACAGTTGTACAGTATACAAACATCTAGTCAAAGAGACAGAAAAATTGCTGAACTTCTTGGTTATAACCTTGTTATTAAGAAGTAAGGTAACGTAATTTGTTATAGAATCTATTGTGATCCATTCAATTTTTTTCATCTAGAATACATCTAAAAAGATCCTTTGAAGTTGTCATCATTATTCCAAAATGTCTTGTCCAAAAGGCAAAGAATATTACCTTTAAAACATAAATCATTAGAGTCTGGTCCCAGATTCTGGAACTAAAATAGTATACTAGAATAGAAAAATCAGTTCACTGAGAAGAAAAATTTAAGTTAAAATTATATAGCTGTTCATTAAACTAATGATACTTTTATAGTTTTGAGATAAATTTACATGTGTTAATAAATCCTAAAGAAGCTCTTTTGGGCAAGATCTCTAACCATTCAATGTCATTATAAAAATTATATCAGTGCTAGTAAACCATGATATAGTGTTAGTGCCAAAGTATTTTGTTGCTTAACCAAACAAGGGTATAATCAGAAATTCTTCAGAAAGTCCAGCATATGGAGTTTATAGCTCTTCAATTATGTCAACATTTATTAGTTAAATAGAAATCACAAATCTTCTTTAAGGAAGTGAGCCCAGATGCCTGCAATTAATATTTCTCAGGCCCATCGAAAATACTTTAACTTAATTCCCAGTGTCTTACTTTCATGGGCTAAAAACTCACCAATTATGTTGTTAGAAAAAGCAATGGCTAACCAGAGCTTTGTTGTCATGTATTTTCATTAGCTGAAGCTAATTGGAGCCAAATGAGTAGAGCAATGCTGTAAAGGCACGAAGAGAAATCTTGGGTCTTTAGGAACTGAAATAAACGAGGGTAATCAGTGGTGTGTGCAGAATATCCTGCGTTCAATTAATATAAATAGGATGGCAGTCAGCTGGGAAGTGCCACGGATCATGATGGCTTGTGGTGGGCAGCTCACGTCTTATTACGCTATATAAACACAAACAACACGCCAGACAGAACTAGATCAAATAACAAGGAGTCAGGGAACCAGGAGCTCAAATGAAGGCTGTTGCAAATTTCTCTGCTGCAGTTTTACAGAACACAGTCTGGTCTAGATTGTCAATTTGTGTATTGAGTAGTAGGAGGAAGGTAGGATGCACAGAAAGTCCTCTTTTCAAAGATGAAAAATGTAGCTCAGGCAAGATAAAGCTACTACTGTATTCCAACCATGACAGTTATTTTCACCCACATACCTATATAATATTTATATTATATATAATAAGCATAAGAATGATTTTAAGCTTGTATTTGATTTTTACAACAAATTTTGATCTAAAATATAACTTTCTAGAATTTCTTGATGTGCTGGCATTCATTTCTTAGAGGATAAAAATTATAGCTTGAGTTTCATTAGCATAGTATCTTTAGGAAGTGTCTCTTCTTATAATGGACATTTAATTCCCTTTAAAAATGAAGTAGCATTAAACCCACAATTTGGAGCTATTTTGTGCACAACATATTTAAGTTTGTCACAAGTATATTGGAGTTAAAACTTTTTTTCTCCCATTTTATTTTCTCCCATTTTTTCTCCCATTCTGACTTAGAGATGCCAACCCTGTGGTCATCATTAAGCATATATGTGTTAGGTATGTGTTTTCCATAAGCCACCGAATTAAACAGTGATATTTCAGGAAAGTTCATATTGTTATTAAAGCAATTCTGCAGTGAGAATCTTGGATTCATCACCAACTCTGTGACTTTTCAATTGAGTGTCAGCCTCTCTGGGTTTTAGTTTACTCACCTTAAGATGAGAGACTTGGTTTAGATAACCTTAAAGGCTATTCCAGCTCTCAGAGTCTGTAAAGTGAGAACCAGTCAAACCATAGGAAACCACTGACATTTAAGGCAGAATGGTCTATTTTTATTGTCATCTTTATGCCTGAGACTATTTCTGAGACTTCTGAAGTTCTAGTCATGACTTATTACAGGAAGTCATGTAGGAATCAGAGAGCAAGCCAAATTATTTATAATTATTACAGAAAAAATTACAAAATACAGCCAAGAAGAAAAAGCAAAATATAAACCAGCTATCATCTTAACTCCAAAATAGTAACACTCTTAAGATTTTAGTGAATACAAGAGGGGAAGAGGACTCAAGTATGGTGGAAGAGATGATGGGAGAAAAAAGAGACATGATAAAGTCAATAAAGCTGATAAATGATATAGTTGGTGTAGATATGGATATACATATGGCACATATAGGGGCTTTCCTTTTGGTTCAGACTGAAGAGGCTGCCTGCCGTGTGGGATACCTGGGTTCGATCCCTGGGTCAGGAAGATCGCCTGGAGAAGGAAATGGCAACTCACTCCAGTATACTTGCCTGGAAGATTCCCTGGATGGAGAAGCCTGGCAGGCTACAGTCCATGGGGTTGCAAAGAGTCTAACATGACTGAGCGACTTCACTTTCTTTTCTATGGCATGTATAGACACAAATGATGTGAGACGACAGAGCATACGATCATCATTTTTTAACTTGATTTGACACTTAAAAATATTTTCTTAGGTTATTAAATGGTTTTCAAAAGCAACATGATTAAGCACTGGTAACCATATATATGGTTTCAATGTGTCTGCCTTCTGAAGCCCTCTTGCAACACCCACCATCTTACTTGGGTTTCTCTTACCTTGGGCGTGGGGTATCTCTTCATGGCTGCTCCAGCAAAGCAGAGCCGCTGTTCCTTACCTTGGACGAGGGGTATCTCCTTACCACCGCTGTTCCTAACCTTCAATCACACTAGGACCACAGCCTTGTCTAACTCAGTGAAACCAAGCCATGCCTGCGGGGCAACCCAAGATGGGCGGGTCATGGTGGAGAGGGCTGACAAAACGTGGACCACTGGAGAAGGGAATGGCAAGCCACTTCAGTATTCTTGCCTTGAGAA
Source organism: Nanger dama (assembly GCA_917880005.1). Lineage (NCBI taxonomy): Eukaryota > Metazoa > Chordata > Mammalia > Artiodactyla > Bovidae > Nanger > Nanger dama. The sequence goes on along the minus strand of CAKJTW010000020.1, from coordinate 36,926,388 downwards.
CCCCATGAACAGTATGAAAAGGCAAAATGATAGGATACCAAAAGAGAAACTCCCCAGGTCATTAAGTGCCCAGTATACTACTGGATATCAGTGGAGAAACAACTCCAAAAAGAATGAAGGGATGGAGCCAAAGCAAAACAATACCCAGTTGTGCATGTGACTGGTGATATAAGCAAGATCCGATGCTGTAAAAGCAATATTGCATAGGAACCTGGAATGTCAGGTCCATGAATCAAGGCAAATTGGAAGTGGTCAAACAAGACATGGCAAGGGTGATTGTCGACTTTCTAGGAATCAGCGAACTAAAATGGACTGGAATGGGTGAATTTAACTCAGATGACCATTATATCTACTACTGCAGGCAGGAATCCCTCAGAAAAGATGGAGTAGCCATCATGGTCAACCAAAGAGTCCAAAATGCAGTACTTGGATGCAGTCTCAAAAACAACACAATGATCTCTGTTCATTTCCAAGGCAAACCATTCAATATCACAATTATCCAAGTCTATGCCCCAACCAGTAATGCTGAAGAAGCTGAAGTTGAACGGTTCTATGAAGACCTACAAGACCTTTTAGAACTAACACCCAAAAAAGATGTCCTTTTCATTATAGGCAACTGGAATGCTAAAGTAGGAAGTCAAGAAACACCTGGAGTAACAGGCACATTTGGCCTTGGAATGTGGAATGAAGCAGGGCAAAGACTAATAGAGTTTTGCCAAGAAAATGCACTGGTCATAGCAAACACCCTCTTCCAACAACACAAGAGAAGACTCTACACATGGACATCACCAGATGGTCAACACCAAAATCAGACTGATTATATTCTATGCAGCCAAAGATGGAGAAGCTCTATACTGTCGACAAAAAAACAAGACCAGGAGCTGACTGTGACTCAGATCATGAACTCCTTATTGCCAAATTCAGACTTAAACTGAAGAAAGTAGGGAAAACCGCTAGACCATTCAGGTATGACCTAAATCAAATCCCTTATGATTATACAGTGGAAGTGAGAAATAGATTTAAGGGCCTAGATCTGATAGATAGAGTGCCTGATGAACTATGGAATGAGGTTCATGACACTGTATGGAAGACAGAGATCAAGACCATCCCCATGGAAAAGAAATGCAAAAAAGCAAAATGGCTGTCTGGGAGGCCTTACAAATAGCTGTGAAAAGAAGAGAGGTGAAAAGCAAAGGGAAAAAGGAAAGATATAAGCATTTGAATGCAGAGTTCCAAAGAATAGCAAGAAGAGATAAGAAAGCCTTCTTCAGTGATCAATGCAAAGAAATAGAGGAAAAGAACAGAATGGGAAAGACAAGAGATCTTTAAGAAAATTAGAGATACCAAGGGAACGTTTCATGCAAAGATGGGCTCCATAAAGGACAGGAATGGTATGGATCTAACAGAAGCAGAAGATATTAAGAAGAGGTGGCAAGAATACACAGAAGAACTGTACAAAAAAGATCTTCACAACCCAGATAATCATGATGATGTGATCACTAATCTAGAGCCAGACATCTTGGAATGTGAAATCAAGTGGGCCTTAGAAAGCATCACTACGAACAAAGCTAGTGGAGGTGATGGAATTCCAGTGGAGCTGTTTCAAATCCTGAAAGATGATGCTGTGAAAGTGCTGCACTGCATATGCCAGCAAATTTGGAAAACTCAGTAGTGGCCACAGGACTGGAAAAGGTCAGTTTTCATTTCAATCCCAAAGAAAGGCAATGCCAAAGAATGCTCAAACTACCGCACAATTGCACTCATCTCACATGCTAGTAAAGTAATGCTCAACCTTCTCCAAGCAAGGCTTCAGCAATACGTGAACCGTGAACTCCCTGATACTCAAGCTGGTTTTAGAAAAGGCAGAGGAACCAGAGATCAAATTGCCAACATCTGCTGGATCATGGAAAAAGCAAGAGAGTTCTAGAAAAACATCTATTTTTGCTATTGACTATGCCAAAGCCTTTGACTGTGTGGATCACAATAAACTATGGAAAATTCTGAAAGAGATGAGAATACCAGACCACCTAACCTGCCTCTTGAGAAATCTGTATGCAGGTCAGGAAGCAACAGTTAGAACTAGACATGGAACAACAGACTGGTTCCAAATAGGAAAAGGAGTACGTCAAGGCTGTATATTGTCACTCTGCTTATTTAACTTCTATGCAGAGTACATCATGAGAAATGCTGGACTGGAAGAAACACAAGCTGGAATCAAGATTGCCAGAAGAAATATCAATAACCTCAGATATGCAGAGGACACCACCCTTATGGCAGAAAGTGAAGAGGAGCTAAAAAGCCTCTTGATGAAAGTGAAAGAGAAGAGTGAAAAAGTTGGCTTAAAGCTCAACATTCAGAAAACAAAGATCATGGCATCCGGTCCCATCACTTCATGGGAAATAGATGGGGAAAAAGTGGAAACAGTATCAGACTTTATTTTGGGGGCTCCAAAATCACTGCAGATGGTGACTGCAGCCATGAAATTAGAAGACACTTACTCCTTGGAAGAAAAGTTATGACCAACCTAGACAGTATATTCAAAAGCAGAAACATTACTTTGCCGACTAAGGTCTGTCTAGTCAAGGCTATGGTTTTTCCTGTGGTCATGTATGGATGTGAGAGTTGGACTGTGAAGAAGGCTGAGCGCTGAAGAATTGATGCTTTTGAACTGTGGTGTTGGAGAAGACTCTTGCAAATCCCTTGGACTGCAAGGAGATCCAACCAGTCCATTCTGAAGGAGATCAGCCCTGGGATTTCTTTGGAAGGAATGATGCTGAAGCTGAAACTCCAGTACTTTGAGCACCTCATGTGAAGAGTTGACTCACTGGAAAAGACTTTGATGCTGAGAGGGATTGGGGGCAGAAGGAGAAGGGGATGACCGAGGATGAGATGGCTGAATGGCATCACGGACTCGATGGACGTGAGTCTGAGTGAACTCTGAGAGATGGTGATGGACAAGGAGGCCTGGCGTACTGCGATTCATGGGGTCACAAAGAGTTGGACATGACTGAGTGACTGAAGTGAACTGAAACATATCTATGTAACACATAGATATATTCTATACATAGATATATTCCATATGTGCATAAGAGTATATACTGTTGTGTTGTACCGTTGCTAAGTCATGTCCAACTTTTTGTGATCCTAGACACTGTAGCCTGCCAGGCTCCTCTGTCCATGGGATTTCCCAGGCTAGAATACTGGGTGGGGTGCCATTTTCTTCTCCAGAGTGTATATACATGTATATATATTGACATGTAATTTTATAATAAATATCCTATAACTAAGTTATAATTCATGTTCATAATTTTTAGGTTAAATTCCAAGACATAAAAACAATATTAGAGTGCTGTGTAAAAATTTAAAAACTTGACAAGTCATATATCAAGCATTAATGAATGCCTTATTAAGGACCTGAGGCACTATTAGGATAAAATAGTTGTACCATCCCTGGCACAAAGATGACAGATGATGCCATCCCTGGTACAAAGGGAAGGGGGATGTGAGGAAGTCTCCTGTGCTATCTTAATCTGAATGATTTTAAGATTGAAGGTTTGTTTTCCTAAAGAGAGCTTCAGGATAGGTGTGTGAGGCTTAAGAAGTTGAGATCATTTGTGAGATGTCCTGATATAGGGCAAGAGCCGCCATCTTCGTCTAATTCATCATCCTCAGTTCTGGATGGAAGGGAGGCAGGACAAGTAGAAAATGGCAACAGAGACCAGTCTATAAGATCGTTTTAGGAGTTCTTCATTTCTTCCAAAGACGAAAGCAACAGAGGTAACAGAAGCAAGAATTCTGCACGAATGTAGACAGGTCTTTCAGTAAATTCACAAAAGGAAGCTATACTCTTGATATTTAATTTCCAGACTCTTACTCCCATTGTAAAATGAGTAACTTCTCAAATTCAGCCTCAGAGTTTAGTGGAGGTTATTTTTTAGTTGCTGTTGTTGTTCTTAAAGCTGAGCCACGAGGCATGTGGAATCTTAGTTTTCCTGTTCAGGTATCAAACACATACCCCCTGCAGTGGAAGAGTGGAATCTTAACCACTGGGACCATCAGGGAAGTCCCTAGTGTTTCATCTTTGGAGACTTCCATGACTTTCAAAGGGCTACATTCACCATTTTTTTTTTTCTGATTTTAAAAATCGAATATCAAGACATTTTCTGACCATCAGTTATGGTCATTGGTTACAACATTTGGCAGTGCAGTGTTGAAAATGGAAATGGAGAGGATCCCATTGACCTGGCGGTGGCTGGGTGAGGAGTTCTGGTTTCTAGGGTTTATGACTGCATGTTGAGGAGCGCCTTCCCCTCACCCCACTTCCTACTAGATATCCAAGGTCTTGCCTTCATTTTCTTAGGCTAACAGGTTTCCTTGAGTACTGGTAGGGGAAGAGCATTGAAAGTGGGTAGTAAAAGGAGGTTCAGTTTTTTTCTCCTTCACTTCTGCCCCAAACTTTATCTAAGTACTTAATCCTATTTCTTTTGGGGTAAACCCAAACAGTTAGTTTTCCACATTAAGAGTCTGCGTCTTCCTTTCCTGTAAGGTGGTGATGAATTTTGATAGTTGCCAAATTGCCTCAGTAGCTCCATGAGAAAGAATGTATGTCATCATTCACTAGAAGATGTTATGCAGGTTGGAAGTATTGATATATTTGTGCAGGTCATCAAATCTGTCTGGGAAATGGTTCAGAAATGCCAGAGCCCAGAATGGGTCACTGTAGAGTGCTGTATTTCTTTATTTCTGGGTCTTCCAAAGCCCAGAATGGAAGCAGCACTCTAAAGAAGTGTGGGAGGAGTCAAAAAGAACCAGAGCATAGAGAAGATCTTAGCATTAAGAGACAGGAGAGCGAGAATCATATATTTTATCTTATTCCTGAGTGGGGTGGGGTGGGTGAATTGTTTGAAGATCTTTGCACTTCCACAGAAAGTGTTATAGTCACTGGCTCCAGCTGGCCAGGACTGACACCTATAGCACTGCACGTGTTTCTGGAGGAAGTGTCAAAGGAGTCACAGTAAGTGAAGGAGATTCCGGCAGCCACACATGGAAAATTAAGAGCAAAGTAGCCATGTGAGGGCAGGATAATGAGTGGAACACGCTTGCAGAAGCTGTGCGGCCAGCTTCCTCCCTGCAGCCCACCCATCTCTGGGAAGATTTTCTTTTAATCAAGGATGAAATTTGTAAGAACTTGTTATGGGACACAGGTGTTGTGAAACAATAGACTTTTCAGTGCTGTATTTCTTTTTGATTTCTTTTGTGTGTACATATTAATTCTAAATATAGACTTACAATAAATCATTATACCCAGATGTCTTCCTATAAAGAAGTTGCAAATCTGCTGAAGTGTTGCCTTTCCAGGAGAAGATGATTCTCGATTTCTGAGAAAGAACTGACATTTAAGAGGGGTCTTAGCCTTCCAAAAAATAATAACACAAAGGGTCTTCAGGTCATTGGCCTTTTTTTTTTTTTTTTGCCATAAAAGTGGATAGAAACAACATAATCAGAAAGGAAAGTTTAAAAAAATTAAATGCCTATATAATTTTATGATATGAGGGACTTAAATATGTGTAGCAGTGAAAGGAAAGGACCTCATGAGTAAAACAGTGAATTTGTTACGCACAGTGGGTAATAGACCAAATGACTAAAAGGAGTAACAGTCAATGTTATCATTTAGGATTGCCAAGAGACAATGTAACTACTAAAAAAAAAACAACCTACCTTTAGAATAATGATGACTCTAAACAAGGGAATATTATGTATCTTTATGAACAGTTGGTGCTATAGTAGTAGGAATCTCAACCATAGTAGCTTAAATATGAGGGATTTTTTTGAGGCCACCTCTGGTAAAAAGTCTATAGGTTGGTTAATTCAGTAACATGATGATGTCACCAAAAATCCAGGTTCTTACTCTGTGACATAAATCACAGCAAGATCCTCTATGACCCACCTCGTAAAGTAATGGAAATAAAAACAAAAATAAACAAGTGGGACTTAATTAAAGTTAAAAGCTTTTTAACAGCAAAGGAAAGTATAGAAGTGAAAAGACAACCCTCAGAACGGAAGAAAATAATAGCAAATGAAACAATTGATAGGGGATTAATTTCCAAAATATACAAGCAGCTCTTACAACTCAATACCAGAAGAAGAAAAAAAAAAAAAAAAAAACCGATCAAAAAGTAGGCAAAAGACCCAGACATTTCTCCAAAGAAGACGTACGGATGTCTAGTAAACACATGAAAAGATGCTCAATATCACTCATTATTAGAGAAATGCAAATCAAAACTACAGTGAAATATCACCTCATACAGGTCAGAATGGCCATCATCAAAAAAATCTACAAATAATAAATGCTGGAGAAGGTATGGAGAAAGGGAACCCTCTTGCACTATTGGTGGAAATATAAATTGATACAGCCACTGTGGAAGATAGTATTGAAGATTCCTTAAAATCTGTACATAAAACCCATAAAAACCATATGACCCAACAATCCCACTACTGGGCATATACCCTGAGATATAATTTTAAAAGACACATGTACCCCCACTGTCATTACAGCACTATTTATAATAGCTAGAATGTGAAAGCAACCTGGATGTCCATCAACAGACAAATGGATAGAGAAGCTAAAGCTGTGGTACCTATATAAAATGGAATATTACTCAGCCATAAAGAGGAATGCATTTGAGTCAGTGCTAATAAGATGGATGAACCTAGAGCCTCTTACACAGAATCAAGTAAGTCAGAAAGAGAAAAACAAATGCTGCATATTAATGTAAAGGCTACCGACTCCAGTATTCTGGCCTAGAAAATTCAATGGATAGTATAGTCCATGGGGTCACAAAGAGTCAGATATGACTGAGTGACTTACACTTTCACTTTCAATGTATATATATGGAATCTAGAAAGATAGTACTGATGAACCTATTTGAGGGCAGCACCCCACTCCAGTACTCTTGCCTGGAAAATCCCATGGACAGAGGAGCCGGGTGTGCTGCAGGCCATGGGGTTGCGAAGAGTCAGACATGACTGAGTAACTTCACTTTCACTTTTGCTTTCATGCATTGGAGAAGGAAATGGCAACCCACTCCAGTGTTCTTGCCTGGAGAATCCCAGGGATGGGGGAGCCTGGTGGGCTGCCGTCTATGGGGGTCACAGAGTCGGACACGACTGAAGTGACTTAGCAGCAGCAGCAGCTGTGGAGACTCAGGTGGTACTAGTAGTAAAGAACCCACTTGCCTGTGCAGGAGATATAAGAGACGTGGGTTTGATCCCTGGGTTTGGAAGATCCCCTGGAGGAGGGTATGGCCTCCTACTCCAGTATTCTTGCCTGGAGAATCCCATGAACAGAGGAGCCTGGCAGGCTACAGTCCATAGGGTTGCAAAGAGTTGGACATGACTGAAGGGACTTAGCACACACACTTGAGATGCAGACATAGAGAACAGACCTATGAACATGGGAAGGGGGTAGGGAAGGAGAGGGTGGAACAAATGGAGAGAGTAGCATGGGAACATAAAAACTGCCGTATGTGAAACAGATAGCCAGTGGGAACCTGCTGTATGACCCAGGGAACTCGAACTGGGGCTCTGTGATAACCTAGACGGGTGGGATGAGGTGGGAGGTGGGAGGAAGTTTCAGAGGGAGGGGAGATATGTAAACCTACAGCTGATTCATGTTGATACATGGCAGAAGCCAATACAGTATTATAAAGCAAGTATCCTTCAACTAAAATAAATTTAAAAAAAATAATTTCCAGGTTCTTTCCACTTTTTTTTTTCCACAGTGGCCAGAAATAACAGCTGCAGTTCCAAGAGTTACATGTATTAACATTCAGAGACAGAAAAATGAAACACAGATTAATTCATTGCTTTTTATGAGTGAAGATACAGTGTCTCAGAAACCCCCAGTAGCAGTCGGGGCTTACCCAAAAGAGAAATCACCCAGCAGGTTAAACATGGAAGTTTTATATAAGAATTATTAACTACAATAAAACAGTAACTATAAAATACAAAGAACCTCTCTATGGTATTTGAGACGTAACGGTGAGTCCTGGAGGAACTCCAGCCTCGCCGAAGCAGGTGCTTCAGCCATAGCAGAGCAGGGCACTTGGCCCATCTGGACTCTCTGATCACGTCACCAGCAGTCATGCCCAGTGCAGGCCCGGGAGCAGGGTCATTTACCCATGGTATGGGTGTCCAATGGGAGTCTGGCTCCCTTGTGTGGGGTGGGGAGAGGGAGCTAGAGAAGACCTTCAAAGGGCAGCCCTGGCAGGGAGGGGCTTGCAGAGGGAGCTAGCTTTCTGTATGGATTCTCCCCCTCTGTGCACAAACCCCCCACTTTGGGTCCCAGGTAGCTGCACACAGATCAGCCAGGTTACGGCCAGGCTGAGACTGCAAGATCACGGAAAGATTGAGTTCTGGGCCCTAGGCTCAGACAAGTCTCACCCAAGGTTCCCACACCCACAGTTCAGGCTGCAAGTTGAAGAAGTATGTGGTTCCCAGGTGGCTCAGTGGTAAAGAATCTGCCTGCCAGTTCAGGAGACAGGAGTTCAATCCCTGGGTTGGGAAGGTCCTCTGCAGAAGGAAATGGCAACTGACTCCAGTATTCTTGCCTGGAAAACTGCATGGAGAGAGGAGCCTGGTGGGCTACAGTTCATGGGACCGTTAAAGAGCTGGACACTACTCAAAGACTGAACAACTTCCCCCTACAACGTCTCTCCAGCACCCTCTACTGAAAATTTTAGCATCATGAGAAGTGAAAAAAGTGAAATGTAAAAGGGAAATGCTTACAGGAGTTTCATCATTTATCACAGAGTGTATGTCCAAGGGTGCATTCAGAGCTGAGAGGCAATACATTAAGAGCTGACATAGCCCTGGATGACTTTCTCTCATGTCTCCTTGGCCAGAAGTGCATGACATGCACATGCCTAAACCAGTAATGGATGGAATTAATCACTATATTTGGCTTAGACTAATCAAGCTTTTTTTTTTTCTCCCGGTAGTCATGTATGGATGTGAGAGTTGGACTATAAAGAAAGCTGAGTGCTGAAGAATTGATGGTTTTGAACTGTGGTGTTGGAGATAACTCTTGAGAGTCCCTTAGACTACAAGTAGATCCATCCAGTCCATCCTAAAGGAAATTAGTCCTGAATATTCATTGAAGGACTGATGCTGAAGCTGAAACTCCAATACTTTGGCCACCTGATACAAAGAACTGACTCATTTGAAAAGATCCTGATGCTGGGAAAGATTGAAGGCGGGAGAAGAAGGGGACAACAGAGGATGAGATGGTTGGATGACATCACCAACTCGATGGACATGAGTTTGAATAGGCTCTGGGAGTTGGTGATGGACAGGGAAGCCTGGTGTGCTGCAGTCCATGGGGTCGCAAAGAGTCAGACATGTCTGAGCGACTAGACTGAACTTAACTGAATCAAGCTTTACCTTCCTAGGGCTGGAGGTACTTTCTTTCCAGAGCACAAGATCTGCAAGGCCAGTCAAGGCTCTGCCCTCAGGAAGAAGCCTGAGATTGGTCATGGGCAGACAACCCACAGCACGTGCTACCCAGGCTTCTGCTTCAGTGGTTTTGGATACCCCAGGTCAGAAAAATGGCAGAAATTTACAGTCTATTTTCTAAAAAAAAACTTTTTTAAGTCTCTGAAACTTTAGCAAGACGATCAGAAAGCAGATGATACGAGAGAGCAGAATCTTACAATATTTAAGTAGCTGAGTTAGAAGATTCTGTGTGTTTTTCATGATGTGAAAATTATTATTGGGCTGCCGTCTATGGGGTCACACAGAGTCGGACACGACTGAAGCGACTTAGCAGCAGCAGCAGAAACTAAAAGCTTATTATAAGAAGGGAAAATGTTAATTTTGCTTGCTATGAAAAGAGAATAGGAGAAAACTTCAAGTATCCTTCAAAAAAGTCTCTAATCCTCACTTAGAGAAGTCTCCAGAAACTATTTCACCATTGAACCACTGTCATCCTAGCCCTCTGATAGAACCTGGCTTTTCCTTTTATTACTTGCTGATGTCTCTGCTCTTTTGCACACCCATCTGAATGATCTCATCTTCCTCTTCCTTGCCCTGCTTTCTCCATATGATAAATCTGAATTCACATTTACCACCATACACTTTATTAGCCACACTTTCTGTCTCCATTCAAAGGGAGTTGTACCAAAGGTGTGCTTGATGGTGAAGCTGTTGTTGGCCAGTTCAGTTTAGTTGCTCAGTGGTGTCCAACTCTTTGTGACACCATGGACTGCAGCACACCAGGCTTCTCTGTCCATCACCAACTCCCAGAGCTTACTCAAACTCATGTCCATAGCATCAGCGATGCCATCCAGCCCTCTCGTCCTCTGTCCTCCCCTTTCTCCTCCGGCCTTCAGTCTTTCCCAGCATCAGGAGGCTTGGTCACATTGTCGGTCACAATGTTACTAATTTAGAAGTTACATCTGCTCAGTCTGAAACATTATTTGGTGAATAGTTTTTCTTACCTGCAAAATATAAATATATGGAGGACAGATATTGTAGTCCATACACAATTTCATTTTTTAAAAGATATTTTAAGTTAATATACCATCACTTTTAATGGGATAAAGTCAACCTTAACATTAAAAAAATTCAAGTTTTTTCCACTAAAGAATTATCTCCTGCCAGCTCAATCAGTAGTCACCTCTAAAACATGATAGGAATCATACATTTTAGGAAACATTGCAAGAATTTACCACTAGGAGTCATATTTTTGGGTGACATGTAACAAAGCTTTGGTAGCAGGCTAGTATGTCATTTACTTGCTGATGTGGGATGTTGTCACTGAGAAATATTTGGAAGCTGCAAAGACCTTCCTTAGGAACAGAATGATCTCTTTGTTTTGGTGATTATGCCTTCTTTGGGAGAAGAGGAATTGTATTTATTCACAAATTTTGAACATTGAATATATTCAAGACTTCAGAGCTTAATAGTGAAGTTCTATTTGGATGTGTGACTTAATAATTGAACCTCATTTAACACATAGCTAAAATGTATAGTCAACTCTAAGTAAAATTGGGCTTAGAGATTTTATATTGGGACAGATACAAAGTCTTAAACTCATCCTATAACTAATTCAGGTTCAGCACCTCGATCTCCCAGGTGTAGGAAGAGGGGAAGGTCAGATCTAGGCTGAGATATGAAAGGGGAAGCTTCCTTGGTGCATCCCTCTGAGCAACCACCTTCTTCCCTATAGTCTCTCATTGTTGCACCTGGAAAGTGCCCTCAGCTCTTCTCTTTCACTTTTCTCCCATCTTGATAGTCAAGCACTCCAATTACCACATCTTCATTCAACCAGGAGTTAAGAAGAAAGGACTCAAACATTATGGGGTGGGGGGTGCAGAATTGAAGGCAGGAGGAAAGACTGGCCCTGTTTTAAGGTAATTAGGCAGTTTTTGTCTTATAGCTGAGTAGATTCAAATTCATGTAGTTGCCTGGATTCAAATTCATGTTTGATCCAGTATTATCTGTACAACCTTGTTGATGTTATTTAATTTCTTTGTGTTTCAGATTGCTTTTCTGCAAAATGCAGAGAAAAATCATACCTACCTGACATGGTTGTTCTTAGATTAAATGATTTGATATAAATATAGTTCTTAAAATAATGCCTGAGACAAAGTATGTATATCAAGTCAATGCAAAGCATTTTTCAAAGTAGAGAATAAAAATGGTACTTCATATACACATGAAGTTTAAATAATTTGAATGTCAATAATTTATGAATATAAAAGTCAATAATTTTGACTAGAAGGCAAATGAGCAATTAAATGAAATGCTGAATTATATACTTATTATATTAAGAAATTTTTAACAAGTGTAATTGTGGCCAGTTTTGGACACGTGCTTCTGTTAAATTTTAAATACACTGCTTTTGCAAATTGTGCTATTCAATTAAATGAGTATTTACTGAACAACTACTGTGTGTAGTTATTCCAATTATTTATTATTATGGGAAAACCTTCCCCAACACTTGGTGACATAAAATTGTAACTAATTTATTATGTTCATTATATTGTGGATCAGGAATTTGGGGCAGAACATAGTTTCTCTCTGCTGCATGATAACTGAGGTCTCAACTGATGTTGAAGTTGAAACTCCAGTACTTTGGCCATCTGATGCGAAGAGCTGACTCATTTGAAAAGACTTGATGCTGGGAAAGATTGAAGGCAGGAGGAGAAGGGGTTGACAGAGGATGAGATGGCTGGATGGCATCACCGACTCAAAGGACATGGGTGTGGGTGAACTCCGGGAGTTGGTGATGGACAGGGAGGCCTGGCATGCTGCAGTCCATGGGATCACAAAGAGTCGGACACAACTGAGTGACTTAACTGAACTGAAGTGAACAACTGGGTTGAGATGGTTAAACAGCAAAACTGAGGCCGCATGTCTGGAGCCTCATTTCTGGGTGGCCGCTGCATTTCTTGATTTTTTTCCATATAGCATCTGCTAAGTCTGGAGTGTTCAAGGTGGCTTCTTCCTCAAGTCCAATTCCTAGGACTGGAATGGCTAGAATAGATGGAGCAGCCCAGGCATCTCTCTCTCACCTAGCCTCTCCATGTGACTAGCTTGGGCTTCCTCAGAGCATGGATTTCTCATATAATGGTTCATGACTTCAAGAGCAAATGTTCCAAGAAGCTAGGCTAGAAGCTGCAAAGCTTTTAATGATTTACCTCAGAAGCCCCCAGACATCACTTTTGCCACATCCTATTGATCTGTAAGTCACTAAAACTAGCACAAAATCAAGGGGAAGAAAATTAGAAATGGAAAGAAAAGCAAATAATTTGTATTTTTTAATCCATCTCAAGTCAATATCATCAACTTAATGTATATTTTTTCAAGCTACTGCCCATGACAGTTAACCTTCTCAAAAGAATTACCAGGTTGTATCTACTCTCTCCTTAATGGCCTCTAATCTTGTGTTAACCCTCATTATATCACTTACACTCTTCTCGAAAAAGTTGTTAATGATCTCCATGTTCACAAATAAACTGGAAAATTTTCAGTATCATTTATTTTGATTTCCAAAGGGTTTTTTTAACACAATTGAACACTTTCTTTAAAGGGTCTCTCCTCTAGGCTTTTGACACCTTTACTCTCTGATTTTTCTGTTTCTCTGGCTATTTCTTCTTAGCATTTCTACTTCCTCCTTTTTCCCACTCTCTTCCTTATCACCACCATATATGCCCCCACACACCCCCCGTCAGTTGTCACCTCTGTTTTAACCAGTACTCAGTCCATTCATTTATCTTCATTTCTACTGCTACGAATCCAGTCAAAACCCAAACTCTCTAGCACCTGACTTTTTTTCAGTTCCTCAACTACCATGCTCTTAACACCTTAGCATCTTTCTCCACACTGATCTCTCCAGATGGAAAATGCCATTCCTCCCTACTGTGTCCTGGCCAGCTTTCACCCTACTCCGAGTTGAGTTTAGTTACTAAGTCATGTCCGACTCTTGCAACCTCACAGGCTGTAGCCTGCCAGGCTCTTCTGTCTGTGGAATTCTCCAGGCAAGAATACTGGAGTGGGTTGCCATTTCCTTATCCAGGGACCCTATGCAGAGTCTCAGCTTAAATATCATCACCTCTGAGATAGCCTCATCTCTCTACCTAAATTAGGTCTTCCCACAATTATTTATCATTTTTCTTCATAAAATATATTACTAGTTAACAATTATATATTTGCTTATTTTATTTCTTTAACATTGTCTCTAGTAAGTAGGTTGTAAGTTTGAAGAGGGAAGGAATACTATCTTTTAAATCACTTTTGTTGATATAATAGTGATAATTTTTCTCTCTGGAGTTAGATTACCTAATGTATATTCTGAGTATAGGACTAGCTATGACTTTGGGGAAGTTACATAATCTTTCATGCTTCAGTCCTCTTATCACAAAAATGTGGATAATAATTAAATATGTCTAATAGGGTTGTGGCAAGGAGTTAACGAAATAATATGTATTAGATTAGCAGAAAGTCTAGGACATGGCATTGTATGCTTATTAAATATTTTCCATTGTTGTTTCTATTATTATTATTTCTGGTGCAGTGCATGGAACATAGTTGGTGCTCAATAAACATTTTTTTCTTCTTAAATTTGTTTTTAATTGGAGGATAATTACAATATTGTGTTGGCTTCTGCCATATATTACTATCAACATGAATCAGACATAGGTATATGTATGTCCCCTCCCTCTCCAAGCTCCCTCCCACCTCTCACCCCATCTCACCCCTCTGTGACAACCTAGAGGTTTGTGTGCCCAATGAACATTTAATTATTGGATGAATGGTGAGAATTAAAAATAGCTTGAGAAAGGTACTTTATTTCTATGTGATGTAATAAGTAATTTTTATATACATTTTATGTATTTTAAAAGATACATTTTGAACTATAAGGTAATAGTATATGAAAGAACTAAGGGAAAATTATTCTTATATCAGGCTAAACATTTCCCTTGTCTCAGTGCCTGCTCTGTATTAAACTAAAACATGTCTTAATTATCTCTTTACAGATCATATAAAGGTTAATTCCAATTAGTCCAAGTTGAATATTTACATATTTTGAATTAATGACATTCTGATTAATGAATTTTTCTGTATGTATGGTTTATTCTAAAGTAAAAGTAAATTATACATGCTGATAAATCATTAAATTTGATTCATATAAGCCTTTTAATGAAATAATTGAATAAAATTTCTCATGAATAAGCATATATTTGTGGAATTATTATTAGAAGACAAAAATTGACCTGTGAAATTAAAAGAAAAATTACCTATTTAAAATGAAAAGTGTTATTTTCTCTATAACATAATTATAACATAGTTACTAATTTATAATATGGTTTGGCTTTAATATTCTAGGAAAAGATTCATAGGTGATAATCAGACTAGATTATAGGGGCCAGTATAATAACAGTATAACTTTTGTCCTTTCCCCTTCCCACCAAATTTCCTATGAGAAAATAGAAATGAAAATTCACTCAAATTACAGCTCGATATCTTACAAATTTCCAAATCAGTCATTCATCCATTGCTGAGCAGAAAAAAATAGTATTTCTATTTATGGTAAAATCCAGAAACAAATTTACTCATATATATTTTAGTCAGATTTATTATTTTTAGTAATTCAGTTTCATATTTTATTTCTGAATTAAATCCATTAATATTTCTGAAGGACCTGTTCAGAGGATTCAATCATGTTGTACATTTGAATATGTCTAAAATGAAATTTTGTTCAGTTATAATGGCTTATATAATTAACCATAATCTGCTCAAACTTTGTTGCAAAACAATTCTTCTTATGAGAGTTTTTTAACAGCATTCATAAGAACACAAGGTGTGGGACAGGGAGGTAGGCAAGGAGCATATATTCATTTTGGTAAGGGAATCTTAGAAAAGGCCACTCATTTTATTAGAAAATGTTTTCCTAAGAAAGCAGTATTTGCCAATTCACTCCTTTTCTCTTAAACTATAGAAAATCCTGGCAATCCAAGATTTTGTTCTTATGCCTTTCCTTGTTTAAGAATGATAAATGATTTTATCTCACTACAGTCCTGGGGTTTATTGCAGCCATGAGAAAGTTGCATAAGATGCTGGTGGCTTCTTTGTCTTCAAATTTACTGAAAATGTTTCTATAATCATTTTGTAAAATATCTTCCTAAGTGAATCTTACTGTAATTCTTTGAAAATTACTGATTTCTACATTGTTAACTCTCATTTAATCAGGGCATTCTGGTTTTGCAAACAGAATTTATTTAGTTTTTCTGATGCAATTTGGTTTTTTATTTAAATCAATGGAAAAGGAGATGAAAGTGTACCTGCAGATCCAATAGGAAGAAAAATCCTATCCTACCTGTTATCCTTACTGGCGTACGTTGTGACCCACCACCTCACTATGCCATTGCTGACATCACACAGCAAGCAAAATTTCTAAAATGCATCCTTGCCCACACCCACACCCACACCCCTGCCACAAACACACACAGAGATGTCTCCCATAATCCCAGATGAGATGTGATATGATATCATTCCTGCGCTTATGTTATGCTCTGTGAAAGTTGACTTTAAAGCAGGGAGATTATCCAGGTGGGCCTGATCTGATCATGAATCTGTTAAAAGCAGAAAGCTTTCTCCAGCTGATGGCAAAAAGTCAAGTCAAAGAGATCTGAAGTGTGAGAAGGACTTGCTGCTATGAGGATGGAAGGAGCCACCCTAAGAAGGATTGCAGATGGTCTTCTAGAGATAAAACCAGAAGCCCACTGATGACAAGCAAGGAAACAGGCCTAACATAACTGCAAGGAATTGAATTTTTGCCAAGAAACAGGGAAGACACCATGCTCCAGTTACTTACAAAGCCTGCAAATACCCTCTGTTCAGCCTTGTGAGACCCTGAGCAGAGAACCAGCCAGGCCATCCCAGATTTCTTCTGACTTACAGAACTGAGTGATAAATGGGTTTTGTTTTAAAACTGCTAAACTGGGGATACTTTGTTATGCAGCAACAGAAAACTAATACAACTAGGGACAATCCTAACATTTATCAAATGACTCACTGAACTTATATGATGATTGGGGTCTGTAACAAAGTACTTCAATTTGTCATATGTTGATACCCTAACCACTGAGCGAGCATACACATTAAGACAACTATAGTTTGCCCTGGTCTTTTAAGTTCCTTTTTCAGCAACAATAAAAATTCTTATCATTATTTTTTAACAATTGAACAAAATCTATATTCTAACAACTCACAATTTACTAATAATATGACTTAAATTTGAAGAAATATTTATTAAAGCTACTTTCTTAGAAGGGAGATTCCATTTTCACACCAGATAGATCCATATTAGGAATCATTTTTAATAGTTTGATAATACTGCTTGTCAGCAGCAATATACATTCTTGTTCTAAAATGTACCTCTATCATCCAAAATATTATTCACAATTGCCCACATGTGCCTGCTACACATCTGTTTTCAGCTTTTCTATCCCTATTCCTGGATTCTACTCTAACTCTTCAATGCAGTGATTTCTTAAAATTTCATCAACTGCAAATTAACCACCATTCCCCCCTCCTCCCATTTCCAAATGATTTATCCACACCTGAAGACTTTACAACTTAACAGTACCTTCTCTGCTTGCCTAGCATTTCTTTTAAGACTATTTTCGATAATCCCAGCATCTTAAAACAATTTTAAAAATTGATATGGATGTGAATGACTTATTAGCAGTCCAGTTGAAAGAAATTAACAAGTGATTTAATCTGAATAAAGGGAGAAATAAAAAATAACACAACAGTTTCAAGTAGACGACCAAAAGGAAGATGCCAGTAACAGTAACAACAACAACAACAAAATACAGGAGAAGAAGCAAATCTGGAAGGAAACAGTGAGTAGATTTTAGATAATTTAATGTTTATTCAAATACTGAAAGGAGAAATTTGTACTGAGATTTAGAATTTTATACGAAGATTTACAACTTTATACTAAATCCTAATCTCCTCTCCCAAATTTTGGATTCTTCAACTCTCGATTATTAAGTAAATCTGTACTTTTCTTTATACCTAGAAACTTAATTTCATTTGTATGTAATAAACTATACTTAATGTGAGTATAAGCCCATACTCTCATGTAAGAAATCATCTTCTACTATATTTCTCTTGGTAATTCAGGGATTGACAATCTCCTTTAGGAAATATTTTTCCAAACTTTATAGTTAGTTTGCTATTATGACCAAGCAAGGAAATTTCACTTCCAAGTATAACCACAAACCCAGCTACTTTCCTCTGTAAACTATTGTTCCAACATATTTCAGCCTGAAATTTTCCAGCTGTGCTCAAGGGCTTCTCACAACCACATGGAAACTATTTCTTGGGGCTTATTTTTAATTATAGCCTTTACTCTTTTTGGTTCTTCAGATATTTCTGCTCCCAAGGTTACATGATGCTCTAGAGACATAACATTCGTGACACCATCACTGTATGATATTCTACAATAAGGAATATCATAGGACAGATGGAAGCGTTACCAGAGAATGTGGATTTGTTTTTGTAGTTTATTCAGAAGGATGTCCATATTGCCATTAATGTGTGTGCTTTGAACTCATCAGATGTTATTCATTCGGTTAGATGCCTGTAAATATACCACACAACTAGGATCCCACAAAATGTCATGCTAAGCAAGATCCATACCCTTAATGACAGAAGTGGTAACATACATTACACATCCTTCCAGTAGGAAAATGTAGTAAAGAACATTGTGTAACATGTCTGTCTTGAGAAGCAAGCTCCTATTATGTATCTATGATGTGTCTTACTGGCAAAGGTTTCAAGCGAACTCTCAAGTTAAGTCCTGTTTATTTCTCATAAATCATCAAAAGTAAACCAGAAAGCTCAAAAGGTAGATATAAATGTTTTCAGTTTAGTCTGAAATAATTATAATGTATACATTCCTGGTTCTTCCTCAGATTACTAGAATCTCAAAAGTTCAGGTTAATTCTAAAGTAAATCCAGAATTTGTATATTCCAAGAAGGGGTTAAAGAGATCCAAGATGTAGTCTATCCAATAAGAATGCAGGGCCCACCGTACTGCTTAAGGACTATTCAAGAATTGGCCAAGAAGATTAAAATGATTTCTTTATGTGGGTGTCTGAAACATAGATCCTGCAGTGGCTTTTGCCTTAATTTTTAGAGCTTTTTTAATTAAAAGGACCCATACACTATATTCAGTATAATTTTTTTTCAGTGAAGTGTGTATGAGGAAAGAGGTGGAGTGAAAGTAGTGTTTATTAACTGAAAATTAGTTAAAGTAAAAGTGTTACTTATACAAGGTAGCTAATCATATAGAATAATTCCCTTTCTACAGATGATGAATCTGAGATTCAGAGACACAGAATGACTTTCCAGTAAGGGCTGAGGAAGATTTAAACTAAGGTGTCTGTTTTCATTTTGAAAGTCCAGTTCCCCTACTTCTTCAACTATATAACACAGTCCTCTCAAACTTATCACATTATTAATAAAATTTTTGTTTGAAAAATTACTATCGCCAGAGTTAAATAGCAAAAATAACTATGCCACAACACAGTGGTTTTCATGGTGGGGTCCCCTAACTAGCAGCAGCTGTATCATCTGGGAAATGGGTAGAAATAGTCTTATACTCTAGTCCTAATGAATCAAAGTCACAGGAAGTGAACCTGGGCAATCTGTGTTTTAACAAGGTTTGCAGCTGATTCTGGTACACATTCAAGTTTGAGCTCTAGAATAGGAATTCTCAACATTTGATGGTGCATCATTATCACTGGTACAACTTTTCAAACTCGAATGCATTCCCTACAGTTATTGCATATGTGTAATTCTCACTTGCAGAAAAAGTTGTGTGACATTGCTACGGAAAGTTCATGAGAGCAGCGAAATTCAGTTAAACAAAGAGCTTCGTTATTTATCACGTTTGGTCAACCTAATGATAACACTAAAGCAGTGGTTTTCAACAGGGGACAATTTTCCACATATGTTTTATAACATTTTCAGTATTGTGAGACTGAATTGTATCTATAAGGATTTTATGTCAGATTTTTAGCTGAATATTTGTTTTGGGACCTGTGAGTGGAAAAACAGATAGATCTTGCCTTCTAGATATATCTAGACTTGCCTTCGATCTATCTAGTCTCTACATGTTGGATATAGAGAGATGACATCTTTGAAGAATAATATAAACATGTATAGGAAAAAACACCAACCAGAGTGGAAAAACCTCATTGAATATACTGGTTTCATGGACTGAATTGTGTTCCCCAATATTCATATATTAAAACCTTATCCCCCAATGTAACTGTATGTGGAGATAGGAAATATAAGTAAATGATTAAGGTTAAATGCAGTCATAAGGGTGGGACCCTAATCCAATAGTACTGGTGTGCTTATGTATAAGAAGAGGAAGAGACACCAAAGAGTTCAATCTCTCTCAGAACATGGACAGAGAAAAAGCAATATGACAACAGAGTGAGAAGGTGTCCATCTACAGGACAGGAAGAGAACCCTCACCAGAAACCAACCTTCCTAGCACTTTGATCTTGGACTTCTAGGCGCTAGTACTGTGAGAAAATAAACCTAAGTAGTTTAAGGTACCCAGTCTGTGGTATTCTGCTATCGCAGCCTGAGAGGACTACCACACTGGATGCATGGAGTCCCCAGAAAAGAGAGCTCTTTATAATGGGAATAAACTAGTCCTGGAGAATAGCTACATTTACACACCCACAAGTGACTGAAAAGTACTTATTACTAACTAATGCAACTTGCCAGAACACAGTATAGAACTTGTTAAAGGAATGCAACAAAATCTAACAAGAACCCAACAGCAAGAAACTGACCATGTCTAGCATCCAATCAAAAACTTCTAAATGTGCCAAGAAGTAGGAAAACATGAATCTTAACCTGTTTTTAAAAAGTGCATTGATATAAACAGGCCAAGAAATGATAAGGATAATTAAAGATCTGAAAACAACTACAATACATATTTTAATATGCTCAGAATTTAAGAGAACATAAATATAATGAGGAAAGAATTGGAAGATATAGAAAATACTCAAATGAGACTTCCAGAAATAAAAACTCTATTATCTGTCATGAACATGTTACTGGATGGGTTGTCAGCAAATTAAAAAATTCAAGAGGGAAAAAGAGAAGTGAATGGAAGATACTGCAGTAGAAACTATCCCCCAAAAAGCACAAAGAAAATTAAAAATAAATAGAATCTCACTGTCCTGTGGGACAGTATTGAGCAGTCTAACCTGTGTTTATGGTGTTTCTGAGTGGGAGGATGATATGTGAAAGAAAACAGTAGAAGAGAAAAAATATTTGAAAAAATAACTTTTTCCAAATTTGATAAAAATTGTAAACCCAAAGAGTAAACAACTTACACAAGTTTTTTTTTAAAAGGAAAACTATATTGAGAACATTATAGTTAAATTGCTGAAAATAGGTAATAAAGAGAAAACCTTAAAACCAGCCAAAGGAGAGGAAAGATTTGTTATGTATAGAGGGCAGTGATTAGAAAGATTTCACACATCTCATTGTCAAAAATAGAAGGAAAACTACATTTTAACATCTTGAAAGAAAACAAAAAGTCAACCTAGAATGTTTTACTCATATAAATA
The DNA here is from genome assembly GCA_917880005.1 of Nanger dama. NCBI lineage: Eukaryota > Metazoa > Chordata > Mammalia > Artiodactyla > Bovidae > Nanger > Nanger dama. The sequence continues at coordinate 36,905,215 of CAKJTW010000020.1, read as the reverse complement.
TCTTTTAAAACTAAAAGTGAAAGGAACCTTTCAAAAAAGCTGAGAGAAGTCATATTAATAGTTTCCAGTCAGGAATTAGGAAAAATGAAGAGAACAGGCAGAAGAAAAATGATACCAGATGAAAATGAATCTGCATGAAGCAGAGAAGAGCATCTCAAAAATGGTTTGGGGGCAAATAAAAAATACCTTCATCACCAATTTTATTTAAAATGTCATTTAAAAATTATGTAAATTAATCCCTCCAAACCTTTATATTTTTAAAACAAGTTTTCCATGTATTTATTGCTGTAAATTTTCCATCTTTTACCCTGAGGATGGATTGCAAGTAGAGTAAATGTGAAAGAACTCTGTATCTTAATCCCATCCCTATGATGATTATTCACTCTTTATCATTTGGTTTCTTTTCACTTCATATTCCAGCTTTGTAGCTAGTGAGTGTGGATGACATTTAACTATTTTAAGACCATTTAGCCAGTTCTGAAGCACCTTCAGTTATTTCAGCATATAACAATTGCTCTTCAGGACACACTGCTGCTGGAATTCTCAGTCTGAAAAAGAATGTAAATGGCTTATATTGAATGACATAGCAAATTCGCTCAATAGGAAAGAGCCTAGTCATTTTCACTGTCTGCCAAAAGATACTCAGCACAGTTTAAAGGATCTACATTCTTGCAAATTATGTACTGAACATAATCGTTGGGATTTTTTTTTATTCTTTCTTCCTCTGAATAATAAATACAGTGAATATTGCTAAAACACAGTTTAGTAACTGAATGATCCAAATGTTTTTCAAATGAAGTCCTTTCAACTATCAAATTATCAAATTCATGACTGACTGGAGAATAGTCTTGCAAAAAAAAATTATGTTCTAGTGAAATATCACCAGAATCAAACATTTTTAATGGATTTCTTACCCCAAAAGCTCTATTCCTAAACACTAAGCATATCCTGTGAGAGGTATTTTCTGTGAAAATAAATATAAAATTAAAGAAAAGAAAACTAATAAAAAATTTTTGAACTTTTTAATGTTTAGAGTTGGATTTTCATAATATAGCAGGAAGCAAAAAAACTAATCTTGTACTTTCTTATAAGCCCTCCAATGGCTTCCCACAAATTCTGGAATAAAGTCTATAGTCTTTGTCATTTCACTCACCCAGCTCAATGTTACCTTGGGCTGGAAGAAGCACATGCTGGAATGAAGATTGCCAGGAGAAATATCAATAACTTCAGATATGCAGATGACACCACCCTTATGGCAGAAAGTGAAGAGGAACTAAAAAGCCTCTTGATGAAAGTGAAAGAGGAGAGTGAAAAAGTTGGCTTAAAGCTCAACATTCAGAAAACGAAGTTCATGGAACCTGGTCCCATCACTTCATGGGAAATAGATAGGGAAACAGTGGAAATAGTGTCAGACTTCATTTTTTGGGCTCCAAAATCACCGAAGATGGTGATTGCAGCCATATGAAATTAAAAGACACTTACTCCTTGGAAGGAAAGTTATGACCAACCTAGATAGCATATTAAAAAGCAGAGACATTACTTTGCCAACAAAGGTCCATCTAGTCAAGGCTATGGTTTTACCAGGGGTCATGTATGGATGTGAGATTTAGACTGTGAAGAAAGCTGAGTGCCGAAGAATTGATCCTTTTGAACTGTGGTGTTGGAGAAGACCCTTGAGAGTCCCTTGGACTGCAAGGAGATCCGACCACTCCCTCCTAAAGTAAATCAGCCCTGGCTGTTCATTGGGAGGACTGATGTTAAAGCTGAAACTCCAGTACTTTGAGCACCCCATGCGAAGAGTTGACTCATTGGAAAAGACCCTGATGCTGAGAGGGATTGGGGGCAGGAGGAGAAGGGGACAACAGAGGATGAGATGGCTGGATGGCATCACGGACTCGAAGGACGTGAGTCTGAGTGAACTCCAAGAGATGGTGATGAACAGGGAGACCTGGCGTGCTGTGATTCATGGGGTCGCAAAGAGTCGGACATGACTGAGCGACTGAACTGAACTGAACTGAACTGAACTGAACTGAACATGACAGAATCACACCATCTCCAAGAAAAAGAAACACAAAAATACAAATGGTTGTCTGAGGAGGCCTTACAAATAGCTGAGAAAAGAAGAGAAGCTAAAGGTGAAGGAGAAAAGGAAACATATACCTATCTGAATCCAGAGTTCCAAAGAGTAGCAGGGAGAGATAAGAAAGCCTTCCGCAGAGATCAGTTCAAAGAAATTGAGAAAAACAATAGAATGGGAAAGACTAGAGATCTCTTCAAGAAAATTAGAGATGCCAAGGAAACATTTCATGCAAAGATGTGTACAGTAAAGGACAGAAATAGTTTGGACCCAACAGAAGCAGAAGATATTAAGAAGAGGTGGCAAGAATACACAGAAGAGCTATACAAAAAAAAGATCTTTATGACCCAGATAACTACAATGGTGTGATCACTCACCTAGAACCAGACATCCTGAAATGCAAAGTCAAGCGGGCCATAGAAAGCGTCACTATGAATAAAGCTAGTGGAGGTAATGGATTCCAGTTGAACAATTTCAAATCCTAAAAGATGATGCTGTGAATGTGTTGCACTCAATATGCCAGCAAATTTGGAAAACTAGGTAGTGGCCACAGGGCTGGAAAAGGTCAGTTTTAGTCCAATCTGAAAGACAATGCCAAAGAATGCTCCAACTATCGCACAATTGTACTTATCTCACATGCTTGCAAAGTAATCCTTAAAATTCTCCTAGCCAGGCTTCAACAGTACATGAACCGACAACTTCCAGATGTTCAAGCTGGTTTTAGAAAAGGTAGAGGAACCAGAGATCAAATTGCCAACATCTGTTGGATCATCACAAAAGCAGGAGAGTTCCAGAAAAACATTTCTGCTTTATTGACCACACCAAAGCCTTTGTGTGGATCACAACAAACTGTGAAAAATTCTGAAAGAGATGGGAATACCATATCACCTGACCTGCCTCTTGAGAAACCTGTATGCAGGTCAAGTATCAACAGTTAGACATGGACATGGAAAAGAGACTGGTTCCAAATAGGGAAAGGAGTATGTCAAGGCTGTATGTTATCATTCTGCTTATTTATCTTATATGCAGAGTACATTATGTGACATGCCAGGATGGATGAAGCACAAGCTGGAATCAAGATTGCTGGGAGAAATATCAATAACATCAGATACACAGGTGACACCACCCTTATGGCAGAAAGTGAAGGAGAACTAGAGACTCTTGATGAATGTGAAAGAGGAGAGGATAAAAGTTGGCTTAAAACTCAACAGTCAGTTCTAATGAGGTGGATGAAATTGGAGCCTATTATACAGAGTGAAGTAAGCCAGAAAAAAAAACACCAATACAGTATACTGACGCATATATATGGAATATAAAAAGATGGTAACAATAACCCTGTATGTGAGAAAACAAAAGAGACACATGTATAGAACAGTCTTTTGGACTCTGTGGGAGAGGGAGAGGGTGGGATGATTTGGGAGAATGGCATTGAAACATGTATAATATCATACAAGAAACAAACCACCAGTCCAGGTTCAATGTAGAATACAGGATGCTTGGGGCTGGTGCACTGGGATGACCCAGAGGGATGGTACAGGGAGGGAGGTGGGAGGGGGTTCAGGATGGGGAACATGTGTACACCCATGGCGGATTCATGTTGATGTATGGCAAAACGAATACAATATTGTAAAGAAAAAAAAAAAGAAACCTTAATTTTTTAAAAAAAGAAAAGAAAATGGAAAAAACAAACAAACAGCATTCAGAAAACTAAGATCATGGCATCCAGTCCCATCACTTCATGGCAAATAGATGCGGAAACAATGGAGAAACAGTGACATACTTTATTTTCTTGGGCTCAAAAGTCACTGCAGATGGTGACTTCTGCCATGAAATTAAAAGACGCTTGTTCCTTCAAAGAAAAGTTATGACCAACCTAGACAGCATATTAAAACGTGGAGACATTACTTTGCCAAAAAAGTCCATCTAGTCAAAGCTATGGTTTTTCCAGTAGTCATGTATGGGTGTGAGAGTTGGATTATAAAGAAAGCTGAGCACCAAAGAATTGATGCTTATAACTGGGGTGTTGGAGAAGACTCTTGAGAGTCACTTGGACTGCAAGGAGATCCAACCAGTCCATGCTAAAGGAGATCAGTCTTGAATATTCATTGGAAGGACTTATGCTGAAAATGAAACTCCAATACTTTGGCCACCTAATGCCTCATTGGAAAAGTCCCTGATGCTGAGAAAGATTGAAGGCAGGAGGAGAAGGAGACAACAGGATGAGATGGTTGGATGGCATCACCAACCTGATGCACATGAGTTTGAGCAAGGTCTGGGAGTTGGTGATGGACAGGGAAGCCTAGCGTGTTGCAGTCCATGGGGTTGCAAATGGTTGGACATGACTGAGCAACTGAACTGAACTGAACTGACATGACAGGTCGTCTCCTGCCTTTCTCAGCCCACCGTACACAATGTGCTAAACAGTTTCAAGGCCTATTAACCTAGTGACATCATTTCAGTCTGTTGACCTTGCCAAACTCCTTCCCCCTGAGGGCCTCCCCAAATGCTGTTCCCTCTGCCTGGAATGTGTTCTACCTGTCTAACATCATCTCCCTCCTTCTTCTCATCTGTATCAATTTAAAATATTATATTCTGTATTTTTTGTTCATTGCACTTATTTAACATAGTAATTGTATCTTTTCATATCTTTGTACTGACACTGTATTCCGGTAGGGAAATATCCCATTTATTTGGCCTCTTTCTTCATGTCTAGGAAGTTCCTGGCACAGAGTAGGAACTTCATGTTTGTGGAATGAGTGAACAGCTTGATTTGCACATGAATTTATGAATGCTTTTTACCACAAGTGCCATTTCATTCTTAGATGAAACCCACAAACTATGGTGGCATTTGCTATTATTTTATATGCTTTATTGTGTCTTTCAAGAACACTGTATGCTGAAATTGATTCGTTTAGCATTACATGGATTCCTCCTTGTAATATGGAAGAGCAGTTAAAAAAAGCATCATATGTGAACATTTAGCGGTAACAGATGCATAGAAATTCTAATGTTCCTTCCCAAAAATCCAGTGCCATACACATGTATGAACTTGTACTAAAAAATGGAAGAACTTGTTTATGATAGGATGTTATAAAATGGAAAGGAAAATCAGTGCAGGCATTGGAAATCCCTGTTTCAGTGTGAGAGCTCAGCAGGTGAATCTGTGCTGCAACATCTCCACACTGTGGCCAAATCTAGAATTATTTACTTTTCTTTGGGAACACAAGCTTTTCGGCTCTTAAGAAAGGGTAATGCACACAAGCATTCATTTAATATTAAATGCAACTAACTTGAAAATTTTCTTGAAAATTAATCTCTCAGAATTTTATTAGTACCCCTTAGACATCATGGCTTAATGTCATGCTGGCACAGTTTACTGTGGTTGATTTTCTAATGGCTCACTCCTGTTTTTCATCCTACTCATATCCAAAATCAATCTTTTTAAAAACTCAAATGCATGATTTAGAAAAAATGGAAACTATACTGTATCTCTCTTCCTCTATCCTAGCAGCAGTTTGCTTTATTAACCATTACTCCTTTCCCCAAAATTTCTCTAATACACAATAACCTGAATTCTAACCTTAAGCCTAAATTTTACAGTTACTTCAAAATTTTGTGCCATTACACTGAATATTTAAGATTAACTGTTTTCAATATATACTCACTTCAGAGTGCCTTTGTGTACACCTCTCTTTTCTAGTATTGAGTGAGACGTAAAAAGAGATTTTCTAAATGAAGGGAAAAGGGAGAAAAATCTATCTAAATTTCCCAATTCTGCTTGGTCAAGCCTTTGTGATGACAAAAATTGAGTTGACGTGAACTCTCAAAGCATTTGGCACTTGATAATAAATTATACTACTCTACTTTAAATTATACTACTCTACTTTGCTTCAAAAATATTAATCTATAAAATCTCTTGATTGACTTGTCCATTAATACTTTTACTATGCAAGAGAAAAGGCATTTTGTTACCTAAAATCATTCTGCATGCTTCCTTCATCCAACAGTGACAACTTTCTATATTAGATTCTATAGATGGTATAGTAAAGATTTTTCCCAGGTAAGTACCTCCTCAGTTCAGTTCAGTTGCTCAGTCGTATCCAGCTCTTTGCAACCTCATGAACTGCAGCACGCCAGGCCTCTGTGTCCATCATCAGCTCCCAGAGCCCACCCAAACTCATGTCCATTGAGTCAGTGCTGCCATCCAAGCATCTCATCCTCTCTTGTCCCCTTCTCCTCCCGCCCTCAAACCTTCCCATAATCAGGGTCTTTTCAAATAAGTCAACTCTTCACATCAGGTGGCCAAAGTGTTGGAGTTTCAGCTTCAACATCAGTCCTTCCAATGAACACCCAGGACTGATCTCCTTTAACATGGACTGGTTGGATCTCCTTGCAGTCCAAGGGACTCTCAAGAGTCTTCTCCAACACCACAGTTCAAAAGTATCATACTTCGGTGCTTAGCTTTTTTGACAGTCCAACTCTCATATGCATACATGACCACTGGAAAAACCATAGTCTTGAGTAGACAAACATTTGTTGGCAATGTAATGTCTCTGCTTTTTAATATGCTGTCTAGGTTGGTCATAACTTTCCTTCCAAGGAGTAAGCGTCTTTTAATTTCATGGCTGCAGTCACCATCTGCAGTGATTTTGGAGCCCAGAAAAATAAAGTCTGACACTATTTCCCCATCTATTTTCCATGAAGTGATGGGACTGGATGCCATGATCTTAGTTTGCTGAGTGTTAAACTCTAAGCCAACATTTTCACTCTCCTCTTTCACTTTCATCAACAGGCTCCTTAGTTCCTTTTCACTTTCTGCCACAAGGGTGGTGTCATCTGCATATCTGAGGTTATTAATATTTCTCTTGGCAATATTGATTCCAGCTTGTGCTTCTTCCAGCACAGCGTTTCTCATGATGTACTCTGCATAGAAGTTAAATAAGCAGGGTGATAATATCCAGCCTTGACATACTCCTTTTCCTATTTGGAACCAATCTGTTGTTCCATGTTCAGTTCTAACTGTTGCTTCCTGAGCTGCATACAGGTTTCTCAAGAGGCAGGTCAGTGGTCTGATATTCCCATCTCTTTCAGAATTGTCCACAGTTTATTGTGATCCACACAGTCAAAGGCTTTGGCATAGACAATAAAGCAGTAATTAACATCATGTTATGACCAATACTTAGTCCCTTTCTTAGCACTGCTTATGCACCTCTTTCCGGTTCTCTTTCAGCATCCTAAAAACAGTCATTCCAGAAGATTCTATCCCACCAATATTTTCTTGTTTCCTTTGGATTCTGTGTCTTTTAATATCATAATAACTAGATACATGGTTCTCAGCTGTCTTTATGGTATCTTTATAAGGAATAGATAAAATTCAGTGTGTTTAAAACTGAACTTTCTTTTCAGAATCAGCACATCCTCCTGATATTTCTGTTAATGACATTGCAGTTATCTGCGAATCTTACATGTTATCCGCACACTTGATACTCAGTCAGACTCTGAATATTTTCATTCTTATCTCAATGCTCTTTCTCACACCCATCTTTTCTTCCCACTTCCAGTGCCAGCCTCCCTAGTTACAAGTACCTCTCCTTCATCTCTTGCCTGGGATGTTGAAGTGTTTCCTAAATATGCTTCATGTATCAGATCGATCATTTTTACAATACAAGTCTTGATTTATTCCATGCAATTTTAGTATTTCTAAAAGCACATGTCAAATCTTTTAATGTCCTGCTGAAAAAGCCCTCTCTCTTTCCACTGTATGTGAACAAAGTCGAAAACTCTAATAGTCAACGCTTTTCCTGAGCTTCCTAAATAACATTTCCTCCTGTTTTCTACCTGTCTCCACATTCAAGTGGAACCAAACCACCCTCAGTTCTCTTCATTTGCACCTAATTTCGAGCAGAAACTCATGGTGTTACCTCTGTTGCCCTCTTCACCTCCATCCCAGCCTTTCATCCTTTTGCTTCTTCAGACAGCTTGTTACTTTCATTGATTCCCTCCAGTCAAATTTGATATACCCACTCACCCCAACACTTATAGTCCTTAAAAACACATATTTTAAAACGATTTCAAATATATAAAAAGATATATAGAAGAATGGGGTTTCCCAGGTAGCTAAGTTATATAGAATCTGCCTGCCAGTGCAAGAGATGGGGATTCGAATTCTGGGTTGGGAAGATCCCCTAGAGAAGGAAATGGTAACCTACTCCAGCATTCCTGCCTAAAAATTCCATGGATAGAGGAGCCTGGTGGTCTATAGTCTATGGGGTCACAAAGAGTCAGGCATGACTAAGCTACTGAATAATTTAACCCATACAGAGAAGAATATAACTGACAAAGAACTGAAAACATTGAGGATATCAGTTAACCCTTTCCAAAATGATTTCTTCTCCCTCTCTCTGAGGTAACCATGATCATAATTTTGGTATTTTTCATTCATGGGCATACATTGTCATTTGTATCTATATATGTAAAAATATATGCACATATATAACAATATTTCTATATAAATGTATATTTATAATTATATATTCCTGAATAATATGCAATTGTTTTTCATTTTTCAAATTGTATTAAAGTGATGTGATTTTTATACATCTTAACCTATGATTTAGAGGGATTTGGTGGGATGGAGGTGACCCATATTTAGCCTAACTGATACATGTAATCCCAACTCATTCATTTTTATTAATATAGAATATTCAGTCATCATAATGTACAATTTTTTATTCACTCTCCATGTTGATAGACAGTCATACTTTCTCTGCATTTTTTTAGTATTACAAGTTCTTAAAACAATTTCCTTGTGCATGTATTTGAGAAGTTTTTTTATGAGTTTATATGCCTATAAGTTAAATTATTGAGTCGTAGGGTTTGTTCCAATATTCACCCCAGCATTGTTCTCATTGTTCCACATTCTCACCAAAACTTGGTATTTTCAGATCTTTTTTTTTTTTTGTCAGTCAGAGAGATGCACCTTCTTTCTTACTGTGATTTTAATTTTGACTCTCCAGATTATTCATTAACTTGAAAAAGTTTACTAGTCATTTATCATTTCTTAAAAATTGCCTATTCATTACTTTCACCAATTTTTCAATTGAATTTCTTTTCTGTACATATATTTTAAGATCTTATACTGCTAGCCTTTATTACTCTTATACTTCCAAATATCTTTACTCAACTCTAGCTTATCTTTGTAGTTTTTATATTTTCATTCAGTTCAGTTGCTCAATCATGTCCAACTCTTTGTGACCCCATGAACTACAGCATGCCAGGCTTCCCTGTCCATCACCAACTCCTGGAGCTTGCTCAAACTTATGTCCATTGAGTCAGTGATGCCATCCAACCATCTCATCCTTTGTCATCTCTGACTTCAGTCTTTCCCAGCATCAAGGTCTTTCCAAGAGTCAGCTTACTTTGTAGTCAACTCTAGCTTATCTTTGTGGTTTATATTTCATTCAGTTCAGTTCCAACATGTCCAACTCTTTGTGCCCCTGACTCCTCCGGCTTCCTGTCCATCCCACTCCTGGGCTTGCTCAACTTTGTCCATTGGTCGTGTGCCTCCCCATCTCATCCTTTGTCTCTCCTGACTTCAGTCTTTCCCAGCATCAAGGTCTTTTCCAATGAGTCAGCTCTTTGCATCAGGTAGCCTAAGTGTTGGTGCTTTGGCAGCTTTCGCTCAATCCTTCCAATGAATATTCAGGATTGATTTCCTTTAGGATTGACTGGTTTGATACCATTGCAGTCCAAGGGACTCTCAAGAGTGTTCTCCAACACCACAGATCAAAAAAATATTATAGCTAATATTGATTGAGTGTCCAATAATGCCTCACACAAATTAAATAATTGTATTTATAGGTGATTTAACAATCTTCCCTCTTGTGGTTTCTGGTAATATGTCTTATGTAAGAAATGTTTCTTTATCTATGGTCAAATGTGTTCTCCCTTATTTTCTCCTAAGAAACTAAATTTTTGCTTTTCTCATTTGGTTTGCTAACTGCATGGAAGGACTTCTATAGGAAATGGAATGGTCATTTGTTTTTCATATGGATCATCAGTAATACTAATATATAAAAAAAATTGGCCTGTCTTTTTCTTTTAACTGGCAATTTAATCCATTTACATTTGTTATGGCTACTGATATATTTTGACTTATTGATGATATTTTTGTGTTTTTTCTAATTGTCTAGATTTTTTATCCATTAAGAAGGAAAACTTCCTTCAACCCTGTGGTAATATAAAAGTGAAAAATGCAAATATCACTTCTAAATTATATTTTCACCTATATCCTCCAGGCTGGGTTAATAGTTTCTAGGAGTAAAAGTGTTCACATATATAATGGGCACTGAAATCATTATGGTGCTCCTGGAAGCGCCAGCGCTGTCAATCCAGGAAGATTTACCATCCCAGCACAACTATTTTTTTATTTTAGCTAAATACAGATATCAGAATAATCGAGTTTTTCTATATGAATAGAAATATTTTAAACTCTAATTTGCACAGTAAAACTCACATGTTCTCATTGAATTTCATACTTACACCTAGTTCAAAGCTCAGTTCAGGTGGACTGGTTGTATAAAATTTCTGTGTATCTATACTTGGAAGTGTAAAGGGATGCATGAAAACATGGTATAGAAGCTGACTTGCTATCCATTTCTTATTTAAACACCTCAAACTGTAACACAATTTACCCTCTATGGCTCTTAGTATTTATGTCATTAGATATCATGGACATAGTTTTGGGCTCAGACGGAATTAACATGGGTCAGAGGTGTGTCAGAGGTTTTCAAAATGCATCCGTAGATAAACATCAGTCTTATCAGTGAACTAAGAAACCTAAATTTCTTGGGATGGGGTGGCTCTGAGTGAGACAGCAATCTGTGTTGTAACAAATCCTCCAGATAGTCTAAATGTACACTAAAGTTTGAAGGTCTTAGTGGATGAGATGGGTATGAATTACAAAGGAGCAGATTCCACTCAACATAAAATTTTTATTTTAAAAAAATAGGCTAATACTAGTAATATTCTTTAAATAATTTCATTATGAAAATTTCTAAACAAATTCAAAAGTAGGCAGCATAATAATCCCCATTTACCACTCACCCTGCTAAAACAACCATAATTTTTTCAGTCAATAATAGATTATGTTTAATCTTGTTAGATGTAACAATGGTGTAATTGTTCTGTTGGCAAATTCCTCCTCCACTAAAAAAAATTACAGTAGTTCCCCCCTTATCCTTGGTATCAGTTTCTGAGGTCCAGTTACCTATGTTCAACTGTGACCCAAAAATATTAAATAGAAAGTTCCAGAAATAAATAACTCCTAAGTTTTAGATTGTGTGCCCTTCTGAACAGCATGATGAAATCTGCAGCCATCCCTCTCTAATAGTCACATTGTCTGTCACAATATATCAATGCTTGCATTAAAACAACTTTATTTTACCTGATAGTAGCCCCAAAGCTTAAGAGTAATTATGTTGGCTATTCAGATATGCCAAAGAGAAGCTATGAATTGTTTCCTTTACATGAAAAAAGTTCTCTACTCAGTAAGGAAAGAAAAAAAATTGAATGCTGAAGTTGCTGAGATCTACAGGAAGAACAAATTTTCATAGATAGCATGAAGTTGTGAAAATAGAAAAAGAAATTTGTTAGTTTTGCTGATGCATGTCAAACTGCAAGCCATACTGTGTGATAATGCCTTATCCATCTTAACCAAGCACTTAAATTTACAAAGTAAGATATTTAGAATGAGAGAGAAAGACCACCTTCACATAATTTTAATTACAGTATATTGTTTTACTTATTCTATTTTATTAGCTACTGTTGTTGCTTTCTTACTGTGCCTAATTTATAAATTAACCTTATCATAGATATTTATGTATTAAAAAAAAACATAGGATTTGCTACTGTCCACTGGGGGTTAGAGAAAGGAAGAGAGTTCCAGAAAAACATCTATTTCTGCTTTATTGACTATGCCAAAGCCTTTGTGTGGATCACAATAAACTGTGGAAAATTCTGAATGAGATGGGAATACCAGACCACCTGACCTGCCTCTTGAGAAACCTATATGCAGGTCAGGAAGCAACTGTTAGAACTGGACATGGAACAGTCCAGTTCCATGGACTCGTTCCAAATAGGAAAAAGAGTATGTCAAGGCTGTATATTGTCATCCTGCTTATTTAACTTATATGCAGAGCACATCATGAGAAACGCTGGGCTGGAGGAAGCACAAGCTGGAATCAAGATTGCTGGGAGAAATATCAATAACCTCAGATATGCAGATGACACCACCCTTATAGCAGAAAGTGAAAAGGAACTAAAAATCCTCTTGATGCAAGTGAAAGAGGAGAGTGAAAAAGTTGGCTTAAATTTCAACATTCAGAAAACTAAGATCATGGCATCTGGTCTCATCACTTCATGGCAAGTAGATGGGGAAACAGTGGAAACAGTGTCAGACTTTATTTTGGAGAGCTCTAAAATCACTGTAGATGGTGATTGCAGCCATGAAATTAAAAGACGCTTACTCCTTGGAAGGAAAGTTATGACTAACCTACATAGCATATTCAAAAGCAGAGACATTACTTTGCCAACAAAGGTCTGTCTACTCAAGGCTATGGTTTTTCCAGTGGTCATGTATGGATGTGAAAGTTGGACTATGAAGTAAGCTGAGTGCCGAAGAATTGATGCTTTTGAACTGTGGTGTTGGAGAAGACCCTTGAGAGTTCCTGGACTGCAAGGAGATCCAACCAGTCCATGTTAAAGGAGATCAGTCCTGGGTGTTCTTTGGAAGGAATGATGCTAAAGCTGAAACTCCAATATTTTGGTGATCTCATGAGAAGAGTTGACTTATTGGAAAAGACTCTGATGCTGGGAGGGATTGGGGGCAGGAGGAGAAGGGGACAACAGAGGGTGAGATGGCTGGATGGCATCACCAACTCAATGGACATGAGTTTGGGTGAACTCCGGGGAGTTGGTGATGGACAGGGAGGCCTGGCGTGCTGCAGTTCATGGGGTCGCAAAGAGTCGGACACGACTGAGTGACTGAACTGAACTGAACTGGGGGTTAGTGGAATGAATCCCTGTCGATAAATGAATCCCCTGTATTTGCTGAAGTATTTAAGAAGGGTGAAATAATATATCTGGGATCTGCTTTATAAAAGAGAAAAAACTTTTAACAACTATAGTTGCCATCACATTAAATGAGCTATCTAGGAATACAGTGATTTCCATCTTACTTAATATGGTCTAAGAAATTTGGGTGCTGTAGAAAGAATATCTGCATTACGTTTTAGAGAGGGATAGATAATCTTTACAATCTCTTCAGACTCTAAACCATATATAATTATATGATGAAATGCATTATTTTTATTAAATGTGATTTTAATTAAAGATATTTAAACTTCCAAGAATAATTTCTCTTTGAAATCGCAAGTAATATAAAAACATAAACAAATATCTATTCATGTGTAAATGATAGACATGAGTAATGTCATTAGCTAAGTCTGTTTATATATCATAATTATGATATTAGAAATAGAGTTTGCAAATTATTCAACCAAACCCTTACATATAATCACTATAATCAGCATGGAGGATTTTGCATAAATAATCATCTCCCAATACCAGAGGCACTATATAATATATCTGCATGACAAACTATTGAAGAATATATCCCACATTCATGAAACACAGTACAATTTAGTAGTCAAATATACAATAACTGTAATTGAAGAACTGAGAGTATTCACAAATGTCAGCTTTATGATTCAAGAACATGGCCCCCTGTGAAGAACATAGAACAGAGACTGCATTTACCATGAAGGCTGGATTTTACTTCTCTTTCTAATAATCAATTGATTAGAAATGGTGCCTGGAAAAATGCACTGAAGAATGTGTGACCCTCTTTGAGCTCAGTGGGGAAAAAAAAATGGGAAGGTTGATGATTGGTGTCCACTACAGGTTGGGAATATAGGAGGGTGGATGAGTTTGGAATCAAGTATTTGCCAGTCCTGTAGTAGACCATTAAACATTGACTCGCCACAAATCTTTTTCCTCCCACCTCTACCACTTTGACTAGCTATAAAATCTCTAATATTTAAATTGTTACCCATTTTTTCCAGGATACATCCTATTCCAGCAGAGTAATAGTTATTTTGAGTGAGCAGAATCCCTTTTTTTTTTTTTAATCTTGAGAGTGCATAAAACATGGTGGCATTCCAGACTTCTTTTCAGCAGATACTCTTCCTCTATCAGCAGTATACCAGAAAACATTAATTTGGAAAAGAGAACCCAGAATGATGTGGATAATCATAGTACCTCCCCCACCCCCCAAAAATTTGCTGATTCAGTGTCCCTCCTTCTGCCTGGGTCCCATGATGTCCCTAGACTCTTCCTGAATAGTGATGAAAAGTTTCCCTTGTTGCAGCATCAGTGCAGCTGTTAACTCCCCCTGTTGCTATATGCCCCAGTACCCTCTCTAGTCCTTGCACATTTTGTGATTTTAATGTCTATTTTATATTTTCATTCTCATTCTTTCACTGTTAATTGTAGTTATAATCATTTTAATTTTTTCCTAGTGTCAGTTAAAATCTCTGAACTTTTAAGTAGTTGATCCTGTAGTATCGTGTAGTTTCAGCTATTACACCAAAGAGATTCAGTTATATTTGGTTTTCAGATTATTTTCCATTTTAGGCTATGTCAAGATATTGAATATGTGTTGTAAATATTTCTTGGTTATCTGTTTTAGACATATATATTGTTCTTATTATTACCATACTCCTAATTTATCCTGCGCCCCCTTCCCCTTTGGTAGTCATAAATTTATCTTCTATGAGTCTGTTTCTGTTTTGCCTTTACAATCTATGTATTGACTTATTTAAATGATCTTCAATCATTTTTTAAAAATTTATTGGAGTATAGTAGATTTAAAGTGTTGTGTTTCAATTATTTTATGTATTTGCCTATCCTATTGTGATTTTTCCCTTTCCTGTAGATTTTTGATCCTTTTCTATTTCAGTTCAGTTCAGTTCAGTTCAGTTGATCAGTCATGTCCGACTCTTTGTGAACCCATGAATCGCAGCACGCCAGGCCTCCCTGTCCATCACCAATTCCCCGGAGTTCACTCAGACTCACGTCCATCGAGTCAGTGATGCCATCCAGCCATTTCATCCTCTGTTGTCCCCTTCTTCTCCTGCCCCCAATCCCTCCCAGCATCAGAGTCTTTTCCAGTGAGTCAACTCTTCGCATGAGGTGGCCTAAGTACTGGAGTTTCAGCTTTAACATCATTCCTTCCAAAGAAATCCCAGGGTTGATCTCCTTCAGAATGGACTGGTTGGATCTCCTTGCAGTCCAACGGACTCTCAAGAGTCTTTTCCAGCAGCACAGTTCAAAAGCATCAATTCTTCGGTGCTCAGCTTACTTTACAGTCCAACTTTCACATCCATACATGACCAGTGGAAAAACCATAGCCTTGAGTAGACAGACCTTTGTTGGCAAAGTAATGTCTCTGCTTTTGAATATGCTATGTAGGTTGGTCATAACTTTCCTTCCAAGGAGTAAGTGTCTTTTAATTTCATGGCTGCAATCACTATCTGCAGTGATTTTGCAGCCCCCCAAAATAAAGTCTGACACTTTTCTATTTAGAGATCTTTAATATGTCTTTTAGCGTAGATTTAGTATTGATGAATTCTTTCAGTTTTGCTCATCTGAGAAATTATCTCTATCTGTTCTAAATTACAGTCTTACTGGGCAGAGTATCCTAGGTTGCAGATTCTCCCTTTTCAGAACTTTGAATATGCCATGCCACTGTCTTCTGGCCTGCAGAGTTTCTGCAGAGAAATCTGCCTGTAGCCCTATGCAGGTTCCCTAGTAAATAATTCTTCATTTCTCTTGCTGCCTTTAGAATCTTCTTTTTGTTTCACTTTTGTCATTTTAATTCAGTTTGGTGTGGGGCTGTTTGGTGTCATCTTGTTTGGGGCCCTCTGTGCTTCCTGTACCTTAATATGTTTCCTTCTTTGGGTTGGGAAGTTTTCAGCCATAATTTTCTTCAAATACATTTTCAATCCTCTTTTCTTTCTCTTCTCCTGATACCCATATTTTGGATAGATTTGCAAGCTTTATAATAACCCATGAATCACATATGTTGCTTTCCTTCTCTTGTTTCATTTGTCTTCCTGTCTGATATTTTGATTGATTTCCATTATTCTGTCTTCTGGATCACTTATTCATTCCTCTGTGTCATTTAGTGGGCTATTCATTGCTTCTAAATTGGTTTTTATCTTGGCAGTTCAATTTTCTAATTTTCATCAGTTCATCTTCATAGTTTCTATTTCCTTGTCACAATGATCTGCACTTCTAATCAGTAATCTTTCTTAATTTCTTTAACATTTTTATTACTTCGTTTTTGAACTTGGAGTGCAGTTGACTGGTGAGGTCTGTTTCATTATTTGTTCTTTCAAGGGATTTCACTTGTTCTTTCAATTGGCAGTAGCTCTTCTGCCTTTTATTTAAATTTCTCTGTCTTTATGAATTTAGAAGAAACAGTTATCTATTTTGGTCTTGAAGGAGTGTTTTTATGTGGGAGCACCTCTGTATTTCTATGTGTCCAATATTTTTGATATGGGGGCTGATTTTGGTGTGGATGTCAGCCATCTCTTTCCTTGGAATATGCTGGACATTGTCCCCTTGATGGGTGACTAGTGTTGCAGTGTTTAGAACCCAAGCTGGATGTGAGTCCAGGCTTCATCCTTGCTCCAAGGTGTTACCGCCCTGTCCAAGGCAGAGTCCCCCAATTGTCGGGGTAGAAGCCCTGTGGGTGGATTGGAAACTTGCCCTTGAGTGCATGCCCTGCCCGAAAGAAGGTGATTGGTGAAGCAAGTATGACCCGTGATGTCACAGCAGACCTAGGCACCACCTAGGCACCTAGGCATCGGCAGGTCCACCCAGAAGCAGCATAAGGTTGCATTCCTTTCTCTGTTGTTCATCCTAGGTCCAGTGCAAGGCTATGGTGTAGATTAGGCTGAGGGTCGGGGTGTTGTGGCTGCAGCAATTGAGGTGGCTATCCTGCTGCCTGGACTCTGGGGTGCCACTGTGCCGACTTCTTCTAGAACCTGTCTGCCCCAGAGCTAGGGTAAGCTGTAGAGTGATGTGGGTGGAGCCAGGGTACTCTCTCTGGGAAGTGAATCTCTGTGTTCCTTGCCCAGGGGCTGTCAGGCTGAGATTCAGTGCTTATTTGCAGCTCATTCTTGTGACACTGCTGTGGCTCCACTCAGGCCCTTGGGTCTGCTTCTATGGTACTAGATAGAGTGCTCTCTCTGCCTGAGACTTAGTGCTTTGCCACTGCATGTTCTGTGGTGCCACCCACTGCATGCATTGACAGTGGTTAGCCTGGCCTAGCCTACCACTCCCCTGTACATGCTGCCCATGGTCTCCAGGGGCTCCTCTTGGATCACACCCTAAGTGTCTCTCTTTGTAGCTAGATTGAACTTTGCCCTCATCTAGCACCAGCCTGTGGTATGGAATGAGCAGAGCTGAGGTATTCGGCTTTTCAGATTGAGAAGTGTGGTGAGGTGGCAGCCACCAGTGCAAGGCTCTTTCTGCTGACTTAGCGAGCCAGCACTTGCACACTCCTTGCAAGTAGAGTCTAGGGTTGTCTAGACTCTGTCTGTCTTGGCAGATTCCTCAGCAGGCAAAGAAAGGGCTTTGTTTCTCCATAGGGTACCCTGTTACTGGGATGCCTAGACTGGGAGTCCACATGCCCCCTTCTCTGGGCAAGGGTCCACCGATGGAGACCACCTCTTCCTTAGTGATCCCTCCCAGAGGTGCAAGTCCCAACCTAAGGCCTTTTTTTTTGTCCTGCACAGTTACATGGAGATATTTCTTGCAACTGTGATCTAGTTAGTTTTCTGTGAGAAATTGTTCCTCAGGTAGATGTACTTTTAATGTGTTCATAGGGAGAGGTGAGCTCTGTCTGCCATCTTAGTGACAGTTTTTTGTCTCTTTTGTTCACTGCTCTTGCATTCACCACCAAGAATAGTGCTTAGATCATAGTAGGCAAAGAATAAATTCTTAGTGAATAAACACTTTAATAGATGATTAAGCTAACAATATTGCATTCAACTGGTCATGTTGTGATTGATTTCACATTTGGAGAGATGCCTTACTATAAACAAGGTTCTGTATAACAGATTTGGGTCAAGTTATGTGAACTAGACCTAGGATAAAATTAAGATTAAGATACATTTAACGTTTTATTCAGAGATGGCAATGGCACCCCACTCCAGTACTCTTGCCTGAAAAATCCCATGGATGGAGGAGCCTGGTGGGCTGCAGTCCATGGGGTCACTAAGAGTCGGACACGACTGAGCAAGTTCACTTTCACTTTTCACTTTCATGCACTGGAGAAGGAAATGGCAACCTACTTCAGTGTTCTTGCCTGGAGAATCCCAGTGACAGCAGAGCCTGGTGGGCTGCTGTCTACGGGGTCGCCCAGAGTCAGACACTACTGAAGTGACTTAGCAGCAGCAGCAACATTTTATTGCTATCAATTATTGATAATTATTAGAGTTAATTATATTTCTTTCCATTCCCAAATCACCACTGAATTCTAGATATACACTGCCTTATATTTATAACCATTGCTTTAATCTTCTAAATTGCTTCTCTACTCCAGTTGTTAATACTGTATTTTAATCTATTTTACAAACTGCTGCCAAATTAATCTTTCTAAAGAGCACTATGACAATCATGCCCCAGAAAATAACTGTGGCATCTCGATGCCTAATGCAAAGTCTCTCAAGCTGGCCCTAATCCACCTCTACAGACTTTCCTTCTACTACTTCTACCACATCACCTTGTGCTCCCAGAACTGAGCCTTTGTGAGTGTCACCAATTCACATATAAAGACGATCCTCTACATCAAAGGATCAGGCAACCATTTTGTGTTTAAAAAAAAAAAGATCAGATAACAAATACGTTAGGCATTGCAAGTCATACAGTCTCTGTTACAACTACTCAACTCTGCCCGGTAGATACAAAATGAGCCCAACAGTAAGAGAATAAACATAGATGTGCTACAGGAATATATGAATTTCACATAATAGTCATGCAATACCAAATATAATTTTTAAAACCATTTAAAAATAGTAAAACCATCTTAACTCGATGTATTATATAAAACAGATGTTGAGCGAACTTTGACTCCAGGGCCAATTTGCAACCCTTTGTTCTACATGGATGTAAATCCTACTCTTCATTTACAGTCCAGTCTATTCTGTGAGTGCTTCCAAATTGTTAGTACCAACTGTGCCATCTTCTCCCTATCAAACTTTCTTCTGTCTATATAATAAAAATGACCATATTCTGTACTTCTCTGTAACCCCAGCAGTACATTATGCCAATACTAGACACTCAGCATTTGCTCTTTTCTGTCACTACTGATAATAACTTTGATGAACATTAGTTATATCACATTGAACCGTAACTTATAAAAGAAAAATTAAAGACCTGTTATTTTTTAAAAACATTTTTATATTAGCTTATTTCTTCCATCCTAAGAAATTTCCTCAGCCCCTCCACATACGCTATTATTTAACATTTCTGACATTAGATTTTTCTTAACTCTATATATCCATTGAGAGTGATGCCAGGTTTTGGCACCAAAAAGTAATTGAATCAGTGGTTCAGCTTACAATTAATAGACTCTTCAGTTCAGTTCAGTCGCTCAGTTGTGTCCAACTCTTTGCAGCCCCCAAAATTGCAGCACCCAGGCCTCCCTGTCCATCACCAACTCCCGGAGTTCACTCAGACTCACGTCCATCGAGTTAGTGATGCCATCCAGCCATCTCATTCTCTGTCGTCCCCTTCTCCTCCTGCCCCCAATCCCTCCCAGCATCAGGGTTTTTCCAATGAGTCAGCTCTTCGCATGAGGTGGCCAAAGTATTGGAGTTTCAGCTTTAGCATCATTGCTTCCAAAGAACACTGAGGACTGATCACTTTTAGAATGGACTGGTTGGATCTCCTTGCAGTCCAAGGGACTCTTAAGAGTCTTTTCCAACACCACAGTTCAAAAGCATCAATTCTTCGGTGCTCAGCTTACTTTACAGTCCAACTCTCACATCCATACATGACCACTGGAAAAACCATAGCCTTGACTAGACAGACCTTTGTTGGCAAAGTAATGTCTCTGCTTTTGAATATGCTATCAAGGTTGGTCATTACTTTCCTTCCAAGGAGTGTCTTTTAATTTTATGACTGCAATCACCATCTGCAGTGATTTTGGAGCCCAAAAAATAAAGTCTGACACTGTTTCCCCATCTGTTTCCCATGAAGTGATGGGACCGGATGCCATGATCTTCGTTTTCTGAATGTTGAGCTTTAAGCCAATGTTTTCACTCTCCTCTTTCACTTTCATCAAGAGGCTTTTTAGTTCCTCTTCACTTTCTGCCAGAACACTTCAATTCTAATCAGAAAAAGGAAAAATAATTCTTCTGCAAATTTTTCTTTTGATTTTGAGCTTAGCAGACAACTTCCTAGATCTAGGAATATGGTTTTGATTTGAAAAATTCTATACAGCACTCAGATTTTGTCCTATTTTTAGTTTCAGAAAATATTACCATAATCTAAAGCACAAATGAAAGTGATTTTCCTCTCAAATATCTGAATCCATGAAATAAAAGTCAAGTAGAAATGATATAAGTCCTGCCCTTCAAACTTGTTTGCCTGCATATCTCCTGAAAGAATACTTGTAATATTACTCCCTCACAAATTTTGAGTTGACATCTGAAATATTATATTATTAAATAGCTGAAAAGAAGTAATTTCTATTTTTAAATAAGTGTTAATTTTTAAAAATGTATCCAACTTGTTTTTCTACCAACCAGTATCTGTTTAAACATTTACAGACTTTCACACCTAGAAATTTTACTTGCACTCCTTTAATTTGTACTTTATTTCCCCGCTTTCTTTTATTGAATATTGATTTACAATGTTTCAGGTGTCAGCAATCAGCTGTATATAAATATTCTTTTTCAGATTACTTTCCATTATAGGGTATTAAATACTGAATACAGCTCTCTCTGCTATACAGTAGGTCTTGTTGTTTATCTGCTTTATATATAATAGTCTGTATCTGTTCATCCAGGCCTGGTGTGCTGCAGTCCATGGGTTTCAGAGTCAGACACAACTGGGCAACTAAACATCTGTTCATTTTGTACATCTGTTCATTTTGTACATCTGTTCATTTTGTACAGCTGTTCAAAATCCCTCATTTATCCCTACCTCTCTTTCACCTTTTGTAACTATAAGTTTGTTTTCTATGTCTATGTCTATTTGTTTTCTATGTCTATGTCGAGTTTGTAAATAAGTTCTTTTGTATCATATTTTCAGATTCTACATATAAGTGACCTCACATGTTACTTATGTTTATCTGACTTAATTGACTTAGTATGATAATTTCTAGGTTCATCCATGTTGCTGCAGATGTCATTATTTCATTCTTTTTATGGCTGAGTAATATTTCATTGCATATGTATTAATTTGTATTCCAGTTGTACAGTGGAAACAGTGTCAGACTTTATTTTAGGGTGCTCCAAATCACTGCAGATGGTGATTGCAGCCAGAAAGTTAAAAGACGCTTACTCCTTGGAAGAAAAGTTATGACCAACCTAGATAGTATATTGAAAAGCAGAGACATTACTTTGCCAACAAACGTCTGTCTAGTCAAGGCTATGGTTTTTCCAGTAGTCATGTATGGATGTGAGAGTTGGACTGTGAAGAAGGCTGAGTGCCGAAGAATTGATGCGTTTGAACTGTGGTGTTGGAGAAGACGCTTGAGAGTCCCTTGGACTGCAAGGAGATCCAACCAGTCCATTCTGAAGGAGATCAACCCTGGGATTTCTTTGGAAGGAATGATGCTAAAGCTGAAACTCCAGTACTTTGACCACCTCATGAGAAGAGTTAACTCATTGGAAAAGACTCTGATGCTGGGAGGGACTGGGGGCAGGAGGAGAAGGGGACGACCGAGGATGAGATGGCTGGATGGCATCACTAACTCGATGGACGTGGGTCTGAGTGAACTCTGGGAGTTGGTGATGGACAGGGAGACCTGGCATGCTGCAATTCATGGGGTCGCAAAGAGTCAGACACGACTGAGCGACTGAACTGAACTGTCCCAGAGAATTTTATCTTACTATATTTTATTTTTTTAAAACTTCTTAATCACTGTATAACACTTCTATGCAGGAAAAAAATCACAATTAAAAAAAAATTTATTATGTTTAAAGTGTTAAACATGTCTTCTGGTTATTATAATTTTTAGTTTTATATAATTGACCAAAATTCTGTAACTACTTCACACACTTCACTGAAAGTCTGTGATTTAATGAAGTAGGTTATTTCTCATATAAATCAGTTTGTCATCAGTTTTGTCTTTTAAATAAGCATAAGAAAGTACGCTTACACTAATAAGTAGAGAGGAATGAAATTATAATAGTTGAGATGTTTTCTAAGAGTTGTACATTTTAGTGTATATAAACTTTCGATCAAAAGGAAAAAAACAGATGGTGACTTATTGCCAAGATTCATTTTAATAAATGATCAGATGATAGATCATCTGATAATATTTTCTTTAATTTTGTTGAAACCAAATAATTTTAATGAAAGCTTAGCAAGCACTTGACTTACAAAGCTTTTGTTGAATGATAATTATAGTGATTCCCTTTCCTTACACCAACAAATTAAAAGTTTTGATTTTTAAAATTTGAGGTTTTGATACCACAGAGTAATGCACTACAGTGAGGTGCAGGAGGGGTAAGAGTAACTGTAAAAGGAAAGTTGGTAAAAAGGAAATGGCAGAGTGCCTAGACTACAGGCCTCGTCTGGTTAGTATAGGGAGAAGGTAGGTATTGAAGTTAAGGAAACTGATTACCTTAAGAACCTTTATATCAGTTTAAACTTTTGGAGCCTTCAGGTACTCTCAGAAGTACATTTTCCTGTTGTAAGTCCACTAGCACAAAGCCCATTCTATGACAGACATAGAACACTCAGAGAAAAGCCTTGGCCACAAGATGTCACTAAAATTCCATGTTCTACTTTAAGATGTTATTAGAAGCTCCTTTACTTCAAAATAATCAACAGCAACATTTGAGTTTTTAAACAAGAGGGAGTTAAAGTATTCTTGGTGCCTTGTTAATTTCAAAGAAAAAAGTGTGATGGGGAAAGAAAGGATGATGAAAACAAGCAAGATAGTTTTTGCACTATTATGCTATCTGAGCCTATACTAATTTGTTTCTAGCAAAATGTAATCCAATAAAATTTAAATGGAATTAAAATTTAGTAATTTAAAGTAGGGTACTCTTAAAATGGAACATTTTGTAAAAATAAGTATTTTATTAAAAGTCCTAGAAAATTACTACATTCTGTGGATGAAAATAAATCTATCCATTTCATCAGCTTTACCTTAGGAAATCTGTTTATTCATCTACATATCTGTGCAGCCTTTAAAACTTTTTATAATGCAAGTCCACTCAGATTTGAAAACTTAGCACTTAGCAATTGCTTAGTTTTTTTAAAGAGTGATGTATATTTATAGTACTCACTATATACTTAGGTATTTTGAGAACTTGTTTATTGACATGCTACATTTATTACCAGTAAAAGTTAAACTAATCACTATGCAAAGTCTAGCAATTAGGAACAGGCATATTTTAAAGTTACCTGTGTCCAGTTCTTGGGACTTTCTCTAACGTGCAAATCCAAGAGTTTCAGAAGACCCAGCTTTGTAAGGACTAACATAAAATGAAGAAAGATATCACAACAAGCCATCTGAATGTAGGGATATAAATAACATAAATTTTCCTATTTACTAATTATGATAATGAATGCTTTACTTTGGCTAGGAAATAACAAAGAATATGAAAATCATCTGATGAAAATATCCCATCCATGTATCATGCAAAAACATACCCTTGCTCAACATACATCTAAAAGAATATGTACTGATTAATAACATTCTGAAAATGTTGATAATTGTAATTCATAAAATGTGAATGAAAGAAAATAGGATTTTTTTATGTCATCTCTAATTTTTATTGAAGTATAGTTGATTTACACCATTGTGTTAGTTTCAGTTTTATAGCAAAATGATTTAGGTTTGGGATTTTTCTTTTGCAGGTTATATTTCATTATAGGTATTATAAAGTATTGAGTGTAATGACCTGTGCTATATAGTAAAGCCTTTTGCTTCTCTAGTTTATGTATAGTAATTTGTATCTGTTAAACTCATACTCCTAATTCCTTCTTTCTCCCCTCCCTTTCCCCTATGGTAACCAAAAATTTGTTTTCTAAGTCTGGAGTCTGTTTCCATTTTGTATACAGATTCATTGCCATTGTGTTTTAGGTCACACATATGAGTTATATAGTATTTGTCTTTTCTCCAGTTTATTTCACTAAGCATATTCTTTAAGTTCATCCACATTGCTGTAAATGGGAACAGCTCCTTCTTTTTCTTAGCTGGGTAGTATTCCATCGTGTGTGTATAGAACCACTTCTTCCTAAGTCAGTTGTCTATTGTGGACGCTTAGGTTGTTTCCATGTGTTAAGATACTGAAATAGTGCTGCTATGAATATTAGGGAGCAAGTATCTTTTTGAATTAGAGTTTTCATATTTTCCAGATACATACCCAAGAGCAGGATTACTGGATCATATGGAAGGTTCTATTTCTAGTTTTAAAGGAATCTCTGACAGTTTTTCACAGTGGCTGCTCCAGTTTAATTCCCACCATGTTAGAGGGTTTCTCTCTACTCCATACCCTCACTAGCATTTATTATTTGAAGACTTTTTGCTGATAGTCTTCTGACTGGTGTGACGTGATACCTCATTGCGGTTTTGAGTTGTATTTCTTCAATAATTAGTAATGTTGAGTATCTCTTTATATGCCTGTTGGCAATCTGTATTTCTTTGGAAAAATGTCTATTTAGGTCTTCTGCATATTTTTGACTTGGTTGTTTTTTTGATATTGATTTGTATCAGCTGTTTGTATATTTTGGATTTTAATCCCTTGTTGGTACCATCATTTGCCAATATTTATACCCATTTCATAGGTTGTCGTTAGTTTTGTTAATGGTTTTCTTTGCTGTGCAAAAGCTCTTAAGTTGGATTAGGTCCCAGTTGTTTATTTTGCTTTTATTTTTTTAGCCTTAAGATCTAAGAAAACATTGCTATGGGTTTACATTAGAGAATTTTTGCCTATGTTCTTTTTATGAGTCTTACGGTGTCATGCTTTATAAAGCTCTTTAAGTCATTTTGAGTTTATTTTTGTATATAATGAAGGAGTGTTCTAATTTCATTGATTTATATGTAGTTGTCCAGCTTTCCCAACATCAACCGCTGAAGACTGTCTTTCCTCCATTGCCTGTTCTTTGTCACAGTCTCCTCTGTCATAGATTAACTGACCTTACGTGTGTGGGTTTGTTTCTGAGCTCTCTATCCTGTTAAATTTATCTATATTTGTTTTGGGGTCAATATCACACTATTGTTTTAAAACATTTTATTTTACACAGATGCGATGGTAGTTTCACAGCAAAGGGACTCAGCCATATACATGTATCCATTCTTCTCCAAACTCCCCTCCCATCCCAGGCTGCCACCTAACACTGAGCAGAGTTCCCTGTGCTATGCAGTAGGATCTAGTTGGTTATCCACTTTTAATAGAGCAGTATGAACATGTGGCTCCCAAACTCCCTGTCTTTTCCCCCCCTTCTCTCTTCCCTCCCCATATTTTGTTATCTTAAGTCTGTGAGTCTGTTTCTGTTTTGTAAATATGTTCATTTTTATCATTTCTTTTTAGATTCTGCATATAAGGGATATATTTCTCCTTCTTTGTTTTACTTCACTCAGCATGACAATCTCTAGGTCCACACATGTTGCTGCAAATGGCATTATTTCATTCTTTTTAATGGCTGAATATTAATGGAATACAATATTCCATTATATGTATATATGTGTGTGTGTACCACACCTTCTTTATCCACTCCTCTGGGATGGACATTCAGATTGCATCCATATCTTGGCTACTGTAAACAGTGCTGCAGTGAACACTGGGGTGCAGGTTTCCTTTTGGATACCTGTTTTTCTCTGGATATATGCCCACGAGTGGTATAGCAGTCATATGGTAACACTTATTTTAGCTTTTTTAGGAATCTCCACATCATTCTCCACAGGGGCTGTATCAATTGACATTTCCACCAACAGTATAGTAGGGTTCCTTTCTCTCCACACCCTCTCAGCATTTATTATCTGTGGATTTTTTTGATGATAGCCATTTTGCTTGCTGTGAGGTGATACCTCATTGTAGCTTTGACTTGAAAGTGAAAGTTGCTCAGTAGTGTCCAACTCTTTGTGACCTCATGGACTACACAGTTGATGAAATTCTCCAGGCCAGAATACCGGAGTGGGTAGCCTTTCCCTTCTCTAGGGGATCTTCCTAACCCAGGATTGAACCCAGGTCTCCCAAACTGCAGGCAGATTCTTTACCAGCTGAACCACCAGGGAAGCCCTAGAATACTGGAGGGGATAGCTTATCCCTTTTCCAGTGGCTCTTTCTGACCCAGGACTCGAACTGGGGTCTCCTGCATTGCAGAAGGATTCTTTACCAACTGAGCTATCAGAGAAGCAGTTTTGACTTGCATTTGTCTAATAATTTGCAATGTTGACCATCTTTTCATATGCCTTTTGGCCATCTGTATGTCTTCTTTGGAGAAATGTCTGTTCAGGTCTTCTGCCCATTTTTTGACTGGACTGTTTTGATGATGTTAAGCCTCATGAGCTGGCTTGATTAATGTTTTTAGTCTGAAGTCTAGAAGGGTTATGCCTCCAGCTTTGTTCCTTCCTTGGGATTGCTTTGGCAATTCTGGGTCCTTTGTGGTTCCACATAAATTTAGGATTATTTGTTCCATCTGTGTGAAAAATATCGTGTTTTAATGAGGATTACATTAAATTTGTAGATTGCTTAGGATAGGATGACCATTTTAACAATATTCTTCCAATCCAAAAGCATAGGATATTTTTCCATTTCTTTGAATCACCTTCAATTTTATCAGTGTTTTATAATTTTCAGCATATAGCTCTTTCACATCCTTAAGTTTA
This sequence comes from Nanger dama, assembly GCA_917880005.1. Classification (NCBI taxonomy): domain Eukaryota; kingdom Metazoa; phylum Chordata; class Mammalia; order Artiodactyla; family Bovidae; genus Nanger; species Nanger dama. The sequence goes on along the minus strand of CAKJTW010000020.1, from coordinate 36,877,994 downwards.
TTCCTAGGTTTACTTATTTTTTGATGCCATTTTAAACAGAATTGTTCTTTTAGTTTGTTTCTAAAACTTCATTACTACTATAAAGAAATGCAACAGATCTTTGTATCCTTCAACCTTGCTAAATTCATTTGTTACTTCTAATAGACTTTGTGTGATTTTAGAGTTCTCTATATATCATATCTATATATCTCTATATATCACCAGGGCTTCCCTGTGACTCAGCTGGTAAAGAATCTGCCTGCAATGCAGGAGACCTGGGTTTGATCCCTGGGTCAGGAAGATCCCCTGGAGAAGGGCATGGCAACCCACTTGAGTTATTCTTGTCTTTAGAATTCCATAGACAGAGAAAGAGTTGGGACACAACTGAGCGACTCTCTCTCTCTCACACAAACACACACACACACACCGTTATCTGCAAATAGTAACAGTTTCACCTCTTTTGTTCCAATTGGGGTATTTTGTATTTTTCTTATTGGTTTCTGTCACTAAGATTTTTGATACTATGAAAGTAGGCATCATGAGAAGCTATGAAAAGTCATCCTTGTCTTGTTCCTGAATTTAGTGGGAAGGCTTTTTCACTGTTTAGTATTATGCTGACTGTGGGTCTGTCATAAATGGCTTTTATTATGTTGAGGTATATTCCCTCTGTATCCACTTGAGTAAGAATTTTCATCAGGAATAGATGTTGAATTTTGTCAAATGCTTTTTGACATCTTATTGAGATGATCATGTGTTTTTTGTCTTTCCTTTTGTTAATATGATGTATCACATTGATTGATTTGTATATGTCAAACTACCGTGTGACACTGGAATGACTCCAACTTGATCATGTGTATATTTTTATACACTGTTGGATTGTTTGCTAATATTTTGTTGAAGATTTTTACTTCTACAGTTGTTAAAGGTATTAGTTTATAATTTTCTGTTTTTGTGGTGTTTTGGTATCAAGGTAATGGTGGCCTCATAGAATGAATTTGGGAATACCCCCTCCTCTTCAATTTTCTGGAGTAGTCTTCAGTGAAAACAAACTCAAAATTTTCAGGATCATCACCCAAACAATGAGACAGAAATATCTGAGGAGAACTCACCAAAACACCTGAGGAATACCAAGAAGCCAGAGGGGCACAGTGGGCCCTTACTGGTACTGAGCTCCAGTTCCAGGTAGACTCCAGGTGTCCTCTGGTGAATGTCTCTGATACCCAGGCAGCTGCACCAAGCATATGTCAACAAAAAATTAGTCAATCTAAGAAAGAAATGGAAAATTTTGAGCCAAAATTGAGGACTATAACCCAGGAAGAATATCTCACAAAGTTCCAAGAACCATTCTACCCATCAGAAGGCAGTTATACAAGTTTCTTTGAGACAGAAAGCTGTACACTGAATGATAGTTTATTGACAGTTTACACAATCCAGAGCTAAGTGCTCTGTAGCTCATACAAGATCAAGAAGGAATGTTATTTTTAAGGAGTGGTCTTGTTGATGCTAGGGGAATCTTGCTCTTTATTGTCAAGCAAATATTTCTGCTGATGGGGGTTTGGTTGATGCATAATGTTGATACATAATACACAGTAGAGGGGAGAGAGGAAGTCAAAGGACAGAGAAATAAATTTGTTTAAATCCTTGTCTTTCTATAAAATGAATTTTATTTCATAGCACTTCCACACTTTTCATGAGTCTACACATCTTGAGCCCTTCTATCTGTCCCAGTAGTTCTCCCCAGTATCCAAGGGGGCTTGTCTGCTCCGTGGAGGACCCTATGACTGCACTGCCCAGTCTGTGGCTTGGCCTCCTTGCTCCCCAGGGTGAGGGTCAACCCATGCAGACTGTTTCTTCCTTTCACATTCCTTTCAGGGTCGGAGGTCCCAACTTTACGCTTCTTCTTCCATCCTACCACTATGACTTTTCTTAAAGCTTCTGTTGTGAACAAATTCCTCAAGTTTTCAGTTAGTTTTCTATGAGCATTTTTCTGTATGTGGATGTATTTTTGATGTGTTTGTGTGGGAATGTGAACTCCATCCTCCTACTCCATCATCTTGATTTGAACCCTGAAAATAGGTTCTTTTAAAATTTTTTCACTCTACTACTGAAAATGTTTCAAAGTAGCTTTATTTGGGTGGAAAGTAAAAGGAGATAAATTGATCTGACAAACTGCCAGAATATGGGTTATAAAAGGACAGAAAATTTAGCAGCATCGACTAGCTGCTAAAAAATGATGATTCCAGTTGTTAGTGAGAAAAGGTGATTACTGTGTTTTTTTAAACAGTATAGTCAAGGCTATGGTTATTCTAGTGGTCATGTATGGATGTGAGTTGGACTATAAAGAAAGCTGAGTGCTGAAGAATTGATGCTTTTGAACTGTGGTGTTGGAAAAACCTGAGAGTCCCTTGGACTGCAAGGAGATCCAACCAGTCCATCCTAAAGATCAGTACTGGGTCTGCAAGGAGATCCAACCAGTCCAGTCAGTTATTGGAAGGGCTGATGTTGAAGCTGAAACTCCAATACTTTCACCACCTGATGCAAACAGCTGACTCATTTGAAAAGACCCTGATGCTGGGAAAGATTGAGGGCAGAAGAAGAAGGGGACGACAGAGCACGAGATGGTTGTATGGCATCACTGATTCAATGGACATGGGTTTGGGTGGACGCTGGGAGTTGCTGATGGACAGGGAGGCCTGGTGTGCTGCAGTTCATGGGGTCGCAGAGTCGGACACAACTGAGTGAACTGAACTGAAAATCAGGTCAGTATAAGCTTTTAGTGTACAACTTGTTCTGTAAGAATGATATATAAGCAACTTTATCTTATCCCATAAATCTGTTCTGTATTACCATGTTCATATGAAAGAGGAAGCTTGTCACTGCTTTGGTATTCTAATAGACATGTGAGGCCCCAAGCCTCCTGTTTTTGTGAATCCACATACCAAATTTCTTTTTAGTCATATACTTTCTCTCACAATAATCTTCAGTCATCGTAAGAAAAATCTACCTGCAGATAATGTTAAATGGGTTCCCAATCTGTCCTTTGCATGCAGCTCAAGAAAGAACTTTTTCATGTTATGTTGCAGTACCCTAATATACCTATGTTTCTGTATTAAGACAAGAAAATAAGATGGAGGTTAGGTGGGGATAAAGCTCTATACAACTAAGCCATTTGCAGAAGACTTCTGTATTACAATTAACATTATGGACCTGGAAGGATGTCTCTTCAAGAAAGTAGGTCAACAGGTTGAGTATGCCACATGAGCAAGGCACCTAAAATCAAGAAAAAGCCATTTACTGACATTAACAGTGTCTGAAAGAAATATTTTTAAACTCTGCTCTGATCTCAAAACCTCATGTGAACACCTTTCCTCTAAAAAAGGAAGTATCCAGGAAAAAAGTTTTCACCTCATGCCCAATGTTCGCATTATAAAAATGGTACAGACTTAGAAGATAAAACTTGGTGTTTTTTTTCCCCTTCAGCATTGGATCAATATCCAGACAGTTCATAGTTGATAATTAACTGTTGTTTTTTAACAGGATGAGTTGTTTGACTTTTTGCGTAACACTTTAATTTACCTAGCCACCACCTTCATAGCTGCCCTAATAGATGGCATTCCATCATTAAAAGATCATGCTACATACTTTGTGTGTCTGCTTAGTTGCTCAATCATGTCCAACTCTTTTCTGACCCCTTGGAATGCAGCCCGCCAGACTCCTATGTCCATGGAGATTCTCCACGCAAGAATACTGGAGTGTGTTTCCATGCCTTCCTCCAGGGGATCTTCCCAACCCAGGGATCAAACCCAGGTCCTCTGCACTGCAGGCATTCTTTACCGACTGAGCCACCAGAGAAGGCCACATCCTGTACTGAAAAATAAATTTTGGTGAAGACATCCTTTTAGTCTTCACCAGTATTTATTTTCTATATACACAGATTTTCAGGAATGAATTAGGACAAGTTAAGCACTTCTCTATCAATATATGTAATACACATATACCTAATAATGCGTCTGAAAATATCCTCTAGAACACATATGAAAGGAATTACTCTTCTGTGTTGTCACTACATTACAGAAATTTCTGATAGAACTTTTCCAGTACCATTTTTGTCCTGACTATATGTTATTAATGTTGAAACTGTTTTTAACAAGCTTTCAACAAGTCTTTAAAAAAAAAAATATTATTGCTATTACTGTTACAGATTTGACATTTGAACTGAGTCTACAAGTTCAGACCCACATGTAATGGATTGCTTCATGGTTCTTGGAAGGCTAGTGTTATTATATAATTTTATACATAAATAACTTCTGAGGATTACATCTGATGGCAGGAAACACAGGACAGATGGATATAATCATCAAGAGACTTATCTAAGGTGAGGACCCTCCTAAGGCAGAGACTTAAGTTATTAATCTTAAGTGAGGCAGCTTCACACTACTAGGTGCTGAGTGAGCTGTAAGCCAGGTGCCTGGAACAGAAACTGACAACAGTCTCTTACACTTGGCCTTAAGGAATGCAATTCAGGATGATGCTTCTATAATTTTGGACTCTCTTCCATCTTGTATAACATTTTAAACTGAGATATTTTATAATTACTCAGAAAAAATAAAATTACCTAAATTCATTTACTAGAGAAATCAATGTTTTAAAAGGATCTGAAAACTTCAGCAACATGCAAATATATGTGCTACTGACCAATGGTAAATCGATTCAGTCCAAAAAGTTTTTTCGGATGTTTATTACTGTTCTACCTTATATGGTTTAGTTGATGTTTTGAAGACATCACACAAAATCTCCTGCACAGAACATACAGATTCTAACTCCATTCACAATGAAGTTCTTTCTACTATTTACATTATGGAATTTTTGTGAATAGTAGTATTCATCACTTCAATCATTTTTCAGTTACTTATTTTTGTAAACTGGGAATAAAGAAGTACCAACTTTAAGATGCAAGTCTAATTAATTTACATGAAAATTAATAGAAAGTACCTTAGTGAAGATAAACACCTTGTTGACTTCATGCTGGCTAAAGTAAATTGACCAACAATTCTTGTATACATATGTATCTAATAACTAGACAGAACATAGGTAAAAATGAGATTTTCTATGAAAACCGTATCTTACATTTAAAATTTGGAAAACATGAATTATGTGCAAAAATTTTAAAAATACACTTGAAAAAAATATTTCTGAACTATGAAACTGTTTACTATGGCCTTCATTCTTTTAGCAGCATTGCTCTAATCTGAAAATTAGGATTTTACCTACAACTCAGATTAACCACTAAAAGATGTCAAATAGTTATAGTAGTAAGGGCATCAATGGGAGATCACAGAGAACCACCTTCTAATAATAATATAATAAACTATTAACCAGTAATTATTGCTTTATACAAGACAAAGTGAGAAAAACATTAAGAAACTAGAACAAATAAGCTACTTTATGTACCAACTGTCTTCTGTTAAAATACCTGCTACATAGTAAGAACTCAATAAATGTTCACCAAATTCAAAGAACATTTAAGAGAAAACACCAATGTTATTTAAAATCAACTTTTCCCCTCAGTCTTAAACTCTTGCTCTAGCATAAGGTTGCTCTCAGAATTAAAATAACGGCTTATTCGACGTTTCTGATAATTCCTAGGAGTCCACTGTTCATTAATTTTGATAGTCCTATTACTAGTTCCAGCATTAAACTCCTGACATGCTAAAATTTTCTAATGTTAGTTTCTGCACTCTAAACTCATTTTATCATAAAGCTGTACTTCTCTAAAGTGCAATCAGTACAGCAAAACCTTCTGTCTGCTCTACAAATGTTTTCATTACACTTCCTGGAATAACTTAAGAGCGGGTGCCAGTACCCATCCAGGGCCATGCTTCCCTCAGCAAAATCCTATCCCAAATCTGCCACTTGTCTCCAGCGTCACTGCTACTACTAATTTCTTAGTCACAATTACTTGATTATTAACATCTTTATTTTTACTGGGAATTACTGGCAGTCTCCATGCAGGAAGCACGGCTGAGAGGAGCTACCCCAGGCCCAAGGTCAGGGGCAGCGACCCAGGGTGCCAGGTCGCAACGGTGCAGGAGCGGCAGAGAGGGAGCTACTCCATGTCCAAGGACAGGGGTGGCGGCCGATAGCTACCCCACGTCCGAGGTCAGGGGTGGCGGCCAAGAGGAGCAACCCCACATCCAAGGAGTGGGAGGGGCCGAGAGGAGCTACTCCGCGTTCAAGGTCAGGAGGGGCAACTCGTCCAAGGTAAGGAACAGTGCTGCGCTTTGCTGGAGCAGCTGTGAAGAGATGCCCCACGTCCAAGGTAAGAGAAACCCAAGTAAGATGGTAGGTGTTGCGAGAGGGCATCAAAGGGTAGATACACTGAAACAATACTCACAGAAAACTAGTCAGTCTAATCACACGGACCACACAGCCTTGTCTAACTCAATGAAACTAAGCCATGACGTGTGGGGCCACCCAAGACAGTTCATGACGGAGAGGTATGACAGAATGTGGTCCACTGGACAAGGGAATGGCAAACCACTTCAGTATTCATTTGAGAACCCCCATGAACAGTATAAAAGGCAAAATGATAGGATACTGAAAGAGGAACTCTCCAGGTCGGTAGGTGCCCAATATGCTACTGGAGATCAGTAGAGAAATAACTCCAGCAAGAATCAAAGGATGGAGCCAAAGCAAAAACAATACCCAGCTGTGGATGTGACTGGAGATAGAAGGAAGGTCTGATGCTGTAAAGAGCAATATTGCATAGGAACCTGGAATGTTAGATCCATGAATCTAGGCAAATGGAAGTGGTCAAACAGGAGATGGCAAGAGTGAACGTAAACATTCCAGGAATCAGCGAACTAAAATGGAATCGAATGGGTGAATTTAACTCAGATGACCATTGTATCTACTACTGCGGGCAGGAAAACCTTAGAAGAAATGGGTAGCCATCATGGTCAACAAGAGTCCGAAATGCAGTACTTAGATGCAATCTCAAAAACAACAGAATGATCTCTGTTCGTTTCCAAGGCAAACCATTCAATATCACAGTAATCTAAGCCTATGCCCCAACCAGTAACGCTGAAAAAGCTGAAGTTGAATGGTTCTATGTAAGACCTAGAAGACCTTTTAGAACTAACACCCCAAAAAGATGTCCTTTTCATTTATAGGGGACTGGAATGCAGAAGTAGGAAGTCAAGAACACCTGGAGTAACAGGCAGGCCTTGGAGTACAGAATGAAGCAGGGCAAAGGTTTATAGAGTTTTGCCAAGAAAATGCACTGGTCATAGCAAACACCCTCTTCCAACACAAGGGAAGACTCTACACATGGACATCACCAGATGGTCAACACTGAAATCAGACTGATTATATTCTTTGCAGCCAAAGATGGAGAAGCTCTATAGTCAGCAAAAACAAGACTGGAAACTGACTGTGGCTCAGATCATGAACTCCTTATTGCCAAATTCAGACTTAAAGTGAATAAAGTAGGGAAAACCACTAGATCATTCAGGTATGACCTAAATCAAATCCCTTATGATTATACAGTGGAAGTGAGAAATAGATTTAAGGGACTAGATCTGATAGACAGAGTGCCTGATGAACTATGGATGGGGGTTTGTGACACTGTACAGGAGACAGGGATCAAAACCATCCCCATGGAAAAGAAATGCAAAAAAGCAAAATGGCTGTCTGTGGAGGCCTTACAAATAGCTGTGAAAAGAAGAGAATTGAAAAGCAAAGGAGAAATGGAAAGATATAAGCATCTGAATGCAGAGTTCCAAAGAACAGCAAGTAGAGATAAGAAAGCTTTCCTCAGTGATCAATGCAAAGAAATAAAGGAAAACAATACAATGGGAAAGACTACAGATCTCTTCAAGAAAATTAAGAGACACCAAGGGAACATTTCATGTGCTGAAGCTGAAACTCCAGTACTTCGGCTACTTAATGCAAAGAGTTTACTCATTTGAAAATAACCTGATGCTGGGAAGGACTGGAGGCAGGAGAAGGGAACGACAGAGGATGAGATGGCTGGATGGCATCACTGACTCGATGGACAGGAGTTTGGGTCAACTCCGGGAATTGGTGATGGACAGGGAGGCCTGGCGTGCTGCAAATCATGGGGTCGCAGAGTCGGGACACGACTGAGACTGAACTGGCAGTCTATAATTTGGCCTTCCGTCAACCACTTTACACTTTTCTTGACTAAGACATGGACTTATGATTTTAACCATATGCAACAAAACAAAAGGTTGTATAGAACACCACTTTTCCACATTTAAGCAGTTATAGTGATTAGAAAGTAAGACAGTATTTTAAAGGCTTCAAACCTTTTTCCCTTTTCTATTCTAGATGTGACCTATAATGTTTTTATGTATATTTCCTCTGTAAACAGAAGTACATACTGCACAAACCTTTTTCCCTTTTCTATTCTAGATGTGATCTATAATGTTTTTATGTATATTTCCTCTGTAAACAGAAGTACATACTGCACACACATCCTTAAAAATGTTTGGAAAAAACAAAGAATGCAAAGTGTTTTTCAATGAGCATGATTTATGAAGAAGCAAAATAATGATTTACTTAACCATGAACTGCAAATTCACTTAAAATATTTGTAAGTTGCTGGGAGGTATACAATCACAAAATCATGCGTAACTTAAAAAAAAAATTGTAGCAGACCTTAGAAATCATCTGGTTCACTTTTACATGTGAAGCAACTGAGTTGAAATTCCATCAAAGTAAGGAAGTAACAGTAGTCAGACTGGACTTAAAGTGCAAGAAAATAATAGGCTTTGTAATTTTAAAAGAAAATAAACCAAAAATAAAAAGCCAGAGTGAAAAAAAAAGTCTCTACAATAATACTATGTGAACTTTGGCACATTATTTTACTTTTGGAGCCTGTTTCTTCATCTTTACAAAAGCACAGACTTTAATAAAATTCTGTCAACCAGTTAATTTGAATTCATATTCAGGAAAATAACTTTGGCTTTATTCATTAGAAATGTACTGAGTATCTAATATATGTGCTAGGCAATGTCTTTAGCAGATATACAAAGGACTAGCAACCTATAAAGCTCTGAATAAAAACTAGTATTTGTTCCCTTACTTATATCTTTAATAAACATTATTGAATACTGTGTGTGGAAAGCAACAGAAATACAATGGAAAAGTAAAACAATCCCTGCTTTCAGCTTAAAATCTTAGTACTGGAAATTCAACTAACAAAAATACCTAAAGTGCTATAACTGAAACAAAGTGCTCTGATAAATACCAATATTATAAAGATGGTCCACTTGTGAGAAAACATTTAAGCCAAATCCTTAAAGATGAAAAAGCAGCCATACAAAAAGCTGGGGAAAGATTATTCATGATAAGACAAGGTACACAAAACTCAAGAGAAAATAAAGTTTGACTTACGGAGAAATTTTCAGTTTTTAAACTCCATTTCTATTAGTCCTTTTCTTTCTACAGTAAGGCTGTCTGAAGCAACAAAAAAATTAAGTTCTACAACTTTGGATACTTGCCAGAAAACACATAGAGCTAAGTAAGCACAGGATAAATATAAAGACTCCATAGCTATAGATGGTCTGCTGGACCAAATAGTGTGTGCAAATGAATGGAATCAAAGCTAGACCGTGATAAAAAGAAGACTGTGACATCCGAATTTTATTTTGTAGGTAATGTAACACCAGTGAAATATCTGAATGTGGAAGATATGATTAAAGCTGTAGTACTTTAAAGGAAATTTTAATGTCACAAATATGCAATAAATATTAAAGCAAAGAAATAAATTATTACATAACAAGGGTTAGGTAAAGAAGGTCTAATTTCAGCAGCTAAAACAGAAAACAGTACTATAGATATGCTACATCCAGACATGGCAAGAAACTGCACATATGAAACAAAGACTATCTCTAAGGCCAAAATCACAATGGTGTCACAAACAACAGGAAGGAAAGAGAACTAAAGCTTGTGACACAGGGAGTTTAAGAAATCTAAGTTCTTACATTTTTAAATTTTTATTTTTTTAAATTTCCCAATTATCCAATTTATCTTTTTTCATAAGTAACACTGTCATACATTAAGATTCTTTTATCTTTCTTCCAGGTGGTTTTATACCACTAAACAAGCAGCTTAAGAGGTATAATATAATTACAAGAGCAAACATAATGCATTAACACTCCCACCTAATCCAGGTGAACAATTCAAAGGCATGTTTGCTTTGGAAGTGTGACAGCAAATGACAGTTAGTCAAAAAAGATTCACCAGAAACTACTTTAGGGACTTAGCTGGTGGTCCAGTGGTTAAAACTCCATGCTACCACTGCAATGAGCAGAGATTCGATCCCTGATCAGGAACTATTAATAAGATCCCACATGCTTCTCAACACAGGCGAAAACACAAAACCCACAAGCTACTGTAGATACAAGGCACTATGTATAGTAGTTACCACACACTGGCTCTCAAATTCTAAAATTGGGTTTAACCCTAGGCTCTACCATCAGCTCTGAAAGCTCAGGAAATTACTCAACCCTATTTTCCAAAAAGTGATAGCTGTCCACAGGATTAAATGAATTAAAACACACAATATGCACAGAAAAGTAACTGCCATATAATAAATACCCCAATTTAGCTATTATTTATATTGTGCAAGGGACAGGTGGGAATGATTGTGAAATAAGGAAGAATCATCAATTCCAGGAATTATTTAGGGAGACAAAACTACCTTTAACAACTTGAGAACAATTAGTATAGTACAAGATCAGAAATAGAAAAAGATTAATTCAAGTTTATGAAATTCTTCAAGCAAAAAGGCTTTAAGTAGTTATGATGCTTTGTTCAGAAAACATCCCATCAGATAAGTAACACAGCTTGCAGTGAACAGCAAGAGATTCTTTCAATCCTTAAACACATTAACTCAAATATTAATAACTTCATACTTGAGATTTAACTTGTTTTAAAACATAAGATGAAATCTGCCAACCAAAGAACCCTCACTGACTCACAGAAAAGGTAAATGAGATTAGGCCAAGGATTCCAGTAACATTTCATGACTATACACAAGGAATTCTGAAGCTTCTGGTTTAATATTGTGGGGCACATTATAATTCACAGTAAATATCACTCAACACTTTACTGAAAGACTATAGGAAAGGTTCAAACTAGGAAAAATAAAGCTGAAAGGATTTAGTGCACTCTTAGACAATGCAGAAATATTTTCCAACTGTAGCAAAGAGCCTAATGCAGTTCTCACCTTAAGACATCTAAAATCAGAGGTGAATTCAAAATAAGTTTAGGTAAATCACTCTATTGATGTATTGTTTTCTCTTATGCTTGATTCACTGACTTAGAGATTGCAGATGTTCAATGAATACATGCATATACACCCAGATGTAGAAAGTCTTGTTTTCCAGCACCACAGCTGTGCTACATGCATTCAAAACTGGCTAGATAAACATTTCATCACTTTCTCCAAAGCATGGCCATTAAACCTATCTTGTCAAAATAAAATGAATTCTGCATTAATATTTTTGTTTCACTTGATACTATTTTAGTAGGTTTTATCATAACATCTAACACCTACTGAAAAAGAAAAACTCACAAGTTAACTATCATAAACAACAGACTTTCTAGAGATTATTCTTAGTAAGATTTAGTCTTTTAGCTTAAGAACTTTGGTAAGAGCATAAAATCTTCTAAAAATAATTTAAGTCTGCAGGAAATAAATTATTATGGCAGGACTTTGATATCAAATGTAAGGATCCCTACAGGACTCACAGATGTGCTTTAGGGAAGTCCATGAATTCCTGAATTATGCAAAAATTATAATATATGCAGAGGATGAGATAGTCAGAAGTATCACCAATTCCATGAATATGAATTTGAACAAACTCCAGGAGATAGCAGAGGACAGAGGAACCTGTGTGCAACAGTTCACGGGGCTGCAAAGAGTTGGACATGAATTAGTGACTGAACAACATATGCAAACATATTTGTTATAGAGAGAGAACACAGCTCCCTTTTTTCAAAAGGTCCCCACAACCCAAATTTAAAAAAGGGCATCTAAATTTGTGAAAATAGATGCTGAGAAACGGTTTTCACTCAGTTTTATGACTTTTTAAGCCATAAGAGCCATTTTGCTAAAATACAATGTTTCTGATTATCTTTTTTATTTAGTATACCATTATTCTTTAAATCGTTTTCTGGAGTACTATTACACTGTCTAACTGGGCTTAACTAACTAGTTTTCCTTTGGCATAAAAATGTTGCCTTTCTGATAGCCCAAGAATGTCTTCCTGTGTTTGCCATTTTCAAGTTGATTTAATAAAACTAGAGAGGGCTTTTCCTATTACTTGATGTTTTAGTAAGACACATGAAATGTTTTTGGTATTCTAGATATTAGTAAAACATCCAAATACAACAAATACATTTTCATTTTAACAAAGAAGGATATTGATGTGTCACTGTCAGCTACAGCTTCTCAGCCTCCAGTAAACAGACTAGGTATTCCCTAGTTTGACCACTGAATTACTATGAATTAAGTGCACTTTTGGATGTTCTCAGAGGCCTGGCCAAGCTCTAAGCATCATGAACAAATTTCAATTCCTCTAGATCTTTCTCTGAACAGAAATATACACTTCCCCAAAACTGTTTCTAGGCATCTTGCTGGTGGTGGTGGTTTAGTCACTCACGTCCAACTCTTGCAACCCCATGGACTGTAGCTAGACAGGCTCCTCTGCCCATGGGATTCTCTAGGCAAGAATACTGGAGTGGGTTGCCATTTCCTTCTCCAAGGCATCTTAGGGCCCTCCAGTATATCCTACTCTGACCTTTATGTCAGTAAACTTTAATGGGAAGTTAAAATTTTATGCTAATTTGGGGCCTAAAACTTTGTACATCCATATATTAAATTCCAACAATGATATAACCCCAAGACCACCACTAATGACTAGAACCAAAGACAAAACCTAGATGCAAAAAAAGTCTTTTATACAGTAGGTTAAGTGTCTTTTACTCATTCATTCAACCATTCACTTGGACATTAGGTCCCACTGTGTAGCCAGCTGTGGGGATTCAAAGGAAATAAAATATAGCTCTAATTCTCAATTGTGCTTAGTCACTCAGTTGTGTCCAATCCTGTGTGACTCCATGAACAGTAGCCCACCAAGCTCCTCTGTCCATAGGATGCTCCAGACAAGAATACTGGAGTTGCCATTTCCTTTTCTAGAGGAATTCTCATTTAGTATATCAGAAAAGATTTCACATTTTTAAAGGGTGATTGAAGGGACATGCAGATTGCAGCCTAACTTGAACATTACACATTCAAAAATTCAATATTGAACATACCTACAGGTAATTTCTGCCCATCCTGAGCATCTTGCTTTGGAATTATTTCTACAGTATTTGACAGCAATAGAACAAAGAAAACATGAATAATTTTAAATTTTATCCTTTACTAAGGATATCTATTATCTATCAATTACATGTTAAAATGATACTTCAAATGTTAAGAAAAGAAACCTAAACAAAGCACTATTCTTACAGCAGAATAAAGGGATTTCCTTCCTTTATTAAGTTCTTATTTGGGAATGTATCCACTTGTACTCTTCATAAGAGGCATGGCACTAAAAAAAAATTACAAAGATCATTCTTTTCCTCCTGTTTCCAAAATCTTGTAAGTTACCCTAGATGATCATGAGCTGAGTTAAAGTTAAAAATTAATATGTACAAGTACCTCATCACAACATTTCCCAGCTGATTTTTTTCCAAATGACATTTCTGTAAATTAAAATTATTAAATAAATTCAGATTCAGCAAGCAGCTGCTAGGTGATAAGGAATTTAAACTTGAAAGCAAATGTCTAATCTGGCAATCTAATCTTGTAACTCAAATTCAGTAAAACAACTTAGAAGTGAAAAAAATCCTAATAATTTTATGATGTGGGAATATATCTCAACATATGTTTAATCTGGGGTATTGGTCACCTAAGATCATTCAAGAGAAAAAAATTCATTTAAATTAGAAACTGGGTGTACCTTTTAAAATTTTTCAGTAGTATAATAAATGCTCTATAAAACTGTTAGCTGAAAGCTTAAAGAAAAAAGTCTGTTTTAAGAACAGCACTTACTACCCAAAATACTTCAAAAAACGTTGCATATTGTAAGATATTTAGCTTGGACAATAGATAACTCTGAAAAACGTTCATTAAATATTTTAAAAAGCAAATTAAATTTTTCTCCACCAGCTAAATTTCTGTACTTTTTCTATGAGAATGTCATTCAAGTTTCTAAAATAACCCCTGACTTTAAACACCTCTAAATAAAATATGTACTTCTTTTTAAAGCAATACTTTCATAAGATGGATTTATAAAATTTCTTAGACAAAATAACCGAAAAACTTAAAGGGGAAGCCTTGAACACTTATTAATTTTTTCCCCACATGAAAAATACAGATAGCAGCAGAATATCCACTAAGTGAAAATATTAACTGGTTTTGAAGGCACACTGTTAGTTACAACATCTGAAGTGGGATTTATTTGCATGAAATTTTCAGAATATTTGCTGTAACTCAAGTAGAAAAGAGGGAAGTGTTCACACAATATGTTAACTTGTAGTCAAGAAAGACATTTCAACTAAAATATGTCAACCCCCAATATGTAATCACTTAGACATTACTGATATAGTATTTGGATGAATTTCCGTATAGAAGATTTTTTCAGACTGACACTGTACTCAGTGCTTCAAGGGCGAGGTAAAATTAGTTCTCTTTTGTTCAACAGTGCCTAACTTCCATTAGATGAATCTTGGTCTCCAATCCCACTGTCCAGTGCCTGCCTTACATGGAGTTGTACTTCACTGGACCACATAAAGCGTTTACATTATAAAAGGCTTCTAGGTCACTTGGTTCAAATTTAATAGCTGGTTTCATTAATGTTCCAGGAGCAAGGAACTCTCTCCTATAATTCTCAGGTTGATAAACTTGATTTTCCAAGTATTCTCCACAAAAGGGCAGCGGATGAGTCCAAAATTTGTTCAAAAATGCCCAGACAAGTGTTTCCTCGGTGGACAGTCCCAGCAACTCCAACCATAACGAGACCATGGGGAGAAGCAGCACATTTTAGTCCATGGGAATCTAGGTTGGGACTGAGAAAAAGATATTCCTCTTTCACTAGTGACAGCAGACGAAGGCTCACAATTTCTGCTCCATGGTAGTCTATCACATTTTGTTCAGATGTGTTGTAATAAAACCTAAGCTTGACATCGTGCCAGAAGTGTTGTGGCCCCCATTCATCTTGAGGCGGTCCCAGAAGAGGATTCTGAGAATTCAGAAGTTCAAAGAACCACTGACAGAATTCTTCACCTAATCGACGAAAATCAACCTTTTCGGCATTTTTTCTTCTTTCTCCTGCTGATTAATAAAACCAAGGTTAATTATCATATCTATTTTCTATCTAGGCTATTTCAGAGTCAAGTTTTAATGTACTAGTTGTAGCAAAAAGGAAATGAACCACCTATGAACTCAATGATAGTACATTCTTTCTCAAAAAGGGGAGGTCATTTAAGAAATTCAGTTTAAACTTTTGACACTTCTAAGAAATTAAGATTCAACCAAGTCTCTTAAAATATCAGCATGAATTAAATCAATAATAATGATTTACATAAGCATTTTCTCTTGATTGTAGCAGTGAATCACAGGTACGTTACCTGTCAAAACTTTCTAACTGCTTTAAATGAATACACCTTACTGTGGTATATTTCATATGCAGCAAAGTTTATAATAAAACCAGTCTTTAAAAGACACTTCTAAATCTGATTGAAATAAATTATTTTCTATGATTGGGATTAATTTCATACACCGGAAATATGTTTTCCAAAGGAAATATTGTAAAAATACACCTGAGAGACTACCGTTCTATTCAACATGCATTCCAGAGCATAGTACTTCACCTAGATGTTTAAGATCTTATATTTACTGGGCATATGCCCAGTACATTTACATACTACTAAATGTACTGGGCACTGTGCTTGGCACTTACGTGCTATTTCCTTCTATCTTCACAAGTCTTATGACACAGATTTATTGTTATGCCTGTTTTATAAAGAAAACAAGGCCCCCTAATTTGAAGTCACATCTTTATGATTTCAAAGTTAACACTCTTTCCAGTACATTAAGGAAGCCCTAGAAGATCCTTTCCTAATGTGAAGGCAAACATCTCTCACTTACCTTAATGTGAGTGTGTAGTTTAAAAACTTCAAGTTATCTAAAGGGTCAATAGGTATTTAAATATTCACACAGTATTTAAAATGCGCATAGAAATACAAAGAAATACAAACAGCCAATGTCAGTTTGAGGAAGTTAGTAAAACAGGGACTTTTTTAATAAATAACAAAAATTTCTTTCATTTTTGCAATTTAATGCCAAAGATAGTCTTCAAAATAAGAAAGGGCTTACAACAGTGTTAAAGGTGGGGGGAAAAAGTAGAGAACCAGAGGCTAAATTAAAATTAAATTGACCCTGCAGTCTATCTTGGAAAGGGGCATGGAAACCCACTCCAGTATTGTCTGGAGAATCCTTTGGACAGAGGAGCCTGGTGGGCTACAGTCATAGGATCATGACTGAAGAGACTCAGCATGCATGCATACAGTCTATCTACTGTTTTTAAAAATTAAGTCTCCATTTGATAAAGGGCTGCAAAACATTTTTCCCTCACAAATCAACAGAATATCATATATACATTGAAGTGAAGTTACTCCGTCGTGTCTGACTCTTTGCGACCCATGGACTATAGCCCACCAAGCTCCTCCGTCCATGGGATTCTCCAGGCAAGAATACTGGAGTGGGTTGCCATTTCCTTCTCCAGGGGATCTTCCTGACCTAGGGATTGAACCCAGGTCTCCCACATTGCATGCAGACACTTTAACCTCTGCACCACCAGGGAAGCCCTTAAATACAAGAATAAAGTCTCTCAGAAAGCCTCCTATAGAGACACAGAACTTCAGATCCAAGTACTAAACATCAAAGATTTCAAGGGAGGAAAGGAAGCCAGATTGAAAGCAGAAGGGGAACGAGGCGGGAGAGGAGGGGGGTGAAAGAGGTGGCCTTACAGATGTCTCCTGCCACCAACAGATACCCAGGTGTTATGGGACTTTTCCCTGGGTCTCCAGAGAAGGGAAGACTGGAATTCGGCCTTATCAGAAATCAGACCTAAATATAAAAAAAAAAAAAAAAAGGTTCAAAAGGTAGGGGATATATGTATACCTACAGCTGATTCATGTTGAAGTTTGACAGAAAACAACAAAATTCTGTAAAGCAATTATCCTTCAATAAAAACAATTTTTTAAAAATACTTTGCCTTAGGTGCTTTACTGCTCCTTTAGGATGCAAAAGATTTAAAGCTAAAATTATAAAAAATAAACATTAATTAACTATGTCACTCCAGACCTATGATTATCTAAAGATTCTTACACAAACTATGGTTTAGGATTATCACTATGAAATCTGTTTTACCTGTTCAGAGAGTCTAATGTCCTCTGTCTTAACTGGCTCTGGTGTTTCCTTCAAATTTGGTTGTAACTGCTTTTTCCAGTAATCCTTTGCATGCTGAATAAGATTGTGTTTTTCAGTAGTTGGAGGTATAATAACACCCTGTGTTGCCAAGTACTTAAATATGATTTCTCGGTGGACTTTTCTTCGCCTCAAAAGTTCTTCTACACTTTGACTGTAGACTAATATTGCACGAATGGCATCTAAAAGAAAATTGTAAAGATTAGCAGAAAATCATGAGTCACTTGTAAATTTGTCCAGGGTTAGCAGAAACACTATCAAATGATATTTTATAAACTCTTCTCATAGCATTATTGCTTTTGTATGAGATGGTTATCATTTTTAAAAACCAGGAAGTGGGCTGTCAGGTTTTGGGTTTTAAAAAAATTTCTTTATAAATTTCCCTACCTAAAATTCCTCCTTCCTTTTACTTCTCATAAAGGATTGTGAATTTAAGCATTTTGGAATGATTGTATTTTAAGAAAAAAAGTGAATAAGAGGGAAAAATTTTCTTTCTAAGAAGGTCAATAGACCTACATTCATTTACAATATCTAAAAACAGACAAAATTACAATTCTTTTCAGTTCAATCTCCTTACTCTACAAATAATGAAAGTCAGGGATACATAAGGCATCAATAATTATACTTGTAAGAAGTGGCAGAGCCAAGACCATCTCTTTTTTTAAAGAATTTCTGTTAAACAGACTAAACATTATTTTTATATGTGTGAGGTATGAAAGTAGTGAAAGTCACTCAGTCATGTCCAACTCTTTGTGACCCAATGGATTATACAGTCCATGGAATTCTCCAGGTCAGAATACTGGAGTGGGTAGCCTTTCCCTTCTCCACAAGATCTTCCTGACCCAGGGATGGAACCCAGGTCTCCGGCAGTACAGGCGGACTCTTTACCAGCTGAACCACAAGGGAAGTCCAAGAATACTGGAGTGGGTACCTTATCCCTTCTCCAGGGGATCTTCCCAACCCAGAAACTGAACTGGGTCTCCTGCATTGCAGGTGGATTATCAACTGAGTTATCAGGGGAGCCCATAGTATACAGAATGGCAATAAAATGAACTTCTATATACACACGACATAGCTTAAGACAGGAATAATTAGTATCTTTGAGGTCCTCACTTTAGCTTTCCCTACATAATGCTATTCCCTCTCTCTTTTTACCTTAAATGTAAATACTCTCCTAACTGCTATTTATCATTTCCTCGATTTTCGTTCTTTTGGTTGCCCCTCAGGGCTTGTGGGATCTTTGTTCTTCGACCAGGAATTCCAGGGATTGAACCCAGATCTCCAGCTGTGGAAGCACAGAGTCCTATCCACTGGACCACAAGGGAATTCCCTCAATTTTCTTTATAGTAGTACAACGCAACCATGTATCCCTACAGAATATAGTTTGGTATTTCTCTGTATGGTCTATAAACCTAATCTATCATTATATTACTGTAATTTTAGTTTTTATTGTTTCTGAGATTAAGCTATGTGGATAGACACAGCTGTAGTCAACTGATTTTCAGTACTGTACCTAAGATAATCACAGACTATACCACAAGGTATTTACTTTTGTTTTATAGACTTATTAAATGTATCCAAGTACTAATACTATTGCTTTGAACATCCCCACACTATTGGTGAATGTGACTAACTGTAATAGATTAAAATGCTGAATATAATTGATGGTGGATCTAAAAGCAAACAAGAAATGAAACTACCCAGTACACAAATGTCTCCCAGCCCAGAAGGGCAAGGAGAATGATCATCACCTGGAACTTGTTACAAAGGTAGAATTTCTGGGCCTGCTCCAGAACTACTGAATCAAAATCTGTATTTTAACAAAATCCCCCCCAGATTCATGGGCATATTT
Source organism: Nanger dama (assembly GCA_917880005.1). Taxonomy (NCBI): domain Eukaryota; kingdom Metazoa; phylum Chordata; class Mammalia; order Artiodactyla; family Bovidae; genus Nanger; species Nanger dama. The sequence goes on along the minus strand of CAKJTW010000020.1, from coordinate 36,858,594 downwards.
AAGTTTGAAACACTCAGGTAAGCAATCTTCCATTTTAGGAGATAATATCAAACTTGTTTTCCAAAGTAGTTCCAATTTACACTCCCCAGTAGCTGTCAAAGACTTACTTCACAAGATAAACAATACTTGAATACTTATATAAATATTATATCTTTAGTTTTGGAAATTTGGTACATATAAAAGAGACCATATATTTTCGGATTTTATTTCATTGCTTTCTAAAGATGTTGACTATCTTTTCTTACGCTCTCCCGGCCCCTCCATCACCCCAGAAATAATTCTTCACATCACCTAACATTTTTGTACGGGGTAGTTTCATTTCTTGTTTGCTTTTAGATCCACCATCAATTATATTTTAATCTATTCATCAACAGTGTTAGAAGGTGATTACCATGTAAAATATATAAATGCCAAAGAACTACATTAATTCTAAAATTATTTTCAGTCTAACATCTTAGAAATTCATTTGGTGTTTGTTCATGGTTCACTTTCAAACGAATGATCTTAAACGGCGAAAACGTAAAAGGTCTTAAAAGAGAAAGGCAGTTTTAAGACGCAGACTCTGATACTTAAGTCATAAGCTAATATAGGAGTCAGAAATTTTCCCATTTTAAAGTAAATTTCAGCAAATTTAAAATAAAACTAGTCAGGTAATATACAAAATGATAAAGGCTTTAGGCTTAAGCTACTCATTACATTACAACCAAACAATATTTGTAACCTATGAAATCTACTCTACCGAAATGTTTATTTGGCTCTGAATGTAGTCCTAGTACACAGAATCATCACTGAAAAACTTGGATCCAAAAGAGATATAAATTCAAACTGTCTGCTGCTCTTTATCACAGCAGTTGTTTTAAATCATAAAGCAGCAAACTGATAGTGTTTATGATATCTTCCCCAAGCTCAAGAAAATAAGCAGCAGCTGATACTCCTCCCCTGATCGAAACTGAAAAAGGAGAACACCCGACTTCCCGGAATTTCTTTTAAAAACCACTATTCACGTACCTTGAATTTTCGAAACGAAACATGCAGCATTTGCCCATAACATTGAAAGGAATAAAACCTGGAAAGAAGCGCCATTTTCGGCCCACCAGTTCCCCCAGTGCTTGGCGAGGTGGGGGTGAGCCATGGATGGCTACGAGGCGACACAGTAGCTATACTGGCCACGATTCCCGGGGGTTCCGTCCAAGTGCAGTCGCGGACCGGCCGCGAGAGAGACCTACCACGGCCTTCACTCACACGCTCCGGCAAGCTGGGGGCCGAGTGAGGCCTGAGGAGAGATGGCCACTCTTTGGGGTTGGGGGTGGGGGTCTACCCTTACCTTGGCGGTCCTCAGGCTGCACCAGACGGTTGGTGATAGTGTCGCACAGGGCCATGATCTCATCGTTGTCCAATAGGCTGAGCAGGTTACGACAGCCCTCCATCTCCGTGTAGCTGAGTCCCGTCATCTCGACCCCCAGAATGGGGGGAGAGGACGCCGCCAACAATGTCGCTTCCTTAGGCCCAGCGGGCCGGCGCCTTGGCAACAGATACCGGAAGTGCCTTTCCGGCCGTTCGCCATCAAAGAGCCTCGGGTATTCCAGACCCGTGGGCGGAAGTCGTAGTAAATGAGGGCGCTCCGGAAACTCGGTGCTCCGATCGTTGGTTCCGGGCTGCTGGGACCTGAGAGAAGTATCTCGCATCTCACTTTAGGGAAGCTCCGCGTTTACACCGGAACGCCAACATTCCACAAGATAAAACGAAACTCTCAATTCCTCAGGAGTCACGCCTCCAAAAGAGCGCCTGGGAGGCCTGCGCAGTACAGGTGCGTGGAAAGCTGGCGGCGGCCCCGCGCAAGGCGAGCTCCCGTGATGCAGCGGGGCCGGCCGATGAAGGCGTCTCCTCTCTGCCCGCGGGTCTGGCCCCTCGGCAGCGCTCGAAAGTTATCTGTGGCTACTTCAGAGTTGGGTGATACACCTGAAGTTTTATATTCTTAAGTTACATAGTTGTGTGTTGAAACAATCTAGCGTTGTTTAACATTGTACTTGGAAAAGTTTAGGAAGAAAATCACCTACCCTATGCCACGCCAGTCCGCCTTTCAGCTTCACTGGCCAACGAGCTGGGGTCCGCTATTGCTTCTCTCCTGATCCTCGCCGGCTTGGCTTTAGTCGAGGCAATACGGCGAATGGTTTAATGCTGGGGACTCTGAAAACCAGATTGCCAGAATTTTATTCCGTCACTTCTTAACTGTGACCTTGAGCAAGCTCTTTGGTCTCCCAGTTTTCTGTCTCGAAATAGATACAGTAGAGATACCTGATGGGGTTGTTGGAGCGAGGGAGGAGGGTGAAGAACTACAGCGCCTAGAAAGAGCTCAGTATGTATTAGCTCTTGTTATCACTGTGAGTGTCAACATTTACGAGAAGGAAACTTGAGGCTTAAATGCACTGTCACTGGCTTCTGTCTCCTTCCGTTGTTTTAGCCACGGTTTAGATTTATTAACATTAATTAGATTATTGCCAGTTAGTAGCTGAAATGTGCACAGTTGCATATCCAGATGAGCAAAATTAACCTTTATGTAAGTATCACAGCTAAATATCAGTCAAAATGTACTGTGAATATAGTCTTAAACATAAGGCATTCAAAGCATATTTAAATTGACTTGCCAGTGGATGTCATTTAGGGTACATTTTAGTTATCAGATACCAATTCAATTTTCATTAAGCGTTGATCGCCTACCATGAGAAATGACACATACCCTTCTCTGAGAAGCTTTTGGGAGTGTTCCAAATAAAGAGATAAGTGCTCACAATATTGATGCGGAGCCACATGAAAGACATGCCCAAGCTCTGTGTGTGTGTGTGTGTGTGTGTGTGTGTGTGTGTGTGTGTGTGTGTGTGTGCATGTATGAGTGAAGCTTTTGGGAGTGTTGCAAATAGATAAGTGCTCACAATATTGATGCGGAGCCACATGTCCAAGCTCTGTGTGTGTGTGTGTGTGTGTGTGTGTGTGTGTGTGTTTAACGTATATACTGAACACTACTCGCTCACTTTCACTTGCCAGGCACTGTTCTTTATGCTGGGAAGAATTACAGGTCTTTTCACTTCAGTTCAGTCACTGAGTCGTGTCTGAATCTTAGATAAGTGCTCACAGTATTGATGCGGAGCCACATGAAAGACATGCCCAAGCAGTGTGTGTGTGTGTGTGTGTGTGTGTGTGTGTGTGTGTGTGTGTGTGTGTGTGTGTGTGTGTGTGTGTGTGTGTGTGTGTGTGTGTGTGTGTGTGTGTGTGTGTGTGTGTGTTTAACGTATATACTAAGCATTACTCGCTCACTTTCACTTGCCAGGCACTGTTCTTTATGCTGGGAAGAATTAAGGTCTTTTCAGTTAAGTACAGTCACTGAGTTGTGTCTGAATCTTAGCGACCCCATGAACCGCAGCATGCCAGGCCTCCCTGTCCATCACCAAATCCAAGTTCACCCAAACTCATGTCCATCGAGTGAATGATGCCAACCAAGCATCTCATTCTCTGTCGTCCCCTTCTACTCTTGCTCTCAATCTTTCCGAGCATCAGGGTCTTTTCCAATGAGTCAGCTGTTCACATCAGGTGGCCAAAGTATTGGAGTTTCAGCTTCAACATCAGTCCTTCCAGTGAACACCCAGGACTGATCTCCTTTAGCATGGACTGGTTGGATCTCCTTGCAGTCCCAGGGACTCTCTTTTCCAACACCACAGTTCAAAAGCATCAGTTCTTGTGCTCAGCTTTCTTTATAGTCCAACTCTCACATCCATACACGACCACTGGAAAAACCATAGCCTTGACTAGACAGACCTTTGTTGGCAAAGTAATGTCTCTGCTTTTCAATATGCTATCTAGAGTGGTCATAACTTTCAAGGAGTAAGCGTCTTTTAATTTCATGGCTGCAGTCACCATCTGCAGTGATTTTGGAGCCCAGAAAAATAAAGTCCGACGCTGTTTCCACTGTTTCCCCATCTATTTGCCATGAAGTGATGGGACCAGATGCCATGGTCTTCGTTTTCTGAATGTTGAGCTTTAAGCCAACTTTTTCACTCTCCTCTTTCACTTTCAAGAGACTCCTTAGTTCCTCTTCACTTTCTGCCAAAAGGGTGGTGTCATCTGCATATCTGAGGTTATTGATATTTCTCCTGGCAATCTTGATTCCAGCTTGTGCTTCCTCCAGCCCAGCATTTCTCATGATGTACTCTGCATATAAGTTAAATAAGCAGGTGACAATATACAGCCTTGACGTACTCCTTTTCCTATTTGGAACCAATCTGTTGTTCCATGTTCAGTTCTAACTGTTGCTTCCTGACCTGCATACAGGTTTCTCAAGAGGCAGGTCAGATGGTCTGGTATTCCCATCTCTTTCAGAATTTTCCACAGTTTATTGTGATCCACACAGTCAAAGCCTTTGGTATAGTCAGTAAAGTAGCAATAGATGTTTTTCTGGAACTCTCTTGCTTTGTCTATGATCCAGTGGATGTTGGCAATTTGATTTCTGGTTCCTCTGCCTTTTCTAAAACCAGCTTGCACATCTGGAAGTTCACGGTTCACGTATTGCTGAAGCCTGGCTTGGAGAATTTTGAGCATTACTTTACTAGTGTGTGAGATGAGTGCAATTGTGCGGTAGTTTGAACATTCTTTGGTATTGCCTTTCTTTGGGTTTTGAATGAAAACTGACCTTTTCCAGTCCTGTGGCCATTGCTTGGAGCTTGCATTTTAGTAGGAGACAGAAATGTAATAATGCCAAGAAATTCTATGGCGAGAAGTCAGAGGGATGGAGGAGAGGATGTTGCTATTTTATGCAGGTTGTGAAGAAAGGCTTCTCTAAGTGACACTGAATGAAAATCTGAAAAAGTAAGACTGAACCACAGAAGTGTTCTAGGAAAAAGCAACAACAGAGGTTCTGAGGAAAGAACAGAGTGCTTGGCATATAGGAAGGCAGCCAGGAAGCTGGAGCAGCTTGTGCAAGGAGAAGGCGGTAAGAAGTGAGGTTAGAGCTGTAGTCAAGATAGATCTAGAGCAGGGTTTCTCAACAGAGGCATTATTATATTACCATTTTGGGCAGGATAATTCTTTTTGTGGGTCTGTCCTGTGCATTATAGAATGCCCAACTGCATCCCTGACCTCTACCCAATGGATGCCAGTAGCACCTTCTCCCCTAGTTGGGCTGCCAAAATATCTCCTTCCTCAAATATTTTCTTGGGGTGGGTGAGTGGGGCTGTGTGCAAAATTCCCTCAGTTGAGAACCACTGATACAGAACCACCTGTCCAAAAGTGCTTTCTAACATGAAACTATTTTACATCTGTGCTAATATAGTCACTGTCAGCCGACCACACATAGCCATTGAGCTCTTGTAAGGTAGCTAGTATAACTGAGTCAGTGAATTTTAAATTTTATTTGAATTTTAAGTTACTTGTAGCTAGTGGCTACTGTATCAAATAGTGCAGTGTAGTCTTACAGTCCATTGTAAAGACTTCAGCTTTTATCTTTTACCTCAGTCTGCATTTCCTATTCTCAGTCTCTTCAGACTAATCACAGTGGTTTTCTTGGTTTTTGTGTCTTAAACTTACCATGCAGGTACTTGCCTCAGAGCCTTTCCTCTTACCTGGCATATTCTTCGTTTCCTCAGATGTCCGAGTGGCTGTCTTTCCCTTACTTCATTATTTCCTCTGCTCAACAGTTATCAGAAGTGCTATCATTTGCACCTCACCCTCACCCCCCCACCCCCTGGTAGAATATGAGTTCTGGGATTCAGGGGTTATTATTTTTTTTCTTTTCTATTGTGTATTAACAGAGGCTGGCACATAGTCAGTATGCAATAAATATTTGTTGAATAAATGAATGAACTGTAAAGCCATTGGAGGATTTTAATCAGACTGGATCATTTTGGCTGTGGCTGTCTAGAACAGACTGCCAGAAAGGCAAGGATAAAGGCAGGGAACTCAATAGAAGATAAATACAATAGTCCAGGTGAGAGTGGAAAACGTGAAAAGTCAGGGATTACTGGAAAGTTTTGGTTTGGGCAACTGGAGTTGCTCTTTACTGAGAGGAGGAAGACTGGGAGAGAGAGTTTCAATAGAGAAATCCAGAATTATCAAGAGAGATCTGCTTTCTGCAAAGTGTAATGATGCTCCAGAAGATTAAGCAAAGAATGAGTGAAGCAGAAAAAGTAGTACAGGTAGAGGGAGCAGCAGTGAAAAATGCATGGAACAGCATGGCTGCTTTTGGCTAGAACAAGGACAGTACAGGAGCCATAACACGGAAAGAAAGTCAAGTCAATAAAATTCTAACTGGACCGGCTCAGCCCTAGGCCCTTCAGGCACTTAATTCTTAAACTTTGAAGATTGGCTCTCCCCTTTTAACAGACATGGAAGTCTGAACTCTGTGGGATGGGCTTAGTCGCATTAAAACTATCATGCTAGAATTTGAATACATTTGATCTCACATCTTTGAGCTTTTCTCATTAAACTACATTCTGGTGGTTTCACTGACTACTTCATGGGGAAAAAAAGGTTTTCTAGATTAGCAGATTTGGGGTATAAGATCTGGTAAAAATCATTTATTCAACAGTAGTTGTTTAAAACCTATTAAAGGTGACTTCCTTAAATGCCCTGGAAATTGGGTTTCTAAGAAGGCTCTATACATTTAATAGTTTACCTGCTAGGGAAATATGAACCTTGTTGATTTAGATCTGTGGTTTTCAAACATTAGTGTGTATCAAAATCACCTAGATGACTGAAAGACACATTGGTCCCTCAGTTGATCAAAAATTTAGCATGTCTGTTTTCTTGGGGGCAGGGGCACAACCACATCCTTGTGACTTATGGAATCCTGTGAAAGTGCCAAGTCCTAACCACTGCACTGCCAGAGAAGTCCCCCAAATTTAGCATTTCTAGTAAGTTTTCAGGTGATAATGCTGCTGTTCTGGGGACCACACTTTAAAGAACCACTGCTAGTAGAGAATGAGACCGCAACCAGCCATGTCTCTACCAGACTTCATCCTTTGTCTCTGAAATCACTGGTCCTCAGGCAAGTCTGCTGCTGCTAAGTCGCTTCAGTCGTGTCTCTGTGCGACCCCATAGACGGCAGCCCACCAGGCTTCCCCGTCCCTGGGATTCTCCAGGCAAGAGCACTGGAGTGGGTTGCCATTTTCTTCTCCAATGCATGAAAGTGAAAAGTGAAAGTGAATGTGAAGTCGCTCAGTCCTGTCTGACTAGTAGCGACCCCATGGACTGCAGCCAACCAGGCTCCTCTTCCTCTGTCCATGGGATTTTCCAGGCAAGAGTACTGGAGTGGGGTGCCATTGTCTGGCCCTCTCCATTTGGATATTATCAAATCCACTTGTGTCCCACATTTGTAGGGAAAACTGCATGGCAGAATGGAAACTACATGACGTGGTTTTAGGAGGAAACCAGATTTTTCAGTCCCACCTCTGCATTTATTAGCTATGTGACTAGCCAGGTTACTTAATCTTCCTGAGCCTTCATCTCTAAAAAGCGCTACTGCTAACCAAATTTGGGTTAACAATTAGAGGTAACACACATAAAGTAAGCTGGTACACAGTAATTTTTCTCTATTTGCAGTACCCATAAATAAGGCATGGCTCTCTCTACCATTTTTAGTTTTTATTCGAAGTAATACTGGACTGCCTCCATTCCAGGTGTGGGTGGATATACAGCCCAAATTTCTGGCCTCACTATTGGCTGATTCTTGAAATCAGCATGAATTTTATGCTATGAAAGCAATCTAACTCATTTGTCTTGGAAATGTATTTAATATTTGATTGCTTCCCAGCATTCCTCAAATTTCAGAAAAAAAATAGGAAGTCGAGATAACTCCAGTAACTTTATATCTAAATACCTCAATGCATTTATGTAATCATTTAAGATCATATGACCATGAATCATAGATGGTGAATCCTATATCTCAGCTCTGGAATGCTTTAATAACTTTCCCATAATGTTTTTCAAAGCATAACATTTGTAATATTTGCAAATCACCTTAAGTAACAGAGTATCTATTCTTTCATTTGCAATGTTATCATTGCATCAAAGAGCTTCTCTTTCTACTTCAGCCTTCACTTTTCCAAGTTGAAAATTATAGCAGAAAGTATAAGAGGTTTACCTTTGTTAGTGAGCCAAAAGAGTAGAAGCCCTCATGACCAAGGACCTCACTTTCAGGTACAGATTACTAACTGGCTGTAGGAAGCAATTATCATAATGTACATCTTATTTCAAAATGACTTCACAGTCTTTAAGTTCCACCAGAGGCTCTTCATCTCTGAAGAATTACCAATGTAGATCAGTCCATCCACTGTCCTGAGAGTTCTGACATTTGTCTTCCATGTACTAAGTCTGCAGAGGCTACTATTTAATACTGAAACTACTTACCTGAAATAACTTAGTAAACAGTGTTCTATCAACTTATAATTCCTGCATGTGGACATTAGTTTAAACAATGTCTAAAAATATCTATTTTGTGTAAACTTTTAGAGTTTTTGGTTTTCCATGTATTTTAAAATCACTCAATAATCTGAATATGGTAATATTAACTGAAATACCTCATTCTCTTATGAAAGATGATTATAGATTTCTTATTTAACATCTACCTTAAGCCTAATTCCTTTTGAAGTAATGTGCTACATAAAACTGAACACTTCATTACCAACAAGGACAATGTTTTATTGAACAAATCTATGTACAGTACAAAAAATTTCTTGAAATGAGACACTATTGTTGATTTATTGCAGTTCAATGGCTCAGTTTTAATTTGTACTCTTATAAAATGCAAAGTAAAATAATTTAATGTTCAACAAGGAAGCACAAATTTCCTTTCTTGCTGAATCTGTAATACCTTTCACATATTAACAATTCCAAAATGCATATGCAGCATTTAGTCATTCTCAAAAGGTGTTTTACAGTACCAAATAAATTAAAAAATAAACACTACCATTCTTTTAGGTTTTTCCACCCATACTACAGTTTGAACCAAATATGAAAGGAGTACGGCTGTACTTTCAAGTGCGATTTGAAGAGAATCACAAGTTTGATGTTATAAGTTATGTTTTCATTATATAATTGGTGGTTTAAAAGAAAAAAAAATATGGCTAAAGCCCAAAGTACCAGTGTCCTTGTCCACCAAGGGTCTCCTTTTCTATCTTCTCCATAATATCTGAGCAGCAAAATTTCAGATTTGCTATTCTTTTGACCTTACTGAAACATAGCAGAAAGCTAGTATTTAATATTTCAATGGAAATTTTTATTTGACAATGAAGAATTGAAACCTGGTCCATGTAAGATAAACACATCCTTAAAATAGAAGTAGAGGGAAAAAAAGAAGATTTTGAGGAATGAGAAGAAAGCTTTCTTGTCTTCTAAATCCCACATTAAAACTGCTGGAAGTTTACCCACCTCATAAAAACAAAATGATGTAAGTTTTATAAGGCATACATAAGAAAATGCACATATTCTTTCAATAGCAATTATTTGATAAGAGGTTAGAAACAGAACAATGTGGTCCAATAGAATTTTACAAAACAATCCATTGATGTATAAACCAATTTGATCTCAGTCTTTCAGAAAGTTTTCCCTTAGCAAAACAAAAGTAGAAATAAAACCTCAAATTAAAGACAAAAAAATAACAAGTGGAATATGTTTAAAATATTTTGGTATGAACTACAGAATGAATGAAAACAATTTGCAGACATGGATTTACGTTAATAGTTACAACTTATAAAAACAAAAAGTTAAAAATGTGATAAAATGTTAAGCTGTGATTTTAAATTTCTGGAAAACATACAAAGCAGAAATATTTCAAAATAACTTCATTGCCCATATGAACTAGTCTCCAAACAGGCTTTTTATTACATGACTGAACTGAAATAGAACTCAAGTATTATATTTTAGTATCAGGAAGCATGGAAAATGGTTTTTTCTTTAGTTGACCTTAAAAGACATAAAAATCTGATCAAGCTGTTTATCTTATGTTATTTAAATGTAAAATCCATAGCCTAATATAGGCTACATAACAAAACAAAAACCTGATGTGACTGAAATGGATTGATGACTATCAATTGCATAGTAGTAAATGCCTATGATAAATAAACTAATAAAATTGGGACATTATTTTAGGTATCTGATTTATCATGACCTAGAAATCCAAATTTAATAAAGTCTGGATGCTGCCCACGAAGAAAAGTCTCACTTCCTTAGTAGCTTCATTTAAGAAGCTTGAATATCCAAAAATTTATAATATAGGGTCTGATACGATTATTTATTTTGAGCAAGAATATACCAGTTGGAATAACTGGAATATTTGGTTGACATATTTGTACGTTAATAGCTCTGTTTTTAAAGAATCTACCTTTGCAGCTTTTGTTCATTTTACCCCTGCTATAGATTAATACCCTATTAGGTAAAAGGAAGTCTTTAAGCTTCTTCTTTTAAAGACTATACAAGTAGAACACATCTGAGAGGGTATTTTTAAAAACTTTTTAAACAATTTATTGGCTATTAAGTAAAAATCTTCCTTAGGAAAATTACTGTCATCAAAGAAAATAAATGCATCAATGTATCTTACTGTGTTCTTGCTGTGCAAGTTTTTGTGTAAATATTTCCTTTTATATATAAAAATCACTATTCAGGCCAAATTTATCAGAAATAAATAAGAAAGCATGAGTAATATGGCTTATTTTAGAATAAACTCTCCTAATTGAAAAAACCAATGAATTGTTGACCTGATTCTTAGCTGCGTATTTTTTTTTTTTACAGCCAGTTATTTTCATAGGACTGTACTTAGATAACTCACATTAATGTCTAAAGGACCTTACTATGAATCATCAAGCAATGTCCTAACACTACTCTATATACAAATAGAAATATCCCAGTGTGCTTATACCATTATTCACATTGAAAAATTTGCAATTCAGTGTTTTCTTTCAACTAAAACATCTAAGACAGCCTTTAATGGTCTTATATTCCTCCCCTCTCTCCTCAGTTACTGATAGTATGCTTTCTATTGAGGCTGCTGCTTTACAGCTCATTGGTATATAAAAATGAAAAGTGGAAGGTTCTGTCAAGAGCTCATTAGCAAAGCACTATTGTTTTGCCTCCCGTTAATTCTCAATGCTGGCATGTCATTCATTGAACTCTGACCTAATCAATCCTCTGGAAACAAGTTACAATCTTTTATGGCTAGGATGGTGATAAGTCAAGTTTTATTCTGTCAGTTCCTAAATAATAATAAACCAAATAGAAATGGTTCCTTAAAGCATGTTTGATCCAAAAGAAGGACAAAATCTGATTACGCATGACAAGAATCCTATTTGTAGAATACTTTAAACTGTTTATTGTAAACCACTCTTCTTTTATATATATATATATATATATATATATATAAATAAAATGAGTTAGTTTTTCCCTTTCTGTAAGGCCATAGCTGGTTATTCTTTTGACTAGTTGCCTGAACATGTTTCTCACATAAGCGAAACTGAGCATGCTGCTATTGATCATCATCAACTTCTTAAAAAAAAAAAATGTGGTTTTTCTGGATAACTGGTACTTTGGGAGTTTTGTAATAACCCTTTTGGAGTCTAAAACAGCACATCTCCTCTGTGGGTTCATTCTAGAAAATGTGCTTTGTCTTTATCTTTAGTAATCCAAGATCGCTCTAAAATTAAGGCCATCAGGGAAATAGCAAACTGATGATGCATTTTCTTGTAGTGCTTTTTGCACACTACTGCTTGATCGACAGATCTTTCTGAAACATTTTTATCAGGCACCTGTAAAACAGAACACGTCTGTTAATTCATATTTTATAGATGTTCATGTAGTATTCTAAGTTAGATTTCCTGTTTGTTTATACCCTTACTCATTCAAAGAATATTAATATTAGTAGAAAAGCTTGTTTTTCTTTAGCTCAGTTTGTTTTTCAATTTTTTTTTTTTTAATTTTTGTTTTTGTAATAGAGGCTCAGCTTCACTTGTTTTATATTCTGGCATGCAGATGAAAAACACTTTCATCATAATTAGTTTGTCTTCAGATTTCTTACTACATAAAAACATGGAATGAAGAAAAGCCTCAGATAGTTAAAATGTGTGATCCAAAAAGTATGAAAAACTGTGTTTAAGTTCTGGCTTCCACAAGTTCATAGGCCTAGGCCTATGCAAATTACTTTAGAATGTCAGTTCCTTGATATATAAAACAGGAACAGAACCTTATGGTGGTTGTATGGATTACAGGAAATAATGTATGGAGTAGTGCTTTATTATCTGTGTTATACAAATGTTAATTTTTTTAACCTTATGACGATTTATGGCATTTTCTACTTCTACAGATATACCTACTAAGAAGACAGCGGACTTACTTTCATCATCTGAATCAAATCCAAAGAGGGTCTGACATTTCTTTTGTGCAAGGTGAGCCTCAAGTGCTTCTGCATTACAGTAGGTGGTCAGGCATTTGCCACATCTTAATCTTTTCACTGATTTTTTACAAACGTTATCTTGATCAGAACAGGCATCTACCCTATCAGTCAGAAATTTTCTGCGTTTTGGCATACTAAGGTACCGTTCATCAAGGTAACTGGGAGGCAATGGTCTGACATATGGCTTTGTTAAAATTAAGCCATATGAAGTGTGTTCGCTCGTCGGATTTGGTTTGGAAGGTGCCTGAGATACTGGCAGGGTATTGTGTTCTTGTGGTACAACACTGGGTAAAATGGAACCGTTTTCTGTCCTGATTCTATTTGTATCAATTTTCAAAGCAGGATCTGATGAAACTAAAGGTGTCTGCTCTATTCCACTGTGTCCATTGACTAAATCAATAATACTACAATTATTTTCAGAATTTGGCTCTATGTCAGGCATCTTTTGGTCTGTCAAGCTTGTATCAGAAACAGTGTCATCAGAATGTTCATCTCCATTCTGAATTAAACTGTCTGTTTTCTTTTCCATACTTTCTATACATGTCTTTGGTTCTGTAATATCTTTCCTTGATTTGCTAGTAGAAACTGGGAGACTAGTAGTCTGTCTCTCATTACCAGATGAGTCTTTTTCCTGATGATTAGATTTTGAGTCTGTAAGAACATCCCAAAGAATTGCTTCACTTGGTTGTGTAGATGATTCTGGTGTTTTACTTAAATAATGCTGAGCTTCATGTTCATATAGCAGAGGAAGATCTTCAAAAGCTCATGGCATTCTGGAAAACTACACTGAGCTTGAAATATCCTGTGACTTTTTGTGTGCTGAGCAAGTTGGAATGGCAGCTTAAATGATTCATTGCAATTAAAATGCAAACAAAAATACACATTTGGATAGCTGTGTCTATTAAGGTGATCTATAAAATGCTGAGAATCTTCAAATTGCCTTTGACAAAATTTGCATTTTCCTTTGCTCCACTTCATTACTGTTTGCCGCACATTTAAATCAGTTGGATGTACAGTCCTTGCATGCTTATTCAGAAATCCAATTCTTTTAAATATCCTGACACAGCCAAGAGCAGGGCACTTAAAATTTCCTTCTTGATCTGTCGCGTATATGTCTTTTGGATGGCACACAGCTCCATTGATTTTATGAAGTACTGAACTTTCTTGATTCAGGTCATAGTCATCTTCTTCATAATCACCTTCCTCATCTTCTTCCTCCTCATAATCATCCACACAGATAGGTAATGGCTCTGAGACATTATTTAAAGAAGTATCAGGGCTACCATTTTCAGTAATGTTTTCAATAACATCTTCTGATACATTTACAGGAATTTCAGTGAATTCACCCACATGTGCAGGGATGACGTCTTTGTTTCCATCAATGGAACCAGTAATAGTCTCTACTTCCAAATCCTTATTATCAGAATTCCCATTTTCAAATGAAATGAAAGTATCAGAACAATTCATTTCTTCCAAAGCAGGATTTTCTTGATCCTCTTGCTGAGCTGCAGCAATTTGCTGTCTCTGTATTTTCTTAACGTGATTCTTTAAATGCTTCTGCATAAGTCCTCTGTTTCTAAATTTCCTGCCACATATCACACATGAAAAACTGCCCTTTTTCTGATGAGCCTGGGCATGCCTCACAATGTGACCACCTAGAAATTCCTTGTTACATAACATACACCGATGCCTTGGGACATTGTGATCTACTCTGGAAGCATTAAGAGCTGTAAGGTTTTTCTTTGCGTTAATAGGGCCTTTTGGTTGCACTCCAGATATATCATCAGGATCAAGCTCTCCAGGGCTCTGATCTGTAAGAGAGTCAAGCCCTTCCTCTAAACCGTGCTGATCCAATGCCTTTTTACATTACCTGTAGAATTTTCCAGTGCACTTTCATTTATAAATCTAACTGCTGATTTATCACTCAGTAATGCTACACAGTTTTTCTTAATCATTATGAAGTTCCAGAATTCAGGATCAAAAAACAATCCCTTTTTCAAAATTGGAAGTAATTCAAAACGAACACGATTTTGAACACTACTTGTGCCTTCATTGTATTCTTCATCTGGATGTTTGTAAAGCTCTTCAACAGTATGATAAGCTTCCAAGGAGCGTTCAAGAAAAATATTGAGAGTGCACAAATCCTGAGAATCTCCAAATCATTTGGTAAAAATGTGCAATTGTTTTATAAATCAGACATTTAGTTTTGGGATCATCATGAAGATCTAGTTGTAGAGCACAACCACATATTTCAACACAAATTTGTAAGCCTTCTTCTTCAACCTGTAAAAGAAAAATATTACCATTGAATACCTTCTAAAAAATCATCAACACTTACTAGTTTATCTTTTTAAAATACCACTCTGAAACAAAAACTGAATAAACAAACATAGTATTCTAAACATGCAGTTTTCTTCAGTGGGTAGACTTGTTTACTCTTTTTTAATATATAAATAAATTTCTATAATCTGGAAAAGATATCAATTTAGCTTCAATTTTTAATTTTCAAGTTTACGAGCCTTACTAACCATAATACAAAATATTATAACCTTACAGTGATTAAAATATAAATGCTTCATAAACTTATGGTGATTAAAGTTTATCACAAAGCTAGATTTTTTTTTTTAAAAAGGACGGCTTATGGAAACTTTCATAAAGCTGCACTAAATAATATTATTTTACTTATTAAGTAATATAATTTATCAAAATAAGCAGAGAAATGTAATGCATATGAAGAAGGCAATTACAAACTTTCCAAGTAAGTAAAGTATCAGAATAATGAACATACTGAAAGTTATCTGAAAAGTATTCAAGATTTGAAACTTTTACTGATGTCTCAAATGTAACTACATCAAGGTTTTAGTTGGGAATTTGTTGACTATTCACTTGAATTCAAGTTATAAATAATGCCTCTAGTGATTTGGAATGATCTGCCCGTTTGAATATAAAGAGATAAAATAGTCTGTTTTTAACATTTGTGTGTGTGTATCCTATCACCTACATATGGTAAATTACGGATGACAAGGAGGAACAGGACTTTGCCAGCTTCATGTCCTCTGAGTTTCTTATGTGCTGTGTGACCCTTACTTACAGTTGCACAAGCAGGCCTTAACTGCATATCACTTTACATAGCTAGTAAATACCTACCTATCTCGTACTCATTCTTTGAGAATCCTAAATAGCAGGGAAAGTATCTCATGTGGTTAGTATCTTCTGTGGTTAGCACAGGAGTTGGCAGACCTCTGAATAAGTGTTTGCAGAATGAATAAGATCAGATATATTATATCAACTTTCAGTTCAGTTCAGTCGCTCAGTTGTGTCCACTCTTTGTGACCCCATGAACTGCAGCACGCCAGGCCTCCGTGTCCATCACCAACTCCTGGAGTTCACCCAAACTCACGTCCATCAAGTCAGTGATGCCATCCACCACCTCATCCTCTGTCATCCACTTCTCCTCCTGCCCTCAATCCCTCCCAGCATCAGAGTCTTTTCCAATCAGTCAACTCTTCGCATGAGGTGGCCAAAGTACTGGAGTTTGGTTCAGCATCATTCCTTCCAAAACACCCAGGACTGATCTCCTTTAGAATGGACTGGTTGGATCTCCTTGCAGTCCAAGGGACTTTGAGTCTTCTAAAACACCACAGTTCAAAAGCATCAATTCTTCGGCGCTCAATTTCTTCTCAGTCCAACTCTCACATCCATACATGACCACTGGAAAAACCATAGCCTTGACTAGACGGACCTTTGTTGGCAAAATAATGTCTCTGCTTTTTAATATGCTATCTAGATTGGTCATAACCCTTCTTCCAAGGAGTAAGCATCTTTTAATGTCATGGCTGCAGTAACCATCTGTAGTGATTTTGGAGCCAAAAAAAAAAAGTCTGACACTGTTTCCACTGTTTCCCCATCTATTTCCCATGAAGTGATGGGACCAGATGTCATGATCTTCGTTTTCTGAATGTTGAGCTTTAAGCCAACTTCTTCACTCTCCTCTTTACCGTTCATCAAGAGGCTTTTTAGTTTCTCTTCACTTTGTGCCAAAAGGGTGGTGTCATCTGCATATCTGAGGTTCTTAATATTTCTCCTGGCAATCTTGATTCCAGCTTGTGCTTCCTCCAGCCCAGCATTTCTCATGATGTACTCTGCATATAAGTTAAATAAGCAGGGTGAAAATATACAGCCTTGATGTACTCCTTTTCCTATTTGGAACCAGTCTGTTTCTCCATGTTCAGTTCTAACTGTTGCTTCCTGACCTGCATATAGGTTTCTCAAGAGGCAGGTCAGGTGGTCTGGTATTCCCATCTCTTTCAGAATTTTCCAGTTTATTGTGATCCACAGAGTCAAAGGCTTTGGCATAGTCAATAAAGCAGAAATAGATGTTTTTCTGGAACTCTCTTGCTTTTTAGATGATCCAGTGGATGTTGGCAAATTGATCTCTGGTTCCTCTGCCTTTTCTAAAACCAGCATGAACATCTGGAACTTCACAGTTCACATATTGCTGAAGCGTGGCTTGGAGAATTTTGAGCAGTTCTTTACTAGCGTGTGAGATGAGTGCAATTGTGTGGTAGTTTGAACATTCTTTGGCATTGCCTTTCTTTGGGACTGGAATGAAAACTGACCTTTTCCAGTCATGTGGCCACTGCTGAGTTTTCCAAATTTGCTGGCATATTGAGTGCAGCACTTTTACAGCATCATCTTTCAGGATTTGAAACAGCTCCACTGGAATTCCATCACCTCCACTAGCTTTGTTCACAGTGATGCTTTCTAAGGGCCACTTGACTTCACATTCCAGGATGTCTGGCTCTAGATGAGTGATCACACCATCGTGATTATCTTGGGCAGGAAGATCTTCTTTGTACAGTTCTTCTGTGTATTCTTGCCACCTCTTCATATCTTCTGCTTCTGTTAGGTCCATACCATTTCTGTCCTTTATCGAACCCATCTTTGCATGAAATGTTCCCTTGGTATCTCTAATTTTCTTGAAGAGATCTTTAGTCTTTCCCATTGTATTGTTTTCCTCTATTTCTTTGCATTGATCACTGAGGAGGCTTTCTTATCTCTCCTTGCTATTCTTTGGAACTCTGCATTCACATGCTTATTCCTTTCCTTTTCTCCTTTGCCTTTTGCTTCTTTTCTTTTCATAGCTATTTGTAAGGCCTCCCCAGACAGCCATTTTGCTTTTTGCATTTCTTCTCCATGGGGATGGTCTTGATCCCTGTCTCCTGTACAGTGTCACAAACCCCCGTCCATAGTTTATCAGGTACTCTGCTATCAGATCTAGTCCCTTAAATCTATTTCTCATTTCCACTGTATAATCATAAGGGATTTGATTTAGGTCATACCTGAATGGTCTAGCGGTCTTCCCTACTTTCTTCCATTTAAATCTGAATTTGGCAATAAGGAGCTCATGATCTGAGCCACTGTCAGCTCCCGGTCTTGCTTTTGCTGATTGTATAGAGCTTCTCGATCTTTGGCTGCAAAGAATATAATCAGTCCGATTTCGGTGTTGACCATCTGGTGATGTCCATGTGTAGAGTCTTCTCTTGTGTTGTTGGAAGAGGGTGTTTGCTATTACCAGTGTGTTCTCTTGGCAAAACTCTTATTAGCCTTTGCCCTGCTTCATTCCCCCACTCCAAGGCCAAATTTGCCTGTTACTCCAGGTGCTTCTTGACTTCCTACTTTTGCGTTCCAGTCCCCTATAATGAAAAGGACATCTTTTTTTGGGTGTTAGTTCTAAACGGTCTTGTAGGTCTTCATAGAACCGTTGAACTTCAGCTTCTTCAGCATTACTGGTTGGGGCATAGACTTGGATTACCGTGATATTGAATGGTTTGCCTTGGAAACGAACAGAGATCATTCTGTTGTTTTTGAGATTGCATCCAAGTACTGCATTTTGGACTCTTTGGTTGACCATGATGGCTACTCCATTTCTTCTGAGGGTTTCCTGCCCGCAGTAGTAGATATAATGGTCATCTGAGTTAAATTCACCCATTCCATTCCATTTTAGTTCGCTGATTCCTAGAATGTTTACATTCACTCTTGCCATCTCTTGTTTGACCACTTCCAATTTGCCTTGATTCACGGATCTAACATTCCAGGTTCCTATGCAATATTGCTCTTTACAGCATCAGACCTTGCTTCTATCACCAGTCACATCTACAGCTGGGTGTTGTTTTTGCTTTTGTTCCATCCCTTCATTCTTTCTGGAGTTATTTCTCTACTGATCTCCAGTAGCATAATGGGCACCTACCAACCTGGGGAATTCCTCTTTCAGTATCCTATCATTTTGTCTTTTCATACTGTTCATACCAATTTTAGTCTTCTGTAAATCTACTATTTACAACTTGGAATCCTTTCTGAATTTAAATTTCTTATTTCTTATTGTTACTTATAATTTCTTACGGTCAATTACAAAACATGCATACATTTTCCAGATATGGCAAATTCAAATCCACTACTTCAAGACAATTCATTCTCTTTCTCCAAAGTTCTATGTGCATCCTCTACCTTTCTTCACAAATTATAATGTACTTAGTTGCTGAGTTTTAAAAAAATTTCAGGATCATCACAAAAGGGAACAGGCTAAGGCTACTTTGTAACCTGAAAGCCTTTAACAACTCCACTACATTTAGGAATTGTTTCAACTTTTAGTGTAATATTCAGTCCCTTTTGGATCTACAGCAACCCCAACCCCACAGCAACTAACTCTTTGATTAGTTTCCCCACCCACACTCTCCTGTTAATGTCACTGGACAGTTATGAGAACCAAATAATAAAACGAGGAAAAGAAACTCTGTAAACTGTGAAGTCCTCTACTAATATTAGAATCATCCTATTCTATCATTTAACACCCAGCTGAAAGCATCTTCCTTTGTGAAGCCTTTTCAGATATGCTATCTGTAATGTCTCCTTCTGAACTCACACAGCATTACCTGTGCCTCCTTTCACAGCACTGAGGCATATGAATGACCTATTCCATCAGATAAAAATGTTTTTAGTAGAGTGGATAAGGAATTAAGCGCATTTAAAATACTTATTTCATCTTTGAATTTTTCTTATCATGTATTCTTAGGTTGACCATGCATGTGAATTGAGAAAGTTCTAAGATAATTGGCTGAACTTTACCTATATTTTAAACTTTCTGTAGGTCTCTCAATTTTTGGCGAAAAGTGAAAGTGTTTGTCACTCAGTCATGTCTGATTCTTTGCAACCCCATGGACTGTAAGCTCTCCAGGCTCCTTTTTCCATTGGATTTTCTAGTCAAGAATATTGGAGTGGGTTGCCATTCCCTTCTCCAGGGAACTTCCCAATCTAGGGATTGAACCCAGGTCTTCTGCACTGCAGGCAGATTCTTTACCATCTGAGATGAGAATCATTTGTTTAAAAAATATAGACAGAAATCTTTATTTTTAGAAAAGTTTTACAGGTGATTCTGATGCACTTCAAATATTAAGTGCAAAATTTGCACTCTACAGCATAGATTTTTTTTTTTTCCATTTTTGGTGGCACGAGAGGTTAACTTTGATGATGCATTTAAATGACAAATCACTATTTAATAATGAAGCTATTAGTGTAGTTAGGTAAAAGAACCTAAAAAGTCCTCTGATACAATGCTTTATATCATGGGAATATGATATAAAACTTTGTATCAAGGGAATATGATCACCAGATGGTCATACATCTAATGAGTAATGCAGTAATAAATATGATAAATGCATAAATGTATAAAAAATTAAAATATATTATTTACTGAATGCCTCCTTATGTATTTAAAAGTAACCCACATAGAGATTCAGTTAAATGGAGCTATCTAAAATGTAAGGTAGCTTTATCTTTCCTATCTTTGTATTCAAAGTTCTGTTAATATTTGAGGAGAAAAAGTAAAAAGATCTATAGGATCTACTTTTACATCTATATAAGAATCTTATGTAGAACTGTATACACTTGCCAGTAGTCCATGACAAACTTGCTTCAGAACTATTTTTAAAAACAGGTAATGGGTTTTTACTCTTATTTTAAGTAAACATTTTAAAAATTTGTCCTTAGGTTTCAAAAATGCCTCAGAATTGTTCCTTTTCATTCTAAATATCAATCTTAAAACTATGAACTGTATTTCTCTATGACAGTGAATTAGGTATTATCTAGTTACACAAAGATCATCTGTAAATTAGTTAAGATTATATAAACAGGATTTAGAATAATGTTAGAAGTGACAGGCTTATTTAATTTTAAGAAAAGAGATAACAGCTTCTTACAGAACCAAGTTGTTCCCACATAAAACTTTATGTAACACTAAATTGGCTTTTTATCTTTTTTTTCCAGTTATTTTCATTTCTGTATAAGCTTTGTGTCTTGGGAGTTTGAGGTTAGGGCAAGGGGAGTATATAATATATAAAGAACATGGCCTTTAAATCCTTCTTTACTTCAATTACATGATCAAATAAATTTTATAAGAGATGCAAATTTTAGTGAACTGTCATTTAAATTTAACTTAAAATGAAGGGATAAATATATACTATTTACCTCATCTTTAATGATTTTCATGAAAGGAAATATGACTCTCACATTAGTTGCTGTTCTTAAGAGCTGGTAGCACTGATCTACAAAAACTTGTTTTGAAGGATTAGACTTTAGCTGAAGTTTACTCCATATGAAAATCAACTCCCTGTAAATGAGAAAAAGAGAAATATCAAAAGTACAGTTTATTTAAATACACACATTAGCTGTCTTTCCTTTATTCTGTAGTGCCCTGGGTGGGCTGTATACAAAGTGGGTGTAAGTGGATATTAAGTTAGCTCCAAGCTACTTCCAAAGCTTCCTGTTTGGAACTAACAGAAGCTGGGAGGAAAGGAGAGATCAGAAATTACGACTTGCAGTGGTACAGAATGTATCCCAATCATATGCCAACAAACCTAAGGCATCTCTAGTACTCGATCAAAACACATTCTAATTTCAATGTACCAATATTAATGAGATTACTTAAAAAAATAACTTGACCTTTAAATTAATATCCACTTGCAAATTTAGAATTCAATGTTGTACTTTCTGCAAAGAAGAAATGATTCATACTTTTAAATCTATTAAGATACCAAAAGTACTACACATTAAAATTATTAAGTATATTATAGCATTGATTGTGAAATTTTACATTTTACATCATCTGCTCTTCCATTACGTGCAGTACTTTTAAAGGAACAAGCTATGGACCACTTAAAATATTTCACAGGTAGATTCTTTTCTAAAATATAGAGGGCAGAGGAATCTGGTGTGCTGCAGTCACAAAGAGTTGTACACGACTAAGTGACCGAACAACAACAATAGGAGCGAACAATGGGTTCTGAGACAAAGGAAACTGTAAGGTATAATTGAAATGTTTGGATATTACATTTCAGCAAATTATAATTCCTTGAAAAGTGTCATAAAAGTTACATAAAGCATCATAGTCTAAAAAGTATTAAAATAATTGTTGAAAATATATATTTTTAAAAGCAATATACTGATTATGTACTTTGAGCCCAGCACATAAAACTATTAAATCTAAGGACAGTTTGACTACTATCATGAAGGTGCACATACTCTATTTAGAGAGACAATACAGAGAACACAAAACAAAAACTGATGGCAAGCATCACAGAAAGTAAAACCAAAATTTCACTTCCGTTTCACACTAGCTGTGTAGGTGTTCCTAAGTTTCAGTCTACCGCTCACTTTTTTTTTTTTTTTTTGGCATACAGAATTCCTTTGAGAAGCTCATGAGGTTTCACACCATGCTCCCAAATCTCTACCTCTGACTTCTCCAGTTTGTATAACTGGTTATTTCAATTTAGATTGGTTTCTATCACTTTAATCCATTTCAGTTCAGTTCAGTTGCTTAGTCATGTCCAACTCTTTGCGACTTCATGGACTGCAGCACGCTAGGCCTCCCTGTCCCTCACCATCTCCCAGCATTTGCCCAAGTTCACGTCCACTGAACTGATGATGCCATCTAACCATCTCATCCTGTTGCCCAAAGATACTAAATATTCCTCTAACCTGTTTTTCATAGTCTCTAATTTTCATTATACTTTTGCCCACAATTTTATCATTCTCAATGTTATCACGTTACACCCTTTAATTTTCCATATGTACTTCTGTAGGGGTTGCTAAACTAATCTGCTACCAGTCTCCTAGATTATTTTATTTTGTACTTGTTCAGTATGCTTTATTGGAGAAGGAAATGGCAACCCACTCCAGTATTCTTGCCTGGAGAATCCCATGGATGGAGGAGCCTGGTGGGCTGTAGTCCATGGAGTCCCAAAGAGTCAGACATGACTGAGCAACTTCACTTTCACTTTCAGTATGCTTTATAGTGTTAAAAGCAACAGAAACATGGGTTTTGGAGTCAGAAGGATCAGGATGAATCCTGGGCATTCTTCTAGGTTGGTTTCCTCAGTGTCAGTTAATGTGCTTTATTTATTCTCTTTTTGTTTGTTGATTGCTCTACTTGGAAAATAATTATTTCTAAAATGAGCTTATCTGTCAAAGTCCTTATCAAGTAACTCTTCATGAAAACTTTCATGAATACCCCAAACTAAAGTGATAATTATTTCAGAACAGATCTTATCTCTCTCACTGATTTCATGCCTTTCATAAACTTCCTTGTTTTAGAAGGCCTGTTTCCTCACATATTAATGCATTGTAAATCTTCTCAATGACACACTGTATAGTGGAGCTAATGGAAAAGAACAGGGATTGAGAATAAATGAGACCTACTCAAAAGGACTGCATCTCAATCAGGCGTTATATACCAACTGGGATGGTACCACCCAGTCCACAGTGAACCATCATTCTCTAAGAAGAGCCCTAATACATAGGGTTGGAACGTCAGTGGCCATGCCTTCTATATGACCCTCCTCACTGTTCCTAAAATATTAATCTAAGGATGGGAAACTGACCTCAGTTCAGTTAGAACCCCTGGAATGGTCTTAACTCTAAACTATGAAGCCTGGGGAGTGTTGCCATTCTTCTGGTCTACAAAGAGAAAGAATGAAGCCAACTGGCAGATCAGAGATACTTTTAAAAACCCCAGCAATCTTAACATCCTTGTTAGCAGTTATTTTTGAGGACCACCCATATCTCTGCCCTTGATGTGGTTTGTGTAATATCCCAGTATTCATTCAATAAATGCTACCTTTTCCCTGAACCAGTTAGACACAGAATGATATCACTTGCAAACTGACTAGAATAAATTCCAACTCTATTTTGTTATTATTAATAGCTGTGTGGCTTTAACCTCTTTTATCCAGAATTTTCTTACACATAAAAAGCATTAGGACAGATAAGTGAAAACACCCAGGTAAAATGTCTAGTATATACTGATGTTTAATAAATTGCTCGCTGATAGTCTTTGTGAAGACCAGAGGGAAAGTTTAATGAAGCGTCTGTTTTCTTTTCACAAAAAGGGTCCTTACAAAAAACATAGCACTGGGACGTCCCTGATAGTCCAGTGGTGTAACAATCCGCCTTCCAATGCAGGAGATGCAGGTTTGATCCCTGGCTGGGAACTAAGATCCCACATGCCTTGGGGCAACTAAACCCACTCACCACAACTAGAGAGCCTGCATGTTGCAGGTTAGAGGGCCCACACCCTTAAGAGCCCACGCACCACAGGTAGAAAAGCCTGCATGCCCCAATGAAGAGTCTGCACACCTCAATGAAGACCCAAGTGCAGCAAATAAAAACACAAAAAGCCTCACAGCACTGCCTTGGTGTACAAACGTTTCCCAGGCAACTCACTGGTAATATAACCATCAAGTTATCTAATTGCAGAGAGACTATAAAATGGTTTATAGCCACCCTTACCACACAGATTTTTTTCATACTATACCCATATTATAGTAAGTAATATTTAATAGTAGAGGCTGCTTAGGTTTGAATCTTGGCTTCATTTACCCCATGAGATTGCTGGAGTAAATGAGATTATATATAAGCACAGACTAATGAGAGCACTCAGCCAATATAAGCAGCTGTTATTATTATATTATTATTGATGGTGAGAGAACTAGATTAGTAGCTTGTTTCATTGGCTTGAAACAAGAGTAAAACTGGACTGTACATCAAGTTTTGCCCTCAGAAAGGGGAGATGAAGAACAAGCTGAAGACCAAAATGAAACAGACAACACAGACCTTGTAAGCTGGAAGAATCCTGCTCTTCAAGTTACAGTGAAAATCAACTTTTAGAAGAAAGAAGACCCTAGCACTCAGAAATATAAAGTAGAGAGGTAAAAGAAATAAGAGGGCAGGCAATCAGAACTCAGCCTACTCAGAAGGACAAAGAAACAGGCTAAGGAGTCCTTTTTTGTTAGACAGC
Organism: Nanger dama; assembly: GCA_917880005.1. Taxonomy (NCBI): domain Eukaryota; kingdom Metazoa; phylum Chordata; class Mammalia; order Artiodactyla; family Bovidae; genus Nanger; species Nanger dama. Next base: position 36,833,818 of record CAKJTW010000020.1, on the reverse strand, counting down.
TGGGAGGCACACACTCACCTTCTATTTTTAGAAGGTGACTGTGGCCAGGAGCAGGAAAGATAGGCTCTGTTCTATTTTTGAAGTTCCTCTCTAAAGAGTAGAAATTGGTAGCTAAGAGAAGAAGAAAATAAAATGTTTTTCCTGGTCATTTTTTGGTTTGTTTATAGGTGATTCCAGAAAGACTAAAGATAGTCTTAAATAGTTTAATAAAACCAAGGGTAGAGAACATTCCTATTACCATAGAAAAGATATATTAAATAGTAATGACTATACATTGTTTCAAAATAATTACCTATCAAGAAATAATACTTTGAAAACTACTTAGAAGTGTAAGTCTTAACCACTATCTCCTGATCCTCTTCTCTATTTGCAACTCCAATTTACATAGTACACTTCTGAATAAAAATTTGTATAATATAACTTAGAGTACAGTCCCACAGAAGATAAGTCCACTAGTTTCTAGACCTAACTCTATTAACTAGCTTTTGACTCCATCTCTGAATCTAAAGATTTTAATCTATAACATCTATATTAAATAAGTTTATCTTTACACCTCCTTCAAGCTATTCTTTTAAGTATCTAAGAACTTAAACTTTAAAAGCATTCATTAAAAAATATTTATAGCCCATACCATTTCATATTATTTTGTTAGATAAATGAGACCTAGTTTTCTCTCAAAGTGGTAGTATTGTATCTGTGTGTACTGAGGTAGAGGAGGCAAAAGTTATTAGGATTTTTTTCTAATTATTCTTGATTTTCTCTAATAGTAAAATACTCTCAAATTAAATGCTCTTAAAATATTCTCAAACCACATTCTGAATTACATGATTACCTGGATCATGTAATTGCATGCTTCATATGTTCTAACAACTTTTTAATGGTTTTTTAAATGCTCAGAAAAACTAACAGTCACATAATATCATTTATATTAGCACCCCCTCACCCCATAAATGAACTACTTAGCTATGAATCTAACAAAATATGTATGAGATCTATATGAGGAAAACTACAAAACTCTGATGAGTGAAATCAAAGGAGTAAATAAATGAAGAGATAGTCCATGTTCATGGACAAGAAGACTAAATATTACAAGTTATTAGTTCTTCTGAGCTTAATCTACAGATTCAGCCCCAATCTAAATCCTGGTAGTGTACACGATCTCTGGGAGATCGTGTACACCTGTGGCTGATCATGTCAATGTATGGCAACACAAATACAGTATTGTAATGTAGATTAAAGTATTAAAAAAATTAAAAATAAATCCTGGTAGTTATTTTATGGATATGGACAAACAGATTCTAAAGTTATTATGGAGAAACAAGAGACCCAGAAGAGCGAATACAATACTGAAGAAGAACAAAGTTGAAGGACTGATACTACCTAACTTCAGGACTTAATATAAACTAACATAATGAAGACAGTGTTGTACTGGTTTAAGAATAGACATATAGCTCAACGGGAGAGAACAGAGAGCCTAGAAATAGATGTACATAAATATGGTCAATTGTTCTTTGACAAAGAAACAAAGGCAATGCAATGGAGCAAATATCTTGTCAAGAAATGGTGTTCAAGCAACTAGACAGTCACATTAAAAAAAGATGAATCTAGACACAGATCTTGTGTGTTAAGTGGCTTCAGTCATATCTGACTCTCTGAAAACCTATGGGCTAGGCTCCTCTGTCCATGGGATTCTCTAGGCACAGACCTTACACCCTTTAGAAAAATTAACTAAAAATGGGTCATGGTCTAAACAGAAAACACAGAAGACCTTGTGTATGGTGATGCCTTTTTAGATATAACACCAAAGACATGATCCATGAAAGAAATAACTGACAAGCTAGACTTCATTAAGATTGAAAACGTCTCTGTGAAAGACAGTATCAAGTCACGGACTGGAAAAAAAAGTATCTGTAAAAGACTCATCCAATGGACAACTGTTATCAACAATATACAAAGAACTCTTAAAACTGGACAATAAGAAATCAAATAACCCAATTAAAAAATAGACTAAAGATCTTATACCTCACCAAAGAAGGTATACAGATGGCAAATAAGCATGTGAAAGCATGCTCACATCATATGTCATCAGGGAAATGCAAACTACAACTAAATTAGAACAACGAGATACTACTACACACCTATTAGAATGGCTAAAATCTGGGACACTGAAAATAACAAACGCTGGTGAGGATATAGAAGCAACATGAACTCTCATCCATTGTTGGTGGAAATGAAAAATGGTTCAGACACTTTGGAAGCCAGTTGGGCAGTTCCTTACAAAACTAAATGTATACTCTTACCATAAGTTCCAGCAATCATACTCCCTGCTATGTACCTAAAGGAGTTGAAAACTTATGTCCACACAAAAACCTGCACACAGATGTTTATAGCAGCTTATTCATGATTGCCAAATCTTGGAGGCAACCAAGATGTTCTTCAGTAGACAACAGATAAATAAACTGTGATACGTCCAGAAAATGGAATATTATTCAGCACTAAAAAGAAATGAGCTATCAAGCTATGAAAAGATGTGGAGGAAACTAAAATGCCTATTACTAAGTGAAAGAAGCCAATCTGAATATGCTGTATACTGTATGATTCCAACTATATGATACTCTGGAAAAGGCAAAACCATAGAGATAAGGGGCAAGGATGGGAGGGAAGAGATAAATAGGTTGAACAAAGAGGACTTCTAGGGCAGCAAAAATACTCTGTGTGATATTATATTGATATATATCATTATATGTTTGTCCAGATCCATAAAATAATTAACAGCAAAAGTGAACCCTAAACATAAACTGGACTTTGGGTGATTAATATATGTCAATGTAAGTTCATCTTTGGTTTAAAAGACCAAAGTGTTTTGGTTTAAAACACCAAGTGTTTTGGTGAGTGTTTTGATAATGGGGAAGGATATGCATTTGTAGGGACAAAGAGTATGTGGAAAATGTCTGTACTTCCCTCTCGATTTTGTTGTAAACCTAAAACTTCTCTGAAAAATAATCTTTAAAAAATTTTAAAATAACTCTCTAAATGTAATGTAAAACATAATTATTTCATTATAACATTTCTTAAATATAACACTGTTATTACTGGCACATTTTATTTTTTATCATTTTGTCATTTCTTTTTGATCATTTTCTTTTTAACCCTTAGGTCTTACAACCCATTGTTTCTTGCACAATAAATGTGTGTGTGTGGGAAAAATGGCTTAACATTTTCACATAACTTTAAAAAATAAGGTATAAATTCTGCTAACGAATTCTCCTTCTGCATCCCATCTCACCATTTCTTTGTCTGTATTATGAACACTTACCAGATACAGTACATATCCCCATTCTGGAGCTGTGAAATAAGAAAGGATTCACAGAGTTGCAAGGCTAACATAGTCTTGCCTTCTTTTTCAGTGTTACAGATGATATCAATTCCACTCTTACAATCAGTTTTCAGTAAATGCTATAAGATGAAAAGAAAACTCAGTTCATATCATTAAAAATATCTAGAAAGATAGCTGTAATAAATGTTTAAGCATTCAAAAGAATTTAGATTTCTAATTTTCTTCTAGAAAGACAATGAATTATACATAACTATTTTTGTTTTTCCATAGTTTCACTATATAGCACCTACAGTTTATACTGACTACTTTCAACCTCAATGTCCATAACTTGTAGGTACGTAGGGTCCATATTAGGAAAAGATTACTTCTTTCATCTTAAAAAACACCAAAGTAACAAACATTGGAATTTAATTTCTTAGTATTTTAATTAAGATGCAAAATCCTGATGCTTCTCAGTTTTTATTGAACCTGTCACAGCAGAAACTTGCTCAACATGAATAATGCTTATCAATGAAAATTTTAATTTCATCATTTGTTAATATGAGCTAATTCAATATGAGCTTAAAAATGGTGTCAAAGGGAATACATCTAGATAATGTAATCTTATGGCCTTTGATTAGTACTGTAAAAGGAATTTACCAAAAATGGGCTATGTATTTTTGGTAAGGTTAATAGGCAAACATAATCTCAAACAATACCTCCCGGAATAGGTGATCTTCTACAGGTGACATAAACAGACAGGTGAAGAGTGCTTGATGGAAGTACAAGTCTTTACTGATTTCTGGGTGATTTATACAACATTTAATAAGAGCGATTGCTTCAGGTATGCGTTCACAAGCAATTAGGTATCTGGCACGTAGTTCAAAGAACAGTGGATTTTCAGAACTTAAATATTTGTTCACTATATTAAAAATAAAACAGACTCTTATTACTCTCAAGAAAAGACTGTCTCAAACATTTTTCTTTGACACTTCTGCACTATCAGGTAATATCTAATTAAATAAACTATTTAATTAAATAGCATTTTCCTTATTAGGAGTTTGTGAAAAGAATATATCAGTTAAATGATTGGAAAAATGGCAATAAAAGACAACAAAACTGTGCCCAATAAATATTTGCTGATTCTTTTTCGATCTAAAGAAAGAAGCAAAATTAAAAAAAAAAACATGAAATACTCTTTTTTGTGTTCTCTAATGTTAAAATATGTTTCAAATGACACAGGATCTGGAATTTCTTTCTAGTCTAAGATTATATACTTTGTCTTCTTACCATTATTTTCATTACTGTAAAATTAGAAGGCGAAATCCTTATCTGCCATTAAAACCATATTAATTCAGATTAATTATAGTGAAATATAATTTGAATTAGTGAAAAGTTTGGTCATAAAAGAAATACATTTTATTACTTTCTAACAAAAAAGCAAGCTAAATGTAATGTCAAATAGCACTGCTTATTAATATATATCCATTAATATATGTCCAAGGATAATTACTAAACTTAATACTTGCTTTTAACACAATTTTAAAATATATAAACACCTTTACCTACATAAGTTTATTCAGATCTAACAACAATCTCATGACAGATATAATACTTGTTTTACAGATCACAAAACTGAGTCTCAAAGAGGTCAAATGACTTGCTCAAGGACAAATAATTAATTAATTAAGTGGCAGAGCAGGAAATGGAACCCATATTTCATGATTTCAAATCCAAAAATGTTTTAGTTAATTATATACATTTAGTCAATAGCTTCTGAAATGCCAATGTTTTATTTGGGCTTCAACATTTGCCTTGCAACTCTGTTTATCTTTACCCTAATGATCACAAGAGTCAAGTCATCCACATTAATGAGCTTCTAGAGCAGCTTTTCCCAAAATGAAGTATGCTAGGGTAAGTATAAAAGGAGTATGTATCAAAGAACTATACATAGTATGTGCTGTGCTGTGCTGTGTTTAGTTGCTCAGTCGTCTCGGACTCTTTGCAACCCCATGGATTACAACCCACCAGGCTCCTCTGTCCATGGGAATTCTCCAGGCAAGAATACTGGAGTGGGTTGCCAGGCCCTCCTCCAGGGGATCTTCCCAACCCAGGGACTGAACCAGGTCTGCAGCACTGCAGGCGGATTCTTTACCATCTGAGCCACCAGGGAAGCCTATAAACTGTGTATACCCTTTATAGTTTATCAGCCTCACACCAACCAATAATGGGTTTGTTCTAGCTCCTACTTAGAGAAAACTTAAAGTTATCTGAAAAACCCAAACTCTTCTCTCCTGTTCTCACTCCGTATGAATCTGTCTTTGCCTAGCTCCTGTCCCCTCTGGCCACATTGCCCAGCTTCCTCAGAGATTCCTTCAAGGCTGTCACCCCTGCCTTCCCTGTATCTGACGGTTCATACGTTCCCTCAATAATCCAACTCTTCCTCCTCCGATGTAACTGCTGCCTCCGTCTTCACTTTTTTGTTTTTTAATTCCTTTCTGAGACCTTCACATCAAGTGCTAGTTCTCCTTTCTATCCCTTATATTTATACAATGATACCACTGCCACATGTACCCTTAGCTCTTTCCTTCTAGTCCTGTCCTACTTCCCATCTCATTCCACCACTCGCATTATTTCTCCTGGTCTTATCTCTTTTCATCTTCTCTCACATCTTTTCTTGTCCCCTATGCTTGTATCTGGGGGCCAGCTTGCTTGTAAGCCCTAGAATCATAGCCCCTTCCCCACTCAGTTCTACTCACAACCCACTCCCACCCCTTTACCTGGGACAAATAGAAAGATCCTAACATACTCAAGCAGTTGGTGGTATGCAATGTTTTCTCCCCAGTGTCTGAATGGTTTCAGAGGTCTTGTCTTTTCCCTTTGGCCATGTTTTAACTGCACTCCATAGGCTCTCGCCATGCTCTCAAATGTGTCCAGACTTTTGTGCTTATTCTAAGTTTCATTGACTCAAATGTTCTGGGGCTCAGAAATAATATGGCAGATATATAGATAGATAGATAGATATATTTTTGAAGAATTAACTAGAAATAGTTGACAGAGCTTCCTGCCTTCAAAAGGAGATTTTGGCTCAAAGGAATCTAGATTGAAGAGAAAGTGATGTCAAAAAGGTATGCAGGTATCAAGGGGATGAGGCAAAACTCCTACTGATGAAGGAAGTTTGGGAAATACTGCTCTAGAGTATTTGGAACTGAAATTTACTTACTCATTTAATTAGTCATACATTCACTTATGCATTCATGTGGTCATTCATTCAATAAACAAGTACTGATACTGAGCACCTACTACTCCATACCAGGTACTGGGCTAGGTGTAGGATATGTTAGTGTTTATCCAAACAAAAGCTAAAGGAACTCCATCCTTCATAGAAAGGAGAGATTCCATGTGCTTAAGCAGAGTGTTTTTTTAAAGGGTGTTCCTACTTAAATAGATTTTTAAAAACATAACTGAAGTGACAAATACAAACTCTTTGTAAATAAGTAGCATCTGGATACTAAATATGTTAACACTGAATTTTAATAGGGAATTACTAGAGATAGTTTTACCTAATCTTGTATCAAATCACTCTTGGGCTGGGTAAATATAGCAAATTAAACACACTTCATGTGAAAATACATTACTCTTATTCAGTACTATAAATAAAAAACACTAATACTGCTCTAGTTAGAAAATGAAATTGTGTTTGTTTCTCACAAATGTAGGTTTAGATTTGAGTCTCCTGTAGTACCTATCTCCTGAGATGCTGGCTGGGCTTTTAGAACAGCTTGCAACACAGGATCTTCCCATGGGCCACCATCTCTAATGATTCGAGTCACCAGTTCCAGATTCACATTTCCATATCTGCGGAGGTGATTCTGGCATTCCTAGGAGAGAAAAATCATTTTGGCTTTATGAATTTAAAGGGGTTAAAAACTAAACTTGATCATCATTGTCAATAAAATGACTGATGGTCAATAAGGCAGCTGTTAAACTATGAAAGAGAAAGGGTTGCTTTAGTAACCTAATTAGGGTGTCAAAACCCCGTTAGTACACAACTAGGTTTTAATGCCAAAGGTTACACAGTTTATACAAAATTGGACTTAGAAAATCCCATTATAGCAGGGATAAAGTGTAACCTAAGGAAAAACATAGGGGATGCATCATTCCTAGGAAAAGAACCAGATTGAAAAAATTTAAAAGGTATGTTTAGTTATGTGAGGGCTCATAAAGTTTTCATTAACAATGGCAGGCCTGACAATAAGAAGGGAATAAAGAGGTCCCTGTCCAATGCAGACTCTGGCTGGCAGGTAGGTATAGGTTCTTGTCTCTGATCCCAGATGTAGAATCTTAGATGTGGCAGAGGCTGGAAGATGGAAATTCTATTCCACTTTGTTGTATAAGTAGATTTATAGTCTTGAGATGAGAAATGACAGGCTGATGGAATGACTCTAGCTTATAATATGATGACTTTGCATTAGATTTAAGATAAAGATACTATTGATAAGTTGGGCATTAACTGATAATTTATCTATGCATTTGTGGGTGTTACAAAGATATTTGAAATGTTTTTATAGACTGGTGATTAACATATGAGTTATATAACATAAGTTTGTAAACAATGTTACGAGAACTTGGTTTACTGAATTTATTTATTAGACTTAGATTTACATGATTTAATCATTTGATTATGCATCTTAGATTCATTATGTACTTTGTCAGGTGTTTTTTTAATATTTCATGGAATCTGATAATTTAAAAAGATTAACTGAAGATTTAGTGAAGGAAAGATTTATTTTTTAATGCATAAATTGAACTTAAAGCCTTAAGAAAAAACTAGATACTGACATTGGCAATGCTAAAAACTGGAATAAAATGCACATCACTTAAAACACAAACAACTGTCAAAATTTTTTCTGTGCTCAAAAAATCCCTCAGACATGAAAAACTTAGTTATAAAGTGAAGCTTAGGATAAAACCATATATATTTACAAATTTTACTTAGATGAATCATTAGGCTACATATTCAAAGTGGCAGTTAACATTTTGCTTTTGATAAATTGTCATGTTCTTTCATTATTTCGTAGTCCAAAGTGATACCTATTTGCCACTTTTCATTCATTGTTAAAGTACACGAAAGAGGCTTTGTCTTTTAAGAGAACAAGGCAGTAGCAGAAATCATGTTTCAAGACAAAGAACCATTCAAAGTACCACCAAGTCAAACAGGAAAACACCTTCTAAAAGTTACTTATGGAATTCCCAAATTAAAATAAGCAGGCAAGCACACAAAAACCCTATAAACAGTGGGCAAATTACTTAACGTTTCTGCTTTTTCAGTTAACTCTTCTACAAAATGGACACTACCAACACCTACTTCATAGGACTGTTGTGAGGATTAAACAACACATAATACTGATATTTAATAAATGCAAGTTACTTTTTTTCTAGTATTTTTACAGATTCTGAATAAATATTTAATTTTAGGACACCCAACCACTTAGCATAAAAATTAATTTCTATATTTCCATGTGTTAGCATGTTATAGCACTCATAAAAATAAGGTATGAAGTTATTGATCAGCCATGATTTTTTAACCCATGGAACACAGTAGTGATCTGGGCAATGACTTCACGGATAAAAATTATAATCAGTTTCAAACCTCAAGGTAAATAAATTCCTAAATTACTCTAGACATACATATCATTGCCCATACAAATTAAGCTACTGTAAGATGACTTTTGGTCCAAAGCACAAGAAATAGGTGAGCTGGATGCCAGCCCATGAATCACTGGTGAGGCTTTCACTCTGCTGTGGAACTCTTGGTGAGGCACCAATAATATAGCACTTAGCACTGTGGGACCTAAAACAGGACTTGGGCCTAAAGTCAAAGATGATGAAATAGATCTACTGCTAATATCTTAAACTTGGCAGAAAGTAAGAAACACTTGGAGGTCTTATTAAAAGATGATTCCCAGACCCCAGTTCAAACCTACTGTTTTAATTATTAAACCTACTATTTAATTATTATAATTCAAAGTTTCTAAAGGAAAACCCTAATAACCTGTTTAACAATAGCTACCCCTCAGTCAGCTCTGGCATATGTTTTGATTATACCTCCTACATTTAAAGTGCACTGTCATAAATGTTTATACTATAAAGTTTATACTTGCATTCCTACCAATCCTTCTATTAAAATTAGTAAATTAGCTTAAGTTCATTTTCTAAGATAAAATTATATTTAAGTGAAAGTTTTGGTTTTTGGTGTGTGCACTCGAGTCAAATACAGCATATTTTGGAGACCACTTCTATGGGGAAGTAAGTCTGGATAGGAAATAGAGATGAAACAAAGATTTCACTTTGGTCTATTTGATAAGACACAGAATGAAAGGAAAGTTTTTAAGTATCTTTTGGCTCATTTTTCCTTAAATAGTATGGTGGCTTTTTGAATGGTTTTCAATTTAAAAGCTCTCAAGTGAAAAAGGAAATACTTAAATCACTCTAGATTTACAACTTATTTCTAGAGTATATTTATAATGTATTTTTAGGAGGTTTACTTAAGTTAAAAACCTATGTATTAACTTGGACCTATATATTAACTTAATCTTTTATTTACTCACTGCATTGTGCTAAATATAACTCCCTTGGAAACTTACACTCAGCCTTGTGTCTTTGCCAAAGTAGAGAGAAAACATAACTTCCTCACTCTTCATTTATAATCTGTTCAGTTCCAGAAGACTTTTCTTTCACAAACTTGCTGCTACTTTACATGTCTGTGTAGCTGCAGGTCAGTGTTCTGGCCATTACATAAACTTAATCTGAATCCTTTTGTTTACCATAGTATAGAAGTTCTTAATACTTAAACTTCATATTTAAGGACCTCTGAATTTACCAACCTAACTCATTCACCTGTTAATGAACACCATGACTCCTCTTCTCCAGCCTGGCTTTTAATGTCTCCTAAGCTGCAAGGAGATCCAACCAGTCCATTCTGAAGGAGATCGGCCCTGGGATTTCTTTGGAAGGAATGATGCAAAAGCTGAAACTCCAGTATTTTGGCCACCTCATGCGAAGAGTTGACTCATTGGAAAAGACTCTGATGCTGACAGGGATTGGGGACAGGAGGAGAAGGGGACGACAGAGGATGAGATGGCTGGATGGCATCACTGACTCGGACGTGAGTCTGTGTGACCTCCGGGAGTTGGTGATGGACAGGGAGGCCTGGTGTGCTGCAATTCATAGGGTCGCAAAGAGTCAGAAACGACTGAGCGACTGGAACTGAACTGAAGCTTACCTCATACTTCCTTGCCTATGCCTTTTCTCCTACCACTCTCCCCTACAACTTTCTCCGGTCTTCCCACTGAGAAACCTCCACTAGCTACCTCAATCCATAATAATTCTCCAGCAGTATTGAAAATCTGTACAACTCCAGTCTTCTGGTACTCATTATATAGAAGCAAGGCCCTGCATTACTGAGTAGGTGTTGCCATCATCTTACTTCCTAGGTAGTTAAAAGTTTCTTCAGTCAGAAAAGGAAAGTATACCAGAGAAGACATAAATAATAGATAACTTTTAAAATCAAATTAGGATTTTATAGAAATCTGTGAAAGCAGAAGCACTATGAAATGTGTCGTATTTTGAATGAAATCAGATTCCAGAATAAAGTATAAAATACCATGTCAAATTCATTCATAAGCAAGATATTGCAGCAGATCAAAGCAAAAATGTCAAAGGTATTCAATGTGGTTGATTTATAAAAACAAAGACTTTAAAACACGGCAAACTCTTAATAATTTATAACACTTGGAAATGAGAATGATCATATCTTTTATTATATTTTCATTCGCTATGGTAAAGTACTTCAAAAAGGGTAACATTCAAAGATGTTATGCAGTTTTCTTTTACAAAATGACAGTTCTCACAAATTTGCTGTTCTTTTCTGTGATAGGTTTCTGAGAAGTATTTATCTGATGTTTCTGAAAAAATTAGCATTCTGAGTTTTCTTATAGAAAGAATAGTATACAGTGAGAAAGTTACTCTGAAAAAGAAAGTTCTTAAGAGATGATCATTTAAAATATATGCTTGGATGTATTTACATCATTACATGACTGTTGTTGCCCCAATTCATTACCAACTATAATGCTTGTATTTATGCCATTAAAAAAACTTAATTAGAATTTTCTGTTTAAAACATCCTTCATTTGGAGCATTTTAATGAGTTTTCAGTTTATTTGTTTAAAAATGGTTACTGTTCAAGAAAACAGTGACTTCAGAAACAACAAATTCAGTCAAATTGCAAAAAGTGAAAATTGCATATTTTTATTAGAAATTTTTCAATAATATGAACTTAAAATTTTTAAAAATAAAGCACATTCAGTCATACTAGTGTCATTAAATTTTACACTGTTAAAATATTATTTTACTATATATTTTTTATGTTTTATAATAGTTGTTTAGTTGGTAAAGTCATGTCCAACTCTTTTGCGACTCGTGAACTGTAGCCCATAAGGCTTCTCTGTCCATGGGATTTCCTAGTTAAGAACTTTGGGGTGGGTTGCAATTTCCTCTTCCAAGGGGTCATCCCAACCCAGAGATCAAACCCATGTTTCCTGTATTGGCAGTGAGATTTTTTTACCACCGAGCCACCTGGGAGCCCATATAGTATTAGTGAAAGTGAGAGTGCCCACTCAGTCGTGTCCCACTCTTTGCAATCCCATGGATTGTAGCCCACCAGGCTCCTCTCTCCACGGGACTCCCCAGACAAGAATACTGAAATGGGTTGCCATTCCCTTCTCCAAGGGATCTTCCGGACCAGGGATCGAACCTGGGTCTTCCACATTGCAGGTAGATTCTTCACCATCTGAGCCACAGGGTATATTTACAAATACTATAGTATTAGTACATGTACATAAAATAACAACTGTACACATATTGGGGATATATGTTCAAACTTAAAAAAAAAAGGCTAAATGGGTATGATATCAGAAGTCTAAGGATTCCTAGTTTTAGGTATTATTTATTTTTGTGTTTGGTATCAGTTATAAAACTCATCTTCTTCTATTGATCCTAATGGCTTGAGAGTTTTCTTCCACGTCTCCTGGTCTGCTTCTTCCTTGCCATTACTACAGTTTGTACTCTAGTAGATGCCTTCATCTGCTATCACTCAGATAGCCGCAGTAAAGTTTCTTATTTCTCCCTCTCCCCATTAGGGTGGTCTTGAAACAGCTTTAAAATGTTAAGACCATGAAGCATTTAAGATAGGAGTATAAATAAAAACATTTCTTTAAACCTATTCTTTTGACCCATACATTATTGCAAACACATGGTTGCATCATTTAGTAGATTAGGGAACACTGGAAAGAAGGCTGAAGTTGAGAACAGGATTCTATAAACCTCAACTCATTTGAGCTTAAGTTTCTGATCTATAAAATAAGGAATTATTGGATTAAATTTCTAAGGTGACTGTCATCTTAAAATTATAAAAATTCATTATTGCATATAAATTATCCATATTTCATTTTAAAAAATAACTAGATAGTGTACACCTGTGGCTGATTCATGTCAATGTATGGCAAAACAAATACAGTACTGTAATGTAGAATAAAGTATTAAAAAAAATTTAAAAAAGATAAAAAAATAACTAGAAATCATGTACTTTAAGTGAACTATTGGGGCTTTTGAAAAAATAAAAGTATTTATGAGTTATTATTTCCTATTTAATAAACCTGATTACATTTTTTACATTTAAAATTTTTAGGCAGCAATGTAAATGTTACTTAGTTTTTTTTCTGAAGGGGAAATCAATCATAAATAAAGTAAAACCACCAACTCAGAGTATAATCAGATTTCAGAATTAACTGGTAGTTGCCATGATAATGGTCTTCCCTGGTGGCTCAGATGGTAAAGAATCCACCTGCAGTGTGGGAGACCTGGGTTTGATCCCTGGGTTGGGAAGATCCTCTGGAGGAGGGTATGGCAACCCACTCCAGTATTCTTGCCTGGAGAATCCTCATGAACATAGGAACCTGGCAGGCTATAGTCCATGGGGTCACAAAGAGTAGGACGTGACTGAGCAACTAAGCACGCACAGCATAGCACTTTCTATTTAAAGACAGAAAGTTTAATTCCTGCCTATCTTATTAAGAAACATTTACTTCTAATTTAGTTTAAAATTATTTTTACATAGAAAGTCTGAAGATTACAAAGAAATATATTTCTATGTGTGTTATCTGAGCGTGAAAGTACAGCCTACCTTACTATCAATAATTTATAATGAAATGATATGGCCATCAGAGAAGTGCTATTGTTACAGTTCTAACCTGTAAGATAGACCCTGAAGCAGAATTAAGGTAGCTTCAAGATTTACTTGAGCACAGGTTCCTAGGCAAACTAAATATAAAATATGACTCTCTGAATAGGTCAGTCAAGAGAACAGGTCACAATATGGGTTATGCCACAAACTGACAAGTTACTAAAGGTCCAATAAATATTGTTGAATGAATAAAATTTCTCAGGTCTTTGGTTTAATGATTTATTTAGAAATATTTTATTTGGGAAAATATTTATTACTTCAGGTATTAATATGTTCAGATAATATGGAAACACAATTTTGAAACTGCTTCTCACAGAAGGTCTTGCTCTTAAGCTGATATTTGTTGTTCAGTCACTCAGTTGTGTCCGACTCTTTGCAGTCCCAAGGACTGCAGCATGCCAGGCTTCCCTATCCTTCACCGTATCCGAGAGTTTGCTCAAACTTAGGTCCACTGCATGGAGTCAGTGATGCCATCCAAACATCTCGTCCTCTGTCATACCCTTCTCCTTCTGCATTCAATCCTTCCCCGCATCAGACTCTTTTCCAATGAGCTGGCTCTTTGCATCAGTTGACCAAGATATTGGAGCTTCAGCATCAAGCCTTCCAATGAATAATCAGGCTTGATTTCCTTTAGGATTGACTGGTTTGATCTCCTTGCAGTCCAAAGGACTCTCAGCGGTCTTTTCCAACACAGAAGGTTCGAGAAAGTATCAATTCTTTGGCACTTAGCCTTCTTTATGGTCCAATCTCACATCCATACATGACTACTGGAAAAACCATAGCTTTGACTAGATGGACCTTTGTTGGCAGTGTCTCTGCTTTTTAATATGCTGTCTAGGTTTCTCATAGCTTTTCTTTCAAGAAGCAAGTGTCTTTTAATTTTATGGCTGCAGTCACTGTCCACAGTGATTTTGGAGCCCAAGAAAATAAAGTCTCTCACTGTTTCCATTGTTTCCCATCTATTTACCATGAAGTGATAGGACTGGATGCCATAATCTTAGTTATCTGAGTGCTGAGTTTTAAGCCAGCTTTTACACTCTCCTCTTTCTCTTTCATCAAGAGGCTCTTTAGTTCCTCTTCACTTTCTTCCATAATGGTGGTGTCATCTTCACATCTGAGGTTATTAATATTTCTCCCTACAATCCTGATTCCAGCTTGTGCTTCACCAGCCCAGCATTTCTCATGATGTACTCTGCATATAAGTTAAATAAGCAGGGTGACTATATATACAGCCTTGACCTACTCCTTTCCCAATTTGGAACCAGCCTGTTGTTCCATGTCCAGTTCTAACTCTTGCTTCTTGACCTGCATACAGATTTCTTAGGAGGCAGGTAAGGTGGTATGGTATTTCCATCTCTTTAAGAATTTGCCACAGTTTGTTGTGATCCACACAGTCAAAGGCTTTAGTGTAGTCAATGAAGCATAAATAGATGTCTTTCAGGAATTCTCTTGCTGTTTCTATGATCCAACGGATGTTAGCAATTTGATCTCTGGTTCCTCTGCCTTTTCTAAATCCAGCTTATTCATCTAGAATTTCTCAGTTCACGTACTGTTGAAGCCTAGCTTGGAGTTATATTTAAAAACCTTTTAACCAGAACTACAAAGGTAGTTTTGAATACCAAGATGAGAAATTTGCCAAATTATTTGGGAAATTTATTCCAATTAGTCTAGGGAGGGGACATGATCTAGGTTTTGAGAAGGTTTTAGTGGAATGTCAATAGTTCTAAACGTATTCCTATTAGCTAAAATAATAAAATCTGGGAGACACACTGGTCTTATGAAGATGATGAATATATACTCTACTTACTGTGTGTGTGTGTGTGTGTGTGTGTGTGTGTGTGTGTGTGAGTTGTTCAGTCGTGTCCGACTCCTTGTGACCCCATGCACTGTAGCCTGCCAGGCTCCTCTGTTCATGGAATTCTCCATGGGATTGTTCAGGCAAGAATACTTGAGTGGGTTGCCATTCCCTTCTCCAAGGGCTCTTCCCAAGTCAGGGTCGAACCCTGGTCTCCTGCATTGCAGGTAGATGCTTTACCATCTGAGCCACCAGGGAAGCCACTCTAACTTCTCAGGGGAGATCAACACTTGCCCCGGTAAAACAGGGTGGACATAACAAGCTATTTACACTCCTTCTCTTGTGGCTGGTTCTTTTACTTCTGATTATTTTTTGCTCTTCAAGATGCTATTACAGTATAGCCTTGGGCTTCCTCCTGTTTGGGAGTTTTTGTCCCCTATTTCCTTCCACCTCCTTTCCCTAACTCACAAAAGGTCAAACAGATGGAAAAATAGGGTAGAGTACCAAGAAAAAAAAAAGCTTAACTAAGGCCAACTTCTATGCTCAGTCGCTCAATTGTGGCAGACCCTTTATAATCCTGTGGACTGTAGCTAATGAAGCTTGTCTGTCCATGTGATTCTTCATACAAGAATACTAGAGTGGGTGCCATTTCCTCCTCCAGGGGATATTCCCTGACCCTGGGATTGAACTCTGCATCTCTACAGAGCTCTAGCAGCAGTGCTTTTAAATTTCAGGTTGGGATTTTGTTGACTACTTCAGGGTCAATCTCCCCCGCCACCTCCCCCCACCAAATAAAACAAGTGAACAAAAATCTATATAACAGTTATTTTTCTCTTGATTCATAAAATGATACATGATCTTGACTTAAAAAGAAACAAATTAGGGAGATACACATAAAAACCCATGAATCTACCATTAATTGATCATCATTCAGTTCAGTTCAGTTCAACTGTTCAGTTGTGTCCAACTCTTTAAAACAATCCCATGGACTGCAGCATGCCAGGTTTCTCTGTCCATCGTGAACTCCCGAGCTTGCTCAAATTCATGTCCATCGAGTCGGTGATGCCATCCAACCGTCTCATCCTCTGTTGTCACCATCTTCTCCTGCCTTCAATCTTTCTCAAGATCAGGGTCTTTTCCAGTGAGTTGGCTCTTAGCATCAGCTGGCCAAAGCATTGGAGCTTCAGCTTCAGTCCTTCCAAGGAATATTCAGGACTTATTTCCTTTAGGACTGACTAGTTTGATCTCCTTGCAGTAAAAGGGACTCTCAAGAGTCTTCTCCAATTCAAAAGCATCAATTCTTTGGCACTAGCCTTATGGTCCAACTCTCACGTCCATATGACTACTGGAAAACCACAGCTTTGCCTATATGGACCTTTGTTGGTAATGTCTCTGCTTTGGGGCATCATTAGTACTTGGATATTCCAAAGATATTTAAAACTCTTGTGTCTAGAACGGAACTTATCTTTCTAGATCCTCCTCTTCCCCATATGATCAATGCTCAGTTAGTGAATAGCACTACTCTACATGGTTATTTCAAAGAAGGAAACAGCAACCCACTCCATTATTCTTCCCTGGAGAACCCCATGGACAGAGAAGCCTGGTGGGCTATGGTCCATAGCGTTGCAAAGAGTTGGACAGGACTGAAGTCACTTGCACATACATGGTTACTTCCCCTTAAATGCCCAAGAATGTACTTGATTCCTCCTTATTTTCCTTACTTCAATCCAGTCAGTACTATAATCTGAGATCTTAGTTGTTGATTATTGTGTTGTACTTTTATTCAACACTTATAGTTTTTTCAGAATCATTTCTGATATTAATAGCATTTTCATAACATATTAACAATAGTGTGCTTACTTTTACTATTTCTTCAGATCAGTCCTATTTTTTTTCCTGTAACCACCCTGTGTAAATTCTTTGCTTTGATCACTTCTAAATCAGCTGGTTTCTTTCATTTTCCTGATAAAAGGTATGTAGCTGGTTTGTCTTCTAAGTATCTGGACTATTTATTTCTGTTGCCCTCTCTTACAAACTACAGGGCTTGGCATCTGTATTATTAAATAATACTTTTTACCTTTAAAAACTGCAGATGTTATTTGTTCTTGCATTTGTTACAATGAAGAAGTTAACTGCAGACCTGATTTTATTCTTTTCTTTGTAAGAACCCTAGTTTTTCTATGTGAGTCCTGCATCTGTAGGAGTTTTTTATCCTAAAAATGAAGACTGTAATAAGATATGGCTATATGTAACCATGAATGGAAAATTAATTTTTAAAAATTATTTACTTCACTGGTTTGGTTTTCTTAGAGCTAGTCTGCTGCTGATAGCCTTCACCACACTTTTACTTTAGTGGTTTCTTTTCCATACAGTATTTTACTTCCATACATCCTTGAGGTTGTCCTTTCTTTTAAATTTCACATCAGTTTCATGGAAGATACTTAAGACTCAACCACAGCAAGAACATAACTGATCCTTAAAAAACACAAACACCTTTTATCTTACCATGTAACTGATGGTAATTCATGTTATTTAGTCTCTTCATTCATCTCTGCCTAGAGTATTTACAACAGAGAGCTGTTTTACTAATGGATAAATAGGTCTTTGTCTAATTTTTCAAGTCCAAACACAGAAGGTAAAAGTTTCTAAGTATGATTTGTTGAGAGTAATGGCCTGTGAGGCAGTAAATTATGAGGAAGCTACAGTTGGAGCTGTACAGCTGAGCTATTCAGAAAACTTTCTTACCTCTGGGTATTGGGACAGGCTGCATTTAGTTTGGGTCATACCATCATTCTCTCAATGAAAGGAATGCTCTCATGCAGAGCCATACATGCCATTTTTTATGTAGGTTTAACAGTCACATCACAATTCCTGTCCTGTTGGTTCTGCTGCACACCTAGTGTATTTTCAGGAAACACCAACCAGAATGAGATTGGCCACATACCAAATAACCCAGTATTTGCTATTTCCTCTGGCCTCTACTGTCACAAGCTGGTGGGGGGAGCCACATATTACTGGATAGCACTGGACGCTTCTCTTTTATCTCTGTCTCTCATTTCCCTATATTAATTACATTCAGTCAATCGACTGCCAATTCTATAGCACTCACAAGGAATTTTTTTCCAAATTTTACATTATTTTTGTCATTTCATTGGGAGTCTATTTAATTAAATTAATGGGTTTTAGAGACCAAGTATAATGAATTCAATTACAAGCCTATGGAAAGCTCACCAATGAACAGATTAAAAATAATAATAATGAAGTTGATGCATCACACAACATCTTCTGATGTTGAGGTAAAGAAAAATTACCAGAAGCCAAGTACCAAGAAAGCAAACTTTTAGGAGCCAGCACAGATCCTCCTCATCTTACAATGGGGTTAAGGCCTAATAAACCACTGTAAGATGAAAATACCGTAAGTCGAAAATGCATTTAATACATCTAACCTCCCAAACATCATAGCTTAGCCAAGCCTGCCTTAAAAATGCCCAGAACACTTATACTGGGCTTGTAGTTGGAGAGGGCAGTGGCACCCTACTCCAGTACTCTTGCCTGGAAAATCCCATGGACTGAGGAGCCCGGTGGGCTACAGTCCATGGAGTTGCTAAGAGTCGGACACTTCACTTTCACTTTTCACTGTCATGCACTGGAGAAGGAGAAGGCAACCCACTCCAGTGTTCTTGCCTGGAAAATCCCAGGGACGAGGAGCCTGATGGGCTGCCGTCTATGGGGTCACACAGAGTCGGACACGACTGAAGTGACTTAGTAGCAGCAGTTGGGAAAAGTCATCTATCACAAAGCCTATTTTATAATAAAATGTTGAACACCTCATGTAATTTATTGATTATACTGAAAGTCAAAAATAGAATGGTTGTCTGGGTACAGAATGGTTGTCTACTCTCATGATAGCATGGCTAATTGGAACTACTGGGAGATGCCGCCACTGCCCAGCATCATGAGACAGCACCATATGGCATATCATTAGCCAGGAAGAGATCAAATTTCAAAATGTGAAGTACACTTTCTACTGAATGGTACGCTTTCACACCATCGTAAAGCTGAAAAATCCTAAGTTGAACCACTGTAAGTTGGGGACAATCTGTGTATGGAACATCTGGCTCTAAGAATGAAGTTTCCTCTTGGAATAAAGCACAGAGAAAATATAGTCAATGGATAAGAATAATAAGTAATTTCTACCTAAACAACTCAAGGTTTAGGAAATTTGTAATTCACAGAAGAAAAGAATAAGCTTAAGAGGTAGGTTTTGATTTCATTATGAAAAACAGAAATCCTAATAATATGACTTCATGAGTTCACATACTTCACCAGACAGGCTATAGGCCTTCCTTAGGCCTTAAACCTGATCATTTTTCTAAGAACAATGCCAAAGGGACAGAGGACCCTATACAGCAGATACAATTACTGTTCCCACTTTACAAACAATGAAACTGACACCGAAATTATGTAACTTGCCCAAGATGACAGAGTGGCAAATCAGGAAATGGGAAGGAAGTTGGTGGGGGAAGAGAATAAACAATTAACTCAAATCTGCCAAGAATGTTAGTCTCTTGCTAATTCAAAGTGTAATCTAGGGACCAGCACCATCAGCATCATCTCATAGCTTGTTAGGAATGCAGATTCTCAGGTCCCAACCCAGAACTACTAAATCATTCGTTAACTTAGATTTTAACAAAATTCCCATGTGATCTTTATGTACACTAAAGTATGAGCAGCTGTGTTTGTCCTACTTCTTGTAGAGAAGAAAGAGCATGATCTTAGCTGGTATGAACCTGTATGAAAGATGGATAGAAATGTACTACTTGAGAACTAGGGCTTGCACTAGTAGAAAGTATTAAAGAAAAAATTCAAAAGGTGACATACACTGGGTTTGTCATTAGATTATCAAAGGTTGATCTAAAGCCTGGAGAATTCACAAGCTTACAAATGTGAGGTTTGAAAGGAGTATGGACTACATGCTGGCCTTTCTTGAGTCCCTTAGGGCACATGGCTGAGGAAGTACCAGCAGCAGCAGTTCAGTTACAAAATGAAGACTATTCTCCAGATAAAGCTAAAATGGAACAGAGGGGAAATTTCTCCAAAGAGATAGGAATTAGAGGCTTAGGAAAATTTAGAGTAGGAATGGGCCACAATATCACAAGTAGCAGAAATGCAGAGACTGAAAACAAACAGGAGAAGGGGGTGGGTTTTAGAATTTTGTTGAGGAAACAGAAAACAGTGCAAACCTACTGAGGTTGAGGAACTCTCTCTATTGAAGAATTAATTATTTAGATAACTGAATGGAAACTCTGTTGACAAAGCGAAAAAAGGATATACCCTTCACAAATATTATGATTTCACACATTTAAAACAGAAGTCAATACTGCCTCTCATCAACTCTAAAAACACTTCAGTATTTGCCACTGAAGTCATTTGTCACTTTCTAAAATACCTGCAATTTACAAAGGTTTGACTTCTTGTCTTTCTGTCTCTAAACTAGAATTAAAGCTCACAATAGCAAGGTTTTTCTGGTTTTGCTCATTATGGTTTTTTTTTCCAGAGCTTAGTGCATAGCGCACAGTGGGAACTAAATAAATATTTGCTGAAGCAAAAATTCAAGAATAGATTGCTAAGGACACAAGTGTCGAAGGAAAAATGGAATGGAAAATTATTTTTAAATACCTGAATATAGACTCTAGTTAGAATGCAGTTTCCATGAGAATAGGTATTTTTACCTCTTTTGCTCAATGTAAGGATGGATACAATAGAAAGTTCAATATAATGTAACTGATCCTAAGATGTGGTTTTTTTTTCATATTTTTTTAACACTGAGATCATATTGTTTTATAATACTATCTGAATCCATGTCAGCCTGGTAATGGTTATGATGTAGTTGTCATTCTGAACTCAAGGACATTAAAGACAGCATGAAACCTTGTCAAACAGTTTACTGGTGACTCAGAATAAAACCCAAGAGACTAGCAGAGCACTCTTTTAACTCTTGGATATCAAATGGTATAGGTATAGATAATTAACCTAACTTAATACCCCTGAAGCAGGAGTCAAAAGTGACTAGTTAAACAGAACTTACTGTAACTCATTTTAAGCTTTTACAAAGCCAGTACACATGACTTTTAGTTCTTTTATTAACTATTTTAGGAAATGCTACATCACCAACACTTTCGATGCCACTGAAGACAAAATAGTGTAGAAAAACACACTGATGACTGGAGAGGAAAAGCAATTCTAGAGTCAGATTCTGAGTGTGAAGAAGTTTTAGATATACTTTAGCCAATTAAGTTTGCTTATAGTTTTCCTATTTTAGGACTTCCCTGATAGCTCGGTTGGTAAAGAATCTGCCGGCAATGCAGGAGACCCCAGTTTGATTCCTGGGTCAGGAAGACCTGCTGGAGAAGGGAAAGGCCACCCCCCTCTAGTATTCTTGGGCTTCCTTGGTGGCTCAGTTGGTAAAGAATCCACCTACAATGCGAGAGACTTGGGTTTGATCCCTGGGTTGGGAAGATCCTCTGGAGAAGGGAAAGGCTACCCACTCCAGTATTCTGGCCTGGAGAATTCCATGGACTATATGTCTGTCAATGGGGTCACAAAGAGTCGGAAACAACTGAGCGACTTTCACTTCACTTCCTATTTTATATATGTACCAGAATAATCAATCATAAAAATCTGTTTTAATTCAAACTAAAACTCTTTCAGTAAACATGAAATAAAAATTATAGGGGAGAGAAAGCATTGCACAACCTCTCTGTGACTCTGATGATTTCCTTCCTCAATGTAGAATGCAGTATGTTGTCTGAACAATTATACCCCTAGGGGGAGCTCAAAGCCCATCTTTCTTTATGTGTGTGTGCTCAGTCACTCAGTTGTGTCCGACTCTACAACCCCATGGGCTGTAGCCCACCAGGCTTCTCTGTCCGTTGGATTTCCCAGGCAAGAATACTGGAGTGGCTTGCGATTTCCTTCTCCAGGGGATCTTCCCGACTCAGGCACCAAACCTGTGTCTCCTGCATTAGCAGGAGGATTCTCTACCACTGCGCCACCTGGGAAGCCTCACATCTTCCCTTATTCCACCCCCAAAAGGGCAATGAGATACTGCCAAGGACACATTACTGAGCCACAATACTATATACTGCTTCCCAACAAAATGGTAAAAAAACATCAAATGATCTTGTATCTACAGGTGAGGTTTTAGATCTTTAGTCATTCTCTTCTAGATTTACTCTTAATTCATAAAGTGTATGCAAAAAAAAAAAAAAAAAAAAACAACCCTGTCTCCTCTCTTGGGAAGGCTATTAAGGAAATAGATGAGAAAATCAGAAAATAGCCAAGGGAAAAAGTGGCATGGGGACAGACAGCCTGCTTCTAGTCTAGGCAAAAAGAGTGATTTTTCTATGGCTAAGTTCTGCATGGGGTTTTGCAACAAAAGCCTTTACCAATAAAAAGCATGCTAGAAATAAAAGGATGTGCTTGGGAAGCTACAGGGGGTGGTGGCAGCAGGCTCCAGTCTAGCAAATAAGGAATTAAAATCTAATGTATGAACTTCTTAGAAGTACAGCTAAAAGTTATTTTTAAGAACTTTCTTTTCTGCCAATGTAACAGAATCTTAAGCATTGCCACGTTAGGAAATTTAGAAGCTTATAATCAATATACTATTTTCAGGCAGAGCAAAAGGGCCTGTTTCAAAGGTAGATTAAAATGAAATTAATAAACTGTTTTACCTGGAATGATCCAAGAATATCCTTTAAGGGCTCTTCATAAAATTCATCTCTTCCAAAGAACAGCAGCAACTCAAAGAAACTCCTAGAAAGAATAAGTGAATGGATTGATTTTTTTTGCCCCAATTTAAAGATTATCAAGAAATAACAGTTACATAATATATTTAGTTTTAAAATAGTTGGTTTTGAAAAACTGTATTAATCATTTGAAGTAAAGTGAAGTTAAAGTCACTCAGTCATGTACGACTCTTTGCAACCCCATGGACTATACATACAGTCCATGGAATTCTCCAGGCCAGAATACTGGAGTGGGTAACTTTTCCCTTCTCTACGGGATCTTCCCAACCCAGGGAATGAATCCAGGTCTCTCCGGCATTGCAGGTGGATTCTTTACCAGTTGAGCTACAAGGGAAGCCCATTAATCATTTAGGATTCATGTTATGTTTTTGGTAAAATTATAATAAAAAGAAATATACTGACGTACTATATCAATAGAATTACTTTAGTAGTAGGAGTAGTGTTAGTCAATCAACTGTGTCCAATTCTTTGTGATCCCATGGACTGTAGCCTGCCAGGATCCTCTCCAGGCAAGAACACTGGAGTGAGTTGTCATTCCCTTCTCCAGAGGATCAAACAAACTCAGGTCTCCTGTTTTGCAACCAGGGGAAAAAATGCAGTGGCATACCAGGTGGCAAAAATATGGCTACATGTATCCAAATGATTAAAAAATCATAGTCTAACTTGAACCCAGTACAACAGATCCCAGAGAAAACGCAAAATCTAATTTTTTTTTTCAGAGGGATATAGTGGTTAGTTGCTCAGTCACGTCTGACTCTTTGCAAACCCATGGACTGTAGCCCTCCAGGCTCCTCTGTCCATGGAATTCTCCAGACAAGAATACTGGAATAGGTTGCCATGCCCTTCTCCAGGAGATATTTCCAACCCAGGGTTCAAACCCAGGTCTCCCACACTGCAAGCAGATTCTTTACCGTCTGAGCCACCAGGGAAGCCCTAGAACAAGGTAGGACTCCCCAGAATATATGGTAGTCTAGAGCAGAGCTGGCAAACTACTGTTTTTGTTTTTATTTTTCATAATACATGAGACAAGAAAACTGAAATTTAAAATTTAAAATTGTTAAAAAAAAAAAAGCGAGGGCAAGAAAATAGTATTTACTAACAGGAAAAATTACATGAAATTTATCATTGTCAGTAACTACATTATTGTTCAAACAGAGCCACATCCATATATTTACATATTGACTATGGCTGCTTTCACACCAGATACAAAAACTGAGTAGCTGCAACTAGACCTTACTAGGTAAGCCTAAAAATATTTGCTATCTGGCCCTTTACTCAGCCATGGTCTAGAGCCAACACTGACTGGGTTTCAATCTCAGCTCCGCTGTTTCCTTTATATGTGACCCTGAGCAAGTCACTTAGTATCTCTGTGTCTCAGTTTCTTTATTTATAAAACAGGTAATAGCTACCTCTTGTAAAGCACTTAAAACGATCCCTGGCAGTGCTATATAGGTGCTTGCTAATAATAATACAGAACTATTTTTATTATTAATATTGTCATCAAAGTTCCCTTCAACAATATAAGAGGAAAACTAAAGTATTCACAGATGAGTTTTTCCCAGCTGTGCATATGTCAGTTTTGTTGAAATATAAGACACCAATTTTTCCTTACTTAAATTATGAAGATTTTTAAGATATCTCAAAAAATTCATCAAAATGTTTTTCTTCAAAAATGTATTATTGTGTAGTGTAATACTGGAAATGTTGAATGTGTTTCATACATTGCTTAATATTTGGATAAACTGTGTATTTAGTATAATGCTTAACATGTAACGGTCTACACATTAGCCAATTATAATTAGTACTAGTCCTAATTATAGGTTACCTACAATTCATTCAACTAAACTGAAATAATTATTCAAATTAGAAATACCTAAATAAAGTTATTCATATAAAAACAAATTATTTGCAGTGGGATGAGTATATTATAGATGGCATGCCTTTTTAATTAAAAAAATATACCTTTTATAGTCATTTTTACTTTTATCAAACAGTATATTCCTATTAGCTATGTAAGCTTAAATAACTAGAATACCACTAGAGTCCCCATTTATGAAACAAACTATATTCTGGCCTTAGAATTCAGATCATATTTTCCCATATACTACAAGGGTAATAAGGTACTTCCTAAAATACACAAGCACACAATAATAGACTGTTTGATAATTATGACCAGATTTACTTTTCGTTTCTGGGTCTCTGAAGCAGATTAAGTAATTTTCACAATGAAATACAAGAATGTAGATTTCTGCATTTATGTACCACGGAAAATTCTACTAAATTATAAGGCTTAACTATCCAAATACAAGAAATCCACTTACCAATTTAAGCCAAATAAAATCAGGTCTATTCTACATGAATTAAAGAAGAATAGAATAGAATGTTATAAACTCTCAATTTTTATGATAATTCTAAATCTTTGATCAAATAGATATCTCAACTTAAATGCTACTTAAGCTTAACAAAGAACATTTAGTCATACTCAACCATTTGAATGCATTTATCTTCAAAACAATTTCTTCAGTAATGTCTTTACTGAGGAAAGAAAAGGTCTGTATTTTTTTCCAAATATATACAGATAAAGAAACTGTACATTATTTTTTCTATATTATGAATTACCACCTTTGGTGATTCAGCCTCTGAAAATAAGTAAAATGCCGGCTGAACAGCTGGCTTTTACCTTGACTAAACATTAAAATAGTTATACTAATATGCTCCTCCGGTCAGTTTCACCACATTTCTAAGCCTGTAAGGAAAACTGCCTGCTTCCTCACTGAATTACACAGGAAAGGGGAAAAAAGACTAATTTAAAAATCCTCTCATATAGGTTTTCACCTGAATTCATATTCTGTAGATGGTCCAAAAATTCTCTGGCCAAGACTTTAGCTAAGATTGGTCCTGCGCTAGTAGTATCTCCAGGTCTCTGGCTGAAACAAATGTAAATCCTTTCTAAATATCCACTTCAAACCCAGGCTTCAATTTTTACAAATGAATTTATTCCAAGAAAATACAAATTCACAATTTGTAAATATTGTAGTATTTGTAAATATTAGTAATAATGATGATGTCAGTAAAAACCATAGCCTATATAAGGACAGACAACACCGTAAGCAAGAAGCAAAAGAAAATCCACAAAGACTTTATATATTTAAATCAGATCTAGAATATAAAATGAGGATAACATAGTTTAAGGACTCTTTGCAACCCCATGGACTGTAGCCCACAAGGCTCCTCTGTCCTTGGGATTATACTAGAGTGAGTTACCATTTCCTACTCCATGTTTAAGGAATTAAGAAATATTAAAAATTATAAAAAGATAATAGCAATCAAAACTTATAGAAATAAAATCAACAAAATTAAAAGTCAATGAACACATTTAACTGCAGCTTAGACAAAGCTGAAGAAAAAAACTAGTAAAACTAGTATACTGAAAGATCTGTAAAAAAATAAAGTGCAATACAGAGAGACAAAGAAATGGAAAACACACACAAGGGTTAAAGACACGAGGAATGGAGTGTACAATTCTAATATGACTAATCATACTTCCACACACACACAAAAAGAGAGAGAATGAAGCTAAGACAAAAACTAGGTAAGAATTTTTTATAACTGATAAAAGGTATCAGATCTACAAAGCCCAAGAAATTTCCATAATGATTACTCTATACCTACCTAATAACAGTATTTATAAAATGCCAAAGAACAATGTATAAACAACCAGAAAAAAATAAAGACTATTTAAAAGACATGGGAAATTAAATGAGCAAGAAGAGTCTAAGATGCAAATTAGTAAAGTGTGTGTGTGTGCTCAGTTCTGTCCAACTCTTTTGCGCCCTCATGGAGTATAGCCCGCCAGGCTCCTCTGTCCATAGGATTTCCCAGGCAAGGAGAGTGGAATAGGTTGCCATCTCCTTCTCCAGGGGATCTTCTGGACCCAGGTATCAAACTAGCAACTCGCGTTTTCTGTGCCTCCTGCATTGGCAGCAGGGTTCTTTACTGCTTGAGCCATGAGGAAAGCAGATGCTAATTAACAAATGCAAATTTGTAAGTATATAATGACTAAAATTTTGATAGCATGAAGCAATAATAATAATTTCATCTGGGCTTTTAAAAATCATAGTAAAAATATATAACATCAATAACATTAAAACTGGAATGAGAAGTTTCAGTCTTTGTGTTCTAGTGCTCTTGAGCTGAAGGAAGATAAAAAGCATATAAAATATATATTTCAGTACTAAGTTCTTATAATTTATATATTTGTATACCTGAAAGTAGAAAGTTGATTAAAAAAACTGAATATCCATGAAAACCATTAAACAGCATGAGCAACGAAAAGCAACTAGCCAATATGAAAACATTTTGAAGTATTAAAACATTTGAAACCTTTATAATTGAACCAGCATTATATTGGCATGTTAACAAACAGCCTAATGAAATTTAATGGAAAAATCCAAAAATAGGACGGTTGCATGGGAGAAGAGAATATGTGACAAAAACAGCATCTCAAATTAGGGAAAATGTTGGCTTCATATTGGATAGCCCAGTATTAAAAGACAAAATTGCTTCACTCCAACTTCCAAACATAAGTAAAAATTCAAACTGGATCAAAAAATTAATGCAAATATCAGAAGTAATCACATACAACTTGGTTATAGAGAAATTTTTCTTAATCATGATTCAAAAGTCAGGAGCAGCATAAGAATATTGATAAGATTTTTTGTCTGGCATCATACTTGTGCTACATCATTTTGTAGTTCACATCTTCTGGGAATAAAATTTTTCAGCTTTTGCTTCCCTAAAAACATCTTTATTTCTCCCTCAAGATTTAATAGTTGAAAGACTTTTCCTGCAGTACTTTAGAGATGTCACTTGACTATGTTCTGGCTTACATAGATTCTGAGATGTCTGCTGTGGTATTCTACATTAGGTAATGTCTTTTTTCTCTGGTGACCTTCAAGATTTTTTTCTGTGATTTTCTGAGTTCAAATGTGATGCATCTAGATGATATAGGTGGCAGGCTGAGAGACAGTTTAAAATTATTCTGTTTGTTGTTCTTTGTTCTGAGATGTTTAGATCTATGGTTTAATGTCTTTCAGTATATTTGAAAAAATTCAGGGCTACTGTCTTGTATTTCTTCTGCCTCACTCTGCTTCTCTTTCTGGGATTCTAACAAACTTATGTTATACAGGTTCATATTTTCTTAAAGTTCTTAGACTGTCTGTTCTATTTTCATTTTTTTCTGCTTGTCATTTAGTTACGGTAATTTCTTTTGACCTACACTTGAGTTCATTTATTCTTTCCTTAACTGTATTGTGCCAACTCTATGATGAGCCCATCAGAGGCATTCTTCATCTGTTACTGTATTTTTTTATTTCCAGCATTTCCATTTGATTCTTTCTTAAACTGTCCTAGCTCTCTGTTGAAATTCTCAATATATTTCAACCATGTTATCCACTTTTACCACTAGATCTTTATATGTGAATTTGATTCTACAAACTGCTTTGTCCCTTGATAGTGCATTATTTTTTCTTTTTCTTTTCATCTGTCCATAATTCTTGGCTGAAAGCTAGACTTCATGATTATGAAAGTAAAGACAGATACTAATAAAACTGGTGCCTGGAAAATGACTGCCTTTTCTTCTGCTAGTCTTTATTGTGGGGCATTTAAATAAATCTAGGCATGAGCTAAGCGGGCTTGTGCTCTTGCTGTCATGTGGGTTGTTGCTATCATGACCTTCAGTGCACCACTGGCTTCAGATTCCTCCGCTGTCATATTGTGCTGAAGGTGGAGCCTGGGTTGTCAGATAATATACTAGGCTTTCTGAGCCACATTAAGGTCTCCCTCCCATTTTTTTCCTCCCTCCTTCCCCATCCCCACTGCCACCAACATCAAATTTTTTTTTTTAATACCACTGCTTAAAAATATAGTATGTCTTAGCTTGGGAGCCATATTAAAAAGAAAACAGAAACAGCTATGGACAGCATTTAACCCCATGGGCCACACAGTCTGCCAACTCCTGAGGCAAAGAATAATCATGTTAAGCAGAGAAACAGAACACATAACTGAAACTTTTATAAATAAAAAATACAATGTCTGAGATGGAAAATACATTTTATGGGATTAATGTCAGATTGGACTGCAGAAGACAGTGTCAAAACACATACAAAGACTGAAAAAAATGAAAAGAACAGTCAGTAATATGTGAGTCAACTGTGGATTTCCTTCAAGTGGTGTCCTTCAAGAAAACATAATGGTCGTTTCTAAAAAAATTCTCAAAGGAATTTTACAAATTTGGGAAAAAGTACAAACCCAAACTTCCAAGAAGCTTAAGAGTATGAAATGTGAGAGAAACTACTGTGTAAAATTATAATCAAATTTCTTAAAACCAGTAATAAACTTCAAAAGATCAAAAGACACTAGTAAGAAAATGAAAAGTTAAGCCACAGTATAGGGAAAAGTATTTACAAATCACATATCTGATAAAGAATGTATAACTAGTATAAAGAACCCTTAAAACTCAATAAAGTAAACAATCCAATTTAAAAATGGGCAAAAGATTAGAATAGACATTTTACTAAAGAAGATAGACATCGAAGAAAGGTACATGAAAAGATCTACCATCAACAGCACTGAGGAAATCCACCAAAACTGAGATACCCCTATGCAACTACTAGAATAGCTATCATGAAAAAGATAAATAGTAAGTTTGTTAGTGAACATGCTGAGACACTGAAACTCTTATAGATAGCTGGTTACAATTTTAAAGGTACAGTCACTTTAGAAAGAGTTTGGCAGTTCTATGTTAAACATAAAGACTCTGTCTGCAATGCAGAAGACCTGGGTTTGATCCTTGAGGTGGTAAGATCCCCTGGAGAAGGGAATGGCAACCCACTCCAGTATTCCTGCCTGAGAATTCCACAGACACAGGAGCCCACCAGGCTCCTCTTGCATGGAGTCACAGAGTTGGACGACTGAGTGACTAACACTATCATGAAAGTAAAAGTCGCTCTGTTGTGTCTGACTCTTTGCAACCCCATCGACTATACAGTCAGTGGAATTCTTTAGGCCAGAATACTGGAGTGGGTAGCCTTTCCCTTCTCCAGAGGATCTTCCCAACCCAGGGATCGAACCCAGGTCTTCCACATTGCAAGTGGATTCTTTACCAGCTGAGCCACAAGGGAAGCCCAAGAATACTGGACTGGGTAGCCTATCCCTTCTCCAGGGGATCTTCCTGACCCAGGAATAGAACCAGGGTCGTCTGCATTGCAGGCAGATTCTTTATCAACTGAGCTATGAGGGAAGCCCACAACACTATCATAGGATATTGCAATTCCATCCCTAAATATCTAGTCAAAGAAAATAAAAACATTTGTCCACTTGTACACAAATGTTCATAGCCAAAAAACTGCAAACAGTCCAAATATCCATCAGTTACTAGATTTATAAAATATACTGTATCTATAAAATGGATCACTATTCAGCACAAAAATAAATGAGCTACTGATGTGCTAAAACATGAACTTCAAAAACATTATTCTAAATGAAAGCACTCATATGTAAAAGCCTACATGTTGTGATATATTATTTACATGGAATGTCTAGGTATAGCAGCTATAATATTAAGATAGAAAAGAGATGTTCCTTGGGCTGGGGAGAGACTAAGGATTGTTCGAAGTGTGCAAGAGGGATATTTTAGGGGTGGAGAATCGTAGTAATACTGGATTGTAGTAATAGCTGCACAGCTTTATAAATTTACTGTAAATCATTTGCTGTTATTGTTTAGTCATTAAATCAT
The DNA here is from genome assembly GCA_917880005.1 of Nanger dama. NCBI lineage: Eukaryota > Metazoa > Chordata > Mammalia > Artiodactyla > Bovidae > Nanger > Nanger dama. The sequence goes on along the minus strand of CAKJTW010000020.1, from coordinate 36,802,801 downwards.
ATCTTACTCTTTTGCAACCCCATGGACTGTAGCCTGCCAGGCTCCTCTGTCCATAGGATTTCCCAGGTAAGAATACTGGAGTAGGCTGTGATTTCCTTCTCCAGGGGATCTTCCCTACCCAGGGATCGATTAATAATACTTAAATTGCAAGAACTTAGTGAAAATTATGCCTCAATAAAGATATAAAAGAGATAACTAGCAGTGGGTAAGGAGTGTAGAGGTAGAGATAAAAGAAGGCTGATGATATATTCATAATTATTAAAGCTGGTGATGGGCAGTTCATTATACTATTCCTTTTAATTCTGTGCAGGTTTGAATTGTCATAATCTTAAAAATTAATAAAATGCCGCATTAACAGAGACATAGGGAAACAGGTCCCATCTTATATGGCTGGCAATACTGTATATTGGCTCAACCTAAACAGAGAAAATTTGGCACTATCAAAATGATAAACCTAACATTCTCTGATTCAGCAATTCTACTCCCAGGATACTTGTACAATATGCAAAAATCCTTGAAGTCAGGTATTTCAGATTCAGGTCCAGATCAACACAGTAAGGCAAATATTGCAATAAAGCAAGACACAAACTTTACTTTTTGGTTTCCCAGTGCATATAAATTTATGTTTACACTATACTATGCAGTCCATTAAGTGTGCAACAACATTATGCATAAAAATGCATATAGCTTAATTTTAAAATATGGCTAAAAAGTGCTAACCATCATGTGAGTCTTCAGTGAGCTGTACCAGTAACATCAAAGATCACTGATTACAGATGATAATAACAAATATAATAATAATGAAAAAGTGTGAAACACTGTGAGAATTACCAAAATAAGACAAAGACATGAAGTGAGCAAATTCTGTTGAGCACTAACAGACCTGCTCAATACAAAGTTGCCAGAAACCTTCAATTTATAAAATAGTTACCTATGAATTAAATAAAGCAAAATGCAATAAAACAAAATATACCTGTATATGCATTCCTAGGGCCATTCATACATGGCAATTAATTAAGGGGTTGTTGATAGAGGGTTCTTGATAGCAATGCTGCTGCTGCTGCTAAGTTGCTTCAGTCATGTCCGACTCTGCGTGACCCCATAGACGGCAGCCCAGCAGGCTCTACTGTCCCTGAGATTCTCCAGGCAAGAACACTGGAGTGGGTTGCCATTTCCTTCTCCAATGCATGAAACTGAAAAGTCAAAGTGAAGTCACTCAGTCGTGTCCGACTCTTCGCAACCCCATGGACAGCAGCCTACCAGGCTCTTCCGTCCATGGGATTTTACAGGCAAGAGTACTGGAGTGGGGTGCCATTGCCTTCTCTGCTTGATAGCAATAGATTGGAACAAAATCTAAACACACTCATTAACAGAGTGCCAGTTAGTTAAAACTTTTACATATCCATAACATTTAAATACTCTACAGTCAATTTAATGACCGATGATAGTCTTCTGTAACAGGAAAAGATATCCAAATGAAGAAAGGGGGCATACTATAGCACCTTTTAGCATTTTTGTAAACTGGAGGAAAAGCAAACATGATTTTTTTGTATATGCATAAAATATCTTTGGAAGGAAACCCAAGAGAATGATTACATTGATTGCCTATGGAAACAGAAACTAGAGGACGTTTTCACTGTAAACAAAATTGAAGGATATAAATTGAACAATATCTCTTTGTGTGTTCACCATACTTCTTGAATTTTGAACCACAAACATGTATTATACCACCTACTCAAAACTTAAAAATGATACAAAAAAATCTTAAAAACAGCTCCCTCAAAAGGTACATTATATACAGGGAAACAAAAATAAGGATGCTAGACTTTTCATCAGAAAAAAAAAAAAAGAATCACACAAGCCAGAAAACAATGGATAGACACCTTTTAAAGTACTAAGGTAAAAAATCCTATCAACCAAATATAAAATCAGTGGAAATACCTTTCAGAAACAGAGGTCTTTCATCTCCGTGACAATCAGCATACCACACCACAGTATAAATCTGTCTGAATGCTGACAACATTGTGATGAACCTACAGGATGAAAGCTTCACCCAGGAAGCTTTATAAAGGGTAAGAGGAGTTTGCTGCTGGAGAAGAAAAGAGAATCTCCCCTTTCTTGGTGTTTGAGGAGTCAGCTTGGGGTCCAGCAAACCCCACCCCTGCCCCCAGTTCAAAGTGATGGTCCTCTCTGCTCCAGTCTTCTCCACCCTTCTTGGATAAACGAAGACTGACTCATTTTCAGAGGAATGACTTTCCTCCTCACTGTGCTGGCCTGAGGTGTTGGAACAGTATGTTATTTTTCAGTGACTTCCTACAGTGGGGGTTCCTCCCTCAAGGTTGGGAGGTAATAACCACCATCCCAGGACTTCTCAATACATTTTTATTACCTAAATTGAGGAGGGTAAAAACCCTAGACATCTCTGTCAGTTATGCAGAAGACAACTGCTTAATGATTAGGTTTGACCAAGGAGGCAGTGGTAGAAAATGAAGGAGGAAGGGACCAGTAAGAGGTCTTTCCCCCTGCTCTTCTTCTTCTGGGTCCTAGTTAGAAGTAATTTTATCTCTTCCAAGGTCTCCTCTCACAAAGGTCAATACATTTTCCCCTCATCAACCATCTCCAGTATCTGAGTTTTAGCATTCCATCTTTGTTCCTCTGTCCTTCTATTTCCAGGGAAACAGTAACTTAACTACTAGTTGCTAAGTCTAGGTTCCTCTTCTCCGTGGTCTGTTCTCTCAGATCTTCCAACAACTATGACACTGGTTCTATAAATTAAATTAAATTCCCTCTACTGAATTATCTAGCATGATTTACATTTCCCTAATTAGATCTTAATTTAAATAATCTATAAATCTTACCTATAACTTATAAATTTATCTTCACCTACTAAACCTATCTTTGGAGAATAAAATGGCAACCCACTCCAGTATTCTTGCCTGAGAAACCCCACGGACAGAGGAATCTGGCAGGCTACAGTCCATGGGATTGCAAAACAGTAGGACACGACTGAGTGACTAACAACAATATAAACCTATCTTAATCAAAAAGAAGACAGAAGACAAAAATAAATTTACTTGTGATTATTCCCTATATCACCAGCAGGAAATTATATTGCATCCCCCAGTTCCAAAATTAGAATGGAAAACTTTTTCAAAGGTCAATGGCTTAAGAAAAATATAACCAATAGGATACAGCCAAGATGAGTGACAAATTTATTTTTATGGAATATTTTTAAAATATGAGTGTGTCTTGGTACTTTCATTCTGGAATTTTTAAAAATTCAGATGTAATTTTACATATAACATTATATTAGTTTCAGGTATATAATATAATTCAATACATGCATATATTGCAAAATGATCACCACAACAGTCTAGCTTAACATCTGTCACCACATATAGCCACAATGTTTTTTTCCCTATGGTAAGAACTCGTAAGAGCCACTCTCTTAGCATCTTACAAATTTATAATAAAATATTAACTAGTCACCAAGGTATACATACATCCAATGACCTGTTTATAACTGGAGTTTGTATAACCTCTTAACCATCTTCACCCATTTGGCCTACCCTCAACCCCCCACCTCAGAGAAAGCAATGGCAACCCACTCCAGTACTCTTGCCTGGCAAATCCCATGGGAGGAGGAGCCTGGTAGGCTGTCGTCCATGGGATCGCAAGGAGTCAGATATGACTGAGCGACTTCACTTTCACTTTTCACTTTTATGCACTAGAGAAGGAAATGGCAACCCACTCCAGTGTTCGTGCCTGGAGAATCCCAGGGACAGCAGAGCCTGGTGGGCTGCCGTCTATGGGGTTGCACAGAGTTGGACACGACTGAAGCGACTTAGCAGCAACCCCCACCTATGGCAACCACGAATCTGTTCTGAGTTCAGTTTTGTTTTAGATTCCACAACACAAATCATTATGGTGTTTGTCTGACTTATCTCACTTAGCATAATACCCTCAAAGTCTATACATATTGTCACAAATGGCAAAACTGCATTCTTTTTATGGCTAATGAGTTAGTGTTTATAGACATATGAATACACATATACATACATATCACATCTCTATCCTTTCCTGTGTTGATGGACATTTAGGTTGCTTTCATATCTTGGCTACTGCAAATAATACAGCAGTGAACATAGGGGTGTGATATTTTTTGAGCTAATAGTTTTGTTTCTTTCATATTAATACTCAGAAATGGAACTGCTATACCATATGGTAGTTTTTTAACTTTTTGAGGAGCTTCCATAGCAGTGCTTTCCATAGTGGTGGTACCAATTTACATTCCCAAAACAGTGCACAATGATTCCCTTTACTCCACATCCTTGTAATGTTTATTACTTCTTGTCTTTTTGATAACAGCCACTCTGACAAATGTGAGGTGATATCTCACTGTGGTTTTGATTTGCATTTCCCTGATGATGAGTGATGCTGAACACATTTTCATATACCTGCTGGCCATCTTCATGTCTTCTTTGCAAAACTATCTATTCTTATCTGCCCATTTTTTAAAATCTGATTTTTCTTTTTTGCTGTTGAGTTGTATGCATTCTTTATACTTTGCAGAACAATCCCTTATCAGACATATAATTTGCAAATATTTTCTCTCATTCAATAAAGTTTCTTTTCATTTTATTGATGGTTATCTTTGCTGTGCAGGAACTTTTAGTTTCATATAGTCCTACATGTTGATTTTTCCTTTTGTTTCATTTGCTTTTGGTGTCAAATAAAAAACAAATTATCACTAAGAACAACATCAAAAAACTTACCACTTGTATTTTCTTCTGGGAGTTTGATAGTTTCAGGTCTTTCATTTGATTCTTTAATCCACTGTTGGTTGATTTTTGTGTATGGTCCAGTTTTCCCAAAACCATTTACTAAAGAGACTCTCCAAACCCCACTGTATGTTCTTGGCTCCTGTGTTATAAATTAATTGACTATATATGTGTTGGTTAATTCTGAGCTCTCTATCCTTTTTGATGACCTATATGTCTGCTTTTATGTCCGTACCATACTGTTTTGATTACTATAATTTTGTAACATACAGTTGACCCTTGAACAATCCTTGAACTGCACAGGTCCACTTATACCTTGATTTTTCTCCCCTAAATATATACTATAGTACTACACAATCTTTGGTTGGTTGAAATCCGTGGATATGGAACTTCAAATGCAAGGGCTGATGGTAAAGTTACTTTTCACTGCACAGTGGATGGGAGAGGTGGTGCCCCTAACTTCCTCATTGTTCAGGGGTCAACTGTAATTTGAAATTAGAAGTATGATTCCTTCAGCTTTTCCCTTCTCAAGTCACCTTACCTATTTAGGGTCTTTTGTGGTTCCACACAAATTTTAGGAATGGTTAGTTCTATTTTTGTCAGAATTTTAATGTACTGTTGCAACAATTAATGTATAGTTCCTAATATTTGATTGAGAATTTATATATCTGTTTTCACTGGACATTGGCCTATAATTTTCTTTCATGATATCCTTGTCTGGTTTTGATACTAAGGTAATGTTGGCCTCATAAAATGAGTCTAGAAGTGTCCTGTTCTCTTCTGTTTTGGGGTGAGTTTGAGAAAGATTTATATTAATTGTTTGAATGTTTGGTAGCGTTTCCCAGTAAGGCTGTCTGGTCCTGAGTTTTTGTTTGTTGAGAGGTTCTGAATTACTGATTCAATCTTACTAGTAACTGTACTGTTCAGATTTTCTATTTCTTCATGATTCACTCTTAGTAGGCACTATGTTTATAGGAATTTATCAATTTCTTCAGTTTTTCAATTTATTGGGGTATAATTTTCATAGTACATACTGCCCTGCTTATCCATAGGTACAACACACACAACACATCCATGGATTCAGTCTACCAAATATGGAAAATACTGGAAGGGAAGGGAAATTCCAGAAGGTTCCAAAAAGCAAAACTTGAATTTGCTGAACACTAGCAACCCACTCCAGTGTTCTTGTCTGGAGAATCCCAGGGACGGTGAAGCCTGGTGGGCTGCTGTTTATGGGGTTGCATAGAGTCGGACATGACTGAAGTGACTTAGCACCAGCAGCAGTGATTTACATAGTTTTTACTCTGTATTTGCAATGATCTACATAGCATTTACATTGTACTATATAAGTAATCTAGAGATGATTGCAGATACCATGTTATTTTATATAAAGGACTTGAGCATCTGTGGATTTGGGTATCTCTGGGGAAATCCTGGAATACGCAGTGAGACAACTGTAGTCTCCGATGATCCTTTTCATTTCTGTGGAATTGGCTATAACAACTCCTCTTGTTTCTGACTTTGAGTCCTCTCTTTTTTTTCTTGGTGAGTCTAGTTGAAAGTTTGTCAATTTTATCTTCTCCAAGAACGAGCTCTTAGTTTCATCAATCTTTTTAGTTTCTATTTCATTTAGTTCCACTCATCTTTAGTTACATGTTCCCTTCTACTGACTTTCCTGGTGGCTCAGATGATAAAGCATCTGCCTACAATGTGGGAGACGTGGGTTCGATCCCTTTGTCAGGAAGATCCTCTGGAGAAGAAAATGGCAACTCACTCCAGTACTCTTGCCTGGAAAATCCCATGGACAGAGGAGCCTGGTAGACTATAGTCCATGGGGTCGCAGAGTCAGACATGACTGAGCAACTTCACATTCATTCATTCCCTTCTACTGACTTTGGGCTTCATTTGTTGTTCTTGTTCTGATTCCTAGGAATATAAAGTGAGGCAACACTGTTTGAGATTTTTTTTTTCTTTGATGTAAATATTTATTGCTATGAACTTTCCCCTGAGAACTCCTGCCATATACCATAAGTTTCGATATGCTGTATTTCTATTTTCACTTTTCTTAGTACTTTTTAATTTTTCTTTGATTTGTTGACTGTCAGTAGCATGTTGTTTAATCTCCACAATTTGTGAATTTTCCAATTCTCTTCTTGTAATTGATTTCTACTTTCATATCATTGTAGTTAGAAAAGATGTTTGATATGATTTCACTTTTCTAAATATTTTAAGACTTGTTTTATGGACTAACATATGATCTATCTATCCTATGCATTTGAGAAGAATGTGTATTCTGTTGCTTTTAGATAGAATATTCTGTGTGTCTGTTAAGTATATCTGGTCTAAAGTGTCATTCAAAGCCAATGCTACCTTATTGATTTTGTCTGGATGATCCACCAATTAATTAAAGTCCTTTACTATTGTATTGCTTGCCTATTTCTCCCTTTAGATCTATTAATATGTGCTTTATGTATCTGGGTGCACCTGAGGGAGTTTACAATTTCTGTATAAGGAGCAATGAGCAAATTTTGTCAAATTTTCAAAAAACAAAGATGTATTTCTTGTTTTTTTGTTTTTTCTTCTGACTTCATTCCACAGTGAAAGTCGACAGTATAATGATACAGTCTAGTTCTGTCAACCAAAGCTACTATGGGAAGGAAATCAAAAGAATTATCAAGCTTTCCTTCCTTTAGTTAGAAAAAAATAACATTTTTAAAACTACACACATTCATCCTTCTAGATTTTAATAGGTACTACAGGTGAGAATAGACGATGTCATCTGATCACTTCACCTCTGCCAAAACAAATATACCAGTTAATAATCCCTATATCTTTTGCCTTTAAGATGACTACAGTCTCAATGACTTCACTCCAAAATTAACAAAAGGAGTAATAAAACCCAAAATTACAAGGAAAAAAGATGCCAGTCCATATATAGCACCAAATGAAATGCTGAACATTTAAACATGATCAATGTAAGTAAATGCATATAGGTCTGTCTAATTTGACTTTAAACATGACAAATCCTGAAAGCAAAATATTCTAATGTAACAGCAAAGAAAAAACAATGTTTAGAGAATTTAGTAAGGGAGTTTAATTAAGAACCCCCCAGTGAGCTCAAAAGGAATTTCTTCCTTAGAGAGAGAAAATAAAGAAAGAGAAAGATAGATAATCTTCATTTCTCTATAGAATAAATAAAGTTCACCTGCCACAAATGATTAGTAAAGATAATGAATACAAAATTGGAGAAGGTTCAAAATAGTTGAAGAGTCAAGAAGTAACAGAAGTGTTACATGTTATAGAGAAAGGATATACTGACTGAGGCCTACAAAACTAACAGCTTTAATGGAGCCTTTGTTGTTGTTTAGTCACTCATTCGTGTCCAATTCTTTGTGACCCAATGGACTGTAGCCCACCAGGCTCCTCTGTCCATGGGATTCTCCCGGCAAGAATACTGGATTCGGTTGCCATTCCCTTCTCCATTTGTGGGGCCTACCATCACCCCTCCCCCAAAAAGTCCTTTAGAATTAGCTTTCTTCCTTTGATTTCTAGGCTGTCCCTTAAATTAGTTGAAACCTGGCCTTAAGTCATAAATACAACCAAATAAAACATGGTTTAACATAGTAGAGACTGAAGTTAGGCTCAAAGCCTATGTTTGAAGTATGGTACAATACAGCAACATAATCAGAAATGGTCACTGATCTCTCATTATATGTGTGCCCCAAGCCAGTCTAGCCACTCTTATTAAGAGGTAGAGTATACCCACTTAGTTCCGTGAAAAAGAAGGCCTTTTGATCTTCTCTCGCTATGCAAACTGGCATATATACTTTTTATTTTTAAAGGCATATATACTTTTAATGTTTGCCAGTGTATATACTAAATGCTGCTAGCTGAACTAGTTCTTGCCTCCAGTAGATCATGTGGGTCCTTTTAGACCTAATGACTGCCAAGCAACTTATTACTTCCATTACTGAACTCTGCCTGGAATGCTGAAATTATGAATGTTTACTTTCTGCCCAGATAAAAGAGGATAGAAAGGCAACATTAAAGTTTGCTTTTATATAAACTGATAAAGTTTACATTGTCTGAAGGCCCACTTAGTTAAAAGTGTTTGGCTTTGTTCTACTTGGAAAACTTAGAAATCAATATTTAACTGATCTAAAACAAGAAAACAATAGGAAAAAATAAACAGAATTTAATTAGCTTAGATGTGCAAAAATCCCTGAACTTCTCAGGTCTCGGTTTTCTTATCTATAAAAAGGAATTAATTTAAGGTCCTTTTTAGTGCCAACACATGTACACACACGGTAAAATTTTCATTTCTTTAGAAAATACAGCTTACAAGGAAAGTCAACCCAGATAAAAATTATAATTAGTCCATTTAAGAAAATTCCCTACATGACTATTCATTTCTGTAGAATGTAAAAAAAACACTCGGGTAAGAATCCAAAAAACAGAATCCAGTTTCTTCTCTGTAAAGAACATCTTAGAAAAATTATAGATTGTAGAATCTTCCAGTCTATAGAAGGTATATCTTCACATATGTATTAATTTACAAGGTGTGTATTGGTTTTTATGAAAGTGAACATATATAGACCAGGACAATACTACCAGAGAATATAGTGACTTTAACATATTACATATTATATATAATATATATTAGCGTAAGACATAATGTTATAGATACTACTACTTTAGCTTGCCTGTACATTTTGGTTAAGTGAATAAAACTAGGAAAATACATGATATATATCTTAATAAGAATTCTACAAATATGAATTATAGTGAAATACATTAATATCCTGACATCCTCGCCAAGCACCTTGAACATTCTCTTTGCCATTCCTGGAAGTTTCTTTTGCTCTTTTATGGATTTTACTCCCATCATTCCTTTAAAATTTAGCTAACGTATTAGTTCACCAAGCATATTTTCCCTGACCTCCCAGACCAAGGTACCCTGTTATACTTCTCTCACTATACCATGTAATTCTTTTATACTTGTAATATATGCTACTGGAGTTGCTTATGTAGTAAGTCTGTCAGATCTTTAAAACAAGACTTCATCTCTTATTTTCTATTTTATCTCTTAGAATGAAGCACAGAGATTTACAGAAGGAATGAATGAATACTTATAGAATAACTGTTAGAATAGTTTTCTGGCTCAAATATTTCAATAAAATAGAACACTGTTACAGACTCACTCTTCTTTTAATGTTACCACCATGTGGTTATTTCTTTTTTTTTTTTTTCTGGTATTAAAAATACAATTATCTTTTCTGCTAAAGTAAATTCAAATAATGCAGAAAGTTTCCCCTATATGAAACATTACTATTTAAGAAACCACTATGATAATTTACTTTCTTTTGCCTAGCACTGTCCATCTTAGATATGATTTACTTTTGCTTAATACATTATTCTTTTCATGTGCATTGGGAAAAAAAAAAAGCTAGCAAGGAATAAAAGTCAACAAATGACTTTAAAGATCTGTTTAAGTACTTTTGAAAACTTTAAAAACATTTTCACATTACAATAAAAAGTGAAATATTATATAGATCAAAGTGAAGTAATCCAAATTGGGAGAAATAATCCAAATAAACACTGAATCAAGAATAGAACTTATTGTTTAAAATTAATCTTTTCTTTCAGTATTTTTTTCTTCTCTTCAGAAATCAGCAGAGAATAACTGAAAATGTTTTGGTAGCTTTCAAAGTATCATAGAAAAATATTGTTTGAAATGACATCCATTATTTTTGTCTACTTACCTAGCCAGCTCTCTATCTCATGACCTCATTCACTTCTTGAGTAAACTCCTTACCTTCCAACAGATCTATGGTCCTCACATGGTAGCCAATGTAGCATCCTCCTTTCCCCTTTTTACCCAACTATGGGGTGTGTTTACTATCAGACAGGCAAAACTCTTATCACACTCTCCTCAACACAGTGATTACTTCAAGCAACAGACAAATAACCTCAGCTAGGCCTGAGTTCCCAAAATGTTTTGGGAAATAGAAGTGGGAGCAGAGAGTTTCTTTTTCTTTGGTGAAAGTAACTTAATCCCAGAATTGTCAGCAGCCCAAGAGAATGAAGCCAAAAGGAGTGATGGAAAGTGACCAATTATAGATATTTTATTCTCTGAATTCAGAAAATCCTGAAACTTGCTCTAGTCCTTGCTTTTCCATGGTTTAGTCATCTAGTAAATTCCTCCACACCATTCTTATTTTGTTCAAACTAGCCTGGGTAAAGATTTGTCAAGTATAATCAGGAAGTCCTAATATTTCCCTAATAGTTCGTGGGGGTCGCTACGAGTCAGACACGACTGAACGACTTCACTTTCACTTTTCACTTTCATGCATTGGAGAAGGAAATGGCAACCCACTCCAGTGTTCTTGCCTGGAGAATCCCAGGGACAGGGGAGCCTGGTGGGCTGTCGTCTATGGGGTCACATAGAGTTGGACATGACTGAAACGACTTAGCAGCAGCAGCAGCAGCAGGGTAAAACTGACAAATAGAAATTGTATATATTTAAAGCATACAACAGTAATCATAATTAAGCCAGTTAATATATCCATCACTTCACATACATATAAACTTTTAAAGAAGCATAATATACATGCTCTCTTTAAAATTTATATGTATATATCATATATATAAATCAAAAAACCATAAAGTTCGTATATATGAAATCTACACATCTTCGAGATTTAAAATGCTAAGTGTACAGAAACACTTCAACCCTGTCTCTTACTGCCAGTGCCCCAGAATTAACAACTTCAGTATTTTTATTAGTTACTGACAATAAGCTTTGCTAGTATTTCTGGATTTACCAATTTTAACTATTATCTCTTAAATTCTTGCTATGATAAAAAGAATTTAACTCCTCACACAACCGATTTCATCCTCCCAACAGTTATTCATTATTATTCCTCTTTTATTTATCTTTGTAACTTTACTTAGACTTTTATTTATGGTTTCCCGTACTACTGAAACTCCACTTTGTAAAATACAAAATAAAGAAAGGTATTAGTGCCCTTGTCCTTCATTTTCAACTCACAATTTCCACTAAAGAATCTTACACTGAAAGGCTAATAATTTTCCTCTGTTCTGTAACTATAACTATTTGTGCTTTTATAAGCTTAAAGTCAATAAGCATCGTGTGTGTGTGTGTGTGTGAGGTGTGCACTAAGTCACTTCAGTCATACCTCTTTGCGACCCTAAGGACCATTACCCGCCAGGCTCCTCTGTCCGTGGCATTCTCCAGGCAAGAACACTGGAGTGGGTTACCATGCCATTCTCCAGGGGATCTTCCCAACTCAGGGACTGAACCCACGTGTGTTACGTCTCCTGCAATGGCAGGTGGGTTCCTTCCCCACGAGGGCCACCTGGGAAGTACCCTAAGCATCATGTATATGAAGAATATATAAATAATATTTATATAAATAACATTCAGTGCATATTTAAGTAAGTGAGTTATCACTCTGTATCCTTTTCCTATTCAGATTATTTTTAATTTTCCTGGAGTATCTAATTGCTTTTTTATTTCCTTTACCTTGTCTACTTATATTATTACCTTAAATGGTTCCAAAATCTCAAGGTTAGTTTCAAATCTCCTACTGAATACTTCGCTCTTGAAGTGACATATCTGTAAGACCTACTATTTGGCAGTGACCCTGGAACTTCTCTCCTTTCTATCTTAAGTAAAAATACTGTTTTCTAGATCCGCTGTCATATGATCTCAAGGTTAGTTTCAAATCTCTTACTGAATACTTCCCTCTTGAAGTGACATATCTGTAAGAACTACTATTTGGCAGTGACCCTGGAACTTTTCTCCTCTCTATCTTAAGTAAAAATACTGTTTTCTAGATCCACTGTCATATGATCTTTTTATATTATAACCCATTTTTCTAGAGCACATTCTCTAATAACTTCTTAAGGAAGAAAATGTGGACAAATCAATCTCTCAGGTCCTTACATGCCTGGAAATGCTGTTTCTACTCTCATACTATACTGAACAGTTTGGATGAGTATAAAATTCTACACTGAAAATAAATCCTCATTAAAACTGTAGAGACACTGATTTATTATTTTCTATCACCCACCGTTGGTTGTATGAAAATTGATACCAATCTGATATTCATTTCTTTTTAGGTGACCTAGTTTTTCTCTCTAGAAGGTATTCAAATCTGTTTTTTCATTCTTGGTATTTTCAAGTTGCAAAATGATGTATTTGAGTATTTTTTCCTAGTCAATGTGCTAAGCACTTCTTGGGCTCTTTCAGTCTGGAAGTTTAAATTTGTTTCTGGGAAATTATTTTATTGTATCTCTGAAAATTTCCTCCAACATATATTCTGTAAATTCTTTTTCTGGAACTCCAACTAGTTAAATAATGAACCTCCTTCATGAGGTCACTGCATCAGTATTTTTTCTGACACATTCCTTCATTTTGGTTTTGTTTTACATTCTGGACTATTCAACTTTCCAACTCCCTAGAGAATTCTAAATTTTAACCATCATATTTTCTTAATTTCCACAAACTTATTTTTGGTATCTCATTATTTCTTTCACACAGCATGATATGTTGCTGTTTTAATGTCCTACAAATCTCAACTCTCTCTGAAAAGGCAAATTATAGATTTTAAATTTCCTTCTAATTTTTTTGTTTTCAACATTAACAGTTTTTCTCCCAGAATTTTTTAAGTTTGTTTTCATTGTGTTTTTTCCATGAAGTCATCCCTCAAATGTCTGATAATTTTTAAATATCCATTAATATCTAAGGATTAACTGAGAACCCTATGAGCATGTTTAGAGTTTGGTGATTGATAAGTTTTTTCTTTGGGGTAATTAAGTGATGAGGTAGCTGTCTCAAAGAAAACCTTTAAATGCCAGAATACAAAGGTCACTGCTCCAAAGTAATTTAATTTCTTTAGAGAAAAAAAGAAAATATCGATGCTGTTTCCCCACCTAACAGACCCTAAGGTCTGGTGAGTAACCTGAATGGAAAAACTGCAATTAATTCCTTCATCTGTATTCTCCCAAAGTATCTCATTCCCTACTCTCTATTTCATGCCTTGCATGTTCAAAGTCTATACCTCCTTAGGATTCCAAGGGGGAGGCATGACAGATAATCTTCCTCCCATCTTATAAGGCTAATTTTGTTTTATAAGCTACCCATTTTCAAAAAATGTTTTACAAATAATAAAGCATACACATACATAAAAGTAAATATACAAAACAACAAGAGTTGCACAAAATAATACTTTTCCTGTGAGACACACTCTGATATTTTCTGTTGTATTTTGCAATGCTGATAAATGAATTTACAACCCACTAATGTGATATGAGTCTAATTTAAGGAGCCAAAAATAATTTAAAACATTAAGTGGTGACTTGCTCTGCCATGTTTCAAAGACCACTCCTCTATTTTCTTTCCCAAAGAAAATTGCTGAAATCTTTTCATTCACTGATGACTCTTCTCTATTTTCTTTTCACTGTTATTTCCCTCTTCTACTTCTTTACTACTTTAATAGGATCTAGGAGGGCAAAAGGATAAATACAAGTGCTCAGTTTGTGATCTTTAACTCAAAGTCCTTTACAAATGTTTTTAAAAACCAAAGTTTCCTAACCTCTTTCTGACCTGATCTAAGTTCCCTCTGCTAACTATGACGGCCTCAACTGCTCTTGGGACTTACAATTAAAGTTTGCCAAGAGACTCTGAAGAAAAAGGAATGTAAAGTGCTAATAGTAAACCTAAAAATCTTTATAACTATTCCATTTAATTCTAAAGCTAAAAGTAAAATTGTGGCTAAATGTTCAAAATTAAATCTAAACCCTTACATGAAGAAATGGAAATTTCTTTTGAGGGAAGACTTTAAGAAAGGTTCTGTCTGCATAAAAAAAAAATCAAAAAACAATTCTCAGATCAAAAAGAATACTTTGATGAGAAATAAAGAGTACTTACAAAGCAAGGCTACTCAAAACATATTGTACGTGCTCACATTCATCTGGGAATGATGCACTGGCTGATGTAAAACAGCAAAGTGCCGTCTGAAGAACCTGAAGCTGTGGCAGAGGGACCTGCCATCTTCCAGCATAATCTTCAACCACCTGATAAGGAAGCAATCCAAAAAGTACATTATTAGAGAAAATGTTAAATTTGGATAAAACCTACCATTAAAACATTAGTTCAGCATGAACACAAATGATTTAGGAGGGGGAAAAAGTTCTTTATTGTTTGTTGTTTAGTTGCTAAGTTATGTCCACTCTTTTGTGACTCCATAGACTGTAACCCACCAGGCTCCTATGTCCATGGGATTTCCCAGGCAAGAATACTGGAGTGGGTTGCCACTTCCCTCTCCAGGGGATCTTCGAACACACATCTCCTGCATTGGCAGGTGGATTCTTTACTGCTGAGTCACCAGTGAAGCTCCTCTTTATTGTTTAGTTTCATTGTATACATCTGAAAATAAAATGAACTATTATCTGAAAATGTGGGAAAAAATTATAATATTTAAAGGACCATATGGTTCAACTGCCAAATCTTTATCAAACGTTGTAATAAATGCTTTCACATCCTATATCTAGCTTTTTCCAAAGTACAAATTATCAAATATTAAGACAGCTAGACAGCAGAAGATAGTAATAAATAAAATTAGAAATAAGCGTCCATTATTATCATTATAATTTATATAGGACTGAACTAAATATTCTGGCAACAAATGAGTATTAAAGATACAGTGGTATGATACTCTTTCATAAACTGTACCATATTATGGGGAACAGATTACAAAATAAAATCAGTCTTGGCTCTGTCACTTAACTAGTTTTATAAATTTGGGTATGTCATCTACCTTCTTTGTGCATTAGTTTCCTCATCATAACATGAAGATAACAATGCTTATCTTGCAGATTTACTCTGAGGCTAAACTGGGAACAATTTATGAGACAATAATTTAGAACTATCAATTGCTATAAAATGTTAATTATTTAAAAAATAAAATGTTAATTATGATCTCTCATATGCAAGACTACTGTATTCAAACTATTATATTCTAGAAATTCATCTTGTAAAACCAGTTGGCAAACAATGGCATGTAGGCCAAAGTCAGCCTACCACCATCTTTGTATGACCTACAATCTTTGTGAGAATGGGCTTTACATTTTCAAATGGTTGAAAAACAATTGTGGTGCATGAAAATTACATGAAATTAAAACTTCAATATCCATAAAGTCTTACTGCAACATAACCAGGTTTATCCATTTACATATTATATAATCTATGGCTGCTTTCCTGCTGTAACAGGTTGGGCCATTATGATGAAATCATACGGCTAACAAAGTCTAAAATATTTAATATCTGCCCCTTTACAAAAAAGCTTGCCAACTCCTGATTTATAGCTGGTAAAACTAGAGAAGAGTAGAACAGCCAAGAACATTTAGAACTCAAGGACTTTTCATACTCATCACTTCCTGTTACAGGTAATTTTCCATGGGTCCTTGTATTTCCAGTTTTAAAAGTGACCCAGACTGCCTTTATCCTTTCAAAGATGTTTATAGGAAACAGCCTTGAAATACAGAGATGATGTCTCTCTTCAAAGCAATGGCTCTCTCTGGAGCAAAGGTCAAGCAGATTGGCTTGCCCACTGTTATAAAATATTGCTGCTGTTTGTTGCTGTTTAGTTACTAAGTTGTGTCCCACTATTCTGCGACTCTGTGGACTATAGCCCACTAGGCTCCTCTATCCATGGGATTTAAGATTAGGAGTCCCTAAGCTTGGGTTCCTAAGCTGTGATATAAACTTACTATGAGCTCAGGATTCACATGGACCATTCACATAACCTTTGTGATACTTGAGAAGCAAAGGGAACCACCATGAACTTAAAGCTCATGTTGTTTGTTGTGCTATAAAAGTAACAGAGTCTGCTATCTCTGACCCAGGAGTTTCACTTCTTTGGCCAGCATTTGTGAAAATATGGCAATCTACCTTAGATAAAATCCCTGACTTTTCAGTTCTTTGACAATTCCAAATTTTCACACCAGGTGCTAGTATGTCTCCCATGTTTCTAGGAGCATGTATAGATAAAGAAGAAAGCTAGAGAGCATCAGTTCTATGAACTTGTATCCCCTTCTATTATCTAGTACTTCTTAACCTGGGAATTAAAAACTACTACTATTTATGATGATCCCAAGTAGGACAGATTTTTCCAAATCACTATAGGCAAAAAAAAAAAAAAAAAGAAGTAGGAGGAGGAGCATGTAAATGGTAGTTTCCTGGATTTTAATCTTCTCTTCACTAAAGTGTTTGACCAACTTTATTGCCTTTTTTTGGCCCACATAAAACCTCTCTGGTGCCTCATTAAAAATAGGTACCTAACAAACTCACATTTTTCTATCTTTAGTTTGCCCTAATACATTTCTACTTAGAGCCTTATTCACTTCCTATTTATGGGCTGGGTTTATCTCCTTAGAAGAGAATCTTTCTACTTTTTCAGGTTCGATAATCACTGTAGCTTCCCTTATTCACCAAGATTCAGCTATTAATATCCCACCTGATCCATTTGAACCCAAAACAGTAAAACTATTTGTGTGCAGTACTTCCAATATGCTTCCCATAATATACATGAAGGAAAATAAATAAAACTAGTTGAAATTTACAAGCAGTTGGCCTTCAGTATCTGCAGAGGTTTGGTTATAGGATCCCCCAATTCAGTTCAGTCGCTCAGTCATGTCCGACTCTTTGCGACCCCATGGACGGCAGCATTCAAGGCTTCCCTTTCCATCAACTCATGTTCATCGAGTTGGTAATGCCTTCCATCCATTTCATCCTCTGTCATCCCCTTCTCCTCCTGACTTCAATCTTTCCCAGCATCAGATCTTTTCCAGTGAGTCAGCTCTTTGCATCAGGTGGCCAAAGTAATGGAGTTTCAGCTTCAGCATCAGTCCTTCCAATGAACATTCAGGACTGATTTCCTTTAGGATGGACTGGTTTGATATCCTTGCAATCCAAGGGACTCTCAGAGTCTTCTCCAACATCAAAATTCAAAAGCATCAATTCTTCAGCACTCAGCTTTCTTTATAGTCCAACTCTCACATCCATACACGACTACTGGAAAAACCATAGCTTTGACTAGATGGACCTTTGTTGGCAAATTAATGGCTCTGCTGTTTACAATCTTGTTTAGGTTGGTCATAACTTTTCTTCCAAGGAGCAAGCATCTTTTAATTTCATGGCTGCACTCACCATCTGCACTGATTTGGGAACCAAAAATATAAAGTCTCTCCACTGTTTCCATTGTTTCCCCATCTATTTGCCATGTAATAATGGGAACAAATGCCATGATATTAGTTTTCTGAATGTTGAGTTTTAAGCCAATTTTTTCATTCTCCTTTTCACTTTCATGATTCCAGCTTGTGCTTCATCCAGTCCAGCATTTCTCTATATGTACTCTGCATGTTAAGTTAAATAAGCAGGGTGACAATATACAGCCTTGATGTACTCCTTTCCCAATTTGGAACTGGTCTGTTGTTCCATGTCCGGTTCTAACTGTTGCTTCTTGATCTGCACACAGATTTCTCAGGAGGCAGGTCAGGTGGTCTGCTACTCCCATCTCTTTCAGAATTTTCCACAGTTTGTTGTGATTCACACAGTCAAAGGCTCTGGCGTAGTCAATAAACCAGAAATAGATATTTTCCTGGAACTCTCTTGCTTTTTTGATGATCCATCAGGTGTTGTTAATTTGATCCCTGCTTCCTCTGCCTTTTCTAAATCCAGTTTGAACATCTGGAAGTTCATGGTTCACATACTGTTGAAGCCTGGTTTGGAGAATTTTGAGCATTACTTTACTAGCATGTGCGATGAGTGCAGTTGTGTAGTAGTTTGAACATTTTTGGCATTGTCTTTCTTTGGGATTGGAATGAAAAATGACCTTTTCCAGTCCTGTGGTCATTGCTGAGTTTTCCAAATTTGCTGGCATACTGAGTGCAGCACTTGCACAGCATCATATGTTAGTATTTGAAATAGCTCAACTAGAATTCCATCACCTCCACTAGCTTTGTTTGTAGTTTTGTTTGTAGATGCTTCCTAAGGTCCACTTGACTTTGCATTCCAGGATGTCTAGCTCTAGGTTAGTGATCACACCGTTGTGATTATCTGGGTCATGAAGATCGTTTTTGTATAGTTCTGTGTATTCTTGCAATCTTTTCTTAATACCTTCTGCTTCTGTTAGGTCCATACCATTTCTGTCCTTTATTGAGCTCATCTTTGCATGAAATGTTCCCTTGGTATCTTTTAATTTTCTGGAAGAGATCTCTAGTCTTTCCCTTTCTACTGTTTTCCTCTATTTCTTCACACTAATCACTGAGGAAGACTTTCTTATCTCTCTTTGCTAATCCTTGGAACTCTGTATTCAAATGGGTATATCTTTTCTCTTCTCCTTTGCCTTTTGCATCTTTTTTTTTTTTTTCCCTCAGCTATTTGTAAGGCTACCTCAGACAACCATTTTGCATTACTGCATTTCTTTTTCTTGGGAATGATCTTGATCACTGCCTCCTGTACAATGTAACGAACCTCCATCCATAGTTCTTCAGGCACTCTATCAGATCTAGTCCTTTGAATAGATCTTTCACTTCCACTGAATAATCATAAGGGATTTGATTTAGATCATACCTGAATGGTCTAGTGGTTTTCACCACTTTCTTCAATTTAAGTCTGAATTTGGCAATAAGGAGTTCATGATCTGAGCCCCAGTCAGCTCCTGGTCTTGTTTTTGCTGACCATATAGAGATTCCCCATCATTGGCTGCAAAGAATATAATCAATCTGATTTCGGTATTGACTATCTGGTAATATCCATGTGTAGAGTCTTCTCTTGTGTTGCTGGAAGATGGTGTTGGCTATGACCAGTGCGTTCTTTTGGCAAAACTCTGTTAGCCTTTGATCTGCTTCGTTTTGTACTCCAAGGCTAAATTTGCATATTACTCCAGGTATCTCTTGGCTTCCCTACTTTTTCATTCAAGTCCCCTATAATGAACTGCCGTGTAGGGCCACTCAAGATGGACAGGTCATGGTGGAGAGTTCTGACAAAACATAGTCCACTGGAGAAGAGAATGGCAAATCACTTCATTATTCTTGCCTTGAGAACCCCATGAATGGTATGAAAAGGCAAAATGATAGGATACTGAAAGATGAACTCCCCAGGTCGGTTGGTGTCCAATATGCTACTGGAGATGAGTGGAGAAGTAACTCCAGAAAGAATGAAGAGATGGAGCCAAAGCAAAAACAACACCCAGGTGTGGATGTGACTGGTTATGCAAGTAAAATCTGATGCTGTAAAGAGCAATACTGCATAGGAACCTGGAATGTTTGGTCCATGACTCAAGGCAAGTTGGAAGTGGTCAAACAGGAGATGGCAAGTGTGACATCGGCATTTTAGGAATCATCAAACTAAAATGGACTGGAATGGGTGAATTTAACTTAGATGACAGGATCGCCCACCCCATATCAAAATTTATAGATGCTCAAGTCCTTTATATGAAAGTGTATTTGCATATCATCTCTGAAATTACTTATAATACATAATACAGTGTAAGTACTATGTAAATAATTGCAAGCACACAGCAAATTCAAGTTTTGTGTTTTGGAACTTTCTGGGTCTTTCTCCAAGTATTTTTAATACATAGTTGGCTGAATCCACAGATGTGGAACTCACAGATATGGAGGACTGACTGAATCTTCTTACACCATTTAATGTCATGCAAGATACTGATATTGTACTATAACATTCACTATAATAACACTTCTTTATAAATATTTTCCTTAAAATATATAAAACTTTACATTACATTGTCTTTTTATTCTGAAATGTTTCTCCTGCACTGTAACTTATTAGTAAGCATTTAACTAATGAGAGCTGATCCCGTGACATCATAATATGAAGGTACTCTACCCAGCCACTGTGCAGCGAGGAACACACCTTATTATATTTGTCATTTTCTTTGGTATTCTATCTAATAAGTAACAGTTTTTATTGTTATTCTATAATGAACTGCTGTATAGAGAATTACCTACTTTAAGAACATTAAAATACATCATCCAAATTACTACAGACTGAAATGTGTTCCCCTGAAATTCATGTATTGAATGATGTCTTAACCCCAGTGTGATTGTATTTAGAAAATAGGATATTTTGTTATAGCAGCCAGGGCTACCTAACACACAAATGTATAAAAATAACACAAACGCAGCAGTTTAAGAACCCCTAAAATATAAGGTGATCAACTAAAATAAGATTACGTTTCTTAACTGAGTTCTCCTTTTTCTAACACAACAGTGAAGACTACCAAACACTAGTTTGTCACTAAGCAAAGAATCCTGATATCTAAATCCAGGTTATAATAGACTAAGATCATTAACACAGTATCCAGGATGACTTTACTTCTATTAGCTGGCCATTCGCACCCATGTCACTCTCCTACCTGAAACTTCCCACTGTCATCAACATTATTTCAAATATTTCACAGGTGTCAACAGAGCTGTTCACTAATGTTAATTTCATTACTTGCTTACAGTGAATCCTCCCACTTTTTAAATCTAACATACCATGGCCATGATCTTTATTCGTTAGTACTCTGTCATGTGATTAAGCCACATCACAATCATTCTAAGAGCTTCAAAAAATGGTTCTAATACATCCCAATCTATGCACTGAATAAATCTATTAATCCTCTAAATACCTAAAATAAACACTGTAACAAATATTGTTACTCTTTTCCCCAACCCTTTCAGTATCATTAGGTTATTCATTTATAATATAGCTTATATATACACATATATGTTTATGTGTGTGTGTGTGTGTGTGTGTGTGTGTATATATATATATTTCCTAGCTCTGTCCATTGAGAGGGCCTAGGAGCAATGACACCTCAGTAGCAGTATACACACTTAGGACCCAAATCTTTGTTTCTAAACACTATTCTCCAATATCCTTGGGTTTCCTCAGGCACAAGGAACTTGGGCTGCTCAAGCCCTCCTCCAGCAGGGATGGAACAGGGAAAATATCAAGATAAGACTTGAATACTTTATGCTGTCAGGAAGTAATGAAATGCTGAAACAGTGATGGAATATAAGAACCTGGGAGCCAACCTGAAGGTGCTCCAAGCAGTTAAAGCTAGAACAATTTGAGCAACAAAATAAATGATGGTATCCATGAGTCTCTACTGATAGAAATAATCTAATTAATCAATAAAAGTTAGGGATGAGAGATTGCTCTTCCTCACAGTAGAATACCAATTAATATGTATCAATGAAAAGAGAGAAACAAAGAATCACCGTTAGGCAAATCTATATTTAGCAATGAATGTTGCAGACAAGAACCACCAATATATGCTATTATTAGTGGGTGAAAAATTTGAGATTTGCCATCTCAAAGCAATTCCCACAAGACAGTTATCAACTAAAAACAGAAAGATAGTATCTTTAAGTGGAGAAATCTCACAAACTTAACCAAGACATCAAGGTAAACAGCACCAATAACTAGTAAAGCATATTATCATAAACATCTTGATATGATGCCCCAAGAAAGACAAAAGCATTTTTGTGGTAATTTTGCGAAAAATGCAAAACCCTCATTCTAATTATGAGAAATCTTCAAACAAACCCAAACTATAGGATATTTTACCAAAAAAAAAACCACCTCACCAGTACTCTTCAAAACATGCAAAGGTCATGAAAGGAAAAACTGAAGAACTGCTGGAGACTGGAAGACACTAATAACTAAACACAATGTGAGATCAGAAACAATATCCTGAAACAAAGAGAAAAAAAGAGCAATGGTAGGAAAACTGGTAACTTTCTAATAAGGTCTGTAATTTACTGGATATTATACAATTCTACTTTCCTGAGTTTGATAAGTGTATTCTTTTCTAAAAGTATAAAATTAGTTCAGATTTTAGGTTTAAAAACAAATTTTTTGTTCCAAACTTTCCCCTCAGATTTCAATGTTCTCACTTATTTTCTGGATGCTATTTTATAATATAAATACATTTACTTTCCTTACCTATTACCTAACTACACACCAAGATTGACCCTTACCTATGGGTTTCATGGGGAATGCAATGGCACCCCACCCCAGTGCTCTTGCCTGGAAAATCCAATGGACGGAGGAGCCTGGTGGGCTGCAGTCCATGGGGTCGCTAAGAGTCGGACACGACTGAGCTACTTCACTTTCACTTTTCACTTTCATGCACTGGAGAAGGAAATGGCAACCCACTCCAGTATTCTTGACTGGAGAATCCCAGGGAAGGGGGAGCCTGGTGGGCTGCCGTCTAGTCAGACATGACTGAAGCAACTTAGCAGCAGCAGCAGCATGGGTTTTGTAGAGTCAAATAGAAAAATAAAACAGGTAGATTGCCATCACTGTGGGGAGAATACAGGTTTTGGAATCAAGACAGACTGGGCTTTGTCATTTATTAGCTGTGTAACATTAGCAAAGTTATTAACCTTCTCAATATAAGTTTCCAGTAAATGAATTTAATATTAATCACAGAGCTATTGAAGAACTAAGGTAATATGTCAAAATCCAGGATAATTCTGGGCATGTAACAAATAGCTATTATTACCAGTACACTTTGTTTCAAAAATACCCAGCAAGCTTAAGCTTACTCTGGTGACTATTTCAATGCATCAGTATGAACTGGTTAACTGTTTCCAGATGTAAAATTACAACAAATTTTACGTGCTATTATTAGCAAGCAGATAAGTCACTCACAAGTAAAACCTATTCAAAAGCTATCGCTGAGTTTCAACTATTTTGTTCAAAATTCATTGACAAATAAAGCATATCCTAGATACAGCAAAACAAATAAAATAACTTCAAGCCTGAATAGATACTAATAGATTTTGTTACCTGTCAATTTTTAATTTGATTCCAAACTCACTAGGGAAAGCAATATACTAAATGCTACCTGTATAAACATTAAAACTGGCATAAAACTCCCTGTATAAACATTAAAACAAGGGAACTCCAAAATATGTGTAAATGTATATGAATAACAAATTAACATGTGGAGTGAACAGACCTCTTCATTTGTCTGGAGCTACTGATATCCACAGATGTGTGTGTACATGATAATGTTTTAACTAGCATGGGCTAAGCAGAACTCTGCATCTGACTTCAATTTGGCATGGCCACTAAGGCAAAAGAAATAAAGGCAAAAATAAACAAATGAGACCTGAACTTTTTAAAAAGCTTTTGCACAGTAAAGGAAACCATAAACAAAAGGAAAAAAACCTACAGAACTGGAGAAAATAAATGCAAATTATCTGACCAAAAGGGGTGTGCAAAATATACAAACTGCTCATACAACTCAATTAAAAAAAAAAATCCAATCCCAAAATGATCAGAAGACCTGAACAGACATTTTCCCTAAGATATACAGATGGCTAACAGGCACATGAAAAGATGCTCAATAAAGATAATTATAGGAGAAATGCAAATCAAAACCATAATGAGGTATCACCTCACGCGTGTCAGAATGGCTATCATCAAAAAGTCTACAGGTAACAAATGTTGGAGAGGATATGGAGAAAGGGAAACTTCTGCACTCTTGGTGGAAATGTAAACTGGTGTAGCCAATGTGAAAAACAGTGTGGAGGTTTCTCGAAAAACTAAAAATAAGAATACCATTTTACCCTATGATGAAGCAATTCCATTCCTAGGTATATATCTGGGAAGGAAAAAAGAAAAACACTTTACTTTGAAAAGATACATGCACCCCAATATCCACAGCACTATTTACAGTAACCAAGATATGAAAGCAACCCAAGTGCCCATCAACAAAAGACCAAATTAAGATGAGACATATATACCCAATGCAATATTAGTGAAAGTGAAGTCGCTCAGTCATGTCTGACTCTTTGCAACCCATGGCCTGTAGCCCACCAAGCTCCTCCATCCATGGGATTCTCCAGGCAAGAATACTGGAGTGGGTTGCCGTTTATCCAGCCACAAAAACATTAAAAAAAAATTGCCATCTGCAGCAATGTGGATGGACCTAGAAAATATTATGGTTAGTGAAATACGTCAGAGAAAGCCAAATACTATATGATAATATTCCAAATACTATATCTAAAAAATAATACAAATGAATGTTTATGCAAAACACAGACTCACAGATATAGAAAACCAACTTGTAGATAGATACCAAATAGGAGAGGGAAAGCAGGAGGGGCAAATTAAGGGTGTGTGATTAACAGATACAAATTACTATACATAAGAGATAAGCAATAGAATATACCATAAAGCATAAGGAATTATACCCATTTTCTTATAATAACCTATAATGGAATATAATCTGCAGAAATACTGAATCATTATGTTGCACATCTGAAACTATCACAAACTATTGTAAGTCAACTATACTACAAATTTAAAAAATTAGCATGACCTGGCATGATGGTATTGCAGGTGTTGTTGAGGCAATAATTATATTTTGAATTTTTTAAATGTCCTTTGGTTATACAGGTTTTTAGATACTAGTAGGTAGAAATCTTTTTGTTCCTTCTGTCTGGTTTCTCAACAAAGTCCACAAGCCAAAGAATTAAACTGAAAAGCCAGTTAAGTTCCATATGGGTCATAGAACACTAGTGTGTGTGAAAGTCTAGACTTAAAATTATTAATATTAGTCTTAGATGAGCTGACTTATTTTGATCCCTGTTAATTTTGTTCTCAGAGAAGAGCTCTTATATTCATGTGACTTGCCCAAAGGCTTCTAGAGTCACTGTCATATGATCTCTAGTAACTTCTGAGAATGATATGTACATGAACTTAATCAAAGCTATATATATCAAGATTTTGAGTTCACTGAAGATGCCCAGTGGATTTTATTAAGTGCAGAGATAAAGAAAGGTCAAACTTAATTATTATTTAGGGCATAAATCACTTTCCTAGACTGAGGCAGAAGAAAAACTCAATGGAATTACTACACATCCAAAGCAGAAACTAAAAAGGGTAACAAAAACTAACTTTAGATACAGGAGCTTCCCTGGTGACTCAGAGGTTAAAGCACCTGCCTCCAGTGCAGGAGACCCGAGTTCAATCCCTGGGTCGGGAAGATCCCCTGGAGAAGGAAATGGCAGCCCACTTCAGTATTCTTGCCTGGAGAATCCCATGGACTGAGGAGCCTGATGGGCTGCAGTCCATGGGGTCACAACCAGTCAGACACGACAGTGATTTTACTTACTTATGCTTAGTCTCAAGAACTAAAAGATGACTAACTTTCAATCAAGATAACAGTGAAAGAGTTAAAAACAATAAATAAAGAGGTCATGTTAAGATGGAAGAAAAGCAGGAATTTAAGAATGAATTCAATCTCAGAAACTAAACTAGTCAGATATGAAAAAAGAAAACAAGAATATACTGATATATACCAGAACTATGCATTCTTAAAGATGGAATTGGTGGTGAGTAATGTATTTTAGCTGTTAATCATCAGAAAGGAAGAGTGACTGACTCCAAAGGTATCTAACAGAGGCATAGGAGGTAAACTGAAGCATGGAAGTCGCAGTGAATCAGAACAGAAATCCAACTATGGTAAAATGGTATTTTAGAGAAATAGAAAATACATAATAAGAGTAAGTGTAAAAACCACACACCATGAAGACTGAGACTGCTATTCAGTAACATAAAATCTGTACAGATGTAAAAGGTTAAAAAAAAAAAAAACTGAGAGATTATCACCGAATACCTGAAGCATTTCAGATGCATTTCAAATTACTAGCTATTATAGGATGCAATGTATGATATGGCACAGTGTCACAAAGAAAATGCCCCACCCAGGAACTCAAAGTTAGGCCTCAGGGAATGGACAGGAAAAGCTAAACTGAAGAAAAGCAAAATAAGAGGTTAAACCTTGGTTTGATGTTAAGCTGGCAAGATTTCCTTAAATCTTGGAGATAAGAATGGGCAAAATCTGTTTCATGGTGAATGCTTTTCAGTAAACTCCAAATTCCTTGACTTTCATCTCTGATATTACAGGAGATCTTACTGAAGATAAGAGATAACTGAAGAATAATAAAACCTAAGCCCAAAAGCCAACAGAAAGGGAAAGGAAGACAGGAGGCACCAACTTAAGAATAGGCTAAAATATAAACAAAAACAGAAACCAACTATGTTTATATGAAATGGCATATCCTATCATTGCTGAAGGACTTTCCTGGTACCTCAGAAGTAAAGAATCTGCCTGCCAATGCAGGAGACGCCCCTGGATCAGGAATCCTGGAGGAAGAACTGGCAACCCACTCCAGTATTCCTGCCTGGAGAATCCCATGGACAGAGGAGCCTGGAGGGCTACAGTCCATGGGGTCACAAAAGAGTCAGACATAACTTAGTGACTAAATAACAACAATCACTGCTGAAAGGAAAGTGACAAAAGGAATGTTTACACTGCCAGTGAAGTAGAACAAATCATGCAAGGTCTAGAACAGTTAAAGGAGATCGAACCAGTCAATCCTAAAGGAAATCAATCTGAATATTCACTGGAAGGACTGATGTTGAAGCTGAAGTTCCAATACTTTGGCCACCTGATGCGAAGAGCCGACTTATCAGAAAAGACCCCAATAATGGCAAAGATTGAGGGCAGGAGGAGAAGGAGATGAGTGAGAACAAGATGGTTGGGTGGCATCCCTGACTCAATGGACATGAGTTTGAGCAAGCTCCAGGAGATGGTGATAGACAGGGAGGCCTGGCGTGCTGCAGTCCATGGGGTCAGAAAGAGTCAGACATGACTGAACAACTGAATGACAACAACAAACAGTTAAAAGCAGAATAAGCAAACGATTTAGAGGAGCATGTGGCAGAAGACATACTATCTTCACTGAGTACAGACATCAGAAATATCGAAAGTACCTTATTTCATTATGGCTATTGCCCAAATAATACAAATATGTGGCACAAGAGGAGTGCTTTTATGATTTTAGTTCAACAGGCCTAAGAATTTCAGGGGAAGTGGCAAAAGTCATGGTAACACAAGGCTAAAAATGTCTTGGCACAGGCTGGGGACAGAGAAATCCAGAGACGGAGGCAGAACATCAGAGCTATGGTAATTGCAAGGCTCGAGTGTTGTGGAGCCTTGCAGAAATTGTACTTTGAGCTTTACACACTGCAAGTGATATACTCTTTACAAAAGGCAGTAAAGAAGATATACCACTAAACAGAATCTATACTTACTGTAGCACAGGAGTTCCAGGACAATACAGAAAAAAATAGAAATTAAAAGTTTTTAATGTGAAGGAAACCTTAAGGAAGAGATATCAAGTATGACCTGGTGCCTGGGGCTGTCATTCATGAAATGTATAAACTTTGCAAGACAGAAAATCAGAAACAGCTTTCAAGAAAGCAGAAATGTTCAGGTAAAGTGCTTCCACCTCTCAAAAAATTATCATAAGCATAGAGTGGCACAAGTTTGATGAATTTTTCCAGGAAAACTTTCCAAGTTATAGACACTGGCAGTTGCTGTAACTGACTAGCACCCTGGTGAGGTTGAAACCAAAACTGACTTGATACCTTGATTTTTGTGCACCCATCTTACCTTTAATATTCATCTTTAGTGATACCACTAAATCTTACTGACAAAAGTTATATGAGTCAACTGTACTATGTACTAAGTTCAAAGAATTACTAGTGTTTCTAAGTTTAATGGGTGCTGGTTGGGTAGTGTAATGAGCCTTTGCCCTACTGACCTTCTGGATTCTTAAAAAGTATGGTTGGAAGTTAAATGATTTTCCTTTTGAGGTACAAAAGAAGCCACTCCCAGTGAGAAGACATCCAAGCAACAGCTCCTGAAAACTCCCCAGCCCTAACCAGACAGGCACAATGGCTCTGATTAAGCAATATTCCAGGAAGGCAGAAATTTCGTATCTTATCCTCCAAGCCAGGCTTCAGCAATACGTGAACTGTGAACTTCCAGATGTTCAAGCTGGTTTTAGAAAAGGCAGAGGAACCAGAGATCAATTTGCCAACATCCACTGGATCATCGAAAAAGCAAGAGAGTTCCGCAAAAACATCTATTTCTGCTCTGACTATGCCAAAGCCTTTGACTTTGTGGATCACAATAAACTGTGGAAAATTCTGAAAGAGATGGGAATACCAGACCACCTGACCTGCCTCTTGAGAAACCTATATGCAGGTCAGGAAGCAACAGTTAGAATTGGACATGGAACTACAGACTGGTTCCAAATAGGAAAAGGAGTACTTCAAGGCTGTATATTTTCACCCTGCTTATTTAACTTCTATGCAGAGTACATCATGAGAAACGCTGGGCTGGAAGAAGCACAAGCTGGAATCAAGACTGCCGGGAGAAATATCAATAACCTCAGATATGCAGATGACACCACCCTTATGGCAGAAAGTGAAGAGGAACTAAAAGCCTCTTGATGAAAGTGAAAGAGGAGAGTGAAAATGTTGGCTTAAAGCTCAACATTCAGAAAATGAAGATCATGGCATCTGGTCCTATCACTTCATGGGAAATAGATGGGGAAACAGTGGAAACCGCATCAGACTTTATTTTTGGGGGCTCCAAAATCACTGTAGATGCTGACTGCAGCCATGAAATTAAAAGACACTTACTCCTTGGAAGAAAAGTTATGACCAACCTGGATAGTATATTGAAAAGCAGAGACATTACTTTGCCAACAAAGGTCCATCTAGTCAAGGCTATGGTTTTTCCAGTAGTCATGTATGGATGTGAGAGTAGGACTGTGAAGAAAGCTGAGTGCCAAAGAATTGATGCTTTTGAACTGTGATGTTGGAGAAGACTATGAGAGTCCCTTGGACTGCAAGGAGATCCAACCAGTCCATTCTGAAGGAGATCAGTCCTGGGTGTTCTTTGGAAGGAATGATGCTAAAGCTGAAACTCCAGTACTTTGGCCATGTCATGCAAAGAGTTGACTCATTTGAAAAGACTCTGATGCTGGGAGGGATTGGAGGTTGGAGGAGAAAGGGACGACAGAGGATGAGATCTGGATGGCATCACCAACTCGATGGACATGAGTTTGAGTGAACTCTTGGAGTTGGTGATGGATAGGGAGGCCTGGCATGCAGCAAAGCATGGAGTCACAAAGAATCGGACACAACTGAGCGACTGAACTGAACTGAACCTGTTTGGGACTCTAGACTTTTGTGAAATTAATCATAGGAGACCATTCAATTGATCCAAATGAAGTGTTTCTGGCAGACATAACAAGAGGCAGGAGAATACTTCTTCAACTGAAGGAGGGGGCAAAAACACTAGAGTAGCTAAAGGTAAGTAGCAGAGACAAAAAGTAATAAGTAATAGGAGACAAGTTAAAAAGCTAGACAGAGGCTAGATCATGAAGCCTTGCAGTCCACTACAAGAATTTTGGCTTTGACCCTAAGACAGAAAAACATGGAAGGTTTAGTTTAGAAGAGACCTCACTCTTATGTCTTTAAAAGGATCACTTGGGTATGTGGAGAAAAGAAATGAGAAAACTGGAAGGAAGGAGATAAAATTTCCCAGAGGAAGGATAACTATGGCTTGGATCAAGGTCGTGACAGTGGTTGCAGCAGTCAGATAACTTTTTCTCCCTCACTAGATACAGTTTCTTGAAGGAAGGTATTGTGAACTTTTCCTCCTTTAATCTCCTATAATCATTAGGATGAAACTTTCCACATAGAACATAGTCAATGTTTTTTTTTAGGAATACCTTTATGTATCTAGATCTATGCCTAAGATAATTAAGGATAATTCAACAGATTGATATTAAGAAAAAATAAGTTTTATATATGTATATACTGTCAGACAGGCATATATCAGCATTTTATAAATACCTATTAAGTTATGAGCACTTATTAGTTATTGAAGTTAAGTTCAAAATATAAAGAGAATACAAAGAATCTCAAGAGTTAAGGGCAAAACATGTGGAATCTAAAACATGGCACAAATGAACCTATTTACAAAATAGAACAAGACTCACAGACATAGAGATCAGACTTATAGTAGGGGAGAAGGACAGGGGAGAGGAATACACGAGGAATCTGGGGTTGGTGGATACAAACTATTACATATAGAATGGATAAACAATAAGGTCTTACTGTATTGCACAGGGAACTATATCCAGTCTTCTAGGATAAACCATAATGGAAAATAATATTTTAAAAGAATGTATATATGTGTAAAACCCGAATCACTCTGCTGTTCAGCAGAGATTGGTACAACACTGTACATCAACTATACTTCAACAAAAGACTGCTGCTGCTAAGTCACTTCAGTCATGTCCGACTCGGTGTGACCCCATAGATGGCAGCCCACCAGGCTCCCCCGTCCCTGGGATTCTTCAGGCAAGAACACTGGAGTGGGTTGCCATTTCCTTCTCCAATCAATAAAAGACTAGCAATTCAAAATAATAAAATTTTAAAACAATAATAAAAAAAGGAGTTAAAGGACAAAATGGCGTCAGGTAATATAGAGTTTTAAAGAAACTACAAACAGAATATTTTTTTCAAAAAAATCAAAGTAAGAAAGGACTGCATAGTAAGAGTAAAATCCCATAAAGGGAAGCAGAAATTGCATATTTGCTCTTCACAAGCACGGGATAAAATGGAGGAAATTAAAATAATAAAAAGGATGAATGAGTTTTAAGATTCTAACTCAGTTCTAATTTTTTTCAACCGCCTCCCTCTTGATAAGTTATATACACTCACTGTAGTAAATCTGGATTATTAAAAAAATCATCCATCATTTTCTGCCCACATATAACCATTATTAACATCTTGGTAATTTCTGTTTTCTAGCATGTGACTTGGGGTTGCTTAACCTCTCTGAGTCTCATCTGTCCCATTCATAAAATGAAGATTAAAAACAGTACCTATCTCACAGGCTTATAGAAAAGAATCAATAAAGAAAGTAGCACAGGGGCTGAGATACTTTTTTTCTGAAAAGGCCAGAAAGCTGTTTATGAGCCACACACTGTCCATCTCAACTACTTAACCCTGTTATATCATGAAAGCAGCCATAGAAAATACAGAAGTGAACGGGCGAAGTCCAGTAAATTTTGTTGCAAAGCAGGCAGTGTTGCTTATGTCACAGTGGCTTACAGCAAAGGCTCATAACTTGTTGGTGTGTTTGGATGACTGTGGCCTGTGTTTGTTTAGTAAGATTTGAAAATTCTTAGGAGAATCTGATTAAAAAAACAAAAACAAAAAAACTTTACACTTGCTCACCAAGGAAACGCAAGTACAACTTCTTTTGCAAATAGTTTTAGAGTTCACAGACTTCCTGAAGTCAGAAACGGCTCCTAATCTTCAAGAAATCCTGTCTCTAGTGAAGTAGCTCATTTGATTTTTATTTGCAGCACCACCCCCTTCTACAATACAGTGCATCTGGTGAGAATGGACCAGCCTATATTCAAACTGTATAGTCTTCCCACAAACAAATTTTTCCACCTAATTTTTTCATCATTATATTTTATCTTCCTAGGTCATTACACAGTCATTGAGAACACTTTTTAAGGCTGAATAGTTT
Organism: Nanger dama; assembly: GCA_917880005.1. Taxonomy (NCBI): domain Eukaryota; kingdom Metazoa; phylum Chordata; class Mammalia; order Artiodactyla; family Bovidae; genus Nanger; species Nanger dama. The sequence continues at coordinate 36,770,493 of CAKJTW010000020.1, read as the reverse complement.
ACGAGGTTGAAAAATGTTCAGCTGTTTCAGATGTTCTGGTTGCATTTTCATTTTCAACTCATTCCTTTAATTATAGTTAATATTACAATGAATTGCTTTATATTTCTCAGAAATTAATGTTGTAAGTCAAAAAGTACAAATTATTTTTAATGTTCCTAATCTATTTTGATGAATTATGGTTCAGAAAGCTTGTGGTGATTTCTGCTCCCATCATTTGAACATTAGAAATCCATTTCACCATACCCTCATGAGCATGGAATACAACTTTACTGATGACTTCTATAACCTGAGAGATCTTTGGCAAGTTTCCAAAACATGGTAAAGGATAATAAAGTCTAAAAATGCACATCCACTGCTCTGCATTAGTAAAATTTCAAGATATTAAAGGTTAATCTAAATAATATGGAGAGACAAACTTTAAAATTTTAATCATTAAGAAAAACATCTAAAATATATTCCATAATCCTCCAGCCTTCAAAATACTAGGTAATAACATGAAGTAACTGGTTTGTAATCATCATTAACTCTTGCATTTTAAAAATGACCACTAAAGTGAGCCACTGCTTCAGAGAGAAGCATATCCCACTCAAGTGGGTTGGGGGAAAAAAATTCAAAGTTTGAAAATCACTTATTAGAGAGAACTCCCGATAGCTTAAGTTAAATTTTTTTTTCTCTCTTTCACATTCATGAACATCTTTAGTTTCTGCTGCCTTGAGTATTTTTAAATCACTACTTCCACTCAATAATTGCTTAAGCATAGTATATACCGATATATATGCACAGTACTATAATAGATACTGAATGCTGATTCCTAGATATAATATATATGTATACTGGAATGGTTAAGTACACAGGCTCTTGACAGACTGGCCAAGATTCCAATCTGACTTAGGCCATTTAATCTCTCTTGGTCTAAAATTTTCTAAACTGTAAAATGAGAATAATGGCACATACCACATAGAGTAGTGGATTAAATGAGACAGAAGAGGTAAAACACTTATCACAGTATCTGACACACAGAAAACACTCAAGATATCACTTATATTCATAATCTTCAATAAAATAAGTAAACCTTTCCGATAACTAAAAATATAACACACACATAGCAAATCATTGACAAGTGATTAGTGAATATTTAGAACGTTTTAACTTCAGGGTAACTAAAATAGATATGGGTTAATTTTAGTAAACTCCAGTTATAGAACTATGTATTAGTAAATCGTGTACATGTTTTATCAGAGTATCAAATACATACACACATATATAAGGTACAAAGAACAATGCTGTGTACCCACCTATTAATATCTAATGATACAACTACTTCTCTCATTTCTTTCTCTTTTCACTTCTCTGTTTTACCATAAATGTAGCCAGAAAAGGAGGATGTCCCCTTCTCTCTCAAAGTTAATTAACTAATCAATTATTGTGTATCACTCAACACTGAATAAATACAGCTAATCAAGTTCTCTATGTCTTTACCTACCCAGACAAGCCCTGAGGAACAAAAGGATAGACTAATGGTCACTCTGTTCTCAAAATCAGCAAACGCAAATGGTTCTGCAGGTCAGTTAAATCTATCTCTTTAAGAAGCTACCATTTTAGACCTCTGTTCACTTTAAATCTCTAACCACCCCCATATACTCTCAAGAGATGAAGCTTCCACCTACCCCAAAAACTCATACAAAGCACCTCTTCCATTTGTGCTTTGAATCTTGTTATCCTTTCCCTTTTAGGATCTTATTTTACAGATTATCTTTTCTTTCATTATTTCTTCCTTTCAAATGAATCATTCTCATCACATCTTAAGCACAACAAATTCTCAATTATTTTAGGAAAAATAAAAACTTCACCTTAAACCCACAAATTCTCCAGTTTCCACCCATATCTTCCCATCTCCTTTATAAATTATCTGTATTACTATTTATATCTTTGCTTCCCACTCCTCAAACTACTCCAGTCTGACTCCTGCTCCCATCATTAAATCAAAACAGAGCTTTGCTTAAAGTCACCAAAGATCTCCATGTTAGTTCAATGGTTGGACCTCAATAGTTTTCGATGCCAATTACCATTCACTTCATCCTTCATTATCTTCTGTTTCACCATAGTTACCAGGTTTTCTCCAAGCTCTTTAATCTTTCTCAGACTTCATATCAAGTCTTAATATTTCTATCAGGCCATTTAATTGTGGAGTGTCTTCACTTCTAAGTCTTTTTCTCTGTATTATCTCTTTATGTGAGCTCATTCACATGCATGGCTTCAAATACCATTCACACAACTATGAATGACCATTCCTCACTTCTGAGCTCCAGGTTATGTAAAGCAAATCATCTCTGAGATCTCTCCTTGCAGACACCTTAAATTCAACATGTTCAAACTAAAGCAAAGAATCTCAGTCGAAGTCAACTTGCCCAAGAATGCCTGCCTGCATTTTATATATACTTTTTCTTCATAGACCTTATCAAAGTTATAGCTATATACTAAAACAGGGACAGTGCCTGTTTGATTATCACTATATGACCAATGCATTATATAGTCATTCATCAGGATTTGGGAGACTGGCTCCAGGACCATTCCCACAACCTCTACCCTGCCCACAGATACCAAATCTGCAGGTACTCAAGTGTTTCATTTAAAATGGTATAGTATTTGTATATAACCTACACATATTCTCCCGAATACTTTAAATCATCTATGGATTACTTAAATGCCTAATAAAATGTAAATGCTATGTAAATAGTTGCCAGTGTGCAGCAAATTCAACTTTTGCTTTTTGGAACTTTCTGGAATTTTCCCAATATTTTTTCATCTCTGGTTGGCTGAACTTGGGGCTGTAGAGCCGTGGATATGGCGGGCCAATTTTATAAACAATAAGCATCAACCCTAAGATCAATCACTTTTTTTCCTACTGTTTAAACACAAAGCCTTTCAACTGTTTTTCACATTCACCACTGCTTTGGGGAATTAAAGGTATTAAGTGGTTGTTATATGAGTGTCAATATACTGACCTTTAGGATCTTATGTCACACATTATACAGATTGACCTCCTCTCATATTTAGTTGCCACCAAGTGTTCCACCACAGTGCTAAACAGGTGATGCTGATTGGGTCTCATTCCAGAAAGCTGATCTATTACTGAACAGAGTGTAACACTGAAATGATGAACCAACCTGTCAGAGATAGGCTAAAAATAAAGGTGATACATATTACATGGAAGCTGAAGACTTCCTTGTATTTGATTCCTTTGAAATTACAAACTTTAAAAATACTCTCCAAATCAGACTAGGTATTGTAAAAATATAACTAGAGTTAGTATTTTAATAATTTATATTAGATTTCAAATGGCCTAATATCCTTCTCATTACATATTAATATATACTTTATTAAAATAACAACAACTTTTGACTGCAAGCCATGTGAAATCTTAGTTCCCTGACCAGGGATTGACCCCATGCCCCGTGCAGTGGAAGCACAGAGTCTTAATCACTGGACTGCTAGGGAAGTCCCAATATACATTTTAAATAGCATATTAATTGACCATATTTTATTGATCATGTTTTATTTTTCAAATGCCTCACCATATACACCTTTTACCATATCTTTCTTTAAAGTTTTCTTTTTGCTTTTATTTGTAATTAAGGTATAGTTTATCAAATTTTGGCAAGAAAATAAAGATCAGTGCCAACAATAACAGTACAATTGGTGCCTTAACGTCTGGCAGAGCTGTAAAATAATGGTATCACTCAAAGTTTTAAAGCAATGACTTCATTTAAAAGTATTTTCTTCTACTATTTTATCTACAAAATCTGAAATAAATTTCTTTAACCCAATGTTATGGATGATTACTAGAAAGCAGTAATGAATATATATTTTAATGCAAGACTGTATATAAAGAAGTTATTTAAGTTTACGCTGTCAATGGTTAACCAAAAATTATAAACCAATTCATTTTTTTAAAAAGCATTTCACATATTTTTGAGACACAAAGGAGTTCAAATTTCATCATGCTCAAAATATTCCTGCATTTATTCACAGAAAATAAGCAATCTGTGAAATAGAAAGAACTAAATAAAATGTATTTTTATATTTTATTTTTCCTCTGATTATAAAGATAGTAGATTTAATGAAGAAAATACAAAAAATAAAATAAATGTAAAGAAAAATATTCATCTATAAACATATCACTAATAAATTATCCACTATTTACAATTTGACTTTTTTTTTTTGGTCTTTTTATTTACAAAAGTGATATCACCTGCCTTCAGTGTCTTTTTCTGTTGTTATAATACCACTAACAATTTCCCATATGAATAAATATCCTTTAAATAATGACTTTTAGGGGCTTCCCAGGTGGCTCAGTGGTAAAGAATCCGCCTGCCAAGGCAGGACACATGGGTTTGACCCCTGGGTCAGGAAGAGCCCATAGAGAAGAAAATTGGAACCCACTCCCATATTCTTGCCTAGGAAGAAATCCCATGGACAGAGGAGCCTGCTGCTGCTGCTAAGTCACTTCAGTCATGTCCGACTCTGTGCGACCCCATAGACGGCAGCCCAATGGCTCCCCGTCCCCGGGATTCTCCAGGCCAAGAACATTGGAGTGGGCTGCCATTTCCTTCTCCAATGCATGAAAGCGAAAAGTGAAAGTGAAGTCGCTCAGTGTGCCCTACTCTTAGCAACCCCACGGACTGCAGCCTACCAGGCTCCTCCATCCAAGGGATTTTCCAGGCAAGAGTACTGGAGTGGGATGCCATTGCCTTCTCCTGGCAGAGCTATATTCTATGGGATCACAAGAGCCTAAACAACAGCACATGACTGTTAAGAGAAAGGATTCCATTAAATGTAACATTTTCCTAACTTTTGTTATTAGCTAATTTTTAATAATTTGCTATTACAAGTAATGTCATTATGAACAGTTAGTAGTATTCAGTGCATCACTGACTCGATGGACATGGGTTTGGGTAGATTCCAGGAGGTGGTAATGGACAGGGAGGCCTGGCATGCTGTGATTTATGGGGTCACAAAGAGTCAGACACGACTGAGCGACTGAACGGAACTGAATGCTGGAAGTCAACCTTTCATAATTGAAAGAATTGAAAGTCAACTTGAAAGTCAACCAAAAAAAGCATACTGCTAAGTTGCTTCAGTCGTGTCCAACGCTATGGACTACAGTCCACCAAACTCTTCTGTCCATTGGATTCTCTAGGCAAGAATACTGGAGTGGGTAACCATTTCTTTCTCCAGGGGGAAAGAAAAAGCATAAACAACGGCAAAGTATTTAGCTCCCTAAATACAGCCAACAAGGTCTAGGATTCACTTTGTTTTGTTTTTCCTTATTATAATAATTATATAAATAAATAACATGGAGGTAAACATCATACTTACTGAAAGAATTGCAAGTGATTACTTCTAGGGAATATGTGGGAAGGAACAGGACAAAAGTATGACCACTATTTTTTTATTATAATCGATGGCAAAATAGGAAAAAGAAAAATAAAAACACAAACAAAAAAAGGTTGCCTCTACAATATTTGGCTTACCCCAGAGAAACCCCATTCCTGCTACACAGAACTGAGATTTGATGCTTAGAACTTCAGCAACTATTTTGGATCATGATGCAAACTTGAGATAGAAGATAAAGATGACTAATAAGAAAGAACAAATGATGATAAAGCTACCATATCATTCCTACTAACCATTCAAGACTTTTCATATGAGAAATAAATATGTACTTGTTTAAACTATTTAAGTCAGTAAACAGTGGAAACAGTGTCAGACTTTATTTTGGGGGACTCCAAAATCATTGCAGATGGTGATTGCAGCCATGAAATTAAAAGACGCTTAACTCCTTGGAAGGAAAGTTATAATCAACATAGATAGCATATTAAAAAGCAGAGATATTACTTTGCCAACAAAGGTCCGTCTAGTCAAGGCTATGATTTTTCCAGTAGTCATGTATGGATGTGAGAGTTGAACTGCAAAGAAAGCTGAGTGCCGAAGAATTGATGCTTTTGAACTGTGGTGTTGGAGAAGACTCTTGGGAGTCCCTTGGACTGCAAGGAGATCCAACCAGTCCATCCTAAAGGAGATCAACCCTGGGTTTTCACTGGAAGGACTGATGTTGAAGCTGAAACTCCAATACTTTGAACACTTCATGTGAAAAGACCTTGATGCTGGGAGGGATTGGGGGCAGGAGGAGAAGGGGACAACAGAGGATGAGATGGCTGGATGGCATCACTGACTCCATGGACATGAGTTTGGGTAAACTCCAGGAGTTGGTGATGGACAGGGAGGCCTAGCGTGCTGCGGTTCATGGGGTTGCAAAGAGTTGGACATGACTGAGCGACTGAACTGAACTGAACTGAACTTCTAGCAGCAAAATGCAATTCCTCAATTTTAAGTCTTATATGACTTATTAATAAACAAAGCACATACAAAAACATAAAACTAAGTCAAAAAATAATTCCAGGAATAGTAAAAATGTATTATAATACTCTAAGTAACTGCTCAAGAAACCATATTATGTGAACTTTATACCAAGACTAAGAGATACGGATTGTATTTTCCTAAAACAATTAAATTTTAATTTAAAGAGGCATGAGTATGTATTTTGTAAAACTATGAAGTGAACTCTTTTTCTGTTAGATTGTTTATCTGTTTAAAGTGCTTGCTACACACTGTGCTGTGCTCAGTTGCTCAGTGGTGTGGGACTCTTTGCGACCCAAGGGACTGTAGCCCACCAGGCTCCTCTGTCCACGGGGACTCTCCAGGCAAGAATATTGGAGTGGGTTGCCATGGCCTCCTCCAAGGGATCTTCCCAACCCAGGGATTGAACCCAGGCCTCCTGTACTGCAAGCAGATTCTTTACCATCTGAGCCACCAGGTAAGCCCAAGAATACTGGAATAGGTGGCCTATCCCTTCTCCAAGGGAATTCTCCAACCCAGGAATCAAACCGGGGTTTCCTGCACTGCACGCAGATTCTTTACCAGCTGAGCTACCTGGGAAGCCCTTCTTGCTACCCAGGATGCACACTAGCTGCTTAAAATTATTTTATGAGATGATTAAATACTTTCTTTCAAGACAGAGTACCCATTAAGAGTTCCAAAGTAAGGTTATAGCAGGATTTCTCAACTTTGGCACCAGATAGTTCTATCGATAATTCTATTGACCACTATGAACCAGACAATTTGCTGTTAGGGCAGCCCAGTACATTGCAGGATGCTCAAAATCTCTGGCCTCTGTGCGCTAGATATCAGTAGCAAGCCCCCAAGTAAGACAATCACAAATATCTCTAGATGTTGCCCAATGTCTGCTATAAGAAATAAAATCTGAAAAACAATATAGTCATTTTTGCATATCAGTTCGTGCTTCATTAGGAACATTTGGCTTTTCTAGTTAACAATTTAGAATTGTAACATTTCTAAATTCTCTCTCAAGTTTACTGCAGGATACAAACTTTAAGTGACCTACAGATTAGATTATCTCTAATGTTCCTCTTAAACCTTCAGAGGATTTCACATGTGAGAAATATTAATAGCCTCTCTCTATTTAAGCCTATCTATGTGCTAGGTATAGTACTGAGAACCTCATATTCATACTCTCATTTTATACTTATGACATCCTCATGGGATGGCTATTTAACCCCACTATAATAAGAAATGATTTTAAAGTCTATTTTAATCAACATATTGAAGTGCTTTAAGATATGCTTATATATCATTCACTATATCCATTCTGGCACTGAACTAAGAAGGGTATCTTTAACTTGCTTAATTTATAATTTGTGATAAAAAAATTTCAATGTATCTATCTAGCAACAAAATTAAGTTGCATTACCACAACCTTCAGGTATTGGGGAAATGTTCACAGCCCCTAAGAAATCAGAGATAATTAACTGTTACTTGGAATATTTTTTATACAGTGGCATAATGAAAAAATACTTTAAAATTTTTCTATCCATTATTCCCTGAGTTCTTCAGTAAGTCTTTCTTCTCTCTTGAGCTAAAAAAAATAAAAGTCACTTTATAATTATTTGAGGATTCATTCGTAATTTCAATCTATAGTTCAGAAGAAATCGAAGGCTGGGTCCAAAAATCCCAGCTTGTTCACCTGACAAGTTAAGTTGCTCAGGCCTCAATTTCAACAATGTAACTTGCATAACAAGACCTATCTGAAGGCCTTAAGAGTTAGTAGTCCCTCAATAAAAATTACACTTCTCTTCCCTTCATCCTCAAATTAAATATAAGCTAAGGGCCAATTCTATTTAAGCATTTGTTGAAGTGTACTAATAAAAGCCAAGGGAGGATGTGATGAGGCAGTCAAACATTATTCAATGCAACTGGAGATGAACATTTTCAGTCTCCCAAATCCATCATCTCAAAAATCAGTTATAGGCTAACGGATTATCCCCTTAGTTTGAGATTTATAATTAGTAGTATTGTTTCTCAAATAGAAAGTTTATCATCAAACGCATTGAATGCATGCATAATTTTTCACTTATATTATCTACAGTCTTCTGTTTTAGTGTTTTACTCTTCCCTGTGGTAAAAGACAGAACCATTCTTGAAAAGAAGTGTTCCTTCCTCTCCCTTCACCCACACAACTAACTGCCAAGAAATTTTGATTCATATTTCTCTCTAATAGGAGGAAGAAAAATTAGAGCCTTTTTTCTCAACTTTACAAGGCTGTGTGTATCATTCATATATTGAGTTAACTGTCACCAACTCAAGTATGTGTTATCCATTTTATGTATTACTCACAACTAGTAATTTACTAATGAAGGCAAGTTACCCTTAGTGAATATTAGGAAACCATATATTTGAAAAGAAACAATCTTTAGGAATTAGATTGTATTTTGTATTCCTTTACTGGCAAATAAAGCATAATTATTATACTAGAATTCTATTAATCAGTCATAAAATGCAACTTAATTCAGGTACTCTTTTATTCCATCTTAAAGTTTTAACACACACACACAAAAAAAACACTTCACAAAGCTCACCTGCAAGGTACAACCAGGATAGGAGCCCTAAGAAGAGATCTTTTGGTAATGTAGAGTATTATAAAATATGTTATGAGATTTCAGGTAAAAGTTGATAACATCAAAGTATGTCAGTATAATACTCATAATTTAGCAATATGAAGGTTTACTAAGCTCTTCCTGTTTACTTTTATTTCCTTGGATACTTTAGAATGTAGTGGAATTTTATAAAATAGTCAACTTCTTTTGTTCTTAAAATAATTTACTGTCACTTCATACACTGTATTTCACAAGCTAAATTTATTCATTTGTTCTTAAAGTTAGTTTCAAGAAATAGAAGGAAAGTAATTAAAAGTTCTCCAAAAGTGTTCTGGCCCTCAAACTAAATTTTGCGTTCTACAGCAAATAAATTTACAAAGCTAAATGTAACCAAAGCCAAGATGCTCATTAATGATATAAAAAGCAAAATATAGATATAGATTTTCTGCCTGTGACTCTATTAAAAAGATCAATTGTAACATAATTTTACAGCAGTTTAAAACTCCTATAGGTAAATAATCTACTGAAAACATGGTTTCTACATATAAAACATAGAAGATACGCTCTGTAAAGACACAACCTCTAAATTCTTAATGCCAATACAAAAAAAAATTTAAGAAAGTTACTAAATAGAGAGCAATGCAAAGAAAACTCATGTATCCCATATAACAAGACAATTTCCACCATCAAACAAACTTATCTATTTTGGAGAAGAAGGGGATGAAATCTCCCTGAAGATGTCAACCCCACCCTTTTTCCAAGCAATCTCTCAATGCTTGGAAAGACATAAAATCAAATTTCAGCAAACATGATGCTCATTTCTGCTTAGCTTTATTTCTTACTTGCTACCAGAATGAAATTAATGGCTAACTTTAATATGTAAAGGATCCAAAAGGTTTGGATCCTTTACATATTCACTCGTTTAATTACTATCTGGATTTGAAGGTAAAGAAACTAAGGCACAAAGAGGTTAAGTAATCTGTTTAAGATAACACAGCTGGAAGTAGTGGAACCAAGATTTGAATCCTATACATCCAAGATAATAAACAAAGGAATGAGATGGAAAAGGAGCAATTAAATTTTTTCCCAAGAGTTTGCAAAATAGTGCTATGAAAGAGAACAAAATGTTAAACTATAAATATATGCAGATGTAAATGTATAGATTACATAAATTCTACCCCTACACAAATGCGGTACTTTAATATTTGATTATGCTTAAAAGTTCTAAATACATCAAATCGTTGTGGCTGTCGACCAAGTACGTAATTTACTGTCACTGTTCAGACACTGTTTTGTTGTTTTTTTCCACAGGCTAAATAAAATACACTATAATTTAAAGGAAGAGGGGATGGTGGTGATGTAACCAGAGCAATAGTTTCAGGAAAGCTACTTTCTCTATTAGCAGTTTATCAGAAAAGAGCTTGTGTGCATCGGAGAAAGGAGTAAGAAAAGGAAAGATGACAATCCCATGGCCTTAACCCCACCTCCCAAAAAAGTAACTAAATCATTGTGGGTCAGCGCCTAAGCCAACTGGAGAACTGGCCCAGCGGGATCTCGTGAGGGGATGACAGGAGACCCTAGCGGAGGGGGAGGGGGTGGCGATGACAGGAGAGGGGGCGGTAGAGAGATGGCACGCCTCCCATATCCGAAAAAGGGGAGAAGACGGGGGGCAAGAGGCGGAGAAGGGAAGGCAAGATACGTTGCCAGAGACTCCAAAAGAGGTGACAAGAAACAGGATAGGAAACACAAGAAAGGCGGGACCCTCGGGCAGAAAGGGGTCTGTCTGGGTCAGGGGAGGCATGTCAGTACAGAGCTCTCCTGCCAGCTGACCCTCCGGTCCAACCCCTCCACCCGGGACAAACTCTCACTTTCTCCGCAACCCTCAACCTGCGCGGGTCATCCCGAACCCGCTCCCCCGCCCCCCACCCCAAGCCGGATAGGTGGAGGAGGGAGCTTCATCCTCAACGCTCCTCGCTGCGCCGGTGGCGCGAGCGCCGGGCGCGAGCGCCACAGCCCAGATTCGGAGACGGGAAGAGCAGGAGAGGCAAGGAGGCCCAGGACCGGCTGACAAGTCCGGGCGGGCGGCCGACGGGCGCCTCACCTGACAGAAGCGTCGGCAGTAATCCCGACTGCTGATCCCGACGCCGCCACCACCGCAGCTGCCGCCGCCAGCGCCGCCTCTGCCGTCGCCCGCAGCTCTAAGCCCGGCTGGGCCTGGCGGGGACTCCACAATGGCCACGAGCTCTTCTCCGAGGCGTTCGGCCTCTTGGTCGCTCTCTTCCTCCGCCATGAGGCTCTCGCCGCCCAGCGCGTACCAACCCCTGCGCCGCCGCCGCTGTAGCTGCCTCGGTTAACCTCCTCCTCCTCTTCTAGTTCCCTCCCCCTTCTCTCCTCCCCAGCCGGACAGGGGCCTCTCGGCTGGCTCTACTTCCGGCTCCGCCCACCCACGCCCCCAGTTTTCATTGGAGAACGCTAGCCGCCAATCATGCACATGTCCGCCCGTCTACCACTATTGGTCAAATTTGCCGTCTGTTTGATAGACTTGCAGTCCGTTGGTCAATGTTGCTCGGCGGTTGCTGGGGGCCGCCTACGAGCTCTGCCACTGGTGGCACAGGAGGACGGGGCGCGGCGGGGGACACGGCGGCCGCCGCGGGGCTCGTTCGTGCAACAGCGGCGGCGACGGCGGCGGTGGCGGCGGCGGCTGGTCCTCCTACCTCTCCCTATTGCTCCTCCTATTCCTCCTCCTTTCCTTTCCGGCCGTGTATCGTCCACTTCCCCTAGCGACGGCCCAGATCCTACGGTACCGAGGAGCTAGGGAGGCCAAGGGTGGGCCCGGCCGTTGGTGCGGGCTTTGGGCCCGGGGCCTTCCGTCCCGAGCGGGAGCCGGGGGCGGGGCCGGGGCGCCGTTGTCGGCGGGAGGAAGAGGGAGGGGACGGGAAGCCTGACAGCGGCCGCCTCCGCCAGGCGCCTGCCGCCTCCTCCCCTGAGACTGCCGCCAACTCGGCTGTCGAGTTCCCGGGCCCACGGCCGGCAGCTGGGACTCGGCCCTGCCCAGCTAGCGGGCAGGGGGCGGTGAGACGCCGGCGTGCTGGGCTCCGCGCGGGAGGAGGGAGTCCAGACGCCGGGAGCGTCGCGAGCCCCGCCTTTCCCTCCTCCCGATCCCTGGGGCTGGGGCACTCGAGGAGGCTCAGATCGGGGCCGACGACTGAGGAGGGACTGGGCTGAGGAGAGCTGGGGTAAACGTTGGGATCCGGATTTATGGACTTAACTAGGGTGATTTTAAACACCTGCGTGGTGGCTGTTGTGGACGTTCTTCGTTTTTTTCATCCACCCTTCTTCCCCCTCCTCCATTTTTTCTTTCCGTTTGTTTTTCGTGTTTTACAGTAAAGGCATGACTTCCCAGCACCTCAGGGAAAATAGGGTGCAAGCCCAGAAACTGTTTCCCCATCACCACTTGTTGAAAAACTGATTTGAAGGCATATCCGGGTTTGAACAAACGGAAAGTGCCAGGATTTAATGCGTCTTTGGTTTTGCGCTGGAGACCCTTCACTGCTAGGTATCAAGACGAAAAAAACTGGAAACTCATCCGGTAAACATTTAAACTTGAAAACTTCTGATGAGTTTTATTTTTATCCAGTAAATGATTTGCTTCTTTTCTTTTGTTGGCCAATTACTGGCCTTAGCTTTTTAACTTCCTCGTTTAAAATATCTTTACTTCTATGGAAAACACTTTTGTTCTTCGGTTCTGTAAACTCGAGCAACCTCTACTGGGTAGATACTAGCCTCTGCAGTAACACAAACGTACTAGAAAACTTACAAGTTTTTATCATGAATAGGCCTTTCGTATTAACACAAGTGATTGCGTGTTTTATGCTTCAGAGAATAACGAACATATTAATTGTTTACACTTTGAAATCCAAAGATAGACTTTAAACATAGAATGATTTAAGCAGCAGCAGTCACAAATATGTAATGTTTTCCATAAAGAGGTTGGAACCATTCGTTATAATTGGGACTGACTTGGTATAAGATTCTACAACACATACCATAAAGTACAAATATGTGTAATGGTAATTCACTATTAAGTACGCAGGAATTGTCTTCTGCAATTGAAAACTATAGCCTAAATATTTGACACATGAGAGCCTTGGATTAACAGGTTTTTATTGGAAAAAAAAAAGAATTAAACCTATTAAAGCCTAAACTTCCCAAGAATACTGGGAAATGTTGAGTTCTCTGAGGTTATGTCCATAGGTGTCTTAATACATAAATTCTTTTGAGAGAGATTTCATGTTAACCAGCTGTGAATTCTGTAGGATAGATTAATGGAATACTCCAATGTTTTTTATTATGCTTATAAAGCATAGTTCTTCAGAACACACCTGGGAATTTTTTCTCTAGTGTATTTAAACGGAACAGAATTCCATCTGAAATCTATCAAATTCACTTCAGTTTCTTTTATCTGGATTAATGTAAGAGTTTAATCCAACAAATGGTATCATTTACAACCTTTGTTATCTCAAGTTTTCAGTGCCCATAACCTTATGATTTTGGCAATGATCAGAAAAATCTGTTGTTGGGATAAATTGAGAAATGATTAAGTTGTTTCTGAGTTAAATATTTGTGAAAATAATCAATTATTATCCCATAACAAAAAAATTGTGATTGAGCATCCATCATGTATGAGATACTGTGTTAAGTTCTTCGTTTTGGTCTAACTTAATAGTTAATAAATGAAATAAATATTAGCAAATGTAAACATTACTCTTCGATGTAAACAAAAGTGTTAGAAAAGCTTCTTTGCATATCTTGACTATCATCACCTTTTGGAAAGGTGTCTTAGTAGAGGTGTATATACGTTAAATAAAAATGACTAATTTGAGCTCTATATTTTGACTGTAAAATTTAATGTCATTGTTGCTGCTTTTAATCACATTTGGCCTGTGTCCTTTCTTGACTTTTACTTTCTTTATTCTCAGAAGAACTTTAGAAATTATATTCATCTCCATATAGAATTATACCAGCTTAATGGCTCACCTGTTTAAATAAATTTTGTACATAACTCCTTGAAGTTGTTTTCCTAAAATCTGTCGTTCCAGAATTGTGACAGGAACAAAGTTCTTTTAAAATTGAACACACATCTAAATTAGATCAGATTCATACAATTGATACCATTAATGTAGATCTGTGGTTAGATTTTTCTAAAGGATAGTGACATCTACGATAGTTGGAGTTCTTTTTTAATAGTTCAAATTTAATTTCATCAAAATCAAGGAATGGATTTAGTTGTTACTAGTAATTTTCTCTGGTTTTCCCTTCCCTTAACATATTTCAGGTAAGTTAAGACTTAATAGACAAGTCTATTAATAATTTGAATGAAACTTTCTGAAGCCTTTAATCTTAAAATGTTTATACCTACCTTTTATTTTTGCTTCCTGCATGAAGTGTTATAACATTTATCTTTGTTTCTCTTGTCTTGAAAGAACCCCATTCAAAGTCAGAATGGAACGATTTGTAGTAACAGCACCACCTGCCCGAAACCGTTCTAAGACTGCTTTGTATGTGACTCCCCTGGATCGAGTCACTGAGTTTGGAGGTGAGCTGCACGAAGATGGAGGGAAAGCTCTTCTGCACTTCTTGCAATGTGGTTCTGAATCATGTTCGCAAGTCTGCCATTAGTGACCACCTCAAGTCAAAGACTCATACCAAGAGGAAGGCAGAATTTGAAGAGCAGAATGTGAGAAAGAAGCAGAGGCCTCTAACTGCATCGCTTCAGTGCAACAGTACTGCGCAAACAGAGAAAGTCAGTGTTATCCAGGACTTTGTGAAAATGTGCCTGGAAGCCAATATCCCACTTGAGAAGGCTGATCACCCAGCAGTCCGTGCTTTCCTGTCTCGCCATGTGAAGAATGGAGGCTCCATACCCAAGTCAGACCAACTGAGGAGAGCATACCTGCCTGATGGATACGAGAATGAGAATCAGCTCCTTAACTCACAAGATTGTTGACAAGGAGGTTACCACCATTGTGATCAAGATAAATAATGTGGAGTATTAAAAGTTATGTGTTGATTGTGTGGTTCATTTTTATATTTATTTCATTTTAATCATGTGATGCAGAATAGTTTTGCAATGTATATACAGTTGCAGGCAAAAATTAAAAAAAAAACAGCAAAATGTACTGTTAATTTTAGTCACCAATGGTGTAAAGCAAAACTTAGGGTTTAGAGTGTGCTAGGATACCTGAAACCTGATGGTTATCTTTAAAATTGATGGTTTTTCTCCTGAAATGTTTGTGCATGGAAGAACTGCCCTGCTTTTTACCCTGTTGCCATGTATAATTATTCCTTGTGAGATTACTTAATTACTTGGATTGACGACTAGCCTAGGAAATTGAAGCTGCTGTCAGGCAATACCACTCACAGTAACTTAAAGAAATTATTTCCCTGATTAGAGGATCCTCAAAAAAGAAGGGAGGGTGGGAAACTATTCTTATGTCTTCAGATTCCTAGCAGAAAAAGACTGTTTATTGCAGACTGTGCTTTACTTGTATATGATATAGTTACCTTAACTATCCTTCTGTTCCTCACTGTCTTACCCCTCCCCTTTTTTTTCTCCTTTTTTAAGGCTTCTTGTATTTAGTAGCAGCTTCAAGTGACCAAAAGACTGAAATCTTCATGGCAGCGCCAAAGCCACTGGGAATTTTGCAGTGATACGATTTTAGTCTCTAACTATAAACAGATTTTTGAACCATAGGCTTTCATTTCAAGTGTCATTCTGAATTTGCAAACTTCTTTTTTATGTCATAGTATTAAAAGACTTCAAGATTGGCATTTTAATTTAAACAAGTAGACGTTTTATGATTGAGTTTCCTGTTTTTACAGAGAATTAGCAATTTTTGGCTGACAAATCAGATAATGAGATTACTTTTATGCATTAATTTTCCATATGATATTTTAAAAGTTTATTTAGATAAATAGACTAGAAATAAGTTTACTTACTTTCACTTTTACGTGCTTTGCCTCTGGTGGTACAAGGTTTTTAAATATAGATGATAAACCATTGTCTAGAAATACTGGCAAGGTTTTTTGTAGTAGTGATCTGGCAGTATCCTGCATAACTGTTTGGGTGAGGAAATAAATCAGTTCTGTTAAAGGTCAACCATGTTCAGGAAATGAGCTCTATCTGAACTTCACTATCCTGTAAGGTTATTAAAGTAGCTTAGCCCAGTTGTCTTTGTTGCATACCGAAAATATATTTTTTAAAAATTGAACAGCTGAAAAGTTGGACTAGAGCTTTAAAAAAAAAGTCTTAAATTCTTTGAAAACATTCAAGTTAAAAGTCTTTATAAAATATATCTCTATTACAAGCACTGATAATTGATGCCCTATGTGATGTAGAGGGAGCTATCTTTGAGATCATTTTACCACAAATCTTCATTTAAAAAAGCCAAAGTAAGTAAGAAAAAGATGTTTTTCAGAAACAGCTTTCTATATCTTTTTGGTAGATTTAAGTTCCTAGTTTGGGTTGTCAAAGTGCCCATCTGATTTTAGGTTTATGTGAGGGTTTTTTGGTGGTTTTCATTTTTAAATAAACCTGCCACCAAAAAAGAAAAATCACTTGTCAAAATTTGAGCTACCAGATTTTCTCATGTTCAGTTATGTTAAAGTAGCACAATTAATGCCCAGAATAGTGCTCTCATTGATAAAGCACATGCAAGAGGAGACCAGCAGCAAAACATAACCAAAATGTACTTTGTTTTTACTTCCTTTAATAAAGGATTTGCAGGCAACCATGTTTGATTTGAATTATCTAAGATGGTACAAGATCTACAAAGCTAGGAAAATAAAATTGAGTTTTATAGCATTCTTTTCAGAATACAAAGGTTAGATAAACAATCATTCTAATTTTTCAAGACTCATGAATCAGCTCCCTATTTAGATACTAATTTGCAATAACAGCAAACACGTAGTGGCAGAAAGCTCTGAGTAGTCCTCAGCAGTAAACTGGATGATGTTGCACCGGAAAAACACCAATAATTCACATTTGAGTATTTAGTAGTTAAAACTAATTTGATAATCATTTAGGTCCCCTATAGTTTGATATATTTCTCCAGGCTCCTAACTTTTCACACATACACTATATCTAGAGGCATAATCTATCCTGTTAAGATTATATCATGTCCTTAGAAGCATTTTCCATCCTGTTGTGGAGGTTTAATATGTTTCTTTACTGATTGTGAAATTTTTGTTCCCTGAAACTGGTTAACTTTACTTCATAGTTAAATAGATAAGGCAGAATGATTGTGTTAGCCTGCTCAAACTGGTACAAATCTGTGAAACCATGGTTGGCATACGCTGAATAACGAACAGAGTATCTAAGAGGCATATGCTGCTGTGGTGTGTAGTGGACATGTGTACAGACGCTTTCAGTCTTAACTGTAGTGTTAGTGTGATGCTATACTATTGGAAAAAAATAGCACTTTTTTTTCTATTTTATAAGTTGTATGCTAAATATAAGATTTGTTATGTTTCATTTATAAACTGCCTTCAACACATGCTTACCTGTTAAAATAGCGTTTTCTCAAAGTATGGTAGTATGTCTTCCAGAATCTCACTATATGCTTACAGTAAATAGTTCCTAACTTGTTGAAATGTTAAATTCCTTGTTGGTTTCTTTCGATTCTCTGGGGCATATAGCAAGCCTGAAAGACATAATCATTTCTTACAGGGTGAAAATTTAGAAAAATTGCATATTGGAGCCTAAACAGTTATTTTATTCATTATCATCTTTGAGTAAGACTTGTTTTATTTTAAACAAATGCTACTTCCAGTTAAGGCATTTGGCCCTAATGAATTTTCAGGGACCAAAATACTTTAAAGTTCTGCATCTTAAAATTGTAGCCAATTGAGTATCGGCTTGGGATTGTTCAGAAGTATTCATTGCTTAAAAACTATTGTAAGTGACTGTTGGCAAGATCTTCAAGCAGAAAGTTCCACATTCAGATTTTTGCCTGAAAGAATCTGTACGTAAATGTTAATGGAAAATACATTTTTAAAAAATGTAAGGTGGCCCAAAACAAAAGCCACAATTTGTCATTTGGTGCTTAGTGTTTGTAAGGGCTCTCTGGTTTGACTTGCTCCAGCTGCCTTTAAATGAGTACAGATCACTTTCAAACACGTTTATTAAATGAAAAATTTATTCTATAATTTAATTGAAAATCTTAGCCTAAAATGTTTTGGCTTCTAGTCCACCCTGATTAAAATGTGAATAGTGAAGTGACTATCCTAAGCCTGGTTTATCTCAATCCATACTACCATAGATTTCTGAGGTAAATACAGTTCTTACGTAGTGGTATTCTACTTGTATCCAGAATACTGTATTCATTAAAATTTTACTATGTTCATTTGTGTATTCCCTTGCTTATTTTTTTTTGCTCATGCATGTATACTTAGTATAAATTGTTGCTTTTAAAGTTTTGTCTCTGTGACTTTTAGAAATAAATTTCAAAAGTTATTTCAGAATTTTTTGAATGCATGTTTTGTGGGTCAATAGCATATATTTCATAATTCCAACAGATAAAGTTTTATGAGTATAGATTTATTTTCCTACTAGTTACATCTCTCTGAAAGATTATCGGTCCTTAGCCCCAGTATCAAAGCATATTCTGTCAAATCAAATTCACATCATAGCTACAGATAGCCCCTTTCCCCTAAAATTATATAGGTAATATTTAAACACACTTAATCAGTACTTTTAATTGGAAACATACTGTAATTTTCTACCTTTAGAAATACTAACAATGGAAGACAAGGGCCTAATTTGCATCTCATAAGTCTTGGTGGGATTTTGAAAGATTTGCTATATCCTTATTCAGCACTGGAGGAAAATGTATAGAAGTGGAAACTGTCTTTTATTAGTTTTACATAGTTTTGAGGGCAAATAGTCCTTTTATTTACTGCTATTTGTAAAATATTAATGAATTTATATTTTTTGGTGATTCCCCTGGCGGCTCAATTGGTAAAGAGTCTGCCTGCAATGTTGGAGATCTGGGTTCGATCCCTGGGTCTGGAAGATCACCTGGAGAAGGAAATAATTCACTCTAGTATTCTTGCCTGGAAAATCCCATGGACGGAGGAGCCTACCAGGCTATAGTACATGGGGTTGCAAAGAGTCAGACACGACTGAGCGACTTTGACTTTTCAGTGAATTTATAAAGTACTTGCCTTGTTTTTTTCTGAGGTCAAAATGGTAGGTAGGGCCTTAAGAAATTTGTCAGTACTCATTTCCAGTTTAGTATCTCTAAACCATCAGAGACTTATCTTCATTTTTCCTAAAGAATCTCATAACCTTTATTAAATGTAAACCAATTGAATGTATGTGCTTTTGAGTTTGATAATAGTTCCCTTTTTTTCCGTGTAAATTGAGTTGTATTATGCACCTATACTATGGTATCTCATATTGCAAAAAATATTCCTGGGATCAGACTAGCTAACCTAGCCCAGTGAAGATTAAAACTAGCAAATAGAATAGGACTTGTGATGCATTTTATACATATGGCACGACTTCCATCATGTTACTTGATTTCACTTGTTTTATATGCATACTACTATGGATGAATGCTTGGTGCACTCTTGTTTAAATGGTGGAATCATAATTTAAAAGTTCATGGCCTCAAGTTCTTGGTTAAACATGAGTAATGTGCAGTCAACTAGTACTTAGTTCTTATTGTGTGCTTAAAGCTACTCTAGCCACTGGGGATACATGAGAGAAAATAAAGATTTGTTGCCACAACACAGTGATGGGGGCAGAAGAGTGGGAGAGCACATCTCTTTTCTAGCCAACTTCTGTAAACCAATTCTTTGTAAGACTAGTAAATTACCAACAAAACACTTATCATTGGTTTTATCTTGATTGTCCCAGTCTTATTTTGTACAGAAGCAATAAAAATTGAAAATTTGCAAAATTGTCTGCATATCCTTGAAAATCTGGTAGTGTGTTTTATCGATAAAATATAAATTTCTATATTAAAATCTGTTAAACAGTGAAAGTGTGAGTCAGTCATGTCTAACTCTTTGTGACCCCATTGACTAGCTCACCAGGCTCCTCAGTCCATGGAATTCTCCAGGCCAGAATACACTAGAGTGGGTTGCCATTCCCTTCTCCAGCAGATATACCCAACCCCAGGATAGAACCAGGGTTTCCTGAATTGCAGGCAGATTCTTTACCATCTGAACCACCAAGGAAAGCCCTATTAAACAATGGGACCGACCAATATAAATGCCTGTAATATAAGAACCTGCCACATTTTACTGCAATGCCCATGATAAATTAAGTGTCACTGAATACTGGATATCAAGATAATCACTGGTGTACTTCATCGATTAAACACTAATGATTATGATCTAACCTCCTGGGTTGATAAGTATATCAGATGACAGATTCCACAATCCACAATCTTGTCTGTTTAAGCATACAAGGAATCAGGATGTAATAGAACACAGTGACTTTTTTATTTTTTTCTTACTATGCTCATTTAGTACCTATTCAGTAGTAATAATTTTATGCATTCCTTTTAATCCAACAAATTCCACTTTTATGAATATATCAGAAAGAAAATAGCAAATGTATAAAGATATATGTAAAAGTTCATTTTAATATTATAAAAAAACTGCAAGTGCTATGAATGTCCAGCAGTACTGGCTGCTGCTGCTGCTAAGTTGCTTCAGTCATGTCCGACTCTGTGTGACCCCATAGACTGCTCCTCTGTCCCTGGGATTCTCCAGGTAAGAATACTGGAGTGAGTTGCCATTGGAATGGTCCAAAATTATGACACAGGCATATCATTACACTATTCAAGTGATCTAAAAGAACAGATTAAAAGATATACAATGTTAAATTTACACACACACACACACACACACACACTAAATACAAAGTGTATTTTGGAGAAAATGTTATACAAAGCACAATATGTTTTTATGTGGTTAAAAAAATACACCAAATGATTCAGATTAAGATTACTAACAAGTGGTGGTATTGAATGGGGCTGGGGGCAATATTTACCTTGTTTTACATACTCTTGTATGTTGACTTAAAACAAGCACATGTTATCTGTGTCATACACACAGAATATATAGTAGACTTCATTGAAACATGCTACCATTACAGTTATATTCAAACTATAAAGAGTAGCAATATCACATAATTCATCTATCTTGTTAATGAGATTACTAAAAAATTTTAATAGACGAACAAATATTTCTAAACATCATTTTTGAATCCTTTAAAATTTACCTTCATAAAATTTAGTTGCATATTTACAAAGTAAAGTCAGTTTCGTTTCCCCAAGTTACTCATTTCTAAGTATGTAATGGGGAATCAGTTTCAAAATTGTGACTTTAGTATCCCTGTATTCTATAGATAGCCTAAATTTTCTAGTTTTTTACAGCAGTTATAAGGACTACTACACAATGTTTCAATAATAACTATGACAAACATAAATCTAATATTAAGCTGCTAAAACCCTGTAGATATTTCCTAATATGTCAGGTAATGATGATAAGATGAATGTCATAAAATATCATCAGGTAGTTTCTCTATGTAACACCTTAATATCCTATTTCAGAAAACCAGCACTAGATCAGGACTGGAACTCCATGTCTGATAATCATTGGTAACTCAATTATGTTCCTCTCCATGAAGGTCGCTATTGTGGACTGTACATTTTTCTGAATACTCTTTTTCTGCTAGGGGATGACCTAACATCTCCTTGCTTACTCCCACAGCACAACAGTACTTTCTTTACTATTGAGCTGGATACTATGTTTCTTCACATTTTCCACATTCGTGGAACAAACATTGTGGCCAACCCAATATTTAGTATAATAGTAACAAAAAACAAATAAGATGAAGTCTTTCCCTGTTACCAACGGCCTGCCATCAGTCCCTAAATTTTCTTTCCTATCTGATGTCCTTTTTCTTCTCTGATGCTTTTTCATCTTCTTCCCTTGTGGATTTTTATGCTATTTAAGAATAGCACAGCTATTCTTTGACTAACACAGAATATTATCAACTTACTGTGAGATCACCAGAGTTGTAAGTAGGAAATTCATGTCTAGATCCCATGTAGTCATTAATCCACACTTTTAGATGTACCTGGAGTGTGAAATCAAGTGGGCCTTAAGAAACTACCACAAAGCTACTCAAGGTGACAGAATTCCAGCTGAGCTATTTAAAATCCTGAAAGATGAGGCAGTTAGAGGGCTGCACTCATATGTCACCAAGTTTGGAAAACTCAGCAGCGGCCACGTGACTGGTAAAGGTCAGTTTTCATTGTAAACCCAAAGAAGGGCAGTGCCAAAGAATGTTCAAACTACTGTACAATTGCCCCTGTTTCACACACTAGCAAAGCAATGTTTAAAATCCTTCAAGCTAGGCTTCAGCACTATGTGAACTGAGAAATTCCAGATATACAAACTGGATTTAGAAAAGGCAGAGGAACCAGAAAAAAATGGCCAACATCTGCTGGATCATAAAGAAAGCTAGGGAATTGCAGAAAAACATCTATTTATGCTTCATTGACTATCCTAAAGCCTTTGTGTGGATCACAACAAACTGTGGAAAATTCTTCAAGAGATGGGAATACCAAACCACCTGACTTGCCTCCTAAGAAATCCCTATGCAGGTCAAGAAGCAACAGTTATAAAGGGACACTGAAAAACAGACTGGTTCCAAATTAGAAAAGGCTGTATATTCTCACCCAGCTTATTTAACTTACATGCAGAGTACAACGTGCGAAATGATGGGCCAGGTGAACCACAAGCTGGAATCAAGATTGCCAGGAGAAATATCAATACCCTCAGACATGAAGATGACACCACCCTTATGGCAGAAAGCGAAGAACTAAAAAGCCTTTTGATGAAAGTGAAAGAAGAGAGTGAAAAAGCTCGCTTAAAACTCAACATTCAAAAACAAAAATCATAGCATCCCGTCTCATCACTGCATGGCAAACACGTGGGGAAACAATGGAAACAGTGAGAGACGTGATATTTTGGGGCTCCAATATCACTGCAGATGCTGACTGCAGTCATGAAATTAAAAGACACTTGTTCCTTGGAAAAAAGCTATGACCAAGCTAAACAGAACATTAAAAAGCAGAGACGTTACTTTGCCAACAAAGGTCCATGTAGTCAAATGTATGGCTTTTCCAGGAGTCATGTACAGATGTGAGAGTTGGACTATAAAGAAAGCGGAGCGCCGAAGAATTGATGGTTTTAAACTGTGATGTTGGAAAAGACTCTTGAGAGTCCCTTGGCCTGTAAGGAGATCCAACCAGTCCATCCTAAAGGAAATCAGTCCTGAATATTCACTGAAGCTGAAACTCCAAACTTTGGCCACCTGATGCAAGAACTGACTCCTTGGAAAATACCCTGATGCTGGGAAAGATTGAAGGCAGGAGTGAAGGGGACAACAGAGAATGAGATGGTTGGATGGCATCACTGAGTCGGTGGACATGGTTTGAGCAAGCTCCAGGAGCTGGTGATAGAAAGGGAGGCTGGCATGCTGCAGTGACTCTTAGCAGAGTCACAAAGAGTCGGACATGACTTAGTCATTGAATGACAACAAGGAGAGTGAAAAACCATTCAAAAACAAAGATCATGGCATCTGGTCCCATCACTTCATGGCAAATAGAGGGAGGAAAAGTGGAAGTAGTGACAGATCTTATTTTGTGGGGCCCCAAAGTCACTGTGGATGGTGACAGCCCCCATGAAACTAAGACACTTGCTTCTTGGAAGGAAAGTTATGACAAACCTAGACAGCATATTAAAAAACAGAAACATCACTTTGCCAACAAAGGACCGTATAATCAATGTTATGGTAGTCATGTACAGATGTGAGATTTGGACCATAAAGAGCACTGAAGAATTGATGCTTTCGAGTTGTGGTGCTAGAGAAGACTCCTGAAAATCGCTTGGACTGCAAAGAGATTAAACTAGTCTATCCTCAGTTCAGTTCAGTTCAGTCGCTCAGTCGTGTCCAACTCTTTGTGACCCATGGACTGCAACACGCCAGACTCCCTATCACTAACTCCTGGAGTTTACCCAAACTCATGCCCATTGAGTCGGTGATGCCATCCAACCATCTCATCCTCTGTCTTCCCCTTCTCCTCCCGCCCTCAGTCTTTCCCAGCATCAGGGTCTTTTCAAATGAGTCAGGTCTTCCCATCAGGTGGCCAGAGTATTGGAGTTTCAGATTCAACATCAGTCCTTCCAATGAACACCCAGGACTGATCTCCTTTAGGATGGACTGATGGGATCTCCTTGCAGTCCAAGGGACTCTCAAGATTCTTCTCCAACACCACAGGTCAAAAGCATCAATTCTTTAACACTCAGCTTTCTTTATAGTCCCAACTCTCATATCCATACATGACTACTGAAAAACCACAGCTTTGACTAGACAGACCTTTGTTGGTGAAGTAATGTCTCTGCTTTTTAATATGCTGTCTAGCTGGTCATAATTTTCCTTCCACGGAGTAAGTGTCTTTTAATTTCATGGCTGCAATCACCATCTGCAGTGACTTTGGAGCCCCCAAATAAAGTCAGCCACTGTTTCCACTGTTTCCCCATCTATTTGCCATGAAGTGATGGGCATGGCATGCCATGATGCCATGATCTTATTTTTCTGAATGTTGAGCTTCACCCAACTTTTTCACTCTCCTCTTTCACTTTCATTACACAGCTCTTTAGTTCTTTTACACTTTCTGCCATAACAGTGGTGTCATCTGCTTATCTGAGGTTATTGATATTTCTCCTAGCAATCTTGATTCCAGCTTGCACTCCATCTAGCCCAGTGTTTCTCATGATGTACTCTGCATATAAGTTAAATAAGCAGGGTGACAATATACAGCCTTGATGTACTCCTTTTCCCTATTTGGAACCAGTCTGTTGTTCTATGTCCAGTTCTAACTGTTGCTTCCTGACCTCCATAAAGATTTCTCAAGAGGCTGGTCAGGTGGTCTGTATTCCCGTCTCTTTCAGAATTTTCCAGTCTATTATGATCCACACAGTCAAAGGCTTTGACATAGTCAATAAAGCAGAAATAGATGTTTTTCTGGAACTCTCTTGCTTTTTTGATCGTAAAGGAAATCAATCTTGAATAGTCATTGGAAGGGATGATGCTGAAGATCCAATACTTTGGCCACTTGATGCAAAGAGCCAACTCTTTGGAAAAGACCCAGATGCTGGGAAAGACTGAAGGCAAAAGGCAAAGGGGATGGCAGAGGATAAGATGGTTAAATAGCATCACCAACTCAAGGGACATGAATTAGAGCAAACTCTGGGAGACAGTGGAGGACAGAGGAGCCTGGCATGCTGTAGTCCATTGGGTCGCAAAGGATTGGACACAGCTTAGCAACTGAACAATAACAATTGTATTGAATCTACAGAAAAACAGGTTCAGGTTGGCGCAAAAGGAATGAGGTCTAGGAAAGAAGGTCTCCAAGGAAACAAATGGAATACATATTATTTTGTATTACATTCATATTATTTCTTTGATAATTTATTCTCCTTCATTTATTCCATCCTGTTTTTTACTTCTAAGACCTCTATCTTGTTTTCTGAACATTTTCTTTGCACCACATCCCATTTTAGGTTTATGACTGCAGAATTTTCTTTTATCTTGTGACATCTAATTTTTAAAAAGCTTTCTTCTGCTCTTGCACTGTCTTTGTTTCCTCCAGGCTCTTCTATTTTGACTGCTTAATTTTAATCTATCTCTTCCTAATTGGAAACATTATTTAAGTATATAGTGATTCATAGATGTTCATTCGTATCTGAGAACTAAATAGCTGATTAAAATCCATATGTGCATAATGGGACCTGGCAACAAGTAATCAGAAACAATTTTTGAAGAACTCAAAAATCAAATTGTTGAAAATCTCTTATTTAAGTACTCTCAGTTTCTTTAAACTCACAGAGAGAAGGGTGACAAATGTAAAAATTAATAAAGAGAAAGCTCAATCAAGTAGAGCCTAAAGATCAGAAGGGGAGCTCTCAAGGCCTGAAATGATGGTAATGATGGCAGAACCCAACAAGAAAAAGAAAGACACCTATGCTTTCCTAGCAAGCACTCAGCCAATGAAAAGCCATGAACTCTTTAAGACAACCTGTCCAACTTCTTTTTCCCTTTTAAAAAGCATTCTCATTCCTTACCACGTGCACAAATTTTTGTTTTCAGTACATTTATTTTTATAATTAAGTCATATTTGTGGATATTTCCCTTTGACTTTCCAACTATAGTTTTAATAGCTTTCTTTTAAATAAATCTTTTGAAGTATAAAAAGTAAGTGAATGTAAAACATACCAAGAAAATAATAGCACTTGTGAGACTCAGGTACAGCAAAATCCTCAAAGGCACCGTGTAATGCTATACAAATACGACAAAACACAAAACATGATGTGGCACAGAATGGCTAGTTGCTTAACAAACCTGCAGACAGGGAACTGCAGATCCCAGCCTCCCTTCCCAGGTGATGGAGTTCTGGAGTGGAAGTCAAATTTTAATCTCCATCATGCAATCTTCTATTCTCTTCCTCCTCTGATGACTGAACTCCAGGCTCTTGTGAAAGGACAAGTTTGGGAGTTGAACTGTGTTCCTACAGAAATAATAGCAAAAGGTAATTTTCCTGGATGACAAGCCATATTGATGTGTGCTGTTTCGTCATCTAGGAAGATTTCCCTCTAGAAAGTCTTTAGGGCAGTGAACTTTATTTCACTTAATCGGTTGATAGTATGATGGAGAGACACACACAGAAACACCCTCATTCACTCCACACGCTTGTACCTAGTATTCTACTGGTTATACTCCTTGCTCTGAGGTTTTTATTACATTATGTACAATAACTATGTTTTTTCTTTTATCAGCATTTGAATAATCAACAAAATTCATCATATTACTTAAGATAATCTACTTTCTGAGGTTTTAACGAAGAATTTAATACAGGCAAGGAACACTCAAATTACAAATACATCTCATTTGTTCATTGTAGCAGGTGCATAGTAGGCTTGAAAGGATTTGGAAGCACCTTCTTCAAATTGTGGGTGCATGACCATAAATTAGTAAAATCACATAAAAAAAATTCCAAGGTTAAAGATTTTCACTACTTAAGACTGACTTTTATCCAGTTAGTACCAAACAGGGTTCTTATAATAATGAGAGAATGAATTAATTTCTTAATATTACTTACATATGTGTGAATTGTTCTTTTGTGTGTATGTGTATCTAACAAATTTCTAATCATGGGTGACATATACTCACTATCTATTATGTTTCTTGACTTATATTTTATGATGTCACTTTCATTTATTCAACACATATTACTGGGTACAAACTACTCAGGTGTTGTGAGAGCACTCTGCTCTAGACCTAAGGGGACACAAGACTAGGCTGCTATTCTCAAGAAGAAGCTCTAATAGGGGAGAATATGGAGAGAGAAGAAAACTGCAGCATAGTACAACAGAGCTTCCCAGGTCATGCAGTGTTAAAGAATCCGCCTGCCAGTGCAGGAGATGCAAGAGACACAGGTTCAATCCTTGGGTCTGGAAGACTCACTGGAGAAGGAAATGGCAAGCCCCCTCCAGTATTCTTGCCTGAACAATTCCATGGGCAGAGAGGCCTGGCAGACTACAGCCCATGGTTTGCAAAGATCTGGACATGACTGAGTACACGTGCACACACGCACACAGCACAAGTTCACTCTAGTGAAATAAAGGAAAATTAAAATATTAGTGAGGTAAATATTTCTGGCTGGTAAAGACGATACTATTTTTTGATGTTAGTTAGTGTATGGGAAGAATGACTATCTCAAATTGCTAAGACAATACAAATGATTCTAGATACAATTTGGGAACAAGCTATAAAAACCTTAAAATGTGCAAACCTTTTGGTCCAGAGATTTCACTTCTTTGATTCTGTCATATATAAATATTCATGAATGTATGCAACCAATATGCTTCTAGATTATTCACCCAGTGTTGCAATTATTAGTAAAAAAAAAAAATCAAAATGGTTAATTAGTATATTTTCTAAACCAGCCATAGGATTGAATGCTGCTCAACTTTTAGAAAAATATACTGTAGAAGAGGATTTAGACATGAAAATTATTTCACATCATGTTTTTAAATGAAAAAAAAAAGAAATTACAATATATCCACCCTTAGGTATTTACATTTACCGTGGCTCAGAGGTTAAAGCGTCTGCCTCCAATGCGGGAGATCTGGGTTCGACCCCTGGGTCGGGAAGATCCCCTGGAGAAGGAAATGGTAACCGACTCCAGTATTCTTGCCTGGAGAATCCCATGGATGGAGTAGCCTGGCAGTCCACGGGGTCGCAGAGTCGGACACGACTGAGCGACTTTACTCACTCACTGGGTAACAGAGTCACAGGGAGTTTTATTTTCTGGTACATGCGTATGTATACTTTCTAATCTGGAAATATCCCTAGAGCAAACAACTGACCATTAGGTAGTGGGAGCCTATCGAACCCATTACAAAGAGAATCTGTCATATATGTTATGCTTTTATGAATGTGAGAGGTACCTAAGGTATGGTGGTCATATTTAGAATTATACTCTGAAGGATCTGCATAAAAGATGTCAATTGTTTCCCTTTATGTTCAATACTCTGAAAATTCGGGAATCATTGATACTTTTGATCATCTTTTATAAATTTGACATCGTCCTTCTTTACCCAGCTGCTTCTATGACATACTAGCATGTGTATGGTACTTAATAGCCTTT
This sequence comes from Nanger dama, assembly GCA_917880005.1. Taxonomy (NCBI): domain Eukaryota; kingdom Metazoa; phylum Chordata; class Mammalia; order Artiodactyla; family Bovidae; genus Nanger; species Nanger dama. The sequence continues at coordinate 36,741,683 of CAKJTW010000020.1, read as the reverse complement.
CTTTTTAAAGAATTTTGTCTATACTTTCAGTCTTAAAACAGCTAGAGCTGATTGATAGTGAACTCATAAAGTAGGTGCTATTTCCTGAGTGATGAGAATAGTCTACAGGAAAAGTACTGTCAAAAATTTTTAAACTTGTTCCTGGCATTTGAGAGAGTTGTTTGTCACCTTGACTGAATGAGATTTGTCATTTCCGTGGAGTGAGATTTCTTATAATGACTAAATTTCTCTTAGTTATTTATAAAATCAATTAAATGAATAAATGCATTAATTATAAACCTTGGTGTTATAATTTTACCTACTCAAGTGCTGTTTATCACCTGTATCCTCATTACCAGGCAAGCAGCCTGAGGAAAACCAAGTTTGCCAATAAGTTAAGATGAAATCTACAGTTAATTTGCCTTTTATAGGTTCTTTAAGAGGGGTTAGTTTTCTACTAGATATCCGAGGTAGGGACTAACCAGCCAGTAGGTTCCTGTGGAAGGAAAATGCATTCTATTGCGATAGCCAAAAATTCATTCAGATTTTCCCCAAAGATGTTATGGGAAAAATGAATGAATTTTTGGCCAACCCAATATTTTCCACAAGAAATTATCCTGTTAACAGTCAAGAGTCAGTGGTTGCATAAGGCTAAAGTGACCAGAATTGTGTTAAGAGACAGGAAGGATGTAACTGGTTAATCAGAGGAAATTCAATCATTTCTATGGCTTGGTGTTCTGAATATGGTTAATGTGGCATTTAAAAATATTTTTCCCTATAGAGCACAGGGGAACTCTACTCTGTGATGACCTATAGGGAAAAGAATCTTAAAGTGGATATAGGTATACGTATAACTGATTTATTTTGTGTACCTCTGGAACACAACATTATAAATCAACTATATTCCAATAAATTTTTTTAAAAAAATAGTTTTTTAGTTTTCTAATAAAATTCCATTTGAAAAATATACCAACAAAAAACATATATGCTATTTGTACAACTGAAGAGGATCAATGAACCCTCATTGTTACTTTAGGTTCATCCATTAATTATTTGCATGATTTGAACAAGCTTGTGTAGACTTCTGTGAGCCTTAGATTTCACTCCTGTGAAATGCCAAATTTAGTCTATGTGGTTCCCAAAATACTTTGGGGTTTACATCCTATCATTTAATAATAATGATAAAAAGTCTGTGCATGCTGAGATGCTTGTAATTGCACACTCAATCTGTTTCTAAAGAGCAAAGAGACTGGAAGTATTTAAACAGTGGGAGGCAAAGAAGGAAAGAGTGAGGAGTAAAATGAGTGTTATGAAATTTCTGCCTTCACTTTTCATTCATATTGGTATATAAACAACTTGGGCATAAATATAAAATATCTTAGTGTAGACTTATATTAAAATATAGACAGTAGCATAATACAAGGTACAATGTAATATAGCTGCAGCAGTATTACTCAGAACAGAGAGGAACAAAAAGTTTCTTTCTTTTGGGTACTGAAAAAAATATATTTAAGAATATCATTTCTATGCAAGAATTGCTGAATGGTAATTGGGCTGTTTGGTGGATCAAAAATAACTCCTAATTCTTTGACATTCCTCCTAAAACTGCGATACTCAGATTGGGACTTGACCCTATAGTCTTGTAATTGAGGTCATACCTGGTCTCAAGACTTAATGAACCCTGGGTTCCTGCTGTCTCACTGCAGAAAGAATTCAGTGAGAGACAAAGTAATAGGTAAGAAGTGGACCTACTTAGACTCACACTCCACAGATAGAGTGTAGGCCATCTCAGAACGAGAGCAGCACCAGGGTATGGGGTTGTCAGTTTTCATACGGGCGGGTAATTTTATAGGCTAATGAGTGGGAGGAGTTTTCTAGATATTTTGGGGAAGGGGTGGGGAGTTCAAGGAATTGGGCCATGGCCCACTTTTTGACCTTGATGGTCCACCTTGGAACTGTAATGGCATGGCACCTGTTGCTGTCATTCCGTCACTAAATCGTGTACAGCTCTTTGCAGTCCCACGGACCAAGCTCCTCTGTCTTCCATTATCTCCTGGAGCTTGCTCAAATTCAAGTCCATTGAGTCGGTAGTGCCATCCAACCATTTCATCCTCTGCCATCCACTTCTCCTTTTGACCTCAATCTTTCCCAGAATCAGGGTCTTTTCCAGTGAGTCAGCTCTTCACATTAGATGGTCAAAGTATTAGAGCGTCAGCATCAACAACAATCTTTTCAATGAATAATCAAGGTTGATCTCCTTTAGGATTGAAACTGGTTTGATCTCCTTATAGTCCAAGGGACTCACAAGTCTTCTCTAGCACCACAATTTGAAAGCATCAATTCTTCAGGGCTCAGCCTTCTTTATGGTCCAACTCTTACATCTGTACATGACTACTGGAAAAACAATAGCTTTGACGATATGAACCTTTATGGGCAAAGTGATGTCTCTGCTTTTAATATTCTGTCCAGGTTTGTCATAGCTTTTCTCCCAAGGAGCAAGGGTCTTTTAATTTCACAGCTGCAGTCACTGTCCACAGTGATTTTGGAGCCCAAGAAAACAAAATCTGCCACTATTCCCACTTTCTCCCCTTCCATTTGTTATGAAGTAATAGGACTGGATGCCATGATCTTAGTTTTCTGAATGTTGAGTTTCACTCTTACATTTATTAAGAGGCTCTTTAGTTCCTCTTTAATTTCTGCCATTAGAATATATCATATTCATATCTGAGGTTATAGATATTTCTCCTGGAAATCTCAATTCTAGTTTGTGGTTCATCCAACCTAGCATTTTGCATGATGTACTCTGCCTATAAGTTAAATAAGCAGGGTGACAATATACAGCCTTGTACTCCTTTCCCGATTTTGAACCAGTCAGTTGTTCCAAGTCCAGTTTTAACTGTTGCTTCTTGACTCACATACACTTTTCTCTGGAGACAGGTAAGATATTCTGGAACTCCTATCTCTTTAAGAATTTTCCACAATTTATTGTGATCCACACAGTCAAAGGCTTTAGCATAGTCAATGAAGCAGATGTTTTTCTGGAACTCCTTTGTTCATATGTCCATAGCACCACTGTTCACAATAGCCAGAACATGGAAACAACCTAAATACCAGTCAACAGATGAAATGATAAAGAAGATGTGGTACATATATATAAATGGAATACTACTCAGCCAGAAAAAGAATGAAGCAATGCCATTTGTAGCAACATGGATGCAACTAGAGATTATCATATTAAGTGAAGTTACTCAGAAAAAGACAAACACCATATGATATCACTTACATGTGGAATCTTAAAATACAGCACAAATGAACCTGTCTGCAAAGCAGAAACTGACTCATAGCCACAGAGAAGAGAATTTGGTTTCCAAGGGGAAGAGGGGAGGAAGAGGCATGGACTGGGAGTTCGGGATTGGGGAAATGCCAACTATTACATTTAGAATGGATAAACAAGGTCCTACGCTATAGAACAGGGAACTATATTCAAAATCATGTGACAAACCATAAAAGTTAAAAGTCACTCAGTTGTGTCTGACTTTTGTGACCCTATAGACTATACAGTCTATGGAATTCTCTAGGCCAGAATACTGGAGTGGGTAGCCTTTCCCTTCTCCAGGGGATCTTCCCAATCGAGGTCTCCCGCATTACAGGCAGATTCTTTACCAGCTGAGCCACAAGGGAATCCCAAGAATACTGGAATGGGGAGCCTATTCCTTCTCCAGTGGATCTTCCCAATCCAGGAATTGAACTGGTGTCTCCTGTATTGCAGGCGGATTCTTTACCAGCTGAGCTACCAGGGAAACCCCGTGATAAACCATAATAGAAAAGAATATTTTTAAAAATATAATTTATACAAGTATATAACCGAGTCACTTTGCTGTACAGCAGAGATTGGCACAGCACTGTAAATCAACTATACTTCAATTAAGAAATATTTTTACAAAAGAGAGAGAAGCTGCCACCAGTACAGTGAGCTGACAGCCTCCAACAGCAGTGCCTTCAGGTTATACTCCAGGGTTCAAATTAAGGCCAAGCTGTCTTCAAGCAGCTCCCTGGAGAGACTAAACACAGCAGGTTAGCAGAGCATGCAATTTCTTCCCAATTCGAAACTATGGACAATTTTGCACCAGCGTTCCCCACTGGGCTGACTGAGACTTTCTCAGAGCTGCAGCATGGTCTGAGGCTCTGCCTCCCAGATCTTGCTTCCCCTTTCACTTTCACATGTGTCAGACTTTCACTGTAGGTTGTAGACTTTCTTTGACCACTTTTGGTCCCTCTGCTTTTCCTCTTACACATGTGCGATCTCCACTATAGCTCTTGCATTTCTAATTCCATCTTGGTGTTCGTTTCCAGGACAACACAGATAGAAGAAAATTAGTGCGTGTGTACTTAGCACAGCATAGCACAGCACGGTATTTATTTAAGAAGAAAGCCCAGCCCAGAAGACTTGCAATCTGATTTTTCCCATATGCTGCTACAGGAAATGGACTGCTGTTACCCACCATGCTCTGCTTCCCTTATTCCTTGTCCCATCAAGGCTTGCAATGAAATGAATTTTGAGATATAAAAATAGATGTATTTTTATTATATATCAATATATTCTTTTTATTATAGCCTTCCCTGGTTTGACATAAAGTATATTAATAGTATAAAAAGAATAAAAATACTATTAGCTCTTTAACTTACTTGTAGTTAACCAAATAGTCTCATTCTGTAAATCACAACTTAAGATATTGGCTTGGCAGCACCAATTAGATCATTCTTGTTTACTTTTTTGGCTTTAAGAAATCTGTGAGTGGTTTCTGATTTATTTAGAGTTAACATTTTTCATTTTCAATCTGCTGCTACTTTATAAAACACTGAAACTGAACAATTCAGATAGGAACAATTCACAAGATCTCTGAAGACTGTATAAGCAAATTATAAAAGAATACAAAAATATAAAGAAAAGAATTGTTTTTAAAAATCTGATGAATTTTGGAAATACAAATATAATTTCAACATTTTAATTTTTATATTAAGGCATATTGACTTGGTAAAATATAAAGGACCTCTCTAATTACACTTAGTTTAGCTGTTAAAACACCAAAATTTTTTTGTTAAACATCAAATTTGTTAAAACATCAAGAGATTTATAGGCGCTCCTCTATCTCAGTCAATCAAATCACTGGAGCTTATAGTAGACAGTTTGTATTTCTCTAGACTGTAGCCTTTCTCCAATTACAGATACTTAGCCTGACAGTTAAGTATTCAAATTGGAGACATTTTATGAAAAACATGTGGTTTGTACTGGTGTGACTATGATTATTTACATTTCAATTTTTACCATGTATTAATCTGCATACTTACTTTTTGCTCTGTGGTTAGCATCAAATGTTTGGCACTGGAATATTTATATAAAATAGACTACTGTGGTGATACATTTCTGAGTTCACTGTTTATTTTTGTGTCCACAAAACCCACAGAGCTACTATGTGTCACATGACAGCTGCAGTGCAACAAATTTTTGCTCAAAGCCACACTTACTTTTGCTCCAGTTTAGTAGATTCTTATTGTATGTAATCCAAGGCTTGTCCTTGGAAGAAAAATGCCTGGCTGCATATCACAGGCACTTTCCTGCAATTTTTTTTCTGAAATTGTAAATGTTCAAATTAATTTCAGTATAATAAAGACAAAAAATAGCAACTGACTTGTTACCTTGCATAGTAATTTTAATTAAACTTATCTTGCCAACATTTTCTTCATTGCACATAGCCTTAAAAAAACAGATGTCAGAAATCTTTGGGATATATGTTATAGACAAAGTAAGAATATAAACAAATTTCTGGTACAGGAGTTAATTCTGCATTAAAGGGGCTCAAGCTATTTAGTAGTAAAATGGAAAATGTAAGAAATCACTTGATAAGGCTAAGAAAATAAAGCATTTTAGTAGCTGCAAATATACTAGGGATACACTGGTATCCCATTAGTCCTTGTTTCTATTAGACATATTCTAGAAGAGGAGACAGACAATAAGCAAATATATATATATGACTAATGTCAGACAGTGAAAGGAGCTATTATTAATAAACCATGTACTCAGAGAGCAACTATTCTAAGTAACTTTAAAAAAAAAAAAAAAAAAAGCTGGTCCTTGAAGAAATGGCTGATTTCAGATCTTGGGCAGTAATAATAAAAGGTAAACTTGAGAGTATCTTCTTATACCAGAAAGTAAGAGAATTATTAAAGATTATACAATAATATATCAAAAGGACTCAGAGGCCAACTTGAAGAACCTCTTTATCAGTCTAGATTCAACTAAGAGAAGAGCCGTACAATTAATATGGGAATAAAAGGGTTTGTTATAAGAATCTGAATTTACATGAGTGTGTGGAAAAGCTGAGAAAGCAGCCAGAGGATCACATCGCTAACTCTTCAGCATGAAGCTGAAATCAGTTTGAAAAGAAAGAATTCTAGAAGAGTTTAAGAAGCTGTCATTCCACCTACAGTGACTCTGAAGTGTGAGCTCATGGGCAGATCTGTGAAGCCAATGAATCTGGCCACAGCAAATTCCTGCAAATAATGGCGTCTGCCTTTACTTTCAACTTTCAAATTTTGCATGCATTCCTGTCACTGACAAACTCTGACCTAAAACCACACAAGAAAGGAGAATCTGGAAAATGTGGTTTCCAGGCTTAGAGAATGTGGCAGGACTTCCAAGCAAATGGTGGCTCCCACTGCCCTAATACAGACAATTTGAATGCAGTATAACTACAATTGACTAAAATACATCAAATAAGATTAAATCCATGAGTTAACAATGATCCTAAGATTGACTGCAAAAAACATCCTCAAGTATTTCCTTTCCTTGCATGACTGCAGTTCTTCTCATCAGAGGGAGAGTACTTTTCTCCATCCCTTGAATCTGGACTGGCCCTCCAACTCTCTTTGACCAACAGAATGCATCAGAAAGGACAGTGTGCCAGGTCTTAGGCCTCAAGAAGTAAGCATGCTTCTGCCTGCTCTCTTACACAGCTGTGCTTTCTTCTTTGTGCCACCTTCCTACCATGTTGTGAAAAGGCCCAGGCTAGCCTGCTGGTCAATGAGAGATTACATGTAAAAGAATTAAGTCATCTCAGCTGACTGAGGTCATTCTATGCCAGCCAGGTGCCTGCTGATCAACAAAGCTCAGCCTGGAGAAGTTGAACTGCCCAGATTACTTTTCAAGCCTATTTTTTAAACAGTTTTATTGAAATATAACAGATATACAATAAACTGTACACATTCAACCTGTACAACTTGGTAAATTGTGACATATGTGTACACACATAAAACCATCACTGTGAATGATTTGACAGATATATCCATCATCCTCATTTAATTGTGTTTATGATCAGAGAATATACATTGTATGACTTTAATCTTTTTGAACTGAAACTTGTTTCATGGCTCAAAATACGGTCTTTCTTGGTAGATGTACCATGTGCATTTGAAATGAATGTCTTCTGTTATTGTTGAATGGAGCAGTCTATAAACGTCCATCAGGTCAAAGTGGTGGTACTCTCCTAGTCTTCTCTGTCATGCATTAATAGACTCTTCAATAAAGAAAAAGATAGTAAAAATATTAGGCTTTGTAGGCCATAGAGTCTTTGGCACAATTATGCAACTCTTAAGGTGGAAATTAATTTATTTGAGATCTTTATTTTTTTTCTTTTTTGGCTCTTAGCTCTATAACTTTCCCTCTAAGTAATGCTTTAGTGATGTTTCACAGAGTTTGATGTGTTGGTTTTTATTTTTGTTCTATAAAAAATATAGGCACTGAGTACTATTAACTTTTCCCTAAATACTACTATTTTGGTACAGTGTGTAAACAGCCATAGACACCCTCTGTTGTGATGCAAAAGAAGCCCACAATACATACAAGTGAAAGAATGTTAACATAATAAAATATTATTTACAAAATCAGGTGGGACAGACAAAGGATGGATTTAGCTCTCAGGCCATAGATCACTGAACTCTGAGGACAATTACTGATTTTATATCTACATGTTACATTAATTATTAAGACCATGGTATTAAACTCTCTAAATATACTTGTAGACTTGCCAAGTTCTCCTTATAGCTATAAATTTTGTTTCATGTATTTTAAAACGTTCTTATTTGGTGAATAAACATTTAGGAATGTTTTCTCCTTTTGATAAATTGCCAATTTTACCATTGTGAAAATGACATTCTTTACCCTGCTAAAATGCTATGCTCTGAAGTCTATTTTGTATGATATTAATGCATGCATGCTAAGTTCCTTCAGTTGGGTCTGACTCTTTGCAACTCCACAGAATACATCCGCCAGGCTCCTCTGTCCATGAGATTCTCCAGGCAAGAATACTGGAGTGGTCTGCCATTTCGCCCTCCAGGGGGAGCCTCCTGGCCCAGGGACTGAACCAGGGTCCCTTATGTCTCCTTCATTGGCAGGTGGGTCCTTTTCCATTAGCGCCACCTGGGAAGCCATTCTTTGGTTATTAATAGCATGGTGTATCTTTCCATTCTTATACTTTTAGCTATTTCTATCTTTATGTTTGAAGTGTGTTTTTTTGTAGGTAGTATACGGTTGGGTCTTGATTTTTAACCCAATTTGACAATTTTATCCTTTTAATTGGGGTGCTTAGACAATCTGCATTTAATGTAGACAGTATGGGTAGATTTAAATATTTTATTTTTTCTACTTTATTCATCTGTTTTTCTCCCTTTTCCTTCCTTCCTTCAATTTAATTAAATATTTTATAAAATATTATTTCCATTATTTCCTTATTAGCTTTAACTGCCTGCATTGTCATTTTGGGGTTGCTTTAAGTTTTATTATATATACCTTTATCATCCTTGCCTTGCATGCAAGCTCAGTCGTGTTTGAATCTTTGTAACCCCACGGACTGTAGTCTTCCAGACTCCCCTGTCCATGGAATTTTCCAGGCAATACTAGAGTGGATTTCCATCTCCTACTCCATTGCTTTATCATATGCATCTTCAAGTATATAAAGAGAACTTTACAATAGTATATACTTCCTTCTTCTCTCCTGACCTTTGCATTATTGTGGTCATCATATTTTTTGTTATATAGCTTGTCTGTTATAAACTCAACACTGTACTGTTACTATTTTTGTTTAAATAATCAATTATCTTCTAAAAGATTTAGATAACAAATACTCATTTACCCATGAATTTACCATTTCCAGAATTATTCATTCCTTAGTGTTGGTCATATTTACATCATTTTCCCTCTAACTGAAGGATTTCCCTGAATCTCTCTTACAGTGTGGGTATACTGGAGATCTTTCAGCTTTTGTTTGTCTAAAGATGTCTTAATATACCTTCATCTTTGAAATATTTTTCACTGTATATAGAATGGACACTTTTTCTTTTCAGCACTTTAATGTTCTTGCTTCACTATCTTCTTACTTGCACTGTTTCTGACAAGAAATCTGCTGTCACATGTATATACTGTGTATTTTGCATTTTTTCATCTAGTTGTTTTTAAGATTACCTTGGTTTTGAGCAATTTGGTTATGAGGTATCTTGGTATATTTTTACTCATGATTCTTGTGCTTAATATTTGGAGATGTACCTTTATAGTTTTCATTTAATCTGGAAAGTTTTAGCTGGTTTTCTTCAAATAATTTTTCTATCTCTTCCTTTCTCTCCTCTCTTTAGGGACTACAAATATGTGTAGATTAGTCTGCTTCAATTGTGTTGCGGCTCACAGCTCTGTTCATTACGAAAAAATTCCCTCTTTTCTGTGTGATTTATTTTGAATAGTTCTATTGTGGTATCTTCAGGTTTATTAATCCCTAAACTTTTCTTTTAGAGTCTCTAACCTGCCATTAACTACATTCAATATTTTCATTTCACACATTGCAATTTTACAAATTTGGTTTGGATCTTTTTAATGTTTCATATCCCTTCTTAATTTGCTGAATGTATGAAATAAAGTTATAATAAATGTTTTAATGCTTTTGTTTACTAACAGTGTCCATTCTGGATGGGTTTTGATTAAGTAGCTTATAGCCTCATAACAGTAAGTCTTACTCTCTTGCTTCTTTCCATACTTAATAATACTTTATTGGCTACCAGATAATCTAAACTTTATCTTGTTGGGTATTTTCTGCATTCCAAAAGGATTCTTGAACTTTGTTCTGGGTTACAGTTTTGTGACCTGAAAATAGTTTGACCTTTCAAACTCTTGAATTTAAGATTCTTAAGTGAGATCAGTTCAGCGCTTAGTCCACTGCCATGTAATCTCTAATTCTGAGACAAGACCCTTCCATGTTCCTAACACTTTATAAATTATGGGTTTTCTAGTCTGGTTAGTGGGAACAAACACTATTTGTGGCCCTGTCTGAGTACTCAGGCACTGCTGCCTCTAATCTTTTCTGTTGATTCTCCTCCAACCTCAGGTAATTTCCCCACATGCATATACTGATCAGTACTCAGCTGATACTTGAGGATATACCTCTACTTATCCCCACAGTTCTATCAATGAACAGTTCCCTCTTCTCTGGTACTATCTCCTCTGAACTCTAGTTTCTCTGGACTCACTAAAATCTTGCCTGCATCTCCTCGACTCAGGGAATATGCTGGGATCTTCCTCAGCTTTCCCTTCCTTTGCTGTGGCCTCTAAATCCCCCCATGTTGGTACAGTGGGACATCCATGAGCTTACCTTGTTTGTTTCATGTCTCTCAGAGATAACTGTCCTTTGTTGCCTCATGTCCAATGTCTTACAAATTGTTGTCCCATATATTTTACATTTTTAAAAATTATTTTAGCCAGGATGATAATCTGGACCTTGTTTCTCCATCTTGACAAGATTCATATGTGCTTTATTGTTTTAAGATATTGAGTTTGTAGGGGTGGGGAATGGGAGTTTTTTCAACAAACTGATATAAATCCCACAGAGGCACCTAGTGAATTACAGTCCATCCGGTTGCAAAAAGTCAGACACAGCTGAGCAAATTTCACAGCTGGTAACTGCTACAAGATGCTGAGAAACTCATTATTTTGAAACTTCTTCTTTTTTTAAAAAAAGAGAACCAATCAAGCATTTATCCCACCTTTCCCATATGAACACTACTGCTGGGTAACCAAAAAAATTGATCTGGTTAAGTTTTTCTTTATAACAGTACTCTAGTTAATAAGATAGAACAACAGCATTGAAGTTTATCATTTTAAAACTTGTAGTGCATTAATGGATCAATTCAATACCAATCAATTTATGCCTGTGTCACTAAAGTAGATGATATAATTTCTGTTGGAAGAACACCACAACCTCTATGAAGCAGTTTCACCAAGAAAACCACATATGATCGAACCATCACTTCACAGGAAATACCAAAGAAAAGTAGCAATGAAACTCATTAGCAAAATCCAGAATGGGAAATGATACAGGACAAATGATCAAGTTTTTTTTTTTTTTTTTCAATAAATAGACTACCAAGGGAAAAGGTGGGGAGAGAGAAAAGGAACTTATCAACAAATCAGTTTTATAGCTTATTTAAACACTGATTCAAACAAAGAAACCCTGATATTAATGAGTAACTTGTTCCTTTAAGCACTGACTGAATATTTGCTACATTCAGTTCAGTTCAGTCGCTCAGTCCTGTCCAACTCTTTGCGACCCAATGAATCACAGCACGCCAGGCCTCCCTGTCTATCACCAACTCCTGGAGTTCACTCAGACTCACATCCATCGAGTCAGTGATGCCATCCAGCCATCTCATCCTCGGTTGTCCCCTTCTCCTCCTGCCCCCCAATCCCTCCCAGCATCAGAATCTTTTCCATTGAGTCAACTCTTCTCATGAGGTGGCCAAAGTACTGGAGTTTCAGCTTTAGCATCATTCCTTCCAAAGAAATCCCAGGGCTGATCTCCTTCAGAATGGACTGGTTGGATCTCCTTGCAGTCCAAGGGACTCTCAAGAGTCTTCTCCAATACCACAGTTCAAATGTATCAATTCTTTGGCACTTGGCTTTCTTCACAGTCCAACTCTCACATCCATATATGACCACTGGAAAAACCATAGCCTTGACTAGACGGACCTTAGTCGGCAAAGTAATATCTCTGCTTTTGAATATGCTATCTAGGTTGGTCATAACTTTTCTTCCAAGGAGTAAGCGTCTTTTAATTTCATGGCTGCAATCACCATCTGCAGTGATTTTGGAGCCCTCCAAAATAAAATCATCCACTGTTTCCCCATCTATTTCCCACGAAGTGATGGGACCAGATGCCATGATCTTTGTTTTCTGAATTTTTAGCTTTAAGCCAACTTTTTCACTCTCCTCTTTCACTTTCATCAAGAGGCTTTTTAGTTCCTCTTCACTTTCTGCCATAAGGGTGGTTAGATAATTATCGTCTTTTCCCAGTTCTTTGCTAAATGATTGACATACATCAGTGTATCAATTTAAGGCATACAACACGATGGTTTGATTTATATATATTGTAAATGATGACCACAATAGGTTCATCTAACAACCATCTACACATACAGATGCAATAAAAGGAAAAGACAGAAGAAAAGAAAAAAAAAATTCTCCTTATGGAACTCTAACAATTTATTCTTACAATGACTTTTTATATATCATTCAGCAGTATTAAATATGGCCATCACATTGTTTATTACATTGCTAGTATTTATAACTGGAACTCTGAACTTTTGACCACCTTCTTCCAATTTACCCTCCCCTACACTCTGCCTTTAGTGACCACAAATCAGATCTCTTTTTCTATGAGTGGTTTTCTCTCTCTCTCATTTTAGATTCCACACATAAGTGAGATCATAGAGTATTTGTCTTTCTTTATATGGCCTATTTCATTTAGCATAATGACTTCACATTCTATCCATGTTGTTGTAAAAGGTATGATTTCCTCTTTTTATGACTGAATATTCCAGTGTGTGTGTGTGCATACATATATATATCAAGACTTATTATCTTTTTTCCAGTTATGATAATGGTATTATGGTTGCTTAACAAAAAAAAAACCCTCCATATATAATGTTCATGGATGAAAAGATATGTCTGGAAACTACTTCAAAATAATATAGGAGGGGAAAGTTAGTGAGGAAGGTAAGTTAGTGAGCAAGGTAAAACAAGCTTGCCCATGAATTAGGTAGCTTTTGAAGCAGTTCAGTCTACTTTCCTATGTCTGGAACTAAAAAAAAAAAAAAACATAAAAAAGAGGATAACATAAGGAATAGTGACTGTATGACAATGAGTGCTGTTTTATTTGGGGGAATTAAGAAAGGTTTCTTTTAAGAGAAAGCTTTTGATCAGGAGACTTTTGAGAAGAGGCTTGATGGAAATAAAATTGCAAAAGGAGAATTAAAGTCTCTGCCTGCAATGCAGGAGACCTGGGTTCGATTCCTGGGTCGGGAAGATCCCCTGGAGAAGGAAATGGCAATCCACTCCAGCACTCTTGCCTGGAAAATCCCATGGATGGTGGAGCCTGATAGCTACAGTCCATGGGGTTGCAAAGAGTCAGACACGACTGAGTGACTTCACTTTCACTTTCATAGGATTTTTCTGTTAGAAAGCAAGCCACTGATGACATTTATGATGGGTGAAGTGTAGGGGATGAAGTTTGAGTGCAAAGAGTTGAAAATGAGCAAGAGAAGACAGCATTATTCTTTCCAGTAGCTCACTGAGAAGGTCAGAGGACAGAGAGAGACAGGGGAGGACGCATCTCTGCCTGGAATTACCTTCTGACTCTTAGATCCCTTCCTGGGGCCACTTTTTCTGATCCTGTTTTCTTTAGGCTTCAGGTACTTTTCTCCCACCTCGCTGTAGGTTCCAGCCCTGCATAATTCCCTTATGGAGCTGCCTTTAAGCCGCATATCACATACCAGTTACCATAAAGGGGTGATTGCTGAAACTCTTGTGCTGATGGAGGCTTTTATTTCTTTAGCTTTTGCACAAAGTGTTTTTTCAGTTGCTTCCTCCTTTTGTCTGCTCTTTCCTCTCCTGACTTCTGCCTTCAGTATTCACTTTCTATTTTCAACCTTCTCTTTTCTTTTAGACTAGATTTTTAGCATTGTCTTCTTACCCATAATCTTTTTACCTGTTTACTAAAAATTAGGTCCTTTCTGTACAATGTTTGGAGCTGCATATCTCAACCCAGCCCCTGGAGATACGGGGTTTCCTGATGATATACCCGAGGAAACCACAGATTCAGTTGTTAATCTACAGTTCTGGATCACCTCCACGGGCATTTCATGCCCAAATTAAAGTCCTCCATGGAGAGCAACCTGGCACTGAAGGTAGAACATTAGTCAGAACCCCTGGGCTCATTAACCATTAACAGGGACAAGGGCAGAACTGCTGGCTTTGTGTTCAGAAGCCCAACCCCCTTCGCTCAGAGAGCCCTCTGGGCTCTGTGCTGTGTTCTCCTGAAAGTTCAGTCCTGCTGCTCTCTGACTTCTGTGTGGTAACATGGAAAGTGTGCACAAAAACTTTTGCTGAATAATGATGTATTATGATAGTTATCGTGATGAAAAGAGCTTGGGCTCTGGTTTCCACTGTAATCTGAATTAGCTGCTGCTCGTGACTGGAAGACAAGCCCTGGTTATCCAGATATAGGCACCTGACACATATTTTCTCAAAAATAAGACTATCACTTCAAGGAAATTAACTGACTGTATTTGTTGCCAATGATAACTTTCAAGTTTTCAAGCAAGGGACCTCACAGATGAGGCTTGTTTTAGTACTTTCCCTACTTAACTTTTCTCCACAATTATCCAAACTGAAGGCCAGAAAACTGCTTTCAATTAAGTGACTCATCCCATATGCAACTCAGTATTTGAGACAATTCACTTGTGTAATTTTGTGTGTGTGCGTGTGATAAAGGAGCTATTTCCTATAAAATCGGATTTCAATGCCAACAACTATACTTTTAAAATGTGATTTAGCAATTTTATTATCTTACCAGTAAGGGGCAGCAAACAACAATGTTTGTTTGAAATACTAAGCTAATTTGGAACTTGTCCTCTTATTTTTGCTTTATGAATACATCTCTGATCCCTTTTCCACTCTTTCTAGTAATGTGAAGCTGCAGAGATGGATGATTAAAAGGTCACCCAGAAAATAGTAAACTGTAACATTTAAAATATAATTCTATGAAAAGATAAAATCTGCCAGCCCTTTGTGTTGACACATGGTGAAATTTCTTATAATTTCCAAATTACATCCTAGGAACTGCCACACACCAAGTATCCATAAAACTTACTCATAGTCTATTAATGAGAAGGAAATGGTGAAAGTAGTATTTTGCCTTAATTTGGTCTCACAAAATACTGTTTCTCATCTGAGCTTTAGTCATCTAATTAAAAAATTATCTCATTTTAATGATTATTTATTACTTTGGTCAGCAGATGAGAAGAACTGACTCACTGGAAAAGACCCTGATGCTGGGAAAGATTGAAGGCAGGAGGAGAAGGGGACGACAGAGTATGAGATGGTTGGATGGCATCACCAACTCAATGGACATGAGTTTGAGTAAACTCCAGGAGCTGGTAATGGACAGGGAAGCCTGGTGTGCTGCGGTCCATGGGGTCACAAAGAGTCAGACACAACTGAGCGACTGAACTAAACTGATTAAGCATGTACCATAAGCTAGGACCCATTCTAGGCAGTGGAGACAAAATGATAAGCAAAACTGATATAATACCTGTCTTCCTGCTGCTGGTTTTTTTTTGAGTTGGGGAAAGTTATCCAAACTAAGATAGGGGCTAAAGGTAGACAACATAAAGAGAAACTTTGGACCCCGAGTGTGAACAAAGACTAAGATGTTAGTGAAGGATGGATAAATGCCAAGTCCCAAAGCTGGAGAGATTTATTCAGAACCTTCATTTGAACCTTTCACTCTCTTTCAGTGAATCTTTCACTTTCTTTTTTATTGGAGTATAGTTGATCTACAATGTTGTGTCAGTGTTGGGTTTCAGGTGTACAGTGAAGAGAAGCAGTTATACATGTACATATATCCACTCTTTTTAAGATTCTTTCCCCATATAGATCATTGAGTCTTTCACTCTCTTTCAGAAACTTCACTTAAATCTTTCTAATCACAAATGCTGGTGTGAAAACCAATGTTAACTTTATTTTTCTTGTATTTCAATGAGCACTCTATCTTAAGAACCCATTCTTCTGAAGAATAAAGCTTAATTTCCAGTAAACTCTATTGCTCCAGGGATTGCTGAGTATTTCGTGCTTTACTCAGATTCCGAATCTGCCCTCCACACCTCTCTTTCTTCCTCTGTTTGGGAAAGTACATCTACTTCTCTTGCTTGGTCTGTGTTAATGCCACGTTGTAATCTTTGAAATGTAACTCACGTTATAAGGTACGACACCCTCTCTCCATCATGGCATCAATATTAAGATGTGATTGCAGCCAAGATCTGATCTTCTGTAGTGTCTTCCTGTATCCCCTAGGGCCCCTGCAGGGCAGATGCTTCTCTCTCTCACTTCCACATCTAGGGTCTTTGGAAAGAACTCTCATGCTACCAGTGGCTCGAGGATGCTCCCTGGGCCTGTGTCAGTCCCATTTCTGCCCCCATACCCTATGCACCCATTTATAAGAGATTGCTACGGTACTTTTCTAGAGTAGCTAATTCTGTGGGAACTCAGCTGCTCAGGGTCATAGTGGAAAGTAGATGCAAAAACCTTTCACTCTCAGAGTCCCCTCAATACATTTTGGATTTTCTACCCCATAATCTGCAGTTTAATCACTGGGGACTAAATCAGACAAATATTCTCTTCTAATACTATATGTTACATTTGCATCACCTGAAGGCCAATATTTAACATTTATTCCAGAGAAATTTCCTTGAACGAGGGTCAACTAGCAAAAGAAAATCCAGCAGAAAAATAACATCAAGAAATATTTCATATATGGACCTCTAGGTTGAACTACACTGTGATTTAAGAATCAAACCCAAATCAATATTTAGTTTCTACCTTAAGCATATTTCTCTTTTATTTTTAATACTAAACTCAAAAGAGGTCTCCATTTCTCAGTCATCTAACAAGTAACAGTTCCAAGTCACATGGCATCTAGGCAGAAGAAACAGAAATACTTTGTAAGATTTCATGAGCATTCTTGGTTCAAGTTCAGGAATATACATCTGTACTGGAAATTGGGGTGGGGGTGGGTGGGTGTTGCTTTTCCAGAATTTCAATGTTACCTGTAAGTTTTAAGTCAGCCTGCAGAGGGCAGCAAATACGCTTGCAGGAGGAGTTGATTAGCAACAAAGCACGAGGGCTAGTTCACATTGTTTGACGTCAACACCAAACAATTTCATTTATGTAAGGGAGTTTCTTTGTGGTTTTTTTGTTCAAGTAAAAATAAGTGCTTGGTTGCTTGTTAGTAAAAAAGAAGCAGTCAAATCTACGTTTAGCACTTATTCCTCTGGTACTTCTAGATCTTTCTTGCAGACAACCAGGACTTACTCTACCTTGGCTCTCCCTGTAGAATATCACATATGCCAGGCACCCAGGATTATACCCCTCCAACAAAAATAATTTTCTTGTATCTCTGATTGTGTCTTATTCTATGGGTAGTGATAATTTATACAGAATGCACAATATCTTTAACAGACATATGTTATTAAAACCTAAGTATATAAAATAAAGCCATTAATAAAAAGAATAATTTGTATTGCAGGGCTCCAAAATCACTGCAGCCATAACATTAAAAGATGTTTGCTCCTTGGAAGGAATGCTACACCAAACCTAGACAGTGTATTAAAAAGCAGAGATATCACATTGCGGACAAAGGTCTGTATAGTCAAAGCTATGGTTTTTTTCAGTGGTCATGCAGAGATGTGAGAGCTGGACCATAAAGAAGTCTGAGCACTAAGTTTGAACTGTGGTGCTGGAGAAGACTATTGACAGTGCCTTGAAGAGCAAGATCAAATCAGTCAGCCCTAAAAGAAATCAACACTAAATATTCATTGGAAGGACTGAGGCTGAAGCTTTGGCCACCTGATGTGAAGACCCAACTGATTGGAAAAGACCTTGATGCTGAGAGAGATAGTAGGCAACAGGAGAAGCGGGTGGCAGAGGATGAGATGGCTAGGTAGCATCACTGACTCAATGGACATGAATCTGAGAAAACTCTGGGAGATGGTGAGGGACAGGGGTATCTGGCATGCTGCTGTCCATGAGGTTGCAAGCAACTGGACACAAACTTAGCGACTGAGCAACAATTTTTAAAGTAAGGTTTATTTGGCTAAAGACAGTGGAATGAAGCAAGATTCCCCAATATCTAAATCAATATCAAATAAATAACAACAACAAAAAACTACAAAAGGGGGGGTAAAACTTAGCAGCAACAAGACAAAGAATCACAGTCTAATGTCATAAAGAAATGGGGTCAAAGAAAGACAAAGAAAATGCTGTCATGTTGTATTACACCTCTTAACCTTCCCTTCATCTTCCAGAAAAATTACCATGAAAAATGAGTTTAGAGTATTTCGCAAGTCCTCATTAATGTCATTTAATTTAGAAATACATACACAGAGGAGTTAAGTAGGCATCCCTGAGAAAAATGAAGGAGAGATGCATACAAATAAAACCTAAGTCAAAAATTTATTAGTGATAAGAAGGGTTGATAAGCTGAATATCTTGAATGGAACTGTACAATGTTGGAATGACAACCAACCCAAGAATTCTCTCATAACAGAATCTCTGAAAAGAACTCAGATGCCAGGTCTACAGCAAGGGTAACACTCATCCACAGCAGGGCTCCACCCCTGCCGTCCACACATACGGCCTGCACCTCTGCCGTCTCTGCATGCCTATAAGCTTGAAAGAAAGACCAGCTGGGTACAGGAAAGACGGGAAGTGATTCAAGGAAAATCTACACTATGTTCAGCTGGGTAGTGGTATCTGATGATAAATGTGACCAAGATAAATCACATGGCAATTACAGAACTATGACAGAGCAAAAAGAAGCAAGAAAATGGAACGGAGGGCTGGAGGGGAAAATAGAAGAAAGGGAGGAAAAAAGGAAGAGAGACATAGTTCATAAAAAGCAAAAGTCTGGAAGTAAGCATATCAAAAACTACAGAGTGCCCAATGCTTTATGCTATGCAATAACATAATATCAATAAATAATCCAATAAAAGAACAGCCAAAATTAAGATGAAATTAAAAGGTTACAAAGAGATTCAGAGATAAAACAATCTGAACACTGATGTATAATTGTTGATGTTACCAATAAATCGTAATACCAGAAACACAATGTACTAAGTATCAGACTGGCCCTAATTGCTGAGGAAAACTATCTTTAAAAATCTTAAATGTATGCAACTATTAACCAAGAAAGTTAACACTAAGGCTAAAAATGAGTTAAAGGCAGGAACTCCAAAAGGTAAGTAAAGCACTGAGGTTGCTTTTTGCCTTAATGGCATTGCTGAGCTCAGATGATCTGAGGCATTAATTTTTAAGGTTTCAGGGATAAGAGACAAAGCTCACACTCCACTCAAATTAGGGATTATATTAGGAGTCTCCCTTTTAAATGACACTAGACCCCCAAAGTGTTATACTCTCAGTTTAAAAATTAACTAGAACTATACACTGACACCAATCTGGAACTTGGAAAAAAAAAAAAAGAAAACTGCCCATCTCGAAACATGAACATCTTAATTCTGACTGGAGGTAAAAAGGACTTCTCCTGAAAATTCATAACTACAATCTGACTTCCATTTAATATTGTATTTTGAACACAGATCACATGGTATTATGAAACACACACACACACACACACACACACACACACCCCCTCCTCCAGTCAACAGGTAGTTTAGTTTAAATTGATATAGCACTGTAATGCCCACAGATGTCTCATGGACACAAATGCTAATCCTCCCATGGAGGAATCCACCTGCGTCCCAAGCCTCAAAGAATTTTCACAGATCAAGTTCAAATAAAAATGAGAGCCTGAGGTAAAAAGAAAAATGTCAATGAACACATATGGAAACAAGGCACCATAAATATTAAGGCTCAAGAGTCTTCAGATATAAGAATTGTCAGAAAAAAAATCAATTTGTTTAAAATGTCCAAAATATAAAAGGCATGAAAGTCATGTGTAAAGAATATATATTAAAAAAACCCAAGACTTCTAGAAATGAAAAATTAATAATTTAAAATTTCATGGATGGTTTACACCAAATTGTCTGTAACTGAAGTCCAGAGATACAAAGAAGCAGAAAAATATGAAGGAGACACGAAGGACAGAATAAGATGGCTTAACAGATATCAAACTGGAATTCCACTAGGAGGAGACTGAAGAGGAGGCAGGGAGGAGTGAGCATGAGGTAGGGACTATATTTCAAGATACTGACTTGAGAACATTTCACAATTGGTGAAAGAAAACAAGTATTAGAAGCAGGAACTCCAATGAACCGCAAAGAGGTCAACTTAAATCCGAATTTAAGATCCACTACAATTCAGATTCTTTGGTGGCTCAGAGGTTAAAGCGGCTGCCTCCAATGCAGGAGACACAGGTTTGATTCCTGGGTCGGGAAGATCCCCTGGAGAAGGAAATGGTAACCCACTCCAGTACTCTTGCCTGGAGAATCCCAGGGACAGAAAAGACTAGTAGGCTATAGTCCATGGGGTCGCAAAGAGTCGGACACGACTGAGCGACTTCACTTTCACTTTAAAGAAAAAAAGGCTTCCCTGGTAGCACAGATAGTAAAGAATCCACCTGCAGTGCGGAAGACGGGGTTCGATCCCTGGGTTGGAAAGATCCCCTGGAGAAGGGAATGGCTACCCACTCCAGCACTCTTGCCTGGGGAATCCCATGGACAAAGGAGCCTGGCTGGCTACAGTCTTTGGGGTGGAAAAGAGTCGGACACTACTGAGCGACTTACAATGGAAAAACATCTTTAAAGTTATATGGCAGTTTTTTTTTCAGAGGAGGAAATTTATCCAAATCTCATTCTCTACCTTCTCTCTAAGAAATAGTTTGTATTATTCTTTCCATAAATACTTGGAAAAGTATATAGAGAAATCCAGGCTTTTTGTTGGTCAGTTGGAACGATTCTACTTTATTTGAACGGTTCGATTTTATTTCAGTTGACAACCGCAAGATCTTTTAAGACCAGTGTCAAGATGTCATATGAGCATCTGTATCTTTAAACAGGCAAACGTGGTATTCCGATTGCGCTGTCACCACGAAGTTAAACTCAGCTGATTCAGGCTGACAAAGTCCAAGACAAAGTTTGCTCTAAAGACTCATCAAGGAAATCCACTGCTGTGGCAAAAAAATCATTACCAGAAAGCTGAGTAGTCTGAAGTAAACTCGCCAATCTTTTTACAGTCAAGTTAGCTCTGCACGAACCCAGTAGCTGACGCGGAGCGCAGACGTCTCGGTACTCACAAACTCGCGGGCTCCTGTGACTGCGCATGCTCCAAACTCCAAGCCCTCGCACTTCCGGAATGAGACCTAGGCCTCCGGCGAACACTAGGGGGCAGGTGTGGCTGTGGGCTTGTCTCCAGTGGTGGCTGCAGGTTTCGATTAACACTGCAGCAAGCAAGGCTCCGAGACTCTCGAAAGTTCCACCGTATAAATCGCAACTGAGTATACTAAATTGATGGTGTAACCTAAAGAAGGAGAAGGATGGAGAATGCGGAAGAGAGGGAGGAACGAAGAACCAAGGTAATCAAACAACTCACATCTCTCCAGGAAGTACAGTTCAGTTCAGTTCAGTCTCAGTCGTGTCCTACTCTTTGCGACCCCATGAATCGCAGCACGCCAGGCCTCCCTATCCATCACCAACTCCCGGAGTTCACTCAGACTCGCGTCCATCGAGTCAGTGATGCCATCCAGCCATCTCATCCTCTGTCGTCCCCTTCTCCTCCTGCCCCCAACCCCTCCCAGCATCAGAGTCTTTTCCAATGAGTCAACTCTTCGCATGAGGTGGCCAAAGTACTGGAGTTTCAGCTTTAGCATCATTCCTTCCAAAGAAATCCCAGGGCTGATCTCCTTCAGTTACCTATTTACAAATATTTGAGAATAGGTGCAGATTTCTTTCCCCTATTATTTCCTTCTAATATAGTTTTAATAACTAGTGAATATATACCTTTCTCTATGGAATATGGGCAAACAGGTTTTATTTAATCAGCATTGTAACCTTTTCTTCCTGTCCTCATGCATAAGTGCCAACGTTTTTTCACTTCTGTCTCTATTAAGATTTATTTTGAGAGGGAAAAGGTGAAACAAACTGTATCTCAAAAATCTAACACATACATACAACGTGATTACAGTCACAACTCTTCTCAGGAACTCAAAAATTAGAACTCATTGCAGGAATGAAGAAAATTCCTGTCCTTTTTCATTTGCTCTTGAATGTTGTTTAGTAACAACATATCAGTAACTACTTTTACTGATTTTTTTTTAATTTAAGAAAATAAAAGGAGTTGTCTTCACACTAAACGGAATTTTACAAATGATAATGTGAATTTTTTGAGCTAACTGAAGGACCAGAAGTGAAGTTACTGTAGGTTATATTGTCAAATAAAGGAGACTCATTTTATAGCTCAGTCTTCCATAAGTACTGTGGAAAAACATTTGAACACTTAAAATCCACGTCTGCTTCATATTTTTATTCTTCCTTTGTAGTTTTTAAACAGAATGCTATAGGATGTTCTGAAATGATAAAGTGAAAGTCAACACATTATTTGAACGATATGGTTTATTTCACATTTTACTATGTTTGGGAGCTAAGCAACATCAAATTCCAGAATATATGTTTTTTTATTACCCTTTTAATAGCAATAAACTGAGCAGACTCATATTTCATAGACTTCAGAATTCATGTTTGAACATTTTCTATAGTTTGGGCAATTGCTATTAAAACTGTTAAATGTAAGTGGTTTTCTTTTTTTTTTTAACTAAAGATAATAACCACTATATATTATTTTTCATCATGGGAAGATTTGAGAAAAACACATTTAAAGTTTTGGCTCAGATTTAGCAGTATACATATACAATTCTAGTTCACTGATTACTCAGTGGAAAATACAAACGTAAGAAGTCAATTATTCAACTTGAGCCACGAGATGTTTTGCTTATGACATATAAGAACAGGGAAAAGGACAGAAGATTCCTAAAGCATGTGTGCATTTATAATTGGAGTTATTTTTGGGTAAGTATGGCAAGTAGAGCAGATTGTATTTAAACTTTAAGATTAATAGGAAGATACAACAGAAAAGAAAATCAAGCTTGAAGTTATTGCTGGGTTGGAGTTCTATACTTTGAAAGATCAGCATAAATGAAAATAGACAAAAATATGAACTCACAATTCACCTTTTATTCCCTTCTTTAGGAGTACGTAACTAGAACCTGAGTTTGTGGACGAAGATGGACCCTTGGAGAACAAGGGAAGTTCAGTAGGGCATCCAGAGTTAACACACTGTGTTCCCCTCCATTGGAGTTGATTCTCAAGGACTTGTTGTAGAGCTGGGCAGTTTTAAAGAGTTGACATTTCTGTGTCTAGTCAGCCTAAAAGTGCCTGTACCATAATAATATGGGATAGTGAGGTGCATTCAGTTCAGTCGTTCAGTCATGTCCAGCTATTTGCAACCCCATGAATTGCAGCACTCCAGGCCTCCCTGTCCATCACCAACTCCTGGAGTTTACCCAAACACATGTCCATCGAGTCGGTGATGCCATCCAGCCATCTCATCCTCTGTCATCCCCTTCTCCTTCTGCCCCCAATCCCTCCTAGCATCAGAGTCTTTTCCAGTGAGTCAACTCTTCACATGAGGTGGCCAAAGTGAGGTGCATACAGGCCCCAATTACTTATTATCTCTTTTAAGATGCTTGGGATAAGTGAAACTGTTAAGAAATGTTTCTCTGGCTTTTAAAAATATACAGAGTCATTTCCAGAATTCCCCAGGAAGTAAGAACTATTCCTTTGAACCAAAGAATATATTGTATCTTCTACTTCACTGCAGAGATATTTCCTACTCTAAAATGCCATCCTCTTTTCATTCACGTACACATTTTGGAGCAGAAGGAGACTGAGGCTGGGCAAGGAGTAGGAAGAGGAGATATTCATGTCAGGTGGGCAGGAAACCAATAGCTGAGTTTTAATATGACTAAGTGTATTTATTTATATCTGTTTTAGAATAGCAGTTAAAATACTGTCTTTAAAATAGACAGTTTAAAGCATTTTTATATAGTGCATATATGGTTTACAATGTATAATTACCAAACAGCATATTTTTCATAATGCATAGATACTGCCAAAATTTAATGTTCTATGAATTTCATGTCTTTCATGATCAGCAACAGACTCTCTAATCATTGAAAATCAAGAATTAGCTTTCTATTTCTAGCAAAACACACGTTACTTCTCAGTTTCTTTTTTGATAAGTGACTGGTATTCCTTTTAGTAAATTTAGGAATAAAGATAAATCATCTGTGAAAACTTCTAGTTACTAAGACAGTGGAACTGTAACTTAGTAACTTAGTAACTTCTAGTTACTAAGACAGTTACCTGGCCCACTTAGAGAAGGAGATCAGTATTCAAAAATATTTGTGATAAGTATGGAAGGAATATAAAGAAATAAACATATGTCCCTTAAGTAACTTGCATTACTCTTTTTAGTTAGTATAAATACCAACACTAATTAAGAAATTAATGATATGAAAAACAAATAAGGAATTATTGAAGGCCATATTGTGTGCTTACAGTATTGAAAAGGAGTACAAATTTAGTTTCACAGAGAAGTGGAATTTAATCTGTGCTCTGAAATATAAATTGCATCAGTGGGGGAAGTGGAGGGCACGTCACGTGGGAAGGAAAAAATACTGAGAGCAAATGAGAGGAGAATGAGCAAGACATACTGAGGACACAGTGAAGAGAAGGACCAGGTGGAGAAGACAGCACATGTTGGGGTGAGAGAAGATAGTGAGGAATAAGGTCCTCTAAAGAGTGGTTATCTTTTGTTAATAATATTAAGGCCCTAGTACTAGGACCAAGCCAGAGTCTAATACAATGTAATAAACAATAGGGATACGTTATTGAATAGTTGCTTTAAATTTTTGTATTTTTATATAAATTAGTAGTGTTTTTTCTTAGTCAAAAAAAAAAAAATTAAGCCTCCAGTCTTATATTCATCAACTTAAAGGTTCTCATTTCAGAATAAGTCTCATGTCAAATGCTGTCTTCAAATACAAAAACCCTTTAGTAGTTAAAGGATTAAACTAAACCCCTAATCCTGAAACATATGAAAAATCACCTTGACTATATTGATAGAAGAAATCCATGCTGGAATAATTGCAGTTCTGATTTTAATAGCATAGAAGGATTATATTGTATCCTTCAAGAAAGCTAACCAGGTTTACATAGTGGCAGGCTTTAGTAATAGGGATGGCAGGATACAGCAAGGAAGAGACTGCTCAGTGCCCAGCAGGGTGGCTTTCCTGTAGCTGCAGATGTGGCTGTTGAGAGTTATTGCTCTACTAAGGACAGAGTGCCCAAGGAGAGCCAGAAGCAGGAGGCCATCAGTTACTCACTTCCCTCCAGATACGGATGAAGCAGTGCATAATCCAGAACACCAGGTTCCCTATGGTGTGCTCTGACTCATTCCAGACCTACCATAGAGAATAATGATAATGCTAATTTACATTTTGCTGTCCATTAGTGTTTTTCAAGGGTGTTTGCTTTATCTCACTCTACTTCCTTAGTCTTTCACCTCAAATTTGAGGCAAGCAGGATAGATAAAACTTGAAGAAGTGAAGTGAAGTCGCTCAGTCATGTCTGACTCTTTGCGACCATGCGGACTGTAGCCTACCAGGCTCCTCCATCCGTGGGATTCTCCAGGCAAGAGTACTGGAGTGAGGTGCCATTGCCTTCTCCAGGGGATCGTCCCAACCCAGGGACTGAACCCAGGTCTCCTGCATTGGAGGCAGATGCTTTAACCTCTGAGCCACCAAAACTTGCTCAACATCAAGTCAATGATTAGCAGAATCAGGACTCCCTTTTAGACTTTTCTGGTTTCAAGTCTGGGTGGCTCAAGGGTAAAGAATCCACCTGCAATGCAGGAGACCCAGGAGACACAATTTCGATCTCTGGGTCAGGAAGATACCCTGGAGGAGGAAATGGCTACCCACTCCAGTATTCTTGCTGGGAAAACTAGAGACTATTTAACTCCTTTAAATTGTTATTTCCTATGTGATGAAAAAGCTTCCATTCTTTGTCATAGAAAATTTAAATAATATATTGATAAATAATTTGTTTAATTGAGTGCTTTAGAATCCACTTAGCAATGCTGGTTTTTAATTCTGTTCAGTTTTGCATTAGGCACTTTTCATATAGTAGCAATTCTGACTGGACCTAACAAAACAGTGGCAAATTTTCATTTTCAGTTATTAATGTGTGTGTGTGTGTGTGTGCACGCGTGCGTACGCATGTGCACTCAGTCATGCCTGACTATTCGTGACCCCATAGACTGCAGCCTGCCAGACTCCTCTGTCCGTGGAATTTTCTAGGCAAGAATACTAGAGTGGGATGCCATTTCCTCCTCCAGGGAGTCTTCCTGACCCAGGATCAAGCCTGCCTTTCTTGTCTCCCTCCACTGACAGGTGGGTCCTTTGCCACTGTGCCACCTGGGAAGCCCCCAGTCACTGTAACTGTGTATATGTGTGTGTGCTCAGTTGTTTCCAACTCTTCGCGACCCTATGGACTGTAGCCTGCCAGGCTTCTCTGTCCATGGGATTCTTCAGGCAAGAATACTGTAGTGGGTTACCATGCCCTCCTCCAGGGGATCTTCCTGACCCAGAGAGAGAACCCACATCTCTTATGTCTCCTGTATTGACAGGTGGGTTTTTTTTCCCACTAGTGCCACCAACTATATCCTATAAAATACTTAACTAGCTAGCTGGGAGCTTTCAAGAAATGGTCTCTGAAAAACCTCACTCCATCTTCATTAGAATAGCTGGAAAACCCTGTTAAAACTCAGATTCTGGTTCTCCGCTCAGAACTCACCAACTGAGAGTCTTTGGAATCTGCCTTTGTAGCCAGCATCTCAGGTGATTTTTCTGCACACTGGTTTCTAAAAATCTCAAATTTAGGGACTCCTCTTTCTTTCTACTGAAACTCGACCCTCCTTTCTCTTCCAAGTTCAGTAGTGTGCTATGCTAAGAAAATTGTTATTTTTTTCCAATTTAGTCCTTCTTGAAGAAGTGAAGTGAAGTAAAAGTTGCTCAGTCGTGTCTGACTTTTTGTGACCCCATGGACTATACAGTCCATGGAATTCTCCAGGCCAGAATCCTGGAGTGGGGAGCCTTTCCCTTCTCCAGGTGGTCTTCCCAACCCAAGCATCAAACCCAGGTCTTCTGCATTATGGCTAGATTCTTTACCAATAGAGCCACAGGGGAAGCCCTCAGTCCTTAACATCTGCAAAATCACACACACACACACTACTAGGGTCCCAGATCCACTCAAATCCTAGCCAGGCCAACTAACACGAAGAAATTTTCAAAGGGTGTGTGGATGGGGGATGTGGATGAGTAAATTTTATTTTATTAATAAGAGTTGGGACAGGGTAAACTCAAAGGCAGCAAGACCTAGCAATATAATGCAAGTATAATTACATAACAATTAATGATGCAACATAGGAAATAAAATATAATGATATAGTAATTATAATTTTAGGAATGAATATTAATTACATATGATTTAGGATCATTAACAGGATATAATGAAAAGTTTATTGGACAGCATAAAAAAAGAGACATAACAAATTTTGCTGTATCTTCATAAACCAGTAAGATCATTTTACTGTCCTTGCAGACCTAGAAACACTCCATGATAGAAATTGGAACTATGACTAAACTTGAACTTTACTGAACTTTACTAGTTTGACAAAATTTATTTTTAATCAAAATAATATGATACATTTTTTCCTCAGGATTTATCATTTCTGGACTAATCAGGAGTGTAAATTCTTTGAAAAAATTTTATCTTTCTCAGGCAAATTTCAAGCACTATCATGTTTTATGCAGATTTATGATGATGTTGGAAAATACTTCTCTCAACAAGTTTCTCATTTAAATGATAGAGGAAAGCAAATTTATTCACAATACCATGAAATTATCACAGTGTCGTAAGAAAATACTACTTTTTTCATGACAGAAATATTAATTTGCCTTTGGAACTACTTTCTGGCAAAATAAAGGTCTAAATATAATCACTTTAGTTATTAGGAGGGTATTAGAAATACATTTTCTAACATAGTTTCATGTGGACACATTTTCAATTGAGCAGGATTATTTTTGAAGGACTTTAAAATATATTAAGGAAAAATCCTTCAAGTTTCCTTTCTACTGCAATACAGTAAACTTGATTTTCTGACCACAAGTCAAAAAAGGTGTTGTGTAAATTCATGAAGAAGCTGTTCACTCCATGAGGGAGAGGAAAGCATGTCAGTAGGAAGCAAATAACCAGTCCCACATTCATGATACTTGCTGGAGCAAATGTCCTAGTAACTGGTTTCCAGTTTTTCTCTATTTCTTTTTGACATGAAACTCTTGATACAGAGTTAAAGAGTTAAACTCTTAAGATTAAGATTGAGCCGGTACACAGGCACCAGCCCCAAGCATCCTGTATCCTGCATCAAACCTAGACTGGCGATTCATTTCTTATGTGATATTATACACGTTTCAATGCCATTCTCCCAAATCATCCCACCCTCTCCCTTTCCCACAGTCCAAAAGACTGTTCTATACATCTGTGTCTCTTTTGCTGTCTCGCATACAGGGTTATCATTACCATCTTTCTAAATTCCATATATATGCATTAATATCCATGGCGGATTCATGTTGCTGTATGGCAAAGCCAATACAATATTGTAAAGTAAAAAATTAATAAATAAATAATAACTTTTTTAAAAAAAGATTGAGCCTGTCAATATGGGGATTATGCTTTACAAAGGAACTTTAAAATTTGGAAAGGCTAGAAGAATTTGGAAGTGAATCCAAAAGAAACTTTTCTTCACTTGGAAACAGGAAACTAGTGTAACCTAGAGCACAGGGAGGGGTCTGAGGTAGGAGTGGAAGTGAATCGAGTTCACCAGGAAAATGAAAGGAAGATTGTTTTTAGAGATTCGGAATAGAAGTGCATCCTATACAGGGGCTGACCCATCAACTGCCAGTACCTGGATAAACTGTTTATGCTATGGTTTTGACTCTTGAGTGGTGGTGGGGGTGGGGGGGTAGGGGCATCTATTGTGAAACAAGAAAACAATTAAAGAGCAGGGACACATATTCTCATACCAACCCTCTAAAACAGACCATATCTCATAAACAGAAGTGAATTTTCAAACATGATTTGTACATGGCTATGCCTCACCGACTCAATGGACATGAATCTGGGTGAACTCCGGGAGTTGGTGATGGACAGGAGGCCTGGCGTGCTGTGATTCATGGGGTCACAAAGAGTCGGACACGACTGAGCGGCTGAACTGAACTGAACTGATGCCAAATGTTTGGGTTGATTTAGTATTCTGTAGCTTGGCTTCCTATCTTTCTTTGGTGTTTTGACCTTGCCATTTATACATCCTTCATTTGCAAATATTTAGAAGATATTAGATATCTGGAAATATTAAATATTTAGAAATATTAGAACAAAAACATATCCTCCTCTTACTTTTCTGATGCTGATATATTTAAAATTGTAGCATGAACTTAACCTTCATTAGCTCATATTTAACCATTTTCTATGACATTTATTGGGCTTCCCAGGTGCACTAGTGGTAAAGAACCCACGTGTCAAGGCAGGAAACATAAAAGATGTGGGTTCAATCCCTGGGTCAATATTTTTTTCTTTTACCATATAGTTAAATATATGCATTATTATATCATTACATTTGTTATGGGTGTGAAACTTAATTTTCTTCAGGAGAAATCATCAGCTTTTAGTACCTTGGAAAATTTTCATTGAGAGAATAAATCCTAGGTATTCAGAGAAGCATATTATATTATATGCAATCTGTTCTTCATACAATTTTTAAAGGGCAAATTACAGGTTATTAGCCCCTACATACCTACTGTTTAAAGACATTAAAGAGAAATCACTCATATTAGTTTATGAGGAATGGTATGATCTACATCTTCATGTGGGGGAAACACGTAGATGGAATAATAATTACTGTAATGTGTTGTGATCCCCTTGGAATAAAAAAAAATGTTTCAAACACATAGAAATAAACCTCTAGCTCCTTGTTATTTAGAATACTATTTTCCTAGATTTGAGCTTTAGTCCAACTCAGAGAAGGTAGTACATGAATATGGGTGAGCCTCACCCACCCTGCTTGAAAATTTGTCCTTTGGGTTGATGGGCTATATCTCTTAGAATACTCTAATTCAGTTCAGTTCAGTTGCTGTCATGTCCTACTCTTCGTGACCCCATGGACTGCAGAAACCAGGCCTCCCTGTCCATCACCAACTCCCAGAGTTCACCCAAACTCATGTCCATCGAGTCAGTGATGCCATCCAGCCATCTCATCCTCTGTCGTCCCCTTCTCCTCCAGCCCCTAATCCCTCCTAGCATCAGGGCCTTTTCCAATGAGTCAATTCTTTGCATGAGATGGCCAAAGTATTGGAGTTTCAGCTTTAGCATCGGTCCTTCCAAAGAATACCCAGGACTGGTCTCCTTTAGAATGGACTGGTTGGATCTCCTTGCAGTCCAAGGGACTCTCAAGAGTCTTCTCCAACACCACAATTCAAAAGCATCAATTCTTCGGCGCTCAGCTTTCTTCACAGTACAACTCTCACATCCATACACAACCGCTGGAAAAAACCATAGCCTTGACTAGAAGGAAATTTATTGGCAAAGTAATGTCTCTGCTTTTGAATATGCTATCTAGGTTGGCCATAACTTTCCTTCCAAGGTGTAAGCGTCTTTTAATTTCATGGCTGCAATCGCCATCTGCAGTGATTTTGGAGTCCAAAAAAATAAAGTCTGACACTATTTCCACTGTTTCCCCATCTATTTCCCATGAAGTGATGGGACCAGATGCCATGATCTTCGTTTTCTAAATGTTGAGCTTTAATCCAACTTTTCACTCTCCTCTTTCACTTTCATCAAATTCGAACTTAAATTGAAGAAAGTAGGGAAAACCACTCTACTATTAGGTATGACCTAAAGCAAATCCCTTATGATTATACAGTGGAAGTGAGAAATAGATTTAAGGGACCATATCTGATAGATAGATTGCCTGGTGAACTATGGATGGAGGTTCGTGACATTGTACAGGAGACAGGGATCAAGACCATCCCCACGGAAAAGAAATGGAAAAAACAAAATGGCTGTGTCTGGGAGGCCTTACAAATAGCTGTGAAAAGAAGAGAGGCAAAAAGCAAAGGAGAAAAGGAAAGATATAAGCATCTGAATGCAGAGTTCCAAAGAATAGCAAGGAGAGATAAGAAAGCCTTCTTCAGTGATCAATGCAAAGAAATAAACAATACAATGGGAAAGGCTAGAGATCTCTTCAAGAAAATTAAAGACACCAAGGGAACATTTCATGCAAAGATGGGCTCAATAAAGGACAGAAATGGTATGGACCTAACAGAAGAAGAAAATATTCAGAAGAGGTGGCAAGAATACACAGAAGAAATGTACAAAAAAGATCTTCATGACCAAGATAATCACAATGGTGTAGAGCCAGACATCCTGGAATGTGAAGTCAAGTGGGCCTTAGAAAGCATCACTATGAACAAAGCTAGTGGAGGTGATAGAATTCCAATTGAGCTGATTCAAATCCTGAAAGATGATACCATGAAAGTGCTCACTTAATATGCCAGCAAATTTGGAAAACTCAGCAGTGGCCACAGAACTAAAAAGGTCAGTTTTCATTCCAATCCTAGAGAAAGGTAATGCCAAAGAATGCTCAAACTACTGCACAATTGCACTCATCTCACACGCCTGTAACGTAATGCTCAAAATTCTCCAAGCCAGGCTTCAGCAATACGTGAACTGTGAAATTCCAGATGTTCAAGTTGGTTTTAGAAAAGGCAGAGGAACCAGAGATCAAATTGCCAACATCCTATGGATCATGGAAAAAGCAAGAGAGTTCCAGAAAAACATCTATTTCTGCTGTATTGACTAGGCCAAAGCCTTTTGACTGTGTGGATCAAAATAAACTGGAAAATTCTGAAAAAGATGGGAATACCAGACCACCTGCCCTGCCTCTTGAGAAACTTGTATGCTGGTCAGGAAGCAACAGTTAGAACTGGACATGGAACAACAGACTGGTTCCAAATAGGAAAAGGAGTACGTCAAGGCTGTATATTGTGACTGTGCTTATTTAACTTATATGCAGAGGACAACATGAAAAACGCTGGGCTGGAAGAAGCATAAGCTGGAATGAAGACTGCCGGGAGAAATATCAATAACCTCAGATATGCAGATGATACCACCCTATGGCAGAATTCTCTAATATTAATATATAAATTTCTGAGGTGGATGTAAAGAAATTAACAGATAATTTTAGCTTTAGCAAGGTCTTTGAATAAATAAATAACAGAATCAAAGTTCAGTGAGAAGGAGAAAAAGAAATAACCAGAGAATGACAGGGTCTCAAGCAGGCTGTGACTGTCAACAGAACACACTGGGAAATAAAAAGAAGAGGATAAAAGAGGCACCAAGAGCTTAAGATGAATCTCATCTGCTTGTTAGTTTTGCCTGGGCCAGACTATTCAGAAGGCACCTGTAGGCTATCACATGTCTCTGTGTGCTTGCTGCTGCTGCTGCTAAGTTGCTTCAGTCGTGTCCAACTCTGTGTGACCCCATAGATGGCAGCCTACCAGGCTCCACCATCCGTGTTATTCTCTAGGCAAGAACACTGAAGTGGGTTGCCATTTCTTCTCCAATGCATGAAAGTGAAAAGTGAAAGTGGAGTCGCTCAGTGTTGTCTGACTCTTCACTACCCCATGGACTGCAGCCCACCAGGCTCCTCCGTCCATGGGATTTTCCAGGCAAGAGTACTTGTGTGCTGGTTGTACCCAAAAGAGAAGTCATCACTGCACTAATAGGCCCCTTCTCGTGAGTTTCTCATTTCTGTTGAGAACAAGTTATCTCAGTGACTCATGTCTGTCTGTCCATCTGCTTATTAACATATTTGTTGCAGATTCTGCCTCCATATCTCTCTTCTGTTTCTTCCTTTATGTTCCCCAATGTCAGAATCAAGTTCAGGATGTTATCACCTCTTGTTCACATTAATGATTGCTTTCTAACAAAAAGTTATTATGTACTCTCTCTGCGTAAATCATTCAGATTTTGTAAATTGCCTTAAACTTGTAATATTTCTGCTAAAAAGCATCAGTGACCACTCACTGACAGACAGCAACCAAATTGACTGTAGATTTCTTTTCTAACATTCATAATCAGTCACAATAATGATCAATTTCTCTTTTAATCTCTTCTTCTGCATTCTAAATAGCTGCCAAACTCATTGTTATTTTATGAGCATGTCCCACTAAATACTTCCAGGATGCAGTCTGAAATCTTTATCTTGCCACCACTTGAAGTATGCTCTTCCATATCTTGTGCTCAGAGTTGTTTCTTTGATATTCATTTGCGATAAATTCTTTATAAAACTTTCTTGATTTTTCTCAACCAGATGCGGTTTTTTCCTTTGAATTATCATAAGAATATAAACAACTTCCATGCCAATCTTTGTTTTTTTCTTTTCTATTATAGTGTCATTTTGTTTCACTTTTAGATTGTAAACATTTTAAAGCAAGAAATGGTGTATTATTTCCTGTATTTTCTATATAGTACATCTCAATGCCTTATACAAAATTAAAATCCTGTGAATACTTAGATTGAGAGTAATATGTCATTGATACATAAAAAAAAATTATGTACTCTGAATCACATGACTGGGAAAGAATATTTACAATATACATAAAGGTCCAACTTAGAACAAAAGGGAATGTATTATTGTTTTCAAATTATTTTGCTTGATGGTAGATTAAAAGGTAGCATATAACCTTGCTGGTTCGAATGAAATGAAATCTCAGAAGCATGGTTCTTTTGTTTTCAAATCCCTGTATAAATATGGTAGATAAACTTATGAAATTGCTTTGGCTCACTGAACTTGTGAAGTGGACTAATTAGGAGATATATACATTTAATATATAATTAGTATAATATGAATCTTTGCTTGTTCATTTCTATCAACTGGAAGACAATAGAGATTTTTTTGAAGTCAGTGGAAAGTTCTAAGAATTTCTATCACATTCTCTCTAACAAAAGGAAATATCTGCTAAAGTGCAAAGTACCATAGACGTTTTAGTTGGCAGCTGAGCTTATTAACATTGACAGAAATAAAATATGTCATAGCTTTAAAAAGACAGGCATATAATATCTATGACAAGTAGGGTACTAAGTGCCTTCAATCTGATTCCTAAACATGACAAACTTAGAACATCTCCCCCTTGACCCTCCCTGAGTTATTTCTACTAAAGGTAAGGCTTTGATTTCAAATGTTGATAATGTATGATTAAGAAAATATTCTTCTAGGAGTTCATATTAAACAAAAATAATATGTTAAATATTCACAGTTCAATATCCAGAATTATTCTGCAGTACCTAACTCATTTTATGATTACTCTTTACTCTCTAAATACAAAGACAGTATCACTCTCTGACTTTCACATCTCCTCCTGTCACACTAAGTCTTTTTAGCTCTCCCCTACCTCTTTTGCCCAGGGTAAGATGGAGAGGGGACAAGGGTTAGGTAGGTGCTTTGTGGTGAATTTAATCTTTCCTATAAAATAATTAGATCATATAATAAAGCAATAGGATTATATAGACATTATGGATGGAGGTATGTTGTTAATAGAAAATTCTTCTATAATTGTTATAAGACATAAACCTGAAAAATCAGTTATTAATAATATATATTTTTCCAGTTAGCTTGTTAGGGACTTTGCATAGGCAAAATATTGTTTACAAACAAAATTTTCTAATTTCACAAACTCTAGAATGATGGTCAAAAATGTCTTTAAATCAGTACATTTTATATGCATGTTTCTATTAAAATATATATTAATATCATCTTAGCAGCTTTACTTCCTTCTAAAATTTTAAATGTTTTATTTAACATTCATTTAGTTACTTCACCTCACTAGAATCCCAACCTTTTCATAATAAACTTCTTTGAACTAACATCGACATCGCACAAGTTTTTGGAATGCTTTCTTGAAGTCTTCATTAAAGATTGTATAAATCAGTGGGTTTATAAGGGAATTGAGATATCCAAGCCATGTCAAAAAATTTGACATTTCTTCAGAAATCTTACACTTGTCACAGACATTAACAACCAATTCTTTTACAAAGAAAGGGAGCCAACATATTACAAATGCGCCCAAAATTAACCCCAGGGTAGTGGCTGCTTTGCGTTCTCTTGTGCCTGAGATCTTTTGCCTTCTCCACGATCTCTCATGCTTGAATTCAGACCTGGGACTTTTCACCGTGCTATTAATTTTATCAAAGTCCGTTGATGGATCAGATAAAGACTTTTCTAGCATGTACGGTGTGGACACCAGTCTAGTGCTTTTTTCACCACTCTCCAAAAGGACTTGGCCATTCATCTCCTCCTTGGCAATCCTACTTGCTTGTCTCTTGTGGTATAACGTCTTTGCTGCCTTATATATTTTGTAATAGAGGATCAAAATCAGTGTTAATGGGATGTAGAAAGCTCCAAATGTTGAGTAAATAGTGGAAACGATGTGGTCATGTTTGATGATGCACTCATCCTCTTGACTAGTTCCTTGGTGCCTCCAGAATAGAGGAGGCATAGAGATAAAAATAGATATAATCCAAACTATGGTAATCATAATGCCAGCATGCTTGGGAGTCCTTTTCCTGGCATACTCAACGGCATCAGTGATTGCCCGGTACCGATCCAAAGCTATGGCAGAGAGATGCAAGATGGAACACGTACAGCATGTGATGTCGACGCTCAGCCAGATGTCACAGACCACTTGTCCCATAATCCAGCTCTCTCTCACAATATACACAATGCTGAAAGGCATCACCAGAACGGCTACCAGGAAATCTGTGACTGCAAGGGAGCAGATTAAGTAGTTGGCTGGGTGGTGCAGCTTTCGGGTAACAATAATCGCCGCAATCACAAGTGAGTTAATGGTGGTTGTCATCAGTGCCAGCCCGGAGAGAATGAAGGACACCAGAATTTTGGATGGCATTCTGTTTAACAGTTCTTCTGAGGTCAAGTTTTGATCAGATGAATTCAAGAAATCCATTTTCTGTTGTTTTAGAAGATTAATAAAGCTGTTGATACCTGTAACAGAAGAGGGGAAAACAGTTCATTTCAGAGAAGGTTTCAAAGATTTTTCTCTTCCTTGCTGAATACTGCTTGCTTGTTTTTAAGTATACACGTACACTTTCTCAGAATACTCTATTGATTTAAAAATGGAGTTGAGCTTGCAATTTTCTTTTTCTTTTCATTTAATTTAGGAAATCCAAAGGCAACAGTAACAAACAATAACTTTAAAAATGTTTCTTAGAATAGGGCTCCAATAAAACAATTTTTATGAGTCAATTAATCTATCAGTAAAATCTCTTATTATAAAATTGTGTTTAAAATCTTTATTAATCTTAGGGGAGGAGAGGGTGAGATGTATAGAAAGAGTAACATGGAAACTTACATTACCATATGTAAAGTGTCAATCTAGAGGGTGAGACGGGGAGGGAGATGGGAGGGAGGTTCACAACGGAGGGGATATGTGTATACTTATGGCTGATTCATGTTGAGGTTTGACAGAAAACAACAAAATTCTGTAAAGCAATTATCCTTCAATAAAAAATTTTTTTAATGTTTAATATTAGCTATGTTTTTCTCTTTGTCTACAGAAAAACTTTAAAAGCACATTTCATTGGTATATATTTGTGTACTATATAATGTAACATAAGAAAATATCATTTTAAAAGCAGTATTCAAAATCATAAGCAACTTAGTACTTAGCTCAAAGTTATATTGAGAATATTATCATTGGGCTTGTGGAGACTAAAGGAAGTTTCAGTTTATTTTATGTCAGGATATAAAGGTTATAAAAAAGTAAAATAAGCAAGAATAAAATATTTTTAGTGTATTTCTGGCATTCCATGATCATTTTATGAAATTAGGAAAATGTCACAGTGTTTAGTAGCCTTTGTGGATATAAGCAGTTAATTTGATTTAAAGGGACAAAATAAAACTGGTTGGAACCAAATAACCACACAACACTGCCCATTATTGAAAGGACATATATGACCTAAAAAATACTGAACAAAGTGAACTTGCCAATAAGAAAAACTCATAATGGCACATACTCTGAAATGGAAATTATTCTTTACAAGACCTTACTTATAACCTTATTTTTGAAAGGGAACCCTCCAAACTCAGCTTATAATTTTTATTTCAGTTCATGCTGTTATTTAATTGCAAGTCAAATAAGAGCAATTAGAGTGTAATGAAATAAGATTAATCTTTTTTTTTTTTTGCATCAGCCCTTCTCTCTTTCTTTAACAATTCTTTGGTAACAAACCACATCTTTGGAAAAGACAGAGAAAAGATAGAAACCTGAAACTTTATTCTTGTGGTTATAACTATTATTGTACCTTTATCTTCCTTCTTTTTACTTTAAAATGGTTGTTTCACTTATCGGAACTGATAGAACAATAATTCAAAATACTTGATATTTTTACATCAAATGCTTCTTAAGGAGTGTGTGTATGTATATATACATACTATAAAAACTTGGAGTGCATCATATTTTAATTTCCTACTTGTGTTTGAGTTACCAGTACTAAATTTAATTTCTCTTTTCTCATATTCATTGAAGGTAGGAGCTGATGGCTTGCTCCCAAGCAAATTGAATGGCAGAAGAAATCTGAATACCTACTACTCATAAAATAAATATTAATAGTTGTCAGTAAGTAACTGAAAAGGAGTTGTATGTATACCTAAATTACTTATATCAACACATAACCATTTCTAAAGGGCAACTAAGACAACTCCAGATAAAGAATGGAGGCTACAACCTCCTTAGAAATGCTAAATAAGCGGTTCTGGAATTTAGTTTGCCTCAGAGTCATCCTGAAGGCTTTTCAAACAGGAGTTACTGGGTCCCTCCCTCTGAGTTTGAGACTCAGTAAGTCTGGTGACTGCAGCCATGAAATTTAAAGATGCCTGCTCCTTGGAAGAAAAGCTATGACCAACATATCAAAAAGCAGAGACATTACTTCGCCAGCAAGTTCCGTCTAGTCAAGGCTATGGTTTTTCCAGTAGTCATGTATGGATGTGAGAGTTGGACTATAAAGAAAGCTGAGCACAGAAGAATTGACGCTTTTGAACTGTGGTGTTGGAGAAGGTTCTTGAGAGTCCTTTGGCCTGGAAGGAGATACAACCAGTCCATCTTAAAAGAAATCAGTCCTTAATATGCATTGGAAGGACTGATGTTGAAGCTGAAATTCCAATACTTTGGCCACTTGATGCGAAGAACCGACTAATTGGAAAAGACCCAGATGCTGGGAAAGATTAAAGGCAGAAGGAGAAGGGGACGACAGAGGATGAGAGTGTTTGATGGCATCACCGCTAAATAGACATGAGTTTGAGCAAGCTCCAGGAGTTGGTGATGGACAGGGAAGCCTGGTGCGCTGCAGTCCATGGGGTTGCAAAGAGTTGCACACGACTGAGCAACTGAACTGAACTGAACTGAAGTCTGGGGCAGGCCCATGAAATCTGCCTTAACAAGATCTCACAGAATGCCGAAGCTATTGGTCCAAGGAGTCAGGGTTCTGGGGGATAATTCACACGGTTGTTCCTCAGTGCTTTTTCTGATCCTTTCACCTCTATGATTTCCTTTCTGCTGAGAGCAGCTCTGACATTTCTGCTGTATAACTTTCTTAGCATCTTTCTTACATTCTTAATTTATTTCTCAGAGTTTCTCAAATAAATGATCTTTCTCTAGCTTTTCTTTTGACTATTTTAATCTTGACTTCCTGAAGCTCTTGGACCCTCAGCCCTAGACCTGTTAACTCCCCTTCTCCGACATCATTCCTACTCTTTTCACCCTCTTATGAGAGTTACACCATACAATCATATGTCCTAGATCAGTTTTGCACTACAGGACCTGATAAGTAATGATATGCTAATCTACACCATCAGGATGTCCAAGAAAATCCTCGATGTGTGCTTTCAATTATCAGTGGACCTCACAGTCTTTAGTTTTTTTTCCTTGGAAACATCTTTAAGGGTCAGTGGTCACAAGTGAATTGCTTATTCCAAAGCCAAGTAGACATTAAAAACATGGTAGATTAGGGTACTCCCTAGTGGTCCAGTTGTTAAAACTATGTTTTAAATGCAAGAGGTGCCAGTTTCATCCTTGGTCAGGGAACTAAATTCCCACATGCTGTGTGGTGCAGCCAAAACTAACAATAATTTAAAAATAAAAATTAAAAACGTGGTGAAAGTGAAGTCACTCAGTCATGTCCGACTCTTTGCGACCCCGTGGACTGTAGCCTACCAGGCTTCTTTGTCCATGGGATTCTCTAGGCAAGAATACTGGAGTGGGTTACCATTTCCTTCTCCAGGGGATCTTCCCGACCCAGGGATCGAACCCAGGACTCCCACATCAGAGGCAGATGCTTTAACCTCTGAGCCAAAACGTGGTAGGTTAATTAATTTCTACACTTTTCCCAATCTCCCCTTTCTTTCATCATAAAATCTGCACTGTATAGTCAATAAAAACCTAAATATTTTCTTAATTGGTTAATTCCTTTGCAAAAGTGTTATTAGTGTTATGAGAATTGATTTAAAAGTGCTGACATTTTCCCATATTATAGGTAAAAATAACTTTCCACTTTAATTCTCCTGATAAACAGTTTTGGCAAAAGAGCCTCTTCGGGAGATAATCCTGAAATTACATTTTGAATAGAGTATTAAACAAGAAAAATTGTTTGGAAATAGTTATGTGTGTCTTCATAATAACAATTAATTCTGTAGGAAAATGGACAGGCTTAAAATTAGAAGGTGAACTATTTGATAATTCACCTGAAATCTCTAAACATCACACAGTAGCATTTAAAGAGGCTCAATAAAATGGTACTTAATGCTAAGGAAAAAACTAAAATATGTCACATAAATTCTACTGATTATATAAGCATTTTTTTCCATTATTAAATTTAGAAAGTTAATTAATCTTACAATAATTGTTTTTGTAGAAAACAAAGAAAAGAGGGAAATAAATGCAGCCAATCACAATTGGGTTTCTTTTTGTCTTATTTTCTTTGCCACTTACAATTAGAATTTCAGTAAACCACCTGGGATTTCTTTGGAGGGAATAATGCTGAAACTGAAA
Organism: Nanger dama; assembly: GCA_917880005.1. Taxonomy (NCBI): domain Eukaryota; kingdom Metazoa; phylum Chordata; class Mammalia; order Artiodactyla; family Bovidae; genus Nanger; species Nanger dama. The sequence goes on along the minus strand of CAKJTW010000020.1, from coordinate 36,701,304 downwards.
CTCCAGTACTTTGGCCACCTCATGTGAAGAGTTGACTCATTGGAAAGGACTCTGATGCTGGGAGGGATTGGAGGCAGGAGGAGAAGGGGACGACAGAGGATGAGATAGCTGGATGGCATCACTGACTTGATGGACATGAGTCTGAGTGAACTCCAGGAGTTGTTGATGGACAGGGAGGCCTGGCGTGCTGCGATTCATGGGGTCGCAAAGAGTCGGACACGACTGAGTGACTGAACTGAACTGAACTGAAGAGTGAAATATCAATAACCTCAGATATGCAGATGACACCACCCTTATGGCAGAAAGTGAAGAGGAACTAAAAAGTCTCTTGATGAAAGTGAAAGAGGAGAGTGAAAAAGTTGGCTTAAAACTCAACATTCAGAAAACGAAGATCATGGCATCTGGTCCCATCACTTCGTGGGAAATAGATGGGGAAATAGTAGAAACAGTGGCTGATTTTATTTTGGGGGCTCCAAAATCCCTGCAGATTGTGACTGCAGCCATGAAATTAAAAGACTCCTTGGAAGGAAAATTATGACCAACCTAGACAGCATATTCAAAAGCAGAGACATTACTTTGCCAACAAAGGTCCGACTAGTCAAGGCTATGGTATTTCGAGCCAGTGGTCATGTATGGATGTGAGAGTTGGACTGTGAAGAAAGCTGAGCGCCGAAGAATTGATGCTTTTGAACTGTAGTGTTGGAGAAGACTCTTGAGAGTCCCTTGGACTGCAAGGAGACCCAACCAGTCCATTCTAAAGGAGATCAGTCCTGGGGGTTCTTTGGAAGGAACGATGCTAAAGCTGAAACTCCAGTATTTTGACCACCTCATGCGAAGAGTTGACTCATTGGAAAAGACTGATGCTGGGAGGGATTGGGGGCAGGAGGAGAAGAGAACGACAGAGGATGAGATGGCTGGATGGTGTCACTGACTTGGTGGATGTGAGTTTGAGTGAGCTCTGGGAGTTGATGATGGACAGGGAGGCCTGGCGAGCTGCGATTCACGGGGTTGCAAAGAGTCAGACACGACTGAGTGACTGAACTGAACTGAACTGAAACCATCTACCTTCATTAATTAAGTTACAACGTCTAATCAGATTATTTCTTATTCCTCCCTTAACATTTTAAGTTTCCACTGTGAATCCTTGTGCTACTAGGAACCACATCTAGGTTACTGCACAGAGACTATATCACACATTTATTCTCAAAGTATATTCTGCATTTTGAATGTGTTCATTGGGAAATAGGATTATAAGTAGAGCCTGTAGTCTCACCATGTATGTGTAGCCTTCTTCATAACAAAGGAAAACTTCCCCAGGCTTTACTCTGAATGAATATCTGCTGATGTATTGATTCAGCCATATGATACATTTTACTTGTCTTTTTCAGTTCAGTTCGGTTCAGTTGCTCAGTCGTGTCCGACTCTTTGCGAGTCCATGAACCACAGCACACCAACCCTCCCTGTCTATCACCAACTCCTGGAATTCACCTAAACCCATATCCATCGAGTCAGTGATGCCATCCAGCCATCTCATCCTCTGTCGTCCCCTTCTCCTCCTGCCCCCAATCCTTCCCAGCATCAGGGTCTTTTCAAATGAGTCAGCTCTTCACATCAGGTGGCCAAAGTATTGGAGTTTCAGCTTCAACATCAGTCCTCCCAATGAACACCCAGGACTGATCTCCTTTAGGATGGACTGGTTGGATATCCTTGCAGTTCAAGTGACTCAAGAGTCTTTTCCAACACCACAGTTCAATACCATCAATTCTTCTGTGCTCAGCTTTCTTTACAGTCCAATGCTTACATCCATACATGACTACTTGAAAAGCCATAGCCTTGACTAGACAGACTTTTGTTGGCAAAGTAATGTCTCTGCTTTTAATATGCTGTCTAGGTTGGTCATAACTCTCCTTTCAAGGAGCAAGCATCTTTTAATTTCATGGCTGCTTCTCTGTTTACACATAGTTTTTTAAATCTAACGTTGATTTATATTCAGGTGTCTGCTTGATCCTGATGTCCAACCGTACTGTTCTCATTCAGGTTAAACTATAAGCTCATTAGGGCGTTGCTTAATTTACTTTATATTGTAAACAAATGGTGGAACTATACACAAATAATTTTAATAATAAGATTGTAGAGAGGCAAGAAGTAAAATTTAATTCTATCAAAAACCTCAAAAGAACCTACAAATTAGCTGCTCCAATTAGAATAATAATAACAGTAATATTTATTTTTTCTGAGTATTTATTTCTGTAGAGACTATGCTAAGTGGCTCCCAGTCCTGTGGCCACTGCTGAGTTTTCCAATTTTGCTGGCATATTGAGTGCAGCACTTCCACAGCATCATCTTTTAGGATTTGAAATAGCTCAGCTGTGATTCCAACACCTCCACTAACTTTGCTTGTAGTGATGCTTCCTAAGGCCCACTTAACTTTGCATTCCAGGATGTCTGGTCCTAGGTGAGGGATCACACCATTATGGTTATCTGGGTCATGAAGATCTTTTTGTATAGTTCCTCTGTGTATTCTTGCCACCTCTTCCTAAGATCTTCTGCTTTTGTTAAGTCCATACTGTTTCTGTCCTTTATTGTGCCCATTTTTGCATGAAATGCTCCCTTGGTATCTCTAATTTTCTTGAAGAGGTCTCTAGCTTTTCCCATTCTATTGCTTTCCTCTATTTCTTTGCACTGATCACTGAGGAAGACTTTCTTATCTCTCCTTGTTATTATCTGGAACTCTGCATTTAGATAGGTGTATCTTTCCTTTTCTCCCTTGTCTTTCACTTACTTCTCTTCTTTTCTCAGCTATCTGCAAGGCCTCCTCAGACAACCATTTGGCCTCTTTGAATTTTTTTTTTCCTGGGGTTGGTTTTGGTCAATGCCTCCTATACAAACGAACCTTTGTCCATAGTTCTTCAGGCCCTTTGTCTATTATCTATTGAATAGATAATAATCCCTTGAATCTATTTGTTACTTCCACTGTATAATCATAAGCAGTTTGATTTAGGTCATACCTGAATGGTCTAGTGGTTTTCCCTACTTTCTTCAACTTCAGTCTGAATTTTTAATGAGAAGTTCATGATCTGAGCCAGTCAGCTCCCAGTCTTATTTTTGCTGACTGTATAGAGCTTCTCCATCTTTGGCCGCAAAGAATATAATCAATCTGATTTCAGTATTGACCATCTGGTGATATCAATGTGTAGAGCCATTTCTTGTGTTGTTGGAAGAGGGTGCTTTCTATGACCAGTGTGTTCTCTCGGCAAAACTTTGCTAGCCTTTGCCCTGCATCATTTTGTACTCCAAGGCCAAACTTGCCTGTTACTCCAGGTATCTCTTGACTTCTGACTTTTGCATTCCAATCCCCTATGAAGAAAAGGACATCTTTTTTTTTTTTTTTTGGTGTTAGTTCTAGAAGGTCTTATAGGTCTTCATAGAACTCTTCAACTTCAGCTTCTTAGGCATTAGTGGTTGGGGCATAGACTTGGATTACTGTGATGACAGCATTATAGAGGTATGTATAAAGTGTCCTAAAAATACTGGTGAGGAGGAACTAGTCATACCATGGTGAAACAGTGGAAATCTGCCCAGGCTGAGGGAAAAGTATGAGCAAAATAAATGCAGGATGTATTCTGACATGTGAATTAGCTGAATGTGGATACTGCAAGGGTATGTTAGAACCAAGGCTGGACGTTAGAGATGATACTTAACTGAGGAAGACAATAAAAGGGCTGGCAAGATATGATAAGGACACTGGATTTTTATTTTATATACAATCAGAATATTTCAAAATGTTTAAGAAGGTAAGTGACAGGAGAAGATCTGCTTTGGCAGAGTGAGGTGCACAGGGAGGGTGATAGGGCTTGGTGAGAGTGGAGCACCTTCTCTAGGGAGGAGGCATAATCAAGATCACAGAGCACTCTTCTAACTTTGAGGCTTTCAATTTCTAAGTCAAAGATCTCTCAGTAAATGTCACATTCGACTTGAAAATATGTGAGTTATCTTCAAATATTTTGATATTGATTTCTAACATAAATCCACAGATGTAAAAACACAGACTCTGTATGATTTCAATAACTTTAGACCATCAAATTTTTACACCTGGTCTTATGTCCCTGGATATGTTCCATTGTCTCCTAGTTTATAGTCTAATCGGTTCATATTGATTTTCAGGTCTACTATATACTTCTACTTCTCTGTATATTCCTTCTATTAATTTTGAGAGTTTGATATTGAAACTCCAAGTAAAAAATCTTAATTTATCTACTTAAAAAATAATTTACAGCAAAACTGTATGTAAATTTGTTCTATAATTTTCCAAGTCTCCTGTAAATGTGTCATATTTTCATAATTAAAAAGATTTTTAAAGGCAAAAATTAAAAAAAGAGTTGGGAGCCTAAAAAAGATTATAGAACACTCTTAAGAATGTACGGTAGCTGAAATTAGGACCTTTATAAGGTCATTGGCATAAAATTGTCCTAGGTTTGGTTATCCTCCAACAGTGCTCTGCAATGATGGATTATGTATCTCAGAGAAAAAATAAATTGACTTAGGATTTGGATCAGGAATTGGGATGCAAACTCTGGTCAAAGGCCAAGGGAAGATATTAGTGACAACGCTAGATCAAAGCTAGTTTCAGAAAAGACAAGACCACAGAGGGCAATTCTGCACAGAAACAGATCAGGGTCTTAATGAATTTAAAGAGTAGGTTTAACTCAGGCTCAGGTAATGTGCAAGGATGAAAGAAAAGGAGAGATTGCAGTTACTTTCAAAGCCTGAGACTGCACAGTTTCAAACGTAAGAAGTGATTCCAAGGCTAGTATATGGAAATAGTAAGAACTGCTTTAACTCTTTCAGACCAGTAAAGATTTTCTTACAGAGAGCCCTGTGGGTCTGATTTTTACAAAAGCTTTACAGCACTTCTAAAGTCAGTGAAACATTACTCACATTTTTGCGTATAAATTTTCTCTTCTGTATTTCTTTATCACTGCCTGCTAGATTTGATCTCTAAGTCTCTTGAATTTTGGCTCCTGATATACTCTGCTCAGATTTGTCAGCTCAGCTTCCTTCTTGGCATGAATACTCACTCCTTCTCCACCACATCTTGCTTCAACTCAAATCTGCCCATATTCAATGTGGGTGATGTACCTGCAAATTTCCAGATGTCTGGCCTAGTCTGACTCTTAGTTGGTACGTTACCTTTTCTTTGTTTGTCTGCTGGATCCAATTACTCCTGCTTCTCTCATATTCCAAATACATTCACCTTCTTTCCTGGTCTCCCAGAACTCACAGTCATGGCACCAGTCTCATGGTGTGCATGAGGTCAAGAAGCAGATGAGGCTCCTTGAAGCCACCAGTGCCTCTTGATTCAGAGACCTGTGAACTAAAAAGACAAAGTTATCTGTTCCCCACTCCCCAATATAATGGTAAGTCAGGGGTAGGATGACGGCAACAGACATTCCTTTTCAAAAAGATGAGGTAACTGGTGGCTCACAGTGGCCACTGATCTGAAATTCACCCAGAGAAGTCAGAGTACTCTACACTGAGGGTTAGAAATGCACCTTCATTAGGCCCACTTGGGCTCTCTAATTCAATTCCCTAATCTGTGAAGAAGGCTGAGCATCGAAGAATTGATGCTTTTGAACTGTGGTGTTGGAGAAGACTCTTGAGAGTCCCTTGGACTGCAAGGAGATCCAACCAGTCCATTCTGAAGGAGATCAGCCCTGGGATTTCTTTGGAAGGAATGATGCTGAAGCTGAAACTCCAGTACTTTGGCCACCTCATGCAAAAAGTTGACTCATTGGAAAAGACTCTGATGCTGGGAGGGATTGGGGGCAGGAGGAGAAGGGGACGACAGAGGATGAGATGGCTGGATGATGGACGTGAATCTGAGTGAACTCTGGGAGTTGTTGATGGACAGGGAGGCCTGGCGTGCTGTGATTCATGGGGTCGCAAAGAGTTGGACACAACTGAGCGATTGAACTGAAGTGAATCCACTGTACTCTGTGGATTTTAAATCTCCTCTCTGAGCCCTTAACTCTATTCTTGGAAAAGTCCTTTCTTTTCTATGAGAAACAGGCTGGATTTACAGTTAAATAGACTTCTCGGCTTGCTTTCTGCCTGTAGAAAATCTTTTCATTTCTATCTCTTTTCTCTTTGATCCAAGTTACTATTAAACTTCGTGTTTCCCTATGAATCTGCCCAGAAGTCACTACAAGCCCCAACATGCCACATAATAATTTTTCAAGACATTCTTCTTTGTACCTTGCGCAGAGTGTGAGGGCTGTGGATGACACTTAAGATTCTTAAGGTCTTTCTGTCTACTGCTACTATGGAAATCTCTCTTAAACCGTTCAGAGCCTTATTAAAAGACTTTAGTCAGATCCTTGCTCTGCTTTACCCTTAGGCCATTTTTACTTTGAGAATCATTTGCTACCTAGAGATGTCAGTGATAGGAAATAGCTTTGTTTTCTTATCTGCAAGCCTTGGCTCTTACATATTTCTTCTAATTTTGCTTGCAAACTTTAATTTCTCTCTTTATTTCTACACTATATTATACACAGATAAGAAACTGTCAATTGCCACTTTAAACATTCTGTCTGGAAATCCTCTTGGGCAGATGGACAAGTTCATGAATCACATTTTATCTTTCCTGGAGACTACACAGCTACAAATTGTTTTGCTTGTTGCGCCCTCTTTCTAGTCTTTAAAACAGTTTCATCACCTCCTTTCTGCTGCTGCTGCTGCTGCTAAGTCACTTCAGTCGTGTCCGACTCTGTGTGACCCCATAGACAGCAGCCCTCCAGGCTCCCTCGTCCCTGGGATCCTCCAGGCAAGAACACTGGAGTGGGTTGCCATTTCCTTCTCTAATGCATGAAAGTGAAAAGTGAAAGGAGTCGCTCAGTCGTGTCAGACTCTTTGCGACCCCATGGACTGCAGCCTACCAGGCTCCTCTGTCCATGGGATTTTACAGGCAAGAGTACTGGAGTGGGGTGCCATTGCCTTCTCCGCACCCCCTTTCTAGCCTTCACTAAAAGTTTGTTTGCTAACAGTCTCCTCACTCCTTTTCAATCTCTGCCTGTCAGCTGATCCCAAAGCCAATGTCATGTGTATCAATGCAAAGTTCATAAGAATGAAATGCCCTGGATTGTTGTCAATCTTGTGTCACTATGAGCTCCCAATCCCTGAAATGTAAAGAAATAGGGAACTACATTTCCCAGAATCCCCCTTCTCTAAGGAGTCTGATTTTGGAGTTGGTACCAACAGGAATTCCTGCAAGGTTTGGGAGGCAGAAGAAGAGGGGAGTTCGTGATTCTCTGAAGGTGGCTGCAGCCAGATGAATGTGCAGACACTGACAGAAGCCTCTGTGTGCTCTTGGAAATAGTCATTGGGAATTTTCTGATATTTTTGAGATTTAACAAGTTTCCAATGAACCCTTTTAGAACTACCTACTTTGCAGCTTTAGGCTAAAGTGCTTCATTGTCTGCTTCTTTAATTGTATTGAATTAAGATTTTACTTCCCTGACCTTTTCTTGTTAGCTTTCCCAACATTAATGTAAACCACAATATCTTCATTAAATTCCTTTGTTCCAGGATATTTTGAGTGACTCTTTCCCTGATCAGTTCTAGACTGATGCAAGCAGTTATTTTGCTAAGTGGTTATTGAAAACTAATAACTAAAGCAGCTTTAACCAAATCTTTAAAAATATTAAGAATATTTTCATTAAAACCATTAATGAAAGCAAATTTAACCAAATCTTAAAAATATTTAGAAAGAAAAGAGGAATTCTAATATTAAATTAAATTTACACATTTCATGGTTAGAATGATTCAGGCTACTGTTTTCATAAGACATTTGCCTGTCAGTCTGCTACAACTGGGGAAATAGTTAAAATTCCAACAATGAAAATCCTGCATATATTCAATGGACACTGAAGCTAGTTTAGAGGCACCTGCTGTAGAAGAGGAAGCAAAGATGTGCACAAACTCAGTATGCTGTGCTGCTTCCTTTGTCGCTGAAACCTAAAGAGGAAGGAAGCTGAGTATGTGTGGGAGTGAAGGAGAGGGGGGGCATACAGGAAGATTCGGGTTGTGAAAGCAGTAAGAACTCATGTTTATTCCTGAGACTGACACTTCAGTTTATTGAAGTCGGTATTGTGAATAAACCCCACAAGTTTTCGAGTTAAACAGAATATCACTTAAAGACTGTCTTTCCTACTAATTTATTAGTGTGAGCCTAGGAGAACTGTTTCAACTTTCAGAAATTCAGAATTAATTCCTGCAAAATGAAGATAATAAAAGTGAAACCTTACAAAGTGTTTTTGAAGATTAAGTAGAAATCCTTTAAATGCCTGGCACCGAATAAGCTCAGTGTTTATATTTGTCAGCTGTAGTAGGGGTCTAGAAACTTCTACTTTTAGGATGGTTAGAGAAATCATGAAATGATCTAACAGGGTAAAAAGTATTATTTTTATTTTTACCTCAGTCTACGTCTTATAGCGTCTAATATGAAATTTTCTAATTTCACTAAAGGAAGGTGGTGTGGGGGAGGAAACAATGTACAATCACCATGAATAAGGAATGATGTACTTTCTCGATATTTGAGTTAAAATTAAAGAAAAGAGTAATATGTTAGCAGGTTGGAGAAGTTTTTGAAAGAACATGTTCACAATCTTTCTCTCCCCTGGCCTAGCAGTCCCTTTCCTTGAGTACTCAGCATAAGGTGAAAAGTTCACTCTGCAGTAACAATGGATAGAATAATATCTTATGTAAGTGGTTGTCACCAGGAACTAAATAAAGAATATGAAAATTCTGTACCCTTACTGGATAGTTACTGAAAATTTGAGTTTTAGCTATAAGCTAGATGTGAACAATATTTTTTAAAAATTATTTCTCAAGTTAGTTATGTGCAGTCAGTTCAGTTCAGCTTCTCAGTCATGTCCCACTCTGCAGTCCCATGAATCGACGCACGCCAGGCCTCCCTGTCCATCACTAACTCCTGGAGTTCACTCAAACTCACGTCCATTGAGTCGGTGATGCCATCCAACTAGCTCACCCTCTGTCGTCCCCTTCTCCTCCTGCCCCCAATCCTTCCCAGCATCAGAGTCTTTTCCAATAAGTCAACTCTTAGTTGTTAGGTAGTTAGAATAGGAAAAAGGAGTCCAGGATGGGGATGGCTAAAAGACAAGGAAGGGAAAAGCCCGTGAAAATAGAACAAAGGAAGGTTCCATGACAGGAGTGAGAACTTGAGGCAGAACAAACAGCACTCCTGGCTAGCCCAATTTACATAGGGCAGGCCCAGGGGGAGGAGAGAAACATATAAAAAGAGGAGCCAAAGGGCTGGAGGTCTCTCTCTCTCTTCTCTTCATGTCTTTTGGGTCGGCATGCCTTCACGCATCAGGGATGTATTTTCCTTTATTTTCTAAATAAAACTGAGTGTAACACACAGCTGTAACACTGGTCCATCCGAAAGCTGCGACAATGGTCTGAGAGCTGTAACACTGGCCCGTCTGAGGGCTGTAATGCCGGTCCGTTGCTTCAAAATTTTGTTGTGACAAGACAGAACCAAGGAAATTACACACTCCCTGGCCAGTTAATTATTAACAACTTGGTAAATATTTTAATCTAGATTTTAAATTCTTGATCTAGAATAAAATATTGGATTGGACAAATTCTATTTCAAAATTTGGGACAACAATATCTAAGTGTATCTAAACAAATAAAAATCTAATGATAAATTATTTGGAAAAAAAATCACATGCTAAGGATGTATTAAAACTCAAGGGAAGCTATTATTATAAGGTTAAAAGAAATCCAATTTTAGTAACGATATTTGATTTAGCAATATCCATTTTTATTGATGAATAATAACTATTTGATCAAGCTAAGTTGGCAAGATTTAAGCAATTTCAAGCACAACAATCTCTCTCACACTTTATTTTTACTTTTTGTTGTTGTCTTAACCAGCTTTTAAAAAGCATCACACTGTTACTTATACTTTATGCAAATATAACTAATGGAACTAAAAAATTTTTTTTCACTTGATCACAATATATGAGCTTGCCATTTTATTTGCCTTTGTAAATATGTTAAACTGGAAGTATTTATATTCCTCTTCTTTCATCTTTAATCCATGTTTTCTCTTTGGGCTCCTTCACTTAAGCTTTATAAAGTACTTCTTTACATCTGCTAAGTTTAATAAGTACCAGCTAATTAACTGAATCTCATAAATAAAGCAAATAATTATTATTGACATTTATTGGGCACCATTGGCTTGGTAGGATAGGTACATGAAGCAAAAATCTTGTAACATAGTGTGAGTGCTTAATTGCTGTCAGCTGATATTAGATAGTTAATTTGTCATATTTAATTAATGATATTATAGAATGTTCAGCATTGAAACACAAGGCAGATGTTATATACCTATGATCTGGAGTTCTGCTCAAAGGCAATCTGGTTTTCCACTCTGCTGGTTAAACAAGGCTATCAATACCAATTAAAATATGAAAAAAAATCTTAACTTTAAAATTTGGATAAGACAGGTGGTGATTAAGACATATTTAGCCTAAATATTCACTGGTTGTATTTAAATACAAAGGACAAAGTAGTTGCAGTTTTAAATAAGAAGGGTAACTTTTATACTTTTAAATTTAGTTGGATTTACTTAATGCTGTAGAATATAATATCTTTTTTTCCCACTCTTTTGCACAGTAAATTAGACTGCCAAGGTACAAACTGAAGCACAGTAAGGTTTAGATAGTAATTCATCTCCAGGATAATTATGGGAAATCTGTCTACACTGAATGACAAGAAAGAACTACTCATGTACTTTGGCTTAACATGTTTTTCCTTCTGAGATACTGGAATTCTACTATCAAATAACTTTTCTCTTCTTCAAGATTTAAAATAGACTTTTTTTTTTCTGACTGTGCCTTGGGGCATTCGGAATCTCATTCCCTGATTAGTGATCCAACCTGCATCCCCTGTACTGGGAAGCACATAGTCACTTACAGGGAAATCCCTCTTCAAGATTTTTAAACTAGATTTTTATAACTTAAAAACAAGTTCTCATTCAGTAGTTTCAATGACTTCTCTTTTAAACTCTTAGTGACTACTATATTAGTAGCTATTATAATCTCTAGATTTAAAGTATTTTAATATATGTATCTGTTTGGAATACCAGATGACTTCACCTACCTCCTGAAAAATCTGTATGCAAGTCAAGAAGCAACAGTTAAAACTGGAAATGGGACAACAGACTGGTTCCAAATCAGGAAAGGAATACATCAAGGCTGTATATTGTCACCCTGCTTATTTAACTTCTATGCGGAGTACATCATGAGAAATGCTGGACTGGTGAAGCACAAGATGGAATTAAGATTGCTGGGAGAAATATCAATAAGCTCTGATATGCAGATGATATCACCATTATGGCAGAAAGTAAAGAAGAAATAAAAATCTTGATGAAAGTGAAAGAGGAGAGTGAAAAAGTTGGGTTAAACCTCAACATTCAGAAAACGAAGATCATGGCATCTGGTCCCATCACTTCATGGGAAATAGATGGGGAAACAGTGGAAACAGTGTCAGACTTTATTTTTGGGGGCTCCAAAATCTCTGCAGATGGTGACTGCAGCCATGAAATTAAAAGATGCTTCCTCCTTGGAAGAAAAGTTATGACCAACCAGGACAGAATATTAAAAAGAGTAGACGTTACTTCGCCAACAAAGTTCCATCTAGTCAAAGCTATGTTTTTCCCAGTAGTCATGTATGGATGTGAGAGTTGGACTATAAAAAAAAGCTGAAGCCAAAGAACTGATGCTTTTGAACTGTGGTGTTGGAGAAGACTCTTGAGTGTTCATGGACTGCAAGAGGAGATTCAACAAGTCTATTCTAAAGGAAATCAGTCCTGAATATTCATTGGAAGGACTGATGCTGAAGCTGAAACTCCAGTACTGTGGCCACCTGATGCGAAGGACTGACTCATTTGAAAAGACCCTGATGCTGGGAAAGATTGAAGGTGGGAGGAAAAGGGGGCGATAGAGGATGAGATGATTCGAGGGCATCACCGATGTGATGGACATGAGTTTGAGTCAACTCTGGGAGTTGGTGATGGAGAGGGAAGCCTGGCGTACTGCAGTTCATGGAGTTACAAAGATTTGGACACGACTGAGCTATTGAACTGAGCTGAAAACATATATATGGGACTGATACTAATAAAGTCATGTTTTTTAGAGAAAACTATTAAAAAATTATAAACAATGTTTGGATATTTTTTAAATGACATGGTTAAATGATAATGATTTATGTTACCTATTGTGATTTGGGACTTCCGTATAGCTAAGATGGTAAAGAATCTGCCTGCAATCCAATCCCTGGATCAGGAAGATCCCCTGGCAGAGGGCATGGCAACCCACTCCACTAATCTTGCCTGGAGAATTCCATGGACAGAGGAGCCTGGCAGGCTACAGTCCATAGGATTGCAAAGAGCGGAACACAACTAAGGGACTAGTACCCACATTGTGAGTTAGCATAGAACAAATCTAAAGTGTCAACCAAATGGCATAGCAAAATATCAGAGAACTCAATGGTTGAACTTCCTGATTTGTTTCCTAAGTTCTGAGCATGAATCAATAAATATTTATCAAGCAACACAGCATGTGTTAAGTTCTAAAAGTGATACATATCCATAAAAGATTCAATTCATGCCATTGAGAAGTATATTGAGAATCACATGGACACAGGAGCCTGGTGGGTTATAGTCCATGCAGTCACAAAGAGTTGGACACGACTGAAGCGACTTAGCAAGCATGCCCAGAGAAAAGAGACATACACCTATTCAGCAAATGTTTATTTAGTTTCAGCACTATAGTTGGCACTCTAGATAGAAAAATGAATATGTCATAAAACATTTTCTCAAAAAAGTTCACTCTCAGGTTATATGAATCAGTGTACTATGACAGTACATTACAGTAGTCACTAAAAAAAAATTTCCAAACCTTTTCTTTCTATAATAGTAAGGCTGTTAACAGCCATAATTGTTGGCTAATATATAATAAAAATATTGAAATGTTTCTTTATCAGCCAGTAAATAAAATATTGAAACTATACTAAGCAGTAAATCTAATATACATTCTAAAATAATCTCATTGGTTTGAGTCAATCAAGAAAACTATTGAAAATTATCTTCTTATCATACATAGAATTGACATTAGAGATCTTGAATATGGAAAAATATTGGGCAGAATTTTGAATATAATTGCTATCCGTTCAGCAGAGGTTGAAGGAGGATTTGGCAGGACGAACAATATTGCTACTGTTAAGAAATCTTTTCCAGACTATGAGTTCTGCAAAGATGTTGCCCATTGGTGTCACTGAGGTGGGTAACAATGCGTGGGTATGGTTTCTGCATGGCAGCTGGTTTCCTTGGTTAGGTGCTGAGGAGACAGAGGTGATAGCAGGGGCAGTTCCTGCCCTGCTGCTCTTCAGCTGCCCAGCATGCTGAGGTGGCACTGTTGCCCCTGAGCCCAGTCTCTGAGGCCAGGTCATGAGGGAACCTGACATCGAGGTTCGTCCCTGACCATGATTTCCAGGCAGGATGCCTAGGAGTGTTGACTATGGTTCCCCTACCCACACCACATCTTTTTAATTAGTCTCTTTGTTAATAAATCCTTTCTGAATTATCCTAATTTGAAAATGCCATCTATTTCCTGTTGGGAACCTAACTGATAATAAAAGTCACAACTCCCTGATAATGATTATAAGTAACAGCGATTAGTTCAGTAGTGGGCATGTCTCCAACAACAAGTGAATCCAGACAAGGAAGTTTCCAGTAGGGAGATTTTTTTTTAATTTTTCCACTGGACATATGTATTTAAACTTGGATCTCTTGAAATCCCTTTGCCACCATATGAAGCTTGAGAATGAAGCCAATCCTTATAACCTGAAATGTACTACATGATACTTGCATTTAGTAAGTGTACAATAAAGAAGCAATTATTATTCATACAAGTTTATCATAGTTTTGTCTGAGACTCAGGGGCAGAGAAGACCTTATACTGGAATTTAAATTTAAACTAAGACTTGAAGATCAAGTTCATTGGGTCAACAGGTGGTTGGGGAGTATGCTGCGGAGAAAGGTTTTAGGAGAAGAAATATCAGGAAGAATATGGTAGGAAAATAACTTGCATGGGTATTACAGTTGAGGCTGAATAGTCAGACAGGATGTAAAGCCTTCATATACCACAATCCTGCAGATCATGGAGAGCCACTGGAGAATATGAAGCAGGACATGCAAAGAATAGAGGCCATGATAGGAGATCACTAGGTATTTTAGGTGACAGATAGTGAGTCTCTAGCCAAGGAATGAAATAGAAGGCTGGAAAGAGATAAATCCCTTTTTAATGTATGACAAAATGTGGCAGTTTATTTGCTTTGGGAGGAGGTGAAGCTTGAAGAAGAAAGGTTAGCGTTAGAGTGACTGCTGTGTTCTGTGATGGGCAACCAGTTGAATGATGATGCTATAATACATGTGACAGGGAACACAGGAAAACGAGGTTTGAGGGACAAAGAAAAGGATAGGATCATGGTGAAAATAATAGTTAAAACACACTGAGGCTAACATATGAGACAGCCTATATGAAGTTGTCTAGAGGCAGATCTGGATTGGAAATTTAACTTAAAATTCACACATTATTAGTTGAAATCCTGTGTGTCTAAAAAATCACCAGGGATTGGTAAAGACAACACATTAAAGAATGAATGGAAGATGAAGAAAAAGAAAAAGTTAGTATGAAATAAGGAAAACATAAAATTTAGAGATTTATGAAAGGCAAAAATATTTGGACACTCCAAGCTAAGAAATGTAATCTTTTTAACATAAAAATATTCTGATATATTTATGCAGCAAGGAAGGAAGCTAAAGCTCTCAGGCAAAGTAAAAAGTTTAACTGGCATTTGTTTGTTATGTCTTTCCTTATTAGAATATAAGCTATATTAAGAGGAGAGAGACTTTAATCCCTGGGCCTGGGACAAAATTTATCTCATAGAGTTGCTCTAAAAATATTTGATGAATGAAAAATGAGTGAATGAATGAAAATTACTCTGTGTTGAGAGCAAGGAAAAGTATACATTCTTGCTGATATAAACTGGTCCAACCCCATGTAGGCAATATGGAAATAATCTTTGATATAATCATTCTAAAAATTTATCCTGAGATAAATAATAAATATCTAAGAATTTTCCATCTGAGAGAAATAAATATGCACATCAATACAGGTAAATTATGTACATCCTTCAGTGAACACAGAGGCTCTTTATATTCTGATATGAAAAGATTTCTAAAACATATTTTAAAGTCACAAACCAGAGTGTAGAAAAGTAAGTACAGTATGTTACTATTTCTGTGACATAAAGAACATTTATGAATACACTTGCTTATTTGTACATAGAATAACTCTGGAAGGATACACAAGCAACTGGTAATCGCTGTAATGAAAACAGAAGTATTTTCTCCCTTAACTATTGCTGCAGATTGAAATGGAAACTACAGTTGTTGATAGCCCCAAACAGTGGTCATCCACAAATTCCTTTGTGATCAGTGACACTCCCACAGCTTAGAAGAAAGCAACAGAGAAAATTTATCCTTTAGTCTGTTACTTTGCTTGTTACCAAGTACTTGGGTATTGACACTATGTAGAGACATCCTTCAGAACACATGTGCTATCTTTCTTATCCAAATACTTACATAATCTGTACACTATCGAAAATGTCTGCTCCCATATTTTTGAAGGAAATACAAAACCCGATGGTGACAACTGTGGTTGTCTTCAGGGAATACAGATGTGTGTCTAGTGAAACAGGGTTTGGAAAGAGATTCTAAATTTTTATTTATTCTTAAATATTTATTACCTGTTTTATAAAAGAATATAACAAAACTAAACAATCTAAAACTAAAAATAAATTTATTGAGCACATTAGCTTGTGTCCAACACTTTCCTAAGTCCTTTGTCTGTGTGGTGTTATTTGCGACCAGGAGGAAGGCGATAAACGAAAGGGAGAGTCTGTAGCTAGTGAACATGTGAGCCTGGATGTATTGGGGGAGGGGGCGGAAATGGCAGAGACTTGGAGGTTTTCATGCGTTACAGACTCTTTTTCCTTTGAGTAAGACTGTCATCTGTTGAGTGGGAGGAGGCAGGGATCATGAAGACTAAGATGAACATTTGGCATAGTAGCTACAGAGAATAGGAACGGAGGTGATCAAAGGCAGATAAAAGAATTTTGTGTATTGTTTAAAGTGGCATAGGCATCAATCTTTATTGCAGTGCTATTTTTCTTCAGAAATGCTCAGTGGCTCTGGTGTAAGAGTGGGAAATGAACACTGTTAGATTATTTATCTTGTTGTGAGAGAATGATCAAGTAGCAAGGGAGCAGGGGATTGTGAATACTAGGTAGAAAAGTTCTTGTTTAGTTGCTTCAGTTGTGTCCCATTCTGGGAGACTCCAAGGACTGAAGCCAGCAGGCTCCTCTCTCCATGGGGTTTCCTAAGCAAGAATACTATAGTAGTTGCCATTTCCTTCCCCAGAGGATGTTCCCAAACCAGAAATCAAACCCGGGTCTCCTGCATTGCAAGTGGGTTCTTTACCGCTGAACTACCGGGGAAGCCCTTAGGAGAAAAATAACTAAAATCAAATGCTAAATGAAGACACCAAAACCGGAACTTCAATTCTCCCATAGCCTATGGCTTCTATTGCTCAGCACACAGTCCCAGAAGGTAGGCTTGCATAGTGAAATGTTTTCAGAAAGGCTCCAGCTAGCTCTGAGGGGCCCTCACCCACTCGGGGAAACAGTTGCAAACACCCTGCACATCTCTAGCTTTTCCTCCAGCTCACGGATTCTCCAGTGCCACCGAGTCCAGCAGCAGCAGCAGCAGTTGGGAACCTTTTGAAATGCAAATTTTTGTTCCTTCCCTGACACTGAATCAGAAACTTTGAGAGTAGAGCCCAAAGATTTGTGCAATAATAAACCCTGGAGAGAATTCTGGTGCTAACAAACCTCTGGAGGATTCTGGTACAGGTTCAAGTTAAGCCTAGCTGCTTCAGCCTGAGACAAGCACTTGGTTAAATATAATTTCTATCTCTTTCTTCAAGTCTGTGCAAAATTCCTATTACTCTACTTAATATTTCAACCCACTTTACTCTCTTCCTCTTTATGGTACCACACCCCCCCCATCTTCCTAACCTGCTTTAATTTTTATTTTGTTCCTTATCTATTATAAACTTCAATATTATATACTTGCTATGGAAGTTTTTGTCTATCTCTACCCACAAGGATGTAACTGAGTGTGGGCATCTTTGTTTTGTTCATTGCTATATTCCAAGTTCCCAGAACAAGTGCCTGATGTCTAATAGCTCAGTTTACTTCAGGTGCTCAGGCATGTCCTCATCTTTGCAATCCCAGGGACTGCAGCATGCCAGGTTTCCCTTTCCCTGTCCATCACCAACTCCTGGACGTTGCTCAAACTCATGTCCATCGAGTTGGTGATGCCATCCAACCATCTCATCCTCTGTCATCCCCTTCCTCTCCTGCCTTCAACCTTTCCCAGCATCAGTGTCTTTTTCTAATGAGTCAGCTCTTCGCATCAGGTGGCCAAAGTATTGGAGCTTCAGCGTCAGTATCAGTCCTTGCAATGAATATTCAGGACTGATTTCCTTTAGGATTGACTGGTTTGAACTCCTTGCAGTCCAAGGACTCTCAAGAGTCTTCTCCAACATCACAGTTCAAAAGCATCAAATCTTAGGAACTCTACTTTCTTTATGGTCCAGCTCTCCATACATGACTACTGGAAAAACCACAGCTTTGATTAGACAGACTTTTATCCACAAACTAATATCTCTGCTTTTTAATATGCTGTCTAGGCTTGTCATAGCTTTTCTTCCAAAGAGCAAGCGTCTTTTAATTTCATGGCTGCAGTCACCATCTGCAATGATTTTGGAGCCGAAAAAGATAAAGTTTGTCACTGTTTCCACTATTTCCCCATCTATCTGTCATGAAGTGACGGGACCAGATGCCATGATCTTAGCTTTCTGAATGTTGAGTATTAAGCCAACTTTTTCACTCTCCTCTTTCACATCAAGAGGCTCTTTAGTTCTTCTTTGTTTTCTACCATAAAGGTGTGGTCATCTGTATATCTGAGGTTAGTGATATTTCTCCCAGTAAACGTGATTCCAGCCTGTGTTTCATCCATCCTGGCATTTCACATGATGTAGTCCGGATATAAATTAAATGAGCAGGGAGACAATATACAGCCTTGATGTACTCCTTTCCCAGTTTGGAACCAGTCCGTTGTTCCACGTCCAGTTCTAACTGTTGCTTCTCGACCTGCATACAGATTTCTCAGGAGGCAAGCAAGGTGGTCTGATATTCCCATCTCTTTAAGAATGTTTGTTGTGATCCACACAAAGGCTTTGGTGTAGTCAATAAAACAAGAGTAGGTGATTTTCTGGAATTCTCCTGCTTTTTCTATGATCCCATGGATGTTGGCAATTTGATCTCTGGTTTCCTTACCTTTTCTAAATCCAGCTGGAACATCTGGAAGTTGTCAGTGTATGTACAGTTGAAGCCTCGCTTGGAGAATTATGAGCACTGCTTTGCTACCGTGCGAGATGAGTGCAACTGTGCGATAGTTTGAACATTCTTTGGCATTGCCTTTCTTTGGGATCGGAATGAAAACTGACCTTTTCCAGTCCTGTGGCCACTGCGGAGTTTCCAAATTTGCTGGCATATTGAGTGCAACACTTTCACACCATCATCTTTTAGGATTTGAAATAGCTCAGCTGGAATTCCATTACCTCCACTAGCTTTGTTTGTAGTGATGCTTTCTAAGGCCCATTTGACTTTATATTACAGGATGTCTGGCTCCAGGTGAGTGATCACACCATCGTGGCCATCTGGGTCATGAAGATCTTTTTTGAATAGTCTTCTGTGTGTTTTTGCCACCTCTTCTTAATATCTTCTGCTTCTGTTAGGTCCATACCATTTTTGTCCCTTTATCAAGCCCATCTTTGCCTGAAATGGTCCTTTGGGATCCCTAATTTTCTTGAAGAGATTTCTAGTCTTTCCTACTATATTGTTTTCCTGTATTTCTTTGCACTGATCACTGAGGAAGGCTTTCTTATCTCTCCTTGCTAGTCTTTGGAACTCTGCATTCAGATGGATATATCTTTCCTTTTCTCCTTTGCCTTTCACTTCCTTTCTCAGCTATTGTAAAGCCCCCTCAGACAATCATTTAGGCTTTTTAAATTTCTTTTTCTTGGGATGGCTTTGATCACTGCCTCCTGTACAATGTCGTGAACTTCCGTCCATAGTTCTTCAGTTTTGTCTGTCAGATCTAATCCCTTGAATGTATTTGTTACTTCAACTGTATAATCGTAAGGGATTTGATTTAGGTCATACCTGAATGCCCTGTGGTTTTCCCTACTTTCTTCAATTTAAGTCTGAATTTTGCAATAAGCAGATCATGATCTGAGCCAGTCAGCTCCCGGTCTTGTTTTTACTGACTGTATAGAGCTTCTCTATCTTTGGTGGCAAAGAATATAATTACTCTTATTTCAGTATTGACAATCTGGTGATGTCCATGTATAGAGTTGTCTCTCGTGTTGCTGGAAGAGGGTTGTTTGCTATGATCAGTGCGTTCTTTTGGCAAAACTCTGTTAGCCTGCACACCAGGTTTCCCTGTCTTTAATCATCTTCCAGAGCTTGCTCAAACTCATGTCCATTGATTTTGTGATGCTATCCAACCATCTCATCCTCTTTCGTCCCCTTCTCCTGCCCTCAAGCTTTCCAAGCATCAGGGTCTTTTCCAGTGAGTCAGCTCTTCACATCAGGTGGCCAAAGTATTGTAGCTTAAACTTCAGCATGCATCCTTCCAATGAATATTCAGGGTTGATTTCCTTTAGGATTGACTGGTTTGATCTTGCAATACAAGAGACTCTTAAGAGTTTTCTCCAGCACCACAATTTGAAAGCATCATTTTCTTCAGCACTTAGTGTTCTTATGGTCCAACTCTCACATTCATACATGAGTACAGGAAAAACCATAGCTTTCACTACATGGACCTTTGTTGCCAAAGTGATGTCTCTGCTTTTTAATATACTGGCTAGATTTGTCATAGAAATCAGAATGTTTGCTTTTTATTACATGCTACATGGTCTTCTTGCTTGGCTTTTACAGTTCTTTATGTTGAGACACAGTGAGCATTTAAAAGCATGACTAGATAATTTTATTCTGCTCTTCAGAATTCAATGACTTTTCATCATACTTATAATAAATTCTAGGAGAAGGCAAAGGCACCCCACTCCAGTACTCTTGCCTGGAAAATCCCATGGACGGAGGATCCTGGTAGGCTGCAGTCCGTGGGGTCACTAAGAGTCAGACACGACCGAGGGACTTCACTTTCACTTTTCACTTTCATGCACTGGAGAAGGAAATGGCAACCTACTCCAGTGTCCTTGCCTGGAGAATCCCAGGAACGGGGAGCCTGGTGGGCTACCGTCTATGGGGTCACACAGAGTCAGACACGACTGAAGTGACTTAGCAGCAGCAGCAGAATAAATTCTATTCTTTAACCATGCCCTTCAAGTCCTTTCAAGAACTGGCCCTTGTCCATCTTTTCAGTCTTCTATGGCATTGCTGTCCTATACTCACTATTCTTGCAGCAACACAGGCCTTCTTAGTTTTGCTACTTCTTAAATTCAAACTCCCTTCTAAATTAGGGTCTTTGCACTGACTGATCCCTCTGCTTGGAAGATTCTCTCCTAGAGAACTTGCTCTTGTTTTCATTAAAGTTTCAGCCACTATCATACTATTTTTCTTCATAGTATTTATCATTACTGGAAATTCTTATATTTCCTGCTTGTATGTGATCTGCTTTCCCCACTAGAATTGAAGGTTCATAAAGTAAGGATCTAGACTTTTGACTCAATGTGGTAACTTCAGCACCAGGAACAATATCTAATAAGTAAGTTTTCAATAAATACTTTGACATTTTATTGCATGCTTCCCAGGTGCCAGGCTGTATATCGGTAGCACAATTTTAATAAAAAATTTAGTCTCTGCCCTTAAGAAACTTTCAGAGTATGAAAAACAAACCAAAAAAAGAGCCAAGTTTTCATAGTTGTAGACATTATATAAGAGCAAAGTGTAAGAGTTTCTATGGGCTATACAGTAATTCCTTGTTTACCTATTTTTTTATATAGTAGTTTGTATATATCAATTCCAAACTTCATTACTTGCTCTGTTTATAGGAGTTTTCAACATCAATAAATTATGTAGATAATTCTGAAAGCAAACTTCACAAAATAATAAAATGTATAGGAGTTATTGTGTTTGAAAGATTTCCTAAGCCCTGTCAAATCAGAGTCATCATTTTATGAGTTTTAAAAAGCACTAACATAATCTAATTAATCAATAACTATTTATTTTATTCTTAGTAACTAATGAAATTGTTTTTTTGCCATTTAGGTTGAGTCAGTTGAGTCATCAACTTAAAATTAAGGCATTTACCACTTTTTGTCAGATGTCACTTGTCAATACAATGATAAAATTACATTGCAAAAGATGTCCATGTGACAGACCATTATTTTTCTATCAAAGCTTAAGTTTAACATGCAAATCAAACACCATATTTAGCAATAAATTTTCTCCTTTGGAAGGAAAGAGCTCACAAAAGTAGAAGAACGATTGATTTAGGAGTTAATTATGCAACAGTTCTGATACCTCTCTTGGTGTTCTACTCTGTTTAGGAAAAGGAAAGACATAATATGAAGTCCCTAAAAGGTATTTTAGTAAAGAAGGTGTAAGGTCATCTGAGATGCAGAGGAACTAAATGGCTTTAACCTGGGAAGGGAAAGACTTAAGTCATTAACCTTTTGGCGCTAACTTTAATAACAGCTCACAGACACATATCCACATGTCCACGTGGATATTCGCTGCTTTGATCTCTCTGGCTAATTTTCTATTGCACAAGTCATCTAAAATAAGTGTTTTGTCGGTATAGTCCTTGACATTTGTGTTAATTTTGTGCTTGTCATATCCTCAAAATGCTTGCTTTTCTTATAGTGGGTTTCCCTGGTGGCTCAGAGGTTAAAGCGTCTGCCTGGAATGCAGGAGACCTGGGTTCGATCCCTGGGTCAGGAAGATCCCCTGGAGAAGCAAATGGCAACCCATCCCAGTACTCTTGCCTGGAGAATCCCATGGAGGGAGGAGCCTGGTAGACTATATAGTCCATGGGGTCGCAAAGAGTCGGACATGACTGAACGACTTCACTTTCTTATATTATTCATAGGGAATATTGCCACTTATTCTCCTAAAGATAGCATTTTTATCTGGTATCCTTAGAATATGTCTATTGACTTTACTTTTAAGAAGGCAGTACATGATCAGAATGTGTTTTTATCTTATACAGAAGGTCCAGAATGAAATGGCAGCATCTCCTAAGTCTTCTCTTGTTTTCATAAGATCCAGTTCAATCTTACCGTGGGCTGAAGTTCATTATATATATATATATGAACAAATAAGTGAACAGTTCCAAAAACAATAGGAAATATCTATTAAACAGCTTTTGGAACATGTTTTTAAAGATCATATAATGTAGCATATTATTTGCATAGACACAGATGCCACTAATTTAAAGAGTTCATGCAAATTCATGTTAACTGGAGTAATCTCAATTTATGAAGGACATGTCCACTTATTTTTTAAAAAAAGAAAGAAATTGAAATAAGCCAGCTTAATGAAAGGGGACCATTAGTATAAGTGACTTTATACCACACGAGGGCTACTCAGGGGAATGGAGGGGGATATGGAAAGGAGATTCTCTGACTTTTTTTCCAGATTTAAATAGTCTGTCTCATTGGCATTTTTCTTTGCTCTTTCCTGTCTCTGATTGCATGTCAACCAACATGAGATCCTGGCTACAGTGCTGGATAACCTTTTCATTCAAGTCCTGTTTCACCCAGCAGTTAATGGACTCAGTATCTCCCTGCCCTCTTGATAAATACTGAGGAGTTTGAATCAGTTTCGGAGTAAGGTGTTTGGGTGACTAACTTGTCAGAACTGGTACCAGATCCTTGCTGAAAATCCACTAATCCCCACCTCTACTGAAAGTGAAAATGAACATCACTCAGTTGTGTCTGACTCTTTGTGGCTTCATGGACTATCAGTTCAGTTTAGTTCACTCGCTCAGTCATGTCTGACTCTTCGAGACCCCATGGACCACAGCACGCCAGGCCTCGCTGTCCATCACCAACTCCCAGCCTCTACTCAGTCTCATCTCCATTGAGTCATTGATGCCATCTAACCATCGCATCCTCTGTCATCCCCTTCTCCTCTAGCCATCAGTCTTTCCCAGGATCAGGGTCTGTTCAACTGAGTCAGGTCTTCCCTCAGGTGGCCAAAGTATTGGAGTTGCAGCTTCAACATCAGTCCTTCCAATGAACACACAGGACTGATCTCCTTTAGGATGGACTGGTTGGATCTCCTTGCAGTCCAAGGGACTCTCAAGAGTCTTCTCCAACACCACAGTTCAAAACATCAATTCTTAGGCGCTCAGCTTTCTTTACCACTCCAACTTTGTAGTCCATATGTGACTACTGAAAAACCATAGCACTGACGAGATGGACCTTTGTTGGCAAAGTAATATCTCTCTTTTTAATATGCTGTCTAGGTGGGTCATAACTTTCCTTCCAAGGAGTAAGCATCTTTTAATTTCATGGCTGCAATCACCATCTGCAGTGATTTTGGAACCCCCAAAAATAAAGTCAGCCACTGTTTTCACTGTTTCCCCATCTATTTGCCATGAAGTGATGGGACCGGATGCCATGATCTTCGATTTCTGAATGTTGAGCTTTAAGCCAACTTTTTCACTCTCCTCTTTCACTTTCATCAAGAGGCTTTTTAGTTCCTCTTCACTTTCTGCCATAAGGGTGGTGTCATCTGCATATCTGAGGTTATTGATATTTCTCCCAGCAATCTTGATTCCAGCTTGTGTTTCTTCCAGTCCAGCGTTTCTCATGATGTATTCTGCATATAAGTTAAATAAGTACAGTGACAATATACAGCCTTGCTGTACTCCTTTTCCAGTTTGGAATAAATCTGTTGTTCCACGTCCAGTTGTAACTGTTGCTTCTTGATCTGCATACAGATTTCTCAAGAATTATGTCAGGTGGTCTGGTATTCCCATCTCTTGAAGAATTTTCCACAGTTTATTGGGATTAACACAGTCAAAGGCTTTGGCATAGTCAATAAAGCAGAAATAGATGTTTTTCTGGAACTCTCTTGCTTTTTCCATGATCCAGTGGATGTTGGCAATTTGATCTCTGGTTCCTCTGCCTTTTCTAAAACCAGCTTGAATCTGGAAGTTCATGGTTCACATATTACTGAAGCCTGGCTTGGAGAATTTTGAGCATTACTTTAGTAGCGTGTGAGATGAGTGCAATTGTGCAGTAGTTTGAGCATTCTTTGGCATTGTCTTTCTTTGGGACTGGAATGAAAACTGACCTTTTCCAGTCCTGTGGCCACTGCTGAGTTTTCCAAATTTGCTGGCATATTGAGTGCAGCACTTTCACAGCATCATCTTTTAGGATTTGAAATAATTCAACTGGAATTCCATCACCTCCACTAGCTTTGTTTGTAGTGATTCTTTCTAAGGCCCACTAGACTTTATAGTCCAGGATGTCTGGCTCTAGGTGAGTGATCACATCATCGTGATTATCTGGGTCATGAAGATCCTTTTTGTACAGTTGCTTCTGTGCATTCTTGCCACCTCTTCTTAATATCTTCTGCTTCTGTTAGGTCCACACCATTTTGGTCTTTTATCGAGCCCATCTTTGTATGAAATATTCTCTTCGTATTTCTAATTTTTCTTGAAGAAATCTCTAGTCTTTCCCATGCTATTGTTTTCCTCTATTTCTTTGCATTGATCACTGAGGAGGCTTTCTTATCTCTCCTTGCTATTCTTTGGAACTCTGCATTCAAATGGGTATATCTTTCCTTTTCTCCTTTACTTTTCACTTCTCTTCTTTTCACAGCTATTTGTAAAGGCTCCTGAGACAGCCATTTTTCTTTTTGTATTTCTTTTTCTTGAGGATGGTCTTGACCCCTGTCTCTTGTACAAAGTCATGAATCTCTGTCCATAGTTCATCAGGCACTCTGTCTATCATATCTAGTCCCTTAAATCTATTTCTCACTTCCACTGTATAATCTTAAGGGATTTGATTTAGGTCATACCTGAATGGTGTAGTGGTTTTCCTTCCTTTTTCAATTTAAGTCTGAATTAACCATGGACTATAGTGTATGGAATGCTCCTGGCCAGAATACTGGAGTGGGTAGCCTTTCGCTTCTCCAGGGGATCTTCCCAACTCAGGGTTCGAACCCATGTCTCCCACATTGCAGGTGGATTATTTACCAGCTGAGCCAATAGCGAAGCCCTCTATTAGGAATAAACATAAATCTTTATCTAGTCCCAAAGTCTAGAGATAACAGGGAGGCCTGGCGTGCTGTGATTCATGGGGTCACAAAGAGTCGGACATGACTGAATGACTGAACTGAACTGAAAGTCCAGAGATAAGAAGGGAAGATAGAGAAAGAGAAAAACGAAAGCCAGAGACAACTAGATGGAACTAAATTGGTGAGAAATATAAGCTTACTCCTTGGAAGAAAACTTATGACCAACCTAGATAACACATTGAAGAGCAGAGATGTTACTTTGCCAACAAAGGTCCGTCTAGTCAAGGCTATGGTTTTTCCAGTGGTCATGTATGGATGTGAGAGTTGGACTGTGAAGAAAGCTGAGTGCCGAAGAATTGATGCTTTTGAACTGTGGTGTTGGAGAAGACTCTTGAGTCCCTTGGACTGCAAGGAGATCCAACCAGTCCATTCTGAAGGAGATCAGCCCTGGGATTTCTTTGGCGGGAATGATGCTAAAGATGAAACTTCAGTACTTTGGCCACCTCATGTGAAGAGTTGACTCATTGGAAAAGACTCTGATGCTGGGAGGGATTGGGGGCAGGAGGAGAAGGGGATGACAGAGGATGAGATAGCTGGATGGCATCACTGACTCAATGGACGTGAGTCTGAGTGAACTCCGGGAGTTGGTGATGGACAGGGAGGCCTGGCATGCTGTGATTCATGGTGTCGCAGAGTCGGACATGACTGAGAATGAACTGAACTGAACTGAACTGATAAGCTCCAAGAGACACTGGGTGTCATTATGCACTGATTTTATCATATTAGTACTATAATGACACACCCACAGAAGTTATGATTGGAAGTCAAGGACCAAAAATGGGTAACAAGAGAGTGCCACCACACTCCCTTGGAAAGCCTTGGCCCTTCCCTGGTAGACTAACGCCTATGTCTCCTATTTCTCCTTCATTAGCCCTATTCTTCCTCCCTTATCTTCACTCTTTAAAATCAAATTCCTCTTGCTATGTGGACCAGAAGTTGATGTGTGAACTAAGCTATGGCTTCTACACTCTTTGGCCATTAAGTAAAGCTTGTGCTGCACTGTTCTCAGCTTTTATTTTGTTATTTGACCACAGAAACCCTAAAGGAAAAACATCTTTTCTTCTGAGGTGGTAGACCTTGGTTAAGTCTAGGGGCTGAGCCAGGTTCAATATAACATAGTTGTTAATCCTAAAGAATTACATATCACTCCATGTTAATGATATTTGTGGATATGTTTATGTCAGGATAAAGAAATGACATCAGAACTTTAGTAGGGACTTACTTTGATCTGAGGTATACTCAGTTGAAGATGAGTGAATTGTGTATGGGTAAGAGGTATCAATATACTGCATTTTTATACTCTCATGAAAGTGAAAATTGTTAGTCACGCAGTCGTGTCCAACTCTTTGTGACCCCATGAACTGTAGCCCCTCAGGCTCCTCTCACCATGGAATTTTCCAGGCAAGAATACTGGAGTGGGTTGCCATTTGCTTCTCCAGGGGTCTTCCTGACCCAGGGATCCAACCTGGTTCTCCCACATTGCTCTTTACTGTCTGAGCCATCAAGGAATCCCTTTGTACTCTAATAGTTGTGGACAATTTTATGGCATATTAATTCCTACTTGTTATTAGAAGATCCTTGAAAGAGACTGAATACATGGGCATTCTTCTCAGGCAGGGTGAAAACTAGATTAGATGAGTGTACCTGATGGCTGTATTTTGGGCAAGTGGTACAGATGCTGCTCCAGTCTTTTGAGGTGTAGTTAATTCTTCCTTTCTAGGTCACCTTGTTTTTGTAGGACTGTATCAAGGCAGTTCCAGAGGAAATAACTCTAAGTAAATGAGTTTTATAGTGCCTGGCTTTTTGCCAGCCCTTCCTCTCGCTTCTTTCAAAAAAATTAGTCTACTGATAAATCTTCAAGTAGAAGTGGGTAAGTTAGTAGAGTTCTACTGTACAGTCCGTTTTAGGGGACAAGAACCTCAAAGGGCTTGCGTGGGTTTTGGGGGAAATAAATTGGTTTGAGTTTTGGATAGTGCTGCAAAGAGGAAAAGGAAGGCCCAGAAACTGGCCTGAACTGGAGAAAGGTCATGTCACTAAACAGAAGAAAGATGCATTTAATTCCTTAGTATTAATCTCTGGAAGTTTAAGGAGCTACTGAAAGTGAAAGTGTTAGTCGCTCAGTCATGTCCAAATCTTCGGGACCCCATGAACTGTAGCCTGCCAGGCTCCTCTGTCCATGGAGAGGCAAGAATACTGCAGTGGGTTGCGATTCCATTCTGCAGGGGATCTTCCCAACCCAGGGACTGAACCCAGGTCTCCTGCATTGCAGGCAGATTCTTTACCATCTGAGCCACTAGGGAAGCCCATACCAAGCCCATACATGAGCTCCTATCAAGTATGAAGTCCAGTGCTCTGGTCTATGAAAAAGAACTAATTGCTTTCAAAGAGTTTACAACTCACCTGGAATAAAACAGCACACATATTGCTAGATAGGTTTGGATAAGATAGACCATGAGTTTATATGGAGTTAAGATCACAACAAACTGTGGAAAATGCTTAAAGAGATGGGAATACCAGATCACCTTACCTGCCTCCTGAGAAATCTGTATGTAGATCAAGAAGCAACCAGACATGGAACAAGGGATTGGTTCCAAATTGGGAAAGGAGTATGACAACACTGTATATTGTCACCTTGCTTATTTAACTTATATACAGAGCACATCATGAGAAACACTGGGCTGGATGAAGCACAAGCTGGAATGAAGATTGCCAGGAGAAATATCAATAGCCTCATATATGCAGATGACACCACCCTTATTGCAGAAACCAAAGAGGAACTAAAGAGCCTCTTGATGAAAGTGAAAGAGGAGAGTGAAAAAGCTGACTTAAATCTCAACATTCAAAAAACTAAGATCATGGCATCCAGTTCCATCACTTCATGACAAATAGATGGGGAAACAAGGAAACAGTGACAGACTTTATTTCCTTGGGCTCCAAAATCACTGGAGATGGTGACTGCAGCTATGAAATTAAAAGACACTTGCTCCTTGGAAGAAAAGCTATGACCAACCTAGACAGTATATTAAAAAGCAGACATTACTTTGCCGACAAAAGTCCATCTAGTCAAAGCTATGGTTTTTCCAGTAGTCATGTGTGGATGTGAGAGTTGGACTATAAAACATAGTGCTGAAGAATTGATGCTTTTGAACTGTGAGCTCTTGAGAGTTCCTTGGACAGCAAGGAGATCAAATCAGTCAATCCTAAAGGAAGTCAGTCCTGAATATTCATTGGAAGGACTGATTCTGAAGCTGAAGCTCCAATACTCTGGCTACCTGATGAGAAGAACTAATTCACTGGGAAAAGACACTGATGTTGGGAAAGATTGAAGGCAGGAGAGTAAGGGGACGACAGAGAATGAGATGGGTGGATGGCATCACAGACTCGATGGACATGAGTCTGAGCAAACTCCGGGAGCTGGTGAAGGACAGGGAAGCCTGGCGCCCTGCAGTTCCTGGGGTCACAATGAGTTGGACATGACTGAGTGACTGGAGAGAACTGAAGATCTCTGGCCTTGAGATGCAAGCATAGACACTTTCTCCTGAAACCTTTCAACATAATGGATTTTTGAGGAGTCACAAGCCAGAAATTGTTACAAAACTGAACTACAAAATTACGGATTTTCTGTACAGGAACCAATGTTGCAGGTTAATACTTTAAGGCCGACAGACATATCAAGAGAAGGAGTTGCAAGGTTTGCACTTTACAGGTGAAAGGTGAGAGTGTTGTAGTGTCACAGTGGAGTATGATGCACCAGCAGTGGCTCCTTGTTTTCTTCTCTGTCGGCTTCATTTTAAGGACTAATAAGATCTAGTGAGCGCACCGCTGGGTTTCTTAACTTCATCACATTTAGGTAATTTGGAAGATCAGGACAACCCAGAACCTCCTTCCTACCTTGTATATTATAAGAAGCTTTCCTAGAAACAGTTGTAGCAGAAACATTTTTTATAATGTGATAGTTTTCCATAAATGTAGTATAACTTTCTGACTATTGTCCGAGTGCAAAATTTATGGAGGAGTCACTGCATGTTAGTTCTATACACATTCCAAATGCTTGAAGCAAATTAAAACTTTCTTAACTGTGGTGGATTCTTCTTCTTCTTTTTTTTTTTAAATGTCTGAGCCACCAGGAAGCCTGCAAATTTGCCTTATCTATTAAATAATCAGGTATGAAAAATAAATCCAGAAAACAAGGATGTTTCAAAGAATAAGAAGACCAATAATTTACACTTGGTAGATTTATTTGGTTTGAAAGTTTAAATGTGTTACAACCTTTGCCAGTAAGTAGTCTTCCTACTATTTTTTCCTATTTGTTAAAAAGTTCAGTAAAATATCATTGTTTCAATCAGGGTATAAAATCACTGTTTTAATTAACTTTGAGGAAATTACTGAAAGGTACGAAATAATATAATGTTTCGATCTATCAAGAATTTGTGAAGAAAGTAAAAACACAAAATAGTTTTTGGTGTTATTAAAGTGACTATTTATTGCATGCAATGTTAAACTGAAGAATTAAAGAGAGAATATTTGGTTTGATAGTGGAGTGAGGAGTTACCTGCATTTGTTTAAGAACTATCTGGAAGCAATCTACTTTTAATTATTTTTAAATGCTTGTTCCAAGTAAAAGCAAAGCAAAGTGTCACTTGTATTCTCTTTTTCTGTTTTTTTCCTCATTAGTTACATACTACAGAGATATAAATCTGGGAAGTATTGAATATAATGAAATAAGATGCCTATCAATGCAATTAACATAATTGTTTTCTAAAGAATCTGATTATTTCATATATTTAAATATGAAAGAAAAAATCTATTATGTTTGTAATGAATTAATTCATAATACAGATATTCATTTAGCTTACTTTATTTTTAGAAACAGCTCTCTGACAGTACAATTTTCCTACATTGACTTAAGTATAATTAAGTTCATGCTTCCTCTTTGCATAAGAATTTCTCATTTGTCTTATCTTTAGTTTTATGATGAAGGAATGTTATATTTATCAAATAAAAACTGTTTTGGAGTGTGTGAGTTAAAAATCTGCATTTTAAAATAGTCTTTGTGGCTGTTTCTCACAATATCAAACTTTATTTCCCAAAGCAGTTTCTGCAAAATTTAATTAAGATTTCCTTTTTTTCCATTTTATTCTCCTTAAATACCGCTGTCCTAAATACTTGCCAAACTAGCAATTCTGAATTCCTAGACAGATCTAGTCTGTATTATCTGTTTGCAAAAAATTGAAATTTCTCTTTTTATTGTGGCATGTCAGTATTTGAAAGCTAAAAAATGCTTTTCATCATTTGTAGTCTCTGTGTGCTTTGTTTGATGCTATTTAGATTTTTAGCACATTTAGGTTGCCAGACAGATTTAACAAACAAGAAAGTAGAGAATATTCAGTTAAATTTGAATATTAAATAAACAATGAATATTTTTAGTACATCTGGAATGCTTATATTGACAAAAATATTCATTGTTTACCTGAAATTCAAATTTAACTTGGTGTCTTTTACTTTATCTGGCAACCTTAACACACTTCATATTTCATAGGATTTGTGTAAACATTCAATCTCTTTTTAGATCCTATTTCTTCTCTTTTATACCATCTTCATTATTTCCCATTTTTCAGATTACAAAATGAGAAAGAGTGAATTCAGTTCTATAATTGTTGCATACAGAGAAGTTGTCTTGCTGGGTAAGATACTAAATACTATGTTTGTAGGCAATACATTAAAATTATTAGAAAAAATCAAAAGCACAAGTAGTCATAACCCTGATGACGTTTTCAACTCTAAATCTCTAGTCTAACTTTTCATTTCAGAATTTACTTTTAATCTCTCCCTCTCACCCCCCACCTCCCATTTCCAAACACACACACAGCTTTTAGGCTTCCTCTCTTGATCAGAGTTGGCTGGGATGGGCTCTCTTCCAATGACAAGAAGGAATATGTTATTGAAATTAGCTTTCTGGCTTTTGGCTAGTCATCAAAAAAACCATTCAACAGTATTTTCAGCTTTGCTCCTTAGAGCTGGCTCACTAAAACTATTAATGGGTGTCCCTATGGGGTTCAGTTCAGTTCAGTCACTCAGCCGTGTCCAACTCTTTGCGACCCCATGAATGGCAGCACACCAAGGCCTCCCTGTCCATCACCAACTCCCGGAGTTCACCCAAACTCATGTGCATAGAGTCAGTGATGCCATCCAGCCATCTCATCCTCTATCGTCCCCTTCTCCTCCTGTCCCCAATCCCTCCCAGCATCAGGGTCTTTTCCAGTGAGTCAACTCTTCCCATCAGGTGGCCAAAGTACTGGAGTTTCAGCCTCAGCATCAGTTCTTCCAAGGAACACCCAGGACTGATTTCAAGATGGACTGGTTGGGTCTCCTTGCAGTCCAAGGGACTCTCAAGAGTCTTCTCCAACATCACAGTTCAAAAGCATCAATTCTTCGGTGCTCAGCTTTCTTCACAGTCCAACTCTCACATCCATACATGACCACTGGAAAAACCATAGCCTTGACTTTTGACCTTTGTTGGCAAAATAATGTTTCTGCTTTTGAATATGCTATCTAGGTTGGTGGTCAAATAAAATTGGGACATTCTGGATTAAAGGCATATATCTACTGTAGAACTTCTCTGAAGCTTAAGTATGTTTCTTTTTACTACAAATCTGTAAGAGGAGGCCACAGTGAGACAGGCTGGGAACCAGGACCATTTGCCAAGGTGCTTGCACCAGAACAAACATCTCCAATACAAAGAAAAGATAAAGGACTAAAAATAACTGTGTACATGAGAAGTGGGGCAAATTAGGAGCAAGATACAAAAATAGCAAAAACTGCTGCTTATGAGGTGTTGGGAGCAAAAGAAGGGTATCACACATGCACCCTGCACATGGTACCGCCTGGAGGGCGGGTAGACCACTTAAGCCACCCTTCCAGCTTGACACATGAACTTACCCTTTAACACTTAAGAAACCAGCTTGCCCCCACTCAGGGGGCAAACAAGGATTTGTTGTTGTTCCCTTGTGCTCTAGCATGAGTCCCAGTAAAGCCTTGACTGAATTTCTCATCTGCTCTCTGATCAATTTCTATTGATTAGAGTCTAAGAAACCTGGTTGATAACAACAATATACTGCTTTTACCTATTTTTTTCATATAGTCAAAGTTATGGTTTTTCCAGTAGTCACCTATGGATGTGAGAGTTGGATCATTAAGAAGACTGAGCACCGAAGAACTGATACTTTCCAACTGTGGTGCTGGGGAAGTTTGAGAGTCCCTTGGGCATAAAGAGATAAAACCAGTCAATCTTAAAGGAAATCAACCCTGAATGAAATCAACCCTCATTGAAATGACTGATGCTGAAACTGAAGCTCCAGTACCTTGGCCACCTTGATGCAAAGAGCTGACTCATTGGAAAAGACCCTGATGCTGGGAATGACTGAGGGCAGGAGAAGGAGATGACAGAGAATGAGCTAGCTGGATGACATTATCAAATTAATGGACGTGAGTTTGAGCAAACTCTGGGAGATAGTGAAGGACAGGGGGACTGGAGTGCTGCAGTCTATGGGGTCGCAAAGAGTCCAGTATGACTGAGCAACTGAATGACAACAGACCTTTTTGTGTCTATGGCATCCCAAGTACTTTTTTTGTGAGACACTGGGTTTTGGGAAAAACAGTTTGGGAATTCTGAATAAGGTTACAGCTCATTTTCCTCTGACTTCAATATCTCAGGGCTTCCCTTGTGTCTCAGTTGGTAAAGAATCCACCTATAATGCGGGAGACCTGGGTTGGGAAGATCCCCTCGAGAAGGGAAAGGCTACCCACTTTAGTATTCTGGCCTGGAGAATTCCACAGAATGTATTGTCCATGGGGTTGAAAAGAGTTGAACATGACTGAGTGACTTTCACTCATTTCAATATCTCAGGTGGTCTGAGAACTAGAATAGTGTGACAATTCAACCTGCCACAGTATCAGTCAGGTTGCATCAACCGAGGAGATTTCAAAGGGCCCACTTAGAGCACTGCTGGATTAATTTAAATTAAATAAACTCATATTAATAAATAACAGGGACTAGGGAATCATTGATACAATGGACATGAACTTGGACAAACTCCAGGAGATGGTGAGGTTAGGGACCCCTGATGTGCTGCAGGCCATGGGGTCGCAAAGAGTAGGATATGACTGAGCAACTGAACAACAGGGAATAGGGAAGGTACAGGGATCAGAGTGAGGGAAACCTGGAAATAACCTTTGTTGAGGATCTACATAATTCTAGAAACTGTAAATGTGCTACACTCAATATGCCAGCAAATTTGGAAAACTCAGCAGTGGCCACAGGACTGGAAAAGGTCAGTTTTCATTCCAATCCTAAAGAAAGGCAATGCCAAAGAATGCTCAAACTACTGCACTCATCTCACACACTACTAAAGTAATGCTCAAAATTCTCCAGGCCAGGCTTCAGCAGTACTTGAATTGTGAACTTCCAGATGTTCAAGCTGGTTTTAGAAAAGGCAGAGGAACCAGAGACCAAATTGCCAACATCTGCTAAATCATGGACACAGTGAGAGAGTTCAAGAAAAACATCTACTTCTGCTTTATTGACTATGCCAAAGCCTTTGACTGTGTGTATCACAATAAACTGGAAAATTCTGAAAGAGATGAGAATACTAGAGCACCTGACCTGCCTCTTGAGAAACCTATATGCGGATCAGGAAGCAACAGTTAGAACTGGACATGGAGAAACAGACTGGTTCCAAATAGGAAAAGGAGTAC
Source organism: Nanger dama (assembly GCA_917880005.1). NCBI lineage: Eukaryota > Metazoa > Chordata > Mammalia > Artiodactyla > Bovidae > Nanger > Nanger dama. The sequence continues at coordinate 36,666,999 of CAKJTW010000020.1, read as the reverse complement.
GTCAAGGCTGTATATTGTCACCATGCTTGTTCAACTTACATGCAGAGTACATCATGAGAAACACTGGACTGGAAGAAGCACAAGCTGGAATCAAGATTGCCGGGAGAAATATCAGTAACCTCAGATAATGCAGATAGTGAAGATAAAAAGCCTCTTGATGAAAGTGAAAGAGGAGAGTCAAAAAGTTGGCTTAAAACTCAACATTCAGAAAACGAAGATCATGGCATCCGGTCCCATCACTTCATGGGAAATAGATGGAGAAACAGTGGAAACAGTGTCAGACTTTATTTTGGAGGGCTCCAAAATCACTGCAGATGGTGATTGCAGCCATGAAATTGGAAGGAAAATTATGACTAACCTAGATAGCATATTCAAAAGCAGGGATATTACTTTGCAAACAAAGGTCTGTCTAGTCAAGGCTATGGTTTTTCCAGTGGTCATGTATGGATGTGAGAGTTGGAGTGTGAAGAAAGCTGAACACTGAAAAACTGATGCTTTTGAACTGTGGTGTTGGAGAAGACTCTTGTGAGTCCCTTGGACTGCAAGGAGATCCAACTAGTCCATCCTAAGGGAGATCAGTCCTGGGTGTTCTTTGGAAGGACTGATGCTAAGACTGAAACTCCAATACTTTGGCTACCTCACTCGAAGAGCTGACTCATTGGAAAAGACCCTGATGTTGAGAGGGACTAGGGGCAGGAGGAGAAGGGGACGGCAAAGGATGAGATGGCTGGATGGCATCACTGACTCGATGAACATGAGTTTGGGTGAACTCCTAGAGTTGGTGATGGACAGGGAGGCCTGGTGTGCTGCGATTTATCGTGTCGCCAAGAGTCAGACATGACTGATCGACTGTACTGAAAGTTCACTGAGCAAAAAGAAAACTATCAATAATTTCCTCTTAGACTTAAAATTGTAATAGTCAGAGAGGATGAGGTTTTTTAATTAAAATGTTGTTAAAGAGAAAATTATTCTAATGTTCCCCATACAATCAATTTATCTTATATACCCAAGCCACCTTTTTTTTGTACTTTATCTAACTTAAAGACAATTTGAAAATAAAATACATCTATTTTTAAGCAATATATTTTTATCTTTCAATTTTTTTTTGGCTGCACTGCACAGCATGTGGGAAATTAGTTCCAAAACAGAGATTGCATTGGTAGCAGTGAGTTTTAGCCACTGAACTGCAAAGGAAGTCCCAAGATACCTATTTTTAGCACAGTCCTTTCAGTAATGAAAATTTCAAATTACTCTGAATAATAAGAAGACAATATTGTGATAGCATTAATATTAGTTTGGTAACAAAAAGTAATTGCATTAAATAATACAACTGCTGATATTAAAATACAAGTTTCAGCTCAATCTAGGCTGTACAACTCATTGAATTTTTTACATACGTTTGGTGGGTTACAGTCGATGGGGTTATAAAAGAGTCAGACAAGACTTACTTGAGGCTTCTCTGGTGGCTCAGTGATAAAGAATCCGCCTACTAATGCAGGAGACACGAATTCAATTCCTGGGTCAGGAAGACACAGTGGAGAAGAAAATGGCAACTCACTCCAGTGTTCTTGCCTGGGAAATCCCCTGGACAGAGGAGGCTGGTGAGCTACAGGTCATGGGATCACAAAGAGTCAGACATGACTTAGCAACTAAACAAACAAAAAACCATATCTGTGTAACCACATCCCAGGGAAGATATACATAGAAGACTCCAGCACTCTAGAAGTGTCCTTCTCAGTCCATAATTCCTTCAAGGATAACCACTGTTTTTTGAATTCTGTCACCATTATTTGACTTTATTTGTTCTTGAACTTCATAAAAATGGAATTAAGCAGAATATACTCTTGTGTATGGTATCTATCACTTAGCATGTCTCTGAGACTCATCCATTCATTAGTGTATCTATAATTCTCTTTTAAATTGCTCTGTGGATTCCATTGTATACTGTACGACTAATTTACCCTTTTAAATGTTGAGGAACATTTGAGATATTCTAGATTTGGTTGTTGTAAATAAAGCTGTTACGAACATTCTGTCAGCTTCAATTGGCACTCTCCATCTAGTAATACCTTCAAGGATCAAATCATGTGCTGCTCCACTGCTGAGAGCAGAAATGAAGCACTTGGTGGTAGGGAAAAAGCTGGCAGGACAGGTCTTCAGACAGTTACATATTTTCAGGAGTTGATTTTATAAGCCCAATTCTTGTATCTCCTCCTATCTAGAAAAGCACTAAAATTGTTCATGGTGACAGCTGTTTCTGATAACTAGCAGAGAGCTTCACCAGACTAGCAGAAACCTTCTAGAAAAATATGTGGTTGACTGCATGTAAATCACATATATACCAACCTCCCCCACTGCTTCTTAGGAGCAGTTCCTCAGAGTTATCTGAGGTGCTGTCTCCCAGGCTGCAGTCCTTATTTTGCCTCAAATAAAACTTAGCTCACAAATCTCATGCTGTGCACTTTTTAAGTTAACAATTTAAAAAATTAGAATAAAAATAAAATACATATTTCATTTTAAAAGGGGTTTAAAGATACTCATTGAAAGAAATACTTGAAAAAAATGTCCAAAGATATCCCCAGACACATAAAATATCCATGACCATTTTAAATACTACCATTAAATTATAAAATTAACAAATTAGAATACTTTGGGACAGAATAATATTGTTCCTCTCTTTTTTACTCTTTCTCTAAATTTTTCAGTATACATGTGAATTATCTCTATCCTTTTATCCATATTTATCAATAACATTCAACTTTTAGTATAAATAAATATTTAATTTTAGAAAAGTTAGAAAAATTTTATTCATTTTATTCTTTTCAACAACAATCAACTACATATGTTCAACTACTATAGTGTACAGACTCTCTTATTTGATTATATTTTTTCAATAGTTTTTAAAAGACTTAGGATTTAAACTAAGAACAAAATAAATCAATGGACTAGGGAAAAAAAAATTAACAGGCCCTGCAGTTTTAGCTTCATCTCTCTCTCTTTTTACTTTCTATATCTATGAAAGTGAAAAAGTTTAAGTGAAAGTCTCTCAGTCGTGTTCAACTCTTTGCGACCCCATGGACTACACAGCCCATGGGATTCTCCAGGCCAGAACACAGGAGTGGATAGCCTTTCCCTTCTCCAGGGGATCTTCCCAACCCAGGGACAAAACCCAGGTCTCCCCTCATTGCAGGCCTATTCTTTACTAGCTGAGCCACAAGGGACTACTGGAATAGGTAGCCTATTCCTTCTCCAGGGATCTTCCTGACCCAGGAATCAAAATAGGGTCTCCTGCATTGCAGACAGATTCTTTACCAACCGAGCTATGAGAGGAGCCCTGTATTTATAGAAAAATTCAATAATAATTGATTTTCACAATAACTTTGAGACATTTCAAAATTCTACATAGTCTGTTAGAACAGAGTATTTATTATGGAAGTTCAAGTAAAATCCTTTTAAACCTACTGGTGCTAATGTTCAATATTTTCAAGTTGTATTTCTTTGCTTCTTACTCAAATACTATGAAGAGGCCAATATTTACATAGTTTAAATGAATGAAAAAGATATGCCAGTATTTCCCCAAATATGAATAAATTAAGATTTGTCAAATATGAATAAATTAAGATTCCATAAGTGTTTTTAACTTTGTGAATCACTTAATCATACTTCACATTTTTTAAAAGTTTTTTTTTCTGGTTATTAAAGACACATTACAAAAAGTATGAAAACTACGTATTAGGATAAAAGAAGTGGGGCTTCCCTGGTAGCTCAGCTGGTAAAGAATTCACCTGCAATGCAGGAGACCCTGCTTTTATTTCTGAGTAGAGAGGATCCCCTGGAGAAGGGATAGGCTACCCACTCCAGTATTCTTGGGCTTCCCTGTGGCTCAGACTGTAAAAAATCTGCCCACAATGTGGGAGACCTGGGTTCGATCCCTGGGTTGGGAAGATCCCCTGGAGGAGGGCATGGCAACCCACTCCAGTATTCTTGCCTGGAGAACCTCCATGGACAGAGGAGCCTGGCGGGCCACAGTCTGTGGGGTGGAAAAGAGTCGGACATGATTGAGTGACAAAGCACAGCACAGGGGAAAGGAAAAATAAATGTCCCATAATCAATACTGATTTTCCACTATAGACTAAAGATTTACTTTTTAAGGTAATTAAGTGCATGACTTAAAAAAATAGTAATTTTTCCTTCTTAAAACACTTTAGTTTAAGACTGACCATGGAATTGGGAGGCAAAATCTGATGATTTTAACCAAATGTTGCAGCAGAACTTCTGAAAGGCAGTAAGCTATAAAATATAAAACAAAAGATAGCTGGAGTGAACTTTGAAGCACAAAAAATACATAATTTAAAACTGATTTCATACATGAAATCATGGAACAGAAACAACTAAAAAATTTTTGCTTGGGGTTCAGAGGCACCAATGATCTTAATAACAAACCTGCTTTACATGGGGATGTGTAAACATACAAATCTGTTTGATTAAGATGCTAATTTTATCTTGAAAATTCTCCATTGTGTAAAACTTGTCAGAGTATTAGTACATTATTTAGAATGTGTGACAGACAGGGAGATTGGCAAAAACTCACAAACCCTAAAGATGTGGGGAAAATGTTATTAAGCCTAAACTTCTCAAAGATATTAATTTCTTTGCCTCAATCATTTCATTTGTAGCCATTAAATGAATTTATAACATGGAGATATTTAATGAAATTCTCACAATTTTATAATTTTAGGACATTTTTCAACAAAACAAAAGTAATGAAATACCAAAATGTTTTATTTCCAGATTATTTCATAGTTTCTAAATTTTAATTGGAGTACTTTTGGAGAATATCTGGAAGCAAGCAGAACGCTCCAGTCCACCTCTCCCCTAGTATAAAATGGATCAACTAATGATTAGGACAGTAGAGTCACAGACTCAGTGTCTGATACACATTCCTAAGTTGTTTCACAGATACTATAACTGCCACCAGAGTACATGACATAGGCTGTTCCATCTTGAATAGTGCTAAATCGATAGCTAAAACAATTCTAAGGACTGCCCTCAAGAGAATGGGATTAACATTACCGCTCATAATAATCTATATAACTTTCTGGGCATCAAAATAATTGCAGCTTGCTCTGTCTATATATGTAAGCAGGCAACTAAATTTGTCAGCAAAGATATGCTCCAGACCCATGTTGACATCTTCCACTCTGAGAATATACACAGTATGTCAGCGTGAAGACATTATAGAAGATGGACCTTCAACTCCTAATCCCATAGAAACAAAATGAGGTTTGACAGTGGGAAATTGAAAGCAACTTTCTTGCCTCTTTCCTGTTTGCCCATTTTTGTTCCCCTCTAACCTCAAAAGAACCTAAGTAACCTGTTTTCCTTTATAAAAAGAAGTAAGAACGAAGTAGTTAAAAAATGACTAGCTCTCTACCTCCAACATCTCCCTTAGTAATTCTGCGTGTAGATCATGCAGGCAAGATAACATATGAAAAGAGAGTCAGCCAGCTTGTAGGTAATAGAGAATGATGCAGAACCCAAACTCCTGCCTCAGTGAATGATTCATTGAGATTCTTCCCCACTTTTCTCCTTCAAAAACTGTCATGGCAGAATAGAATCTTCAGGATTAGTCTCTGGGCATTAGTTTACCTTCTTCCCAGATTGCAAACTTTTCTGATTAGAGCACTTTTCCTTTCTATTGACACTCTCAAATAATTGGCTTTTGAGTGGCGAGTGGCAGAACCTGAGTTCAGTAACATATATAATCCAGTTTGAAATTTTCAACTTGTAAGTTTCCAATTTGGGAGTAGGCCTTATGACTGAATAAAGCAATTTGATTTAGTAAGAAAGCCTTAGTGGGTTCAGGGAAGTTGTAGGAGCCTCACACTGGTAGAATTATTTAGCTGAAAACAGATAAGTTGCCTGCCCTCTTATCTTCTGGGAGAGGAAAGTGGGTGAAAGTGAAAGTGTGAAAGTGAAAGTCATTTAGTCATGTCCAACTCTTTGCGACCCCAGGGACTATACAGTCCATGGAATTCTCCAGGCCAGAATACCGTAGTGCATAGCTTTTCCCTTCTCCAGGGGATCTTCCCAACCCAGGGATCTAACCTAGGTCTCCTGCATTGCTGGCAGGTTCTTTACCAGCTGAGCCACAAGAGAAGCCCAAGAATACTGGAGTGGGTAGCCTATCCCTTCTCCAGGGGATCTTCCCGACCCAGGAATCAAACCAGGGTCTCCTGCATTGCAGGTGGATTCTTTACCAGCTGAGAGATCAGGGAAGTCCTAAGAAGAAAGGGAAGCCCTAAGGAGAACATCTCACTGACTTAAGAACAGTGAGATGCCAAGCTACCAAGAGATGGAGCCTGGTGGCAAGGAGCTGTGACATGAGTATGGAGGAAATCAGGTGCTACCCACACTTCAGGTCTTTTTTCTTGATAGCTTTTGGCTCCTAGTCAGTATCCTTCACATTGCTGTGTTTTTTGGTTTTGTTTTGTATTTTAATTTGTGCTAGCCCTTCTAGTATCATTCAACACAAGGATTGATTTTTGTGGATACCAGAGATAATCACTCAAGACCCATAAAATTAAACTCAAAATCTACCAGATGGCTTACAGACGAGCAGTCAATTTTAAGGTAGAATTATAAAGTGAAAGAACTTTTAATAAGTGATATTAATATAGTGCTTTTCAGTTTACAATGGTCTTTCATGTTATCTCATTTGAATTTCAGCACAGTTCTGAAAATGGTTCTCATATATAGGGGGATAAACTGAAGCTCAACAGAGGTAAATAAATTGCCGAAGGTATTATTACAGTTAGTAGGAGCAACTTCCTCAGCTTGTAATGAGCATATAGTAAAATAATTGTTGAAATCTTAATAAAAGTGGGTAAATATTTCTGATATTTCTGACAAGATTTCTGATCCAAAATCTGTACTATTATATTTCATTTTTTGAAAAATATTTCTCACTTCTTTTATTTCTAAGACTGAACTTTACTGTTGGTGCACCAATAAAACTGTAATTCTTGTGATAAGATAGTCTCTAAAACTTTTATGCTCAGATGCAACCTTAATATTATCATCTGAAGATTATGGCTTATTTTGGACTTCAGATCAGAGTCTTTAAGGTCGGTAGAGGGCACATCTACCCAGTGTCCATTAAGGATGAGCTCTCAGCAATTCAGATTAGCTGAATTGTCCAGAGACAGAACTATGCCCAGAGCTGGACCAATCAGACACTCTTCTCTGGGATCCTTGAATATTCGAAGTTTAGTGGCTGAGGCCTGTTGATGGCAGTAGTCTAGGGAGCAGATTCATGAAGATCTCAGAGCTGCCTTAGTTTCTGATGTGGTCTTTTTCTTGGTTTTTGTGAGCTATCCCAGTATTCAAATATGCTTTCTGGCCAAATTGCTATAATTAATTTCTGTTGATTGAAACCCAAAGAATCTGAATCAATAGAATATGGTAGAAAGTGCATCATTGAGTGTGTAGGGTATCAGGTTGAAGTATAGAATATCATTTCATATATGAAAGATGTTAAGAGTTGGGAAAGACTAACAAAACGGCAACCAGGGAGACTCTTCTCTGCCCTCTCTGACACCACGTTGTCATTGACATGTCAAAGTCAGAAACAGGAAGTCGCTCTACCCTGATGCAGGACCACTGCATTTTCTCTACCAGTAAAGTGCCAGGTGCCACATGCTTTCTGTTCACGGCCATTGTTTACTGTTGTACTCACTACAGCCACCAACACTGTATGAATGGGAACCACTTTCACCATTGAACCTGCTTCTAGACCATAGCTGATTCCTGGTAGGCTTAAGTTCTCACTCATCAAATCTAAATTCATCATGCCTCACATCCCTCTTCATCTCCAATTGACAAGACAATATAAAAGTTAAGATGTTTAATTTCTCTGAACTCACACACCAAACCTTGCCAATAAAAAATGGATGTCTTATCACATTATCACCAATAGAGCTGCTCTGAGAAGCTGCTGGACTCAGTTCTTTTTCACTCGTAGCTTTCTTAGCAACAGGATTACATGGAAACGGATACGTTGCTTCACACACAAAATATATACTTCCTCTCGCTCTTTACAAAGTGAAAGTGAAGTCGCTCAGTTATGTCTGATTCTTTGCGACCCCCATGGACTGTAGCCCATTAGACTCCTCCATCCATGGAATTTTCTAGGCAAGAGTACAGGAGTGGCTTGCCATTTCTTTCTCCAGGGGATCTTCCTAACCCAGGGATTGAACCTGGGTCTCCCGCATTGCAGGTAGATGCTTTACCATCTCAGCTACCAGAGAATCCCTCTCTCTTTACAATTTAGTGTTATCTTTTTCTTCTCCTGTTGAATAGTGGTCTTGCCTGGTTTCTGTGTTTATTATCTTTCAGGAGAGGTGGTAAGCTGATAAAAAACAAAGGGCATAAACAGAAGAATAAATGGACTGAAAGGAAAACAGTGAGGAGGATCAAAACCTATGAAAGACAGTTCATTTTAGCAAAGCTTCTAGGCAGTAGTAAGATTACATATGCACCCTGGCAAACAGCAGGATTTGTTCCTGGTATGTGGATTGACTCTGTACAAGTGAGTGGTATTCCTGCAAGTGAAAATATTTACTTTAGGGATACAAAAAATTAGATTTAATCATGAAATGTAAAAAGTATATGGACAAGTGATCTTAAATCACCTAAAGTATTGAGCCATTCAAATAAAGCATATTCAATTCACAAATTTCATTATATAGCCACCCTACCACATATGTATAATTAATTAGAAGTAAATGAGGAATATATGAACTACTTATATGTGTTGATGCTCAGTCAATCTGTCAAGTCCAACTCTTTGTGACCCTTATGGGCTGTAACCTGGCAAGCACTTCTGTCTATGGGATTATCCAGGCAAGAATACTGGAGTGGGTAGCCATTTCCTCCTCCAGGGAACTACTAATATAAGTACTACTGATATAAACACAATTTGTAGCATAAAAACTAATTTTGCGAAATAATTTATTAAGAAACTAGTAGAGATTATGTATTTCATGATTACCTTGGATACAAAGTTTTTAAAACATGCTTTAAAATTAATGCAGTATAGAATCACCATCTGTAAAATTCTTTAACTGATATAATAATGTGTCGTCAGTTCACTGAAGACCTATTTGCTATTCACTGTCCCCTGTCTTAAACTAAAAAGCCTCTTGATGAAAGTGAAAGAGGAGAGTGAAAAAGCTGGCTTAAAGCTCACCATTCAGAAAACGAAGATTATGGCATCGGGTCCCATCACTTCATGGGAAGTAGATGGGGAAACAGTGGAAACAGTGGCTGACTTTTTTTGGTGGGAGGGGCTCCAAAATCACTGCAGATGGTGACTGCAGCCATGAAATTAAAAGACGCTTACTCCTTGGAAGAAAAGCTATGACCAACCTAGATAGCATATTGAAAAGCAGAGACATTACTTTGCTGACTAAGGTCCGTCTAGCCAAGGCTATGGTTTTTCCAGTGGTCATGTATGGGTGTGAGAGTTGGACTGTGAAGAAGGCTGAGCACCGAAAAATTGATGCTTTTGAACTGTGGTGTTGAAGACTCTTGAGAGTCCCTTGGACTGCAAGGAGATCCAACCAGTCCATTCTGAAGGAGATCAGTCCTGGGTGTTCTTTGGAAGGAGTGATGCTAAAGCTGAAACGCCAGTACTTTGGCCACCTCATGTGAAGAGTTGACTCACTGGAAAAGACTCTGATGCTGGGAGGGATTGGGGGCAGCAGGAGAAGGGGACGACAGAGGCTGAGATGGCTGGATGGCATCACGGACTCGATAGACATTAATCTGAGTGAACTCTGGGATTGGTGACAGACAGGGAGGCCTAGCGTGCTGCGATTCATGGGGTTGCAAAGAGTCGGACACAACTGAGCTGCTGAACTGAGCTGAACTGATGCAGTATCTAGCACCGTGCTTTATACAGGGTAGGCATCAATGAACCTCTGTTGCATAATAAATTAGCAAATGCAGTAGTCCAGTCAAAATGTTTGCAAATCCCAATTTGTATTTGTACAAATAGCAAAAATGGTGGAAAGGAGAAATCAGAAAAAAATTTGCAGAGAAAAGGTTCATATTTATCTTTGCCTCTTCTTATTCAAAGAACAATTACTTTAATAAAATGTGGCATTTGGGAGCCTGATTTTTCTATGAAACATTGTCTGGGTCTACCTTACATGCAATTCTTTTTACTGGTAACATTCCAAATATAGACTGCTAAGTGGATTTTTTAAATTTCAAGAAACTGTTTTCACAAATAAGAGGAAGACGGATAAATATTTCCAGTAATGGATACGAAGGATCTTGTGTTCCCTTTCTTTCATAGTCTTTTCTTACCCATACTAAGAAATATTGTCTTTTTATTATTCAGCTGTATTTTAGGCACTTGCTTCAACTATTAATTTATTTCCTTTGCAGGCCCACCAGTGATAATTTGCTCTTTTAAGAGTTATACCATATAACCACAGTTCTTCTGCTTGACGGGACAGAACCCTTGAATTTGGGTAAGACTTCTGACTGTCATTTTTCTCTTTTACCTTCTATTAAAAGCAATGACCAAATCTACTATTGCCCTCCTGGCTGTCACATCACCCAGTTGTTGAATTTAACTCTAGGCCATTTAAATGAACTTGTTTCATAGTAGATCCTGCAGGAAAATATTTAACCGAGTAGTCTTCAGAATAGGAGACAGTAGAGCTAGGAAAATACATTTCTGGGAATTCCTTGGTGGTACAGTTGTTAAACTCAGCACAGGGCCTAGGTTCGATGCTGTGTGGCCAAAAAAAAAAAAAAGAGGAAAAGTCTTTTGTTAGACAGCTATGGGTAACAACACTTTTCCTATGTGACACAAGATTTTTCTCCATTTCATAAAAGTTAGTAATATGAACCCCAAGTGAACATGGTGACAATGTATATTACTGGAGAGGTCAATGAATCTTCTCTATTTTAAAGATTTTTCACAGTATAAAATCAACTGGAAAATATGTGAGCAATATTTAAGTTGGGAGAATAAGAGAAAATAAAGTAATGTTACCTCAATAATGACATCCCTGGAGGCTCAGACGGTAAAGCGTCTGCCTACAATGCAGAAGGCCCGGGTTCAATCCCTGGGTCTAGAAGATCTCCTGGAGAAGGAAATGGCAACCCACTCCAGTATTCTTGCCTGGAAAATCCCAAGGACAGAGGAGCGTGGGAGGCTACAATCCATGGGGTCCCAAAGAGTCGGATACGACTAAGCGATTTCAGTCCACCTTCAATAATATATGTTCCATAATCTCTTTGAAACGTAATATGTAATAGATGTTGTTATTGTTGTTGTTTAGTTGCTAACTCGTGTGACTTTGGACTGTAGCCTACCCGGCTCTTGTGTCTATGAGATTTCCCAGGCAAGAATACTGGAGTGGGTTGCCATTTCCTTCTCCAGAGGATCTTCTTGACCCAGGGATCAAACCCGCATCACCTCCATTGCAGGTAGATTCTTTACCACTGAGCCACCAGGGAAGCAGCAGTCTAAAATACAAGAGTTAATGAGAAATATTTTATCAAAGGAGGTTCATAGAATAGGGAACATGTAAATAAACTAATAATTAGAATGCTATCAGTGTTTTTTGATAAAGAGAAAAATAAAGGGTATTGCAGCATATAGGAGAGGCACCTACCTGAGGCTGTTCTGATAAGTGTGAGGCAGGAAACATATTGTTCCCAGAAAAGTTTTGCCTATATACATACCCTAATTTTATCTGCTGGCTGAGGTCAAGTATCTGGCTAATCTGAAGTTCCTGTTGCACTTGAGAGTCAGCAATGAGTCATCTGTAGGGAGGACCTTTTAAGGGAATTGTGTACATACCATCCAAGGCTCAACTACACATAGAAGATCTATCAATGCCAATTTAATCCACTTAGATACTCTCATTTCAGTAATGTCAAAGAGTATGAATATGAATATCTGAATGACTGTATTGTTGTATAACGCAATCATAAAAGCTCATGCCTTAAAATATAAATGAATGTATGTGGTTTTTGAGAAATCAAAGAATATATATTTCAAGTTAAAATTTTCACAACCTTCTGGAACCTGCCTTGCATATAAATTACATAAATATTAGTTACACATTTGTTTTGTGTCAAATTATCAGCAAAAACTCAATTTCTTATGACAAATTATAATCTCTTTACATGAAAGAGTATAAGTTAAAACCTATCAATACATAAACACTAGGTATTCTGTCATTTTCTATTTCGATAGCAGCTGTTAACATAACAAAAGAATTATGTCCTGATATGTTACACTGACTTAAACCTAGCATTAGATACCTTCTATTGGTGGAGTACCTTCAAACATGAAAGGTAAACTTTTTTCAGAATAATAATGAAAAACTCAGTTGTGTACTTAATGCAGGATTTCCTCAAAGATCAAGTACTGAGCTATGGAAGATATTGTGTAAGAGAGTAAATTAAAACCTAAGGAAATGTATAATCAGAAAACAAAGATGAGAAGCAGGAGGAAATGGTATCATTTCAATATGGCAGTTTCAAGTTGTAATAGGTGCCAAAGGATTTGGAATCAAAAAGATCACTGAAGTATTGAGAAAAGAGAAAAAATGTATAACATTTAAGAGAATAATATTAATATGCATATGAGGGATGAGCAGGAATAGAAATTAGATTTTAAGAAGTTAAAAATATTTATATAGAAAATTATTACAGCCATTTATTTAGCAGACACAGATGGAGCATCTGTTAAGCACAGTTCAGATAAAACCTACTAAAACAAGGGCATAGTGAGAAAAGTTTGAGAAGGGAAATGGGCATGATTCTAAATATTTTTAAATTCTCTCTCAAAATATAATTTTTTTCAGAATATAGGAACTACATTATAGCCTCCAAATACCTTTAAGTTTTCAGATAGCTCTTGGAAATTTATTATATCATCATGATTAAAATACTTCTGTGACATTTATTCCCATTGGGGAATTTTAAAAAATAATACATCTGAGTAAACAAATAAGATTTCTCCATGGATAAGCTCTGAAGAAGACTTCCCTGACCAGCTGACACTAGTTAGCTGCATAAACATTTTGAAATAATATAATTATGTGGCTATTCTTCACCAGATTCAAGCATTTTAATTCAAGAGTCATCAGTCTATTTCCTTAAGATGGTATACACTGAGCTGCTCTAAATATTACTGAACCAGAATCTCTTATAAAATTTTCATAGCAATATAAGGCAACATTTTTAAATACCTTGAGAAAAAAAATCTATGATGGGAAGTATCTCAGTAAGGAAGTTGCCAATTATGTGTTTATGTTCTAAATGTGTTGGTGTAACATTTTTGGATTTATTTGTAAAAGCGTTTTCCCAAATTCTGGTTGTTTCTTTAGGATAGATGGCTCAAAATAAAAATATTAGTTCAAATGTATAAACACAAATTTAAAAGAGTAAATTCAACATAGTTTCAAACTGCTTCCAGAAACATACTAATTTACACTCCAATATACCACCAGTATATTAATAGCTCTTCATTGTAGTTTAAAGATCTTATAAAAGTTATTCTATTTCTTTGCTTTTCCCACTGCTTTTATGCTGAAAAACTCTCTCTTCAGAAACCACATTATCTATTTATATTATATTCTAATGATTATAATTTTGTTTACTCTATTACTTTTCATCTATTAACAATTTACTAATATTTACTTTATTCATTCCTTCTTTCCTGCACAGCTTTAAACCTACTTCTCACAGTAGATATGATATAAATGTTTCTAGTATAAATGATCAATACACTTGTTTTTACCTTTAAAACATGAATGTGGTATGGCTTAACAGGATCTTCCAAATCAATTTTGTTTTAGACAACTGATTATTTTTTATTATAAAGCACATTTTTGTGTGTTCAAACCATTCGGTTAAGAATGTGATTAACTCTTCATCCTACTAATTAAAACTGTTAACAGTCCAGTTTGTCAAGTAATATTATCAGTAGACTGTCAACAGAAAAACATTTTTATTTCAAAACTGAATGTGAGAAAACAACTTTGGCATAGCATTCCTACAATGACTTATTCAGTCAATAGCTATTATTGCTAATTCCTGGAAAGTAGTTGCTTTTTACAAAGCATACTGTTTGATATTAATACAGATACCAAAGGACAGGTAAGTTTCATAAGACCTATAAATAAACAGTTTCAATGAATGCTACTGCTACCTCCAAAAACTGCTTTTATGCAAATACACATTTAATACTGTGCTTCCCCTCTCTTGCAATGAAGTGTTGGTCCCAGACTCAGTTCTTGGATGTCTTTTCTCTCTATGTATATTCACCCCATGCTGATTCATTTATGTCTTTTTTTTTTTTCACCATGCATGTATATGTCCTGATGACTTTATGACTTCAGTTTTTATCTCCATATTTTTTCCTCAGGATTTCATACTTATACGTGACTATTCACTCAATATCTCTCCATGGATGTCTGATAGACATCTCAAACTTAACATATCCAAGTTCAAATTCCTATTGTTCGTTCTCTCCAACCTTGCTTGTCTTGTTGTTTTCTGTGTCTTGGTAGCAACTCTGTCCTTCTAGCTGCTCGATATAAAACCCTAAGGCCCTCCTCAGCTCCTTGTGCTTTGTATTTGCTACATCAGCAAATTCTATCGGTTCTAACTTTAAGATACATTCAGAAATGAACCCTCACTACCTCCTCCATAATCTCTCCAGTCCACACCTCCATTATCTCCTTCCCAGGTTAACGTTATAGTCTTCTCATTGCTTTCCTTGCTTTAGCCCTGTCACACTCATCAATCCAGGAGAGTGAGCCTGCTGAAACATAAGTCAGATCATGCCGCTCCATCACTGCAACCTCCAAAGCCTCTCTACCTTAAGTAAAAGCTGAAGCCAGAACAATGTCAAAAACCTACTATCTATGTGGCCTAGTCTCTGACAACTCTCCCCACTCTCATCTACTTGGCACAAGCAACATGGGCTCCTTTGCTATTTTCTGGGCAGAGACAGGGAATGCACTGCTTGCTTGCCCTGCCTAGAAGAATCCTTTCCTGTACATCTGCATAACTTAATTTCCATTGCCTCCTTCCAGTTTTGTTCAAATGGCACCCTCTAGGTGAGGCATTCCCTGACTCTGCTAAACTTAGGCTACTCCCTATCTTCCTTCTTTTTTTCTTTATACCATTTTTATCACCACTAAAATACTACACAATGAAGTCATTTATTTTGCTTTATACATGCCTTTTTGCACACACATGTAAGATCGATGTGGACAGGAATTTTCATTTATTAGATTCAATGATGGATTCCATGCATCTATAAATGACATGTGTGTGTGTTTTGTCAAGTCCCTTCAGTCACATCTGACTCTTTGTGATCCTTTGGACTGTAGCCCACCAGGCTCCTCTGTTCAGAGGATTCTCCAGGCAAGCATACTGGAGTGGTTTGCCATGTACTTTCTTCAAGGTGATCCTCCCCACCCAGGGATGGAACCCGTCTCTTATGTCTCTTGCACTGGCAGGCAGGTTCTTTACCACTAGTGTCAGCTGGGAAATTCATAAATGATACACTAATTCTTAATCCAAATATTTGTATTAGGCTATTTCAAATATTCAAAAATTATAAAACAATTTACTTTTTCTCTATGAGCTTTAACTTTTATAAACAGTCAACCAGGTTCTTTGTAAATTAATAGATAGTCAGCTGGTTTCCATTTTACTACAAGTAAAATAAAAATTTAAAAACTGGCTACCAACAACAGATAAGTGTAAACATGGTTTGGTTTTTTTTTTTTTTACACCTTAAAAGCTGTATTAATAAAAGAATTCTGGTAGTATTTGTAGTGATCAAAGAAACTCACACCTAAAATATACCATGGTATATTAATAATGTTGATGACATAAAAACTTGGGGCATTTCCTCCTTTATATCTGAAACTAGAAAATAAATTGTTTTGATTTTATTAGTACATTATTTGGCTTGGCTAGCACTGTTGAATGGCAATGTTTATTTGTGATGCTTATTAATTTTGATAAATGAAAAATTTGTAAAGTTAAAGAGGACCATAGAAAATAAACATTAATTCTGTCACAGAAAACTTAATGTCAGTGCTTACTTTATAGGGCATATTAAGTATATTCCCTGTCTTGTTTCTTACAGCAAATCTTTTTACAATTTCAGATCAAGGGGCATAGTTCCCTTGTAAGAGACAGACCAGTTACCTTAATAGGTAAAAGAATGCAGAGTAAGCAAATATTTTATCTGAGAATTAGCTGTTAAATCAAGCTTTCATATAGCCAAACTTCATTTTAAAAATATAGTTTGAATTTCCCTGAGTTATTAGTAAGCAGCTGCTTATACAAATAACTTCAACAGGCAAATAATTATAACTCAGAAGAATGAATAAAAATATTGTATTTATATAAATCAAAAGCACTTTTAGAAAGGTAAATGGAAATAGTCTTCAAGAAAAAAAGGTGATAAGCTATCATATCTTAGTAGTAATACCAGCCAGCTTAGCACATGATAGGTAGTGATTTCATATTTTTAAATAAAAAATAAATTTATCTTCCATATAAGATTAATTTTTTTCTAGTAAAAACTAGAGGAGTAGGAAATGGTAACCCACTCCAGTATTCTTGCCTCGAGAATTCCATGGACAGAGAAGTCTGGCAGGCTACAGTCCATGGGGCTGCAAAGAGTCAGACAAAACTGAGTGACTAACACCTTCACTTTCTTCAGCGAAAACTCAAGTGTTACTGAAGAAATGAACTGTGCTGCAATAACATGCTACCTTGCTCTTACTACTAGTTATTAGTAAACTAGTGATTTAGCTTTATGACCTGTGCCAATTTATTCCTACAGAAGGCAATGGCTCCCCACTCCAGTACTCTTGCCTGGAAAATCCCATGGATGGAGGAGCCTGGCAGGCTGCAGTCCATGGGGTCGCTAAGAGTCGGATATGACTGAGCGACTTCACTTTCACTTTTCACTTTCATGCATTGGAGAAGGAAATGGCAACCCACTCCAGTGTTCTTGCCTGGAGAATCCCAGGGACGAGGGAGCCTGGTGGGCTGCCATCTCTGGGGTCGCACAGAGTCGGACACGACTGAAGCGACTTAGCAGCATTCTCTCTGTGTCTATAGGAAAAGCATCACTATGAGCTAAAACCTCCAAAGGCTAAGTGACTTACCTAAGGCCTCAAGAGAGTTCATATATCTGGGCCTCATTTTCTATATTTTAAAATGAGAGTCTAGGACAAGAAGACATAAGATGAATTTCAGGCTTCACCATTCCACAATTCTAACAGTGGACAATTATCCCATCTGATAAAGATCTGTAATCATCTTTCTCGGAGTTTTTTTTGCACTGTATTGTAATTTGGATTCTTTCACTTATTTTATTTTTAGCTCACCTTGTTTGTAATTTACTTTGTCTAAATTCTCCTTGTGACTGTGAGTACCTGGAAGTTAAGCACCATACCTGATAAGTTTATGTCCCCAGTGCTTGACACCTTACATAGTATATGAGAGGTATTAGTGAATGATCCACACTTGTAGCAAAGTGTGTTGGTTATGCTCTTACATTCTTCATGCTTTTTTTTTTCTTATCTTAAGTATATAAAATTCCATTAGTCAATTCTATTTCACTAGGCATTTTAAGGAAGATGTCATCACTGTCCTAACATTCAGAGTAATAAAAGGAGTATGCTAAATGCAAGGCTCTTGATATTTTAAGTCTCTGGATTGGCTAAAGATCATTACTAATTCTATAAACCCAAGTACCCCATTAAGGAGAATGTAAGGAATATTCACCAACAATAATAATAATGTAATATAATATAGTGATAATATAGTGGAAATTTTAAGTACTAGGCACACAAATACGTTGTCTTTAATTCTAATAAATACACAAACCAATTGTAACATACTAGATAAGTATAATAAACAGGTTGCAAAAAGTATATGCATCAGAAAGCTCCAGGAAGAGTTACTAATAAGAGTTTTGGGATGGTGTAGGAAGATAGATTGGAAGAGAAGAAATGAGATGTGCAGGAGTTTAAAAGAATATGAAGACTGCATAAAGCAAACTTGTTTCTGTAAGAGGCTGTAAGTATATATTTGGTGGTGAGGTGCTGGGGGTAGGAGCAAGAAACAGGAGGTAACAGGAATTGAGGCTGGAAAAATGGGCACCATCAGATCACAATGGGTTCTATAGGCCATATTAAGTACTACCGAGTTAAGGTATCTTCGTAGGGCTGATAAGAGTGAATGAGCTCAAAAAGACTAATATTTTCATGGGGTCACTATATCCACTAAGAAATTAAAAATTGTTCTCAGTTTTTAGTTTCAAACAAAACTGAATCAACACTTCTGTCTGACAACTGAACAGATATGCGATCTCTTAATTGAAAAAGTTATATAAAATGATGCAGTCTCTTGATTAAAAAAGTTATTTAAAATGGAAGGATTATAAAAAAAAAAATCCCCAAATAGTTCACATACTAAATGAAGGGATTTAACTAGTAAAAATAAATCACCGACACACAAAGCCAGTAAGACTGATTAACAATGGTTATTTGTCTGGAGGTGGATTATAGAGGACTTTTGTATTCTTGTTTATACATCCCAGGGCTTCTTTGATGGCCCAGTGGTAAAGAATCCATCTGCCAATGCAGTAGACATGAGTTTGATTCCTGGGTCAGGAAGATCCCGTGAAGAAAGAAGTGGCAACCCACTCCAGTATTCTTGCCTGGGAAATCCTATAGACAGAGGGAGCCTGGTGGACTACAGTCCACATGGATGCAAACAGTTGGACACAACTTAGTGCCTAAATAACAACAACAGTATTCATAATTTTATGTCAATAATAGTACATTGATTTATTTAATCAGAAAAAGTAAAATTGTTTTCAATTTGAGGAAAAGTTTGAAAAAAATATTAAGTTTTTAAAAGCTGAAACTTCAGCTTAATTAACTTTTAGAGAATTTAAATTTTCTTTATTGGACAAAAAAATGTAGCCTTCATCAATTTCAGCAGCACTGCAAATACAAGGTCTCCTCTTATAGCTGAGCTATGATGAACTTAAACAGTTTTAATTAAAATTCACCTTAGCAAGCATTCAATATTATTTGCTATAGAAATAAGAACTCAGAAATCTAAAGACACAAAATAAATCCTTTGCTTAATTAAAATGGTAGTAAACATTCACCAGTAATGTGAACCAGTGCCGACAAACTAATTTAGATAAAACTCATTAATTTCATGGATCAATCAAAACTACTATTAAGATTCCTTTCAGATGAAGACACTGTTTTTACAACATCATTTCTAAAATAAATGTATAACAGACTGGAGAACAGATCAAATTTTAAAATTATAATTTTTATGCCCAAAATATTTTTAATGTCATTTATAGAGTCTTAAAATCGAAGTTAGGTAGATGCAGTTTTAAATTTAAATCATTTAGTGTTCTTTCAGCTAATGACTGAATAAAAATACAAAGAATGGCCTATCTTGGGTAATTTAACATAGTGATGTCTAGCACTGTGCCTGGCACATAAAAGGCAACCAGACAAAACGGTAGATGGCTGGTAATCCCCTTCCCTGAAGCCCGATTAGGTTCCAGTTCCCTTCCCATGCTTCACAAGGATATCCAGGCTGCTGGAAAGTGTACTGGTTACTGTCACGTACTGCAAAGCACTGATCCTAAAGGGTTATTGCAAGTGTCAGTTTTTGTACTAACATAGCATAGGTACTATAGTTAATGGCTCTGGGGTGAAATACACCGGCAGGTAAAGATAGGTACTAGTCGAGTAGCACTGGCAGAAAGCAGCATTCAGAGACCAAGAGGCTATCTGGTGTTCTCTAGCAATGTCCCAAAGTAGAGAAAATTAAAGAAAGATTTCCAGCAGTCTCTCTTTCCTATTTTAATTTCTTAAGTATTTATTATTTAGCAAGACAGGTGACATTTAAACCACTCTTCTAGTATATACATCTTTTGGAAGAGATTCAATTCATCACAACTATAAATCACTTACTCATCACACCACTTGCCAGTGTTTCCTCCCCCGACCTCTCTTTTTGGTGTCAGTGTTATTAACCCATATCTTACCTGTACCACTTTTTATGAACTGTTAGAAAAATTTAAAATTATCAATGTCTCAAAATCATTCTAAGAAATTTTTTAAAATGATGAGTGAGTGAGTGAAAGTCACCCAGTCGTGGCCAACTCTTTGTGACCCCATTGACTATACAGTCCATGAAATTTTCCAGGCCAGAATACTGGAATGGGCATCCTTTCCTCTCTCCAGGGGAATCTTCCCAACCCAGGGATCAAACCCAGGTTTCCCACATTGCAGGGAGATTCTTTACCAGCTGAGCCACAAGGGAAGCCCTTAAAATGATGAATGTTCATGAAATAAAAGCCTTTTTATCTATAAGCACAATATGATATATTCATTCATCTAATCTGAAAAATAACAGGCAGTTTGAAGATGATAGTTGAAAACTAGAAAAAGCAGAAAACACACACTGGAATTTAATTCCATTTCTCTTATAAGCTGAACTTGTTATTAAGTTGATAAAATTCAAAGATGTATTTGTATGGTAGGGAAATCAGTGCCAACAGTCAACAAATTTTTTAACAGGAAAGGGTAGGAAATAACATTGTTGAAGTACCTACTCTCTGCTAGAGAAACAAACCTTGTTGTTTCTGTTTTATATATAGTAGTGTGTATATATTATTTCCAATCTCCTTTTACTCAACCGTAAAAAAGAAAAAATGGCGTCTGTATAATCATGGATGGACCTAAACATTATCATACTAAGTGAAGTAAGTAAAACATAGAAAGACAAATATTATATGATATCACATATATGTGAAATCTAAGAAATATAAATAAACTTATTTACAAAATGAAAACAGACTCACAGTCAGAGAAAACAAACTTATGGTTACCAGAGGGGATAATGGGGGTGGGAGAGGGTGAAAAGAGAGATAGTTTGGATATTTTTAACTTCTGGTTACCTATAAAAAAATCATTGCTAGTAAAGCCAAACCCCATATCTATTTAATATTGAGTCTGTGCCCTTTTCACTACTGCTGCATCCGAGAAGACACACTTTGAAGCAGTTTTGAATTCTGCAAACTATTTAACTCCCTTTAATCCCTTAGACTAAATACCTCATTCATCATTTTAAACCTATAGTAGTGAATAACATATTAGTTATATTAACTGATCCTTAATTATGAGCCATGAACCAGGCAACACGCTAATAGGTGCTATTCACACTATTCTATTCTATCCTCTCAAAAATTCGCAGTTGTTGCTGTTCAGGTGCCAAGTCATGTCCAACTCTGTGCACCAGCCATGAACACTTGCGTAGCCCTTCTAATGTGTTCATGACTATCCTCAGCACTTCACACATATTCACTCAATCCCAGGTGGCAGTGATTACTTTATCCTCATTTTAGGGTTGAGTAAACTGAGGTAATAACTCAGTAATATAACTGAGTAATCTTATAATTACTCAGTAATAACTGAGTAATCCCCTCTGAGATGAAATTTCTTGGTAAACGGAACCGAGCTAGCAAATGCAGAGAAGACGCACAATCCAGAGAGTCTGATTTCAAAGTCTTTGTTCTTTATTTTCTTATTTTAAAGATGAGCAAACAACTCAGAAAAGTTAAGTAACCAGAAGAAGATTATTCAGGGGTAAGTGGTCAAGGAAGACCTGTAAGATAATGTATATATGAGACTATGATTTCAAGGAACTTTATAAACCTTTGTTTATCCAACTTCATAATGAAATTAATGACACAATTTGTAATCATTTACAATGAATATACTCTTTGTCTTGCTAGATACTATGCAGAGCATAATGTTCTCTAAATAATGTCCTGAAATGACTCAGAATGAGTCTCTTGAAAGTGTACTGGTTACTGTCACGTACTGCAAAGCACTGATCCTAAAGGGTCATTGCAAGTGTCAGTTTTTGTACTAACGTACAATTTATGTTACTAGGCTAGATGGTTCCAGGTCACTGTACTTGAAAACTTCTTCCTGGTGTCAAGCATTTTGTGAGCCTCTGTGTGCTGTGCTGTGCTTAGTCGCACAGTTGTGTCCGACTCTTTGAATCCCAAGGACTGTAGCCCGCCAGGCTTCTCTATCCATGTAATTCTCCACATAAGAATATGGAAGAGGATAGCCATTCCCTTCTCCAGGAGATCTTGACATCGGACTTAAATCTAGCAGTCTTCTAATTTGGTATGCTGGAGTGAAGTGTCAAAAAATAGACAATTGGTTGGTATTTCTCAAAGCTACAAAACTCTGGAGTCTAAGGATGTATTAGGATTCTTTGAGGATTTTTTTTTTTTTAAAGGAGATCTGACGGTGTGATCAATCACTGAGAGCCAGACATCTGGAATGTGAAGTCAAATGGGCCTTAGGAATCATCACTATGAACAAAGCTAGTGGAAGTAATGGAATTCGAGTTGAGCTATTTCAAATTCTAAAAGATGATGTTGTATAAGTGCTGCACTTAATATGTCAGCAAATTTGGAAAACTCAGCAGTGGCCACAGGACTGGAAAAGGTAAGTTTTCACTCCAGTCCCAAGAAAGGCAATGCCAAAGAATGTTCAGACTGTTGCACAATTGCACTCATTTCACATGCTACCAAAGTAATGTTCAAAATCTTTAAAGATATGCTTCAACATTATGTGAACCGAGAACTTCCAGATGCTCAAGCTGGATTTAGACAAGGCAGAGGAATCAGAAATCAAATTGCCAACAACTGCTGGATTATAGAAAAATCAAGAGAATTGCAGAAAAACATCTATTTCAGCCTCATTTACTATGTTAAAGCCTTTGTATGGATCACAGCAAACTGTGGAAAATTCTTCAAGAGATGGGAATACCTAACCATGTTACCTGTCTCCTGAGGAATCTGTATGCCGGTCAAGAACCAACACTTCTTGAACCAATGCCAGTCTATGGAACAATGTACTGGTTCCACATTGGGAAAGGAGTAAGTCAAGGCTGTATATTGTCACCCTTTATTTAACCTATATGCAGAGTACATCATGTGAAATGCTGGGCTGGATGAATCACAAGCTGGAATCAAGATTGCTGGGAGAAATATCAATAACCTCAGATATGCAGATGATACCACCCATATGGCAAAAAGCGAAGAGGAACCAAAGAGCCTCTTGATGAGGATGAAATAGGAGAATAAAAAGCTGGCTTAAAACTCAACATTCATAAAACTAAGATCATGCCATCCAGTTCCGTCACTTCATGACAAATATATGCTGAAACAATGAAAACAGTAACAGACTTTATTTTGGGGGGCTCCAAAATCTCTGCAGATGGTGACTACAGCCATGAAATTAAAAGATGCTTGCTCCTTGGAAGAAAAGCTATGAGCAACTTAGACAGTGGATTAAAAAGCAGAGACATTACTTTGCCAACAAAGGTCCATCTAGTCAAAGCTATGTTTTTTTCAGTAGTCATGTATGGATGTGAGAGCTGGACTATAAAGAAAGCTGAGCACCAAAGAATTGATGCTTTTGAACTGTAGTGTTGGAGAAGACTTCTGAGAGTCCCTTGGACAGCAAGGAGATCAAATCAGTCAATTGTAAAGAAAATCAACTCTGAATATTCATTGGAAGGACTGATGCTAAAGCTGAAGCTCCAATATTTGGCTGCCTGATGCAAAGACCTATGTTTGGAAAAGACCCTGATACTGGGAAAGATTGAAGGCAGGAGGAGAAGAGAACGACAGAGGACGAGATGGTTGGATTGTATCATCTACTTAATGGACATGAGTTTGAGCAAGTTCTGGGAGTTGGTGATGGACAGGGAAGCCTGGCGTGCTGCATTCAATGGGATCACAAAGAATCAGACACGACCGAGCAACTGAACAGACTGAACTGAACTAAGCAACTGAAAAACAACAACAAAATGAATTGCTCAAATTTATGCACTGTGATTTATGGGTATTATTATACATGAAATCTTTTTTTGACTGTGAACAGATAGCACATATTAGAGTTAATGCTTATGCTTCCTTGGTACCAACAATTTTGATTGTTTAGAAGTCTTTTTATATTTCAATTATGCTTGATAGGTTTTGGGTTCCAAATAAGTGACTTCCAAGCAAAAACACTATTAATGTTATACTGATAAATACATCACAGACTCTTTAGGTACATTGTTACTGGACTAGAAATAAAAGAGCATCTGAACCAAATCCTTTTATATTTTTGGCACTGTCTTTTACCAATTAAGACAATTTATCAGCTGTTTCTACAAATGTTTTTAATTCATACCATAAATATGGTTTTATATTTATAATCAATCATACTTAATATGGTCAAGAATTTCCAAGTTCATCAGTGCTCCTGAATGTCTGGCATTGCCTAAATATGTTTTATATATAATCTTAGTCAACCTGCTCAGTTTATTTGTATACATTTTAATGACTTACTAGAGTGTTATATTAAAGATATTTAGATAATAATCTATTCAAATATATGGACTTTTCCTACGTAGCATAATAAAGAATCCACCTGCCAATGCAGGGATGCAAGTAGACGTGGGTTCAATCCCTGGGTTGGGAAGATCCCCGGGAGTAGGAAATGGCAACTGACTTCAGTATTCTTATCTGGAAAATTCCATGGGTAGAGGAGCCTGGTAGACTATATAGTCCATGGGCCTACAGCGTCAGATATGACTGAGCCCACAGCAGACACACACACATTCAAATATACAATGCCAGGACTGAAAATGTTTTCAATATTTAGTCCTATGCTATAAAATTTTTATATCACTGACACTGATCAACTGAAGGTTAGATTACTGTTTAGACAATATGTTAGTCACAAGTTTATATAAGCAAGCTGTCAATAAAACTATGTACCTCTACATTCAAGTGAAAAGAGTAAAGTGAAAGTGAAGTTGCTCATTGTGTCTGACTCTTTGTGACCCCATGAACTGTAGCATACCAGGCTCCTCCCTCCATGGGATTTTCCAGGTAAGAGTACTGGTGTGGGTTGCCATTTCCTTCTCCAGGGGATCTTCCTGATTCAAGGATCGAACCTGGGTCTCCCGCATTCCAGGCAGACGCTTTAACCTCTGAGCTACCAGAGTAAAACAGTAAACTATTTTTAAAAGTTTTACAACTCTTATCAGAATTCTTTATGCTTCAGTTCAATTCAGTTCAGTCGCTCAGTCGTGTCTGACTCTTTGCGACCTCATGAATTGCAGCACGCCAGGCCTCCCTGTCCATCACCAGCTCCCAGAATTCACTCAAACTCACGTCCATCGAGTCGGTGATGCCATCCAGCCATCTCATCCTCTGTCACCCCTTTTCCTCCTGCCCCCAATCCTTCCCAGCATCAGAGTCTTTTTCCAATGAGTCAGCTCTTCTCATGAGGTGGCCAAAGTACCGGAGTTTCAGCTTTAGCATCGTTACTTCCAAAGAACACCCAGGACTGATCTTCAGAATGGACTGGTTGGATCTCCTTGCAGTTCAAGGGACTCTCAAGAGGTCCAGATGAGAACTAACTGCTCTTCATTGCAGGACAAATGAAAACCAAATAAAGTCCCCAAAATGTGCACAATAATACAATTTTGCTGTATTTTTAAAATGTTACATTTGAGTATGTGTTGAGTCAGTAGCTCAACAGGAGGATGATGTTGATTTAAAATGTCTGTTTTCCCCACCTCTTGGCATTCTAGAGTAGCCAAAAAGATGAATAACAAACAATGCTAATTGCAGTGTTGATAACCGAGTTTAAAAATTCCCTGAAATAATTACTCTCGATGAACAGAACAAAGAACTTGAGAGACATGGCATAATGATTAATTGGAGTCTGGAACAGGTAATTTTATGGGCATTCCTCCATGAAAGAAAGAGCTAAATGGGTGACATATATTGAGAAGCAGCAATGGATTAGTAAAAATGACCTTAAGTGAAGAGTCTGACTGGTAGGCAAGTAAAACATAGAGAGGGTTCAGAAATCAACCAAGTAACAAGCAGATTATTTTCAGTTTGCAGAAGAATACCAAATCTCAATCTTTTTAGACAATGAAAAACTACGTTTTTATAAGAAAGGACCCTTATTAAAAAGATGCTGACTAAATCATCCTGAAAGATGAACCCAAATTCCCATATGCTGGTATCTTTGCTTACTAACATCATAAATCCAGCCTGTTTTGCATTCCTCCACGTAGTCAGCAAATGACTCTCTATGTCATTCATAGCAGTAGAAATGTTACATATTACTGAGAAAATAAGGAAGTAAGACATGTATTTATGTTAAATTTAGGAATAGGTTTTATAATCTGCATGGTAGCTTGTGTGTGTTTTGTTCATTAACTGTGTAAATGTTGAAGATAATTTAACATTAGAGAATCCATCATGTTGAATTTGTCATCTTAATTTACATGTTTAGGAAAATGTGATTGATATTAAAGTTATGGGTTTTAATTTGGGATTTTCAGGATTATTTATTTGGCATTAGAATTTTGATTTTAAGATGAAATAATAAAAGGTACACACTTTGTTCTTATGATTTTAAATTAATAACTATAAGTTGTGTGTATACAATATTTGTTTGATAGTTTAATACTCTAGAAATTTAGACTTCTTACGTTTATAGAAGTGTTAGTTGCTTAGTCAATCATGTTTGACTCTTGCGACCCGATGAACTGTAGCCCACCAAGCTCCTCTATCAATGGAATTGTTCAGGCAAGAATACTTGAGTGAGTCGCCATTTCCTTCTCCAGGGGATCTTCCCAACCTAGGAATCGAACACACAACTCTTCTGTCTCCTGCAATGGCAGGCGGGTTCTTCACCACTAGTGCCACCTGGGAAGCGCTCTTATGTTTATAGACAGTGGTTAAATGTTTAAGAGATTGTTATTTATTAGCTTCATAAACCTTTCTTGTTAGGTGTTTGAAATGATGGAGGGATTTGGATGTGTTAAAATTTGTAATCACAATCTAAAATGTCTAAGAAAACTAACTTAATCAGATTTAGGAAGTGAAGTTGCTCAGTCGTGTCTGACTCTTTGCGACCCCATGGACTGTAGCCCACCAGGCTCCCTGTTCATGGGATTTTCCAGGCAATAGTACTGGAATGGATTGCCATTTCCTTCTCCAGCAGATCTTCCCGACCCAGGGATCGAACCCAGGTCTCCCGCATTGTAGACAGACGCTTTACCGTCTGAGCCACCAGGGAAGTCCTAAATTAATCAGATTTATAAGTGATGCCAAATATTTAGGGGACATTAATCTGTCAAACTTATAAGTCAATTGAGCATTGATTAGAGAATAAGGAAAAATTGCATGTTTTTCATTTTAACAAAAAATATTAGAATTATAAGTGCATTTATCAGAATTTCCTTTTGCAGATTTAAGAGCTGATTTAAATTGTAATTTTAATAAGTTGAATGCAAATTAAAATATGAAGAACTACAACCATTTTTTTTTATGAGTGAAGTCACTCAGTCATGTTTGACTCGTTGCAACCCTATGGACTGTAGTCCGCCAGGCTACTCTGTCCATGGGGATTCTCCAGACAAGAATACTGGAGCAGATTGCCACTTCCTTCTCCAAGGGATCTTCCCTACTGAGGGAACAAACCTGGGTCTCCCAAATTGGAGGCAGATTCCTTACCCCTCTGAACTACCAGGGAAGCCCCAGTGTATGTATGCACACATTTTTTTTCCTGGGCTGATGCTTTTGAACTGTGCTGTTGGAGAAGACTCTTGAGAGTCCCTCGGACTGCAAGGAGATCCAACCAGTCCATTCTGAAGGAGATCAACCTTGGGATTTCTTTGGAAGGAATGCTGCTAAAGCTGAAACTCCAGTACTTTGGCCACCTCATCCGAAGAGTTGACTTATTGGAAAAGATTTAGATGCTGGGAGGGATTAAGGGCAGGAGGAGAAGGGGACGACCAAGGATGAGATGGCTGGATGGCATCACTGACTGAATGGACGTGAGCCTGACTGAACTCCAGGATTTGGTGATGGACAGGGAGGCCTGGCGTGCTGTGATTCATGGGGTTGCACAGAGTTGGACACAACTGAGTGATTGAACTGAGCTGAATATAGTCAGGCAGGTTTATGTGATAAGGATCAAAGCAGTAACAATCTTCATTGCTTCTGCAAAGTTTCAAAAGGGTGGGGTTGCTAACAAGATTAACGTGTGTACAGGGTCTTAGGTGGTCCTTTCCTAAACTTGAGGCTACATATATTTTAAACCTACCATTAAAATCACAAGATCATCTTTGTCATAATTGTCTTTTGATAATTTGATACAAACTATATTATCATTTCAATGAAATCCAAGTTCTGTTTTTAACAGAGGTCCCTGGTATAAGACGTGATCTAAATCCAAAGCTCATAATGTCTAAATCACAGTTAAATTATTAATCTCATTTTCATATCAGAAATTCACTTATCAGACTCAGCAGGCTGTCAATTACTCAGCACAATAGGTTTCCATTTATTAAATAATCAAATGGTAATTGTCAAACATCAAACATGGGCTCATTTAAAGGAAATAAGAAAACAACAAATTTTGCTGTAGTATGGATTATTAAACAGGACAGCCTCATTTTTGAAGAACTTTTAAACTAACATTTTCCTTGTAGCATCTCAAACACAGATATATGTGACTTTTTTCACCTTCTACTCAATAAAAATCTTGAATTACTTTGGAGGAAAAAAGACAATTTTCTCTGCTTAAAATGATAACATTATATCTTTTATGTTTCAGAAATGCCAAAGTCTTTTGGAACAACCTAAAATCTAAAAATGAAATAGTCTTTCATTACAATTGGGGAACGACATATTTTAGGATGAAAAATATGAATCTTTTTACTGTAAATTTAGTCATTCTATCTCCTTTAGTTCCTTCTAAAATAATAGTAACTATAGATGTTAATATTTCCTGAGTTCTTATTTTATACTAAGTACTGTGTCGAACACTTTAAGCTCATTATCTCATTTAATCTTTAAAACATCCTTGAAGAAACTACTTTTATTCTCCCATTTTATGTATGAAGACACTGAGCTTTAAGGAATTTAAGAAACCAAGAAGGATCAGACTGCAGAGACTATGCTCATAGCTGGATAATGGCCTCCCAAGGATGTCCATACCCCAATCTTTGGAAACTATGAATATGTTTAAGCTGCATGACAAAAGGGAATTAAGGTACCATACAGAAGTAAAGTTGCTAGTCATCTGACCTTAAAAAGGAAAATTTTCTGGATTATATGGATGGGTCCAATGTAGTCACAGGGTCCTAAAATGTGGAAGAAGGCACCAGTAGAGTCAGTTTCAGATGATGCAATATGAGAAAGACTAGGCCAGCCATGGCTGGCTTTGAAAACAGAAAAGGGCCATGAGCCAAAGAAAATCAGATGGTTTCAAGATACTAAGAAAAAGGAGAAACAAAGATGGGATTGTGTGTATATTTTGAGATTAATTCTTTGTCAGGCACTGGGATGAACCTGAGGGATGGGATGGGGAGGGAGCTGGGAGGGAAGTTCAGGATGGGGAACACATGTACACCCATGGCTGATTCATGTGAATGTGTGGCAAAAACCACCACTATATTGTAAAGTAATTAGCATCCAATTAAAATAAATAAATAAAAAGATGGGAGGGGGCTCCAGAAAGGAATGCAGTTTTGCTAACACTTCTGTTTTACATCACTGAGAGCCATTTCAGACTTCTAATGTCCAGAACTGTAAGACAAATTTGCATTGTTTAACTCACTAGGCTTGTAGTCATTTTTTACACAAGCCATAAAAATCTAATACAGATTTTGGTACTGGAAGTGCAGCAGTGTTGTAATAAATCCTTAAAATATAGAAGTGACCTTGGATTTGGGCAATGGATTAAGCCTGGAAAAATTTTCAGGAAATGTCTAGATTACCTTGACAGCTGATTAATAAAAATATGGATGTTAATCACCTTGCTAAGAAGACTCAGAAGGAAATAAGCAACATGTTGTTGGAAACTGGACAAAAAGAGGATTACAGTGGCAGAAAACTTAAGTAGAATTGTGTTCTGCAGTTATATAGAGAATAGAACTTGTAAGTAATGAACTCAAATATTTAGTTGAGAAGATTTCCAGTCAAATGACTGAAGCTGTGGCCTGATTTCTTTTTGCTTCTTAGAGTAAAATGTGAGAGAATAGAGACACAACAATAACAAACTATTATACAAAATGGATCAGGATTTGATGACTTGGAACATTCTCTATCCATCCAGATTGCAACAGACACTAAAATTAAGACATTCACTGTCAGGAAAATGTGTTCTAGTAAAAAGAAAACAAGCGGGGGTGTAGCTAGACAATCTTTT
The DNA here is from genome assembly GCA_917880005.1 of Nanger dama. Classification (NCBI taxonomy): domain Eukaryota; kingdom Metazoa; phylum Chordata; class Mammalia; order Artiodactyla; family Bovidae; genus Nanger; species Nanger dama. The sequence goes on along the minus strand of CAKJTW010000020.1, from coordinate 36,636,571 downwards.
GCTAATGCTTCCAAAAAGATTTAAAGGTCATGTAATTCATTCACGTAAAAGGTTCTTTAAAAAGACTGTGTATGATTCAGATCCTTTTAGCCCTTCATGTGCGTGTGCATGCTTAATCATGTCCAACTCTTTGCAATTCCACCAACTGTAGCTCGTCAGGCTTCTCTGTCCATGGGATTTTTTTCAGTAAGAATACTGGAGTGGGTTGCCATTTTCTCCTCCTGGGGATCTTCCTGACCCAGGGATTGAACCCATGTCCCTTGTCTCCTGCACTGGCAAGCAGATTCTTTACCACTGAGCCACTTGGGAATCCCTTTAGCTATCTCAGCAGAAGATAAAGTTAGAGGAAGATGACATGTAGAGAAGTCAGAAAAAATTGACATATGAAAGAGTAACAATTTCAGTGATTCATTTACATCACAGATAATGAAAGCAAGAAGAGAGTAGATCACCTTTGGAGTGATGGTTTCTAGGTAAGATATGTGGAGGAGCCTCTTGTCTTATGCAGTGAATTTGTGTGACACATAGGAGATCCATATGCATGCTAAGTTGCTTCAGTCATGTCCCACTCTTTAGTGGCCCTATGGAATCTAGCCCACCAGGTTCCTTTGTCCATGGGATTCTCCAGGCAAGAAGACTAGAGTAGGTTGCCATGCCCTCCTCCAGGGAATCTTCTAGACCCAGGGATCCAATCTGCGTCTCTTAAGTCTCCTGAAGGAGGGTTCTTTACCACTGCTGTTAAGTCACTTCGGCCGTGTCCGACTCTGTGCGACCCCATGGACTGCAGCCACCCAGGTTCCTCCATCCATGGGATTTTCTAGGCAAGAGTACTGGAGCGGGTTGCCATTGCCTTCTCCACTAGCACCAACCATAACGTCCTTGAAAATTTTATACCAGAAGAAACACTATCAGTTTGAATTTTAAAACGACAGAGAGAGTACAAAATGTAAAAAATAAAGGAAGGCTATTGGACTTCCAAAACTCTATAGGCAAGATACAGGATGATAACACTACTCAGCTGCAAATATATACCTTCACAAGAGGAAGGATTACTCAGAGGATGGCACATTGATTCCAAAGGATGCTGCTCTGTATCACAAAGGACCATCCCCCAGCATTGAAGACAAACGGAGCTTGCTTGTTTGGATTTCAAAATTGCCTGTGACTGGTGGTGTATAGACCAAGAATGTTTTATCCATTGAAAATATTCTTAAAGAACAAAGTTAAGTTAAAGACATTTTCAGATAAAAGAAAACCAATAATATTCACTGTAATATTCTGTACTACAGAAAAACGCTATAGGACATTCTTCTGGCACACGGTAAAAAGTGAAGTCGCTCAGTTGTGTCTGACTCTTTGTTGACCCCATGGACTGTAGTCTACCAGGCTCCTCCATCCATGGGATTTTCTAGACAAGAATACTGGAGTGGGTTGCCATTTCCTTCTCCAGAGGATCTTCCCCACCCAGGGAGAGAACTCGGGTCTCCTGCATTGGAGGCAGATGCTTAACCTCCTGAGCCTCCAGGGAAGTGTTAATGATACCTTTAACATCTAGGAAGGAATAAGGCATATTAGAAATGGTAAATATGTTGGTAAATATAAGAAGCTATCCCTTCCCTTCCTAATTTATTTAAAATATACATAGTTGATTAAAAATATAGCAATGAATTGTGGGTTTTATAACATATATAAATGTAATACATACAAACACATAAAGGATGGAGGAGTAAATGAACCAGCATGGTTACATGGCTGTGATGTTTTATGTTCAAAGATACTATATTAACTCCAAGAAGTATGTGAAAAGGATGTAATTCCTAGAGCATTCATCTAAAAATAATTCAGAGGAAAAAAAGTCAAATCGTGCCTAAAAATACAGCAGATAAAAATGAAAATCAACAAAGGAAAACACAAATGTATGTAACTGGAAGAGCTATGGAGAGGAATTCACCATCTAATTTTCACAGTGCAATAGGAAAGAGTTATTTTTATGTTTTCTAAAATATTTATGAGCTCTATGGCCTTAAACTTTAGCAAGAGAAATTTAAACCTGGTATAATAAAGACTGTAAGGCATGTTGAATATTGTTACCCTATATAAGGGCAGAAAATCATTTGTGTACCTATACAAGTTAAAGTCAGTAATGGCTATTGCTATATTAATGGAAAGTTAGCCATTTATAAAGGAAATTATTTTTCTTCTAACTGGAGATTAAAGAAATATCATTTCTAAGCAGTAAAATTTTTCATTCTAACTTTTTGAGCTTTACTTTAAAATGTAATTATTTGGGCTTCATTCAGAATAGATATAGTATGCACAGTGATAACAGTGAAAAATGTGAAGACATGTTCTCAATGTTTTGCCTACAAGCAAAAGCCAAAATTTTATACTTTCTTAGGTACAATGGGTTCTGAGTTGATGATATTATTTTACATGTAAGTCAAAGTAGTCACTCCGGCACTCTTGTCTGCAGTTATTTATTCAACTTCTCACATTGTTATGAGTCCAGAGGTTTCTGAGCACAACACTGAAATATTCCAGTTATTATGCCATGTCCTTACTCAAGTAAACAACTGCTGAACTCTGATAGAGATAAACTCAATATTCTTCTCTGATTCTAAGCCTGGATCTTAACAAAACTGGAAAAAAAAAAAAAAAAACCATGGACAGTTCACTGTATTTATTACAACAGTGATGCTGAGAGGGGAAAGGTTAACATAAAATTCAATTAATAGGTTAGTTTATCAAAGTAACCAAGAATGACTTTGGATTCAGGAAATAATAATAACTGATGGGGGTGGGAAGTGAATGCCAAAGAAGGAGGCATGTCTGAATACAGATGTGGCCTGATGTCAGAGTTTCATAGAGAAAGGACAGTGAAAGAATTCCTAGCGTTCTCCCAAAACTACAATCCAATGCATGTCATGCCTCAATTAAACAACAAAAACTGCCACCCAGTATTTCAATGGCACTCATATATTTACACAGTATGGAAGTACCCTGGTACTTATTAACTGGTATAGTTAAAAGCTATAGTTATTGGTTTCAATCTAGACTAGACAGTTGATTTCACAACTACCTACAGTTCATAAATTTTTTTCCACTTTCACTTTAAAAAAAGCATGTTACCTAAACCATAGTCAATGCAGAATTATATATTCAGGTTAATTATGATGCAGATTTCTAAGCAAAATTCCATATCTATGCAGTGCATTTTGAAATTTTCTAAGTTGTCTTCCATGCCCAGCATAACTTTGTATAAGTGGTCACGTCTGAAAGATTGCATCCTTAAGAACCGCGTTTTTAGTGAAGATTAAATGTTCATACCTTTCTGTTTTTGTTGTTATTGTATTATTTTGTTATTTGTTGGGTTTGGAGTCTACAGCTTTCTAATGGATTATTAGCAGGCCAAGGAATTAAAAATATTCATGATTTTGGTCTCTAGATAATAAAACACACAGCAAGGTATCTATTTTTTTCTCAATTATATTGAGGACTAGACTTGGAATTTTAAAAAAATGAAAATTGAGTATATCTTAATCATAAACCAGCATTTGTTGCTTTCACCAGAATAAGGCCTAGGCTGACAGCAGTAAGCTAAAGCTTGGTGGTATACGCCTACATAAATGCAGCAAGAGAGAGGCAGAGTCATGGCAGGTTTCAAACATACTCTAGTTTCTAGAAACCCTGTGCTTCTCATGTGCTTGTATATGGGATGTCACATCTTTAGCAGCTTTTTAGTTCATCAAGCACTGCTGAACCATTCGCAGTGTACCAGGTTGCTCCAAGGACATAAAAGCAACATACGTGCATTTCCTGAGATCATTATAGTTTTGTTAATATGCTCTCATTGTGTGATTAGAAATCAACTTCTAAAATTTGATTTAATATTGAGTGCCTTATTATGAGCAAAGCATGCAGGGTTATTCAAAGATAAAGTGATATAATCTGTCTCTTAGTAGCTTATCAAACTAATGAGAACTGTTATACAAGGTAGTAACATTAAGCCACTAGTTATAAAAGAATTTTAAAATCAGGATAAATTTATATAAGGTGTGAGTGCTAAATCACTTCAGTTGTGTCTAGCTCCTTGCGACCTCATGGACTGTGGCCCAGGAGCCTCTGTCCATGGGATTCTCTAGGCAAGAATACTGGAATGGGTTTCCATGCCCTTCTCCAGGGGATCTTTCTAACCCGGGGATGGAACCTATGTCTATGCAATGTGGGAGATCTGGGTTCGATTCCTGGGTTGGGAAGATCCCCCAAAGAAGGGAAAGGTTACCCACTCCAGTAATCTGGCCCAGAGAATTCCTTGAACTGTATAGTCCATGCGGTCACAAAGAGTTGGACAGGACTGAGTGACTTTGACTTTCTTTATATATATATATGGCAGCCATATCTATTATATGTACTAATCAAACTAATCAAATATACATATACATATATATATATACACACACACATATAATGCTACTTTATGTACTACCAGCACATACCAATGAAATCAGTACAAACAATAGAACAGCATATAATTTACTTACAAAATTAACTGTGCAGAAAACAATCACAGGAGTTAGAGAAAGAGGAGAGTTCTTCATGTTAAAGCACTCATTGATCTGGATAGCAGTTAAACAAATACAAAGTGAAGAAAGGACTGGTTTCTCTGATAGAACTACACACATGGTAGAACTACTTTCAAGAGTACTGCTTGTTACATTTTCTGGAAATCTTCTTATAATTCAGATTCTGATTTAGCAGGACTGGGTTGGAGGCTAAGGTTCTACCTGTCTAACAACTTTCCAGGTAATCTCAATGGTGTTGGACCTACCAGAGCAATTTACTTCAGAGCACACACTTCAGAGTAATTTACATCCCAGCCTATCTCTAGTCTACCTTAACCACAGAATAGATTCATGCACTGCTCCATATATTAACAATGACATTTTTGAAGGCAGGAACGTACCCTTTAGGAGTAAATAAAAGAGGAATAAATGATACAATGCACTTATATTTCAAATTGTTATATGTAAGCTTCATGGTAAATGAAAAGCAAAAATCTATGGTTAGTTCAGTTCAGTTTAGTGGCACAGTCGTGTCCGACTCTTTGTGAACCCATGGACTGCAGCATGCCAGGCTTCCCTGTCTATCACCAACTTCTGGAGCTTGCTCAAACTCATGCCCATTGAGTTGGTGATGCCATCCAACCATCTCATCCTCTGTTGTCCCCTTCTCACCTTCAATCATTCCCAGCATCAGGGTCTTTTCCAGTCAGTCAGTTCTTTGCATCAGGTACCCAAGTATTCAAAGTTTCAGCTTCAGCATCAGTCCTTCTAATGAATATTCAGGACTGATTTCCTTTAGCATGAACTGGATGAATCTCTCAAGAGTCTTCTCCAACACCACAGTTCAAAAGCATCAATTCTTCAGCGTTCAGCTTTCTTTATGGTCCAGCTCTCACATCCATACATTACTGGAAAAACCAAAGCTTTAACTAGACAGACCTATGTTGGCAAAGTAATATCTCTGCTTTTTAATTTGCTGTCTTGCTTGGCCATTGCTTTGATTCCAGGGAGAAAGTGTCTTTTAATTTCATGGTTGCAGTCACCATCTACAGTGATTTTGGAGCCCAGAAAATTAAAGTCTTTCACTCTTTCCATTGTTTCCTCATTTATTTGCCATGAAGTGATGGGACCAGATGCCAAGATCTTAGTTTTCTGAATGTTGAATTTTAAGCCAACTTTTTCACTCTCTTCTTTCACTAAAGAGGCTCTTTAGTTCTTCACTTTCTGCCATAAGGGTGGAGTCATCTGCATATCTGAGATTATTGACATTTCTCTCAGCAATCTTGATTCCAGCTTGTGCTTCATCCAGTCCATCATTTCTCATGATGTATTTTGCATATGAGTTAAATAAGTAAGATAACAACATACAGCCTTGATGTACTCCTTTCCTGATTTGGAACCAGTCTGTTTGTTGTTCCATGTCCAGTGTTCTTCACCTGCATACAGATTTCTCAGGAGGCAGGTAAGGTGGTCTGGTATTCCTATCTCTTGAAGAATTTTCCACAGTTTGTTGTGATCCACACAAATGCTTTGACATAATCAATAAACCAGAAGTAGATGTTTTTCTGGAACTCTCTTGTTTTTTTGATGATCCAATGGATGTTGGCAATTTGCTCTGGTTCCTCTGCCTTTCCTAAATCCAGCTTGAACATTAAGAAATTCATGGTTCACATACTGTTGAAGCCTGGCTTGGAGAATTTTGAACATTACTAGCATGTGAGATGAGTGCAATCATGCGGTAGTTTGAGCATTCTTTGGCACTGCCTTTCTTTGGGATTGAAATGAAAACTGACCTTTTCCAGACCTTTTCCAGTCCTGTGGCCACTGTTACACAAAAGGTAATGAGAAAGGATCTAAGCATACTGCTAAAAGAAAGTCATCAAACCACAAAGGAACAGAGCAAGCAAAGAAAGGAATCAGGAATCTACAAAAGAACCAGAAGACATCAAACAGCAATAAGTACTACCTATCAATAATTACTTTGAATGTAAATGGACTAATTTCTTCAATCAGAAGAATGGCTGAATGAATTTAACAAGGGCCACGGTATGCTGCCTACAACAGATTCATTTCAGGTGAGAGGACTCAAAATGCATTAAAGACCTGAAACCATAAAACTCTTAGAAGAATAGTCAGTAAGCTCCTGCATGGACTTACCTGGTGGCTCAGATGGTAAAGAATCTGCCTGCAATGCAGGAGACTTGGGTTTGAGTCTGGGTTTGGGTAGATCCCCTGGAGAAGGAAATGCTACCCACTCCAGTGTTCTTGCCTGGAAAATCCCATGGAGAGAGGAGCCTGGCAGGCTACAATTCATGGGGTCACAAAGAATCAGACATGACTAAAGTGACTGACACTTGCACTGAGCAAATCTCCTTTATGTGAATTCTGGTGATGATTTTTTTTTTTGGATTTGACACCACAAGCAATGACAACAACAAGAGTGGAAATGAATATGTGGGTCTACATCAAACTAAAGCTTCTACACAACAACAACAATAACAAAAAAACAAAATGAAAGCACAATCTACTGAATGGGAGAAGATATTTGCAAAGTACTTATTTGATAAGTGGTTTATAGTCAACATATGGTTCAGGGAAAGGAGTACATCAAGGCTGTATGTGGTCACCCTGCTTATTTAACTTGTATGCAGAGTACATCATGTGAAATGCCAGGCTGGATGAGTTACAAGCTGGAGTCAAGATTGCCAGGAGAAATACCAGCAACCTTAGATATGCAGATGATAACACCCTAATGGTAGAAAGTGAAGAGGAACTAAAGAGCTGCTTGATGAAAGTGAAAAAGGAGAGTGAAAGAGCTGGCTTAAAATCCCACATTCAAAAAAACTAAGATCATGGCATCTGGTCCAACAATTTATGGCAAATAGATGGGGAAAAAAATGGAGTGACATGTTTTATTTTCTTGGGCTCCCAAATCACTGTGGATGGTGGCTGCAGCCACAAATTTAAAAGATGCTTGCTCCTTGGAAGAAAATCTATGACAAACCTAGACAGCGTATTAAAAGTAGAGATATCACTTTGCTAACAAAGGTCTATATAGTCAAAGCTATGGGTTTTCCATTAGTCATGTATGGATGTGAGAGTTGGACCATAAAGAAGGCTTAGTGCCGAAGAATTGATGCTTTCAAATGGAGAAGACTCTTGAGAGTCCCGAGGAGATCAAACCAGTCAATCCTAAAGGAATCAATCCTGAATATTCACTGGAAGGACTGATGCTGAAGCTCCAATACTTTGGTCACTTGATATGCAGAGCCAACTCACTGGAAAAGACCCTGATCCTGGGAAAGGTAGAGGGCAGAAGAAGAAGGGGACAGCAGAGGATGAGATGATTAGGTAGCATCACTGACCCAACGCACATGAATTTGAGCAGGCTCCTGGAGATAGGGAAGGATATGATAGGGAAGGAGATAGGGAAGAGAAGCCTGGCATGCTGCAGTCCACAGGGTCACAAAGAGTCAGACACAACTTAGCTACCGAAAAACGACAACAATCCCATATATGTTTAAAAACTCATACAAATCAATAGTAAAAACTAAACAATCCAATTTAAAAAGTGGACAGAGGATATGGACATACATTTTCCAAAGAAGACATACAGATGGCCAAAATGGATATGAAAAGATGTTCAACATCACTAACACTAGAGAAATGCATATCAAAAGCACAGTGAGATATCACCTAATACATGTTAGATGGATAGTATATATATAAAAAAAGAAATAATAGGTGTTGAAGGATGTAGAAAAAGAGAAGTCTTGTGCACTCTTGGAATTGTAAACTAGTGTAACCATTATAGAAAGTATAAGTTTCCTCCACAACTAAAAAACAGACCTGCCACATTATTTAGCAACTCTACTTCTGGGTATTTATCCAAACATAAAGTATCCTAATTTGAAAACATACATATATCCCATGTTCACTTACGTCAGATTTGTGATTTTTGCAGCCTGGATATCCAAAGGAACTGGAACTGGTCTGACCCATTATAAAGTGCTGACTTTTGTGGTAAAGCATCTCTCTATCATTCTCACTAAACATATCATACTTGGTTTTGGTAGGAGAAAGTCAACATATAATGTCTCATTGCTGTATAAAATAAAGAATATTCATTCTTCCCAGATAAAATTAATTTTACAGGTGATTGATTGCAGGTATTTGAAAGAACAGAAACCTCATCCAAGAGTACGATATTTCAGGGTTCCAAAATACAAAGAATAACATTCAATAAAGTGAAATATGTCTATAAGAAGTATGGATAGGCAAAAGGTCAATTGATACGCAGCTGTTTCACGTTGGTAGAAAGAAAAGACTAAAAGAAGCAAAACACAAAGGATACAGTTGTCTTCCTAGGCTAATTAAGGCAACATGCTGGCTTAGGGTGAAGTTTTCAGATCCAGTACAATGCAGACAGGTCAGACTGAGCAGATGATCATAACAGATCACAAGCCACAGTGAGCTGGGCCTATTCAGGCTTGGGTACAGCTTGAGGGACACACCTTTTTACAGTGCTCTGAACATGATTCCACTCAGTGAAAGTTGTAAACTCACATTCTATATGTTACCAAGACTTTATTAAGCCTTGGACTCCTTTATCCACAAAAAGCATTTTGAAAAACACTGAAAGTAATTAGACAAAGGCCTGAGTTTGAGTTGGGGAAATAAAGAATGTTATACTTTTTCTCTTTTTACTACTGCATTCCTAACCAAAGGGGAAACTGAATAATGGCACACTTTACCATCTTTCTTTCATCTCTCTTTTATTTACTTCATGACATCAGAAAATTTTAGTTTGATAATAAAACAATAGTGATATCATCGTCTTATGGCAGGCAAAATAATAATCCTTAAAGATGCCCATGCCCTAATCCCCAGATCCTGTGAATATGTTACCTTATATGATATCAACAGCCTATACAGATGTGATTAAGAATACTAAGATGGGAATAGTATCCTGGATTATCTGACTGAATCCAGTTTAATAATATGATAAATATTCCCAACTGGGTCAGATAAAAAAGACAGAAAAAGAAGGAGAATGTTGAAATGTGAGAAGGACTCGGGCTGTTGTTGCTAGCTCTGAAGATGGAGGAAGAGGAGCATGTGCTAAGGAATGTGGCTGGGCTCTAGAAGCTGGAAAAGACTAGAAAATATCTTCTTCCCAAAGTCTTCAGGTGGAATAGAGCTCTGCCAACACTCCTTTTTGCCTAGTGTGGCTTGTATTGGACTTCTCACCTACCAAGGCTGTATATTGTCACCTTGTTTATTTAACTTACATGCTGAGTACATCATGGGAAATCCCAGCCAGATGAGTTACAAACATCTTTAACTTCAGTTTATTCAATGTGAGGTTTCTTCTAGCCTCAAAGTGAATGTCACTGTGTAATGGCTAAGAGCACAGGCTTACAATATTACAAATTCTTTAATCCTTACCACCTGTGTGACCTTGAAGAACTCATTTAACCTCCCTGATTCTGTTTCCTTATAGGGATGACAATGGTACCTACCATACTATACTAATAATAACAGCACACAGGGATGATTTTAGTACCTTCTTTATGTGACTGTGAAGATAATAATAATCCACTGTTAATGCAAAATTTCAAAAAGTCAACAGCATGACTCTTACACAAATATAAAATAAACACATCAAAGATTTTATTCAACTCGTTGATTAATGACTAAATCAATCAGATGACAAGGCTAATTCACCAGGGTTTTCAGGAGCTGAGTATTTATAAGCATTTTGAAACACTATTAGTACAAGATTTTTAGGTAAGATAAAAAAACTGATCAATGTCCTATGGGGTAATAAATCCATAACAATTGGATTTATTTTTCTCCTGGATAGAAATTATTTCTATGTGTGTTAGAAAATAAATCTACAAGTTAATACGTAACTTTACTAAATCTTGACTTTTCATCAATAACAGTGAATTTAACAAAGCACATTCTCTATCAAATAATTTGGAATTGGTCTGTTTAGATATTAAAAGCACTCACTCTTGCCTTATTCACATATCTAAAATAACTTTCTTAATACCATTTAATGGATAAGGACACTATGAAAATTAGTTATGTTTTTATCACTTATGCATTTTACAGGTCAAAATGTTTGTCATCCAGTTAGGTTATCATTTTTCTGTATCACAATGCTTGTCCACCATGTTAGCAAATTCTTTTCATATATATATATATAAAAGAACATCTAAAGAGTATTTTGGAGGTCACGCACTGCTCTTACTACTTGCAGGAACCAGAAAGATAACTCTGGATTTATAACAAATATTGATTAAGTAACTGATTGTTTTCATTCATTCACTAGTGTTTGAATGTGACTCTGAGGATACTACACTGAATAAAGACACAGTACTTTTCATGAAACTGTAGCTAATATTTATTTATATGTAATATTTATTTAAAACTAATTTCTACTTCAAATCTCAATACATATGCCATTAGCATTGACTCAAAAAGGAGCCAACAGCAAAGTATTTTTGTCAAGTCATATCACCTTTCACCGAGGAACTTCTTTTCACAATTTAAGTTATCTGGAGCAAGTTTATATAGTAGCAGCTCTTCCAGTTCCACACATTTATTTTTTTAAACATTCAAAATATTTTTCTGTCTTTAAATAACCAAAATTTAGTGAGATATCACTAAGTGCTCATCAAGCAGATTTTATTAAATCTATTTTGCAGCAACTAATTTCAAGTTATTTACTTTTTCAATAAAAGAATTTTTCTATAAGTAAATATGAGATCTCATCAGGCATTAATAGATTTATCATGATAAGCCAGAGCATATAGAATAAAATTGTATCATTAAAGTATATATCGTTTATGTTATGGCCAAGAATATTCCTGTTCTGACAATACATCTATGTGCATATGCTGACAGCCTCACTGGTATTCTTTACACTGCTCTTCATTGAGTATGGGTATTTGTCATTATCTAAACGTTATAGGATCTTTCCCGTACATACCTCTAAGTATAAAGTATATAAATAAGAAAATAAAAGTTAATTAAATATGTTATAGAATCTTTGGAACTTGGTAAAACTGCATTCTGTTTTGAAGTGGTTTTAGTTAAACTAAAGAAACTTAAAATTTTCCTTTCTGGGAGTGTTGTCTGTTTCTGTCTCTGCAGGTTTGTACTGACTGATCCGTGGGCGTTTTATTGTAGTGTGACTTTCTGCCTTGCAAATAATTTATTTCTGTTTTTTGTTTCTTTACAAGTTACGTTTAATCATGACACTATTCCACATTACCTGGCTGCCCTATGCAGTTTTGTTACTTGGTTGCTTTCTTGTTTGCTTGTTTTTATTGTTTTGTTTCTTTTGAGGAATGGTCAGGAGATAGGACTGTGTCTTTGTTATCCTTTTTTATACTATGTTTGAGGCAAGTTAATAAAATTCTTTCAGAGCACACTTAACTCTGAGCAGTGAAACTGAATCTGGCTAAGGGATTATACAGATATATATATATAAATTTTTTTTTTTTTTTTTGACTTGGGCTAAGGCAATGGCAACCCACTCCAGTACTCTTGCCTGGAAAATCCCATGGATGGAGGAGCCTGGTGGGCTGCAGTCCATAGGGTCACTAAGAGTCGGACATGACTGAGCGACTTCACTTTCACTTTTCACTTTCATGCACTGGGGAAGGAAATGGCAACCCACTCCAGTGTTCTTGCCTGGAGAATCCCAGGGACGAGGTAGCCTGGTGGGCTGCTGTCTATGGGGTCGCACAGAGTTGGACACGACTGAAGTGACTTAGCAGCAAAAACAGATAGATAGATAGATAGATAGATAGATGAATTTACACACAATGAAGGGATTTTACTTTATGCTATGGTTCTGAGGAAATCCATTGTACTTGTTCTCCCAGCATGATATATACAAAGTCACGTATGTTTTTGCATATAAGTTCAAGGGGCTCACAGACTCCCTAGGATTATATTTTGGTGCAACAAATATACTACAGAAGACTATGTCCACGTTAAAATCTGAATGCCCAAAGAGAATATAGTTTCTTATGCTCTGCCAAACTATTTTCAAAATTAAAAATTCATTTCTAAATTTAATGATGGTTCTCAATTTATTTTGTAAATAAGACTAAAGGTAAGTTTGCTTAAATTAGAGGAATACAATTGGATATATGAGGTTAAAGGTTATTTTTGGTTAAAATTTTTAAATAAGGAATAGTGGTTAGTTATTTCACTGAGATCATATTTACACTTCTATGGCTGATATTAATAATAGGTTTTAACTGAGGTTATCAGTAATCTCTGAAGCATTTATGAATCATATACACCTTGATTAAATAGTGAAGTCCAATCATTATTTTTATAGTTTAAATAAGTGATGATTTCTCCACAGGGGGACTTGTGTATTACCTCCGTGAGAATGACAGTGTATCCTGTGAGGCTGATTTACTTGAAGCAACAGTAGTAATTACATGCTTCGCTAGAGAAGCTAAGTGTGCAAACCTAGATGCAGCATTTCTCTGCCCCACTCAAACCAATGTGGAAGTGGGGATGTCAACAAGACATCCCTAGGGAAACAAGAAACCCTAAGAGAATAACTGTACCAGGTACAATTATGAAGGCATATCCTACTTCTCAGGAATGGAGGATTTTGCCCTGTGCCAACTTTGGAGGATTAAGATTTTAATTTATTAGGAAAGGCGATGATTTCTTTTGGCACATCCAACATATCTTATGCTTCATTTGACAATTTCAATGCCACATTTCAGATTCTTCATGGTATGTAAAAATACAGAACGTTATTTATCCTCTAAAAATTATAAGTGAAAAATAAATATCCTTTTGGAAATAATTTTCACCCAACCAAAACATCAGCATTTGGAAACAAAATTTAACCTTTATAATAGGCAGAAGGAAGTGTTGTTGAGGCTGTAAGGAAGCTTCCTGCTGAACTGGCAGGCTGAGTGGTGAGCCTTTGCAAAGGGAGAGGCAAAACCGAAGATGGCAACAGGGCAGATCTTACTGACTTTTAGTATTTTTTGGAATGTTGATTTTGCACAAGAAATATTACTTGTCTACCTTTGAAACAAGACCACATTTGCAAATGGTTTTACTGTTGATAAGCCTCATTTGAAAAATCCAGAATGGAAACAAAGTGGTTTTTTGTTTGTTTTTTGTTGCTGTTGTTGCTTGGGAAGAAATAGACTTGATAAACCATGAAATACTTATTTGTATTGTTTGATCCAGAAAGTGGAATCAAAGTACTAGCCTATATTTTCAACGACAACTCACACACTCAAAATGTTTTGTATTTAGCTCTTAGAAAGTCTATTTCTATTATAAATCCAAAATGAAGATTTAATTCATTTTAAATTTGAGGTATTAATATGAATCTTATGGCTGATTCAGGTCCTTTGGTCTCTGACTTCACTCTGTTTCCCTTGCTCTGTACTTAGTGTCTAATTTACTATTGATCAATCCCTCCTCCATGGGGAAGGTGTCAAATAAAAAAGAATCTACACAAATTAATTCTCAGCTCAGAGCAATACTAAGAAGCTTAGTGGTAACAAAGGTTATTGTGCTCCTTTAAAATAAAATTTTGGATTATCTGTAGATTTCAATTTTCCATTACCATTGTTATAGATAATTGAGTTGTATTTATACTGAAACTGAATTTGCTATAAAATTCTTCTTAAAGTAATGAAAAAGGCCTAAAATATTCTTATCTTTCCCTAAGTATGAGATTAATATTTTTTATACTTAACTAATCAAACTCTCAGTTCATGCTATGTCAGAGAGTACAAGTTCCCCACTTTATCAGCTACTTTACAAAGTAGGTTTTTAAAATTACATGTACAAACTGAAAAATGTAGAGACATATGACAGCCTACTGAATTTCTTAAGGGATGAGCTGGAACTTACAGAAGGACCTGAAAATAATGTAAATACTATAAAACATCACAAATATGGAAAGGGACAGTACAGTTACCTCTCCATTCACATTCCTAGGTAGAAATCTTCACACCTTCTCATGTAGGTCTATGACAGAGTAGACTTCAGTTCAGTTCAGCTCAGTTCAGTCACTTGGTTGTGTCTGACTCTTTGCAACCCAATGGACTGCAGCACACCAGACCTTCCTGTCCATCAACAACTCCCGGAGTTTACTCAAACTCTTGTCCATTGAGTTGGTGATGTCATCCAACCATCTCATCCTCTGTTGTCCCCTTCTCCTCCTGCCTTCAATATTTCCCAGCATCACAGTCTTTTCCAATGAGTCAGCCCTTCGCATCAGGTGGCCAAAGTATTGGAGTTTCAGCTTCAGCATCAGGCCTTCCAATTCAGGACTGATCTTTAGGATGGACTGATTAGATCTCCTTGCAGTCCAAGCGACTCTCAAGAGTCTTCTGTAACACCACAGTTCAAAAGCATCAATTCTTTGGCACTCAGCTTTCTTTATAGTCCAACTTTCACATCCATACATGACTACTGGAAAAATCATAGCCTTGACTAGATGGACCTTTGTTGGCAAAGTAATGCCTCTGCTTTTTAATATGCTCTCTAGGTTGGTCATAACTTTTCTTCCAAAGAGTAAGTGTCTTTTAATTCTATAGCTGCAGTCACCATCTACAGTGATTTTGGAGTCCCCGCAAATAAAGTCAGCCACTGTTTCCACTGTTTCCACTGTTTTTCCATCTATTTGCCGTGTAGTGATGGGACCGGATGCCATGATCTTAGTTTTCTGAATGTTGAGCTAAAAGCCAACTTTTTCACTCTTCTTCTGCACTTTCATCAAGAGGCTCTTTAGTTCCTCCTCACTTTCTGCCATAAGGGTGATATCATCTGCATATCTGAGGTTATTGATATTTCTCCTGGCAAGCTTGATTCCACCTTGTACTTCATCCAGCCCAGCATTTCTCATGATGTACTCTGCATATAAGTTAAATAAGCATGGTGACAATACACAGCCTTGACATACTTCTTTTCCAATCTGGAAACAGTTTGTTCCATGTCCAGTTCTAACTGTTGCTTCCTGACCTGGATGCAGATTTCTCAAGAGGCAGTTCAGGTGGTCTGGTATTCTCATCTCTTCCAGAATTTGCCACAGTTTATTGAGATCCACACTGTCAAAGGCTTTGGCATAGTCAATAAAGAGTAGACTTAACTGCTAGATATTTAAATATTCTATCTCTGACCTTTACACTTTATTGATTAAGATCCAGTGCAGGAAACTGAAGGAGTTCATTAAGTTACCTTAGGAGAGAAGGAGATAGACCCTGGGAACATGTGATCCCTTTTGGCCTGGCTGTCTTGAGGTTAAGTATTATATAATAACTGGGTGCCAATTATTCCTACATCTCTCATCCTTCTCAAAGTAAGGTGTTTCTCTCAGGGCTATCATGGTAGGGATGTATTGGTTTGGCCACAAAGTTTGTTCAGGTCTTTTGTAATATCATATGGAAAAACCCAAATGAAATATTTGGCCAACCCAGTTATTTCTTGGCACCAAAACGCAATATGAAAGAACACTGGGAATAAAAGGTGAGTTTACTTTGAAAGCTGTTGAAATTATGCTTCATTGCTTTCCAATTTATTTAATAAAATGACTAAAATATCCATTTTTCTAAGGTTTTTTTTTTTTTAATAGGGCTTTGACATCTCAATTGCATGCATGCTCAGTCACTCAGTCATGTCCTACCCTTTGTGACCCCATGGACTGTAGCCCACCAGGTTTCTCTGTCTATGGGATTATCCCAGCAAGAATACTGGAGTGAGCTGCCATTCCCTCTTCCAGGGGATCTGCCCAACCCAGGGATCGAACCCATGTCTCCTGCATTTGTAGGCAGATTCTTTACCACTGAGCCACCTGGGAAGCTCTGAAATCTCAACTGCAGAATGTTAGTTTCATGCAAATGAGAAGTACACATACTGGAGTAATTGATTAGGTTTTAAAATCTTTGGTGCTTAGGTTATATGAAAATAGTGTTTACTATTGTAAAATTGTACTTGTTTATGATATAGAAAACAAAATGTATTCTATACATTTTATTCATGGTTTGACCAAGAAAATCTAAGAAAAGAAAATTCTTTAAATAGGTAAGGGCAACAATAGAAACAATGATAATAACACCTTCCATTGTCCATCAGTTAGCTATGGACCTTCACACACCTTCCAGGTGCTGTGGTAGTGTCAGCCATTCAAGGAATTTATATAATAGTGGGTAAGAGAAACAGTATACAAATAATACAAATATGACAGGACACATGCTTATAGAGATATATCAAACCAGAATGGAAGCAAAAACCATAAACTATGAGGAATACAAGCAGCTAAACAGCATAAGTGTCAGAGCTGAGTTTTTAAAAATATGCAAGTACAGAAGGCTAAGAAATCTGTAGTTTTACTTATAACCTAGGGAGAGTCATTGATACATATTAAATAAGCAAACTGCACAAAGAGAAATAGTTTCCAGCTGTTCTAGAATGAGGATTGCAGAAACATGAAAACAGGTTTCCTGATACAGAACACTGTCTCATTCAGGTTCCCTTATCCTGGTTGAGGGAAATAAAAGAAATTCTTGCTACCCAAATGAATTCAGTATAAGAGGGCCAAGAAAACATGCAGGGTTTCTGCAGGTGTATTCAGAGTAGCATGCAATGGGGCCTAGAAGTGGTAGGAGAACATGAGATGAGAACTAACATATGGGGAGCAAACAACACATGTCATGAAATATCTTTTAGCCCACAGAATCTTCAGTTTTCACGGCAATCCTATGAAGTGTGAATTATTACCTCAAAGTTAAATATGGTTAAACTAAGTTCCAGAGAGGGGAACTTGCCCAAGATAATAGCAGTGTGCAGGGCAGAGACAGGGCAGAAACCCTACCTATGTGGTATCACAATTTACAGTATCACAATGTACACTCTTTTTGTAGCATCTCCCACCTCAAGTAGCATCACTGTGACTGAATATATAATAACTGGACAACCAACCGTTCCCCAATCCTACTGCCTTTCTGGATGTGATTCTGAGCTAATTGTTCTCTGCTTTTATGGGGAAAAAGTGGTACAGTCAGAAGCCAGGTCAATACACCTCTGTGAGGCCAGAAGGCGTAATCTCTCAAAGAGGTCACAGTGCTAAAGAAAAGGGAATAGATCCTGAGATGGATCCAGAGATATTTTATAAGCAGAACTGAGAGGATAAGGCGACCCATTCAGCATATGAAGTGAAGGGGAGCTGAGCATTAAGGAATGGCTCTTCTGACTTGGGAGTGAGATGAAAGAAGGTCCAACCAACCAACATATAAAAAATGGGAGGAGATACAAGCTCTATGATTAAGAGATCAAATTTGGCCTGCAAACAATGAGACATACTTTAGTAATTATTCAAATGAATTCAGAAGAGAGAAACCAGGGATCTGCAATAGCATATTTCATATATTTCCTGGTAATTAATTTATGGCAGGCCCAGGCAAATGAACACTATAGTGGACTATAAAATTCATTATCAGTTAGGTCAGAACAACTCTGAGGACTATTATTCAAGATCACTTAAATATATCAAATACAACTTTAAGGTCTGAAACTCTTTTTCTGGTGAGAGATATGCAAATCACACTGAAAAGTTCATTTATTATGCTACAATATGAAAAGCTACAAGGACAAATAAGACACTATGAAGAGTAGGAAAATGGATTTATTACCATGACACATTTTTATGTACTTTGGCTACTGCATAATTTGAGGTGATTTGGCATAATAATAGTTCTTATGATCAGTATCTTCAAGTTTGAACATTATTTTTGACTCTGAGAGGAAATACAAAATATGTTCTTAAACATAAAAATTCAGGAGTTAGGGAAGGATGTTGGAGAGATGGATAGTTCAAATAAAAACAAAAACAATTTTTTTCCTTGTCTTGTTTTGAGAGCTTTCATCTTTACAGAATTATCTTGAGTTGAAAATAGGTAGAATTTATTTCTTTGAATCAGCATGACATTTTGGGCTCTCGGTATTCAAAAGAAATGCAAGAGTGTGTTTCATAGGTGAAGAATGTGCTTATGAAAGCACAGCTCAACACACTGATGGTCACGTAGAGTTGTCAATCTGGTTCCCATAATTCCAAGCCTGTTTCTACTGACAGATTTATAGTATGACTATGGTTTAATTCATTTATGAGTACTATTGAGTGTCTCCAATGTATCAGGCAGCATTCTAGGTATGCACCTGGGAATAAAACTGAAAATGTCCTTTCCTAGGGGGAGAGACAATAAATAGATCAACAAATAAATACAATTTCCGTAGGGGTTTGTACTATGATGAGTGAAAGATGAAAAAGCCCGTATTACATAGATGAATTTGAAATGGTGGCTGGGAATCCAATCATGTAGCATCTTATAGAGTATGATAAGGAATATATATTAGTATAGAATTGACAGGACCTGCTGATGCTTTGGATAGGGGGTGAGTGGGGAAAAGAGGAGTTAAGAATGACACTCATAGTTTGGCTTTTGGTTTATGGTACCATAAGAAAGGGGCTTTCTTGGTGGCTCAGGTGGTAAAGAATCTGCCTGCAATGCATGAGACCTGGGTTCGATCCCAGGGTCGGGAAGATCTCCTGGAGGAGTACATGGCAATCCCTTCAGTATTCTTGACTGGAGAATCCCCATGGACAGCCTGGTGAGCTACAACCCACAGGGTCACAAAGAGGTGGACATGACTGAAGTGACTTAGCATGCACGCAGGCACCATAAAAAAAAACAGGGAAGATATGGGAGGAACTTTGAGAACACGATCTGGGACATGGTAATTAGACACACAAAGAAGACATCTTTGTAGACAGACAGTGGGATGGGTGTATATCGAACATTCAAAGGAGGATGTGGCCAGAGCCATTTGAGATCTTAGTTTAGAGGTCACGGACAATTCAGTGCTGGGACTGTACATCTGGAAAACTATATGTAAATTTTTTTTAATCCATAAGAATATTTGAGATAACATGAGTATGGATAATGAAGGAAAAGGAGAGACTCCTTGAGCATTCCAAAGTCTTCAAGCCCTGAAAAAGAGGATGAGCTGCAAGGTTAGACTATGAATGGATCAGAAGGTCTTAAGTCAAAATACCTTTGCTTTAACTCATACTGGCAACCCACTATGGCTTATAAACTGTTGACATCTATCACAACTAAGAATCAGTGCACTGGAAAAACAAATATTTTAAAAGAAATGTTATGTAGAATGGGGACAACTGAGATTTCTAAATCTAGAATTAGAAATTAGTATAAGCAAAAATATTTTACACAGGTGGTAACATTATGGCTATCCATTTGGGAAAAGAAAATGGCTCAGTTATTAAACAGAACTTTGAGTTGTGGTACTGTAGCATACATGATATGGTATGCCATGCTACCTGTTCAAAAATATCAACGTCCATATACACGGTAACACAATTATCGAATGGTTGCATTAATCTTTTAAATAATAATGTGCACTTCTATACAACCTGAAACTTTAATCTTAATTTATCTACTTAAAAAATAATTGCAATATATGGTGGTGATTTAGCCACTAAGTCATGTCTGACTTTTGTGACCCCATAGACTGTTTCTCTCCAAGCTCCTCCGTCCATGGGATTTCCTAGGCAAGAATATTGAAGTGGGTTGCCATGCCTCCTCCAGACCTTCCCGATCCAGGGATCAAACCCAGGTGTACTACAGGCAGTTTCCTGCATGGCAGGCATATCCTTTACTGACTTCCCTTTACCAGGGAAACCCACTGTAATATATGCTAACTGCTAAGTCACTTCAGTCGTGTCCGACTCTATGTGACCCCATAGATGGTAGGCTCCCCCGTCCCTGGGATTCTCCAGGCAAGAACACTGCAGTGGGTTGCCATTTCCTTCTCCAACGTATGAAAGTGAAAAGTGAAAATGAAAGTGAAGTCGTGTCTGACCCTTAGCGACCTCATGGACTGCAGCCCACCAGGCTCCTCTGTCCATGGGATTTTCCAGGCAAGAGTACTGGAGTGGGGGTGCCATTGCCTTCTCCGAATATATAGTAGAACTATAACTTTGTTCTGTATGTTCCAAGTCTCCTGCAAGTGTTATCATACTTTCATAATTTAAAAAAGAAAAAAACCTGAAATTTTATAAAACATTGTTTGATTAACTCAGATGACTGTGTAAGCCTGGAAGGTAAATATTATTTATCACCATTATGCTAATAAGCACACTGGGATTCAAAGAGACTGATTAATTTGAATGATGTCATCTGGCTATTAGCTAGCACATATATGACCTGAACAAGGAACTTATAACTCCTAACCCACCACTTTTCCAAGATCACTATTTATTATACAGTTTGATTTCTTGTTAACACTTAGAAGCAGAGGCATGTCTGTTGGCTGTACAAGTGGTGCGCTGCGTGGGTAGCTACAGAACCGAGCCCTCACACTGGCAGTAAGCAGCTTGAGCAACACAAGCAGCAGCTATGATTAAATTAACATTTTAACACTTAACTGAAAGGAGGAGGTCTTGCAGAAGCAGATGCACAAAGCTCAGAAGCCAGAAAGGAAAAGGATATATTCTGAATCCATACAGTCCAGTCTAGTTCAGTTCAGTTGCTCAGTCATGTCCACCGTTTTGTGACCTCATGAACCAGAGCAAGCCAGGCCTCCCGGTCCATCGCCAACTCGGAAGTATGAATAAAAATATCTCTGTATAGATGGCAACAATGTTCAAAGACAACAAATGGGCATGTGGACTAAATGCATTTGCAATCTGGAGAACATGGATTTCAGAATGACTGACCAGAATCGTGGCTGGGGGTGGTGGGTGTAGGCAGTAGGGGGAGAGTCAATAAAGAAAACCCAAAAATTAATAAATAAAATAAAACAATATACTTCAAATAGCCTCAGACACCTTGTGAGATAAGAGCTAAAACCAATTTGTTATTCCATCAGAGATAATTATCATTTCTCCAAATAATAAATAAGGAAAATTGGATTTGTCAAATGATTATTATCTGTTAAATCTAAAATTCTGTTGTTTTCTTCTTATGATATTTTGTGTTTTTCATTTTCCATAAATATTTCTCATAATTCACTTTTATCCTTAACTCATGTTCACTCCCTCAAATGTTCCCTTAGTTAGTTCAGTCACTCAGTCGTGTCCGACTCTTTGCAACCCCATGAATTGCAGCACGCCAGGCCTCCCTGTCCATCACCAACTCCCGGAGTTCACTCAGACTCGCGTCCATC
Organism: Nanger dama; assembly: GCA_917880005.1. Lineage (NCBI taxonomy): Eukaryota > Metazoa > Chordata > Mammalia > Artiodactyla > Bovidae > Nanger > Nanger dama. The sequence continues at coordinate 36,614,756 of CAKJTW010000020.1, read as the reverse complement.
AAGTCAGTGATACCATCCAGCCATCTCATCCTCGGTCGTCCCCTTCTCCTCCTGCCCTCAATCCCTCCCAGCATCAGAGTCTTTTCCATTGAGTCAACTCTTCGCATGAGGTGGCCAAAGAACTGGAGTTTCAGCTTTAGCATTATTCCCTCCAAAGAAATCCCAGGGCTGATCTCCTTCAGAATGGACTAGTTGGATCTCCTTGCAGTCCAAGGGACTCTCAAGAGTCTTCTCCAACACCACAAGTCAAAAGCATCAATTCTTTGGCGCTCAGCTTTCTTTATGGTTCAACTCTCACATCCATACATGATCACTGGAAAAACCATAGCCTTGACTAGACGGAGCTTAGTTGGCAAAGTAATGTCTCTGCTTTTCAACATGCTATCTAGGTTGGTCATAACTTTTCTTCCAAGGAGTAAGCATCTCTTTTAATTTCATGGCTGCAGTCACCATCTGCAGTGATTTTGGAGCCCCCAAAATAAAGGCTGACACTGTTTACACTGTTTCCCCATCTATTTCCCATGAAGTGATGGGACCCGATGCCATAATCTTCGTTTTCTGAATGTTGAGCTTTAAGCCAACTTTTTCACTCTCCACTTTCACATTCATCAAGAGGCTTTTTAGTTCCTTTTCACTTTCTGCCATAAGGGTGGTATCATCTGCATATCTGAGGTTATTGATATTTCTCCTGGCAATCTTGACTCCAACTTGTGCTTCTTCCAGCCCAGCATTTCTCATGATGTACTCTGCATATAAGTTAAATAAGCACGGTGACAATATACAGCCTTGACGTACTCCTTTTCCTGTCTGGAACCAGTCTGTTGTTCCATGTCCAGTTCTAACTTTTGCTTCCTGACCTGCATATAGGTTTCTCAAGAGGCAGGTCAGGTGGTCTGGTATTCCCATCTCTTTCAGAATTTTCCACAATTTATTAGCAACCTTCTAAGTTTCTACCCTATCTTCTTCCAGTAGGTTCTTGGACTTGTCCTTTCCTTCACCTTTAAACACTCCTTACTGTAGGCAAACCAATTAACCAATGGTGCTGGCCTTTCCTGGAAACAGGGCTCATAGTGACTTTCATCCCCCACCCCCTTCCCCATGTGACTTCTGCTTTAGTTCTTTGATTTACCACATCTTTTTCCCCCATTTTCTTCCCAGTTCTCAACTTCTTTTTCTTTATCATTTAAATCTGAGAATGCTCATTGTATTGTGATAGATGGAATTATAGTATTGGTTTTTGTTACCACTATGCTTCCTTACATTCCTACTCTTGTGAGAAGTAAGGATCACAGTCAATTTAAATCTCACCCTCTCTTCTTAGCCCCTCCTTAAAAAAAAAAAAAAGAATCATACAAATTATTTCTCTTCTGTTCTGAAATCTTTCCAGCCACTAGAAAACCTGGCTCTGAAGTACTGATATAGCCATAGTCCCTCCTTCCTCTCCCCTATTAATAACCACTTTTTAACGAAACATCAGATTTAGAAGTCAAAGAAAATAAAAAAGCTGTGTGGGTATGTGAACATATAAATTGTAATAGGTGAGTTATAAAGTGCATGCTAAATGAAGATACTTAGCAAGTTATTTTTGTAGTTTATATTTGTCAATCTACCAGACATTTGATTGGAGAACCAATTAGAGAATTGGAAGTAATTTAATTCTGACACTTGGGACAGTGTTTTCACTGAGCTGCTCCTGATGACATTATTTACTCCACACAGGGGAAGAAGACGAGTGTTATCAGTAATTCAAAGGCAATCATGAATACCTTGGGATTTCAGCTTTACAAGAAGATTATTTCTAGCAGGTGTGGGACATCAAGTTGCTAACATTTTAATACAGAGTAAGCTAAATGGCATCCCATGCTTTGTGGAATTAAGAGCAGAACACCACAGGATTGCTGGCTGGGGTCAATTTCTTATTAAAAAACGGAACCCATACTATTGGTTTTATCTATTTCATACAGTTGATAAGAGGATCAAAAGAGATAATATACTTGAAAGTACTTTGAAAAATATATTATAGAAATGTAACTCATTATGAGTTCTTACAATTCTTTATGATAACTTTTAAGAAAATAACATGCAGAAAACATGTGGATCTAATAATCCAATTACTGTTTTTCATAGCCTTTAAACACTCTCTATGCACCAAAAGCATATATCATTCATTACTTCGTATCTTTAGGAAGAATAAAATGTTGAATCAAGCACCACTGGTACAAAATGCCAAATGTTACTAAAGGCGTGGTATATTCATTGGCAGTCCTATTGTTCCTTGTCTCAATCACTTAGTTAGGAAGTTAGTGGACACTACCTTCAACTGAAAAGTAATTGGTTTATTTGAAATGTTTAAGGGGATGCCAACACTGACTTCTTATTTGGTATTGTTTGAGAGAAAATTAAAATTTTATGTCCCTGTTAATATTCAAATACAAAACATAATTAGGGTAATACATACTACTGCTGGGGTTAAATACGAAAATCTTAGTCACTTAATTTTAGGCTCATTACTCTCCCTTTAAGACAGAAAATTAGTAATAGGAAAAATGAATTTATGAGATTGATTTTAGCCAAGTGTACCACTATTTATTCCCGTTTATTACTTAACATTTACCTTCTGAATTTAAAGAATGTAAAACTATGATCATTTTATGAAGTGCTATTAAGTAATGACTCTAAAACCACATATTAGTACATTTCCAAATATCTAATTGTATCTTTGATGGTATGTAGCCACTGTATTGCATATTTCTGAACATTTGGGGGATGGTAGTATGCAACACATTCCATTCTCTGCATATGAGCATAAATCATGTTAAAATAGTTCATAATTCTAGGAAACCAGTGTTACTAAGATCTTTATTTGTGTATTTCTTTTGCTTTAAGGATTTAGGATTTAGTTACTCATTCTTACTACTTTTCAAAGTCAGATTAAAGTATTTCTACTGCTCAAAAAGAAACTCAAACATGCAAATAAAATGTAAAAAAGCAAAATATTAAAGTGAAAAATAAAAATTATATGTCAGAAATATAGTTAAATTGTTCACATTCAATACTTAATTTTTCCTTATTTTACTAAAATCTACAGTATGTCAACAGTAAGCATGAACTTTGGTTGAAATATTAACTGATATTGAATCATCTGGAGGAATTTATAAGGTATAAAATATTTTGCTTCATAAGCTGATTATCTTTTACTATCCTATATACATTAAAAGTATATAATCTTATATGTTGGCATGATAGAGATACTGGTCAATTATAAAGTTTTTTTGTTAATAATTCATATCTCCCAATTTTATTTCTTTATGCAATTTACCAAATCCCATCATGAATATTAATGTGTAAAACAGAGCATAAGACATTTTTAAAAGGAACAGCATTATAATGATAATGTCAAGAAAAAAAAGAAAAATTAATAAAGGAGAGTCTAATTAACATGAGGTAATTTTCTAAACTTCTCTTATCATTTCATGAATTTAGAAGATGCATACATGCAAACTAGATAAAAAATAAAACTACCCTATAATGATGAGCCAAAAGATAAAATAATTGACACTATACATAAAAATATGAAAGGGTAAAAAAAAAAATCTTATGCTAATTGTATCAGCATTTAGAATACTTGACTTCCCTGATGGCTCAGACAGTAAAGCGTCTGCCTACAATGCAAGAGACCCAGGTTCCATCCCTGGGTCAGGAAGATCCTCTGGAGAAGGAAATGGCAACCCACTCCAGTACTCTTGCCTGAAAAATCCCATGGAAGGAGGAGCCTGGTAGGCTACAGTCCATGGGGTCACAAAGAGTCGGACATGACTGAGCGACTTCACTTTCACTTTCTTTTTCTATGCATCAGTTCATAAGTAAATGAACATAACATACAGTTTTAGTGGCAATTGATAAAAAAAAAAAAAAAAAAAACCTTGGCAGTAAGAAACGTATACCCCAAATGTTCGTATCCCTTAACTAACAATCCCACTGGGGTTTCCCAGGTGGCACACTGGTAATTGGAGACACAGGTCTGATCCCTGGGTCAAGAAGATCCCTGAAGTAGGAAATGGGAATCCACTCCAGTATTCTTGCCTGGAAAATCCCATGGACAGAGGAGCGTGGCAGGCTATAGTCCATGGGGTTGCAGGGTCAAACACAACTGAGCACACACTTCAGCAACCCTTTTGCTGGATATTTATCACAAGGAAATAATTTAAATGAAGTAATATAGTATGCACATGAGACAATTTACTAAACTGTTGTTATAACAGCAAAAAACTGGAAGAAAATTCTCTTTGTTGTTCTACATATAAGAGGATGTCGAAGGATATTTCTTTTCTGTTTCTTGGAATTTCAGGCCAAAGCTAAAGACAGAAGGCAATAAGAACCCAATAGTAAGTTTATAAATCTACTAACAAGGTTCTGGTTTTTGAAGCTAGACAAATTTCTATAGAGCTTACAGAGAAGATCCCAAAGCTACTCTGCGCTACAGACTAAATTTTTATGTCCCCTCCAAGTTCATATTGATGAAATCTAGCCCCTTGGGCTTCCCTCATAGCTCAGTTGGTAAAGAATCTGCCTGCAAATGCAAAAGACCCTGGTTAGATTCCTGGGTCGGGAAGATCCCCTGGAGAAGGCATAGGCTACCCACTCCAATATTCTTCGGCTACTTTTGTGGCTCAGCTGGTAAAGAATCCACCTGCAATGCGGGAGACCTGGGTTCAATCCAGGGAAGATTCCCTGCAGAAGGGAAAGGCTACCCACTCCAGTATTCTGTCCTGGAGAATTTCATGGACTGTATAGCCCATTGAGTCGCCAAGAGTCAGACACAACTAAACGACTAAACCCCTGTGTGATGGTACTTGGAAGTGGGGTTTGGGGGAAGTTCCTTCATGAATGGCATTACTGCTTTTATAAAACAGGCCCCAAAGAGATGCCGCCTCCTTTCCACCTTGTGAGGACACAAAACTAGGAGACGGTCATTTATGGACAGAGAAGTGGTTCTCACCAGACACTGGATTTGTCAGCATTTTGATCTCAGACCTCCCAGCCTTCAGAACTCTGAGATATAAATTTCTCACAGCCTGTCCATGGTATTTTATTATAGCAGTCCAAATTGACTAAGACACTCCATTATACTCTCCCTTCATACCTGTGTCTAGGGTGAGTCAAGTGATGTTCCCAGTGTGCAGAATTCAAAAGGGTACTTGCACAGCCCTGAGAGTAAATGCTTCCTTATCCAGGCTTCTTTCATATAGGCTCTAAGTTTGACTTGTAGATAGTACTGTGGATCACAATAAATTGTGGAAAATTCTGAAAGAGATGGGAATACCAGACCACCTGACCTGCCTCTTGAGAAACCTATATGCAGGTCAGGAAGCAATGGTTAAAACCGGACATGGAATAACAGACTGGTTCCAAATAGGAAAAGGAGTATGTCAAGGCTGTATATTGTCACCCAGCTTATTTAACTTATATGCAGAGAACATCATGAGAAACGCTGACCTAGAAGAAGCACAAGCTGAAATCAAGACTGCCAGGAGAAATGTCAATAACCTCAGATATGCAGATGACACCACCCTTATGGCAGAAAGTGTAAAGGAACTAAAAGCCTCTTGATGAAGGTGAAAGAGGAGAGTGAGAAAGTTGGCTTGAAGCTCAACATTCAGAAAACTAAGATCATGGCATCTGGTCCCATCACTTCATGGGAAATAGATGGGGAAACCGTGGAAACAATGTCAGCCTTTATTTTGGGGGCTCCAAAATCACTGCAGATGGTGACTGCACCCATGAAATTAAAAGACACTTACTCCCTGGAAGGAAAGTTATGACCAACCTAGACAGCATATTAAAAAGCAGAGACATCACTTTGTCAACAAAGTTCCATCTAGTCAAGGCTATAGGTTTTCCAATAGTCATGTATGGATGTGAGAGTTGGACTATAAAGAAAGTTGAGCGCAGAATTGATGCTTTTGACCTGTGGTGTTGGAGAAGACTCTTGAGAGTCACTTGGACTGCAAGAAGATCCAACCAGTCCATCCTAAAGGAGATGAGTCCTGGGTGTTCACTGGAGGGACTGATGTTGAAGCTGAAACTCCAGTACTTTGGCCACCTAATGCAAAGAGCTGACTCATTTGAAAAGACCCTGATGTTGGGAAAGATTGAAGGTAGGAGGAGAAGGGGATGACAGAGGATGAGATGGTTAGATGGCATCACTGACACAATGGACATGAGTTTGGGTAGACTCTGGGAGTTGTTGATGGACAGGGAGGCCTGGCGTGCTGTGGTTCATGGGGTTGCAAAGAGTCAGACATGACTGAGCGACTGAACTGAACTGAACTCTAGATGGTATGTCTGTAGACTACATCAACGAGGACATCACCACAAGGGAGAGACACGGATAGATGGGTAGGGAATGGGAGACTGAAAGAGGCATGCAGTAAAGAACCTACACGTCCATTATTGGCCATGACAGGGCTGCAGGTCTCCTATGGATCAAGAGGAGGCCTAGAGCGATATTTAGGTCTCCGTCACTCTCTTCCACTGTTCCTCCTGCTCCCTAGGTCTTTTGGCTTCTGGATTTCCCTGAAGACTGTTCACGGAGTGGTACTGGCAGGATGGCTCAAATACAGCATCAGCTAGATTTCCCCTTGAAACTTAGGAAATATGCCACCTTCTTATGCTGAACTGTGGGTTTGACTCTTCACTGTCACCCTTCCACAGTCCTATCGCTTTGTACAAGGATTATTTTTAAAGTTCCCATCAGAAACCCTCTGGTCTTTCTGACAGTATCAATATTGTCAATACCTAAAAAAAAATCTGGAGAGTTTTATCATGTATGCATATGTTTAGTTCAGCCCTTTACAGATTTTCTGATTCACTCAGAGGGTTGTTTTATAACTTAGCAAGGTCTCCCTGTTGAGAGCTATTTCACCACCAAGTAGACAAATATGTACAAAATTCCCAGCTATACTGCATCTATATAATTCTTCAGTAGAGCAACCAAGAATAAATCACAAGAACTCATTTTCCTTTTTAATAAGGGTGTCTCAGTGAGATCCTACAGAAGTAGAGTGCCATTTCTGATGGTTATAAGACAGTTTCCACAGAATTTCTACTTGTCAATTTCATTTCTGACAAGACATATCTTTCTACTAACTCTCCTGAATTTGACAGAGTTATTCTTTATATAGCATGGCTTCATCAGTAACATGAGCAATAGTACCAACGTAGCATCTGCAAAACCATGAATGATGAACATTCTGACACATATTTAAACACCACGGTAATCTTACCATTTGTCTTTAACTTTTAAAATTTAAACTTCTTTTATTTCACTTGGAGCACAGGCATCTGAAAAACTGTTGGAAGTAGAGGCCAAAGCACATTCCAGCAGTGCATCTCATTTGTAAAACTGAACAGTCTGCAGAATGCCAAAAGCACTGCTTAGCTCATATACAGAAAAATAATAAAAGGTCAGAGCTCTAAGAAATTCAACAAGTGTAGCACTCCCAACTGGTACAGCTGCAAGAAGTCATAATGTTAGCTAGCTAAAACGCATACCATTCTCTGCAGCAATTTTGCAAGGGGGCTGGTAAGGACTTCTATCTGACTTTTAAAAATTGTCAGGGTTTTATTGCTTCCAATCCTGTTTACAACCATTCAGAAAATCATTATCACTATCAAAGATGCTTCTTTATCAACTATTTGTGCCTAATAATATATTATATATTACAGTTGACCCTTGAACAACTTCAGTTTGAATTACACAGATCCACTTATACATGGATTGTTTTCAACAGTAAATACTGAATTTGAATTACAATACCACACAATCCACATTTTGTTGAGTCTGCAAATGCAGGACAGTGGATACAAAGGAATCATGGATACAAAGGAATCTTGATTGTGGAAGACTGACTATAAGTGATACATGGATTTCTGATTCACAGAAGGTTAATAAAAATTCATGCACTGCATAGAGTAGATGGGTCAACTTCTGCCTCAGTGAAGACTTGGATTAAAAGCCTGAAAGAACAAACTAGATCCCTGGCCTTGCATGTGTACTTAGTCGTGTTTGAATCTTTCCGTCTCTATGGACTGCAGTCCACCAGGGTCCTCAGCCCATGAGATTTCCCAGGCAAGAATAATGGAGTGGGTTTCCTCTTACTTCTCCAGGGAATCTTCCTGACCCAAGGATGGAACCAGTGTCTCCTACACTGGCAGGCAGATTCTTTATCAGCTGAGCTACCAGGGAAGCCCTTGAAGATGAAGGACAATTCTGCATCTGTAGTAATCAATAGTTTCTAATTGTACTAACACCTTTAGTGTACAGTAAGTTAAAAATTTTAATCAGCAAAAATTAAAGAACAGTAGGAATGTACATGTTCTACCATGTTACCTCCCTAAACAAAAACTTTCACTGTCTCCCTGGTAATAATCTGTATAACCTCAGATCATCCATGTATAATTGGGCAGCAATTTCTTCTTCTATAGTATGAGATGATGCTTTATTATTAGTATTGATCTGAGAATTACTAGAAACATAAAGTAGCTAATATAATGTTTGCATCTTCAAATATGTTAATTATATAGGAAATAAAAGACAGCTCATAGTGCTTTTTAATATGGTACCAGGGGCTTCCCTGGTAGCTTAGCTGGTAAAGAATCCACCTGCAGGGCAGGAGATCCCAGTTCGATCCCTGGGTTGGGAAGATCCTCTGAAGGAGGGCATGGCAACTCACTCCAGTCTGGAGAATCCTCACAGGCAGAGGAGCCTGGTGGCTTATAGTCCATAGAGACTCAAAGAGTTGGACACTGTTGAGCAACTAAGCATAGCACAGCGCAAGTTACTTTTGCAGGCTTTCCAAGTGGCGTTAGTGGTAAAGAACCAGCCTGCCAGAGCAGGAGACATAAAGGACACATACTTGATCCCTGGTTTGAGAAGATACCCTTGAGAAGGAAATGGCAACCCACTCCAGTATTTTTGCATGGGAAATCCCATGGACAGAGGAGCCTGGCAGGCTACAGTCCACGAGGTCGCAAAAAGTCAGACAAGACTGAAGCGACTTAGCATGCCCCAAAGCTACTTTTGCAGTGTATGGTCTGATCCTTCTCCAGGTTTTTGCTGCTTTGGGATATACTAGGTTAATCATTTTTAAAGAACTAAATTCTTAAACTTTTGTGTCAGCTCATGATTTTTTAGATTAAGACCAAATGTCTTAAACCTATTTCTATTCATCACACTCCTGAAAACATCATTTTTGAGCATTTTAAAAACTGAAGTATAGTTGATTTACAATATTTTATTAGTTTCTAGGTTACAATACAGCAAAGTGATATTTATAAATATTTTTTTTCAATTATGGCTATTACAAGATACTGAATATAGTTCCCTGTGCTATACTGTAGGACTTATTGTTTATTTTATGAGGTGAAGTCGCTCAGTCGTTTCCGACTCTTTGCGACCCCGTGGACTGTAACCTACTAGACTTCTCTGTCCATGGGATTCTCCAGGCAAGAATACTGGAGTGGATTGCCATTTCCTTCTCCAGGGGATCTTCCCGACCCAGGGATCGAAGCTGGGTCTCCCGCATCGAAGGCAGATGCTTTAACCTCTGAGCCACTTTATACATAGTAGAAAATCCCATAGATGGAGGAACCTGGGTGGCTGCAGTCCATGGGGTCGCACAGAGTCGGACACGACTGTAGTGACTTAGCAGCAGCAGCAGCAGTAATTCATATTTGGTAATCCCAAACTGCTAACTTATATCCTCTTTCCCCTTTGGTAACCATAATTTTATTTTCTATGTCTGTAAGTCTGTTTCTGTTCTGTAAATAAGTTCACTTTTATGGTATTATATTTTAGATTCCACATGTAAATGATATCACATAGTATTTATCTTTGTCTGACTTAGTTCATTTAGTATGATAATCTCTAGGTCCATCCATGTTGCTGCAAATGGCATAATTTCATTCATTTATGGCTGAGTAATATTCCATTGTGTATATGTACCACATCTGTACTCATTCACTTGTTGATGGACATTTAGGCTGCTTTCATGTCTTGACTCTCATAAATAGTGCTGCTATGAACACTGGGGTGCATGTATCTTTTTTTTATTATTAATACTTTACTCTATGTTACAATACTGTATTGGTTTTGCCATACATTGACATGGATGATCCAGAGAGATGATATGGGGTGGGAGGTAGGAAGGGGCTTCGGCATTGGGAGATTGTGTACACCTGTGGCTGATTCATGTCAATGCATGTATCTTTTGAAATCAGAGTTTTCTCAGATATATGCCCAGGAGTGCAATTGTTGAATTATATGGTAACTCTACTTTTTTGAATTTGGAAAACCTCTTCTATACTGTTTTTAAATATCAGTCTTTTAAGCCTTTCCTGTTTATTATAGCCACAAGTTATTTTCTTCCATGAACTTTCATGACATCTTATTTCTACTATCTCTCAAACTGTATTTTTGTGGCAAATTCCACAGGTTGGCCAACTCAATACCCCTTCCATATTTCTTGTCTCTTTTTTTCACCACAGAGGCCACAAAATGATAAGCAATAACATCAACACCTGAAGATTATCTGTATGTCACTGCCCAATAGCTTTTTCAAAGTTTTGTGCTTATTTTGACACTTCAAAGATAGAAAGGCAAACAAATGTAGTTAGGTTTTCCCAAATTCTGCCTGTGGTGTCTGATTTCTCAGCAACTCTTCCTCTTACAAAAGATCAATTTTTTGGTAGCTATATAGGTGAGGCATTGTCATGTGCTTACTAAATATACCATATCAATTCTGACCTCATTTTACTCATTTCCAATGAATAACAACAGAATGAAGGAAATGAGTTATATGAAAGATGAAGAAAAATATTGTCTATTTCTATACCAAACACAGTCTTATTTATTGTGTCTTTTCATCATCACAGTATGTATTGTGTTGTTCATTATTCAGAATTTTGCAGACGAATATATTAAGGCTTAGATAAAGTGCACAGTTATACCAAAATCACACATTAAGTGATGTTGCTGAGAATCCAACCCATGAGTTTCTGGTCCTATGGTCTTAATCACTTTGAATCACACCACATTGCCTCATTCACTACTTTAAGTGTGAAAGTACATACCATCAGGCACAAGGTATTTTTTATTTTTACCAATTAGATCTTATATATCCTGGTAACCATTTTTTTTAATGTTCAAAAACTATACCAGCAGCATGCTGAAGTTGGATCCTACTGGCTCCTGAGAGCCTTGGGGCACATTTATTCCCAATTCTGTGTTCAGTGACTTCATGTTGGTAGTCTGAAACTATTCACATCAAGAGTATTTACACTATGAAAACTGGCAAACCCTACAAATCTGAGATCTTGCTCTCCCTCCTCCAGCTGGCTGTTAAATATTTACCAGAACACCACTAACTGGAATGCTTTCATTCAAATCTTCAAAAACATCTTTTATAATTATAACATTAACCTTCTCCCTTTGCTTTTATATACGTTTCAGAGCTCAGTTTTCATCTGTTGACTTTTGAAATATCATTGTCATGTCCTTTATGCTTCAATGACTTCCCACTATTACAAAATAAAACTCATCAAATTCCCTTTCTTCCTTATTTACTTACAGCCTTTTCTAGTCCCCCTTGAAAATTTCAATTTCAATATACAGTTGTGCCAACTATCACATTCAAGTAGTTTGAGTGCTTGTCTACAGAAATGCTTCTTTGCATGACAGAACTTTAATTGAATATCCTGAAAATAACTGAACTGCAAGGGAAGATATATAGGTAATCATTTAGAGAAGCCAATGAACCAAAGTATTGGATAATTCCCGAGTTTATGACCACAGTTCACATAAAATTCAAAATATTTCCTAAGTGAAAGTCTAAGAAGTATGGAGTAGTCTTTCTGAACTATGAAAAGAAATAAGTTAATGAATTATGTGAAATCAGGGTTATATACTAGTATCTAGTCTATGGTCAACAAGTACATAAAAAGGAGAATCATATTTTTTTGGAAAAAATAAGAGAAAATTTGAACATTTTCTAAGTACTAAGAGCTGAAAGAAGATCTACCTCAGATAAAGAGTTCATTATACACATATCTGGCAAAGTGCTTTTTAAATTAATAATTCTTGTGCAAAGTTACTCTCTATCCTTTTCACATGAAATACAAACTGAGTCAAAAGCCACAACTCAAGAAATTTATTTACCTGACTGCATATGATTCTTCACCCGTTAGAGTTCATACTGAAATTATTTATAAACCAATAAAGATGGAAATTGTCACCTGCTTATTTAACTTATATGCAGAGTGCTTCATGAGAAACGTTGAGTTGGAAAAAGCACAAGCTGGAATCAAGATGCTGGGAGAAATACCAATAATCTCAAATATGCAGATAACACCACCATTATGGCAGAAAATGAAGAGGAACTAAAAAGCCTCTTGATGAAAGTGAAAGAGGAGAGTGAAAAAGTTGGCTTTTAGCTCAATATTCAGAAAACGAAGATCATGGCATCCGGTCCCAGATGGAGAAACAGTGGAAACAGTGGCTGACTTTATTTTGGGGGCTCCAAAATCACTGCAGATGGTGACTGCAGCCATGAAATTAAAAGACGCTCACTTCTTGGAAGGAAAGTTATGACCAATCTAGACAGCATATTCAAAAAAGCAGACATTACTTTGCCAACAAAGGTCCGTCTAGTCAAGGCTATGGTTTTTCCTGTGGTCATGTATGGATGTGAGAGTTGGACTGTGAAGAAGGCTGAGCACTGAAGAACTGATGCTTTTGAACTGTGGTGTTGAAGAAGGCTCTTGAGAGTCCCTTGGACTGCAAGGAGATCCAATCAGTCCATTCTAAAGGAGACCAATCCTGGGTTTTCTTTGGAAGGACTGATGCTAAAGCTGAAACTCCAATACTTTGTCCACCCCATGCAAAGAGTTGACTCATTGGAAAAGACTCTGATGCTGGGAGGGATTGGGGGCAGGAGGAGAAGGGGATGACAGAGGATGAGGTGGCTGGATGGCATCACCGACTTGATGGACAGGAGTTTGGGTGAACTCCAGGAGTTGTTGATGGACAGGGAGGCCTGGCGTGCTGCAATTCATGGACTCGCAAAGAGTCAGACACAACTGAGCAACTGAACTGAACTGAACTGAAAGATGGAAATGGGCTTCCCTGGTAGTTTAGCTGGTGTAGAATCTGCCTGCAATGCAGGAGACCCTGGTTTGATTCCTGGGTTGGGAAGACTCCCCCAAAGAAGGAACAGGATACCTGCTCCAGTATTCTTAGGCTTTCCTGGTGGCTCAGACTGTAAAGAATCTGCCTGCAATGCGGGAGACCTGAGTTCAATCCCTGGGTTTAGAAGATCCTCTGGAGGAGGGCATGGCAACCCATTCCTTTATTCTGGCCTGGAGAATCCCCATGGACAGAGGAGCCTGGGGGATTACATCCATGGGATCCCACAGTCAGACATGACTGAGCCATTGAGCGACTAAGCACATCACAAAGATGGAAATGACTTGAGATATTGTTATAAACTAGTGATACCTGACATCTTCCTGGCCAAAATATCAGGAGTTTCTCTTTGAGATAGTATAGCTCAATCTGATTTAAAATAATAGAGAATGGAAATATAACTATTTTAATTTGGCCACATTAAAAAGAAACTGTTTATGTGGGAGTAAGTAAAGATAATGTTAGAAGACGCAACCAGACACACTGTATATGTGAATAATAACAACAAAAGAAGGTTTGGGCAGGAATGGAAAGTATTATTCCTACACTTGTTGCCTGCTTGGACCGGAGAGGCATGTTAACATCCTGAAATGTCATCTGGTTGAGCCTGGAACTGGGGACTGCTGAAGTTTATTGTGGCAAGGAGAGTAATACCAAATGAAATGAAAGACAGCATTTTGATGAAAGAAGTTTCTTTGGGGACTGCCTGTCCCCTCTGCTTTCTATCAGAAAACACAATCTTGGAAATGATAAGAAATTTAAAGAATGACCAATACCAATTTCTAGTTGATAGATATCAACTATCTTTGGTTATAATTCTAAAAAGAGTAAATAAAACAAGAAATTACCAATCGATGTCAAAAGACAACGACAAAGTAGAGTGACAAAACAAGAAAGAAAAAACAAGAAAATACTGAAAATCAGTTCAGGTAAAATGAAACCTGATATTTATAGTAGCTATTAAAACATTACATAAATCCACCTATTAAAAAGGGAAAAGATCCAGATTGACTATCCAGAACAGGTAAACATAAAAGCTAATAATATTTTGCTTACAGTGAAAGTTGCTCAGTTGTGTCCAACTCTTTCTGACCCCATAGATGAATTCTCCAGGACAGAATACTAGAATGGGTAGCCTTTCCCTTCTCCAAGGGATCTTCCCAACCCAGGGATCTAACCCAGTTCTCCAGCATTGCGGGAGGATTCTTTACCAACTGAGCCACAAGGGAAGCCCTTTGCTTAAAAGAAAACTCCAAATGTGAAATGACTCAAACAACAAACAAGTGACAGAACGTGGTCCATTGGAGAAGGGAATGGCAAGCCACTTCAGTATTCTTCCCATGAGAATCCCATGAACAGTATGAAAAGGCAAAATGATAGGATACCAAAAGAGGAATGCCCCAGGTCATTAGGGGCCCAATATGCTACTGGAGATCAGTGGAGAAATAACTCCAGAAAGAAAGAAGGGTTGGAGCCAAAGCAAAACCAACACCCAGTTGGGAATGGGACTGGTGATAGAAGCAAGATCCAATGCTGTAAAAAGCAATACTGCTCCAGGAACCTGGAATGTCAGGTCTATGAATCAAGGCAAACTGTAAGTGGTCAAACAAGAGATGGCAAGGGTGAACGTTGACATTCTAGGAATCAGCGAACTAAAATGGACTGGAATGGGTGAATTTAACTCAGATGACCATTATATCTACTACTGCGGCCAGGAATCCCTCAGAAGAAATGGAGTAGCCATCATGGGCAACAAAAGAATCCAAAATGCAGTACTTGGATGCAATCTCAAAAATGACAGAATGATCTCTGTTCGTTTCCAAGGCAAACCATTCAATATCACAGTTATCGAAGTCTATGCCCCAACCAGTAATGCTGAAGAAGCTGAAGTTAAATGATTTTATGAAGACCTACAAGACCTTTTAGAACTAACACCCAAAAAAGATGTCCTTTTCATTATAGGGGACTGGAATGCTAAAGTAGAAAGTGAAGAAACACCTGGAGTAACAGGCAAATTTGGCCTTGGAATGTGGAATGAAGCAGGGCAAAGACTAATAGAGTTTTGCCAAGAAAATGCACTAGTCATAGCAAACACCATCTTCCAACAACACAAGACAAGACTCTACACATGGACATCACCAGATGGTCAACACCAAAATCAGATTGATTATATTCTATGCAGCCAAAGATGGAGAAGCTCTATACAGTCAACAAAAACAAGAACAGGAGCTGACTGTAGCTCAGATCATGAACTCCTTATTACCAAATTCAGACTTAAATTGAAGAAAGTAGGGAAAACTGCTAGACCATTCAGGTATGACCTAAATCAAATCCCTTATAATTATACAGTGGAAGTGAGAAATAGATTTAAGGGCCTAGATCTGATAGATGGAGTGCCTGATGAACAATGGAATGAGGTTCATGACATTGTACAGGAGACAGGGATCAAGACAATCCCCATGAAAAAGAAATGCAAAAAAGCAAAACAGCTGCCTGGGGAGGCCTTACAAATAGCTGTGAAAAGAAGAGAAACAAAAAGCAAAGGAGAAAAGGAAAGATATAAGCATCTGAATGCAGAGTTCCAAAGAATAGCAAGAAGAGATAAGAAAGCCTTCAGTGATCAATGCAAAGAAATAGAGGAAAAGAACAGAATGGGAAAGACTAGAGATCTCTTCAAAAAAATTAGAGATACCAAGGGAACACTTCATGCAAAGATGGGCTCGATAAAGGACAGAAATGGTATGGACCTAACAGAAGCAAGAAGATATTAAGAAGAGGTGGCAAGAATACACAGAAGAACTATACAAAAAAGATCTTCACGACCCAGATAATCATGATGATGTGATCACTCATTTAGAGCCAGACATCCTGGAATCTGAAGTCAAGTGGGCCTTAGAAAGCATCACTACGAACAAAGCTAGTGGAGGTGATGAAATTGCAGTGGAGCTGTTTCAAATCTTGAAAGATGATGCTGTGGAAGTGCTGCACTCAATATGCCAGCAAATTTGGAAAACTCAGCAGTGGCCACAGGACTGGAAAAGGTCAGTGTTCATTCCAATTCCAAAGAAAGGCAATGCTAAAGAATGCTCAAACTACCACACAATTGCACTCATCTGACATGCTAGTAAAGTAATGCTCAGAATTCTCCAAGCCAGGCTTCAGCAATACGTGAACCGTGTACTCCCAGATGTTCAAGCTGGTTTGAGAAAAGGCAGAGGAACCAGAGATCAAATTGCCAACATCTGCTGGATCATGGGAAAAGCAAGAGAGTTCAAGAAAAACATCTATTTCTGTTTTATTGACTACGCCAAAGCCTTTGACTGTATGGATCACAATAAATTTTGGAAAATTCTGAAAGAGATGGGAATAACTAGACCACCTAACCTGCCTCTTGAGAAATCTATATGCAGGTCAGGAAGCAACAGTTTGAACTGGACATGGAACAACGGACCGGTTCCAAATAGGAAAAGGAGTACATCAAGGCTGTATATTGTCACCCTGTTTATTTAACTTATATGCAGAGTACATCATGAAAAATGCTGGACTGGAAGAAACACAAGCTGGAATCAAGATTGCCAGGAGAAATATCAGTAACCTCAGATATGCAGATGACACCACCCTTATGGCAGAAAGTGAAGAGGAGCTAAAGGGCCTCTTGATGAAAGTGAAAGAGGAGAGTGAAAAAGTTGGCTTAAAGCTCAACTTCCAGAAAACTAAGATCATGGCATCTGGTCTCATCACTTCATGGGAAATAGATGGGGAAACAGTGTAAACAGTGTCAGCCTTTATTTTGGGGGGCTCCAAAATCACTGCAGATGGTGAGTGCAGCCATGAAATTAAAAGACTCTTACTGCTTGGAAGAAAAGTTATGACCAACCTAGATAGTATATTCAAAAGCAGAGACATTACTTTGCCAACAAAGGTCCGTCTAGTCAAGGCTATGGTTTTTCCTGTGGTCATGTATGGATGTGAGAGTTGGACTGTGAAGGAGGCTGAGTGCCAAAGAATTGATGCTTTTGAACTGTGGTGTTGGAGAAGACTCTTGAGAGTCTCTTGGACTGCAAAGAGGTCCAACCAGTCCATCCTGAAGGAGATCAACCTTGGGATTTCTTTGGAAGGAATGATGCTAAAGCTGAAACTCCAGTACTTTGGCCACCTCATGCAAAGAGTTGACTCTTGGGAAAAGACTCTGATACTGGGAGGGATTGGGAGCAGGAGAAGGGGACGATGATGAGATGGCTGGATGGCATCATGGACTCGATGGACGTGAGTCTGAGTGAACTCTGGGAGATGGTAATGAACAGGGAGGCCTGGTGTGTTGCGATTCATGGGGTTGCAAAGAGTCGGACATGACTGAGCGACTGAACCAAACTGAACAAACATTCAGTTCAATTCAGTTCAATCACTCAGTCCTGTCCAAATCTTTGCGACCCCACGGGCTGCAGCACGCCAGGTTTCCCTGTTTATCACTGGGAGCCTACTCAAACTGATGTCCATTGTGTTGGTTATGCCATCCAACCATCTCATCCTCTGTTTTTCCCTTCTCCTCCTGCCTTCAATCTTTCCCAGCAACAGGGTCTTTTCCAATCAGTCGGTTCTTCGCATCAGGTAGCCAAAGTTTTGGAGTTTCAGCTTTGGCATCAGTCCTTCCAAAGAATATTTAGGACTGATTTCCTTTAGGATTGATTGTCTGGATCTCTTTGCTGTACAAGAACTCTCAAGAGTCTTCTCTAATACCACAGTTCAAAAACATTAATTCTTCAGCACTCAGCTTTATTTATAGCCCAACTCTGACATCCATCCATACATGACTACTGGAAAAATCACAGCTTTGACTAGACAGACCTTGTGAGCAAAGTAATGTCTCTGCTTTTTAATACGCTATCTAGTTCGGTCATAACTTTTCTTTCGATGAGAAAGTGTCTTTTAATTTCATGGCTGCAGTCACCATCTGCAGTGATTTTTGAGCCCCCCAAAACAGTCTCTGTTTCCATATTTCCCCAGGAAATATTCTATATGCCATGAAGTGATGGCACCAGATGGCATGATCTTAGTTTTCTGAATGTTGAATTTAAACCAACTTTTAAACTCCTCTTTCACTTTCATCAAGAAGCTCTTTAGTTCTTCACTTTCTGCCATATGGGTGGTGTCATCTGCATATCTGAGGTTATTGATATTTCTCCCAACAATCTTGATTCATGTTTGTGCTTCATCCAGCCCAGCATTTCACATTATGTACAGTTCATATAAGTTAAATAAGCAGGATGACAATATACAGTCTTGATGTACTCCTTTCCTGATTTGAAACCCGTCTGTTGTTCCGTGTCAGTTCTAACTGCTGCTTCTTGACCTACATACAGATTTCTTAGGAGGCAGGTCAGGTGGTCTGGTATTCCCAGCTCTTGAAGAATTTTCCATAGTTTGTTGTGATCCACAGTCAAAGGCTTTAGAATAGTCAATAAAGCAAAAGTAGATGCTTTTCTGGAACTCTCTTGCTTTTTTGATGATCCAGCTAATGTTGGCAATTTAATCTCTGGTTCCTCTGCCTTTTCTAAATTCAGCTTGAACATCTGAAAGTTCACGATTCATGTACTGTTGAAGCCTGGCTTGGAGAATTTTGAGCATTTTTTGCTAGCACATGAGATGATAAAAAGAAGTATAATAAGGCTAATATAAGACAAAATGAATTCAATTTTAAAAAGATTAAATAAATGTCACATTGGAAAATCTGATGAATATATATCATGAAGTGACCAATAATCAAATACCACAATATACAAATTATCTTATGTTGTCTATCCAACATGGAATCAATAAATATGATTATAAAAGGCAATTTAATGGATCCCTATAAATCAATAATAGATCAATCATATAAAATAACAAAAGAATATATATATATGTTGAACATAAGGATGATTTTAATATTGGGCACAGCAAATGTTTCACTGTTTTTCAATTATGCAGTGTATTTTACACAAATTAAACATTCGTAGACCAAAAAACAAACTTACTAAAGGAGCTCAAGAAAAATCATCCTGGTTACACTTTATGGCCACAAAATAATAATAAAAATAAGCATCAAATGAAAATATTTGAATATAAAACCTCAAACCCTATCATTTATAACACCCTCTTCAAAAGAACTGTTAAATCAAAGAGGAGCATTTGAACTCATTGGTACACTATTTGGTTTGTACTACTGAGAATGATAAATAGTAATTCTAATGCAATAGCTCTATAAATATAATTATCTTCTTTTTCTTTGCTTAGAATATGAAATCGGCAAAATTTTAGATTCACAAATGTTTTTGGCCATTTTAACAGCCAACAGAATAAACTAAAAATACATTCATATTAATAAGAAGTAAGCAAATGAAATAAAGACAAGCAAATAAAAACAAATGAGTGCTCTAGCTATAGGCACAAGGAGAAATATCCACAACTATAATCACAAAAAGAAATAATTATGACTCATATTAATATTTCATATCATGAAATACCAAGTAATGACCCAAATAAGAAATGTGTGGAACCCATAAGAAGTCAATTATAAAAGCTTACTGACAAATATGAAAAAAGTCCTAAATAAATAAATATGAAAGAAGTCCTAAATAAATTGAGAGATATTATATTCCTCCATGGGAAATCCAGTCAGGCCTTTCACATTAATTTTTACTCAAAATTGTATTCCAATAAATATCCTAACTTTTCTGATATCTCACAAAAGTATCATGTTTACTGAGGGGCAACAAACGGGAAAGGATAACGAAAATTATGGAGAAGAGTGATTTTTAAAAACTCTTGCCCTACAGTTGTTAAAATGTTTACAATCACTTAAAGTAGGACAGATACTGCAACTATAAAGAAAGAAAAATGAAACAGCATTGATTACTGTAAACAGAAGCACCTAGTAGGTGATAGATTTTACACTTGATACTTATGAGGACAGAACATGGTTTATGAGGTTTATGAAGACAAGACATGGTTTAGGACAGCAGGCTAACTCTTTAAGTAAGAAGATCAAGACAGAATTCATCACACATGATATATAAAAATAAATTACAGCTTTATCAAAGAGCTACATATAAAATAAATAAGATCATTATAATTGGCAACTATCAACAAATATCCAACTGAGCTTGGGATGGAAAGTTGTAAGCTTACTACTGGTTTCATGAAACCAAAGCCAAACCAAAGTTAAAAAAAAAAAAAAAGCTTAAAATTTAAATGTATATGCCATCACACGTTCAAAGACTATGCCATCACCAGTTCAAAGACATCAACAAAGTGGAAAATTTGCAATGTATGACAGACAAAGCTTTGGAAAACATAAACATGTCTATGGCAATATGAGCAAAAAACACTGGTAGTTAACTTAAAAGGAGAAATTCCAATGACCATAAAACTTTAAAAATTATACTCAATTTTTTGTTGTTGTTTAATTGCTCAGTCATATCTGACTTTTTTAAATTTTTTTAATACTTTATTCTACATTACAATACTGTATTTGTTTTGCCATACATTGACATGAATCAGCCACAGGTGTCCACGATCTCCCAATGCCAAAGCCCCTCCCACCTCCAACCCAATATCATCTCCCTGAATCATTCCGTGCACCAGCCCCATGCATCCTGCATCCTGTATTGAACATAGACTGGCGCTTCGTTCTTACAGGATAGTATACATGTTTCAGTGCCATTCTCCCAAATCATCCCACCCTCTCCCTCTCCCCCAGAGTCCAAAAGTCCTTTCTATACCTCTGAGTCTCTTTTGTTGTCTCACATAGAGGGTCTTCATTACTATCCTTCTAAATTCCATATATATGTGTCAGTATACTGTATTGGTGTTTTTCTTTCTGGCTTACTTCACTCTGTATAATCGGTTCCAATTTCATCCATCTCATTAGAACTGAGTCAAATTTATTCTTTTTAAGGGCTGAGTAGTACTCCATTGTGTATATGTACCACAGCTTTCTTATCCATTCATCTGCTGATGGACATCTAGGTTGCTTCCATGTCCTGGCTATTATAAACAGTGCTGCAATGAACATTGGGGTACATACGTCTCTTTCAATTCTGGTTTCCTCAGTGTGTATGCCCAGCAGGGGGATTGCTGGGTCATAAGGTAGTTCTATCTATTTGCAATTTTTTAAGGAATCTCCACACTGTTTTCCATAGTGGCTGTACTAGTTTGCATTCCCACCAGCAGTGTAAGAGGGTTCCCTTTTCTCCACATCCTCTCCAGTATTTATTGCTTGTAGACTTTTGGATCAAAGCCACTCTGACTGATGTGAAATGGTACCTCATTGTGGTCTTGATTTGCATTTCTCTGATACTGAGTAATGTTGAGCATCTTTTCATGTGTTTGTTAACCATCCGTATGTCTTCTTTGGAGAAATGCCTATTTAGTTCTTTGGCCCATTTTTTGATTGGATCTTTTATTTTTCTGGAGTTGAGCTGCATAAGTTGCTTGTATATCTTTGAGATTAGTTGTTTGTCAGTTGTTTCATTTGCTATTGTTCTCTCCCATTCAGAAGGCTGTCTTTTCACCTTGCTTATAGTTTCCTTTGTTGTGCAGAAGCTTTTAATTTTAATTAGATCCCATTTGTTTATTTTTGCTTTTATTTCTAGTATACTGGGAGGTGGATCATAGAGGATCCTGCTGTGATTTATCTCGGAGAGTGTTTTGCCTATGTTTTCCTCTAGGAGTTTTATAGTTTCTGGTCTTACATTTAGATCTTTAATCCATTTTGAGTTTATTTTTGTGTATGGTGTTAGACAGAGGTCTAGTTTCATTCTTTTACAAGTGGTTGACCAGTTTTCCCAGCACCACCTGTTAAAGAGACTGTCTTTACTCCATTCATACCTGACTCTTTGCAACTCCATGGACTATAGCCCACCTGGCTCCTCTGTCCATGGAATTCTCCAGGCAAGAATACAGAAGTGGGTAGCCATTCCCTTCTCCAGGGGATCTTCCTGACCAGGGAGTGAACCCAGGTCTCCTCCATTGCAGGCAGTTTCTTTATCATCTGAGACACCAGAGGTAATCAAATAAATATTTATCAACATGAATTGAGATATATAACATTGGCTATCAATTTCAGATTTTTTTTTTTTAATTTGACATAATGCTTAATTTCTGTAAGAATGCTGAGGTGGAATTCCAGAGAATCTTTAAATGGGGCTTCCCTGATAGCTCAGTTGGTAAAGAATCCACTTGCAATGCAGGAGACTCTGGTTCTATTCATGGGTTGGGAAGATACCCTGAAAAAGGGATAAGCTACCCACTCCAATATTCTTGGGGTTTCCTTGTGGCTCAACTGATAAAGAATCTGCCTGCAATGTGGGAGACCTAGGATGGATCACTGGCTGGGGAAGATTCCCTGGAGAAGGGGAAAGGCTACCCACCCCAGTATTCTGGCCTGGAGAATTCCATGGACTGTATAATCCATGGGGTCAC
The DNA here is from genome assembly GCA_917880005.1 of Nanger dama. NCBI lineage: Eukaryota > Metazoa > Chordata > Mammalia > Artiodactyla > Bovidae > Nanger > Nanger dama. Next base: position 36,592,051 of record CAKJTW010000020.1, on the reverse strand, counting down.
AAAGTGTAGGACTCGACTGAGCAACTTTCACTTCCACTTTATTCTTTAAATATTATAAATATAGGTTTTCAACAATGAGGAAAATGTTATAAGAATAAAATCACATTTTTATATTTAGAAACACCTGCAAGTAACAAGAAAGATAATATTTTTAATTTTTAAATTTTGCAATTCATTTTGTTTTAAACTAACAATAAAAATGGTAAAATTCATCTTAAAAATGAGTTCAGAGGGAAATGTAGTTTTTTTTCTCAAATATTTTAGGATTTAAGGCAACATATTCTATATTTGGGTGATGACTGGACTGAGATTAATTGTGGATTTGTGTCCTCTAATTCTATCACTGATGAGCCCCAAGCAATAGGATAAACTATTGGGAATCACCCCCTCTTGACAAAATGGGGATAATCATTCCTGATAAGATGTGATGGAATATAGTTATACATTGGAATACAGCTGTGAAAGCTATCAAAAAGTTTGTTCTTAAGCTATTACGAGTGTACTCATGGAATTATGCATAGTTCAATCAAGTCGATAAAGAATCCGCCAGCAATGCAGGAGATACAGGAGAAGTGGGTTCAATCCGTCCTTCGGGAAGATTCCCCTGAAAAGGAAATGGAAACCCACTCCAGTATTACTGCTTGGGAAATCCCATGGACACAGAGGTCTGGCAGGCTTCAATTCATAAGGTCACAAAGAGTCTGCCAAAACTGAGCAACTAAGCATGCATGCACCATTTTGCTAATTATTTACTTTGTTTGTATGAAGGGCAGGACATTTCTACTTTTCATTTAGTGAGGTTCAATAACACCTTTGTATGCTAATCATAATTTCATTCACTCCAAAAGCTCTTACAGCCCTATTGTTTTACTATGAAGCCCACATATCTATCTGTATCTTACATCAAAATCTGAGCAAACTTTCCAGCACGTGACACTGGATTTCATTTAACCTTCGTTAGTCACTGCATATTTACTGTCCACAATTTTACATTGGTATAGTGCATTTATGTACTTTTTAAAAAGTGCAACACTCTTTAGAGCTTTTCTCCACTTCAGTCCTGAAGTGGCAGTGATGTTCAGTGAAAACCTGCAAATACTTTTAGTGTAAGGGCATATTTGGGAAGACATGGATAGAAAGGAAACTTACATAAATTAGAGCTAATTCTTGGTAAACTTATTTAGGACAAAAATGAAGTCTGTCAGGATTTTAACCATTCATTTGAAAGCCCTTTCCGAGACTATGACTATGAAAGGAATAATATTAGTTTCTCTCTTCTGATACCTTCCAGGTTGACAATGGCTGATTGAATATAATCAGGTAACAGGGGAAAAGATCTACAGATGAATGTGAGACAAGATGGTTCTTTGAGAATTTAAAATCCAAGCTCCTTTTCTCAAATCCTAACTGTATGGTCTAGTCTTTAGTTATATAAGGTAAGAATAGAGAGTTCCAGTGCTCTTTTTTCACCTAGAATAAAAAGACTGAAGGGTCTTTGCCTTGTCAAGCACAGCTGCCAAGTTTCTAAAGAAAAGCTAAAAGATGCTTTGAATTGTTAACACTGAATTGTAGTGGCTGCCCTGGATAATATGCAGACAGAATGTTGAAATGACCACTTTCCAAATCTGGAACTCATTATTTCAAGCACTATTTAATAAGACACTATGAAAATAAGCAACTGATCTATACATTGTTACTTGTACCACATAACTAAGCTACCCTTGCTTATAAATTGATCCAAATTAGTCTTTTCCCTGAAATGATCTCAGCCTAGAAGTAGTCAGGAATTTTGCTTGCTATGATGAAGAAAACAAAAGCATACTTTATATACTTTTAAAAATAACACAAATGCCTCAAAAAGCCAAGTACTGTAAGGCAGAAACAAAAACATAATTGTAAAATTAGGGTTTTTATGGCTAGAGAATTTGCATATAACCTTGAGTGACTTTAACATATATACTGGTTTTTACTTATATAAAAATCTATCTCAAATAAGATTTTATTTCATTCATTCTCATTACATGTATATTAATAAGCTGACATATATTAATTTACATAACACAGAGATGAAAGATTCTAATTTAACTGGAGCCAAAGATCACTGTATCTTAGATAAGGTTGAAAGTTAAGCATTTGCAAAAGATGGATGAGTATCAATAACTCTTGACTTAATTGAGAAAATTTTATTCAATATTAGTTGATATTATCTAAAAATAGATGAAAGAACTGAAAATGTAACCACATATTGTCCCTTTAAAAAGAGGCATGATTTCAACAATGTCAATCCATATTGCATAAAAAATTAAGGTAGTAGGATACTTAAGTTGGTTACTGAGTGAGGTTATACAATTTTCTTCCCTTGAGATTTCATTATATAAGAAAAATAGCCATCTGTCTTAGAGATTGTGGGTACAGTAGATTATGTTAAGAAGCTTCTCTTGAGTTTTTTTTTTTCCTTTTAATTTTATGAGACAGTTTGAAAGAGCAAAATACCATAAAGAGAACCACCACTGACTAGAGAAAAATAAGTTTTTGAAGCGATTAAAAAAAAAAAAATCACTCCCACCTAAGAGTATTTGTGAAAAGTTGACAGCTTGTTGACAAGTGTTCTCACCTCAGAAAATAGGAGTAAAAGAAGTTTCCCTTTGACACTCTGTGTACCAAGTACTATGGTTCATTTGGTCTGGAGAAACAGATGAAAAGACTCAACTCTTGCTTCCAAGGACTCAGTGATCTAATGGACAGGAGATACGTGTAACTAAATAAAATACAAGCAGCATGAGGACATCCCTGGTGGTTAAGTGGTTAAGACTCCCCACTTCTACTACAAGCAGGGCAGATTCAATTCCTGGCTTGGGAACTAAGATCACACATCCCAAATGCCATGTGGTGAGGTCAAACAATTACAAAAGAAAAAAAAAGAAAAAACAGCATGGTGAAAGTAGCATGGAAGCGAGTGAAAGGGCCATAACTAGTGTACAAGAGTGGGTTATTTTTTTTTGGCTAAGAATAGGCTCTGGAAAGGAAAACAAATAAAGCTGCCTTTGGTCAAATGATTAAGAATTTAGTTAGACAGCATGACAGACTCAATGGATATGAATGTGAGCAACTCTGGGAGACACCGGAGGACAGGGAAGCCTGGCATGCTGCACTTCATGCAGTTGCAGAGTCGGACGTGACTTAGTGACTGAAAAACAACAATAACTAAGAATTTAGTAAGCAGAAGGAAGGATATTCAGAGCCAAGGGATGAACAGAGAAGAAAACCACACATGTCAGAGAAGTGTGAGCCATTTCCTATTGCTGAAGCATAACAGCTGCAGCTGGACAAGGTGGAGTGGCAGGAAATAAACAGGAGCAGAAATAAAAAAGAAGTTTGGGAAAGTGAGGTACATGGCTTGGCTTGTTCCCAGAAGGAAAACGAGGTGGTATATCCCAAAGCATGGGATACAACTAATCTCTAAAAATAATTTTGTGAGAATGTGGGACAAATGATTCATGGAGGCAAGGCTAGGACCAGGGAGATGAGGTTGAAGGTTTTAAAAGAACCCAGGCCAGGCATATTGAGTTAAAGCAAGTTAACAGGTGATTAGGAAAACAGATTCAAGAGGCCTATCAGACTGAATTTGAATGGGTACGGAAAAAACTTATTTTTTTTAACAAAAGAAACTGAATTTTTCCGACAGGATATGGAATATAACAGGCTTAGACTTTCCTCGCAGCTCAGATGATAAAGAATCTGTCTACAATGCAGAAGACCTGGGTTTGATCCCTGGGTTGGGAAGATCCTGTGGAGAAGGAAATGGCAGCCCACTCCAGTATCCTTGCCTGGAGAATTCCATGGACAGGGAAACCTGGTGGGCTATAGTCCTGGGGGTCACAAAGAGTCAGGCATGACTGAACAACTAACACTTTCTCTTTCAGATATTTAAAGAAGGAAGAAGATGAATTTAACTAAGAACCTGTTGACAGGGCCTAAGGGTCAATTTTTGTCAACAGTGATCTCCAGTGTCTGCAGTTTAATGGAGAGCTTTGGGCTGGATATGCAGAAGAGAGTGGAATTTTCCCAAGTCCAAGTCCCATTGGTGCTATTCAACGTTGCTTTACTTGTACTAGGTCATGGCATTAAATAATACTGTGTCATATACTGAGGAACTGATTCCCCTTTCAATTTTCTTTCCCTTTGGAGTAATCCCTTGAGAGAGTTTTGATTTGATCAAAATTTGTTTTTAACTCTTGCTATTTCCTTTACGAGCTTCAGGTTCAAGGCTTTTAGCTGGCAATAAGCATCTGATTAAAAAGTATCATCATCATTTTTTGTCCTCATTCTTCTTAAAATCATCTTGTCTCACAGATAGAAACAATATCGATTTTCCACTAAAACAGTGATAAGAATTTAATTTTTATTTATTTATAATGTTTTATTTAAAATGTGATTCAATTTAAAGAGAAAGTATTTAAAGGAGAAATTGTGTGAAGGAATAGAAAAAATCATGAAGGTAGTACGTATTGTTAGGACTTGGATACAGGAAGAGATGACTGTTAATGGGCAATACCGGAACTGAGATTCATCCTCACATTTGGAAAAACTAGGTTCCATCATCTTATTTGGGAGTAGCTAATGGATGCAATCTCAAAAACGACAGAATGATCTCTGTTCGTTTCCAAGGCAAACCATTCAGTACCACAGTAATCCAAGTCGATGCCCTGACCAGTAATGCTGAAGAAGCTGACATTGAATAGTTCTATGAAGACCTACAAGACCTGCTAGAACTAACATCCAAAAAGTTGTTCTTTTCATTACAGGGAACTGGAATGCAAAAGTAGGAAGTCAAGAAACACCTGGAGTAACAGGCACATTTAGCCTTGGGTACAGAATGAAGCAGGCAAGGCAAAAGCTAACAGAATTCTGCCAAGAGAATGCAAACACCCTCTTCCAGTAACGCAGGAGAAGACTCTACACATGGACATCACTAGATGTTAAACAGCAAAATCAGACTGATTATATTCTTTGCAGCCAAGGATGAAGGAGCTCTATACAGTCAGCAAACACAAGACCGGGAACGCACTGTGGCTCAGATCATGAACTCCTTATTGTCAAATTCAGACTTAAATTGAAGAAATTGGGGAAACCACTAGAACATTCAGGTACAACCTAAATCAAATCCCTTATGACTATAGAGTAGAAGTGAGAAATAGATTTAAGGGACTAGATCTGATAGACAGAGTGCCTGATGATCTATGGACGGAGGTTCATGACATTGTACAGGAGACAGAGAGCAAGACCATCCCCAAGAAAAAGAAATGCAAAAAGCAAAATGGCTGTCTGAGGAGGCCTTACAAATAGCTGTGAAAAGAAGAGAAACAAAAACCAAAAGAGAAAAGAAAAGATATACCCATTTGAATGCAGAGTTCCAAAGAATAGTAAGGAGAGATAAGAGAGCCTTCCTCAGTGATCAATGCAAAGAAATGGAGGAAAACGATAGACTGGGAAAGACTAGAGATCTCTTCAAGAAAATTAGAGATACCAAGGGAACATTTCATGCAAAGATGGGCTCGATAAAGGACAGAAATGGTATGGACCTAACAGAAGCAGAAGATATTAAGATGAGGTGGCAAGAATACACAGAAGAAATATACAAAAAGATCTTCATGACCCAGATAATCACGATGAAGTGATCATTCACCTAGAGCCAGACCTCCTGGAATGTGAAGTCAAGTGGACCTTAGAAAGCATCACTACAAACAAAGCTACTGGAGGTGATGGATTTCCAGTTGAGCTGTTTCAAATCCTAAAAGATGATGTTGTGCAAGTGTTGCACTCAATATGCCAGCAAATTTGGAAAACTCAGCAGGGGCCACAGGACTGGAAAAGGGTCAGTTTTCATTCCATTCCCAAAGAAAGGCAATGCCAAAGAATGCTCAAACTACTGCACAATTGCACTCATCTCACAAGCTAGCAAAATAATGCTCAAAATTCTCCAAGCCAGGCTTCAGCAATATGTGGACCATGAACTTCCAGATGTTCAAGCTGGTTTTAGAAAAGGCAGAGATCAAACTGCCAACATCCACTGGATCATGGAAAAAGCAAGAGAGTTCCAGAAAACCATCTATTTCTGCTGTATTAACTATGCCAAATCCTTTGACTGTTGGATCACAATAAACTGTGGAAAATTCTGAAAGAGATGGGAATACCAGACCACCTGACCTGCCTCTTGAGAAACCTATATTCAGGTCAGGGAGCAACAGTTAGAACTGGACATGGAACAACAGACTGGTTCCAAATAGGAAAAGGAGTACATCAAGGCTGTATATTGTCACCCTGCTTATTTAACTTACATGCAGAGTACATCATGAGAAACGCTGACCTAGAAGAAGCACAAGCTGGAATCAAGATTGTCAGGAGAAATATCAATAACCTCAGATATGCAGATGACACCACCCTTATGGCGGAAAGTGAAGAGGTACTAAAGAGCCTCTTGATGAAAGTGAAAGAGGAGAGTGAAAAAGTTGGCTTAAAGCTCAACTTTCAGAAAACTAAGATCATGGCATCCGGTCCTATGACTTCATGGGAAATAGATGGGGAAACAGTGGAAACAGTGGCTGACTTTATTTTCTGGGCTCCAAAATCACTGCAGATGGTGATTGCAGCCATGAAATTTAAAGATGCTTACACCTTGGAAGGAAAGCTATGACCAACCTAGACAGAATATTAAAAAGCAGAGACATTACTTTGCCAACAAAAGTCGGTCTAGTCAAGGCTATGGTTTTTCCAATGGTCATGTATGGATGTAAGAGTTGGACTATAAAGAAAGCTAAGCACAGAAGAACTGATGCTTTTGAACTGTGGTGTTGGAGAAGACTCTTGAGAGTCCCTTGGACTGCAAGGAGATCCAACCAGTTCATCCTAAAGGAGATCAGTCCTGGGTGTTCATTGGAGGATTGATGTTCAAGCTGAAACTCCAATACTTTGGCCACCTGATGTGGAGAGCTGACTCATTTGAAAAGACTCTGATGCTGGGAAAGATTGAGGGCAGGAGGAGAAGGGGACGACAGAGGATGAGATGGCTGGATGGCATCACCAACTTGATGGACATGAATTTGGGTGAACTCCAGGAGTTGGTGATGGACAGGGAGGCCTGGCATGCTGCCGTTCATTGGGTTGCAAAGAGTCAGACACTACTGAGAAACTGAACTGAACTGAATGAAATTATTTAATAAGAAGGCCCAGGAAGGATTCCTTTCTCCCATGGATGGGCTTCAGTGAGTCTGCTATTGACAAAAATTATTGCAAAGGTTAATATTTATGTGAAATTGTTTTCTAGAAGGCAGTAGTAATGAAGGAGTGAATAGGAGACTAAATATAGAAGATACTGAGGAACATTAGAGGGCTTTCTGTTTGCTTGTTTTAAGTATGGGCATGATATTATCTCAGTAATACACTTAAATGATAAAGTCATTAAATCAAGAAGAGGATAAAATGGCAGGTGGTAAAAGGAATGGTTTATGAAGTAAGGTTCAGATTAGAATGGGGTAGCTATGGGATCCAGAGCAGAGAAGGAGGTCAGCAGGATTACACAACTGTGAGGAAGGGAAGCAAGTAAGCAGATAAACATGCAGGAGTTAGCAGTGGTGGAGAAGGAAATGGCAACCCACTCTAGATTTCTTGCCTGGAGAATCCCATGGACGGAGGAGCTTGGTAGGCTACAGTCCACGAGTTGCAAAGAGTCAGACACAACTGAGCAACTTCACTTTTGCTTTCACTTAGAAGTGGTGAGGGACCTTCACTTCTGGGAGTCTCTGAATCCCCAGGAAAGAATTATCCTAGGAGTAAAGGGGACAGAGACAGAGTTAGTTTTGAGAAGGGTGGCAAGGTACAGTCCACCTGCTGAAAAGAACTAGAGAGGATGCCCCCTCAAAGAAACAGGTTTAAAAAAAAAAAAAAGATGTGATGAGAAGCTGAGTGTCCAAATGATATGAGAAATAAGACTTTACAGTAGCATCCTTAGAATAGTTTATACCAATGTCCCAGGCAGCACTTAGCTTTAGGAATGCAGGAGACTGACCAAAGGACTGATCCAGATCTGAGGATTTGTGCGCAAAGGTCCCTGTTCTAGCTCTATCCTTGACGAGTTTCTGGAATTTCACCTCTACCAATTATTAAGGGGTTTTACTTCCACCATTGTCCGTTTTTTGTTTTGTTTTGTTTTTAAGAAATCAACATTAGACAGTAAAGAATTCTCCTGCAATGCAGGAGACTGCGGTTCAATCCCTGGGTCAGGAAGATCCCCCAGAGAATGGAATGGCCACCCCCTCCAGTATTCTTGCCTGGGAAATCTCATGAACAGAAGAGCCTGGAGGGCTACAGTCCATGGAGTTGTAAAGAGTAGGACACGACTGAGCACGCAGACATATTTCTGTCTCGTTCATTCTCATTGGTCTAATTCCAACATTAAAGCTTCCATATTAAGAACAAATCTCCATGGTCTGCTCTATCTACTTTTAATTCACTTCTTGAAGGACTTATTTTATACAGAACATTCACTTCCTCACTTCCCATTCTTACTTCTGTGCCATTATTACTTTAAAGTACAAATAATCTTTTAGATTTATGTGTGGGTGTGAAGAAAGCTGAGTACCAAAGAATTGATGCTTTTGAACTGTGGTGTTGGAGAAGACTCTTGAGAGTCCCTTGGACTGCAAGGAGATCCAGCCAGTCCATTCGAAAGGAGATCAGCCCTGGGTGTTCTTTGGAAGGAATGATGCTAAAGCTGAAACTCCACTACTTTGGCCACCTCATGCAAAGAGTTGACTCATTGGAAAAGACTCCGATGCTGGGAGGGACTGGGGGCAGGAGCAGAAGGGGACGACAGAGGACGAGATGGCTGGATGGCATCACTGACTCGATGGACGTGAGTTTAGGTGAACTCCGGGAGTTGGTGATGGACAGGAAGATCTGGCGTGCTGCAATTCACAGGCGTCGCAAAGAGTTGGACATGACTGAGCGACTGAACTGAACTGAAGTGAACTGAAAGCTTTAGTATTTTAAATAATTAACCTATGTGCACATAACTCAAAGGTATTGACATCTATACAAGATCTAATCTCCCTTTCCTGCTACCATTCATGCCCCTTGCCCCCTGTAGGTAAACACTATAATCCATTCTGTCAGCAGACACTTTCAAAAATAATAGTTTCATTTTTGTTCTTTAACAAATGATAATACAACATGCACATTGCATTATAACTTTTTCTTAATATAACTTGGAGATCTTTTCATAATAGTATATAGAATGCAGCCTTAATAATTCTAGCAGCTAGGTAATATTCCATTGAATGGATATACATGGCTTATTTTGCTTGTTTTCCACTTATAAGTGTTGTTTTCAATTGTTTATTAATATAAGCTTCAGGGAATATGTTTGAACATATAATATTTGTTCAAAGTAAAAATATGTCCATAAGATATATCCTAGGATTGGAATCACTAAGTCGCCAGTCTTTATTCAATCCTTATCAATCAATCTTTTGTCACCAGCATTTCAACTGAAATAACTCTTATCAAGGTCATAATTCCAAGGTAATACTTTGTTCTCATATAATTTAATTCTTCCATAGCACTGGACATAGTTAATCATCACTTCCTCCTGCTAAAATACTTTCTTTACTCAGCTTCCAAGATCTTATAGCCTTCTAGATTTCCCTCTATTTCACTGACTGCTGCAACTCAGTTTCCTTTCTTGGCTCCTATTCTTTTGAGTGTCCATATTTTGAGCTGTTCTAGGGATCTTTTCTCAGTCTGATCCTTTAAATACATCCTCTCCTTAAATCATTTTTGTAAAGTCCCATTGTTTTAAATACCAGCTATACACTGTTGCCTGCACCTGAATATCTAATCAAAGTGTGAGTGTCCATCTCTCACCCCAGAGACTGTAATATGCCAGGCTCCTTTGCCCATGGGATTCTCCAGGCAAGAATACTGGAGTGGGTGAATACAGGGGTCTTCCTTACCCAGGGATCGAACCCAGGTCTTCTGCATTGCAGGCAGATTCTTTACTGTCTGAGCCCCTAGGGAAAGCCCCCAGAATATCTAATAGGTTGCTCAAAACTTAACTGCTTCTCCTTAATCTTCCCTAATCAGCTGGTGACAAATGCATTCTTCCACTTAACTCTGGTCATAAATCTCAACATGAGCCTTGGTTTCTTTCCTTCTGTCAGCAACCACATCTAATCTTTCGTCAAGTCTTGTCACCCTTACCTCCAAATGCATCCAGAATTCTGCCACTTCTCGTCATTTCCATTGCTATCACTCTGGCTGAAGAATAGGCTAAGAAATTCTAGTAGCCTCTTAACAACCTCCTTACCTCCCCTCTTATCTTTCAAGAAATATCTTAACACAATAGTAAGAGGATCCTGGTAAAAGTTTCCCACTCAAAATTCCTTAATGATTTCCCATTATACAGAGAAGAAGACAGATACTCCATACCATGGGCTAACAGACCACATACTACTTTTGAGAGATGGAAATACCATCAGGGAATGGCAGAAATTATTAGGTCAATACTGTCTTTCCTTTTTAATACTTGTATGTACTCATTGATATAATTTTTGCCTATTTATGTCCATCTCTGGGCTCTAAAACATTTCTCTTTATATTTGTCCAAGTGCAAGTACTAATTTCTGTTACAGATGCCAATTTCAAATTTCCTTACAGCACTTAAAGTGTACTTCACTTTTAGAAAAGAAATTATCTCTCACCTGTCTAATTTGAGTCTGAGGGAGTAGAAAGTGAGGTTTCTCACTTGACTGTGATACCAAGCACAGAGCTGTAGCTCTGTATCAGATCAGTACAGAAGCCTCCTTAGGGCTCTCAGGACTCTGCCACCTAAGGATTATTAGTGCTTTCTGTTAGTAGCAATCAGAAAGTAACACTGCATCTCCTTTACTCTGCCTCAAACAGCATCCTTCCCACCCCTTAAACTAAAATTGAAAAAAGAGAATCCTGCCATGGCTTTTCAAATATTATCATGTCCATGTTGTTTTATATCAGCCATGTATTACTGTTATACCAGAAGCTCAGCTCAGCTCAGTCACTCAGATGTGTCCGACTCCTTGCAACTCCATGGAATGCAGCACACCAGGCTTCCCAGTTCATCACCAACTCCCAGAGCTTACTCAGACTCATGTCCATCCAGTCAGTGATGCCATCCAACCATCTCATCCTTTGTCGTCCCCTTCTCCTCCTGCCCTCAATCTTTCCCAACAAGTACCTTTCAAAAATCTTTGAAATAATTTCAGTAACAGTTAATCAAATTCAAAAGGACCACAATGACTAGATAAGAAAAAGTTAAGAAAATTCAAACTATCACTCCTATCACTTGTAATCAATAATTAATTTATAAATTTAAAAGTCTTTGAAAAAGACAGGCTCCCAATTTTAAATTTAAAAATTTTAAATTTCTTAAGAAATATGAATATGTTGCATTATTTTCATCAGCATCTTTATGTAAGTCTTTTTAAGAACAATATGCCTAAAAACTTTATAAAGTAGCTTAGTAATATATTTATGTATTTAAAACAATGAAAACACTGCCTTTACAAATGTGCTACTATTGCTTAATCCCAGTCATCTATAAAATTTGCCTGTGAGGTAAAGTGGCAAAAACTGAATTATTCTTTAAATCTCATTCCAACAGAGATCTTTATACATTGTTAAGAGAGAACAGCCCCTTGATTCACCTTAAGCTCATCAGCTCTGTAATAAGTCTTAGTGGATGAAGCTTGACAAATGATTCACACTGACCAAAGGAGGTATAGGAAAATATACTAAAATTCCCTTGGACAAAATAAATAAATAAATTAAATAAGTTATTTTTCACATCTGGGAACTCCTCAGCTAATACAGGGGTCTGCCCCTGGTGGCTCAGCTGTAAAGAACCTGCCTGCAGTGCAGGAGACACAGATTCAATCTCTGGGTCAGGAAGATCCCCTGGGGAAGGAAATGGCAACCTGCTTCAGTATTCTTGCCTGGGAAATCCCATGAACAGAGGAGCCTGGTGGGCGACACTCTCTGGAGTGGCAAAAGAGTTGCATACAACTTAGCGACTAAACAGCAGCAAAGCTAGTACAGGTAGGTATAAATTTGTTCTAAAAACATCTGAGTTTAATGAACTATCAATCCAAAGCACAGAACACAAATTCGGATTGGAAACAGGAAATAACTACTTTCCTTATCAAGCCAGAACCTGCCACAGATCAGAAGAGGTGGAGGGGAGCAAGAAGGACACTTTCCTGGGATACACAAAGTGTTGATACTTGAACCCGCTTATGTGTTTGAAGGAGAAAAGGAAAGACAAGGAGGAACAGCATCTTCAAGCCCAGAGGGAAGACAGAGTCTTGCTTAGGTTTGCTTTCGCTGTTGACACTCCCACTTCTTCAGTGAAAGCTAGCTCTGAGTCTGAGTCTAGTCCACCTCTCTCATCTAACACATAGACACTGGGGCAACTCAAACTTAAGGGCCATTAGATTGTTGATCAACAAACAAAATTTTAAAAATCTGGATGTAAATGGAACCAGGAGAAAACCATTTTTAATATGCTTCATTTTACTGGCTTTGGGTATAGCACACCAAACTGCAACGATATAACGGCACAGATATTCCAGAAAAACTGAGGGGCGGGGAGGATGATGATTCCTGCTTATACGTCATCTGAAATGTTCACTTAACAAATCAGCTTCACGGCATTACAACTGTCAAGGTGCCTGGGCCGTACTTTACATGCAGCAAAAGAAGTCTTCTCAAGGTTTCTTCCAAAGCGCATTTTCGGTTCCCACCTTATCGGGTCCACCTCTTTCATGTAAATGGAAATCACCCAAAACCCAAACACAGCACTGAGGCACCCAAAATGCTAATCTCTGGTTGTATTCTTCCTCCTCGTCTCCTTCTCCTCCATTTATTCCTTAACTTTCCGGGCACACGATGCGGCTCTCCCATCTTCCGGAGTGGCAGGAGCCTTGAGGATGAACCCTCACTCCAACCCCCGTTTCACCTTTGCTCCTAAATCAGAAGGTGCCTTCCTTCGACGCGCAGGACCCACAGCAGCCCAGCACTTTGCTAACGCGAGGTGGAAGCTCCCTCCCGCCCTTTTAGCTGGAGGGTTCCTACCCGCGGGAAATCAAGTAGAAAACTGCGGCTCCCCGCCCCACCTCCAGCCATCTACGCTTCCTCCGGCTCCTCACATCTCTCTAATTCCTTTCCCCAGAGTTCTCCCCAGATCACCCCGAGGGAAGTATTCGAGACTCTTCCGCCTGTCCTTCCAGGGCTGCATTCTGGCCCGAGCCCCTTCTCTCTCCACCACAACGCAGGAACGCTGGGAGCCTGTCCCCGAGGTGGGCTGTCGCCGGCTCGGACCGCCACCCCTCACCCCAGCGAGGCGGCCGGGCCCCCGCCTCCCAGCCTGGACCACCTTCTCCGCCTTGGCCCATCCCTGCTTCCCACAACTTCAGCCCGGCGGAGCAGAGGTTGTACACCGAGTGCGAAAGGGCAATTCTGAATTCCAGAGCTGCTGCTTTTGCCCCAAAAGAACTGAAGGAAAGGAATTCGGCTACAGCCCCGCAAGCCTTCCCGGCCCTCCCGCCCAGGGCAGCCGCCGCCCGGGGCTCCCCAGCGCCCCTTCCCCACCTGCGCTCCGGCCGCGGGCGCGGCGCGCTCTCCCGGGCTGAGCGCTGAGCCGCACACTCACCCGGAGCGCTCGCCGCAGCAGTCCGGAGCAGGAAAGGTGTATCCCGGGCCCCCGAGTGGGGGGTGGGGGAACGCGCGGGAGGGCAGGGGCTGCGGTGTAGGACGCCGGCGGCCGCCGGGCAGAGGGCGGCGCGTCCCGGCTGCTCTCGGGCCCGCGGAGCTGGCTGCGCGCTGCGGGACTCTGGCTAAGCGCCGGGGCGGGTCCGGAGCGCGGGTGGGCGGACGCCCGGGGCTCTCTACCACCCGGAATGCTCCTCTCCTGTTGCCCTCATTCCTTCCTTCCCTCCTTCAACACCCCTTTTTCATCTATCTTCTTTGACTTTTCCGCCTCCTCTCTTCTTCTCTCTTCCTTTTCCTCCCTCCCTTTCCACTGATGCGTGGAGAAGGGCGGAGGAGGAATAAAAGTCCCGTCTCTTTAACTTGAGTGATACCTTGCAGATCATCTGTTCATGGAATCTGGAAATGACGTGAATAACCTTTCTGAAAGCATCTATAATATAACGACTTTAGTCTCCTTCCCCTCCCCACCCCTTTTTTTTTTTTTTTGCTTCTCCTTCCCAGTGATTCCTTTTATCCTGTTGGGTGGCTAGGAAGGAGCTGAGGTCAGATATGGAAAGCGAAGAGGGAGTAATAGCGGGCGGTTCTCGGAAGTGGGACTGAAAATCATCCACCAAGAGAACCCAGAGATCTCTATCCACAATTTCACAAAGCAGGCATTTCCTGAATATAATTGAGATTGAGGTGGGACAGGAGAAGGGAGATAGGCAGGGTAATGGGCCAGGGTTTAGGTAAGGCTTTATTCCATGCTATCTGTAGTGTGGTTTACTCTCCAGATGTATTAGCATTCATCTCTAGTCTTATGACCTGGATTTGACCTTGAGAAAATACTTGGCCTTTCCAGTTCCTGGCCTTAAATCTCTTCTTTAATCCAATGCTTTTGTAGCCCAGTAGACTGACTCCCTTCAGTTGCAATCTATCAGAACTACAAAGACCTGTGTTGACTTTGATCCTGAGCTGGAAAGATCCCCTGGAGGAGGAAATGGCAACCCACTCCAGTATCCTTGCCTGGAAAATCCCGTGGACAGAGGAGCCTGATGGGCTACAGCCCATGGGGTTGCAGAGTGGGATATGACTGAGCAATGTAGCAAGCAGGGAAGCTTGAGTGCTTCTTGGTAATGTAACAGAGCAGGACCCTATGGGACCTTCCGTCCACCTTCCTCTTGTCTATAGAAAAATTTTAGCCTCCTAGGCCTTCCTGAAGTTCCAAAGAATAAATTTAATTGGAGCAGGAGAAAATGGAGAAGGAAAGGAAAACTGTTAAGCAAGACAGAATAATAATAGTTTAGCTATTAAACAAAGTCAGGGACTTTTAGTTCCTCCTCAAGGGCCATAGATAGTATTCTGAGTCCTATCCTTTGAGCTGTTTGGCAGATACTGAAACCTCCACCAAGTGGAAGAAGTTAATTTTATGCTGCCCATAAGCAGGTAGGCCTTGGATGAACTGAAACCAGGTTGATGATGTTGACTCATTACCTGTCTACAAGCTGATCATACACTCCACAACCCCTGTCTTCACATTGCCTTTAAAAACCTTTTCTTGGGACTTTGCTAGTGGTCCAGTGGTTAGGACTTGGAACTTTCACTGCAGTGGTCTGGGGTTCAATCCCTGGTAAGGGAACTAAGATCTGGCAAGTCATGCAGTGTGGCAAAAAAAAGTGAAAAGTGTTTCCCTGAAAGGCAACTAGGAAATCAGGTCTCTTGAGCCTTAGCTGCCTGGACTCTATCCTTGGTGCCCCTCAATAAATGCTACACGTTCCCTCATCACAACCTGGTGTAGTAGATTGGCTTAACTGCATGTATGTGCATGGAACCAAGTTTGGTTCTGTATCAGGAGGTGGCAGTTTCCCAGCACTCGACCAGGTCTCTAACGCTGGTACGGTGGGACAGATATTTTGTACGGAGCACAAGTAGATCCGCCCATGACTGAGTTTACCCTGAGTCTACTGTCTTAGGTCCCTTTTTCCAGAAAGGAACTCCAGTCATTGAAAGCTTCTTTCTGCTCTCTCGCCTCACAAAATTTTCTATCATCCAAAGATGATCTTCTGCAAATGTTTCTTATAGACTAAACATGTATTTTCCAGCCCATCTTTCTTCTGTTGGTGAGCTCATGCTTGTTCTCTGACATCGTATATTTAAATCAGATCCTGTATATAAAACACTAAAAATAATGCTTGGCATTTAGTACTCAAGAATTGTTTGCTGAACTATTACGGATAATGATTTTGTTTTATCATTAACATTTATTTCATGTTTTTATTCGCCCATGTAATGCTTAAACCTCAGTTCCCTGTGCCATGGTTTGCATGATTGCCACCCCTTACCTTACAGCTGTCTGACTGTGATTATGGCTACTCATTTAGGAAAGCATAGTGAAAATAATCCAAGAGGAAATCGAGATTTATAACCTTCCTAATGAACCAACCAGGAGAAGGCAATGGCACCCCACTCCAGTATTCTTGCCTGGAAAATCCTATGGACGGAGGAGCCTGGTAGGCTGCAGTCCATAGGTTCGCTAAGAGTCAGACACAACTGAGCGACTTCACTTTCACCTTCTACTTTCATGCATTGGAGAAGGAAATGGCAACCCACTCCAGTGTTTTTGCCTGGAGAACCCTGGGGACAGGGGAGCCTGGTGTGCTGCAGTCCGTGGGGTCGCAAAGAGTTGGACATGACTGAGTACTCTGGCCACCACATGTGAAGAGTTGACTCATTGGAAAAGACTCTGATGCTGGGAGGGATTGGCGGCAGGAGGAGAAGGGGAGGACAGAGGATGAGATGGCTGGATGGCATCACGGACTCGATGGACGTGAGTCTGAGTGAATTCCGGGAGCTGGTGATGGACAGGGAGGCCTGGCGTGCTGCGATTCATGGGGTGGCAAAGAGTCGGACACGACTGAGCGACTGAACTGAACTGAACTGAACTGAGTGACTGAACTGAACTGAACTGGAGCTAATAATTCTATAATACTTTTGGGGGAGTAGAATATATTTAGTGAAGATGTATGAAAAGTCTCACCAGTGATGTGCAGAGGATGTAAGGTGCTTCTACTGTTGCTACTTCAGCAAACAAATTTGCTTAGGTATCAGTGATGAATATGCACCTTGCAAGCTGCAATATGACATTGTGCTCTAGAGATACTCCATTTGCTATTCAGTACACAGATTCTTAATCCAGTAAAGACACAGTCAAAGCATTCAACCAGGGTTACTCTGAGTGAGTAGAGGATGAGTAATTAGGATGCTTCTTTAGATATCTTATTGCATTTTAAAAGCATGATTCTCAGAGAGAAAAAGACTAGGATTCATTTTTAAGTTTATAGTTTTTAAGTCCTTTGTGTGAATTAAGTCATCACAAACAAATTCTTTCAAAAGCTTAGTTGAAAGATTCAGAAAGTGTCAGTGTTTAAAGGTCTGGTTTATTTTTAATCCTAAATATGTAGGGATACTACATATATTAATAGGTAAGACACTAATAATCTATTGCTTGATCTTTGGCCAGAAAGTTTTCATTAAATGACACTATTTTGATAATAATATCTATCCTAGTGAAGACTAAGTTGATGTTCTCTTGTTTATTCAACTGACTACACTAAGATAATTATAAAACTCAGCAATAAAGTGCAAAATGAATGAAAAAGCTGGGAAGTTGTAGAAGAATGTAAATAGTGTAGAAGGACACAAGTAGTGCAGAGCTAAATAATGTAACCTTGGCTTAATGGCTATGTTTTCCTTGAATTATTTGGCTAACTACAGAAGATTAACCTGACCTCATAAACCTCACAAGTAAGATCCACTGACTCATTCTATGACATTAAAAGGTCACTTTTTAAAAGCATTATTTTAAGTAGCACTTTTTTTTATTTTGTAAAAAGACTGCAGAGTAAAATGAAAATTCATAATGCAAAGTAAATCAATAAAATAAGCAACCTCGCCCTAAGTTTATGGGAATGCATTTTATTTTTTTGTAATAATTCAGATTGACTTCATTCATTCATTAACTTCATCAGATGATTGCTCAGTTCTTTTGGAAGGAAGTCAAATACAAAAGTATGAAGAGATAGAATAAATTAATTTAATAATTCCATAATACATGAGATAACCCCTATTACAAAATAATGATTATTTTCTTGTAGGTATAAGATATGCCTAAACTAATCTCTAGAGAATACTATCATAACTAAACTATCAATGGGAAAATTGGGTTCATAATTTAGAATGCTTCTTTTATATAAATCATTAAAATTCCCATTCTAGCTAGCTAAATCCATGAATTATTTTCACACATGGGTGAAATGATGAAGTGGATAGATCACTTAACTACAAACTTCCAGGTCTGTTACTATGAAGTTGTGAACTGGGCCACAGTTAGTTAATCTCTAAAACTGGATTGAGGAGTAGTGAATAAAATACGCACAAATACTTAAATGATACTCTTTTCTGTTGCTACGTTGGTCTTTGTTCTCACAACTGAAAGAATGGCAGCATGGTGTTTTGCGCACTATACTGTGTAATATAGCTGGGCAAAAATGTTGAAGAATATGTGATTGTAACAATGGATAGTTAGTAAGCCTATTATGATGAAAGGAAAAAACCCTGATGATCAAATTCATTTAAACAGATATAAACAACATTAAACTACTATGTAATCAAACTCTACATAAAAACATGAGTTATCTCAAGAAATATTCAATGTCAGTAAATTCATATTACTTAATACCTTTGATGATGTTTTATTATAGTTGTGTTTTACCTACAACCATTGTTTATATAAGTTTTAATATTTTCAATACCATTTGACAATTTCTCCTTTATTCTATATTTGGTAAGGCAACAGGAAAATTGCAGTTATCGCAGTTATCTCTCTGCATTCATAAGTAAACTAGCTATAAAGATCATGAGGGAGACTTGCATTAGAATTGAACTAATTTGAGTCTTAATTTCACCTAGCCATTAACTAATTTGGTAACTTAAAGAAGGTATCTAATTTTTTTCAATTTCATCTTTCTAAAATTACATATGTAAATAATGCCAAATATTTCTTTCTCCAACAGTTACCCTGAATATACAGGGATACATATTATATGAACTTCTATTGAGAGGGTAAACAATTACACAACATATAATCAAACTTATGCGAAGAAACCAAGGAAATCAGAACAAAACAATTAAAGTTTTGACACAATGAAGTATTGTCAAGGTTGCAAATAATTTGATCAAAATCTTGTCAACACATACAAGCTAACTTTTAAAGATATCTCATACAAATGTAATTTGCAACTAAACAGCTTCTGAACATCCAGATAGGGTGTCTTCCATGCCTTAGTACCAGTGAGTACTCAACCAATTGGAATATAAAATGGGAACATCCAAAAAATCAGTATGTACTTAAACAGTCTCTATTTCTTGCCCTGTATCCTGCGGTTATTTCTACAGGTTATTTCTACATGCTGCTAAGTCGCTTCAGTCGTGTCCGACTCTGTGCGACCCCATCGACGGCAGCCCACCAGGCTCCCCCGTCCCTGGGATTCTCCAGGCAAGAACATTGGAATGGGTTGCCACTTCCTTCTCCAATGCATGAAAGTGAAAAGTGAAAGTAAAGTCGCTCAGTCGTGTCCGACTCATAGCGACCCCATGGACTGCAGCCCACCAGGCTCCTCCGTCCACGGGATTCTCCAGACAAGAGTACTGGAGTGGGGTGCCATCGCTTTCTCCGATTTCTACATAGTTGTAGTTATTCAAACAATGTCAATGAAAATAAGGATGCCTTTTAAAAAAATCAACATAAATGCTACACCTGAATCTTTGCCAGTGTTTAATAATATATATCAAACAGGCTTTACTGTTATTAATGGAAATTTATTAGGACAAAAAGTAGACTACAAGTGTTATAATGGAATAAAATTATCTCAAAACATTAAGATTGATTAATTTATGTCCTTGATGGAGAAAAAAATTGTGATTTTTTTAAGTGACATATTTATTATATCTTTATACTTTTGTTTTTTTTTTTATGAATGTGGAATGAGACTAACAGCTTAGTAAAGCTTTTGATAAATCATTATTGCTTATTAAGGGCAGTCTCCACAGTATTTTAATATAATTTGTCCAAAGCTCGATGCCAATTATGTAATGATTTAAAGTGTCATCATAGTCATAGTCCAAAGTTGAAAATGAGAGCCTAAAACAGAGTTTAATTAAGCCTGCTATTGTATAAGAGGAGTCTTACTAAGTACATTGGATGAGTAGTTTTTTTGAAATAGGGTTCACCCATAAAGTTTTCAATTTTCAAAGATAAAACAGTTTCTCAATATTTTTTCAATTATAAAGTTTTCATTGTGTTTTAATTTAAAAACCTAACATATTATTAAGAGTAGTTATGTGGTGTTGTATAGCATACACTTCAAAGCCTGAGTTTTTGTTTTTGTAAATCTCTAGGATCAGCCTACCAACTCCAGTTCCGGCTTGTACTTTGTTGTTTAGCGCTCTCCCTGGGACACTTCTTTCCTTCCTACCCTTTCCCTGTTTCTCTGCTCTTTCACTCACCCTAGTTTTATAGTTTAACCTTAGTCACAGTTTCTCATACCCTAGTTATAGTTTTTTAAACAACTTTTTTGAGATGCAAGTATTACATGAATTATATTAATTATTATATAAAGGAGAAATAATTTATATAAAGACCTTAGTATATGATATATAGAAAACATCTGGTATATACAAATTCCTCATTAAGTATTAGGCACTTATACTTACTGTTTTAAGAACCTCAGCTCCAGAGAACTCCTTGTCAAACATCATTTTAGTATTGTTTTGCTTTTGTAACATAGCACACACTCATTTATCATCAGGATTATTTGTACATATTCACTTCTTAGAGCTCCCCAACCTTCATCTGTTGCTTTAAACCCTCTTAGAGGCTCATGTCATAAACTTATGCTTGTTATTTTTGATGAACTCTTTTAAATCTGCCTATCTAAATCTGGATGATATGTAAAATCTAGCCCAGTGCAACTTAAACTTTAAAATGTAACTAAGATTTATTATGGTGATGACTTTGTAGTGTGTACAAAGATTGAATTATCATGTTGAAGACCTTCAACTAAGATAATGTTACTTAAATACCAATTTTAGCTCAATTAAAAATGCATAGAAATCATTTAGTCAGAGATTTGTTCACTCTAACTAGATATGAGACCTAGTTAAAAATAGATTTTAATTCTGTCAGTTTGCCATAGGGTCTGATATCATAACTTTCTACCAAGCATAACAAAGTTGCTTTTGGTCACAGGACCACATTTTGTGTAGCAAAATGATCCTTTACCTTTGTGATTAACACTCATACTTGCGCTTACTCATTTATCCATAAAATATTTATTGAGGACCAGCTCTTAGTCATCTCACAAGTGACTATAATGCAATGATAAATAGAGTCTGAAGACTTGGAAATTAGTCCAAGAATTACAAAAATATGAGTAAAATTACAACCAGAGACAGTATCTCTCTTCTAGAACAGTTTGTTTTTTCAGTATTTTTTTATTCTAGTCTATTTTTATTTTTAATTGAAGTATAATAGACCTACATTACTATATTAGGTTCAGGTATATAACATATGATTTGACATTTGTATTATTACAAATTGATCACTACAGGGAAGCCTGGTGTGCTGTATGTTGTCTATGGGGTCACAAAGAGTTGGACATGTTTTCTCATTAATGGGAAGTTTCAACCTTTTAATCCCTTTCCCTATTTTGTGAAACCCCTATTTCCCTCCTCTTTGTTGACAACAAATTTGTTCTCTGTATCTATGAGTCTGTTTCTGTTTGTTTTGTTTATTCATTTGTTCTGGTTTTTGGATTCCACATATAAGTGAAATCATACAATGTTTGTATTTCTCTATCTGACTTATTTCACTTAGCATATTGCCCTATAGGTCCATCCATATTGTTGAAAATGACAAGATTTCATTTTTTATGGCTGAGAAATGTTCCATATTTTAAATATATATTAACTATATCATTTTAAAATGTTCCACATTTTAAATATAGCAAGGGATAAATATATCCCTTTTGGCCTGTAATGTTTCTGCTGTAGCTCAGATGGTAAAGAGTCCATCTGCAATGCAGGAGACCTAGATTTGATCCCTGGGTCAGGAAGATCCTCTGGAAAAGGGAATGACAACCTACTCCAGTATTCTTGCCTGGAGAATCCCATGGATGGAAGAACCTGGTGGGCTACAGTCCATGGGATCACAAAAATTGAACACAACTGAGCAGCTAACACTACGACTAGTCTTAGAGATGCTCTTCTATCTGTAACTAGTTATTTTTATCTTGCTGCTTTTAAGGTTCTCTGTTACCTTTTAAGGTTGTCTCTTCTTTTGACACTTTTATTGTTATATGTCTTGGAGTGGATCTCTTTTGATTCCTTTTATTTGGGATTCTGAATCTTAAACTTGGATATCTATTTCCTTCATCAGATTAGTAAAGTTTCCAGCTACTATTTTTGCAAATAGTTTTCCTTTACCTTCCTTCACCTCCTTCTGTGATCCATTATTATGAATGATAGTTTACTTGTTGTTCCAGAGGTCTCTTAAACTAGTGTAATTTCTAAAAATTCTTTTTCCTTTTTCTCTTATGATTGGATGATATTTACTACTCTGTCTTTTGGATCACTGATTCATTTTTCCACATCTGTAGTCTATTGATTCCCTCTAAGGCATTTTTCATTTTACTTACCATATTCTTCAGCTTTGATTGATTTTTTTGTACATCTTACATCCTTTTTTTTTTTTTTTTTTTACATTCTGACTGAGTTCATGCAGAATTTTCCTGAATTTGGTGAGTATCCTTATGACTGTTACTTTACCCCTTCATTTGGTAAATTGCTTCTCTATTTCATTTAGTTATTTACCTAAGTTTTGTCTTATTCTTTCATTTGAAAGGTGTTCATTTGTCTTCTCATTTTACCTAACTCTGTGTTTGTTTTTATGTCTAGGTTTATCAGTTACATCCCCAGTCTTGAAAGAAAGGCTTTAAAAAGAAATTGTCGCTTGGAGTCCAGTGGCACAATGTCCCCTGGTCACCAGAGATAGATGCCCCAGGAGTGTTTCCTGTGTGGGCTGCATGCATCTTCTGACTGTGGTTGGGCCCTGATTACTGCGGGTACATAGGCAGGCAGAGTCGGCTCCCAGGCTTGCTGGCTGTGAAGATCAGTAACAGCAGCTGCCAGAATCCGAGTAAGCATCACTGACTAGCTAGACATGGCTCAACTGTGACTGCTGCCCTAGTGGGCGGGGCTGCCCCCCCAGTCCCCCCCCCCCCCAGTAAGAGTCACCTTGGGGAGATATTAGTGTTAGCTGGGGTGGCCTGCCAGATGCGGCAGATGGGAGCTACTTTGGAGGGGCCAGCTGTAGTGGGCAAGTTGTACATGGTGGTCCTCAGGGGATAGGTGGAATGGGTTGCTTTGTGTTAGCTAAGGTGAGGGAGAATGAAAGAAATGGTATCAGCCCACACCAGCTAGCTATGTGGAAGGAGAGTAAAAGAAAGTGGTGACCCCATTGCTCCCATCCTCAGAGAAACTCCCACCAGATCCCTGTCCCTCTGCACAAGCCCTGAAGTTAGTCCCTCAGTCCTTCTCATAAGGCCCAGGCACTGTATAAGCTTTTGCCTCTGATCTGGGGATGAGTGAGTTTGTGCACGGGTCCTTCAGGAGCCGTGTTCCAGTCCTGGGTAGAAGCTCTGCTGTGTTTCCCAGGTTGGGGACCTGATGGGGGCCTCACAGTACTCATTTCTTGAGGAGACTTCCACAGTTGGGATAGCTCTCCCACTTGTGAGCTGCCACACTGGAGGTGTGAGTTCAGACTAGACCATGTCTCTGCCCCTCCTATGCGTCTCAGATTGGTCCTTTCTTCATGTCTTTGGTTGTAGAATATCTGTCTGCCAGTCTTCAGTTACTCCTAGAGACAGTTGCCCTGTGTGTCGTCGTAGCTTTGGTGTGTCTGCAGGAGGTGGTGAGCTCAAGACCTTCTTACTCTGCCCCCTTGCTCTGGCTAGTTCCAGGACACTTGTCATTCCTTATCTCCCTGTTCTTCCCAGCACACAAGGCTGAGAACTGAAATGTTTTCCTTTGTCATAAAACTGACCCTTGATTTTAAAAAAGCTAGCCCTGTTTGCTTTGTTTGTGCCACTCTCTACATTTACTTTGCTTCTTCCTTTCTCCATTGTATTCTCTCATTTTCCTCTCCTAATGCGTGCTCTGGTCTCTCCCTGCTAACAACGATCCAGGTCTGCTCAGTGCGTCTCTATGCTGCGCCTTCCTCTACCAGATGCAAGCACCACGTATTTTCTCTTTGTACAGTGAAGGCAGCTGAGTACGGAGCATACCTTCCTGTCTTCTCATTCAAAATGAATATTTAACTCATCTTTGAAACAGAAAAATGATTAAAATAAGTATATTACTCTTGTTTAAGACACTAATTATTAAAGTTTAGAATAGCATATATGATAATATTAGAGCTTCCCTTGGGGCTCAGCTGGTAAAGAATCAGCCTGCAATGCAAGAGACCTGGGTTTGATCCCTCTGTTGGGAGGATCCCCTGGAGAAGGGAAAGGCTACCCACTCTAGTATTCTGCCCTAGGGGAATTCCATGGACTGAATAGTCCATGGGGTCACAAAGTGTCCGAAACATCTAAGTGACTTTCACATATGATAATATAAAAGTATTTGATGTTAAAACTTTAGAAAACATGATTATAACTTCACACAAAATAGCTCTATTTTATTAGAATAAAATACATCAGTCTTTCTTTGACATTTGAATAAAATAACCTTCAGCCAACTTTCTGAATAAAGCATTCAGAAATACCCTTAAAAGAGCCAAAAACACCCCTGCTGCTGCTGCTGCTAAGTTGCTTCAGTCATGTCCTACTCTGTGCGACCCCATAGATGGCAGCCCATCAGGCTCCCCTGTCCCTGGGATTCTCCAGGCAAAAACACTGGAGTGGGTTGCCATTTCCTTCTCCAAGGCATGAAAATGAAAAGTGAAAAGTGAAAGTGAAGTCGCTCAGTCGCGTCTGACTCTTTGCGACCCCATGGACTGCAGCCCACCAGGCTCTTCCATCCATGGGCTTCCCAGGCAAGAGTACTGGAGTGGGTTGCCATTGCCTTTCCAGTAGATTGAATATTACTAATTAAGTAGAAACATGGCCACAATATTTATTGTGTAATCCTTCATAGCATGTAATTAAGAAAACCTCTGATACACAATTAGTAAAGCTGGCACCATAGGACAATATATTTGTGATCAGCTCATACCATTTCAGATGGCTAGCACACATCATTTCAATGAAAACACTTTTTTTCCTAGTCCATGGCAACCACATATACAATTTCAGCTGATTTTAAGTAAATGTAAAATTGCAACATTTTTCCATTTCAGATAAAAGTTATTTGCAATTAACTTGAAGGCAAATAGTCTTATCTATGGCATTCACCAGCTGCAGCACAGCTCTGCTAGACTGCCTTCCTTGTTTAATGTCTGCCTTATGTATATTCGAATTTTACAGGCCAGTATATGTAGAAACTTCCATAATCTCATATGCATCATAATTCATGCATAATTAAAGCCAAGAACACCCATTTAATATGGACAATTTAAAAATTCATAATCTTTTCAGCCATTGGGCAAATCAAGGTAGTCAATGAAAATCTGTCCAACTGATTTTGGGATGAACTTGAACTATTTACATATAAATTTGCTTGCATATCTGATGATCATAATGATAAACTTAGTCAAAAGACAGTCATATATTAATACTTTCCAAAAGTCTGTAGTATGGGTTAATCACTTGTCATTTTATATTTGGGTTTAGTTTGACCTTTGTCATCCATTTATACAGGTTTAAATATTAGTTTATTCTCCATTAAATATGAAGTTGGATTCATTGTTTTCCAAGGTCTCATCCTGGTTTAATTTTTGTGGTTTCATTGAATTTGCCACTACTTGGCTGGTTTGTATTTGTACAGAGTCATGATATTTATGATGCTGTGTGTTTCCTCCTACATATTTTCCTTGCATTAACATAACCTCTTACTAGGATGGCACAGTCTCCTCAGCCTAACGAGATTTTTTTCATGTGTAGTTGTGTTATGGATTATTGAATACTTTTCAGTTTTTCTGTGTGTATAAAAAGTTAAAAATATCAGAAACATAACTGCAAAAATGGTAGCTTCTCATTTGAACCATCTACAAGGTTAGGTAAATTGTTTGTTTCCAGAAAGAAAATGTGCCTATAATTATCTATCAAAGGCTATCTATCATGGAGTCTGGAAAATGGTGTGAAACTTTCTTTACCTTTCCTATTGTGATTTTTTTCTTCATTTGGTACTGGGCAATCTAGGAGACTCTTCTCTATCCAACCAATGACTCTTTTTTTGCCAAAAGCAAGTTGAGAAGAGGGTTAGATAACAGAGAAAGGGTTTACAGGGAAAAGAAAATTCCTGCTTTCCTCATGCTATTTAAAAAGAGAGAAGCATCTGAAGAGCTTCTCAGGCCCCATTATAACTGAGTCTTTTTCATTTTATTTTTTTATCAAAGACAATTTAATCTAATCCCAGTTTTCATTTTGGACTTAGGAAAGTAAAAAGTGAATGTGAAGTCGCTCAGTAGTGTCTGACTCTTTGCAACCCCATGGACTATAGCCTCTCAGGTTCCTCAGTCCATGGAATTTTCCAGGCAAGAGTACTGGAGTGGGTTGCAATTTCCTTCTCCATGGGATCTTCCTGACCCAAGGATCGAACCTGGGTCTCCCGCATTGCAGGCAGACACTTTACCTCTGGGCCACCAGGGAAGCTCTTTGGACATAGGAAGACAGAGCTGAATCAACCTACACTTTTTATCTTTTACAGGATGTTGGACGGTGCTCCATTTTACTCTTGGACCTCTAACTTTCATCCCATCCTTGACAATCACTCGATAGTTTGTTTCTTCCATTTCCTTTCCTGCCTTTTCTTTTTTTCTCTTGCTTCTTCCTTTCTTCCTTCCCATGTCCCTTCCTTCCTTCTTCCCAATTACTGTGGACATTTACTCTATTTTTTATCCTTAATACACTTAATAGGTAAATAACAACATCTCTCTTTGGAGAAAGGAAACTGTCCTTAAATTTCATATGGCTTGGCAAAAGTTTAAAACTTAAAAGATGAACAAAGTAAGCCCCACGTTAGCAAAGGAAGAAATGACAAAGATCAGATTAATTTATGATGAAGGAGCCAAGAACAAGCAATGGGAGAAAAGGTAGTCTTTTCAATAAATGGTGTTGGGAAAACTGGACAGCCACATGCAAAACAATAACTGGACCCTTGTCCTATCTCATATAGAAAACTCAACTCAAAATGGGTTAAAGACTTGAATGTAAAATGTGAAACCATAAAGGGAGAAAAATTCCTTGACTTTGGTCATGACAATGATTTTTAAGATTTGACACCAAAAACAAAGGCAACAATTGCAAATATCAGCAAGCAGGACTCCATCAAACTAAAACCTTCTACACAGCAAATAAACCATCAAAAAATAAAAAGGAACTTACAGACTGGGAGAAAATATTTGTAAATTGTATATGATAAGGGTTGATATCCAAAGTATGGGGTTTCCCTGTCTCAAACAGTAAAGAATCTGGCTGCAGTGTGGGAGACCTGGGTTTGATCCCTGGGTTGGGATGATCCCTGGAGGATGACATGGCAACCCCCTCAGTATTCTTGCCTGGAGAATCCCCATGGACAGAGGAGCCTGCTGGGCTATAACCCATGGGATCCCAAAGATTCAGACATGACTGAGCAACTAAGCATAGCATAGCATAGCATATCCAAAGTATATAAAGAACTCATAAAAATCAATATCAGGAAAACAATCTGATGAAAGAGTGGGCAGGGGAACTGAATACATAGTTTTTCCAAAGAAGATAAACAAATGGCTAATACGTGCATGAAAAGATGCTCAACATCATTAATCATCAGGGAAATGTTAATCAAAACCACAATGAGATGTCACCTCACAGCTATTAGAATGGTTATCATCACAAAAGACAAGAAATAATGAGAGAATATTGGTGAGAATGTGGAGAAAAGGGAATGTGTATTGTTGGGAATGTAAACTTGTACAGCCACTGTGGAAAACAGTTTGGGGGTTTCTCAAAAAATTAAAAATAGAATTACCATAAGATCCATTCTCACATCTGGGTGTATATATCTAAAGGAAATGAAAATAAAATCTCAAAGAGAAATATTGTACTCAAGCATTCATTGAAGCATTGTTCACAATACCCAAGATAAAGAAACAACGTAAATGTTCATCAATAGTTGAATGGGTAAAGAAGATGTGGTATACATACACAATAGAATTTTATTCAGTCTAAAAAATCCTGTCATTTATGACAACTTGAGTGGGCTTTGAGGGCATAATGGTAAGTAAAATAAGTCAGACAGAGAAACACTATGATATTGTTTGTATGTGGAACTGAGAAGAGTTGAACTCATATAAACAAGAGAGTAGAATAGTGGTTAGCAGGGGTTGGGATGGAGAAAATGAGGAGATATTGGTCAAAAAACAAAAATTCCAATTATAAGTTGAATATGTTCTACAGATCTAACACACAGCCCAGTTACTATAATTAATAATAGTATATACTTGGGTGTTGCTAGGGGAGTATGTCTTTAAATAGTCTCACACAAAATGAAATGATAGTTATGTGATGTGATAGAGTGAACTAACACTATAGTGACAATCATTTTGCCGTATATAAGGGCTTCCCTGGTGGCTCAGACGGTAAAGCGTCTGCCTGCAATGCGGAAGACCCAGGTTCGATTCCTGGGTCGGGAAGATCCCCTGGAGAAGGAAATGGCAATCCACTCCAGCACTCTTGCCTGGAAAATCCAATGGCCGGAGGAGCCTGATAGGCTACACTCCATGGGGTCGCGAAGAGTCGGACACGACTGAGCAACTTCACTTTCAAGTGTATCAAACTGCAGTGTTCTTGCCTGGAGAATCCCAGGGACGGGGGGAGCCTGGTGGGCTGCCGTCTATGGGGTCACACAGAGTCGAACACAACTGAAGCGACTTAGCAGCAGCAGCAAGTGGGTCAAATCAACATGCCGCACCAGTTATACAGTGTTCTATGTCAACTCAACAAACCTGGAAAATTAATTTAAAAAGAAAAGGAATTAAAGACATGAGAGGCTCACAACTACATGATACATCATAAAACATCTACTATTCAGTATAATTTTAGTATTGAATGAGGTTATGGCATTCTTTTTTTTGAAAATCAGTAATTTGCATATGTTTATACATCCATCCACACATGTTTATCTGCTATATGTCAGTTATTATATCTATGGTAACAAAGTAATAAATAGTCACAATCCCAGCTCTTGAGGAGCTTATAATAGAGCTATTAATATCTTTTTTTTTTAAACTAGAAAATGTAAGAAAAAGTAAAATTGTATTCTGTGAATAATTTAAATAAAAGAGACTTTATTATGTACACAGGTAGACGTTACTAGTTGTCTATGAAAATCTATCTCTTCCCTTTTTTGCTATAAGTGTTCTCTTATTTTGTTAGGGAACAAGATGCACAGCCCTGGGCAATGCATAATGTTTGTTTAATCCAGTCTTTAGAATTCTGTCCTCTGTTTTCCTGATCTCTCTTGCATCTTAGAGTGCCAATGAGACCGAAATGATAACACATGGACAGGTTTCTGCAAAGCTTTTCCTCTCTTGAAATAGGGAACACTAGAGGTCAGAATCAATTGTTCTCATTTTTCTGCACAGAAAGCAGACAGGTTGTGGACTTGTAGCAGACATATTGTGATCATAATCTGGGTTTCATGAGAAACACATTAACATGCTGAAGATGGTGCAGCAGAGAGGTAGAAAGCTATTCCTTGAGATGTTATTGAGCAGCTGAACTGACTATAGCCACCTTCTACCTTCCAACTTCTCATTATGTGAGAAAAATAAACCCCTATTAGTATAAGTCGTTATAAACTAGGTTAACTGTCACAGTGGAACAAGTTCTTTATAGATACACATATACGAAAGAATTAATAGGGATATAACAGACTAACATAAAGCCAGCAGTACAGGACAAATTTTGTATTCCTAACATTCATGTGAATTAAGTGAGCCATTGGTAAGAGCTTGGAAATCACTGTCATATTAATTTTTGGTTATAATTGGGTTTGAAATGTGGTACAAAATGTCAAGAATTTATTTTTAATAGAGAGTATAATCTCTTCTGTTGAGATCAATGATGGTGGCTACGCATTAACATTTTATTTCCTACTGTCCTTTCTTTCAGAACTAAAAATGAGTTTATCATCTAAGGATAAAGAAAGAACTTTGAAGGTATTGAAAGTCTCTCTGAAATAGAATTTTCAAAAGTACAGCATTTTATTCTTATTTACTGAATCATGAAATATGGTCCTTTGTTTATAAGATTAGAGACAATTTGGGAAGGAGACAGGGCAAGCGTAGTGATTGCAGATGTGTGCTTGTTGTATAAAAATAAATCTCCAATTAGTGTTTTTAATCTCATTCCTTCATAGAGAATATTGGTTATGTGAGTTATTAGGGAAAGTAAAAGTGTTAGTCTCTCAGTCATGTCCGGCTGCTTGTAACCCCATGGACTGTAGCCCACCAGGCTCCTTTGTCCATGGATTTCTTCAGGTAAGAATACTGGAATAGGTAACCATTCCCTTCTCCAGGGATTCTTTCCAACACAGGAAGTGAACCCAGGTCTCTTGCACTTAGGCAGATTCTGTACCATCTGAGCCAACAAGGAAACACAGGAGTTACTAGAAAAGCCTCACTTAACTAAAAACCAGTTCTGATTTTATTATCAATACAAAGAACCTTATGAAGTGTCTATATTTATTTATGCTTTAGAGAAACTAGTAGTTTACAATGTTAAGTAGTAGTGTTAATTCTGAGGTTCTGTAACAACAGTTTCTACATGTTTGAAAGAGTTAACTGCAAATAAGCTGTTATCATTTGGAGGGCCTTATTCAGTGAAAGTAGGTGACAATTGTCCTGAGTGTAGGTTGAAGTCATATAGAGATGTTTGTATGTGTTATTTATAGCTATGATGATAACAAAATCCAAGAAGAACTCAAAAGAAAATCCTACTATAACATTGAAGTGTTTTATTTTTATTTATGTTACTGGTGCCTGAGGCCTTGTGAAAACAAAGCGAGAGCTAATTGAAGTTATTTGGAAATTTCTTTACCTTTGGAATGCAGTCTTTATAAGTTGAGAATTTTTAGTTCAATTCTGGAAGCATTCTGTTATTAACACACGCTTGTTAAGCATGTGATATATCCTAGGCAGTGCTCTTCTCACTGGGCAAACAAGTGGTATACACCACTGCTGAATGCATGGGACTCAGCTTATTGGGGAGAAAAGCACTTAAAAATAAGCACACCAATAATACACCAATAAGATCACAGAGCAGAGTCCCTCACTGCATGGGAGAGTGAGTGGGGGCAAAGACGGCCAACCACTTTTCTGCTTTTCCATCTTCTGTCATATCCAAGGCTTACCTCTCTTGTGCGTTAGATTCAAACCCCACGTCTCCTAGGACGTTTTGAGCAACATTTGTTGTTTCCTTTCTCATCTATAGTCAAATGTTTCTAAGTTCTTTCTCTCACAGTCTAAACATACTCATTCTCACCTTAAAAATATTAAAGATGGCCTGTTGTAGGCCACCCCCAACAGTTCCCAGTTTCACCAGCATGCTCCGCAACACTTCTGCCTGCTGTCAAGACTTCACTTCTTTTCATTTCACTCATTTTCCCATACTTGTAATTCGGGTTCTGTTCTGACTGCTGCACTGAAACTGCCTGGTCTGCAGTGGGAAATGACCCATGTAGATGGCAAGCTCTGTGAGATATGCACTCGTCTGTCTCCTGCATAGTGTATTGCAACCTGCACAACCTTACCTGGCACAGTGTCGGAGCACTGATGAATGTCTGTGGATTAATGAATGATATCTTTTCTTTCTTCCTGCAGTATTTTCAACATCTTCCTCATTTTCTTTAGGCCATTCTTGCCCTCCTTAGTTTCTGGTACACCACTGTCTCTATTCTCAGATTGCTTTCCTGGACATTTCCTATACTTTCTCTACTGGATCAATATGAAATATTAGTCTTTCTGAATTTTACATTTTATTATTTTTCCTTCACACTCAATGTATTTCCCTAAAGCTGTTTGTGGTCCTCAAATTTATATTGCTATAAAAATTACCTTGAGAATATCCAGGGCTTATTTGATACATCTGTTTTTACTTCCTACATTTGCTCCTATCAACATAGTGAAATCTTCTTGAAAAATTATCCCCCCTCCAGAATTTCCTATAAAATAAGAGAGTGTAGTGTATCCTAGATTCAGAAATCTAGTAATCACTATAGTAATCTTCTTTCCTCACCCCCTCTCCCCAGGCCAAAAGACACTCTTGCAGGCTTTGTCTTATTATGTCTGGTATCTGACTCTTGAATCTCTCATATTGAATAGCTTCTTATATGGTGATGAAAGTAGATTTTTAAGAGTTCCCTGAACTCAATCATGCACTTCTTGAATTATTTCTACACCTGTATCTTAATGGTCTTTCTGAAGTATAAAACAAGTGATATTACGCTTCTAACTAAAATATTTCAATGGCTGCTTTAGGATACTGTAAGAGAATATTTAATACTATGAAAAGATTCTCATCACTAATCATCAGGGAAATGCAAGTTAAAACCACAATGAGATATCGCCTCACACCTGTCATTAAAATGAATACAAATAGCAAATGTTGGCAAGGCTGTGGAGAAGAGGGAGCACCTGCATACTGTCATAGTGTGTGTAAGTTGCTGCAGCCACTATGGAAGGCTGAATGTTTCTCAAAAAACTAAAAATAAAAGTGCCCTATGACCCAGAAATTCCACTCCTGAGTATATACCAGAGAAATCCCAAAACACTAATTTTAAAAGATAAGTGTACCTCAATATTCACAGCAGCATTATTTACAACTGCCAAGATATGGAAAAACCTAAGTGTTGTCCTGTGAAGAAAGCTGAGAGCGGAAGAATTGATGCTTTTGAACTGTGGTGTTGAAGAAGACTCTTGAGAGTCCCTTGGACTGCAAGGAGATCCGACCAGTCCATTCTGAAGGAGATCAGTCCTGGGTGTTCTTTGGAAGGACTGATGCTGAAGTTGAAACTCCAATACTTTGGCCACCTCATAAGAGTTGACTCATTGGAAAAGACCCTGATGCTGGGAGGGATTGGGGGCAGGAGGAGAAGGGGACGGCCGAGGATGAGATGGCTGGATGGCATCACTGACTTGATGGACATGAGTTTGAGTGAACTTCGGGAGTTGGGATGGACAGGGAGGCCTGGCATAATGCAGTTCATGGGGTCGCAAAGAGTCGGACATGACTGAGTGACTGAACTGAACTGAAGTGTCCATTGACAGATAAATGGATAAAGAAAAAGTGGTAAACGTATACACAATAGAATATTACTCATACATAAAAAGAATGAAATTTTACTGTTAGCAAAAACATGATGCTAAGTGAAATAAGTCAGACAAAAAAGGAGAAAAAAAACTATGATATCACTTATATGTGAAATCTAAAAACTAAAACTAACTGGTGAATATAACAAAAAAAGAAACAGACTCACAGGTATAGAGAACAAACTAGTGGTTATCAATGGAGAGAGGGAAGCCGGGTGGACATAGGAACAGAGGACACAGAGGTGCAAACTATTAAACTACAAGGATATGTTGGAAACATGGGGAACATAGCCAATATTTTATAATAACTGTAAATAGAATATAATCTTTAGAAATTGACACGATGGAGCAACTAAACTGAACTGATACAGTATACCTGTAACATACAGTATTATACATCAACTATACTTCAATAAAAATAATAATAATGCTGCTATTAAAAGAGAGAAAATTTGATACTATGTCTAAGAGTAAATTAACTGGATCATCCTATTAAAATACAGGGTGAACTTCATGCATTTTTTCCCTGATTTTCTGTTAGTCTCCCCACCACTTCTTTAGCTTCATTCTCTTTGCTCAGTTGCAAATGGGATAACTATCTTCTGTTCCCAGAAGAAGGGCACTTCCAATCAGTCTTCACAACCATTTAAAAAATGTCTTGACAGCCTTCTGAATGGGAGAAAACAATAGCAAATAAAACAACTGACAAACAACTAATCTCAAAGATATACAAGCAACTTATGCAGCTCAACTCCAGAAAAATAAATGATCCAATAAAAAAATGGGCCAAAGAACTAAATAGGCATTTCTCCAAAGAAGACATACAGATGGCTAACAAACACATGAAAAGATGTTCAACATCACTCATTATCAGAGAAATGCAAATCAAGACCACAATGAGGTACCATTTCACACCAGTCAGAATGGCTGCGATCCAAAAGTCTACAAGCAATAAATGCTGGAGAGAATGTGGAGAAAAGGGAACCCTCTTACACTGCTGGTGGGAATGCAAACTAGTACAGCCATTATGGAAAACAGTGTGGAGATTCCTTAAAAAATTGCAAATAGAACTGCCTTATGATCCAGCAATCCCACTGCTGGGCATACACACTGAGGAAACCAGAGTTGAAAGAGACACATGTACCCCAGTGTTCATTGCAACACTGTTTATAATAGCCAGGACATGGAAGCAACCTAGATGTCCATCAGCAGATGAATGGATATGAAAGCTGTGGTTCATATACACTATGGAATACTACTCAGCCCTTAAAAAGAATAAATTTGACTCAGTTCTAATGAGATGGATGAAATTGGAACCGATTATACAGAGTGAAGTAAGCCAGAAAGAAAAACACCAATACAGTATACTGACACATATATATGGAATTTAGAAGACAGTAATGATGACCCTATATGTGAGACAACAAAGAGACACAGAGGTATAGAGTGGACTTTTGGACTCTGAGGGAGAGGGAAAGGGTGGGATGGTTTGGGAGAATGGCAATGAAACATGTATATTTTCTTGTAAGAAACGAAGCGCCAATCTATGTTCAATGTTGGATGCAGGATGCATGGGGCTGATGCACAGGATGATTCAAGTAGAGGATGTGGGGTGGGAGGTGGGAGGGGGCTTCGGCATTGGGAGATTGTGTTCACCTGTGGCTGATTAGTGTCAATGTATGGCAAAACAAATACAGTATTGTAATTAAAAAAAAAAAAGAAACTACAGTAATCAAGTGTGGTGCTGGTATAAGAACAGACATAGAAATCAAGGGAATAGAATCAAGAGTCCAGACATAAACTCATACAAAAAAATAAAAATAAAAATTGTGTCAATGTATGGCAAAACAAATACAGTATTGTAATTAAAAAAATAAATAAATTTAATTAAAAAAAATGTCTTGAACTTCATGCTATTAATAACTGGCCTTCTTTGAACAATTTCTTTTGGACAAGGAATTACAGCATGTTGATTGTGGAAAATTCTGAAAGAGATGGGAATACCAGACCACCTGACCTGCCTCTTGAGAAACCTGTATACAGGTCAGGAAGCAACAGTTAGAACTGGACATGGAACAACAGACTGGTTCCAAATAGGAAAAGGAGTATATGTTAAGGCTGAATACAGTCACCCTGCTTATTTAACTTATATGCAGAGTATATCATGAGAAATGCTGGGCTGGAGAAAGCACAAGCTGGAATCAAGATTGCCAGGAGAAATATCAATAAACTCAGATATGCAGATGACACCACCCTTATGGCACAAAGTGAAGAAGAACTAAAGAACCTCTTGATGAATGTGAAAGAAGAGAGTGAAAAAGTTGGCTTAAATCTCAACATTCAGAAAACGAAGATCATGGCATCTGGTCCCATCACTTCATGGGAAATAGATGGGGAAACAGTGGAAACAGTGACTGACTTTATTTTTCTGGGCTCCAAAATCACTGCAAATAGTGACTGCAGCCATGAAATTAAAAGACGCTTACTCCTTGGAAGGAAAGTTATGACCAGCCTAGACAGCATATTCAGAAGCAGAGACATTACTTTGCCAACAAAGGTCTGTCTAATCAAGGCTATGCTTTTTCCAGTGGTCATGTATGAATGTGAGAGTTGGACCATAAAGAAAGCTGAGCACTGAAGAATTGGTGCTTTTGAACTGTGGTGTTGGAGAAGACTCTTGAGAGTCCCTTGGACTGCAAGGAGGTCCAACCAGTCCATCCTAAAGGAGATCAGTCCTGGGTGTTCATTGGAAGGATTGATGTTGAAGCTGAAACTCCAATACTTTGACCACCTGATGCGAAGAGCTGACACATTTGAAAAGACTCTGATGCTAGGAGGGACTGGGGGCAGGAGGAAAAGAGGACGACAGAGGATGGGATGGCTCGATGGCATCACCAACTCAATGGACATGGGTTTGGAAGAACTCCAGGAGTTGGTGATGGACAGGGAGGCCTGGCGTGCTGCGATTCATGGGGTCACAAAGAGTTGGACGTGACTGAGCGACTGAACTGAATTGATTCATTTAGGCCTTGGTTATCATCTCTTGCTAAAAACAACCACTATGGCAAGGGAAGTGGGAATACCATGATAGTTGAGATCAATCACGGTCCACCCCTGAGTTTGGAGTGGGGTGATCCCACACGTAGAGTAGCCACATAATGTGGATAGAGTGGGTGAGCATAAGACTGATGATCACTGTGCCCTAGAGATGACAGTCCTTCTGTAAAGTGACCTTCTGGCCTATCCATTTTTATCTCTTGTGAAATGCTGTCTGTATTGTGGTTTTATGTGTACAGATCTGCTTGCCATTCTCTGAGCACACCAGTTAGTTTCCTGCATCTGTGCCTATACTCATCTGCTCTCTCTGCATGAAGGGGAAACTTCTATTCCTTGTTTAAAAATGGGTGAAGACCCTCAGCTCTATGAAGCTATCTGTGATGCCACGTTCCCTAGGAAGAATGTTTTAATTCCTTGTGGACTTCTTCCCCACCTTTACCACACACTTGCTCAATGGTATGGCATTTATCTTTTATATGTTTGAATTTTTAGCCTTTTGAATCAGAGGAGTTTTCTCAGTTGCCTTGTAATCCTTAATACTTATACAATGTCTGGCAATAGATAAGGCTCATTAGAGTCAAGGACAATAAATGCCACTTTTTCTAATACTCTAGGCAAAGGAATATTTCAAAGGGGAATATATTTTCCAGTGAAAACTTTTATTTTTTAAAATTTATTTATTTTAATTGGAGGATAATTACTTTACAATATTGTGATGGTTTTTTGCCATACATCAACATGAATCAGCCACAGATATTCAAGTTTCAAAAGTATAGTTAGGATCTGGAAGAAAAGAACTTTCAGGTTAGGGAGTACACAGAAAAATATAAACATTTTTTGGCAAATAGAGACAAACATCAGTCTAAAATAGAAGGAAACTTGGAATGGATTGTGAGGAAAGTTCTGCCTTCTTATTCTGTTTCTTGACTGTTTAGGGAAAGAAGCAGAAACCTTGGTAAATGTCACAGAACCCAAGCTGGCAGCAAAGTTTTTAGTAAAGGAGCAGTGCAGCAGACATTTCTCACTTGTGAGAATAAATAAATACCTTACCTCTATTTCTGCTGGTACAGTCTTCTGATTCTCTTTATCTAAATACCATCATCTCCCTTGTCCCCAATATAAAATAAGCCATTAGATCCTACTTATTCTTCCTTAGAAATGTCTCTCATGTTTGCACTTGACAAACAAAGCTTTACAAAGGAATAGTGAAGGTATAAAGGAGTCATTCTGCAGAGAAAGTAAATTATGAAAGGGAAGATGGATTTGGAAATGTCTTAGGAGCCACAAGTAGAGAAAGTAGCCTGGAGTCTGAGGTAGTGGTCAGACTTTAAAGGAAGGAATGTAATAAATGCCTTATTAATAACTTTCTCAATTCACTGAAACCCTTCCCCTTACTTATATAAAAAGAATACTACCTTATAAGTTCTCCTAGGAAAAGTAAAATATCCATTTTCTAGGATGTTTCAGAATTTCGGAAAGCTAGGAAGTTTAGAGCACTTCATGTTCTTATTGTCTTACTCCTTATTGAAAAGCAGCTTCTATGCAAAACAAATAAAACTGCGATTACCAGCACAATTGGCATATATATAATCACTCTCCAAATAGCCTTTAGTGAGTGCTCATATAGAAAAGAGAGGTAAAACATCAATCAGTTCTTTTTAAAATGTTTTTGGTTACATGCCTTCTTTGATATTTTAGGTGGATATCTTTCAGCAAAATGATAAGAAAATTCCTTGAGCTTCCAGAATTAAGTCATGTATTCTTTGCAGATATAAGACTGAAAAAATAAATTCAATATTTGCCTGAGACAAATAAATAGTTCTACTTCATACAGATCGGGAACTGGGAAGACATAATTATAGTTCTCAATGAAAAGTGAAAAGTAAAATGAAAGTTGCTCAGTCGTGTCTGACTTTTTGAGACCCCATGGTCTGTACAGTCCATGGAACTCTCCAGGCCAGAATACTGGAGTGGGTAGCCTTTCCCTTCTTCAGGGGATCTTTCCAACCCAGGGATTAAACCCAGGACTCACACATTGCAGGGGGTTATTGACCAGCTGAGCCACGAAGGTAGCCCAAGAATACTGGAGGGTAGCCTATCCCTTCTCCAGCCGGTCTTCCCAACCCAGAAGTGGAACCCGAGTCTCCTGCATTGCAGGCAGATTCTTTACCAGCTGAGCTATCAGGGAAGCCCATAGCTCTCAATAAAGAAGATCAAATTTAAATTATTAAAATATAGGATTCCGGCCATCTCATCTTCTGTCGTCCACTTCTCCTGCCCCCAATCCCTCCCGGCATCAGAGTCTTTTCCAGTGAGTCAACTCTTCTCATGGGGTGGCCAGGGTACTGGAGTTTCAGCTTTGGCATCATTCCTTCCAGGGAAATCCCAGGACTGATCTCCTTCAGAGTGGACTGGTTGGATCTCCTTGCAGTCCAAGGGACTCTCAGGAGTCTTCTCCAACACCATAGTTCAGGAGCATCAATTCTTCAGTGCTCAGCCTTCTTCACAGTCCAACTCTCACATCCATGCATGCCCACAGGAAAGACCATGGCCTTGACTAGACGGACCTCGGTCGGCAAAGTAATGTCTCTGCTTCTGAATACACTATCTAGGTTGGTAATAGCTTTTCTTCCAGGGAGTGGGCGTCTTTTAATTTCATGGCTGCATTTTTCCTTTAAAAACTAGTAATAATATTTACATATAATATGGTAAGATTACAGATAGACAAACATTTGGAAAATGTTTGCTACATGTTACATTCAATGTAATACTCAGATCACAGATTGGCCTAAAATTAATAAGAGGAAACAAAAACAACTTTAAACGTACTAAGTCATATAGACAGGTTGTTTTTAGAAGAGAAGAAAAATAAAATAAATAAATAGTACAAAAATTGTATCCTCCTGCAAAACTAAAGCAACCTAATGATAGGAACCATGTTAACTTGATTGGAGAAAAAAGACGTTCTCACGTTTGAGAACTGCTTATTTGGTATTTACACATCTTAAGACAGCGGTTTTTGACCTGTTTCTTCTATTAATATATTTACCATAAGTGTGAAATTTATTAAGGAATAGACAAATTAAATATGGACAGATATAGGTAGGGTTCTCTGATGACTCAGTGGTAAATAATCCGCTGGTTTTGGAAGATCCCTGGAGAAGGAAATGGCAACCCACTCCAGTATTCTTGCCTGATAAATCCCACGGACAGAGGAGCCTGGTAGGTTACAGTCCTTTGGGTCACAAAAGAGTTAGACAGGACTTAGCGACTAAAGAACAACAAGATATAGATAAAAAAATAATATGTTGTAAATTTCCCCACAAATCTGAATGTGTACACAAGTGTAAAATGTAGTATGGAATGGAATAGAGAAATACTGTGTATAGTTAAAGTTTTTTTAACTTACCAGCATCTGTAATTTTTAT
Source organism: Nanger dama (assembly GCA_917880005.1). Classification (NCBI taxonomy): domain Eukaryota; kingdom Metazoa; phylum Chordata; class Mammalia; order Artiodactyla; family Bovidae; genus Nanger; species Nanger dama. Next base: position 36,552,220 of record CAKJTW010000020.1, on the reverse strand, counting down.
ATGTTTATGTTTACCATCTATTGTATATTTAAAAGGTATTCTACTACTCTCTTCACTGAAGTTCTTTACCAGTGGTTCGTTGGACTCTGCTCTTTCCAGGACTCTGATCTCTCTCTTCAGAATAATTATTAACATCTTCAGCTGCTTCTGGGAGCCTGAAACAGAACGTCGCTCAGTCGTGTCCGACTCTTGGACCCCATGGACTGTAGCCTACCAGGCTCCTCGGTCCATGGAATTTTCCAGGCAATAGTACTGGAGTGGATTGCCATTTCTGGGTTTTTAGCAATTTAATTTTATCCTGTTCTCCATACTTCCATTTCTGAATGACAGATAGCGCTACAACTAATTGTTAACACTGACACCCCACACATGAATGAGTTGAATTTGAAAGGTTTACTAGTTTGCCTACTCAAGGTGCTACAGCTAGGGAGTGGCACAAATTTAAACCCTCTTTTCACTCAAAATCTCTGTGCTTTTCCCACTAAACCTGGTCTCCAGTTGCCTCATCCTATATTTCTGTACTTGGTGATAATAATACAGAATGTCTGGCCTTAATGGAAATCTACTGTATAATTCAGGGAACTCAGCCTGGAGCTCTGTAACAACCTATAGGGGTGGGAAAGGATGGAAGGTGGGAGGGAGGTTCAAGAGGGAGGCGACATATGTATACCTATGGCTAATTCATATTGACGTACGGCAGAAATCAAACCAATATTGTAAAGCAACCATCAGTAAATTAAAAATAAATACAATTTAAAAAAAAAAATATATAGGATTCCTTCAGTGACTCTACTTGACTAAGGAGATGTGAACAACAGACTGCTTTGAGCTCTGAAAAAAAAAAAAAGACACAACACACACGGAAAGATGACGAACATTGCTAATCATCAGAGAAAAGCAAATTAAAACTATAATGAAGTAGCATCTCACTGGTCAGAATGGCAATATCATCAAAAAGTCTATAAATAATTAATGCTAGAGAGGATGTGGAGGAAAAGGAACCTCCTACACTGTTGGTGAGAATGTAAATTACTGCAGACACCATGGAAAGCGGTATGAAGGGCCCTTAGAAAACGAAAAACAGAACTACCATATGATAGTGCAATCCTACCCCTGGGTATATATCCAGAGAAAACCATGCTTTGAAAAGAATTATGCACCCTAACATTGAGAGCAGTACTATTCACAATAGCCAAGACATGGAAGCAACCTAAATGCCTATTGACAGATGAACAGATGAAGAAGATGTGGTATATGTATACAATGGAATATTACTAAGCCATAAAAAGAATGATATAATGCCATTTACTGCAACATGGATGGACTTAGTGATGATCATACTAAGTAAGCAAGGAAGAGAAAAACAAATATAGTGTCATGTCACTTATAAATGAAATCTAAAAAGTGATACAAATGAACTTATATACAAAACATAAACAGGCCCACAGACATAGAAAACAACCTGATAGTTACCAAAGGGGAAGAAAGGGAGAAGCACAGATTAGGAATTTGGAATTAATATATACACATTTACTATATATTAAATATATTACCAACAAGGACCTACTGTATAGCACAGGGACTATGCTCAGTATCTGAATCACAGTGTTGTGTACCTGAAACTGACACAACGTTGTAAATACACTACACTGCATTTTTGGAAAGAGACACTGCTTAAGTAGAGATCATAAGCATCTATATAAAATAAGAATCTTATCTTATTATTATTTCAACAATAATATTTAACATCTTGATTAATTCAACATTAACATGTTCTATCCAAACAAAGACTGCCTTGTGCTAATATGACAATCTCCATATAGGCAGCATCATTTAGACCATTTTGCCTCCTCTTTGCCAATACCATTTCCCTTTAGTATTTCAAGCTTCACTCCTATCAACACTCCTATCAACTATTGCTCTTGCAATAGGAATTAAAAAGATATGTTATGTCATTGTGATCTGCAAAATGTTTTGCACCCTCAATAGTCTCTTAAATGTTGCTGTCTTGGCGATTAGATGTTTTGTTTTAGGAAATATGACTATTTGCTTCTGAATGAATCTGAATAAATTAAAAAAACCATGAAAAATGGTCTCATGATATAGTAGCACACAATATTCATCTTTTTCCCAAAGCTCCAACACAGCCCCTAAACACTAATTTCGTCCCTTGGTTGTGTATTGAAAATAACTGCCAGAATATACTTCACACTTGAAAGAATTAATTTGTGAAAAATCTGTGCACGGGGCCTGAGCTGGCAGTGAGCTGAAATAGTGCTTAGAGTACATTCACTTCACTGACAATTACCCAATACCTTCAGAATGTCACATACTCCTAATGTCTTAGAGCTCTGGCAACAAGAATCCCATCATTTCCTGCATATATTTAAAAATACCTAGGTTAGTATTCCATAAATATGTGAAATGTGAGCTGTTTCTATAAGAAAATTTAATAATATAGGAAATCTTATTAAAGATATATTTAGATAGAACCTTCCACCTAGGATAAACAAATTCTCTGTCTTACTTAATTTGCACTTGAAAAGAAAAATAAAATTTGACCAATTACTTTTATAATTTAAAAAAAATTATGTTTCTCAGATTTTGGAAGAGCCCACATATCTGACTCTAAATCTAAAAATAATGATTTTAAGACTGTTCAGTATTTATAGCTCATAATAATATTTAATGACCATAATAATAATCACAATTTATCAATAAATAGCTAAGTGTATTCAGAGTACTTTTAAAAGAAGTAAGAATATATGTAATGCATTAACAAAAATGGCACTTTAAAATTCTTTAAAATAGATCTCAAGACCTTTAAAAAGATACTTTAGCAATTTTACACCATGCTCAAAAGACATTTATTCTCTTAGAAATTTGTAGCACTATAATCACCCCACTCCAGTATTCTTGCCTGGAAAATCCCATGGATGGAGGAGTCTGGTAGGCTGCAGTCCATGGGGTCGTTGAGAGTCGGACACGACTGAGCAGCTTCACTTTCACTTTTCACTTTCATGCACTGAAGAAGGAAATAGCAACCCACTCCAGTGTTCTTGCCTGGAGAATCCCAAGGACGGGGGAGCCTGGTGGGCTGCTGTCTATGGGGGTGAGAGTCACTTCCTAGGCAGGTTGATAAGAAGCCTAGGGGTCCCCAAGGAGAGAGGGGTCTGGAACTCTCAAGGAGGAAGAAAGGACAAACTTATTTCTCTACATTCCTTAGGATTATATAACAACAGTGTGTTCTGCCTGAGGGCAGTCTCTGGATTAAACCTTCTGGCTAATTCTGTTATCTTAAAATGTAAATTATGGGAGTAGGTCTGGTGAGGTCTTTACAACCTCTAGACCTTCATTGGATTAGTTGGAGAATATATAAACTCATTGCTAAAATTAACAAGCGGGTACTCTTTCTGCCCCCTTCTGATGCCTATGTCAGAAGCTTTCTCTATCTCCTTTATACTTTAATAAAAAAAAGTTACACAAAAGCTCTGAGCGATCCAGCCTCGTCTCTGGCCCCGGATTGAATTCTTCTCCTCTGGGGGCCAAGAATCCTGGCGTCGTGATTCAACAACAACCTTTCAGGGGGGACAGAGTTGGCCATGACTGAAGTGACTTGCAGCAGCAGCAGCAGCAGCAGCAGGACTATAATGATCATTAGTTCAAATCCCCCATTTTTTTGAGTCCATAAGTTTAAGAAACTTGGTTAAGTTTACACTGACAAAGAGCAATGGCTCTCTGACATAAACCATATCACATCAAGATCCTCTATGACCCACCTCCCAGAGTAATAATAAAAGCAAAAATAAACAAATGGGACCAAATCAAACTTAAAAACTTTTGCACAATGAAAGAAACTATAAGCAAGGTGAAAAGGCAGCCTTCAGAATGAGAGAAAGTAATAGCAAATGAAGTGAAGTGAAGTCACTCAGTCGTGTCCAACTCTTTGCGACCCCATGGATGGTGACCTACCAGGCTCCGTGGTCCATGGGATTTTCCAGGCAAGAATACTGGAGTGGGATGCCATTTCCTTCTCCAGGGGATCTTCCCAACCCAGGGATTGAACCTGGGTCTCCTGCATTGCAGACAGATGCTTTACTGTCTGAGCCACTAGGGAAGCCCATAGTAGCAAAATGAAAAAAATCGACAAAAATTAATTTCCAAAACATACAAGCATCTTGTGGAGCTCAATACCAGAAAAATAAATGACCTAATCAAAAAAATGGGCTGAAGAACTAAACAGAGATTTCTCCTGTTTAGAATAAATGTCTTCTTCTAAAGAAGACATACAGATAGCTAACAAACACATGAAAAGATGCTCAACATCACCAATTATCAGAGAAATGCAAAGCAAAACCACAATGAGATACCATCTCATGCTGGTCAGAATGGCTGCTATCAAAAAGTCTACAAATAATAAATGCTGGAGAGGATGTGGAGAAAAGGGAACCATCTTACACTGTTGGTGGGAATGCAAACTAGTACAGCCACTATGGAGAACAGTGTGGAGATTCCTTAAAAAACTGGAAATAGAACTACCATATAACCCAGTAATCCCACTGCTGGGCATACACACCAAAGAAACCAGAATTGAAAGAGACACATGTACCCCAGTGTTCATTGCAACAGTGTTTACAATAGCTAGGACATGAAACAACCTAGAGGTCCATCAATAGATGAACGGATAAGAAAACTGTGGTACATATACACAATGGAGTATTACTCAGCTATAAAAAAATAACACATTTGTGTCAGTTCTAATAAGGTGGATGAAACTGGAGTCTATTATACAGAGTGAAGTAAGTCAGAAAAAAAGCACCAATACAGTATATGAATGCATATATGTGGAATTTAGAAAGATGGTAACAGCGACTCTATATGAAAGACATCAAAAGAGAACAGATATAAAGAACAGACTTTTGGACTCTGTGGGAGAAGGTGAGGGTGGGCTGATTTGAGAGACTGAAACGTGTATATTACCATATGTGAAACAGATCACCAGTGCAAGTCTGATGCATGAGGCAGAGCATTCAGAGCTGGTGCACTGGGACAACCCAGAGGAACAGGATGGGGAAGGAGGTGAGAGGGGGTTCAGGACGGCAGGACCCATGCACGCCCTTGGCTAATGCATGTCAATGCATGGCAAAACCCACCACAATATTGTAATTAGCCTCCAATTAAAATAAATGAATGAATTTTAAAAAGAATGATGGGACCTCAATTTATAACTAGATTCATTGATTGCAAAGTCCAGTTTTTCTTTCAGCACATCACGTAGTATAGGCAAGATTTTTTTCTCTTTAGGAAAGTCAGAAGCTTAAAGTCTCAAGCAATAAATGTCTAAAGAAAAATAACGAAAAAATATTTCAATTGTATCATTAAAATTTTTAAGTGAATCAAAGAAAAGAAAGGAACCATCATTTATTTGAGCCAGTGAATGTGCCAGAAGAATTCATGACCTTGTCCGTTTGGTAATATTTTTCACATTTTCAGAGGTAGAAAATTTTCAGAAGACTGAAGTGATCTCTTTTTCTTAAGATTATTTCATTTTTAAGTGGTACATCTGGAATTACACCCATGTCTTTCAAAGAGACCATCTGATTGCCAAGCCTATACTCACAAAAGGACACAGTCAGTAGTGACTTATCTTAGACTCTGCTGACTGGTTATGAGACGATATGAACAACATTTGGCAGTTAATCTTACAAATCTATACCATGTTTTCTAAAGGAATGATTCTCACTGGATGTAAAACCGTCCCCTTAGTACTCGTGAAACATGAGTCAGCTATCCCTCTGGGAAGCTCCTCTAAGTATTGAGGGTAGCCATTTTGGGGAGATGGCCACAGCCTTCTGAAAGCTATATCAGTTATAGAAGGATTCCCTTAGACACTTGAAGGAGAGAAGAAAGTTAACGGTGGCTTTTGTTTAAGAAGTGCCATGGAGTGGGAAGTAAACTTGGAAACAAAGTGTTGTTTATAATTGTAAGACTCCCTCAGTGAGACCTATGTTGGCCAGGAGACACAAGTTGACAGTGTCTCTCAGAGCATGTCCCAGTCATATGATGGAGCTCCCAGTTCATTCTGAATGGTTGAGTCTAATTCTTGGTTTTGGAGACAATCCCTAGAGACAGTTTGGCTGATCTGTTTGGTTCTTGCATGCCATCAGTTGGGGGATATCTGTGCTTTCTGGAGCATTAGAGGACCAGCTACAAAAATGAGGGTAGGAATGATCCAGAAGACTGACAAGCATTTTATGAGGGATTTGTGGGTTATGGGACCTTTTCCTGCTATTTCCAATTGACTTCGTGCATAGTTAAGTGGAATAATGATTAAAGAATCGTCAAAGATCTCAGGAATGGCTATAAAACCCAGGAGTCAGTCAGTTAAATTCAAGTTGCTCACAGACAGCTGGGAGACTGGTGACAGGGCACTATCTTTTTCAGAGGAGCTTTCAAGGGCAATTCTGAAATATAAACGATCACAAGATCCCTCCCTGTCTCACACCTCCCAGGTCTAAGGTATTCCTTCTTAAGGTACCAGGTTTGTTGCATTCTTTCTGCTACTCTAAAATCTATACGTGCTGTCACAGTTTTTGAAAAGTCACCTTTTTTTTTTTTTTTTTTAACCATCCTCTGCTATCATCCGATACTCTGGTACAAGAGTGACAGGGTTTTAGGATTTTTATCAAGTCTTCAGAGACCCAGGAAACTCTCTATTTTAGCCATGTGGGTTTGTTGTCTAGTGTGTTCAACCAAAGAATCATTATTATTATGTTCTAAAACTATGGACATTCAATGAGAGAATCCAGGAGACTGGGCCAGAATTCAATTCAAATCCTCTAAGATTTCTTTTGGTTCAGTTGTAACTAGGAGAATGCACTACCTCTTCCAGTCTCAGTTTTCTGTTAAGGGAAAGAAAGAAGCCTAATGCTCAGGATTGGTCAGACTGGAGTCCCTAATTTTCAAAATAGGTCTACACATCCTCCCACAACATTCCTCCTGATTATTAGATGCTCATTTAATGACTAAACTGCCATAATCAGGTGTGTGGATTAGGAGACAGGAAGGAAGCAGACTGAGAAATCTTTTGAGCTGGTGTTTAGAAATTTTTCCAGTACTCAAAAATATTGGATGCCTGGGGATGGTAGGCAGTGTGGAAGAGCCATCAAATCCCCATCAGGGCATTGTGGACATTGTCTAATGACTTGTGATGAAAGGAGCACCACAGTCAGACTGCAAGTGGTCCAGAAAGTCAAACACATAATAGAGATTAAGTTTTAAGGACCACAGCAGGGTGACTGGAGTCAGTTGTCTGAGGTGGGAAGCAATTCTGTAATCCGAAAATGTGCTGAATACACTGCTGCTGCTGCTAAGCCACATCAGTCGTGTCTGACTCTGTGTGACCCTGTAGACGACAGCCCATCAGGCTCCCCCGTCTCTGGGATTCTCCAGGCAAGAACACTGGAGTGGGTCGCCAGTGCCTTCTCCAGTGACAGCACTATGGCACCATTAATTTCCTGGCTAAGGGGATGAGAGAGCTAATGTAATTAGTCTGTAAGCACTGGGTGGGGACCAAGTTCCAAGGAACTTGGTTTCTCCCACCTTGAGATAACAGGGCCACCTTCAGCAAGAGTCTGGCATGTGGTGGTAGCCTCTTCGTTAGAAACAGAATCCTTTCCTCTGTGTCCAGGATATGATGGTGGGTGGATGGCCGTATCTCAATAGTGAGGAATCTATGTGGTGACTCTTGACAATCTGGGCAGCGCAGGCTCAATCAGCAGTATGAGACCGGTTGGCCTCATCAGAGAATGAATCCTTTTTGTGGCCATCTGTACATGTGGCCCAGATAGTTTGATTTGAAGCCTCATTGTGATACATCATGGCCCCAAAGAAAGGCGTCTTAATCTGACGGTTTGTAGTTTTCCATGTGGCTGAGCAAACCTCTAGCCTTTTGCAACAGCTTAAGATCAGTGAAAATGTGACAGAGTTCGTCATGAGAAGTATTTGTCTGAGCTATGAGGACAGTTTGAGATTTGCCCACAGTGGAGAATCAACATAGTGCTTTTCCATCTGGCCCAGCTGGTCTGGGACTGAGCCTGCAGAAGCCCTGTCACATCATCACATTCTAGTTTAGCAGAGCTTTCAGTAAACGGGGCCATGCATTTGGGGGAATCTCAGCAACAAGAGGACCCACTGAGCAGGCAGCTTCTCTTCAGGCAGTGGAGAGGGGAATAAAGGACCCCTCACAGGTCAGCTGCCACTTGCTCATGTAAAGCGAAGATTGCTGCTGGAGTTGGATGAATATGCCATTTCTACTTGACAAGTAAGACTTTTGAGTATGCTTTACCTTGTTGGTTGTGGACTCTGAACTGACTCCATATAGGGATGTTATGTCAGAGGTGTATGAGGCCTTTCTGGATAAGTGTTTGGCTTCAAACCAAGGCCAATAGTATGCTAATGACTATTGATCAAAAATGCTATATTTAGTAGTTTTTTCAGGGCAACAATTCTAAAACCTTGAGGGGGAGCTCCAATGAGAGGCTACCTCCAATTGCTGGGAACTTCAATAGGTAAAGTGATATTTGTGGTTCAAAAGGGTCATTAGGATTGTCACACTCAAAGGTAGAGAGCATGTTGTATAATCTTCAGGAAAGTTTCCAATGGGACTTTTAATTAGAATAAAGCTCAAAATAAGCTGATTTATATTCCGGTCAGTCACTGGAATCAATAGGAATTTCAAGTTGGGTACGAACTGCCCCAGTGCCTAAAGAGTCCAAGAATATTGTTGGGGCCTCTTTGGTGAGGGGGTGCCAAAGACAGCTGATCTGACACGCTGAAGGAATTGATGGCTGTGAGCTCACACATGGCTCCAAGGCTCGGAACCGCATCTGGATTTAGCTACCATCCCTTGAGTCCGAGGTGTTGTTACACCAGGTAAATGAGCATTTATGTTTCTCCTCACACTGTGTGTGTGTGCCTGTGTGTTCCTCCTTAGATTTGGGGCCGGTTGGTTGTTACTTGACCTCAGTCCCATGAGAGGTTTTTAAAAATTTGTGAATGTAAAGTTAGTCTAAAATTTTTTATTGTGGGCATGAGAGTGGTGTTCCTTCTTGCTCTCTACCTTCTAGAGTAGAAAAAAAAGTCATATGAGTAGCTTCTGAGGAAGAAGCTAAGGAGAAAATAACTGTTCTCTCAATCATATCACAAACTAATTTTTAAATAAATATTTAAAAATTTCTTTCATCGTTTTGAACATGAACTAGTGGCCCTGCTACTTAGCGAATCTAATTTTCTCTTTAACTCCCACCTTTATTCTTCAGTGCCAGCCTTATATCCATAAACCTGTTAACTTTCACAGCTGCTCTAGATTTACTTCTTCTCTCCACCTATCCTGAGTAGCCATGATCTACCTTATTACTACTTTATATTTGTAGATGATATTGCAGGTCCACTTTATTTTTGTTGAAGTATAATTGACTTACAGTATTACATTAGTTTCAAGTGTAGCACACAGTGATTTGATATTTTTATACATTAAAAATTATCACCACAGTAAGTCATCATCTGTCACCATACAAAGATATTAAAATGTAAAATGTTCTTGACTATATTCCCTGTAATATATACACTGTAATGTTGTGTATTATATCCTTATGACATATTTATTTTATAACTGGGAATGTATTTCTTAATCACCAATTCTTTTTCACAAATACCCCCACCTCTGTGCTCTGGCAACCATGAGGTTATTCTCTATACCTATGAGTATGTTTCTGTTTTGTAATGTTTGTGTGTTTTGTTTTTAAATTGCAAATATTAGTAAAATCACACAGAATTTGCCTTTCTCTGTCTGATTTATTTCACTTAGCATAATACTTTCTAGGTCTATCCAGGTTTTTGCACTGCTGCTGTTGCTAAGTCACTTCAGTCGTGTCCGACTCTGTGTGACCCCATAGATGGCAGCCCACCAAGCTCCGCCGTCCCTGGGATTCTCCAGGCAAGAACACTGGAGTGGGTTGCCATTTCCTTCTCCAGTGAATAAAAGTGAAAAGTGAAAGTGAAGTCGCTCAGTCGCATCCGACTCTTAGCGACCCCGTGGACTGCAGCCCACCAGGCTCCTCCGTCCATGGAATTTTCCAGGCAAGAGTACTGGAGTGGGGTGCCATTGCCTTCTCCAAGGTTTTTGCACATGACCACACATTTGTTTTTATGGCTGAATGATATTCCACTGTATTGGATGTGTGTGTATCAGTTCAGTTCAGTCACTCAGCTGTGTCCGACTCTATGACCTCATGGACTGCAGCATGTCAGGCTTCCCTGTTCATCACCAACGCCTGGAGCTTGCTCACACTCATGTCCATTGAGTCAGTGATGTCATCCAACCATCTCATCCAGCTTCTTTTTTAAAAGTCAGTTCATCTATCAGTGGACTCTTAGACTGCTTCCAAATCTTAACTATTGTAAATAATGCTGCAATAAACACTGAGACACATATACATTTTCAAACTGGAGTTTCCTTTTTTTTTTTTTTTTAATATAAATACCCAGAAGTGAAATTACTCAGTCATGTTATAGTTTCTAATTTTAATTTTTGAGGAATCTCCATATGGTTTTCTATAGTGGTTGTACTATGTACAATTTAAATTTCAGCTTGTGAAGGATCTACCTGTAATGCAGGAGACCCAAGTTTGATTCCTGGGTGGGAAAGTTCCCCTGGAGAAGGAATAGGCTACCCACTCCAGTATTCTTGGGCTTCCCTGGTGGCTCAGATGGTAAAGAATTTGCTTGCAATGCAGGAGACCCAGGTTCGATCCCTGGGTTCGGAAGATCCCCTGGAGGAGGGCATGGCAACTCACTACAGTATTCTTGCTTGGAGAATCCCCATGGACAGAGGAGGCCTGACGGGCTACAGTCCATGGGATCACAAAGAGTCGGGCATGACTGAGTGAATAAGCGCACATGCCAACGATGCAGGAGGGTTCTCTTTTCTCCACATCCTCGATAAAATGTATTCATTGTTTTTAAACAGTCATTTTGACAAGTGTGAGGTGATATCTCATTGTGGCTTTGATTTGCATTTCTCTGATGATTAATGACGTTGAGCATCTTTTCATGTGCCTATTGACCATCTATGTTTGCATTGGAAAAATGTCTCTTCAGATTATGCTACTAAGACAGGGTTCCCATGGTGCATTTCACCTGGGTCATCTTGGTGGAATGGCTGGAGCTTGGACAGGTACGCCAGGGATGCCTTAGAAGGACGACTGTAGCTGGCAGCCGGGGGTGCACTGGGACAACCTTAGCAGAATGGCTGGATCACCCATTTCCCTACTGGGTAGTAAGATGGAGAGGGAAGAAAGTAATGGCATTCTCTGATTCTCCTAACCTCAGAGACAGTTTCAGCTGTTCTCCACTCAATTTGACAGATGCTCAAGGGTTAATAAATGGATTTTCTTCATGGATAATCTAGGTGCTTTCTAAACTGCTGTTTTGTTCACTGTGCCCCAGGGTGGGCAAGTCTGTACTTGGGCCTCTCAGGGTTATTCTTCCTTACTGCTGGCCAGCAGATTGGGGGTGGAGTCCTCATGGATACTGTGTCCCTTTTCTTCTCCCCCATCCTTTCGTGGTCCTTTGGTCGTATGTTGTACAGAAGCTGTTCGACCAGCTCTCAGTTCTTCCTCAGGAGGAACTGCTGGAAAGGTAGGTGTAGATTCGTGTATCCATGAAATGAGGTAAGTTTATGATCTTATGCCTCCATCGTGGACCCCTCCTTTCACTTTTAAATTAAGGTCTAATATAGAATTTTGTTTCTTCATTTTGCCTCTTGAATCAAAATCTGTGCTTTTAAAATTAGTGTAACATCTTTAAAACATTTATCAATTTTGATCTCTTGTTTTCTTCTTTGAGTAGTTCAACAACATATACAAATGTTTCTTATTCAACATGACTCTTGTTCCAAGTGTTCTAATTGAATCAACTAATTTTCAATTACTTCTACTTTATTTTGGTTTCTTCTTTCTTTTGAAACTTAATGATTTATCTCATTTAGAAATTTTCATTCTAGATAGTGATTATTTCATTATTTATATCTAATGTACATGTTTAGTCCCTCTGGTATCACATTTTGAAGTCATTTTAACTATACTTAAATATTTTCTAGTGTTTTCTATAAATATTGTATATAAAATCACTGTTACAGTTGATAAATAATGCATTTGTAATTTTATTCTTTAAATAATTTCAAGCCAATATTCTTTATTGGTATTTTCTTGTAATTGTTAAACACCATGAATTGCTATTTATTTGCTTATCGTTCTTTTGGTTCAGTGAGTTGAGCATTTTTTTTTGTATGCAAGTGATATGCTTCATGTTGCTTTAATCAAGAATGATTAAACAAAATTACAGGGTTTTTATTTGACTTGTTCAACTTTTGAATTTGATGAGATAGTTTTCTTCTCATCTTCATGAGAAATTAAGTCTTCATTAAATTAATCACTTGTAGTGTCTTGTATGCTTAATTTAGGTTGGTTATGCTTAGATAAAAATAATCTTTTAATTGTTTTTAGCTTTCAAAATATGTAAACAAACTACCTCTATGAAGACTTTCCCCATTTTTTCCAGCTCTTTTTTGAGCTCCACTTTTGCATATTTTATCATGACTCTGACTTGAACTCATGCTTAATCATCTAATAAAATTTAATTGTTTTCCAAGTATAAGAAACTAAGTTCAGTTAAGTCAAACTTTATTAAAGTGAAAATAAAAATAAAATTATTTTCACATTTGCTTTCAAAAGATTTTTCTTATAACTAAAATGTAAAATATCATTTATAAATAACTAAAAAGTTAGGTCAAAATTATTTTACTAAAACTGAAGTTCTTAATTAAGTAGTTTTGGACATTGATAAATTCTATTAAATATTTTTATAAAACTTTCTGCAACTGTAACATTCAATTCACACCTGATATTAAATGAAGTATCAAAATCACATTAAGTCTATACCCACATACATACTAATTTATGAGTAAAATATTTAACATAGTAAATTTATCCCAGCTACCTTCTTCAGCTGTTGAGGTTTAATGGACTAATGGGAAATTATTTGCTGTGTAAGAATTTTTGCATTTATGCTGACAGGAAGGAGTTGACTAGTCTTTATATTTTCTATTTTTCCTATATAAGTACTTCTGCTACTCACATCCTCTTCTCATTATTTCTGTGTCCACTGAGGCAGCCAGGCACACAATTTACAAACTTTACTGGCATTTGGATGTAATCACCTTTTGTTTTGGAGGACATGGGGCAAAAGATGGTTAGAAGCCATTTCCAGGGGCCTGAAGAATTGTTAGTTGTGAAAACTGGTATTTAATGTTACAGGTCTTATCAGGATTGAGTGTGAAGTTATGTGAGGCAGAATCCATGTTTTCCTTAACAAATGACATGTATAATATGTGGGACTCTTCGAAGCCAGAGGACTCCAGCCAAGAATCCCTCTTGCTTCTAACTGCAGTACAGATGAAAATATTAATTTTATTTTTTCTGATATACAGATGAATACATGATGTTTTCATTTGCCATTCTATTTCACTAATAGTTCAGCATTAACTGTACCAAAGAACACGTTCATAATTTTCAAGACTTTATTTTGGAGAAATAGTTTAAAAAGTCCTTTCAAAGAGTGAGAAGTTAAGCAGCAATAGGTTGATTATCAAATCTGGTTTTTCCTTTCTCATTCACAAGATCAATTCTTGAAAATTTTGGCAGACATAAACTATTTTTAATACACTTTATTAAGTTCAATTGAACTACTATATTTAATTCAGTTGAATAAATGTTCAACAAAAATTTAGTCAGTGTTGTTCTGGGATGTGATTGTTCTTTTCTGCGTGGTAGTGGTTGTAAGACTGCAAATTAACTCTGACATGAATGGTAATAGATGAATTCTGTAAAAGTGAAATATTTTTAGTTTTAATTGAAAGCATTGATTCAATTGGTTCAAGTTGTGCATATGAAAATTAGGCTATATGGAGATATGACTGGCCAAAGTACACAGGAAAGCTCAGATGGTAAAGAACCTGCCTTCAATGCAGGAGACCCAGGTTCAGTCTCTGAGTCTGGAGGATCCCCTGGAGAAGGGCATGGCAACCCACTCCAGTATTCTTGCCTGAAGAATTCCATGGACAGAGGAGCCTGGCAGGCTAGAGTCCATAGGGTTGCAAAGAGTTGGACATGACTGAGCGACTAACACTTAACACAACTTTACTGATGACTTGAGTAAAAGAGAGTCATTATAAACTTTTCAAGAAACAAAAGGAAAATATATAGATAAGGCATAATAAGATAATATTGCAGAAATAAAGATTATGTTTAAGAACACTGTGAGATGAGAGACTAGAGTCAAGGCTAGCATTGTTGTCAAAACATAAAAGTATCAAAGGATGAGACTACCATTCGACAACCAATGGAAAAACACCAAAATGAATTAACTTAAGATGTTTACTTTTAAGTAAAACATGCTGTGGGAATCTGGAACAATATTTTCAAGTAGAGCAAGGAACTAATCTTATATAGGGCTTTGAGAGAAGCATGGTATTCAGGAACTGATAAACTTTAGAAGTATGGAAACTTAGAAGAGAATGTTACTAATTGGCTGTTTTCAGATTCAGGTTTGCTGAAGTATGCCTGCTGCTGACTGATTATATGGATTTAAGATTTAAGACGTGTTCTGATGGTTACTTGTCGTCCTAGAAAGACTGATTGTTCTGTTCCTATATTAACAAATAATCATCAGCAACAGTCTTAAACCTATTTTATTATTTTTAAAAAACCCTCTTACACTGCTGGTGGGAATGCAAACTAGTATAGCCATTATGGAAAACAGTGTGGAGATTCCTTAAAAAATTGCAAATAGAACTGCCTTATGATACAGCAATCCCACTGCTGGCCATACACACCGAGGAAACCAGAATTGAAAGAGACACATGTACCCCAATGTTCATTGCAGCACTGTTTATAATAGCCAGGACATGGAAGCAACCTAGATGTCCATCAGCAGATGAATGGATAAGAAAGCAGTGGTACATATACACAATGGAGTACTACTCAGCCCTTAAAAAGAATAAATTCGACTCAGTTCTAATGAGATGGATGAAACTGGAGCCGATTATACAGAGTGAAGTAAGCCAGAAAGAAAAACACCAATACAGTATACTGACACATATATATGGAATTTAGAAAGAGAGTAATGATAACCCTCTATGTGAGACAACAAAAGAGACTCAGAGGTATAGAACAGACTTTTGGACTCTGAGGGAGAGGGAGAGGGGGTTATGATTTGGGAGAATGGCATTGAAACATGTATACTATCTTGTAAGAATGAAGCACCAGTCTATGTTCAATACAGGATACAGGATGCATGGGGCTGGTGCACAGGATGATTCAGGGAGATGATGTGGGGTGGGAGGTGGGAGGGGGCTTCGGCACTGGGAGATCGTGGACACCTGTGGCTGATTCATGTCAAGGTATGGCAGAACAAATACAGTATTGTAATGTAGAATAAAGTATTTAAAAAAAAAAGAAATAACTTATCAGTGGCTGGGGAAATCTCTGGACTAACTAATCTTTTCAGGTTAAAGATTGCTTACAGATGCATCCCAAATATTTTATAATAACAAACAACCAGGGTTTTGATTTTTTTATTAGAGTTGGGTAAACACAGGAACACATTCACAGATCTAAGGATTTGTAACAGTGAGACCAAACTAGGGAAGAAATGAATAAATTCACTGAAATAAGAGGAGAAATTGTGTATGTGTGTGTTTTTAAAAAAATCTAACCTTAAATGTAATTTTATCATAAAGAAGAGAGTTCCTGAAGATATCACTGATCTTCCCTTCAGAACTAAAACTTCCAAGGCTACTCTAAGAAATAAAAACAATTTTAAGAAGTGTAAATTGGGGACATAAATGCAAAACCCACAGGACAATGACCTTTATTGCTCTTGTAATATCTTAAGGACCTTTTAAAAGAAATCACCTGAGGAAATTGTTTTGATTTGAGATTCAGTATACATACAGTGATATATCCATAGTTACAAGTTTTTCTTGCTATCTGAAAGTAGAATATGAAACCATTTGTAAGCCTAAATGACATAAAAGCAAAGAAATGATTACCTTAGGAAACACCTTGCTAACTGATGCAAGATAAAACACAGATGCTCACAGATACAGCTTAAATTTATGGTGGTTTGACGCTGAGATGCTGCGTGTAGTTACCAGACAAGGAACTGCCAGAACCAGCCTTGCTGCTGGGTGCATGGTGCCTCTATAAGCCTCCCTGCAAAACAAACGCTGAAATGTTTGCACATTTTGCCTTTTTTTTTGAAAACTGAAAATACTACTTGAATTTGCTTTTTCAGTTAGCAAAAGCAAGTACTCATGTAGGTCTTTCATAAAACCTATTTGGTATCAAGCGTTCTTTCAAAAAGCAGTGGATACCTGTATTTATGGATAGAATATAATCTTTGTTCTTTATGAACCTCTCTTCTGCTTGTTCTGTTTGCTGACAAAATTCTGTTTTCTTCTGTCTATCTTATTGGTCTCTTTATTACTGTGTGCCATTCTAATTTACAGTAGTTTTAATGTTTAACCCATTTCAGTGAGTCAGTTCAGTTACTCAGTTGTGTCCGACTCTTTGTGATCCCATGGACTGTAGCATGCCAGGCTTCCCAGTTCATCACCAACTCCCGGAGCTCACTCAAACTCACGCCCATCGAGTCAGTGATGCTATCTAACCATCTCATCCTCTGTTGTCCCCGTCTCCTCCCACCTTCAGTCTTTCCCAGCATCAGGGTCTTTTCCAATGAGTCAGTGCTTCACATCAGGTGCTATTAGACCTTCAGCTTCAGATCTCCTTTATTTTATTTTTTAAATTTTATTTTTACTTTAATTTTTAGAATTGACTGCCTGGCTCTCCTTGAAGGCCAAGGGACTCTCAAGAGTCTTCTCCAACACCACAGTTCAAAAGCATCAATCGGTGCTCAGCTTTCTTCATAGTCCAACTCTCACATCCATATATCACCACTGGAAAAACCATAACTTCGACTAAACAGACCTTTGTTGGCAAAGTGATGTCTCTGCTTTTTAATATGCTGTCTAGGTTGGTCATAGCTTTTCTTACAAGGAGCAAGCATCTTTTAATTTCATGACTGCAGTCACCATCTGCACTGATTTTGGAGCACAAAAAAATAAAGTCTCTCACTGTTTTCATTGTTTCCCCATCTATTTCTCATGAAGTGATAGGACCAGATGCCATGATCTTAGTTTTCTGAATGTTGAACTTTAAGCCAACGTTTTCACTCTCCTCTCTTTCACTTTCATCAAGAGGCTCTTTAGTTCCTCTTCACTTTCTGCCATAATGGTGGTGTCATCTACATATCTGAGGTTACTGATATTTCTCCCAGCAATTTTGATTTCAGCTTGTGCTTCATCCAGCCCAGCATTTCACGTGATGTACTCTGCATGTAAGTTAAATAAGCAGGGTGACAGTATACAGCCTTGATGTACTTCTTTCCCAATTTTGAGCCAGTCTGTTGTTCCATGTCCAGTTCTAACTGTTACTTCTTGACTTGCATACACATTTCTCAGGAGGCAGGTCAGGTGGTCTGGTATTCCCATCCCTTGAAGAATTTTCCACAGTTTGCTGTGATCCACACAGTCAGAGGGTTTGGCAGTATCAATAAACCAGAAGTTTATTGAGAAGATGTTTTTCTGGAACTCTCTTGCTTTTACTATGATCCAGTGGATGTTGTCAATTTGACCTCTGGTTCCTCTGCCTTTTTCTAAATCCAGCTTGATCATCTGGAATTTCATGGTTCATGTGCTGTTGAAACCTTGCTTGGAGACTTTTGAGCATTACTTTGCTAGCGTGTGAGATGAGTGCAATTGTGTGGTAGTTTGAATATTCTTCAGCATTTCGTTTCTTTGGGATTGGAATGAAAACTGACCTTTTCCAGTCTTGTGGCCAGTGCTGAGTTTTCCAAATTTGCTGGCATATTGAGTACAGCTCTTTCACAGCATCATCTTTTAAGGTTTGAAATAGCTCAACTGGAATTCCATCACCTCCACTAGCTTTATTCATAATGATGCTCCTAAGGCCCACTTGACTGCATTCCAGGATGTCTGGCCTAGGTGAGTGATCACACCATTGTGGTTACCTGGGTCATGAAGATCTTTTTGTATAGTTTCTCTGTGTGTTTTTGCCACCTCTTCTTAACATCTTCTGTTAGGTCCATACTATTTTTGTCCTTTATTGTGTTCATTTAACACATTTACTTTTATTTATATAACCTAGTGAAATAGATCAGTATAGATTTTACAGGAATCTACTTGAGGAGTTTCTAAAGAATTTACTTAATAACTTGCTTTGATTTAAGAAATTTGAGTAGATAATTCATTTAACTTTCCTAAGATGCAAAAAAGACAGGAAAATATTTTATTTTTTTCTAAGTCTCCCATAGGTTTCTGTGTATTAGATACCTTAAAATTTGCTGGTGTACATTTCTTATATAAAGTTGGACTATTAACATATGCAGAGTACATCAAGAGAAGTACTGGGCTGGATGAAGCATAAGCTGGAATCAAGATTGCTGGGAGAATAAAAAAAAAAAAAGAAAAAAAAAAGCTTTTGAACTGTGGTGTTGGAGAAGACTCTTGAAAATCCGTTGGCCTCTAAGGAGATCCAACTAGTCCATCCTAAAGGAAATCAATCCTTAATATTCACTGGAAGGACTGATGCTGAAGCTGAAACTCCAATACTGGGGCTAACTGATGCGAAGAACTTACTCATTTGAAAAGACTCTGATGATGGGAAAGACTGAAAGCAGGAGGAGAAGGGGATCACTGACTCAATGGACATGAATTTGAGTAAACTCTGGGAGTTGGTGATGGACAGGGAGGCCTGGCATGCTGCAGTCCATGGAGCAGCAGTCGGACACGATTGAGCAACTGAACTGAACTGAACTAAACTAGAAATTGTGAAGCATTCCATATTTTTAGGGCTGCCCAGGGGGTGTTAGTGGTAAGACCCCACCTGCCATTGCAGGAAACATGAGACATGGGTTCCTTTCCTGAGTTGAGAAAATCCCCTGGAAGAGGGCACGGCTACCCACTCCAGTATTCTCGCCTGGAGAATCCCGTGGACCCAGGAGTCTGGCTGGTTACAGTCCATAGAGATGCAGAGTCAGACATGACTGCAGTGACTTAGCATACTAGAAAATTTAGAAATGCATATATGACTCATTTATGGCTCACGTCCTATTTTCTATTCATAAATGTTGATTTTTAGAACTTGACTGAAGTTTCCCGTAAAGAGTAAGATATTAGGCTTTATGGCCATTTCAGTTACTGTCACACTTTTTTTCCTTTTTTTTTTTTTTAAACAATTTTTCAAATACAGAAGACCCTTGAACAACACAGGGATTAATTTGAGTATAACTTATAGTTGGCCCACTGTACTTGTGATTTCTCAGCATCCATGGATCCAACCAATCACAGATCATATAGTACCGTATTATTTACTATTTAATAATGTCCACATATAGGTGGACATATGCAGTTCAAGCCTGTACTGTTCAAGGGGCAACCGTACATAAAAATCATATTAGCTTGTGAGCCAAAAACAGTAGACCCTGTGATATCAATGGTCCATGGGCCATAGGCTTATAGTCTACTGCTTAGAATATTACATCTCTTCTTTCAAAGGTGAGACAATTGGAAAATCTAATGAGAAATAAAACTAATGAGAAAGTTTATTGTTAAATAAAACCATATTATTGAGACTTTTTTTCTGAGAAAACTTGAAAGGGGTATTCAAAGGCCATTTACTGAAAGTGATTTTAAATTATAGTGTGTAAGAAAAGGTCAGTTTTCATTTCAATCCCTAAGAAAGGCAAAGCCAAAAAATATTCAGACTACAACACAATTGCACACACTCCACATGACTAGCCAAGTAATGCTCAAAATTCTCCAAGTGAGACAAGAACTTCCAGATGTTCAAGCTGGATTTATAAAAGACAAAGGAACCAGAGATCAAATTGCCAACATCCATTGGATCATCGACAGAGTAAGAGAATTCCAGGAAAACATCTATATGTGTTTAATTGACTATGCTAAAGCCTTTGACTGTGTGGAACACAACAAATTGTGGAAAATTCTTAAAGAGATGGGAATACCAGACAATCTTATCTGCCTCCTGAGAAACCTGTATGCAGGTCAAGAAGCAACAGTTAGAACCGGACTTGGAAAAACAGACTGGTTCAAAATTGGGAAAGGAGTATGTCAAGGCTGTATATTGTCACCCTGCTTATTTAACTTATATGCAGAGTATATCAAGTGAAAAGCCAGGCTGATGAAGCACAAGCTGGAATCAAGATTGCCAGGAGAAATATCAATAACCTCAGATATTCAGATGACACCACCCTTGTGGCAGATTGTGAAGAGCAACTAAAGAGCCTCTTGATGAAAGTGAAAGAGGAGAGTCAAAAGTTGTCTTATAACTCAACATTCAAAAAATGAAGATCATGGCATCTGGTCCTATCACTTCATGGCCAATAGACAGGGAAACAATAGAAACAGTGACAGATTTTATTTTCTTGGTCTCCAAAATCCTTGCAGATGGTGACTGCAGCCATGAAACTAAAGATGCTTGCCCCCTGGAAACAAAGCTATTACCAACCTAGACAGTATTAAAAGCAGAGACATAACTTTGCCAACAAAGCTCTGTCTAGTCAAGGCAATGGTTTTTCCAGCAGTCATGTACGGATGTAAGAATTGGACGATAAAGAAGGCTGAGCATGGAAGGGCTGTTGCTTTTAAACTACGGTGTTGGAGAAGACTCTTGACAGTCCCCTGGACTGCAAGGAGATCAAACCAGTCAGGTCTAAAGGAAATCAATCCTTAATATTTATTGGAAGGACTAATGCTGAACCTCCAATACTATGGCCACCTGATGTGAAGAGCTGACTATTTAGAAAATACCCTGATTCTGAGAAGTATTGAAGGTCAGAGGAGAAGGGATGACAGAAGATGAAATGGTTGGATGACATCACTGACTCAATGGACATGGGCTTCAGCAAGCTCTGGTAGGTGATGAAGGACTGAGAAGCCTGGCATGCTGCAATCTATGGGGTCACAAAGAGTAGAACATGACTGAGCAACTGAACGACAATGTAATAATTGTATCAGCTGTATTTCAGAGCACTTCACAGATTCTATTAGCTCAATCACCATAAAGTAGGAAAGCAATACTATTTTTCAGTTGAGAAAATTGAGGCAGAGAAAATTGTCACTTTCTTAATTCACATAGTTAGTGACTGATGGTCATAGGATTCAAAAGAGCTAATTTCTCTCCCGAGTTCATGCTTTTAACTAATACTACATACTTTCTGTGGTGGCTTTGTAATGTGGCAAAATAGCTACACCAAATTGCATTTCTCAGAATTTCCCTTCCATTTAAGAGGGTTGCAAGGAAGCTTCTTGGGAAATTTGGAGGACAAAAGAAAAGCAACGGTCATTTTGTGGCTACCACCCACTGCTACTGATTTACAGATTCTCTCTCGTGGCCTGAATCAGCAGCTTGGCTTGAAACTTTTCTATCATTCCCCATATCCTTGTTCAACTTCTAGACAACTAGTCAAGGTATATGTATTTGGCTTTGTGGGAAACGTTCTTGGTTTCTGTAGGATACCCTTACTACCACTGTTAAGTCAAAAGCTCGTGTGTTTCTGACCTTCCTCATGGAGTTCCACCTCATGTGGTGTGGGTTCCAGACTTTTCTTGAACTACCTTGTTTTAGATCCACCTTTTGGACTGTCAGCTCTATGGACCAGAAGCACTATTCCTCTGTTTCAAAGGAAATGCTCTTTTGTTCTGAAGTTATTTTTCTAAAGCCTATAATGTTGCATAGAATGATGTAATTTATTTAATTATTCTCTAATTTATGGGCTTTCAAGATGTATATATTTTTTAATGTTTATAGAAACAGCTCTGTAAATTTATTCTTAAATATTAGTTTACATTTCTGAGTTGTTGGGCTCAAGGATGTGTATTCTCTGAAAAAGTTGTATCATTTTGGAATCCCACCAGTAAGGCATGAGAAAATTTTTGTGCCACTCATTTGTCAGCATTAAATGCAACTGTACTTTTATTTTTCTAAATTGATAACTGAAATATGTGCATTTGTTGCTTTAATTTGCATTTCCATAAATAATACCGAGCTTGAGCATTTTGACCTATGTTTATTCTTAGTTATTGTGGTTTCTGTTTCATGAGTAGCCCTTTCTTTTTATAGATAAATCAGAGTATCAGTTTAAATTATTCTTTTAATATGGGTTGTTAAGATAGTATTCCTTAATATCTAACTACTTTGTTAATATTTTCTCATTTTTTCACCACCATTAATGAATCAAATACAAAAATGTGGGCCATCTACATACAATGGAATATTATTATTTTGGTTATAAGATACATGGAATTGGGATGTCCAGATCTTGTGCAATTTTATTTTTAGTTTTTGTGAGGAACCTCCACACTATTTTTCATAATGGCTGCATCATTTATACTCTCACTAATGGTATATAATGTTTCTAATCTCTCCATATCCTTACCAATACGTGAACCCTTGTTACTTTTTTGGGGAAGAGGGAGATAATAGCTATTATTGGGAAACATTTTTCTAAGGTAATTTAGGTGAGCAACTTGTTGGAAACTTTCCTTGTCTGTGTTTCCAGGTCTTTTTCTCTTAGGCTAGTCAGATTTCCCAGAGAAAAATTTTCCAATATTTTGTGTGGAGACTAGTAGTTTGGCCATCAGATTTTGGGTGTTATATTGTAGAAAGGATATGTGGTACTTAGCACTTACCATTCAGAATGCATGTGTTCACTAATCCCCTATTTTCAGTATAGAGCCAGATCCTCAACTGTATCTAGTGTATTTTGCCAGAAAGACTCTCCATTATATCCTCCTTAATGGAAATATTAAGGAGATCCTGGAGAATCCCATGGACAGAGGAACCTAGCAGGCTACAGTCCATGGGGTTGCAAAGAGTTAGACACAACTGAGCAACTTCATTTTCTTTTCTTTTCTTTCTTTCTTAATGGAAACATATATCTAGTAAAAAGTAGTAGTAGGGGTAAAGGAATTGGGGTAGGGCTTTATCCAGGAGTATAAAATGACAATCTAAATGCTACTCAAACAACTTTAACCCAGTTCTCCTGACATTTCTGCTTCCTTGCCACCCTGCTTATAGAGGTATCTGGTGCTGTATGTCCATAAAACACTTAAATATTCTGTGGTATCAACTGCCCTATTTCTCAAACTTCACTTGCTGAATTAAGGTTTAGTTTTCTTGATATTCTGTATCCATCACCTGTTCTTTCATTAATCTTCTGTTCTGTACTTTCCTGTTCTTCCATGCTTGTTGGATAATGTGTTTAAAATCCCTTTACTATAGATTTATTAGATTTTCAGGAGGAAGTGACATTATATTGCCATTTAGTATAAAAATTCAAAAGTTCAATTTAAATGCCAGAGTTTTATCTGGGGAAATCTAGAGGACATTTGTTCCTTCCAATTTACTCTGAAAAATGCCTGCTGCATGTTTCATGGAGTTGACTTTTATCTCTGTTTATGTATATACAGAGAGTGTGCTTTTTCACTTACTGTAAGCCCTGGGCCATCCCTAGTCACTGCCTCTGCATTTTGCCCATACTGTGTCTTTAAATAGGACTGTGTTCTATCACCTTGCATGGAGAATATCTTCTTACTCAGCTTTGCAGGGCAAAAGGATCCCTCTTTGATCTAACATAGGACGATAGCACCTTTCCTCTGTAAATCTTTAAACTATTCTTCCTGGTCATGTAGTTCAGGGTGCTTCTAATTAAGCATTTCATGTTCAGTGTAACATGAGCTGTAAAATAAATCTAAATGCTCTGACTTCAGACATCAGTTTGAGGAAATTGTGAAAGTCATATCAATATTTTTCAAATTATAGAATACAAGTGACAACTGACCCTCTCTTTTCATAAGAACATCTGTTTTGTATTTCTGTATATGTGTATGTATGTAAATTTCTGCCTAAGTGGGATAGTTTTCTTTCTACTTGTATGAACTTTTGGATTATGATACAAATTTGTTGTTGTTATTTAAATCTGCTTATGTTAGTCTCATGACATACCATGTCTGATATACACAAGCACAGGGCAAGTACCATATCATATTCGTTTATATAAAATCTGCCTATGCTATTGGAAAAGTGTAGGGAAATTATGAGTAATTATTAAGATCTATCTTTCTCAACAGTAAACTGGGAATGTTATAGTTTTTATTATTTAGATTTGTCTACTGATTCAGCTCCATTTGAGTCCTGTATAGTCCAGAGGAGTTGTAATAAAAGCTTTCCAAAAATTTTGATGCATAAGCATCAAAGTTTTGAGATCCTCTTAGCAAAGTGGCAAATCCAGGCCAGGGAGGAGTCCTCTCAAATTCTCTATGTAATTTAGAAATAAGCAATTTGTAGCCAATGGCACCTCACTCCAGTACTCTTGCCTGGAAAATCCGATGGACGCAGGATTCTGGTGGGCTGCAGTCCATGGGGTTGCGAAGAGTCGGACACGACTAAGCTACTTCTTTCACCTTTCACTTTCATGCATTGGAGAAGGCAATGGCAACCCACTTCAGTGTTCTTGCCTGGAGAATCCCTGGGATGGGGGAACCTGGTGGGCTGCCGTCTATGGGGTCGCACAGGGTTGGACACGACTGAAGCGACTTAGCAGCAGCAGCAGCAGTGCTTTATCTACCTAGATTCCCTGTTATCAGAAATCATACAACTCTTATTATTCTCAGAGAGAATAACAGTTCTCTTCCTGCACACAAAATCTTCTCTGGGTTCTCTGAAGGTATCTGGTGAGCAGCAGCTGTCTCCTGCAGGTTTGCTGCACAATGTGTAAGAGTAATGAAAGCACCTAGCAGGAAACAGCTGTATTCTATATTAATTGTGAGCCTTTCTGGTCATTGCAGCATAAGTGAACTCAGGGAGGGAATGTGCTATGATCTGTTTTCAAGTTGCTGAAATTCTCATTCTCATAACATTAGATGGAGGTAAGAACTAGTGAAATTTCAATTGCTATTAGAAATGCGCTATCATCTTTATGTATAGGTTGAGGAAGTCCAGTTATGTTAAAAAAGATATGGTTATCAGCTATGAGTACCTTTTTCCTTATGGTAGAAGCTTAGAACATTGATTTAATAATTTAATAATTATTATTAGGTTTAATAATTCTTTTCAATTCTTTACATGAGAAACTATTGTTCTATAGGGTTTATAAATGTATTCTTTTTCTATTAAGGGGATATCTGTTCTTTTATATAAATTTCATAATTGCCTGTGAATATTATTAGAAGATTCTTCCTAGAATTATAGCAAGAAGAATGAAATATTGGGATATGAAATCATTGAAAGTTGTTTTCCCAGCATAAAAAGTTTAAGCATGAAGTGTTAAAAGATAGTAAGATAAGAAAATTACCAACTGCTTAACAGGTAATCTAATTAAATACTTGCAAAAATTTTACAGAGAAAACATTATTGGGAGAAATTAAAGTCTACGTCCTTATAGTAGAGAATATGAACGATCTAAAATCAATGTTCTAAGCTTCTACCATGAAAAGTTAGAAAAAGAAGGACCAAAGAATCCTAAAGTAAGTAGAAGAAAAAGATGTGCAACTAATCCTAAAAAATGTTCACTGAACAGCTGCTTGTGCACCTATGCTATTTAAATGTATATTTAAATATTGAGGCTATCTGTGTATGCACATAGTAGTCACTTCCTTCTCTCTCCTTCCAAAACAAATATAGTAGTTGTGACACCCTGAGGAAATCTGCTCCAAGTCTCCCAGTCTTCATTACTTCAGGTGTGTAAATCAGAGGAGAAACAGATAATAAAGACAAGAGAGAAGGTATTGAAGCATGACTTGTCTTTCTGTTCTATGTTTATCCTTTTTAATCTGTTTCAACTGCCATGGCACGCTTAATATATTTTTCTCCAGAATGTACCTCAAGAACATTATTACACTTCTTGTGTGTGTGTACTAACACAACTGCTTAGGCTAGGTTCATATTTGCTTGTGATTTTTTTTTTTTTGAAATGGTCAATCTTTTAACTTTTATGAAATTTAGTATAATTTATAAATAAGAAATCTGTAGTGATTTATCTACGAAGAGACACCTGTTATCAGAAATTACAAGCTCTACATCCGACTAATGATTTGTCTGGAAAATTTTATTATTATATTGTCTAATGCAATGTGACAATGCAAATAAGAGGACTTTATGCACTAAAGTTTGATTTTTAATAACCAGACACATTATTTGCTGTCCAATTCAGTTTTTCAGTCTAATAAACATTTTCCTCTCCAGCAGTCTCCAAGCTAATTATCAGGAAGTGCCAGGACAGAGGTGATTAAGCAATTGTTTTCTCTCTATAAGGAATTATGATTATTTTATTTACTTTTATTAAAATATTAACAGTTCATTCTTTATGCTTTACCTCTAACTTTTCCAAGGAAGTGTATACATTACTTTTGAGATAAGGACAAAGTTACATAAAAAAGAAACAAAATGATGAAAAATTAGACTGATAAGTTCAAAACTCAATTGCTTTGGGTAGTTAGGATTCCAGAAATTCTATTTATTTCAGGAATACTTTACCAACAATAAAGACAGTGTTATTCAAAAGGTACTGGCTTATTGCTCAGTCTTGAAAGAGCATAAGAGGAAACAGGAAAACTGTTCAATCACTATATCACTAGAAAAGTGCACTTAATTTTACTTAGTAAATAAATTCACTGAAATGATTTACCATGCTGTACTGCTACATTATTAGCATCAATTCTGTGGCCATTGTAAGCCCACCAGACAGATTCAGCATCTAGAATTTTCTTCTCTATCTTAGAATTTGCAAGCACTGAAGACTTTTCATAAAAGTTATGGCTTTAACATGTAAAAGAGAATGTTTTATAAAGGCAACAAAATACTAGCATTTAACACCAAGTCTCAGATGCTTTTAGTTTTCTGAGAGATGAATTTGAAGTAGTGGAAGAAAGTTATACTGGAAAGGCAGTTGCATTTTTTATCATAGATAGGTAAACTGAAAGAAAAGTTAATGAACCCCATTGTGTGTGGCTCTAGGACACAGAGCATTTGAAGTACATTGCAAACCTCATGGCTGGTGACAGTGACGAGCAAATCTTCATTTTACAAAGTGTGGAAAGCATACATAGAATATATTGTTTTTCAGCCTACTACATAGCTAAACGATCTATAATAGATACCACAGTGGTGGATCATAAGGTAGTAATTAATGTCTATTATACCTTCTTATCTTATTATACCTGGCACGCTGTGCATGAGGTCGCAAAGAGTCAGACACGACTGAGCGACTGAACTGAACTGAACTGATACCTTCTTACAAAGGTATGCAAAGTCAGGTTTATGTAGTAGACACCAGAGTACACAATAGTGTATCTTACATTCTTACCCTCTCCAGTTCAGGCCAGCATATTCTAAAGGCCTTATCGTTTTAAATTTTTCACACATCCTAGACAATGACTATGGTATCATCTCTGGTGAACTCAAATCCTCTCCTGTGAGAGTCAATCTGATCATCTTCAGATAGAATGAGAGGAAGTAGTTCTCTCCTCAGACACAGAGAGAGGAAGTCCCAGATGCTTTGGATTATTGGTATTTTGTAAACCTGACCTACTATAACCACAGTCTTTTAGGAGCATATAATTTTGCCACAAGCAAGTTGACATAATGACCTGATTAAAACTAACTGTGAAACTTTAACTACCTATGTGTCCCAAGTAGTTAGGTTGAATGAAACTTTTTCTGTCAAGTTTTGGGCTACTTTTCCATGATCAGTCTATTTCTTATAAGATCATGCATTAGAGTAGTCACTCTATTTCTAACCCCTATTTGAAACTTCCAACCTCTAATTCCCATCCCCCTAGTTATCTGCCTCAGTCATGGCACCGATTTAATTTTCAATTTGCTGCTCTCCCTGGGTTTCTCTGCTAAGGGAATTCATTAGAAATGTAATTTGACACTTGTTTATGGGTTTTTTTCCAATCAGTCTGATGTGGCTGACAGAGGTATTTCATCTGTAGTGGCAAATCATTTGGAAAGTTGTTAAGCATCCTAAACAGACTTTTTTTTTTTTCTTGTATAGTAAAGCCATATTCCATTGGCAGGAAATCCTAATCAAATTTTCAATACCTGTTAGTTAAGGTCCTGAGACTGTATGTCTGATTTCTAGGTAGTGGGTTGATATTCCAGTGTTCATTTAATTCCATTTCATTTTTTCTTATGGAACATTACAGAGTGTGTGTTCTGGCAATTTTTAGGTGAAAAAAATCAGAGACACTGCACAAATTTTCCTTGAAGAGAACTAGATAATTTATAGAGATAAATGATGTCTGTGACAATCAAATACACTAAAATGAGTTTAGTTCAACTTGTAAGTTGTGAGTCTTAGCTAATGGAGATGACTGCAATTTGCAGAGCAATGAATACTTTTGGAATAAAGAGAGCAGATTTGAAAAAAAGTTCCATTTAAGGATTTATCTACAGCAGACTAAACGTAGAGTAAAAGCTTGAGAATTGTGGATTTTCAAGATTGCGATGTTAACTTAATAATGACAGGATCTGAGCCCTAAGTTATAGATGTGTGAATTCTGCCTTCATCAAAGTCAACAAGTAGAGTAAGCTTGAGCAGAGGAAAAAATGTGAAATATATACTTTGATTGAATATTATTCATGATATCTGCAAAACAATATCTTTTAAGTGTAATTTTATTTATATTATTCATGATCTATGTAGAATGATTTATTTCATGTGTAATTTTATCATTAGGCACTGTCCTCACAGCTAAAGCCATGGTTCTCAAGCTTTACTTTGCAACATAGCACCTGAAAGCCTTGTTAAACTATATGGAGTGGCAGTTCTCAGGTGGGGCAGATAATTTAAATTCCTAACAAGTACTTTTTTTTTTTTTTGCATGAGTTATATTCTCCACAACTCTCTGCTACTGATGCTGCTGCTAAGTCACTTCAGTCGTGTCTGACTCTGTGCAACCCCATAGCGGGCAGCCCACCAGGCTCCCCGTCTCTGAGATTCTCCAGGCAAGAACATGGAGTGGGTTGCTATTCCTTCTAAATGCATGAAAGTAAAAAGGGAAAGTGAAGTTGCTCAGTCATGTCTAACTCTTCCCGACCCCATAGACTGCAGCCCACCAGGTTCCTGCATCCATGGGATATTCCAGGCAAGAGTACTGGAGTGGGGTGCCATCGCCTTCTCCGCCACAACTCTCTCAGTTCAGTTCAGTTCAGTCGCTCAGTTGTGTCCGACTCTTTGCGACCCTATGAATCGCGGCACGCCAGGCCTCCCTGTCCATCACCAGCTCCCAGAGTTCACTCAGACTCATGTTCATCCAGTGCGTGATGCCAACCAGCCATCTCATCCTCGGTCATCCCCTTCTCCTCCTGCCCCCAGTCCTTCCCAGCATCAGAGTCTTTTCCAATGAGTCAACTCTTCGCATGTGGTGGCCTAAGTACTGGAGTTTCAGCTTTAGCATCATTCCTTCCAGAGAAATACTAGGGCTGATCTCTTTCAGAATGGACTGGTTGGATCTCCTTGCAGTCCAAGGGACTCTCAAGAGTCTTCTCCAACACCACAGTTCAAAAGCATCAATTCTTTGGTGCTCAGCCTTCTTCACAGTTCAACTCTCACATCCATACATGACCACAGGAAAAACCATAGCCTTGACCAGATGGACCTTAGTCAGCAAAGTAATGTCTCTGCTTTTGAATATGCTATCTATGTTGGTCATAACTTTTCTTCCAAGGAGTAAGCGTCTTTTAATTTCATGGCTGTAGTCACCATCTGCAGTGATTTTGGAGCCCCCAAAATAAAGGCTGACACTGTTTCCACTTTTTCCCCATCTATTTCCCATGAAGCGATGGAACCGGATGTCATGATCTTTGTTTTCTGAAAGTTGAGCTTTAAGCCAACTTTTTCACTCTCCTCTTTCACTTTCATCAAGAGGCTTTTTAGTTCCTCTTCACTTTCTGCCATAAGGGTGGTGTCATCTGAATATCTGAGGTTATTGATATTTCTCCCGGCAATCTTGATTCCAACTTGTGTTTCTT
This sequence comes from Nanger dama, assembly GCA_917880005.1. Lineage (NCBI taxonomy): Eukaryota > Metazoa > Chordata > Mammalia > Artiodactyla > Bovidae > Nanger > Nanger dama. The sequence goes on along the minus strand of CAKJTW010000020.1, from coordinate 36,521,960 downwards.
CCAGTCCAGCATTTCTCATGATGCACTCTGCATAGAAGTTAAATAAGCACGGTGACAATATACAGCCTTGATGTACTCCTTTTCCTATTTGGAACCGGTCGGTTGTTCCATGTCCAGTTCTAACTGTTGCTTCCTGACCTGCATGCAGATTTCTCAAGAGGCAGGTCAGGTGCTCTGGTATTCCCATGTCTTTCAGAATTGTCCACAGTTTATTGTGATCCACACAGTCAAAGGCTTTGGCATAGTCAATAAAACAGAAATAGATGTTTTTCTTGAACTCTCTTGCTTTTCCCATGATCCAGCAGATGTTGGCAATTTGATCTCTGGTTCCTCTGCCTTTTCTCAAACCAGCTTGAACATCAGGGAGTTCACGGTTCACGTATTGCTGAAGCCTGGCTTGGAGAATTCTGAGCATTACTTTAGTAGCATGTGAGATGAGTGCAATTGTGTGGTAGTTTGAGCATTCTTTGGCATTGCCTTTCTTTGGAATTGGAATGAAAACTGACCGTTTCCAGTCCTGTGGCCACTGCTGTGTTTTCCAAATTTGCTGGCATATTGAATGCAGCACTTTCACAGCATTATCTTTCAGGATTTGAAACAGCTCCACTGGAATTCCATCACCTCCAGTAGCTTTGTTCGTAGTGATGCTTTCTAAGGCCCACTTGACTTCACATTCCAAGATGTCTGGCTCTAGATGAGTGATCACATCATCATGATTATCTGGGTCGTGAAGATCTTTTTGTATAGTTCTTCTGTGTATTCTTGCCACCTCTTCTTAATATCTTCTGCTTCTGTTAGGTCCATACCATTTCTGTCCTTTATCGAGCCCATCTTTACATGAAATGTTCCCTTGGTATTTCTAATTTTCTTGAAGAGATCTCTAGCCTTTCCCATTCTGTTCTTTTCCTCTGTTTCTTTGCATTGATAGCTGAAGAAGGCTTTCTTATCTCTTCTTGCTATTCTTTGGAACTCTGCATTCAGATGCTTGTATCTTTCCTTTGCTCCTTTGCTTTTCACCTCTCCTCTTTTTACAGCTATTTGTAAGGCCTCCCCCAGACAGCCATTTTGATTTTTGCATTTCTTTTCCATGGGCATGGTCTTGATCCCTGTCTCCTGTACAATGTCACCAACCTCATTCCATAGTTCATCAGGCATGCTATCTATCAGATCTAGGCCCTTAAATCTATTTCTCACTTCCACTGTATAATCATAAGGGATTTGATTTAGGTCATACCTGAATGGTCTAGCGGTTTTCCCTACTTTCTTCAATTTGAGTCTGAATTTGGTAATAAGGAGTTCATGATCTGAGCCACAGTCAGCTCCTGGTCTTGTTTTTGTTGACTGTATAGAGCTTCTCCATCTTTGGCTGCAAAGACTATAATCAATCTGATTTTGGTGTTGACCATTTGGTGATGTCCATGTGTAGCGTTTTCTCTTGGGTTGTTGGAAGAGGGTGTTTGCAATGACTAGTGCATTTTCTTGGCAAAACTCTATTAGTCTTTGCCTTGCTTCATTCCACATTCCAAGGCCAAATTTGTCTGTTATTCCAGGTGTTTCTTGACTTCCTACTTTTGCATTCCAGTCTTATAATGAAAAGGACATCTTTTGGGGGTGATAGTTCTAAAAGGTCTTGTAGGTCTTCATAGAACCGTTCAACTTCAGCTTCTTCAGCATTACTGGTTGGGGCATAGACTTGGATAACTGTGATATTGAATGGTTTGCCTTGGAGACAAACAGAGATCATTCTGTCGTTTTTGAGATCGCATCCAAGCACTGCATTTCGGACTCTTGTTGACCATGATGGCTACTCCATTTCTTCTGAGGGATTCCTGCCTGCAGTAGTAGATATAATAGTCATCTGAGTTAAATTCACCCATTCCAGTCCATTTTAGTTCGCTGATTCCTAGAATGTCAATGTTCACCCTTGCCATATCTTGTTTGACCACTTCCAATTTGCCTTGATTCATGGATCTGACATTCTAGGTTCCTATGCAATATTGCCCTTTATAGCATCTGATCTTGCTTCTATCACCAGTCATATCCACAACTGGGTATTGTTTCTGCTTTGGCTCCATCCCTTCATTCTTTCTGGAGTTATTTCTCCACTGACCTCCAATGGCATATTGGGCACCTAATGACCTGGGAGTTCCTCTTTTGATATCCTGTCATTTTGCCTTTTCATACTGTTCATGGGGTTCTGAAGGCAAGAATACTGAAGTGGCTGCCATTCCGTTCTCCAGTGGACCACATTCTGTCAGACCTCTCCAGCATGACCCGCCCATCTTGGGTTGCTCCGCATGGCATGGCTTGGTTTCATTGAGTTAGACAAAGCTGTGGTTCTACTGTGATTAGATTGACTAGTTTTCTGTGAGTATGGTTTCAGTGTGTCTTCCTTCTGATGCCCTCTTGCAACACTTACCATCTTACTTGGGTTTCTCTTACCTTGGGCGTGGGATATCTCTTCATGGCTGCTCCAACAAAGAGCAGCTGCAGCTCCTACCTTGGATGAGGGGTATCTCCTTACCGCCTCTGTTCCTGACCTTCAGTCCTATATTATTCCAATCCCCAACTTTTGAGAACGTTTGCTAGGATTTTTCAGTCATATGGAAAATTCATAAAATAACATTTATTCATTTAACAAATATTATTTATTCAGTTTCCTAACATGTACCGAACATCATTTAGGCACTAAAGTATGTTCTGGGAAAGACAGATAAAGTATCTACATTTCCTGATTATCATGTATGGATGTGAGAGTTGGACTGTGAAGAAGGCTGAGCGCCGAAGAATTGATGCTTTTGAACTGTGGTGTTGGAGAAGACTCTTGGGAGTCCCTTGGACTGTAAGGAGATCCAACCAGTCCATTCTAAAGGAGATCAGCCCTGGGATTTCTTTGGAAGGAATGATGCTAAAGCTGAAACTCCAGTACTTTGGCCAATGTGGGGCCCTAAATGGGAAACCTCAGAAAAAAAAAGGGGGCTAGCTTTACGGTTGGAAACTAAGATGGCGCCTGGCGGAAGTGATAGGGGGTGGGGTCTATGTTGTTTGTCAAAGTTTTTGATTGGCTCTCTTGATTTCCCTGCACGTGGATAAAGGTGATCACCATAGAAGGCACATGACGATTTGACCTTTAACGTGATTGGTGCAAATATGGAAAGTCCCTCCTCACTGCCCCCCCTCCCCCAGCTTGCCTATATAAGCTGGGAGTTTGCAGCAATAAAGTGGAACTGCTTCGACAGAACTCCTGTCACGTCTGATTGTCTCTCGCTAGCAGAGGGGCTGGGTTGGCAGACAGCAGGCTCACCTCTCCTCGGGACCCCTCGGCTTTGCTGAGGGAAGTTCTACTGCCTCTCTCTTTCTGCTGAGCACCCCCGCAGACCACCTCATGTGAAGAGTTGACTTTGGAAAAGACTCTGATGCTAGGAGGGGCTGGAGGCAGAAGGAGAAGGTGATGAACAAGAATGAGATGTCTGGATGGCATCACTGACTTGATGGTCATTGAATCTGAGTGAACTCCTGGAGTTGGTGATGGACAGGGAGGCCTGGTGTGTTGTGGTTCATGGGGTCGCAAAGAGTCAGACACGACTGAGCGACTGAACTGAACTGAACTGAATGGTAAACAAGAAACAAACAAGTGAGTAAACAAAAAAATTTAAGTACAGAGTGTGTTGAAACAGGGTAATGGAAATCAGGGAGATGAAGTGATAGGTATGGAATGTGGTATTTTAGAAGGTGATATTTTAAACTAACACTGAACTATAAGAACACAACTTCTTGTTTGGAATTTTAAAAACACTCAAAAAGTTCTGGTTAGGCTTCTATTGGAAACATGTCTATTTAAAATTCTCTAAATTTCTCAATTGTTCAGTCTTTACACTTTCTTCTTTACCCTTTCCAAATGGCTTCCTGTTGCATTTTGTTAAGAATAAAAGACCTCCTCAGATACACAATCTTACTGGAAGTCCTCTGTACGTTTTTCATTTGTATCTGCTACATGGAAAAGATGATTTTTATCTTTGCTTATTGACTTCTGCTTTCCTCCCATCAGAGTGGGAGGATAAGCTACCTTCCTTTCCATAGCTCAGCCAGCCAAATATTCCTGCCTCTTAAAATACTACACCTCAAGTTTCTCTCTGAATTGTTTCCTTTTCATTCTCTCTCCTGTTTAGAAACACACTTAATCTCCTGTATCTTCTTATCTACCCATCATCTTGATCCATCTTTCCCTTGAACTTGCCACATTTGGTTACCATTTTATCACTCCTTTCCCTAAAACATTTAAAAAATGAAGGAATGGAAAGTGAAAATTTGGGAGTCAACAAGACTAGTGTTTAGAATGCTACTTCTGGGACATGCTGCTGCTAAGTCGCTTCAGTCGTGTCCGACTCTGTGTGACCCCATAGACGGCAGCCCACCCCGTCCCTGGGATTCTCCAGGCAAGAATACTGGAGTGGGTTGCCATTTCCTTCTCCAATGCATGAAAGTGAAAAGTGAAAGTGAAGTCGCTCAGTGGTGCCCGACTCTTAGTGACCCCGTGGACTGCAGCCTACCAGGCTCCTCAGTCCATGGGATTTTCCAGACAAGAGTACTGGAGTGGGTTGCCATGCCCTGTAGCAATTAAGGTAAGTTTCTAGATTAAATTTCCTAAAACACAGAAATGATATTTCTATTATTTTCATTTGTATCACACCATTTACTATAACAAATGTCCAGTGCCCTTAGTTTCAACCTTTGCTGTCTGATATCTAATTTTTTTTAAATTTTACATCTTTTTTTTTACATCTTTTGTTTTCTCATTCTCAAAAACTGTGATGATCAACTCACTATTCACTTCTATTTTATATTCTTATATTTCTCTGTCTTAGTTTATACACAATTATTCTTTATCCCAAGAATGTCTTTCCCATTAAATTCTAGTAGAACAAATTCTATCCAGTTTGTTGCAAGCAGAGCATCAACTTTCCCTAAATTCCATTTCAGTCTTTCATCTGAAATTATGTACACTTATGTGTTTTGATATTGGTAGTACTTATTTTGTAACTCCTTTTTGACTATCACCTTCTACCTTTCACATATTTGTGTGGTTATTATAGTTGACCAACATGAGTGAAGATTCCTAGAGGAAAGAGTAACTAATTCATCTTTATCATCTTCCAAATACCTAGTACAATGCCTACCATCTTCGAAGTGTAGGCCCTGGACTAAGAGCATCAGCATCACTTGGTCCTGGTTAGAAAAGCACTGCGGAGAAGGCGATAGCGCCCCACTCCAGTACTGTTGCCTGGAAAATCCCATGGACGCAGGAGCCTGGTGGGCTCAGTCCACAGGGTCGCTAAGAGTCGGAAACGACTGAGCGACTTCACTTTCACTTTTACTTTCATGCATTGGAGAAGGAAATGGCAACCCACTCCAGTGTTCTTGCCTGGAGAATCCTAGGGACAGGGAGCCTGGTGGGCTGCCGTCTATGGAGTCGCACAAAGTCAGACACGAAAGCGACTTAGCAGCAGAAAGGCAGAGTCAGAAACTCTGGGGGTGGGGCCTAAACTTGCATTTTAACAAGCTGTCCAGCTGATTCCGATACTGGCAAAATTTGGGACCCAAGCTTGTACACATTCGGCAAATACTTGTTGAATGGACGAATGGGTAAACAAAAGAATAAATATAGTTGATTTTTAAATAAAATATATGACTGTTTTATTTCTGCTGGGAAAATGCATACTGTTGAGATCTGGACATTAAATTATGAAACATCTTTTGAGTTTAGAACAAATCTGATGTGCTATACTTCTTAGCAACGTTTTTTTTTTAAATGCTGCTTTCCTCAATTCTTTCTCTTAATTCATACATTACTTATACACCTGAATGTGTGACTGCTCAAACTTTTGCAAATGTTTACAAGTAAGTCACTGATTTTAATCTGCTGGTGAGATAAAGATATCCATAATAGTCTCTTGAATTTTTTCAATAAAACAGAGCATTTATAGTGCTTTGTGAAGTGATTGTCATATGACTCACGTGAGGCTCTTGTTAAAATGAAAGTTTGATTAAGTGCAGATCCAGGATGGTGTCTGAGACTTACTTGAAAGTCTCGTCCTGCTTCTTGGTTCAGGGACCATCTTATGTGGAGAATCATAATAGTGTCGTGTGGTTTCCAATCTAGCATGCCAATTAAAATCACTCTGTAGATGAGGAAGGGGCTTGAGGTTTGGGGCAGATTATTTATTCCCTGGGAACCTCACTTTCTTCATCTGTGAACTAGAAATAACCTCTAGTATGATGCCTGACACACAGTAGGTACTCAATAAAAAGCAAATATTATTATTCAAATAAAAATAATGACAAAATTTTAAAGGAGTATCAAAATCTTATGGCTCCATCTGGTAGTCTACAGATTGGTATGCAACTGGTTAACTCTATTCCTGATGTGCTCACTCTGGAATGTAAGGGCAATAAAATTGATTTCTGCTGTCAACAGTTTTATAGCTTCTGCAATTTCAGCTTGAGTATCTGCCATTGACCTGCAGCAGCTGAAATCACAGGTGCAACTTCCTGAAACCTGAGCCCTTCTTCTGACACTTCCCTAGTTATCAGTTATTCCTGACAAGGAAAGCTGTAACCCATTGAAAGAAAACATTTGATTTTTATTATATATAAAAGAATATATTTTATTTTATTTTTTTATTTATTTCTTTTCTTACTGAGATATATCTTGTTGCACATTAATGTCAGTAACTGAGATTTAAGCAAGTCTATTGTTAGATTTTTCATCAATATCATACATTAGTTGAATTTGGTGAATTTGGTGTACATATACATACCAGTTAGCATACTATTGAAAAACAAGTTATTTAAATTATGTAGCTTATTAAGGCAGACTTTCTTTTCAGTTTATAAAATCAAAAGCAATAAATCCAAGAGACTATTTTATTGTTCACTGCAGGAGAGTTACCACTCAAAAAGACAAATTTCTGAGTGACTGTCAAATTAGATCATATGCTAAGGAGCTCTTTTGGAACTTCTTTTGGGAATTATGGATACTTAAATATAACAGATAAATACTCAGTTTAAACTACAGTGACTCATCAGAAAAAAATATGCTTCAGATCCAAGAAAAGTAGATTTGTCCCCAAAGACTACTTTAAAAGACATTGTATAAATATTTAAGGAAAGATGCATCATCTAATGTCATTATATTCCCTTATGAAAACTGGGAAAGAATAGGAAAGCAAATATAGATCTCTGGATTTGGGGTGGGAGTAAGATTTAGAAACATGTTTAAAAAGATTTTTCAACTTGATACTTACAGTCCAAAATCTACCAATTATTGTGGAATACCTTGGCTGTGTTGAATTTTCCAGATTTTTATTGTGAGATTTAAGTTTTTTAAATTAAAATATTATCAGTAATTAAATCCTGGTGTTAGGTTTAATTAAAACATGTTCTGATAAGCATTTGGCTGAAGTTCAGCAACATTTCATAACAGTCAGTAACTACCATATCTAGATTAAATAGAGTTAATTTATCACATTGATGGCAGATGAATTATTACCTTCAGAGGGTAGGTCAGCAGATAATAGTTTTCAGATAGTAGGACAATTGGTCACATAAAAAAAATAGAGCACTTTTCAACATTTTGCATAACTTACTGAAATGGAAAAAGTAATATCAAGTAAGATAATTTTATTTTCACTTTTAATGGTTTCAGTTGACTTTAGGGACATGATTAAAACAGGAGTTCAAAGTTTTTCTTTCATCACTGCCTCTCCTTTACACTGTGTTACTCATATTGAGAATATTTTTATTCTTTAGTTTTCCTTTCTTCTAAACATGTTTTTGAATTAATTCTTTCTGAAAGGGAATACATTTAAAAAAACAATTAAGTTGTGAACGCCAATTATGTTTCTCTAAGATAAAGATCACTTGATTTTCACCTGTAAAAAAATTTATTCCATATTATTCCCTCGCTTTAAAAATTCTCTTCCTCTCTCACCCAATCTCTCTCTCTCTCCTCAATTGGATTTCTCTGTCATATATTTCCTATTTAGTTGAAGTGTGACCTGTTTAAGGGAAAGAGTATTGGGCCTTGATGTGAAACAAATTTTAATAGTATCACAGAGTCCACTGTCAATTTATGGGACAGTATTTGAAACACTGGGACTTCTTTTAGCTCTCTGCCACCCATGAGTGAGCCCACCAGCATTTAATGGGGCAAATTTAGCTTAGCCCGGTTAGGTTCTGCACCTACATTCCCCTGAAGCTACAACCGGGAAGTTTCAAGCCCATGCTCTTGACTATGAATGTTGCTGTCAGAGACAAAGGTGGGTTCAGAAACTTACAGAATTTTGAAGGCCTCTTTTAAGGAAAAAGAATACAATTTACTTTTTCAAAAATATTACAGAAAACATTTGACTATGGGAACAAACTACTAGGGCCTCTTGTAAGGGACTGATGCTAAAGAGCTTTTTGTAGGAAGTGGGTAGGACATACAAAAATTCCTGATTCCGTAGAAAAATAATTCCTGATTCAGAGAGAAAAATCCAAATGTTTTCTGATGGTCATAGTTAGCCAGCCTGATTCCATAAATGTATTTTATGGATAGATATTTACTTATTCATCCATTAGTTCAATGTTCTGTCAATGAGCAGGCAAATGCCTCTCTAAGATTAGGTTGAATTATTTTGCAGTTTTCACAAGCGGTTGCAATAGTCCCCTTTGAAAATGCTCAGCAAATGCCAGTACGAAGGCATATGACCAGTTGATTTTGCTTTTCCTTTTTTTCTTATTTCATATAACCACATTTGTTAGTTCTCAAAATATACTTTCAGCAGTATTAAGACAAGCTAAAAGGTTTAAAGTAAGGGCAGAGGAATATCTACATTCCAACTCTTAGTTTACCAAGATGCTATCGCATTGGATTAGAGGATCACTTTATATGGGTACATCTTAACTATTTACATCTGCAGTGATTTTATTTCCAAATAAGGTCACATCTGAGGGTACTGGAGCTTAGGACTTCAAGATATAGATTGGGAAAAGGGGGCATAACTCAAACTATAAAAGTAAGACATGCTTTTTGTAAGCTTTACTTATTTAATCTCTTCCACTTAAGCACACTGACTGATTTTGTAGATCTAATGAAAAGATGATTTAGATAGTCTATTTATAGGATAGATGGTTTAAACATTAGAAGTTAATCGTCTTACCGTTCTGGGGATTGGAGGTCTAGGATCAAGGTGCTGGCGGGACTGGTTTCCTCTGAGGCATCCCTGCTGGACTTAGAGATAGGCCCTGCAGCTGCTCGGTCCTCCCGTGTGGGCTTTCTGTGTGCACAAATCCCGGTACGTCCTTCACTTACAAGGACATCAGTCATATTGGGTCAGAGCCACTCCTATGGTCTCATTTAACCTAATTACCTCTTTAAATGTTCTATCAATGAATAAAATTACAGTCTAAGGTACCGAGTGTTAGGACTCCTAGGGGCACAAAACTGAGACCATAACAGATGGCCTACCATGTTTTTTTTTTTTTTCCCTATTAAAACCTGCTCCTTGCCAGTGAAAATTTAATTTGGGTGTTATTTCAGTTAATATTCCACAATGTCAATTGTATTAGTTACACTAGGCATAAAGCAGTCTTCTTGCGTACCTTTAGTGTACAAAGTTTACTGATTAATACAAGGCATACAAAGATGAGATACATGATAATCTTTGACCTTAAAGATTTTTCTAATGAAGTTAGGGAGAAAAAGGGAAAAGAAAACTGAATGAGACTGTTGAGTGAATAGGTTTTTCCTTCCCCCAGTGGGGTAGGGAGTGGCATTGCTACTGACAGTGGCTGAGATAGATGTCAGGGCTGGAGGCACAGAAAACTTTAAGGAAACGGGAGCTCCTAAGAGCATCTTGATGTCAGTGTATGCCAGAACCAACACAGTACTGTGAAGTAGAATAAAGTAAAAAAAAAAATGAAAAAAAGGTAAGTGCATCTTGAAAGATATGTAGGGTTTAAATAGGTAAAAATTATGTCTCAATGAAGCTGAATATATTAATACCCTCAGTATGAAAAACAAAGCTAAAATTCTGTCTGTGATACCAACAGACCATGAAATAACTGTAAATGTTTCAATAAAAAGTCTATATAGTTGCTTATTTGTGTATCATTATGTGAACATTGGGATCTATTGGATCAATTAATCGTAAAGGAAATCAGTCCAGAATATTCATCGGAAGGACTGATGCTGAAGCTGAAACTCCAATACTTTGGCCACCTGATGTGAAGAACTGACACACTGGAAAAGACCCTGATGCTGGGAAAGATTGAAGGTGGGAGGAGAAGGGGGACGACATGGTTGAGATGAGATGAGATGGTTGGATGGCATCACTGACTCAATGGACTTGAGTTTGAGCAAGTTCTGGGAGCTGGTTATGGACAGGGAAGCCTGGTGTGCTGCAATCCATGGGGTCCCAAAGAGTTGGACACAACTGAGCAACTGAACTGAAGCAATAATAACAGGAAATGTTTACTGAAAAAAAATTACAGTTTCTAACACTGTTCTGAGCACTTTATAGTTTTCACGTAGTTAGCTTTTACAATTATTTTATCAAGTAGTAGTTATGATTATCCCCATTTTGCAGAATGTACAAACACATACACACACACACACACCTACAGACACACAGTTTCTTTTGTGTCATAGTGAACACGTTTCTGTATACACAGTGGTATTTGTAGCTTAACAGGTTGGATAAATAATTTTTAACTGATTTATGAAGAAAATAAATGGTTGTCTCTGGACTGCAACCAAGATATTTACACTGCTATTTTGTCATAGATTTAAGTATGATCACAATAACTTTTCTTTTCTTTGGATCTTTATTTACCTTTTCTTAAGTAGGAAGCATTATAATGTGATGTTATTACTAATTATGGTGGTAGTTAGTCTACTGGACGGGGGGATACTAATCCATTGCATGAGTAAATTTGTTCTATAATGTGTTCTAGTTGCAACAGGATGTTCTTTGTTCCTTAACCTAAACACTTTGCTGCTTTCAGAATGTTTTCTTAGGTGTTTGCCTACATATGGAACACTCTTTCTCAAATCTGACTATTACTTTTACCACTGTTGCAAACATAATTGTCCGATAGCCGTCGTGAATATGCCAGGCACTGTCTGAAAAACCACTGGGCTAGGCAGTGAGCTAAGCATTCCACGGATCTTATTCAATCCTAAGAATAAGTCTATAATGTAGATATCATCTTCATTTCACAAAACTAAAGCTTTAAACACCATGCATACTATTTAAACGATCAAAACCTCCATTGAGTACCCACTTTCCCCATGAAACTTTCTAAATTCTTTCTTTTTTATGCTTTCATAATCCTTTGATCACAATATTTAAAATCAGATTCACATTTCACTTGTTATTCATGGAATGCCTTGACATATATAATTCCCCAACAACATTTGGGAATAATCAAGAAGAATATTGGATAAAAGATTATGCCCTGCTCGTTATAAAAATGTTTGTATTTTAACTATTTTGCTTAGCTATCTTGGTAACAATGTAGTACCAGAGAAGGACAAATAAAAGGAACTGGAGTGGAAAAGTTGCTATATACTTATAGATAAATGATAAAGGATCTTCAGATTAGAATGAGAATGATGAAAGCTTTATTAAAAACAAAAGTCCTCTAAGAATAAATCTAATCTCTAAAGAGTAGAGTGAATATGCCTTTCCAAGTCAAGCCAACTAAAATGGAAATACTAATTTGTGGAATAGGTTAATTAGTTTCTGGTTTTCCTAAAAAATTAAATAAGGGGAATAATAAATAGAATTTAAAAGAATATCAATCAAAAGAAGTTGGGATATGTGTAATCCAAAATGTTGACTTCAGAAAGGAAAATTAGCCAGTAGTCTGTTTCCAAGAGTGTTCATAGTTGTAGCAAGAATATTTTCAAATATCTCTCAGTTGTGAGAGGTAAGGATGCAAATAATGCAGAATAAAAGGACAAATCCTGCTTTCAAAGAAAAAAATACTCTAAGGTAGATATATCTAATTACCTCTATCTCTGATTAATATGAGATCAAATCTGTATGACAATATCTATGTTTTATAAGGAAATTATATTTATTATTTTTCTAAAAAATACTGAAAAATTAGAACACAGTTTACTCTAGTAGTGTTATTTTAATTGCTTATTTTTGACATCTTTTGAATGTATTCCTGCTGTTCTTCAGAATATTGTTTTTCACTCATATTATTATATTCATTATTATTCTTAAATATTTTGTTTAGCATCTCATAACTATAACTATTTAAATGTTTAAACACAATAAATTTTACTTTCATCTTTTTAATGATCACTTTAAATTTTTTTCCTCTTTCTCCAAAAAATACTTAATAGTTTAGTGTTCTAACTTTTCCTCAGCAACATAATTCTTAATTCCATAGTCATTTGTTGAAGTTCTAATTTTAGCAAGTTTTCATTAGATTGTTACTGTAGTTGTCATCAGAAAAACTTCCATTAGCATTTTATTTGTCTTTTCTTTCTCTTCAGCATTGAATATGTTTAGCCTCTCTCTTCCGTATTCTTTGAATGCCATTGGGCTCCTTTTCTGTTTTATTTTGTAATATTCAAATATGTTTGTGGGAGCAGGATACAGTTGATAAATGTTTTGTAAGTACATTTTAACTTTTGGAAATGTTAAGAGTTTGTCTCATTATAATCATGTAGCAGCATATTTATTTTAAAATATGCTATATTTACACTCTGAGGTGCATATTACATACAAATTTGAAGATTAAATGATTATTTAGAATGAAATATAAATGTTATAAGCATGTCCTGGATAGAATTATTTTAACATTTTATACTTAATATTCAATATTTACTCATGGTATTTTCTAGCCCATTGATTAACTGTTGTCACAAGTCACCTTCTATTAGTAATTATTTGGTTACTGTAAATGTGTACTATTTCCCCCAGTGGGTGTCAACTTTCTTGAGAATAGGTATGTTTATATGTCTTTTTATTCTCCACAGGGCATAGTAAAGAACTTGCAAATAGTAGGTGTTAATAACTATCAATTATTTGATTACATTTTTGTGAAGACCATGTTCATTGTATTGATGGACATTGCTAAAAAATTGGTTGTTCCCTAGCTAGCTAGACAAGTAAGGCCTTCTATGTTCTTTTTTCATATGACTGGCCTCCTGGATTTTTTTCTGTGATGGGAGTGAATTAGAAGGTACGGAAAAGCAGTCAGTCTGACTTTGAGGCCAACCTATAGCCACTCTGATGAGGCAGAGAGCAAAATGAAACCTGTCCAGCCTCTTTCTTCATAGTCTGCCAACTACTCACTTCACAGCAATGACATATTGGGAAAATGGAAAGCATTTTTTGCTTGTGGACATTGAATGACAAACTATGACATGTTTGTGTGAAGAAGATGCTACCTCCGCATCAATAGTTTTGCAACTGTTAACTTGTAAGCTACATCTCCAATTTATCTGGCTTTCTTATAATAAAGAGTAGAGGCGGTGGTGGTGGTGTAGTCACTAAGAGATGTCTGATTCTTGCGACCCCATGTATTGTAGCCTGCCAGGCTCCTCTGTCCATGGGATTTCCCAGGCAAGAATACTGGAGGAGTAGGCTTTTCTAAAAACATCCTGTAAAAACTCAGTGAGATTCTAGCATCCAAAACAATACATGACTCATTCTATGCCTTGCCAAGTCCTCAATGTATGGCATAGCTCCATCAATAAGGTAGTCTTTTGTGTGTTATACAGTGCTCTCAAATGATTACTTCCTTTCCTGTTTAATTTTTTGAGAGTCAAGGTTTGAGAGAATTCAATCAATTATTACTTCATGCAGAAATCCTCCTTTTAATTGCAGCTACTCCTGGAAAAGATAGCATGGTAAACTCATAACATCAAACATACTGAAATAGAGGGAGAGAAAACAAAAACATAAGGAGCAAAATTCAAACACCTTTTACAGAATTTTGCTTCAAGGCCAGACCCATCCAGATTAAAAGAAATCCTTCTGCTCATACACAACTGAGAGTTCTTTTTCACTTCCAGCTTTCATCATGCTCTTTGCATTGTTTGGATGCTTTCCCAGCCATTCCAACCTCATTTATCAAGTTAATTTCTACATAGCCATCAACTCGCAGCCAGAATAGTACTTCTTGAGCACCAGCCTTCCTCACCTTAGGCCTCTGCTATTCTTTTTCACTGTACTCTGTAACTTTCCACTGTCTTTGTGCATTCTGTAAAAATTTGAGGTCAGGATCATGTCTGTCTTGACTATTATGGTAATTCCTGCTCTGGCACGGTAACTGACAAAGCAGGGATAACACTAGGAAGGGTATAATGATTTGACATTGAATTCTATTTATTCTTGTGAAACCAGGTCAATCCACCCATATAATCACATTGCCAATCACAATTGGCACAATTTTAGATTTTAGGCTAACCCTCTTGAACTTACTGTTGCTCATTTTCCCCAAGAGATACCAGGGTCATTACTTTATTCACTTACTCTCTTCAAATGATTACTTCCTTTCCTGTTTTAATTTTTTAAGAGTCTGGGTTTGAAAGAATTCAATCAATTGTTGCTTGTCACAGGTTTCTAGTTTTTCTCTGTATGATGATAGTATAGAATGTATAGACACTCACAGAGGATATTATAATGATGCCCAAGCAAAGTCTGATTCACTAGAGTAAAACCTTGCTAATCCCCACATCGCAGGTAAACATCAAAGTGGTTTTCCTAATGTTGGGCATGTACTTGAAAGTGAAAATGTTAGTCGCTCAGCTGTGTTCAGCTCTTTGCCACCCCTGGTCTGTAACCCACCAGGCTCTTCTGTCTATGGAATTCTCCAGGCAAGAATACCAGAGTGCTTGCCATCTCCAGGGGATCTTCCTGACCCAGGGATCCAACCCAGGTCTCTTGCATTATGGACAGACTCTTTAACCCTTTGAACCACCAAGAAAGTTCAGAGCAGGTACGGAAACAGATCTTTTTGTTTGGGGCACAGTTTCCAGAAAGGTGCAGATAGATTGAATGTGTATCCCTGTCTTCACTGCAGCATTTCTGTTTGGAAAAAAAAAAAAAAAGCATGAGGAGTTTCAGATAGCTGCAGGATACAACAGGTTGCTGTATTTTCTTTGAGATGTTCTCTCCTTCCCTACCATAGCCTCAGGGAAGGTAGCCAGCCAGATTTTCTGTGCATTTACTGATAAATATATGGATTCTTAACCTACATTATTAAACACTTCAACCTACTTCAGGATTTAGATCCAAAGATGTATGATGAGAAAACAAAGATGACAAGAAAGAAATGAATATCAACCACAATTAATGAATATAGTTGTGATTGATCCTTTAGTTATTTAAGGCAGGATTTATAATGATCTGAATAAAATTATCTCAGATGTTATGTTACTTAAACCATTGTCTTCTTTTGGCTTTTTTTTTTAATGAAACATCTTATGACTAGATTCACGCAGAATATGAAACAAAACAACAAAACCTATAGTTTCAGTTCAGTTCAATTCAGTTCAGTCACTCAAACACTCAGACACTCAGTCGTGTCTGACTCTTTGCGACCCCATGAATCACAGCACACCAGGCCTCCCTGTCCATCACCAACTCCCAGAGTTCGCTCAGACTCACGTCCATCGAGTCCGTGATGCCATCCAGCCATCTCATCCTGTTGTCCCCTTCTCCTCCTGCCCCCAGTCCCTCCCAGCATCAGAGTCTTTTCCAATGAGTCAACTCTTTGCATGAGGTGGCCAAAGTACTGGAGTTTCAGCTTTAGCATCATTCCTTCCAAGAAATCCCAGGGCTGATCTCCTTAGAATGGATTGGTTGGATCTCCTTGCAGTCCAAGGGACTCTCAAGAGTCTTCTCCAACACCACAGTTCAAAAGCATCAGTTCTTAGGCGCTAACCCTTCACAGTCCAACTCTCACATCCATACATGACTACTGGAAAAACCATAGCCTTGACTAGATGGCAAAGTAAAGTCTCTGCTTTTGAATATGCTATCTAAGTTGGTCATAACTTTTCTTCCAAGGAGTAAGCGTCTTTTAATTTCATGGCTACAGTCATCATCTGCAGTGATTTTGGAGCTCAAAAAATAAAGTCTGACATTGTTTCCACTGTTTCCCCATCTATTTCCCATGAACTGATGGGACCAGATGCCATGATCTTCGTTTTCTGAATGTTGATCTTTAAGCCAACTTTTTCACTCTCCTCTTTCACTTTCATCAAGAGGCTTTTTAGTTCCTCTTCACTTTCTGCCATAAGGGTGGTGTCATCTGCATATCTGAGGTTATTGATATCTCTCCTGGCAATCTTGATTCCAGCTTGTATTTCTTCCAGTCCAGCGTTTCTCATGATGTCCTCTGCATAGAAGTTAAATAAGCAGGGTGACAATATACAGCCTTGATGTACTCCTTTTCCTATTTGGAACCAGTCTGTGGTTCCATGTCCAGTTCTAACTGTTGCTTCCTGACCTGCATACAGATTTCTCAAGAGGCAGGTCAGGTGGTCTGGTATTCCCATCTCTTTCAGAATTTTCCACAGTTTATTGTGATCCACACAGTCAAAGGCTTTGGCATAGTCAATAAAGCAGAAATAGATGTTTTTCTTGAACTCTCTTGCTTTTTCCATGATCCGGCGGATGTTGGCAATTTGATCTCTGGTTCCTCTGCGTTTTCGAAAACTGGCTTGAAGATAGCTTCAGTACCTGAACCAAATATTAAATCCTCAAAGAGGGAAATACTGCTCATAGAGAAGTCTAACATAAATTTGAGGGCAGGTTGTTGGAGCACTGCTGTCACAACGGTCTGCTCACTACTGTCCATGGAGCCACTTCCATTAAAAATAATTATCTGTCCATGGAGGTGCAACATCCAAACAGGTTATACACACTTTTATGTGATGTGGACAGATTTTAGAATTATTTATCTTGACTCTTTTTAGCCTCAAATACTGGTTAGCTACTTAGATATTATGTCTGGATATTTAAGATAAGAGTATTCTAAATTAGATATCTTTTATATCCTTTTTAATTATCTAAAATTATAATCAACTTTATGAAAATGTAACAGCTAGGCCCCAAAATAAAGTAACATTTCTGAGGTGGGCAAGATAGATTATTTGATTAATGTTCTGTTTTCCTTGGGTTTGTGTATGCATGCTCAGTTAAACAGTCGTGTCAACTCTTTGTGATCCCATGGACTGTAGCCCACCAGTCTTCTCTGTCCATGGCATTTCCCAGCCAAGAATGCTGGAGTGGGGGCCATTTCTTCCTCCAGAAGCTCTTCCCCACCCAGATATTGACTCTGTGTCTTCTGTGTCTCCTTCATTGGCAGGTGGATGCTTTACTACTGAGCCACCTGTGAAGCCCTTTATTTGGATATAGCAATATTTAAATATAACAAATAGCCTGTCATGTTTTCAAATGTGTGTGTGTATAGTTTGTATTTTCCTGTTTACTTGTAACTATATGATGTTATATAATGTTTCCTTATATGATGTCTGAATCTTTTTGACCGTGATAGAATATCAGTAAAAATTTAATTACATCATTGCAAATGGTGCCAGTTGACTCAAACCATTATATGTTCAGTTTGCTTCATGACAGTAGAAAAACAAAAGATACATGGTAATAATAGCTAAAAATTCCATCCTATACATGTTTTTGTCATTTTCTTGGGGCCTACAGATTGGCATATGACTTCCCAATTCCTAATGTCATGTTCAATCTTTAAACACTTAGTACTTTAATTTGCCTGCAGAAATCCACACTTGAGGCTCAACATCTCAGTTCTCCAGCCTCTATCATGTTTTACTGACAATCAAAAGACAAATCAACACAAATGATAACTTTTGGTATCAAGTGACAGGATACACCTAGGGATATGGTGGACACAATAGGAAAAAATAGAAGTTTGCACAATTTCTTTCAATAGAAAGTCCAAACGAATTTTAGCTACTGCTAGAAATTGAGGGGATCCTTTTTTAACATGGATCTTATCCCTAGGAGGCAGGATCTTGTATTAATGAAAACTGGTTTCTTTGCCATTTCAAGACAGTTAAAGCCAATTTCATAAGGAGTGTATTTTGTATATAGGACAATCTTTAAGTGCAGAGAAAAGATAGATCTTAGATTAGTTTCAAGTACATAACTTAGATTTTTCTAGTTAGGATAAAACACATAAGTGAATTTTTGTTAAGCTATTTGAAGTTTAGTTTTAAAACTCCCTCTTTGCTAAGATTATTTTATTTATTGTTTGGTGCTAAATAATCATTTAAAAAGAATTCAAAGTGAGAGCAATGCTTCTCTTCTAGTCATAGTATAGTTACTCTTAGCATCTACCTACCACACATGTGAATTATACCTAAGAAAGAAAGAGTACAACAAGGGAGATTTCAGACTTGATTTATTTCTTCATGGAACTTATCATTAACAAATAATCTCTCACGTCCACACATGAACATACCACTGTGCTAAATGCTATGAAGGAAAAGTAGATGGTGCTATCAGAACGTATCATAAAGAAAACCTGTCTAATCTGGGCAGGGGTAGCTAGGATAAATGATATTTTAACTCAATAAAAAAGTGATGTTTAAATAGGACTCTGGAGAATGTGGCAAAAGGTGGGAAGAATTTTCATGTGGTGGGTACACTGAACAGATCTTGAGCAGAAATGAAAAACAAAGATGGGTGTGTGGATCACTGAGATGGTCTGGGAAGCCAGTGGGTGACCAGATAGATCCTGGAGAGCCCAGGAGGCCTTGTTAACTATTTGAGACTTTGCCTATAGCTGTGGATGCCAGTGAACAGAAGAGTTAAATGACAAATATGCACCCTTAAAAGAAAATAACTTACTTGGAAAAACAGTTGATAAAAATCTATGCTTGCTCTTCTTTTTATTTTTACTTTTAAATTTATATATTTGAAGCATAATTGCTTTATAGAATTGTATTAGTTTCTGACAAACATCAATTTAAAAATTGTATAATTAATTTACACTGATTCAGGTGTACAGCAAAATGATTCAGTTATATATAAAGATATAAATATATATGGCTTCCCTGGTGACTCAGATGCTAAGGAGCCTGCCTGCAATGCAGGAGACCCGGGTCCAATCCCTGGGTTGAGAACATACCCTGGAGAAGGAAACGGAAACCCACTCCAGTATTCTTGTCAGGAAAATTCCACGGACAGAGGAGCCTGGCAGGCTACAGTCCATGGAGTGGCAAAGAGTGTCACACAACTGCGTGGCTAACACTTTCACTTTCATGTATATATTCTTCTTAGATTCTTGTCCATTATAGGTTATTACAAGATATTGACCATAGTTTCCGATGGTATACAGGTGGTCCTTGTTGTTTATTTTATATATAGTAGTGTGTATTTGTTAATCCCCAATTCCCAATTTATCCCTCCTCCCCTTTACCATTTGATAATAACTTTGTTTTCTACATCTGTGTGACTATAATTCAGCCTTCTACATGATTGATTTTTATGCAAAAGCTGTTAAAAACTTGATTACTGGTACCTACAATCTCAGAGAGGCCAAGATTCTATTGGGCTATGGAGAGTGATAAACTGAATCCTAAAAGCTCATGGGCCATTTGTTTGCAAACCAAACAAGGTGCAAAGATTGTGGTTATTTTTACCCCTAATCTGGCACTATTGTGATATTAAAATCAAAGGCTGGTTGTGAATAGCTGAAAATTCCATAAACAAAGTTAAAAGGTAGACAACAGACCAGGAGAAAATATTTGCAAGATTCAGTTAAAAAGTCAACCCTTTTTGCCAGCTTATGGGAGTTTTATTCTTATATGCTTATTCTTCATATTTCCTCCTCTCAGCAGTCTCAAGTCTGTACAATCCCAAAGTCTTGAACTATTATCTAGGACCATTGGGAGTTTTCAGAAGCAAAGATTCAGTCATTGAGGGTGATCCTTCTTTAATGATCTACACATTCACTGATGATAGAAAGCATTCACTGATGATAGAAAGGTCCCAATACGAATCTAATGCTCTCAGTAGGTTGCATAGATGAGAAAAAGCTAATACTTGTAAGGTGTTCTCTTAAGAATCAGTTTTATCAACCTGGTGGTGGCAGAAGCAGTGGAGTGGCTTACAGTGTTATAATCCTCAGGGTTATAACAAATGAAAGATGGAGAGAGACTGTTTGACTGCTTGGCTTGATGGATGATCATCAATGGATAACAAATGAGTAATTTGGCAAACAGGAAACAAAGGAATCTCAAAAAACATGTCTGAACTTGGAAATTCAAGGAATCTGGCCTAGAGTCAGGAGATGTTCATGGGTAACATGCAAAGGATACTGGGCTTCTTTGATGGACCAGGGTGAGAAGACCTATAGCTCCTCTTGTATCTATATTCCTACCCTGGCTTGGGTACCTGAAAGCATTATGATTTTTCTGGCAGTAGTGTTTATCTTTTTCTGCTCAAACATGGTTCTTCCTTAAAGATCCTCCACATCTATTTTTTCTCTTCCATTTCTCTTTCTCCCCCACTCTCTTTTTTAATCTATCATGGTTTATTTTTAATTTAATCTCCCACTTCTCTTCCCCATTATTCCTTTCCTTTCCTTTCTTTTTCTTAAATGAACATGATATGGAACAAAGGTGAGTGATTTACAATATTTGTTATATTTATGTTTTAAAAGTTTCATAATCTCTATACATTATTTATAATTTCTCTAAAACTACAAATCACATAATTGAAATCACTGATAAATTGCTGTATTTGGGTAATATTTATTTTTATTATAAGTCAGTGTTCCTTGTTAGGAAAAAAATAAAACAGAGATATTCTGCTGAAATCTAAAGAACAGAAGATGTGCTGTAATACCACTGTTGTTGTTGAGTCGCTAAGTTATGTCCGACTCTTTCGCAACCCCGTGAACTGTAGCTTACCAGGCTCCTCTGTCTATGGGATTTCCCAGGCAAGAAGACTGGAGGGGGTTGCCATTTCCTACTCCAAGGGATCTTCCTGAGCCAGATGGAACCTGCTTCTTCTGCACTGGCAGGCAGATTCTTTACCACTGAGCCACCAGGAAAACCCTGTGATACCATATAGCAATAATAAAAACTCAGATTAACATTGTCTCCAATTTAGAGTGGATATTTTTAGTCATTGTCAGGTTAGTAGGTGAATGATAACATTGATTGATGAATCTTGAAAAGAAACAAGTTGACCAAGAGTTGTGAGGAAATTAATAGTACTGCATACCTAAAGAAGTGCTGGGCTTAAGGTTTTGCATGGATAATCCTCATTAAATCCTCATAATAGTCTTAGAAGAGAAGAACTGGCATGTAACAACTTTATCAGCTGTAAAACTGAAGTTTAAAAAGGTCAAATTAATTGCTTTCTAAAGAGGCAATTGAAGAGCTGGGATTCAAACGCAGGTAGTCTTACTCCAGAGCTAAAACGGAACTTTGCTAACTTGGCTCAACCATCTCTTATTATTCCTACATCTGTAATGTAGCATCAACTCTGCAAAATAGTGACTGTTAGTAATTCACAGACAAAAGTATTTCAACTTAAAAATTAAATTGCACTTTCTTTAGATAGCTATAGTAGTTATGACTAAACAATCTTTCTCTATTTCACTTTATTTTATTGGCAATGAATAACATCTTTGTTTACAGATAAGAATATTGTAAAACAAAAAACATACTATCTCATGTTGATGTATGGCAATGAAGAAGGAATTCATAGGGCCTGGCCTCCATCTTAGGCCTGTTCATGCTGATCATGCTTGGCCACCTTTCCAATGGACTCTGAACTCTGTGTTTTGTGCCTATGAACACAACAACAGAAGGACAAGACCCCCTCCAGAGAGGGGGCCTTGAAGATCGTGTCTAGGTTACTCATCGCCTAAGAGAAAACATACACTAATCATAAATTTTTCTGTATCAATCGGAATGTAACCTTGGATTTATTGATTATTGGCTAATTGTTTGACTGTTTGAGCACATAGCATGTGAATGATGGGGTTATTGGGATTGTCTTTTCCTTGGTTTATGTAAGTCTCAAGGAATTTGGAGTGGTGGGTTCAGACATGTACACATGGGGTATAAAAGATTCTCACAAATGCTGGTCGGGGTCCTTGGCTAAGAGGAGACTCTGCCTTGGGCCCGCCGTTGTAATAAACTGCACCCCACTATCTGCGTTGTCCTTCTGAGTGAGTTTGTTTCCTGGAGCGTGTGGCTACGACAGCCAAACCAACACAATATTGTAAAGTGAATAACCTCCAATTAAAATAAATAAATTTATATTAAAAATTAAAGCTATAGTTTGAGAATAAATAAAATTATTGAAAGCAAAGCAATATTAAATTTTATTTTGCATCATCATATTTCCTTGGAATTTTCTAAAAGATACAAAGTGGTTGTAAATCTTTTTAAAAAATATATTCATAGTGAGTATAGCATCTATTTCCAGTAAGCAGAATCTGGTCTTGGTAATTTATTTGCTCATTTATTTTTTATTGTCCTACTTTTAGCATAAGGTGTGCTGTTAGTTTACATGATTGGTAAATTGTCAGGAAGAAGCCAGTTCTCATTCAGAACTTGCCAAATCATCCAATTGGCAATGGGATTTTCAGGTTTCTAAAAGCGTCAGTACTTTGAGAATTGGCTACTATCCAAAGCCCTGCAGCGGTTGAATTAGAATAACCCATGTGCCTGAGGGCTTCCTCGGTAACTCAGACAGTGAAGAATCTGCCTGCAATGCAGGAGACCTGGGTTTGATCCCTGATTTGGGAAGATCCCCTAGAGAAGAAAATAGCAACCCACTCCAGTAATATTGCCTGGAGAATTCCATGGACAAAGGAGCCTGGTGGGCTACAGTCCAAGGGGTCACAAAGAGTTGGACATAACTGAGCAACTCTCTCTCTCTCTCTCACACACACACACACACACACACACATCTGAAAAGAAACATAGGTTCTCTTGTGGAACAATCTTATGAGCCTGCTGGGGTAGGATGTCTTTGATCTTTTCCTCCTGGTCAGCAGGTATGCTGGTCTGGGATGGCTTATGCTGCTAGAAGATTGGGAGCATTCTTTGCCATTCTGTTTGAGTTTTTTCTCATCTCTAGACACCATCTTCTTTTCTGTGGTTTTCACATATCTACGATAATGTGGAAGAAGTATCAAGAGGTAAAGGGAAATCATTAGATTCTAGGTAAGGTTATTTTGATTCTGATTCCTATCAGGAATTTACTAACATTGATGGTCCTATGGTTTCTTTGATTTCTGATTCTTGGTTACCATATTTATAAAATAGAGCTTGTAGGTAGAGCAAAAATAAATTATATATGCCTCACTATGAATCCTTCCCATAACTTAATAAAAATAAACACATAATAGTTCAGAATAGCAATTGAAAATTCATCTTACAAAAATGGAATGGTTTCTAGGATGAAGACCCATTTGAAATACAAAGTAGTGCATATGAGTAAGTGTATCAGAAGGGGTGCATATGGTTATCGAGTAAAAGAAAAGGAAAAGATCACAGAGGAATATTTTGCAAAATTGTGCATTTTTACAAGTGGGTGGGAAAAGTGATTTGAAGTAGATGAATCATTCCCTGTTTTTCTCCCCAAATATATGGTTTGAAAGAAACAATTTGAGCTTAAAGTAAAGACTGTGTATTTAGCTTTGTCCCACATTCAATAGAAGGACATTGACAGGCAATGGCAGACTTTTGGGGGTCTATCTGATTGGATTCTGTCAGTTTGCCCATCTGGAAAACATGGTGCTAACAGGCATGTATATGTGCTTGATCTTTTACCTCATTTTAAATTACTGATTGAAATTTGGTTTTATCCATTAATCTCCAATTATTTGGGTTAGTCCCAGTCAGCAGCTTGAGGCAAAATAATACATCACTAAATAGATGGGGAAACAGTGGAAACCATGTCAGTCTTTGTTTTTCTGGGCTCCAAAATCACTGCAGATGGTGACTGCAGCCATGAAATTAAAAGACGCTTACTCCTTGGAAGGAAAGTTATGACCAACCTAGATAGCATATTAAAAAGCAGAGACATTACTTTGCCAACAAAGGTCCGACTAGTCAAGGCTATGGTTTTTCCAGTGGTTATGTATGGATGTGAGAGTTGGACTGTGAAGAAGGCTGAGCGCTGAAAAATTGATGCTTTTGAACTGTGATGTTGGAGAAGACTCTTGAGAGTCCCTTGGACTGCAAGGAGATCCAACCAGTCCATTCTAAAGGAGATCAGTCCTGGGTGTTCTTTGGAAGGAATGATGTCAAAACTGAAACTCCAGTACTTTAGCCACCTCATGTGAAGAGTTGGCTCACTGGAAAAGACTCTGATGCTGGGAAGGATTGGGGGTGGGAGGAGAAGGGGATGCCAGAGGATGAGATGGCTGAATGGCATCACCGACTCGATGGATGGACGTGAGTTTGAGTGAACTCCAGGAATTGATGATGGACAGGGAGGCCTGGCGTGTAGTGGTTCATGGGGTCGCAAAGAGTTGGACACGACTGAGCAACTGAACTGAACTTAACTGAACTGAAAGCGTTAGAGAAAAGATAATACCAGGCATATATTAGCAGATGCTTTTTAAATGTTGAATGAATAAAGGAGTTAATCTAGTTTATTAGATTAAATGAAAACTACAGAATGTGGCTTTTTATAAAGCATCTTTCTGGCAGTGACTTTCTTACAATAAGACAAGGTATACTGAAAAATGCTATTCCTTCTAAAATGAACTTCTAGCCTTTTCCCCTTCTATTTTTTTTAAAGATAAACAACTGTTTATTTGCCCACTTTTCTTCCATATTTTCTCATAGAAGAAGGAAGCAAAACATGTTAACACTGAATTCTGATGCACTATTAAATAACTCTTCACATCTAAATGTGCCCACAAGGTTTTGCTTTTATATTATTATATTTGTGCATTTATTTTTGATGAAAACATGATTTCAGAGTACAAAGCATTTTTTTAATGAGCTCAGAATGTCAATATATTAAAATTACAGAAGTAATTTCTACCTAAATACTACGGTATTTTAGTAAGGAGAAAAATCACAGTCTAACCGCTGAAGTATTAAAATCATAGGTTGTTTTTCATGTTTCTAGGTTTATCTAAGACTCCTTGGAATTTGCACTATTGTAGTTCACTTATGGCATGATGCAAAAGGGGATAAATAAGACTATTTCATTAGTTATTGTGTTCTAACAAAAATAAATAGGTAAATGATTACATCTTGTGCTTTATGTGGCAGGCCAGAGTTTATACTTTTCTTTTCTGATTGGAGCATCAGCAGGCTAGAAAAACATTATTAAGCATAATAATTTACAATAATCATGCAAGAAAGAATAATCTTATACAGAGTGAAATAGATTCTGTAGATATTAATCTTGAAGCCAGCCTGGTCAATGTGACCACTGTCACTTGCCCTTATTTCTTGGGTCACCAGCAAACTGGACACCGTGGGCTGAACAGACAGAGAAATCCATGGGAAAGGGGTGAAGAAAGGGGATGTTGACCAGCTGGACCCAGCTCCCTGATGATGCTGGCGAGGGAGAATCTGTGTTATGAGGAATAATTATGCTACTCTAAGTAACATAACAGTTTTTATTTGATCAGTCTCATGCAAACATGGAATAACAACACAGAGAGGCTATGAAAATGAAAGGGATGTATTATGCTCACAGGTGCCAGAAGAGGGAGGCGTACGGTGTCACATAGGAGACACATGGAAGGAGCTCCCAGAGAGCTGAGAGAGAGGGGACCCCTTGGCAAGTACTATAAAGGTGGGCTGGGTCAGGGTGGGGAGTACAAAAAGCAGTGAAGGAAGTTCATTGTGTGATTGGGTGTCACTGGGGCATAGTCAGGGGAGGGCACGGAAGGGGACTTGTGGCAGGGACCAGCCTTATCACACTGGTAGACCTAGTCACCTGGATGGGTACGTATAGCCTGTTTGTGGAGACGCTGAAGCATGAGGAAAAATATGAAGTTTTGAAAATTTACAATCTAGCGTCTCGAGATTTTATTCTCACATTTTAAGAAAAAGGCCCCAGTGCCTGTGAAAAATGGATGATAATTTCCCACCGAAAGTAGTTCTGTACAGGGTGATATAGGCCATTTGAGTTTGGAGAACAGAACTCAGTAGCTCTGATCATCAAGTGTGATTGATGAATAAACTGTAGGATTTATTATCATAATAGAAAGACCCTCCCATAGTTCTGATATTGAAGATACTGTAAAAATTAAAAGTTTTGAGTGAGATAAGAATTTATTGGGAGATAATTTTCTATATAGGGAATGGAACTTTGAACCCAGGAAGGATAACTGAGATCCAGCATAACACTACATCTCCTCCTTTCGCAAATGAGATAACTTATTTTTTTTCCAGTAGCCATGTATGGATGTGAGAGTTGGACCATAAAGAAGGCTAAGTGCTGAAGTATTGATGCTTTCAAATTGTGGTGCTCTCAAAAGACTCTTGAGAGTCCTTTGAACAGCAAGATCAAACCAGTCAATCCTACATGTAATCAAACCTGAATATTCACTGGAAAGACTGATGTTGAAGCTGAGGTTCCAATACTTTGGCCACCTGATGCAAAGAATTGACTCATTTCTAAAGACCCTGATGCTGGGAAAGATTGAAGTGGGAGGAGAAGGGGAAGACAGAGGATGAGATGATTGGATGGCATCACCAACTCAATGGACAGGAGTTTGAATAGGCTCCTGGAGTTGGTGATGCACAGGGAAGCCTGGAATGCTGCAGTCCATGAGATGGCAAAGAGTCAGACATGACTTAGTGACTAAACAACAACAATGTTTAGAGAAAGGGGCTATGACCTCTTTAGTCTCATCAGTCAGTTCAGTCACTCAGTCATGTTCTACTCTTTGCAACGCTATGGACTGTAGCATACCAGGCCTCCCTGTCCATCACCAATTCCTGGAGTTTATTCAAACTCATGTCCATCAAGTCAGTGATGCCATCCAACCATCTCATCCTCTGTTGCTCCATTCTCCTCCCACCTTCAATTTTTTCCAGCACCAGAGTCTTTTCCAATGAGTCAGTTCTTTGCATCACGTGGCCAGAGTACTGGAGTTTCAGCATCAGCATCAGTCCTTCCAGTGAGTATTCACGACTGATTTCCTTTAGGATTGATTGGCTGGATCTCCTTGCTGTCCAAGGGACTCTCAAGAGTCTTTTCCAACACCACAATCAAAAGCATCAATTCTTCGGTGCTCAGCTTTCTTTATAGTTCAACTCTCACATCCATATGCGACTACTAGAAAAACCATAGCTTTGATTAATGGACCTTTGTTGACAAACTAATGTCTCTGCTTTTTAATATGCTATCTAGGTTGGTCATAGCTTTTCTTCCAAGGAAGAGGAGTCTTTTAATTTCATAGCTGCAATCACCATCAGCAGTGGTTTTGGAGCCTCCTCAAAAAAGTCTCAGACTGATTCCATTATTTCCCCAAATATTTGTGATAAAGTGATGGGACCAGATGCCATGATCTTAGTTTTCTGAATGTTGATTTTTAAGCCAACTTTTTCACTCTCCTCTTTCACTTTCATCAAGAAGCTCTTTAGTTCTTCACTTTCTGCCATGAGGGTGGTTTCATCTGTGTATTTGAGGTTATTGATATATCTCCTGGCAATCCGGATTCCAGCTTGTGCTTCACCACTCTGGCATTTTGCATGATGTACTCTGCATATAAGTTAAACAAGCAGGATGACAGATATACAGCCTTGACTCTTTTCTCAATTTGGAATCCAAGAATACACAGAAGAACTATACAAAAAGATCTTCACAACCCAAATAATCATGTTGGTATGATTACTTAGAGCCAGACATCCTGAAATGTGAAGTCAAATGGGCCTTAGGAAGCATCACTATGAACAAAGCTAGTGGAGGTGATGGATTTCCCACTGAACTATTTCAAATCCTAAAAGATGATGCTGTTAACGATCTGCAGTCAATATGCCAGCAAATTTGGAAAACTAAGGACTGGAAAAGGTCAGTTTTCATTCCAATCCCAAAGAAACACCATCCCAAAAAATGCTCAGACTACTGCACAATTGCTATCATCTCACACACTAGTAATGCTCAAAATTCTCCAAGCCAGGCTTCAATAATACATGAACCATGAACTTCCAGATGTTCAAGCTGGATTTAGAAAAGGGAGAGGAACCAAAGATCAAATTGCCAACATCCGTTGGATCATTGAAAAAGCAAAAGAGTTCCAGAAAAACATTTACTTCTGCTTTATTGACTATGTCAAAGCCTTTGACTGCATGGATCACAATAAACTGTGGAAAAATCTTCAAGAGATAGGAATACCAGATGACCTGACCTGCCTCTTGAGAAACCTGTATGCAGGTCAGGAAGCAACAGTTAGAACTGGACGTAGAACCACAGACTGGTTCCACATCAGGAAAGGAGTATGTCAAGGCTGTATATTTTCACCCTGCTTATTTAACTTATATGCAGAGTACGTCATAAGAAATGCTGGGCTGGATGAAGCACAAGCTGGAATCAAGATTGCCTGGAGAATTATCAATAACCTCAGATATGCAGATGACACCACCCTTATGGCAGAAAGTGAAAAAGAACTATAAGCCTCTTGATGAAAGTGAAAGAGGAGAGTGAAAAAGTTGGCTTAAAAATCAACATTCAGAAAACAAAGATCATGGTATCTGCTCCCATCACTTTATCACAAATAGATGGGGAAATAATGGAAACAGTGAGAGGCTTCACTTTGGGGGGCTCCAAAATCAGTGCAGATGGTGACTGCAGCTATGAAATTAAAAGACGCTTCCTCCTTGAAAGAAAAGTTATGACCAATCTAGATAGCATATTAAAAAGCAGAGATATTACTTTGTCAACAAAGGTCCATCTACTCAAAGCTATGGTTTTTCCAGTAGTTATGTATGGATGTGAGAGTTGGACTATAAAAAACAGTTGGACCCCGAAGAATTGATGCTTTTGACCTCTGGTGTTGGAGAAGACTCTATTGCATGGAGAATCAACCAGTCCATCCTAAAGGAAATCAGTCCTGCATATTCATTGGAAGGACTGATGCTGAAGCTGAAACTCCAGTACTTTGGCCACCTGATGCAAAGAATTGACTCATTTCTAAAGACCCTGATGCTAGGAAAGAGTGAAGGTGGGAGAAGGGGAAGACAGAGGATGAGATGGCTGGATGGCATCACTGACTGGATGGACATGAGTTTGAGTAGGCTCCGGTAGTTGGTGATGGACAGGGAGGCTTGCTGTGCTGCAGCCCATGGGGTCACAAAGAGTGGGACATGACTCAGTGACTGAACTGAACTGTTGTTCCATGTTGAGTTCTAATTGATACTTCTTGACCTGCATACACATCCTCAGGAGGAAGTTCAGGTGGTCTGGTATTCCCAACTCTTTAAGAATTTTCCACAGTTTGTCATGATCCACACAGTCAAAGACTTTGGTGTAGTCAGTAAAACAGAAGCAGATGTTTTTCTGGAACTCTTGTGCTTTTTTGATGATCCAACGAATGTTCATAGCAGGTTGTTATCCTGTCAGGACTAGAATGGAAATTTTTAGTGGCTTTTTTTTTTTTTAACTACTTATCCACTTTATTTTGATTTTTATTTTTAGTTTGAGCAAAATAACATGATAGTGATTTGTTCTTCTATTTAAAGTACTCTTTTTAAAGTATTTACTCTAAGATGTATACAAGTCTATGGTAAAGTTAGACACTAAAGACAGCCTGCATTTTTTTCCCCCAAGAAACAATAAAACCTGAAGATGTATTCCCTAGAGACCCTGTCTGCTGATAAAAGGCCAACAGCAACAGAAAGTGTCTTTAATTTCTTAGAGTCCTGAATTGGACATTAGCTTAGAGAATCTCAAACTTGGTAGCACTTTTAAAAAGTTTTCTCGTTTTATTTTTGGTCTTTATCCCTAAATAAAGGACAGATGCAGGACATGTTCAGGGTGATAACAGAAGATTGGGCACTACATCTTTTTACCACTTTAATCTCAAATATTCTTAAATTTAACAGTTTTATTTATATAAGAATAAAAAGGGATAAGTTGCAATTTCCTTAATGTTGCTGATAAGTAATATGCCACAATGGAGTTAAGTTACCCTAACTAAGTAGTAGTTCTGGAGTTCAAATTCAGGTGTGTGGGCTCAAGAGATTGCACTTTCAAGTTCTACACTAAGTGCTCCATAAAAGACCAAACCTACTGAAAGGTCAAAGCTATGTTTTCAGTGATAATTTTCAATCTTCTGGATTTTATTCTAATTGGCATGGTTTCTGTACCCTCACCTCTCTCTCTTTGCCAACTCTAAAGACCTATTTTAATAACACTTGTTTTCTAGAAATAATTCCCAGACCCAGTGTTTGTCTTGTGTAGCTCTGGTAGCTTGGCATCTGCTAAGCATACACATTATTTCCACTATAAACTTTATATTTGGACTCCAGATAGCATACTCCTAACTCCTCCATTATTTTTATCTACATTCTGCTCTTCTGTTGCAGTACCTCATCCTTTTATCTTAGATCATTGCTCCAAATGTCTACTTGGATAGTTTTTATCTTTAGACTTTACAGAATCCCCTCGGACATTGACTTATACTTATCTCATTGGATTTCCTCTTTTAGTTGAAACCAACCCTGAGATCTCACACTTATGTCCTCTGCCCTGTAGTGTCCACTATTTTGTCCACAACTTTTCTAACTAGTGAATTTACAGAAGTAAGAGCAAATCAATCCTAGATATTTATTGGAAGGACTGATGCTGAAGCCAAAGCTCCAATACTTTGGCCACCTGATGTGAACAGCTGACTCATTAGAAAAGACCCTGATGCTGGAAAAGATTGAAGGCAGGAGAAGAAGCAGATGACAGAGGATGAGTTGTTTGGATGAGATCAACAACTCAGTGGATACGAGTTTGAGCAAACTCTGGAAGGTGGTGAAGCACAGGAAAGCCCAGTGTGCTGCAGTCCATGGGTTCACAAAGAGTGACTGGAAATCAAGAAAACAGCATCCTCTCTTACTAGTTTCCATTTCAGAAAATACTAGAAAGTATAGTCAGAGAGCTGAATGGTGAAAGGTTATGCCCCAAATGGATCTATTACATATTTTTAAAGGGATGAAATGTAAGTACTGGATAGTCAGATAAAATATTGAAAAAAGCCAAACTCTTATTCGAAAAATTAAGAAAGCCCTGGTCTGCAGTCCCAAGTCAAAGTTTGCTTTTCTAAGAAACAAACCGATAGCAAACTAAAGAGATGTGGAGACACGATTATTCAGTTTCTAGTGCTGACTATTGTTTGTTGCACTTAATCCATCAAGAACAAATGTCTGAGTGTGACAGGACCAGAACTGAGCTCAGGCATTCTTAAGCAGAGTTGCACTTTTGTTCCACCTTAGGAGCTTTTAAAAATACTGATGGCTGAGCCTCACTTCCAAAGATCCTGATTTAATATATCTGAGATGAGACACAGACAGTGGTATTTTATTTAAAAGATTCTAAGTTGAATGTGGGACTTCCCTGATAGCTCAGTTGGTAAAGAATCTGCCTGCAATGCAGGAAATCCCAGTTTGATTCCTGGATTGGAAAGTTCCCTTGGAGAAGGGATAGGCTACCCACTTCAGTATTCTTGGGCTTCCCTTGTGGTTCAGCTGGTAAATCTGCCTGCAATACAGGAGACTTGGGTTTGATCCTTGGGTTGGGAAGATCCCCTGGAGAAGGAAGAGAAAGGCACATTCCAGTATTCTGGCCTGGAGAAATTAATGAACTGTATAGTCCGTAAGGTCACAAAGAGTCCAACACGACTGAGCTACTGTCACTTTATGGGGTAAATATCAATAACCTCATATATGCAGATGACACCACCCTTATGGAAGAAAGTGAAGAGGAACTAAAAAGCCTCTTGATGAAAGTCAAAGAGGAGAGTGAAAAAGTTAGGAGAGTGAAAAAGTTGGTTTAAAGCTCAACATTCAGAAAATGAAGATCATGGTATCTGGTACCATCACTTCATGGGAAATAGATGGCTAACCAGTGGAAACCGTGTCAGACTTAATTTTGGGGGCTCCAAAATCACTGCAGATGATGATTGCAGCCATGAAATTAAAAGACGCTTACTCCTTGGAAAAAAAGTATGACCAACCTAGATAGCATATTTGAAAGCAGAGACATTACTTTGCCAACAAAGGTCTGTCTAGTCAAGGCTATAGTTTTTCCAGTGGTCATGTATGGATGTGAGAGTGGGACTGTGAAGAAAGCTGAGTGCCAAAGAACTGATGCTTCTGAACTGTGGTGTTGGAGAAGACTCTTGAGAGTCCCTTGGACTGCAAGGAGATCCAACCAGTCCATTCTAAAGGAGATCAATCCTGGGTGTTCTTTGGAAGAAATGATGCTAAAGCTGAAACTCCAGTACTTTGGCCACCTCATGCGAAGAGTTGACTCATTGGAAAAGACTCTGATGCTGGGAGGGATTGGGGGCAGAAGGAGAAGGGGATGACAGAGGATGAGATGGCTGGATGGCGTCACCGACTCGATGGATGTGAGTCTGAGTGAACTCCAGGAGATGGTGGTGGACAGGGAGGCCTGGCATGCTGCAAATTCATGGGGTCGCAAAGAGTCGGACACGACTGAGCAACTGAACTCAACTAAACTGAAGGTGAATGTATTATTCAACTAGGAATGAAAACATGTAAGAACCCTTGGCAAAATAACTGAAAAAGTCCAGTGTGTTTTGTTCCCCCTATCTTTTCCTTCTCTCCTTTCTAAGCATGTGGCAATCTGCCTACTGGGGTCTCAGAGTGCCAAGGGCTCCTGACTCCGTTCTTTCTATGTTTGGCCACTTTTCTCTTGGAGGCTTTCTCATGTCATGGACTTGCCTCTCTCCTCTTGTAAATGGCAGGAACCGCTTGCTGACGGAGAAGGCAATGGCCCCCACTCCAGTACTCTTGCATGGAAAATCCCATGGATGGAGGAGCCTGGTGGGCTGCAGTCCATGGAGTCGCTGAGAGTTGGACACGACTCAGTGACTTCACTTTACTTTTCACTTTCATGCATTGGAGAAGGAAATGGCACCCCCACTCCAGTGTTCTTGCCTGGAGAATCCCAGGGACGGGGAGCCTGGTGGGCTGCCGTCTATGGGGTCTCACAGAGTTGGACATGACTGAAGCAACTTAGCAGCAGCATCAGCAGCTTGCTGAACCAAGTTTTCTAAGAGGTGAATAGATAATTGGGGATGAGTAGTATTATAGAATATTTTTCTCTTCACCTTAAAGTGAAAAGCCTCTATCAAAATTAAGTAATTTAGAGACAAAAATGATTATCTAGTGCTCTTCTATTCTTATATCATAACTGGCTTCTTCTCTATCTGTTCAAAAATCTATCTCTGAAAGCTGGGAGTGAATGGGCTGATTTTCCCCAGAGGCCTCAATTGCTTCTACTGATACTAATAGCTGTGAAATAGCAGACATGTTTCCTGTGCAGTTGGAGCTTCTGTAGTTGGATTTATTAGGAAGGCATATAAAAATAACAACAACAACAACAGTGAAACAATTCAACCATGATTTGGAAAAACACTGAATGGAAATATACTTATTGTCCATATAAATGTTTTCCCTTTTGTCAAAGAAAGCCAGAAAATGTTTACAATGTGTAGGGCATTGAATGAATTTTCAAAGTATGTGACACTAGATGAAAGGCTTATTTTTGGAGACCTTAAAGACTGATATTTTAGGTATTGTTTTATTCTGATCACACTTGGGTACCTAGCAAATTATCTTAGAATTCCATAGTGGATCTCTGTTAAGAATCAGTGCTATTGAAGCATCTAAGAGAAAATAAAACCTGTGAGGGAGGGTGTTTACTGTTTGTTTCTAAGCAAATAGAGATAATTTTGGCAAAGACTTGGTAGTCTAAGGATGAAAATGCAATAAGTAAGTGTATGTTTATGGTTCTGGGGAAAGATATTAGCTTCATAAAGTATCAATTATTTCAACATTAAACTCATAAGAGATAATTATAATATTGACATTGTAAGAGATACTGTTAATAAAATAGTCATTTAACTAGGAAAATTAAAACCTGGCAAAATGTAACTACAAAGAATAGATGCTAAAAGAAACAAACAGATACTCTGCAGTTGAATGAAAGATACGAAGACCTGGGAATGCAAAGGCTTGGCATAAGCTGGCTGTATGACCTTTTACAAAATGACTTCTCTATACTCTATTTCGTTAAACGTGGCACTGGAAAAAAATCATGTGTTAAAAATTTAAAGGTCTCTCAGGAAATTTAACAAAATATAAAAAATACTTTGAAGAGCATAAGAAATTTTACAGCTTTCTTGTTAAACAGAAACTCAAATCTAAAACTGCAATACATGTAGGAAACTTTTATTTAGTTTAATCCATAATCAGAGATCATAGCTTTTATCTCTTTTATAATTAAAAAAAAATTAAAAATAACCAAAGGATTTCAACTCAAGATTAGGAAAAGACAACAAATATAGTAGGATGTAAAGAAATAATCTAGAAGAACTCATG
The DNA here is from genome assembly GCA_917880005.1 of Nanger dama. Lineage (NCBI taxonomy): Eukaryota > Metazoa > Chordata > Mammalia > Artiodactyla > Bovidae > Nanger > Nanger dama. Next base: position 36,487,348 of record CAKJTW010000020.1, on the reverse strand, counting down.
AAGTAGAATTTTAAATACAGTGCAGCAATACAATAACTCTCTCTCCCTAGTGGAATTTGTGGATAGAAAAATTGATTATTTTAGGAATATCATACAGGAAAATCCATGAAAATTTTGATCAAAGAGTAAAGGAAAAACCTTAATATTAGGAGGGAGAAAAGAGATATGACCCTAGATATATAATAGAGTAACACAACAAAAAGATAACAAATAAGTGTAAAAATATAAAAATTGGAAATAAATAAGTGCAGTAACACATATTACAATTTATAAGACCTGGCCAAAACAATACTACAAGGGTAACCAGTAACTTTGATATCTACAGTAAGTCTCTTCCTGAAATATAGAAGGGAATACAGACAAATAGCTGCAAAGAATATGCTCACAGTTAAAAAGCATGCTAAATTACACAAAAATGAATCATGTTCAGCTTTTCACACACACACACACACGCGCGTGCACACACACACACACACACACACACACACACACACACACACACACTCCTCCTGGGGCCTACAGTGCTGATTCTCTGACAAGTTCTCTGATCCTGTGGACTTCGGAAATAAATTCTGTAGTTGCATAGGTTTGATGTTCCACCGACTCTACTACTCATCAGAAGTGCTGCTTTGAAGAAAATCTCAGAAATCATAATCACAGAACTAAGAAATAAGATTTCAGTCTTCTGGTACCCTATATAAAAAGGCTTAAGTTATGGAATTAATGTATTAATGGATAATGTGAATTTCTTAGCACAGTTTTCTTCATCTCACACGTGCAACCCTTGTGAATGCCATGATAAATTTTGTGTGCTTCCAGAATCACAGATTCAAAGATGAAGGAAAATAAGTAACAGAGAATTGATACCATTGGTGAATAGTACTTTCTTATAAAAGAATGCCCCGAAATCTTGCTGAGAGGAAGAATCTGACTAATTAGTTTATTTGCTCTTTCTTTGCTACTGTTCAAAACTGGACTCACCTTTTGAAGTAGTTTCCATTCAGATGCCAGCAGTAGCAAAATCCTCAAACTGCCATTGCATTTGGTCACAGTCACATTTAGTTTCAAGGACACAGGGTGAGTGATGTGAAAAACAATTTCCCTGGGGCCTAGACAGAGTTAGTATGAGAGTAAACGTTTAAGTTGTATGGGGTGTTCTATGTTGGTGTGTGTGTGTTGGCTGCTCAGTTAAATCTGACTCTTTGTGACCCTATGGACTGTAGCTCACCAGTTTCCTATGTCCATGGGATTCTCCAGCAAGAATACTGGAGTAGATTGCCATTCCCTTCTCTGGGAGTCTTCCTGACCCAGGTATTGAACCCAGGTCTCGTGCATTGCAGGCAGATTCTTTACCATCTGAGCCACCAGGAAAGCAGCCCTGTGTGCTGGTGTGGAGTGCCAGTCCTGAGTTAGAGTCATTCATGTTCTTCAGCAAATTTACTTCTAGTGTATTTTTAGTAAACGGAACCCTTAAACTTCAAGGGTGCAGAGAAGTGGCCCTTCATGCAAGTTCTAAGAGTTGTACTTGTTTAATATATATGATTCTGAGTCACTGAAGATGTCCAGTTGGAATATCCAGGAATCAGCTCGGTAAACATATGGATCTGGAACTGAAAAGAATTGGGAGTTGTCCACGTGCAGATGGTTACTGGACTAAACCATCTTTCTAGCCAGTCAGCTGTTTGAAATTCTCATTAGCAAGTTCACTGACCAGAGATTCTCACAGAGTGGGAGAAGTAGAAACTGAATGGGCCATGACAGCTTAATATCAAGGCTTTGTTTTATTGCTGACTAAAACATTTCTCTGTCATTATGAAAATGGCAACCTAGTAGAAGAGGTAGGTGTTTAGCACTGAAAAGGAGGAAAGTAAAATAAAGAGAGAGTTTGGAATATTTAGGGAAGTTCTTCCTGAAAGAGTAATATGAAACTGGTACTTAAAAATTTAGTAGAAATTTATCTAGGTGAAGGGGGAGATGACAAAAGACATTAAACTTGAGTTATTCAAGGGATAGAAAAAAGACAGGGATAGATTGTAAAGGTTAGAGTGTAAGTAGGTTTTAAATTGAATATCTTATGAGTTCTGGTAGGGATTTTAGAAACCATATTAAAGATGTTTAGAAGTTACCAAAGTATATTTGGGAATAAATGATCAGATTTGAATTTTAAAAATTTATACTAAAACTTATATATTGAAAAGGGGTAAGAGTTAAGAACTAAAAATGATTAGAATGTTACTGAAGTAGAGAGAATATCATGTTTTGGATAAAAGTGTTGATAGTAAGAAGAGAGATAAGAGAATAGAGTGAGCAAATTATAAAATAGAATTGATAATGCAATGATTGGTTTAGAGGAAGGTGTCAATATAGTGTCTGGCTTTTGGTGCAAGCTGTTCTCTGGATGGGGTTATCATCTACTAAGTAAGAGAGAAGAAGGATAACATTTAGATGTGTTTGTGTAAGTGGTGATGCTTTTGAAACTAAGTGAGGATGTCAGCAGTCATTTACACAAATGTTCTGGAGATGTAGAGAGAGAGGTCTTGACTAAAGACATAATGTACTGATCAAGAAAAAAATTGGTTAAGAGGAAGATGTTCAAGATGATGGCTGGTCAACTCAGTCTCTGTTATGTTCATTGTACTATGTAATCAGAAAAGTGCTGGAATATTTTTATATTTTGTCAAGTTCTCATACATCTAGCTAATCTACCTAACTCTGATTTATTTAATATGTTTTGTTTTTGTTAATGGTACACATAAAATATCCTTAAAATAGAGTATCACATGCTGATGCCTCTTACAACACACTTTTTAACCTGATCACTTTGCTTTATTTTTACCTTGTCCTCCTGATTAGCACTAGCCATTATGTATTAGAAAGATAACCCAAATAATTAAAAAGCCAATAGGAGTTAAAATGGGTTGATTCTGGTTTTATAGAAAATTATCATTATTTAAAATTTCATTTATCTGACAAGATAGGCAAAAATAATACTGAACTTGGAAGAAATAATAAGATATGCATTCATGAAACAGATGGCAGATTCAGCACTCAAAATCTAATGATTTGTTAAATGTCCTTTTTAAAAAATATTCTTAGGTCTCTTAGAAAATACTTTTTGCTATTTCTCTGTTTCACAAAAGGTAGTCATTTTGTATCTAATAAAGGGGAAAATCACATTGTTGTAAGACCCAGTGCTGTTATTATCTATTTTAAAATTACAGCCAAACTAGCTGAGAGATATTAAAAATAAATTATCAGCCTGCAGTTACCACAGGTAGATATTGTGCTGTCACCAAAAAATAATGGGTGAATGGCAGGTGAAATGCACAGTTGATGAGGTGCTATTCGTAACCCAGAACATGGTTCCTGATAAATCGTAAACTGTATAATTAAGACAACAGAAATACGCACATTGAGAGATAGGCTTTTTAATATTCATCTCATGAGGATAGATGTTGTTTAGTTTATCATGCTTTTACTAAATAATTACACTATTTCAGTTTTAAATAGTGCTCATATCTTTCAATGATGGCAATGGAGTATATGGTTCTGGATTCCACTTGTGAAAGAGCCTATAGGCTTGTGTGCAGAAAGTCTCTGTTGAGGCTTTAGGCTCAGCCCAATTTCTCCGACATCCTCACCACCACAGCTTTTACCCTCCCATCACATGCATCATTTTCCCATTTTTAGATATCAGTTCTGCACCATGTAGGAGTAAACTTGGAAGTTTTTCAGCTGGTTTTTTTTTTTTTAACTCAAATTCTGATAGTATAATATCTCATTTTAGAAAAAGAAAATAGTTCCAGTTTTTGGCAAGCATTTAAACATTCCAGTTTACATGTATTCCATTGTTATTAATTCAACAAACATCAATAAAGCCAAGGCCCAACTACATTTCCTATTCCAAGGGATTCACTGACAGGAGAGGAACACCAATATGTTAATAATATGGGCACTTACAAATAATAGGTGTAAAAGGCAGGTGAGCAAAATGATTGAGGAGCAGAGAAAGCAGGATTTAGGAGATAATCTTCACAGAGGTGGTTGATAGTCATTGAGGGTTTTTTATCACGGAGAGGTATTTTTAGGTAGAAAATACAATGATATGGAGGGTGCAAAGCAGTGATATGTGTGAGGTTTGCAAGCAGTCCAATAGGCCTAGTTGGCCAAGTTTGGGCAACTGACACAATATGAAGCTAGAGAGGTCATATGGGATAGACTATAAAAGCATTCTTATAAGGTGGTAAAGAATCTGCCTACAGTGTAGGAGACCAGTGTTCAGTCCCTGAGTTGGGAAGATTCCATGGAGAAGGGAATGGCTACCCAGTCCAGTATTCTTGCCTGGAGAATTTCATGGACAGAGGAGCCTGATGGGCTATGGTCCACAGGGTTGCAAAGTGCTGGACACGACTGAACAGCTCCCACTTTCTCTTCGACATGGAGAATGCAGAGAAGTCAATATTGCATATGTTATTTGATCATCAAAAATTAAGTTAAATGTTTTGGGGGAGATGTTTAAGTGAATTTTGAGGAGGCTTTGTCACATACAGTTAAATAAAAAAAGAGTCTTCTTTTTCCATTTAAATTAATCAAGCTGTGTATGTGTATATGTGTGTCTTTGTGTGAGTGTGTATGTATGCAAGGAGATCCAGCCAGTACATCCTAAAGGAGATCAGTCCTGGGTGTTCATTGGAAGGACTAATGTTGAAGCTGAAACTCCAATATTTTGGCCACTGATGTGAAGAGCTGACTCATTTGAAAAGACCCTGATGTTGGGAAAGATTGAAGGCAGAAGGAGAAGGGGGACAACAGAGGATGAGATGGTTAGATGGCATCACCAACTCAATGGACATGAGTTTGGGTAAACTCTGGGAGTTGGTGATGGACAGGGAGGCCTGGCGTGCTGTGGTTCATGGGGTCGCAAAGAGTCGGACATGACTGAACGACTGAACTGAACTGAACTGACTGATATCAGTTATGAAAGCCAAAATGAACTACATATCCACGTCTATTCATACTGCAACTTGAATGAAAGTATTCAAGGTAGAATGTTTCTTTGGAAAGGAAATCTTGACAATTTCCATGACCTTAAAGTGCATTTTTTCTGTTTTCTCAACTTAACTCTGAAATAGCTATTTGCTATGGTGATTGTTTACAATCAGTTCAGTATTGCCCATTTACTGCCATATAATCAATTGTTGCATGAATAACAAGAGAAGGAAATTCCTCTTAATTTACACAACTACTACCTAATACTTACTAATATCTGATATGCTGCTGCTGCTAAGTCACTACAGTCGTGTCCGACTCTGTGCGACCCCATAGACGGCAGCCCACCAGGCTCCGCTGTCCCTGGGGAATATCTGATATGCAGTTCAGTTCAAGTTAGTTCATTCTCTCAGTCTTTGCAACCCCATGAATTGCAGCGTGCCAGGCTTCCCTGTCCATCACCAAGTCCCAGATTTCACCCAAACTCACGTCCATCGAGTCGGTGATGCCATCCAGCCATTTCATCTTCTGTTGTTCCCTTCTCCTCCTGCCCCCAATCCCTCCCAGCATCAGGAGCTTTTCCAATGAATCGGCTCTTCACAACAGGTGGCCAAAGTATTGCAGTTTCAGCCTCAGCATCAGTCCTTCCGATGAACACCCAGGACTGATCTCCTTTAGGATGGACTGGTTGGAACTCCTTGCAGTTCAAGGGACTCTCAAGAGTCTTCTCCAACACTACAGTTCAAAAGCATCAATTCTTCAGTGTTCAGCTTTCTTCACAGTCCAACTCTCACATCCATACATGACCACTGGAAAAACCATAGCCTTGACTAGACAGACCTTTGTTGGCAAACTAATGTCTCTGCTTTTGAATGTGCTGTCTAAGTTGGTCATAACTTTCCTTCCAAGGAGCAAGCATCTTTTAATGTCATGGCTGCAGTCACCATCTGCAGTGATTTTGGAGCTCCCCAAAATAAAGTCTGACACTGTTTCCACAGTTTCCCCATCTATTTCCCAAGAAGTGATGGGACCAGATGCCATGATCTTCCTTTTCTGAATGTTGAGCTTTAAGCCAACTTTTTCACTCTCCTTTTCAATTTCATCAACAGGTTTTTTAGTTCTTCTTCACTTTCTGCTGTAAGGGTGGTGTCATCTGCATATTTAAGGTTATTGATATTTCTCCTGGCAATCGGGATTCCAGCTTGTATTTCTTCCAGCCCAGCGTTTCTCATGATGTACTCTGCATATAAGTTAAATATGCAGCGTGACAATATGCAGCCTTGATGTACCCTTTTTCCTATTAGTATACAACTATTATCTTCTTTTTAAAAAAGCAAACTAAATTGAACTAAGTCTCCAAAAGATGTTGCTTACTTGTTTACTTCTTTCAAAATGGTTCTGAGGATGAAGACTTTACATATAGTTACATATTTTTAGAAATATTGTAACATTTCATCACCAGCAAAATCCATTAACAATTCTTGGAAAGTAAAAACAGAATCTGGGTAATAAGCTCCAATACTCTGACCACCTGATGTGAAGAGTTGACTCTTTGGAAAAGACCCTGATGTTGGGAAAGATTGAAGGCAAGAGAAGAAGGGGGTAACTGAGGATGAGATGGTTGAATGATATCACCGACTCAACGGATATGAATCTGAGCAAACACCAGGAGACAGTGAAGGACAGAGAAGCCTGGCATGCTTCAGTCCATGGGGTCACAAAGAGGTGCACACAGCTTAGTGATTGAACAACAATAACAATAAAATGAAGTCTAACCTTTTTCTTCTCCTGTGTGCTTAGTCTAGTTTCACTTGCTCATAGGGTGCCACGTGTGCAGAGAGCTCACATTGGACCTTTCAAGCCAGAATTCCTTTGTGAAAAAAACAGCTAACCTGACACCTCAGCTGAGACCATATGCAGAAGCCACAAGTACAACAGAGCAATTCAAGTTGGTGGTGATGGGTTGGGCTGTGTGCAGAGACGTGGCACCCGGCACGGTGATCTGGAGCATGAACAGCACAGCTGCATGGGCTCGGTGGAAACCCCTGCACTCCCACTGATGAGATCCTGAAAAAGCAGCTCTGACCATGGCCTACTGGGGGAATGTGTGCTGGGTGTGCTCTAGAGTGTGAGCTTGCACCTCTTGAATCTCTGATTAGAGATTAAATCTATCCTTTGCTTCTGAACCCAACTCAGTCTCCTTTTATAGATATAAGTAACACTGACTTGGGAGGGTTGGCAGCAATTTCATACCATAAAAAGGAATCGGGGGCTTCCCTAGTGGCTCAGTGGTAAAGAATCTGCGTGCCTATGCAGGAGATGCTGGTTTGGCCCCTGGGTCAGAAGATCCCCTGGAGAAGGAAATGGTAGTCCACTCTAGTATTCTTTATTCTTGCCTGGGAAATTCCATGAACAGAAGAGCCAGGAGGCTTATAGTCCGGATAGCAAAAGAGTTGAACACAGTGACTAAACAACAACAACAACATATATATCTTGTTCTTTTATATGTACCATTTTATTATAACATCTATAAAGGAGCATTACATCATTAATGTGTTAAGACTTTCCACTTTAGATTACTGTGGGAACAATTTTGTAATCAGTTTAGAAATTTGGTCTCTTTAGAACATTTTAGCTTTTATAAATCAACCTTAATTTTAAAATTCAGGAAGTGAATATATGTATATCAATACATTTCATAAAATTATACAAGACAGATAATAATATATCACTTTTAAGCTTAAAGTATTTTTCTTTCATTTTTAGTTATATCAAGTGTTAATTATTCATTTGAATATATGCAAGATTATACAGAGAAAATTCAAATCATAACATTAAACATAAAAACCTGCTGGCTTTAGACTACATGAACATATCTTTCTCAATATACTAGTTTCATTATTTCTTGTGTGACCACATAAGAAAAAAACTGGCTTTTTCTTTTAAGTGATATAATATTAAATTTCCAGTTTTCTAGGATCTTACCAAACTTAAATTCCTCTGGCTTCTTGTTTAAACTCAAAGTTGAAAAATGAAATATTTTCGTAAAGAATTTTTTCAGTGTACTTGGTATGCTTTTGAAGTCCTCTCCAGGTCTGCAGACTACTAGTTATAACACAGCAGTTGTTTGCATTTATCTTTAACAGGTAACAGCAGGTTGGCAAGAGCTTTGAGGAAAAGAAGAAAAAAGAACTTTTATATTTAAATAGCCAAATAAAACAATAAAATGCACTAAGTAATTCTGTAGTGTAGATCTTGACATCAAAGATAGCTCTTTTTCTTTCGTTTCCATAAATATTCTTGGGATGTGGGGAATAAAAGAATTTAATCTTTCTCATTTCAGCATTTATTCTCTCCCTGAAATCTTTTTTTGTGACATCAAATGATCTTTCAAGTGGGGTCCATAGTTATGTGTTGAAGAAACAGTCCAATTTATGGCATGAATTCCACAAAGAATAATTTTATTTTCAATTATTTCTTATAAAGATGCCATATTGAGAACAGGAGGTTTATTTATTACATCTTGTGTATTATGGTTTTGAAGAATTCTTCCCCTAGGAAGCAAGTAATTATAGAAGTGAATAATCTTCTATGTTTCTAGAAAAGTTTAAGAGAAGCTACTAAATTATTTTGGAGTAAACAGGAAATGTACTTTCATATCTACAAATTTGGTTTCTCTCCTCCAAAACCAGTATCAGTGGGGAGAACACAAACTTTTTATTTTATCTTTACTTTATTTTGCTTTACAATACTGTATTGGTTTTGCCATACATTGACATGAATCAGCCACGGGTGTACATGAGTTCCCAATCCTGAATCCCTCTCCCACCTTCCACCCCATATCATCTCTCTGGATCATCCCCGTGCACCAGCCCCAAGCATCCTGTATCCTGTATCGAACATAGACTGGCGATTCGTTTCTTACATGATAGTATACATGTTTCAATGCCATTCTCCCAAATCATTCCACCCTCCCCCTCTCCCACAGAGTCCAAAAGTCTGTTCTATTCATCTGTGTCTCTTTTGCTGTCTGTCTCGCATACAGGGTTATCGTTACCATCTTTCTAAATTCCATATATATGTGTTAGTATACTGTATTGGTGTTTTTCTTTCTGGCTTACTTCACTCTGTATAATCGGCTCCAGTTTCATCCACCTCATTAGAACTGATTCAAATGTATTCTTTTTAATGGCTGAGTAATACTCCATTCTGTATATGTACCACAGCTTTCTTATCCATTCATCGGCTGATGGACATCTAGGTTGTTTCCATGTCCTGGCTATTATAAACAGTGCTGCGATGAACACTGGGGTACACATGTCTCTTTCAATTCTAGTTTCCTCAGTGTGTATGCCCAGCAGTGGGACTGCTGGGTCTTAAATAAATTATACTCTAATATAATAATAATATTAAAAAACAGATACTTCTCAAATCTTAAAACTTATTCAATTTTTGGGAATAAAATTTTCTCTCTCCACAAAAACAGGTCCTATTATATGGTTTCTATGATTAAATATCTTTCATGCCTTCTTTTGGTCTTTTAGGGGAGGAGATGAAGAATAATACTTATTTTAATCTTTCTTTTTCTATCTTATAGAATGTAACATTTATAAAAACCTAGTATATAGTATATGTAATTGTATTATTAGCTTCCAAAATTTCTCAAACAAGTTATAGGTACTTTTGTGGGAAAAATAGATTGAGAAAAGAGAGATAAGGTGAGAGACAGAAACAGAAAAAGGAAGATGCTATGCATCTGCAATTATAATTTCACATCTTAGTGAATTTCTTCTTATTGATATATGTGGATCTACCCCCATTTGTGTCAAACTTCCATAATGTGTTTTAACCATTAATTTATTAATAGTCAATGGACAATTTTCTTTTCTGCCACAATTAAGAAATAGTGCAATGAATATTCTCCTGTTGGAATAAATGCACATTCCTTGGTCTCCCACTCAAAATGTCTCATGCTAGCCCCCATATCTTTACCAGCTTGTTTCCTTGTTCACTTATACACACCAAATGTTCTAGTTAAACTGATTTAATCACAAAATAACTGTTCACATTCTATTCTACACTCTCAGTTCATTGCTTGCACCAAATACTCACATTGATCTGGGATGGCCTCACATTCATTTCTTCATTTACTTAATCTTGTGCATTTGTCAAGTTCTACCTCTTTTTCGACCAACAGTGATTGCTTCCTCTTCTGTCACACATAGTTATCATGCATGGCTCAGTTACATAAGATATCTTGTGTTAGTTTAAGTGTGTAAATGTATTATTTTTTTTCTTCCTAGCTATAGATACTTTAAAGACTTCTGTTTATTTCTTGAATTTCTAGCATAACTGCATATTTTCCTAATCATGGGAGGCACTCTAAATAATAAAAACTTGAGAGTAATGATTCCTAGATTTCTTTCTTAGTCAGTAGCAGTGCTAACATTCTTAGAAAGTGAACAACCCACAGGTATCAACAAATCAGAATTGAGAGCTGACAAAGTGTTACTGGCTTGGTCATGTTTGACTCTTTGCGACCCTATGGACTGTATCCCACCAGGCTCCTCTGTGCGTGGAATTTTTCAGGCAAGAAGACTGCAGTGGGCAGTCTCCAGGGCATCCTCCCAACCCAGGGATCCACCCCGGTCTGCCTCATTGTGGGCAGACTCTTTTTTTTTTAATTTAAATTTATTTATTTTAATTGGAGGCTAATTACTTTACAATATTGTACTGGTTTTGCCATACATCAACATAAATCCACCCCGGGTGTACACATGTTCCCCACCCTGAACCCCCCACCCACCTCCCTCCCTGTACCATTCCCATGGGTCATCCCACTGCACCAGCCCCAAGCATCCTGTATCATGCATTGAACCTGGACTGGTGATTTGTTTCTTATATGATATTATACATGTTTCAATGCCATTCTCCTAAATCATCCCACCCTCTCCCTCTCCCACAGAGTCCAAAAGACTGTTCTATACATCTGTGTCTCTTTTGCTGTCTGTCTCGCATACAGGGTTATCGTTACCATCTTTCTAAATTCCATATATATGTGTTAGTATACTGTATTGGTGTTTTTCTTTCTGGCTTACTTCACTCTGTATAATTGGCTCCAGTTTCATCCACCTCATTAGAACTGATTCAAATGTATTCTTTTTAATGGCTGAGTAATACTCCATTCTGTATATGTACCACAGCTTTCTTATCCATTCATCGGCTGATGGACATCTAGGTTGTTTCCATGTCCTAGCTATTATAAACAGTGCTGCGATGAACATCGGAGTACACATGTCTCTTTCTGTTCTGGTTTCCTTGGTGTGTATGCCCAGCAGTGGGATTGCTGGGTCATAAGGCAGTTCTATTTGCAGTTTTTTAAGGAATCTCCACCCTGTTCTCCATAGTGGCTGTACTAGTTTGCATTCCCACCAACAGTGTAAGAGGCTTCCCTTTTCTCCACACCCTCTCCAGCATTTATTGCTTGTAGACTTTTGGATCATAGCCATTCTGACTGGTGTGAAATGGTACCTCACTGTGGTCTTGATTTGCCTTTCTCTGATAATGAGTGGTGTTGAGCATCTTTTCATGTGTTTGTTTTCATCTTTTCATCTGTATGTCTTCTTTGGAGAAATGTCTGTTTAGTTCTTGGCCCATTTTTTGATTGGATCATTTATTTTTCTGGAATTGAGCTGCAGGAGTTGCTTGTATATTTTTGAGATTAGTTGTTTTTTCAGTTGCTTCATTTGCTATTATTTTCTCCCATTCCGAAGGCTGTCTTTTCACCTTGCTTATAGTTTCCTTTGTTGTGCAGAAGCTTTTAATTTTAATTAGGTCCCATTTGTTTATTTTTGCTTTTATTTCCAGTATACTGGGAGGTGGGTCATAGAGGATCCTGCTGTGATTTATGTTGGAGAGTGTTTTGCCTATGTTTTCCTCTAGGAGTTTTATAGTTTCTGGCCTTACGTTTAGATCTTTAATCCACTTTGAGTTTATTTTTGTGAATGGTGTTAGAAAGTGTTCTAGTTTCATTCTTTTACAAGTGGTTGGCCACTTTTCCCAGCACCGCTTGTTAAAGTGGTGTTCCATCTGAACCACCAGGGAAGCTCAAATACACAAGTGCTGGGGGAAAACGCCTGCAGCTCTCCTGAAGTTTCAGATGTTTCTCTTTTAGTTGCTTGATTATGGAGAGATCAGATAGTGCAAGGAAGAACCTTGGAAACTGTGGTCTTTAGGAAGGTACTTGAGGACCTATGACACTGATTACATAATTAAAAAGCCAGAATGAAACTATTTCAACATTTTAACAATAGGCCATGCAGGTGATGGAGGGGGTCATCTTGAGGGCGTTACCGCAGGTTAACCCTGACGCAGGAATCAGTGGTTCCTTCTGCCTCCCAGTCTTTGTCGTCCGTGCTCCTTTCTGCTCCTGGCTTCCCTGCTGCTGCTGCTAAGTCACTTCAGTTGTGTCAGACTCTGTGCGACTCCATAGAGGGCAGCCCACCAGGCTCTGCCGTCCCTGGGATTTTCCAGGCAAGAACACTGGAGTGGGGTGCCATTGCCTTCTCCAATGCATGGAAGTGAAGAGTGTTAGCTGTAGCAATTAAGGCAAGTTTCTAGATTAAATTTCCTAAAACACAGAAATGATTATAGTTCTATAATCTATCATATTAGTTTTATAGCGGGAACCATTTCAAACAACACTGCAAGGCTTGAGAGAGGAAATAAAGTGTCACTGAGACTGTCTGGGCTGTACTGCATGTGACTGAGCCCCATTAAGTCGTCTTTATAAACTCCTGAGATTCTGGGAGTGGATGCAGAGAGTCACTATTTTGAGGCACCCAAGTAAGAAAGTTCGCTTGTTAAAACTGCCACCCACAAATCTGGATTGATTGACGTCTACCTTCTGTCTCTTCTTGGGTCCGTACAGGGGATCCTGTTTGGGATTTCACTCATGGAACTCTCAGCATTTTGAACCAACAACAGGTTCCTAATGTGGAAATGTTAGGCTTGTTAACCCAGACTTCAGAAATAGAGCGTATTTGGGGTTTGTGAGGACTACAACCTGGGAGACACAATTTCAAGAAGCACTTGAATTGTCTTCTGATGGACTACATAATGAAGAGGCTTATGATGGCAGAAAAGTGGCAGCCACAGTTAGTTACAAGGGTTGTTTGTGAAGAATTGTTTGGAGCCAGCAAGAAATAAGGGTGGTTGTTAAAGTATTGTTTGGGGTCCAAGATGGTTGCAAGTTACAGGCTGTAAGACCTAGAAGACCTTGATACCATAAGGTAGCAGCAGGTGTTTTTCTGAATATAACTGGTGGTGTCCTTGGGTCTGGTATGGTTTATACAAAGTTCAAGTTTTCAATGGTCCAAGAGTGTGTCTGAGACCAAATCCTCAATGGCCACTCAACTCCATTTTTGTTTGTCTGAACTTTTATTACTCCATTGTACTTTCAAGTTGTCCTCAATTCTATTTTTTATGTAAAAATTCACTAAGAACTGATGGAGGCAGACATAGAGATATGAGAGATATTTGGTTTATTGAAAGATGAGTAGGACTTGACCATTAAACAAGGAAAAAGAATAGCAGATGGTGCTGTGTTTTATTCCAAGTTGAAAACCCATGAGTAAGAGTCTGTGATTCTTGAGAAACAGTGTAAACTCCTGTTTATGTGGAAACAATGGGAATCAGAGGCTGTTGGAAATTATTGGAAGACATTTTAGACAGATGTATATGTAATAAAGAATAATTTGGACTTCCACCTATGAGTATGGAACTTTAGGAATTTTAAACGAAGTCAGGATGAAACGGATGGATTTGTGTTTTGAAAAGTGTTCAGTAAAACATTTTTTTTCAATATTAAATACTACAAATACTTCACAGTTTGGAGTTTGTTGTATCTGTAGATGTAGAACTGTGAATATGGAGGGCCAGGTATAAGTTACATATGGGTTTCCCACTGTGCAGAAGGTGGACACCCCTAACCCCAGAAATGTTCAATGGTCAACTGTAATGGAGGTGTGTGTTCCTATGTAAATTTTTATATTCGAAATCTCAGTTGCTCACAGACTCTCTGTGTAAAATAACGTTGAGATAGTAACTGCTATGCTGAAGTTTTTTTATTTTGGGTGTGGTCTCCACTACTGATTTAATTGATAATATCTGTTTCTGACCATTTCCTAATTAGGGTTGAAAAATAAAACAGTTGTTGCTAATTGAGCATATGCGGGGAGCTACCCTGGGAAAGGGGTCTTGTTCTCAAGACATAGCTCTGGAGCTGCCTTATCATAAGGGTTTGTTTAGCACAAACATAGCTCTCTGTCCTGCCACCCCCTGTGTTTCTTGGCTGCATCTCGAGCAGACATCTGGGTCCTTGACTTGTTGCTTATGCACACAGACCTTTATCATAAATATTGTTGGAGGATCTTAACAGAAACAACAGGTTGCATGGCATGGAAACCCGCGAAGTTGACTGACAAACTTAAGATGTTTATGTAATTCAGAAAAGAATTTATTGTTCTGTTTTCTTGCTTGAAAAACATATAAAAAGCTGCATTTAAAATAAAGCCGGGGTCAGTGTATGTAGGCTTGCTCTGAGGCCTGCTGCACCTGATCCTCTCGACCCCATTCTTTGTTTCTTGTTTTGTTTCTTTCTTTCTTAGCCGCGTTGCCCCCTTTGCAGGACTTGCTCGACTTTGCCGGCTGGAACCGGCAAGCATGCAAAAATGATACATGTGCAAAATATTTCTGTTCAAGAAATAGCATATTGGTAAAATGAATAAATATTACCAGGTCTGGCTGACAAAGAGAAATTAATGAGTAAAACTTTCAGGCTGAATGGTGACCTTCCCACAGCCATGAAAAGTAAAAGAAAACGTTTGTCGCTAGGTCATGTCCTACTCTTTGCAGCCCCATGGACTGTAGCCTGCCAGTCTCCTCTGTCCATGGAATTCTCCAGGCAAGAAAACTGGAGTGGGTAGCCATTCCCTTCTCCAGGGGATCTTTCTGACCCGGGGATTGAGCCTTAGTGTCCTGTATTGGCAGGTGGATTCTTTCCCATCTGGGCCACAAGGGAAGACCGTATCTGTGTTCTATTTCCTGGAATCTGTGAATGAAAAGGAGATCTTTGTACATATATTTAAAGATTTTGAGTTGAGGGTGTAAGGAGATCCTGTGTTATGCAGATGCCCTCAATCCAATGATACGGATTCTTATAAGAGATGTACTCCGAGGAGGAGGCCATGTGATCGCAGAGACAAATAATGAAATTATGTGGCTGCAAATCAAGGAATATGAACCGCCAATAGAAACTGAAAGAGAGGCAAGGAGAGAATTTCCCTTATATCCCCCGAGGGAGTGCAGCCCTGCCAACACCTTTTTCACACATTTGGCTTCCACAGCTGTGAGAGAATGTTTGTGGTCACTTAAAGACCAAGTTGTAGTAATTCAGTATAGCAGCCATCAAAAATAATGCACTAAGCTTTTTAGATAAATGTTTAAATATCTGTGGCCAAGATAGCAGTTGAAAAAGTATCACATGGGCAGTACAGAAACCAGAGCGATTTGAACAAATAAGGATCATTCACATATTATCTAAAGAATCACTATGACACGTGTGTAATTGTCTTATGATCTCACTTAAGCTGGCTGTGAGTGAAAGACAGTTTCTGCTACTCGGGATTTTCCTTTTATGTCCTAACAGTGTGGTTCCTATATTGCTGAGAGATGGGCTGAGGGGTCATGAGGGAATTTTCAGGAACAGGAATTCTCTAAAACAAACAAAGATTATGGTGAAGTATTTATGAAAGTTTGGCATGAAAAAGCACATGAATAGTCAGGTTATGAAAACAGGTCTAACATTCAAAGTAAAGAAAAATGCATTTTACATTTGGTTTCATTTTTGTGAAACCATCCTTGCCGAGCAATAACACAGAGAATTGAGCCTAATGAGTTGTTACTATTGGACTTGGTCTTTTCAGTTCTAAATTCTGTATGATTTGTTTATTTTCTGGGTACTGTTCAGACAGTATCTCATAAATCTTTCTTTTGAGACATTTAAAAAACATTGTATTAGTTTCCTAGGGCTGCTATAACAAATGACCACACAATGATTGGCTTAAAACAACAGAAATGTGTTCTCCCACAGTCTGGGAGCTACAGATCTGAAATTATGGTGTTGGCAGGGCTGTGTTTTTCTGAGAGTTCTGATGGAGAAATTATCCATCTCTCTCCTAGTTTCTGGTGGTGGCCAGCGGTCCTTTGTGTTACTGGTATGTATGTGCATCACTGCATACTCTGCCTCCATTGTTGCATGATGTTTCCCTGTGTCTCTATGTTCAAATTTTCCTCTCTTTTTTTAAATCAAGACACGAGTTCTTAGGTTAAGGTTTACCTTAATCCAATATGACTTCTTATTAACTTGATTATATCTGCAAAGACTCTATTTATAAATATATTGATCAGCATTCTCCAGAGAAGCAGAGCCATTGGGACTTATGTGTGTATATTTATTTTAAAGAGTTGGCCCGTGTGATTATGCCTGGCAAGTCCAAAAGTTACAGGGTGAGTCAGCAGGTTGCAGACCAGGGAAGAGCTGATGCTGTAGTTGTAAAGTTGAAGTTGTTTGTTGACAAAATTTCCTCTTATTTGGGGAGAGTTCAGACTCTCTCTAAAAAAAAAAAAAAAAAATTCTAGCTGTCAACTGATTGGATGAAGCCCACCCTAAATTCAAGGGAATCTACTTAAATTCTACTAATTTAAATAATACACTCATCCAAAAATACTCTCTCAAGGAATATCCAGAATAATGTTTAACTGCATATCTAAGGCTGTGATCTAGTGAAGTTGCCATATAAAATTAACTGTTAAAACAAAGTCATATTCATAGTACCAAGAGTTGTGACTTGCCTATATCTTTTTGGGGCCATAATACTTTTGTACATATATATATATATAATTTTAATAATTTTCTTAAATATTTTCTTTTTTGTATAATACTGCTCCTTCTTTAAAGTTGGAAATAAAGGAATAAGACTAAACTATGTGTAAAAGTCCTGAATTTACAAAAGACAATTTAAATGTTCTGTTTTTTAGACCGATGTGCAATCAAGTTTTAGTTCTTTGCACGGGAAGAAAATATTCTCTTGCTATGTCTATGTCATCATTATAACCCTGTTGGCTTATAATTCAGTCATTTTCTCCATAGTGATATCCACACTGCTTTTATTTGTGATCATGGTTTTATGTATTTCTTTATTTTGTATTTTCATTCATTGAACTAATGATTGTTTGTTACTGGGGAAAGAAAAGACATATATGGGCCTTGCTCTTGTGATAAAAATAAAAGGAAATAAACAAATAGATAATGTTATTGGAGATAGCAGTTTAGAACCAGGGAAGAATAAAAGTGTAGGTTGATAGAGAATGAATCGAAGTGGGAGTGCATACAGCAACATTAGACTGTGATACCTGGGAAAGCTTCTCTGAAATGAAGACTGACATTTCAATTGAAAAATGATTTGACAGGAAGGAACCACTGACCTGAATGTTTGGGACAAAATCTTTGGGTAGAAGGACCAACAACTGGAAAAGTCTTGAAGACAGGATTAGCTTGGTGAGCACATGAGACAGAAAAACAGAAAGTATGGCTGGGACTTAGTGAGAGAAGGGGAGAAGTCTGAGACCAAGATCCATCCAGCCATCTCATCCTCTGTCGTCCCCTTCTCCTCCTGCCTTCAATCTTACCCAGCATCAGGGTCTTTTCAAATGAGTCAATTCTTCACATCAGGGGGCCAAAGTATTGGAGTTTCAGCCTCAGCATCAGTCCTTCCAATGAATATTAAGGACTGATTTCCTTTAGGATGGACTGGTTGGATCTCCTTGTAGTCCAAGGGACTCAGTCCAAAGGTAGGTGAAGGTAGGTCTTTTTCCCACAGTGAACTCTCTATGCACTTAATGATATGTCAACTGTAAACCTTTTGGCAGTACCATTTATAGACTTTGCTTCACCTATTGACAAGATAAAAGTATACCTGAGGCTGGGCTGATCATTTGCATATCCGTGTCTGAAGATTAAATGTCATTTACCAATATTTTAGGTTTGACTAAAAGTATATTTTATCTGTTTTTCTAATAGAAAAAAAGTAATAAAATGTGTAATTTACCCTAAAGGACAGACTTAGAATAATGGTTTTATCTTCTTAAGTGTCAGTTTGAACAAGAATCATCTAATCCAAGACATGGTCCAGTAAGTTGACTGTAAATTGTTTGAGATATGAAGGTGTTAATTAGTTCAGAAAATGTTGAACTTTCCCAAATGTCCTTGTGTTTTTTTTTTTTATCAGTTTTTTTTTTTTCTGAGAGAAATGGATAGAATTATGAATTTCTCAGTAGAATATAAAATTAGCTGTGGGGTACTTTTCATTAATATTTTTGAGTAAGTAAATCTTTCTCCTATCCCTCCCACCAGCCAACCCGTAGTAGAGGGCCATGAATATAATGGAAACGTTTATAGCCATGTTTACTTGAGACTATTAGCTTGTATAATTTGTTTCTTGTTAATAGAAACCATTAATAACCTTTCTTTAATCTCAGTAAAAAAATAGTTAGAACTTTGAAAAGTTCTCACTTGTGTTTCAGTTATCATTGTAATATAACAAACTATGATTTAATAGCTTAAAACAACATTGTTTTTATGCTCACAGATTCTGTGAAAAGAAATTTGAACAGGGCACTGATGGAAAGACTGGTATTTGCTTCAGAATGACTGGGGCTGGGGAGACCCAAAGTCTGGGGATGAATCTATGACAAAAGGTGAAATCATCCTAAGACTTGTTCAGTTACAAAATTAGCACCTGAGCTGGGTGACTGGTCATCAAGGACTATTGTCTAGACTGGAAGGCTAGGCAGTATTTAAGTTAAAAATGCATACATCCTATGCGATAGAGATCCCATTTCAACTGTATCTTGAATAATGTTTTGAAGAATCCACATATAGGGATGCTCACTGCGACATTGTTTTGATAATCCAGAGCACATGATTTCCAAGCAAGGCAAGAGCTTATATGAGCCAGACTTGGAAAGCTGCACAGCATCACCTCTTCCCAACTATGTTTGTCTACGCCATTATGAATCTTTCCAGATTCAAGGAGAAGGCAAGTAGACACTAACAGTTGGTAGGGGATTTACAGTGAACTGTAAAAGGGCATGAGGGAATATGGGAAGGGAGATAACATGATTGCTATCTGAAGAAAAGGCAATCTGATACAACATATAGAATATTTAGCACAGGGTTTTTAATATGTAAGAAGCACTCAATGATAATTATCATTAGTATTTCAAGATAATAGTAGTTACAAAATATTCTTTAGTATATTTTGGACTATAGTCCAACTTGAGCTTTTTAATTATTCATGTCAATTGTTATAATAAGAGCTTTTCATGTAAAAAAAACCCTCAGATTCCAGAAGGAAATTTAAATTGTGTTTTTAAGTGATGAGAAAATTTAATCCATTTATTGAATGTAATAATTAGACTTAATTATGAATGAAGCACAAACTGGAATCAAGATTAATGGGAGAAATATCAATAACCTCAGATATGCAATAACACCATCCTTATGGCAGAAAGTGAAGAGCTAAAGAGCCTCTTGATGAAAGTGAAAGAGGAGAGTGAAAAAGTTGGCTTAAAGCTCAACATTCAGAAAACGAAGATCATGGCATCTTGTCCCATCACTTCATGGGAAATAGATGGGGAAACAGTGGCTGAATTTATTTTGGGGGGCTCTAAAATCACTGCAGATGATGATTGCAGCCATGAAATTAAGACTCTTACTCCTTGGAAGGAAAGTTATGACCAACCTAGACAGCATATTCAAAAGCAGAGACATTACTTTGCCAACAAGGTCTGTCTAGTCAAGGCTATATTTTTTCCAGTAGTCATGTATGGATACAAGAGTTGGACTACAAAGAAAGCTGAGTGCTGAAGAATTGATGCTTTTGAACTGTGGTGTTGGAGAGACTCTTGAGAGTCCCATGGACTGCAAGGAGGTCCAACCAGTCCATCCTAAAGAAAATCAGTCCTGAATATTCATTGGAAGGACTGATGCTGAAGCTGAAACTCCAGTACTTTGGCCACCTGATGCAAAGAGCTGACTCATTTGAAAAGGCCCTGATGCTGGGAAAGATTGAAGGTGGGAGGAGAAAGGGATGACAGAGGATGAGATGGTTGGATGGCATCATGGACTCAATGGACATGAGTTTGAGTAAACTATGGGAGTTGGTGATGAACAGGGAGGCCTGGCGTGCTGCAGTCCAAGGCGTCGCAATGAGTCAGACACGACTGAACGACTGAACTGACTAACTGATAATCTCTACAATTACTACAGCAGCTTCACATTTTGACAAGGGAAGTTCCAAAAGCAACACGTGGCAGTCTGACCACTGGAAAACCTTTAATAAACTTAACATGGAATTTGCGGACATAACATGCAAATTGAAGGGGCCTCTCAAACTAATCAGTTATTGTTTCTTTGATAGCAATCAGGTCTTTTTCACATGAGAACATTAAAAATAAAATGGTACAATATTTATAAAAATTAATAGGTTAAATGCTGAACTGATTGAAATAACTAAGATTAGTGACTTAAAACAAACTAGATTACACAAATAAAAGCTTAAATATTTTGAATTAATGAATTGACCTTTGACTAGGATAATTTTTAAATGGAGGTTGACTTCATAAAGCTATTTGGCAATATTTGATTCGTTTTATTTATTTATTTTTAATTTTTTTTAATTTTTATTTATTTATTTTTTTAATTACAATACTGTATTTGTTTTGCCATACATTGACACGAATCAGCCACAGGTGAACACAATCTTCCAATGTCAAAGCCCCCTCCCACCTCCCACCCCACATCCTCTACCTGAATCATCCTGTGCACCAGCCCCATGCATCCTGCATCCTGTATTGAACATAGATTGGTGCTTCGTTTCTTACAAGAAAGTATACATGTTTCAATGCCATTCTCCCAAATCATCCCACCCTTTCCCTCTCCCTCAGAGTCCAAAAGTCCGTTCTATACCTCTGTGTCTCTTTTGTTGTCTCACATATAGGGTCATCATTACTATCTTCTAAATTCCATATATATGTGTCAGTATACTGTATTGGTGTTTTTCTTTCTGGTGATTAGTTTGCACAGGATGATTCAAGTAGAGGATGTGGGGTGGGAGGTGGGAGGGGGCTTCGGCATTGGGAGATTGTGTTCACCTATGGCTGATTCGTGTCAATGTATGGCAAAACAAATACAGTATTGCAATTAAAAAAAAATGAATCAAGATATATCTTAAATAAGTCTTGCAAGGAACACATGTAGGGATGCTTTATACTGTATTTGTTTATAATAGGAAAATAATGAAAATAATTCAATGCCTTATCTGTGAGGGAGTATATTAAAAAATTAGTCTCTTCATTTGATGAGATGTTAACCTAGATTTAAAATAAACACATTTGATAAATGTGTATTGAGTATTTAAAACACTGAATATAAAAGGCGATTTGTAGAAAAATGTTTACAGTAAATTTAATTACCTAATTTTTGCCTTATATATGATACAACAGTATTTGTTACTATGGAAGTAAACACGTAACACAGATGTACAAACCTCTTTGCATGGAAATCTAAATTTTGTTAATGTTCATATAGGAGAAAGAGAAGGAATAGACTATAGAGAAAAAATTGAGGTTACAACTGCACCTGTAATTGTAAAAACATTTTGATTAGTTGGACAAAAGATAATCTTTATTTTGTCTGGCTAGCACACCAATATTGTTATATTATCTATTATAATTTTCTGTTTTAAAAGTGAAAAGTGGTATTGACTCAGGGGGAAAATTATGCAACAATCACTGATATCTTAAAAATTAGGCATCTTTATGATTCTAACTCCAGCTGGAGAACTTTCTTTTGATATGATAAATTTCAGTCCTTTTTAATGGTATTGATGATTTTTAAATTACTGTTTTGTGTCTGTTTTTAAAAATATTGGAAAATAGGTAACTAGCACCACTTTGTTTTCTTAATTTGCTATCTAAAGAATTTCTGTGTAACTGTATGTCAAAGCTCAGTATGTCACAGTTCTACAATAAAAGGCATATAATAAACTTGTCCCTGAAACATCATGGTAGACACAGATAAGAAAAATGAATCAGGAAAATAAAGAAAGATTATATGGGATACTAAGCAGCAGCTTGCATTCTTTAGTTGTGATTCCTTAGTTATTAGAAACATGACATATGTTAACCTCTTTGGATTCTGTTTGAAAGGTACATATATATGTGAGTTTTCCAATAAAGCTATTTCTGCTTTGCAAGTTTGACAAGATTTTGGCATGTTTGGGGTCATCTCATACTCTGTGTGTGTCAGCCTTCATGCTCTGAATCAGTGCTTCTCCAAAGGTAACCCACAGACTTAATCAGTTGGTATGTGTTACCAGTCCACAGTGGGATAAGGCACTTGTATCAGTGTAAATCAATCATATCATAGACATGATTTATTTCAGTTATTTAAAAAAACATAGTATGAGTTTCTCAAAGAAGGAAGCAGTGCATTTACTTCCATTCTGATACTGAAATGGACTCACTTGGATTAGTAGGAAAAAAGAAGCAGAAGTTGCAGCTAGGATAAAATTTTCATACTTTGGGAAAAGGACATCCAGGGCAGTGAGGATAGGGTGAAAGGAAAGTGAGGCAAAGAAAGAAGCAATGTAAGCAATGTAACCATGAGATATCAGGCCATTTGGCACTGTTCACAAGGAGCGCTGAAGGGATATGGTTGGTTCACAGCACTTTCTTAGAAGAGTTACAAGGAGACACATATAGCATAGTGGGAAATTAGATTTTATAAATATTCATTGAAATAAACTTTGAATATGGAAGAATATTCAGTTCAGTTCAGTTTAGTCACTCAGTTGTGTCTGAGTGTGACTCCGTGAATTGCAGCACGCCAGGCCTCCCTGTCCATCACCATCTCCGGGACTTCACTCAGATTCACATCCATCGAGACAGTGATGCCATCCAGCCATCTCATCCTCTGTCGTCCCCTTCTCCTCCTGCCCCCAATCCCTCCCAGCATCAGAGTCTTTTCCAATAAGTCAACTCTTCGCATGAGGTGGCCAAAGTACTGGAGTTTCAGCTTTAGCATCATTCCTTCCAAAGAAATACCAGGGCTGATTTCCTTTAGAATGGACTGGTTGAGTCAGAATGGCTGCGATCCAAAAGTCTACAAGCAATAAATGCTGGAGACGATGTGGAGAAAAGGGAACCCTCTTACACTGCTGGTGGGAATGCAAACTAGTACAGCCACTATGGAAAACAGTGTGGAGATTCCTTAAAAAATTGCAAATAGAACTGCCTTATGATCCAGCAATCCCACTGCTGGGCATACACACCGAGGAAACCAGAACAGAAAGAGACACATGTACCCCAATGTTCATTGCAGCACTGTTTATAATAGCCAGGACATGGAAGCAACCTAGATGTCCATCAGCAGATGAATGGATAAGAAAGCAGTGGTACATATACACAATGGAGTACTACTCAGCCCTTAAAAAGAATAAATTCAACTCAGTTTTAATGAGATGGATGAAATTGGAACCGATTATACAGAGTGAAGTAAGCCAGAAAGAAAAACACCAATACAGTATACTGACACATATACATGGAATTTAGAAGGATAGTAATGATGACCCTCTATGTGAGACAACAAAAGAGACTCAGAGGTATAGAATAGACTTTTGGACTCTGAGGGAGAGGGAGAGGGGGGATGATTTGGGAGAATGGCATTGAAACATGTATACTATCTTGTAGGAACGAAGCGTCAGTCTATGTTCAATACAGGATGCAGGATGCATGGGGCTGGTGCATGGGATGATTCAGGGAGATGATGTGGGGTGGGAGGTGGGAGGGGGCTTCGGCATTGGGAGACAGTGGACACCTGTGGCTGATTCATGTCAATGTATGGCAAAACAAATACAGTATTGTAATGTAGAATAAATATTTTTAAAAAAATAAAAATAAAGAAAAAAGAAGAAGAAGAAAAAAAGAATGGACTGGTTGGATCTCCTTGCAGTCCAAGGGACTCTCAAGAGTCTTCTCCAACACCACAGTTCAAAAGCATCAATTCTTTGGCACTCAGCTTTCTTCACAGTCCAACTTTCACATCCATACATGACCACTGGAAGAACCATAGCCTTGACTAGACAGACCTTAGTCAGCAAAGTAATGTCTCTGCTTTTCAATATGCTATCTAGGTTGATCATAACTTTTATTCCAAGGAGTAAGTGTCTTTTAATTTCATGGCTGCAGTCACCATCTGCAGTGATTTTAGAGCCCCCGCCCCCAAAAGTCTGACACTGTTTCCACTGTTTCCCCATCTATTTCCCATGAAGTGATGGGACCAGATGCCATGATCTTCGTTTTCTGAATGTTGAGCTTTAAGCCAACTTTTTCACTCTCCTCTTTCACTTTCATCAAGAGGCTTTTTAGTTCCTCTTCACTTTCTGCCATAAGGGTGGTGTCCTCTGCATATCTGAGGTTATTGATATTTCTCCTGGCAATCTTGATTCCAGCTTTTGTTTTTCCAGCCCAGCGTTTCTCATGATGTACTCTGCATATAAGTTAAATAAGTAGGGTGACAATATACAGCCTTGACATACTCCTTTTCCTATTTGGAACCAGCCTGTTAGGACTCTAAAATGATGACTATTTTTAGAATTTCTTCAGTGTTAATAAATGGCAGTTTCGCATCAAGTTTATTTTCACCCAAATTTTCCTGTAGTATGGTAGGGGACTGTGTTGGTGCCCTATCCCGGGAACACCCACCCACCAGCTTGTTAGGAGTAGTGTTGCTTGCTAATGACTCATAGCTGCTGCCTTCTCTAGAGAATTTCTCTTGGCAGAATGGGAACTTCCTTGCCCAGAAGGTTATGTGCCCTTTCATACACAACCAGTGACTGGCATGGAGATCTAGATGGTAGTTCCCTTGCCTCAAGGTGGAGCCAATTCTGGGTCAGAATTTATGTGCCAGAGGCTACAGGGGATCAGCCTGAAGCTGGACACCGGCTGAAATTTGCCCTTGCTTAGCTCCTTCCCCAGCTGTGTCTGCTTCCTTCGTTCCCTTTGTCCTGAGGGCACTGCCACCATGAATCACGTGTGCCCAAATCTCTCTCAGCTTCTGCTTCTAGGAACATCAGCCTAAGTCATGAAGTTGGAAGAACTGATTGAGGGAACTTTTGAAAGAGGAATCACCAGAAATGGTTTATTGGCGGGATACTGAGAGGTGATTTGATTTACAAATGGGCCTAACATTACGAGAGAGTGCTTATGAGGCTTCTATGGAGAAAAACATTAGAAAAGGGAGTAGATGACCATTTTAGATATCCTGCATTTGAGATAATGAGGAGTCAAATGGAAAAAAGCAGAACAGAATATTTAGCATTTAGATCTCTAAAACTGCAATTTAGATCAGTAAATAGAACTAAGACTGATCATGAAGGAAGTGACTTTTGAAGAGATAAAGACATATAATTCTCAAGGAAAAATCTTTAAGAACAGAGGGCAAATGAATGCACATTTATAAACAGAAGAGGGCAAATGTTTTTACTAAAGGAATTCTTGTGAAAGTCATATCTGTTTTTCAGATAGTGAACTTTATTTGAACTTTTGAATTGAAAGCCCATGTACTTATATAAAGTCGGGCTTCCCTGATAGCTCAGCTGGTAAAGAATCTGCCTTCAATGTAGGAGACCTGAGTTGGATCCCTGAATTGGAAAGATTCCCCTGGAGAAGGGAAAGACTACCTACTCCAGGATTCTGGCCTGGAGAATTCCATGGACTGCATAGTCCAGGGGGTCACAAAGTGTCAGACAAGACTGAGTGACTTTCACTTACACAAAGTCTACTTTCTATTTGTAAAATAAATTTGATTTCAGCTTTTAAATCCCTGTAAAACCACTGGGCTAAGCCCTTATTGATCATAGAGCCTTGAAAGTATTTTAAATGTAAGTTTAAAGTTTAAAATCCTTTATAAGTTTTTCAATTTTAGTTTCTGTTTCTGAAATACAATATTGTCACTTTTGAGATTTAACTAAGTTTGGATGAAAGATTAAATAGATGAAGCAGAGTCTCCCAGGCCTCATCCATCTTAGTCAGTGGTGCTCACAGCATAGGCTGCCTCCACAAACATCAGAGAATTGCCTCAAAATGCCCACCCTGTGCAAAATGCTCTGATCTTTTCCTCAAGGTCTGTTTGAATGTTAAAATATATATATATTTTTTCTTCTAAAATAAAAACTAAATACTCTTATGTCCCTTCTTGCTAGAAAACTTGCTTTATATGTGTCATTTGTTTAGCTGCTTAAAATGGTTCCACTCAGATTTCACATTTCTATATCTAAGACATGGACAACAGTGCTTTTAAATATAGCATGATAAAATGAACAAATATAAGTTGTTATAAGAATAATGTGAAATTATGGTAAAATCACTGGATTCCTCTAAAGGAATGTCTGTCAAATCTGATAAATTATTAAATTCAATAAATAGACAAAAATTCACTGGGCACTATATCAAGTGGCCATACCACAGTAGATAAAAGAATCATGGTAATAAAGCACTATGGTCTTTACATGAATTTCTTATTAGATTTTAAAATAAATATGAGAGGCAGTGAGTTACTAACACTATAATTAAGAGTCAAATAAGGGAAAATCTGAATTTGGGCAACTTCAAATAAACTTTAATATTTTCCCTATTTTTTTATTCCTATTTATTAAATAGTCTTACAAGGAAAGTTTCCTAACAAAATAAAATCACTAGGTGAGCAAATTATATGAACTCCTCTCTCCTTGTAGTAGATGAATAGAAGGAAATCAACTTGTTATAGGTTGTTGTTCTGATATATATGTGTTGAAGGTGTGATGAACAGAAAAGTGTAGTCTACAGTCTCTATGGTAGGAAGACTAAGAAATCAGCTTTTAACTCCTGCTATGGAGAGAAATACATGAGTTATTAGTTCTTTTTAATTTATTTCAGCTTAATCTCCTAAATGATTATTCTAGTATACTTGTTCCTTGAGGGTTAAATTTTCCATGTCAGTATTTCCAGAGGTCAAGACACTTTCTGTCTGTGTTAAATGCCTATGCATATTGTAGCACAGTTTTCAGCACTGGCCACAGGACTGAAAAAGGTCAGTTTTCATTCCAATACCAAAGAAAGGAAAAGCCAAAGAATGTTCAAACTTTTGCACAATTGCACTCATCTCACATGCTAGCAAAGTAATGCTCAAAATTCTCCAATCCAGGTTTCAAAACTACACGAATCAAGAACTTCTGGATGTTCAATCTGGTTTTAGAAAAGGCAGAGGAACCAGAGATCAAACTGCCTACATCTGCTGGATCATTGAAAAAGCAAGAGTTCCAGAAAAACATTTATTTCTGCTTTATTGACTATGCCAAACATTTGACTGTGTGGGTCACAACAAATTGTGGAAAATTCTTAAAGAGATAGGAACACCAGAACACCTGACCTACCCACTGAGAAATCTCTATGCAGGTCAAGAAGCAACAGGTAGAACTGGACATGGAACAACAGACTGGTACCAAACCAGGAAAGAAGTACCACAAGGATGTATATTGTCACCCTGCTTATTTAACTTCTATGCAGAGTATATCATGTGAAATACTGGGCTGGATGAAACATAAGCTGGTGTCAAGATTGCCAGGAGAAATATCAATAACCTCAGATATGTAGATGACACCAGCCTTAAGGCAGAAAGTGAATAACTAAAGAGGATCTTGATGAAAGTGAAAGAGGAGAGTGGAAAAGCTGTCTTAAAACTCAACATTCAGAAAACTAAGATCATGGCCTCTGGTCCCGTCATTTCACGGCAAATAGATGAGGAAACTGTGGAAACAGTGAGAGACTTTATTTTGGGAGGCTCCAAAATCACTGCAGCCATGAAATTAAAAGATGCTTGCTCCTTGGAAGAAAATCTATGACTAACCTAGATAGCATATTGAAAAGCAGAGACATTACTTTGCTAACAAAGGTCCGTCTATTCAAGGCTATGATTTTTCCAGTAGTCATGTATGGATGTGAGAGTTGGACTATAAACAAAGCTTCAGGTCAGTTCAGTTCAGTCGCTCAGTCATGTCTGACTCTTTGCGACCCCATGAACTACAGCACGCCATGTCTCCTTTCCATCACCAACTCCCGGAGTTTACTCAAACTGACGTCCATCGAGTCGGTGACACCATCCAGCCATCTCATCCTCTATCATCCCCTTCTCCTCCTACCCCCAATCCCTCCCAGCATCAGAGTCTTTTCCAATAAGTCAACTCTTCACATGAGGTGGCCAAAGTACTGGAGTTTCAGCCTCAGCATCAGTCCTTCCAAAGAACACCCAGGGCTGATCTCCTTCAGAATGTACTGGTTGGATCTCCTTGCAGCCCAAGGGACTCTCAGGAGTCTTCTCCAACACCACAGTTCAAAAGCATTAATTCTTCAGCGATCAGCTTTCTTCACAGTCCAACTCTCGCATCCATACATGACTACTGGAAAAACTATAGCCTTGACTAGACAGACTTTTGTTGGCAAAGTAATGTCTCTGCTTTTGAATGTGCTGTCTAGGTTGGTCATAACTTTCCTTCCAAGGAGTAAGCGTCTCTTTTTAAAAATTTTTATTTTACTTTATAATACTGTATTGGTTTTGCCATACATTGACATGAATCTGCCACGGGTGTACATGAGTTCCCAATCCTGAACCCCCCTCCCAGCTCTCTCCCCATATCATCTCTCTGGGTCTCAATTACCATCTGCTTAGTGCCGAAGAATTGATGCCTTTGAACTATGGTGTTGGAGAAGACTCTTGAGAGTCCCTTGGCCTACAGTGAGATCAAACCAGTCAGTCCTAAAGGAAATCAGTCCTGAATATTCATTGGAAGGACTGATGCTGAAGCTGAAGCTCCAATACTTTTGGCCACCTGATGCAAAGAGCTGACTCATTAGAAAAGACCCTGATGTTGGGAAAGATTGAAGGCAAGAGGAGAAGGGGATGACAGAAGATGATATGGTTGGATGGTATCACCAACTGGATGGACATGAATTTGAGCAAGGTCTGGCAGTTGGTAATGGACAGGGAAGCCTGGCATGCTGCAGTCTAAGGGACAGAAAGCATCAGACACGACTGAGCCAACTCAACTGGGATAGGATGCTTTGATCCCAAATTCTATTTTTCTTTAATAAAATTAGTGATCCAATAAAGCATTTTATTTCTAAACAAACTTTTTTCTAGAACAAATATTGCGATACACTAGTAAGTTAAATGGATTTAGTAAGTTTAACAGTGATTTATGTGTCTGCTTTTGCCTTAAAGTTATAACTTTGTCAGTTTCCACATATAAGACAAAAATGAATGTAAAATTTGTGGAGAAAATGAATATTTTTATTAACTTGTACTTTTAATAATATACTTATCAAAGTATGAAGTATCCAATCATGTAAGAAGACAGTACTCAGAGCAAAAAACCTTGCTTTAGCTAGAGTTGTCAGGGGTGACAGAAATAGGAAAACCCTGACCCAGTGAGTCAGAGAGATGCATAGGAGAAATGCATAGAAACTTAGAGGCAGGTGACAATAAAAGTAACCCTTCATCAATCTAATTCTCAGTTGACTTAGTCATATTAAAAAAAAAGTGTTATTTGGGTGTAAGAGAATCAAAGACAAATAAAAGGTCAAGAGCTGGTTCAAGGATTTAGCTTTTGACCGCCTCATTTCTTTTGAGGTTACTCTGGCCTAACCTGAAACCCAATAGAGAGCCTTTTCTGTGAGCTGTAAGATCAAGACGAGCTGTATTCTTGATTTGAAAGTTTGCATGCTTTAAGAGAAAGCTCCTCCTGTACACTTATAACTTTTGATACAAATGGAAACTCATTAGCAATCTTAGAATCAACACAAATTGTTTGCTTAGAAAATGTGGTTTAATAAAGGACTGAAAAATGTCTTTGCTAACCGTAGAAGGCTGATAAGTGTTTTTTGGTCCTGGGCAGGATCCCCTATTAGGACTTCCCTAATTAGATGGTGAAATGGAATCTGAGAGGAAAGGATTTAAATGACTCACCGAAGAATTTTTAGGACAGAATTACAGGTTGACCAAGGTCATAACATATATAGTGTAGTTTTTGTTCTTTTGGTTTAGATGAAGTATATAAGATTCTTTAACTCCAGGATTTTCTTTTAAAGAAATAATTATTGACATCTTTGCAATCAGGAAAGCTGAATTTTAATGTAATGAAATGTGAACCCAAATTTCATTCATCATGCTTTTATACCCCTTAGGATGTCATGTAATGAACCAGTGGTTTAGTGTAACATATGCAAATATGAAAGTTATTCCTCTACATGGAGAGCAATATATGCACATGTTAAAGAGATTTATTATGCTCATTTTCTTTAAATTAGCATACTAGACAGTGCTACTAAGCACACAACTGATAAGCTGCTGCAGTTATTTTAGCTTCAGTTTTAAAAGTGCCAAGAGCATACACAATATCTAAGCAAGTTGGATGAATATCTTTTATCTTAGATTCTATTTCAACATTTGATTAGAAAATATTATCTAAAAGGCAGCTATTAGTTTTGTGTGACACTTTCTAAAGTGAATGTTTAAGTCTTGAATAAAAATGGGGTAG
This sequence comes from Nanger dama, assembly GCA_917880005.1. Taxonomy (NCBI): domain Eukaryota; kingdom Metazoa; phylum Chordata; class Mammalia; order Artiodactyla; family Bovidae; genus Nanger; species Nanger dama. The sequence goes on along the minus strand of CAKJTW010000020.1, from coordinate 36,456,605 downwards.
TCAGGGAAAATGATAGGTGAATTCATAAGTAGCCAAGGAGGATTTCTAGAAATTTCTAAACTAAAAAAAAAAAAAAATTCGGTTTTTATAAGGCCATGATGACATAGCTCAGACAGGAATCAAGTCTTAAAACATATTTTCCACTTAAACGAAATACAAGGAAGCTATCAGGGAAAAGGCTATTTGATCATGTTGCCTTTTCCTGCTTTCCAATAGTTTCACATTTCTTTTTATTTCTGCAACATCAGCTTGACTGAGGGCTCCTGTATTTCAGTTAGGAAAGCTTAGTTTCAGTAAGGACCAGAAGAACATCCAGTAATCATTTATTGTCCTTGTCATTTAGCATAAGCAGCTATTCACAGGAAGCTGCCCTCAGCAGGAAACCCCTTTGTCTTGGCACTTTCAGTTCAGTTCAGTCACTCAGTTGTGTCTGACTCTGTGACCCCATGGATTGCAGCACACCAAGATTCCCTGTTCATCACCAACTCCCAGACCTTGCTTAAACTCATGTACATTGAATCAGTGATATCATCCAACCATCTCATCCTCTGTCGTCCCCTTCTCCTCCCGCCTTCAATCTTTACTAGCATCAGGGTCTTCTCTAATTAGTCAGCTCTTCACATAAGGTGGCCAGAGTATTGGAGCATCAGCATCAGTCCTTCCAATGAATATTCAGGACTGATTTCCTCTAGGATGGACTGGTTGGATCTCCTTGCAGTCCAAGGGACTCTCAAGAGTCTTCTCCAACACCACGGTTCAAAATTATCAATTCGTCACGGCTAAGCTTTCTTTATAGTCCAACTCTCACATCCATACATGACTACTGGAAAAACCATAGCTTTGACTAGACAGATCTTTGTTGACAAAGTAATGTCTCTGCTTATTAATATGCTGTCTAAGTTGGTCATAGCTTTTCTTCCAAGAGCAAGTGTCTTTTAATTTCATCTTTTAATTTCACCATCTGCAGTGATTTTAGAGCCCAGAAAAATAGTCTCTCACTGTTTCCACTGTTTCCCCATCTATTTGTGATGAAGTGATGGGACAGGATGCCTTGATTTTAGTTTTCTGAATGTTGAATTTTAAACCAGCTTTTCCACTTTCCTCTTTCACTTTCATCAAGAAGCTCTGTAGTTCTTCTTCACTTTCTGCCATAAGGGTTTTGTCATCTACATATCTGAGGTTATTGATATTTCTCCCCACAATCTTGACTGCAGCGTGTACTTCATCCAGCCTGGCATTTTGCATGATGTAATCTGCATATAAGTTAAACAAGCAGGGTGATAATATACAGCCTTGATGTACTCCTTTGCTGATTTGGAACCAGTCTGTCGTTCCATGTCTGGTTCTAACGCTTGCTTCTTGATCTGCATACAGATTTCTCAAGAGGCAGGTCAGGGGGTCTGGTATTCCCATCTCTCTCAGAATTTTCCACATTTTGTTGTGATCCACACAGTAAAAGGCTGTGGTGTAGTCAATAAAGCAAAAGTAGATGTTTTTCTGAAACTCTCTTGCTTTTTCTATCATCCCATGGATGTTGGCAATTTGATCTCTGGTTCCTTTAGCAGAGAGCTATATTGCAACTAACCTTAAACTAGCCACTCTCATGCCCTACTCATGGATCTAGCATACCTTTACATCTTTTGATCACACAATACCTTGCTTGACTTGTTTGTTCTTTCCATAGATCAACGAAGCAGAAATGAAGAATAAGTAATTTACAGATAACCGTACCTCTTTTACTAAAGCTTCCATTTTAATAATCTCCTGAAGAAACTGTGTGAACAAGATGGCATATAAAGAAAGACCACAAGAAGCCTACAAGCCTGCACACGGTGAGGGGATGGTGATGACTCTGAATTATCTCAATGATTAACTGAAATTATTTACCATTTTTTCTTTTAAAAGATTTCATGACTGAGCAGAATCTTGGGAATTGCTATTTTTGTGGATTCTGAGTTCACAATCTCCCCAGATTTCCAGCATTCTGATAAAAAGAAACTCTCCTTTCCCCCAGCAATACATCTCATGTATTGATTTTGAGCAGCCAGACCTGAGTTTGGCAACATTAGGGGAAAAGTTCCTGCAAATTTTCAAAAGTACCTTTTCTATTGTAATTTATACTAACACCTAACAAAGAAAAAAACCAATTAAACAATTCAACAGCAACAACTACTATGCACTAGGAAACTGAGTGGCTAAAGCCTATTCCTTTCCTTTGCTTTCAAAACCTCTCTGATCCTCTATAAGGCTTCTCCAGTGGCTCAGAGGTAAAGAATCTGCCTGAATGTAGGAGATGCAGACAATCCAGGTTTGATCCCTGGGTCAGGTAGATCCCTTGGAGGAAGGTATGGCAGCTGACTCCAGTATTCTTGCTGAGAAAATTCCATGGACAGAGGAGCCTGGAAGGCATACAGTCCATGGGGTCTCAAAGAGTTAGACAGGAGTAAAGTGATGAGCAGTCACTTAGCTGCAAGGGGATCCTCTTAGTTACAAGGGGAGCTCTTGGTTGTTTTTGTCCTAATTCTAGTTAATTTTATCTATAAATACCAATGAATCTATGCAGTTCTAGCTTTGTATTAATAATTTATTAGTCCATTCTTAGAAAAGGCAATGGCACCCCACTCCAGTACTCTTGCTTGGAAAATCCCATGGACAGAGGAGTCTGGTGGGCGCAGTCCATGGGGTTGCGACTGAATGACTTCACTTTCACTTTTTACTTTCATGCATTGGAGAAGGAAATGGTAGCCCACTCCAGTGTTCTTGCCTGGAGAATCCCAAGGACAGCGGAGCCTGGTGGGATTGCACAGAGGTGGACACGACTGAAGCAACTTAGCAGCAGCAGCAGCAGTCTGTTCTTGTATGGGACTAAAGTAATAATAGCTTGAGTATATTTTCTACTTAATGAGATAATGTTTCTAAAAGTTACAGTTGCTTAGGTTAGTGTAAATATTTATTTCCCCCATAAAAATAAACAACTATATTAGATCCCAAAGTTTGTAAGTTATATAAATGAATAACTAGTGTAGTATCAAGGAGAAAAGTAATTTTTTTCCACCAAATATATTTTTGAGCAACTGATACATGCTAAGTACTATTACAGGCAGACACTGTACATGTACTGATGATGAAGTAGCAAACAAAACAGACCCCTCCCCCAAATTACTATGTATTATAGTGATGAAGCTTACAATCAAAGTTACTTGTAGTGTTGGGTACACATATATTACTCACAGTGGACCCTGTCCAACCTCACCTCCCCCTAAAACATGCATACTGCTTTAGGGATCTTTCATCCTTGATCCCAAGGCATCTTGGAATGTATTCAATGCATTTACCAAATTGGACTAAACTTTTTGATGTATTTTACATTAGACTTTGTGGATAAGAATAATTTCTTACTCATCTCTATTTCTCCACTGCATAGTTCAGCATCTAGAATAAAGGGTTCCTTAAATTTTTAATTGAAAGAATGACCCCACATGTTTAACAGCTCATAGTTACTTCTCAATTACCTGATATTCTAAAAATCACTAAAATTCTGATGCCTCCTCTAGGAACTTTACCATCTCCAGTCATGTGAAGCAGTCTAATATTTATTCTTTTAACTTATAATTCTCATTATATAATTTTTTATGAGATTTTCTCATAAAAATGATTTCTTAGAGAATATCAATCAAAAACATTTTTTATGAACCATTAGTGTTATCTAACCTTTAGCTAACTAGATATCTCTGAATACCATATGTGTGCATGTGTGCATGTTCAGTCCTGTCTGACTCTTTGCAAGCCCATGGACTGTAGCCTGCCAGGCTCCTCTGTCCATGGAATTTTCCAGGCAGAATACTGGAATGGATTATCATTTCCTCCAGGGGATCTTCCTGACCCTGAGATCAAACCTGTGTCTCCTGCATTGGCAGGTGGCTTTATTACCACTGAGCCACCTCCATAAATAACAGGGTTTAGTAATTCCTTCTGATGATCCTGGGATGCTAAAATCTCTGCTGTTCCCACATTTACATTGAATACTATAGCAATTCAAATCTTCCTTATTTTGTAATATTGAGGTGAGGTGAGGTGAAGTCGCTCAGTCGTGTCCGACTCTTTGCAACCCTGTGGACTGTAACCTGCTAGGCTCCTCAGTCCATGGGATTCTCCAGGCAAGAATACTGGAGTGGATTGCCATTTCCTTCTCCAGTGGATCTTCCCGACCCAGGGATCAAACCCAGGTCTCCCGCATTGGAGGCAGACGCTTTAACCTCTGAGCCACCAGGGAAGCCATGGAAAATTAAGTTAATAATTAAGAGTATACATGCGTGCTAAGTCACTTCAGTTGTGTCCAACTCTGTGCGACCCTATGGACAATAGCCTGCTAGGCTCCTCTGTCCATGGAATTTTCCAGGCAAGAACACTGGAGTGGGTTGCCATTTCTTCCTCCAGGGGATCCTCCTGACCCAGCGTTTGAACCCACATCTCTTAAGTCTCCTGCATTGGCAGTCAGGCTGTTTACCACTAGCGCCACCTGGAAGCCTAATTAAGACAATAAACAAAGTGAAATATAAAATATTAAGAAACAATTGAGACTCCATCCTTGATGAAATGAGTGAAGTTAAATTGAAATGACCAAAAAAAAAAAAAAAAAGATTTTTGTAATATTTACCTGTTCTTTTAAAATAGGAAGATCATTGTGTAGTTATAGAATTCTGCAAGGGCTTGCATTTTCCCTGTAACGAGCTTCACATGCTCTCATAATTTTACATTAAACACAAAAGATATAAATAACTTAGTAAAATATTGTAAAACACTAAAGAATGTTAAGATAAACAATCAGACAATCTTTCAGGCAGTAAGCCTGAGGGAAAGAAAGCTCGTTTGAACTTCAGTTTTAAAAGACTCTGGTAATCTCAGATCCAGCCACCTAAGAATTATATTCTGTGTGTGACTCAGGGATCAACAGATGAAAGCATAAAACTAATTTTAAACATCATTAGCTTAAACTAACCAATACTAAACTAACTTAAACTAACCAACATTAAACCAATACTTAAAGTATGGTTCTGTTTGTGATCGCTTTCTGTCCTCTATCAGTCTGTCAGTCCCTTTCTTTAACTCATTTTTGACACCCACTCCTTCCCAAGGACTATTCTTTATCTTGATGCCTTTAATGTTTCCCACTTTTAACTCTTATTGCCTCATTGAAAGGCATTAACAAATAAAAGCACACCAGAAACTGACTTCCTGAAGAGTGAGGGTGAGAAACAGCTTCCAAGAGAAAAATGGGGATGACTGCTTCTAGGAAAAGAGGGTTTGAAAACTGCTGGCAAATAAACAGGAAGTTTTCACAGAAAAATTAGTGTGGCCTAAAGAGGTCCCTAAAAAGGACTATTAATAGAATCAGAGTAAACAGTGGAGGAGAAAACCTCCACGTGGACTACAGGTGCCTTCATACTTGGTGTGATTTTAGAAATATCTGGTCATTTCTTGAAATTTTATTTTTGAATATTTGAATCAAAATTACTATGCTGAAGAGATTACTGTGCTCTCAGTTTTGCCTCGTCTAGTGTTTGCAGTTGGGCAAGACGCTGAATCATTAAAAATTCACGTTTTCCCCATATATGTTGTAAAATGGTATAATCATAGTAGCTATATTATAATAAGATTGAGGAATAAAAAATTTATGTGTTCTTCATGGCACAGTGCATGGTATATAGTGACTATTCCATAAGTATTTTATTTATAATTATAAACTTTATGAGAAAAAAATTCTTTTATACAGCTAAACCTAATGATTCCCTGATAGCTCAATTGGTAAAGAATCCACCTCAATGCAGGAGACCCCGGTTCCATTCTTGGGTCAGGAAGATCCACTGGAGAAGGGATAGGCTACCCACTCCAGTATTGGGCTTCCCTGGTGGCTCAGCTGGTAAAGAATCTGCCTGCAATGCAGGAGACCTGGGTTCAATCCCTGAGTTGGGAAGATCCCCTGGAGAAGGGAAAGGCTACCTACTTCAGTATTCTGGCCTGGGTCTCAAAGAGTGAGACATGACTGAGTGATCATTTTCACTAATGATTAAGGCACCTCATTATACTGTGCCTATTAAGCTAAACCCTCCCAGTTTACTGGATCTGGAGACAAGAGCTTACAAAAATTTCAGTTAAAAACTTTGTTCTCTAGTTCCTTGTTTGCAAGGCTCAAGACATCTTTCTACACAATTTAAATTTTCTAGCATCTGATTGGGTCTCAACTGAGAAGCTTATATACAAAAGTGTTTTGTATTTTCTATTAAAATAAAATATTAATTTTAATATTTAAATTATATGTATGGAATGTAAAAGGTAACATGCTATTTTCTTCATTAATTATATTGCATATCATATATATCAACACCAGAAAGGAAAAATTTGTGAAGTAAATTAAAATTAACTAACTATAATGATGTGAATAGGCAAAAGTTTATCCATAAGAATGGAAAAAATGTAAAAGGGGATGGTATACAAAAGTACAATATGATATATAAAGTTGTATGTGCACAAGGCAACCAAAATCCAAGAGTAGTTCAATATTATTTTCTTTTTGAGACATACTTTGAACTTATCCAGCTTCTAACTCTGGATTTCTGGGGGACCAGGCCCTTCATCTTTCTCCCTGAAATGTTTTATCCAACTGGAAACTTCCCTGGGGCCACCTTAAAGCAATCAGATATTGCTGACAAAAATTTTTTTTTTCCCTAAGCCTGTGTTTTACTTGGGATAAGTCTAAACCAGTTTTAACAGCCAAAAGCATTTCTCTGTTTTACATTTTTCTCTGACAGTAGATGAGAAACTGTCCCACTTTCAAGTCCAAATACTCAGAGTATCTGGTCTTGTTATTTTTCCTTTCACGTCTACTTGATAATGGGTGATTCTGTTCTATGTTTGTCAATTGTGAAAATAGCAATCCATACTAGTAATATTCTATTTTGAACTTCTTTGCTCAAAGTCAAAATTTCATCAAGTGCATTTTCTGCCTTCCAAACTGGGATAGGGAAGACTCATACTTTATTATAGGGAAAGTGTTAGTCACTTCACTCATGTCTAACTCTGTGTTGACCCTATGGACTATAGTCTGCCAGGCTCCTCTGTCCATAGGATTCTCCAGGCAAGAATACTGGAGTAGGTAGCCATTCCTTTCTCCAGGGGATCTTCCTGACCCAGGGATCAAACCCAGGTCTCCTGCATCGCAGAGAGATTCTTAATCTGAGCCACCAGGGAAGCCATTTTTCCTGTATACTCCGAATACAGCCTGCAACCCAATACCAGGTGTGTATGTATGTGTGTATTTAATAGCAAACTTCCAATGTTAGGTATCAGTTCTATGATTTTTGCTGTGGTGAAAAGCAACTCCAAAATCTCAAGGTCTTTTAAACATGAACATTTTCCCTATATGAGGACTGAGGTCAGCTCCACATATCTTCTCATTCAAAAGTCCATACTACAGCCAGCAACCTCTTATTTTGGTTAAGCTGTTGTCATGAAAGAAGACAGAAGCAAAGAGATTGAATCAAACATGAAATTATTTGCAAAACCTCTATTCAAAAGGATACAGCATATATTTCTTGATCACATTTTATTGGTCAAAGCAGTTTGACAGTGGGTAGGGGAAATTTATGCAAATACAAGATGAGGTATGAATATTTGGAAACAGTAGTGTAATCTTACTCCATCATGTTAATCTTTCTGTGTCATGAGAAATGTTTTCGTATGTCTCCAAACAGGAATGCTAGAGAGATTAATACATTGAGTGGGACGTGGGCCAATCAGATTTGTAAATTACAGGTTGAAATACTTTAGATATCTTTGTGCTACATATTTTAGGTAGATTAAGCATGACAAAGACCTAGGTACTATTTCGTAACCGCCCTTTTAAGATTGAGAGTAGAAAAACAACTTTACAAGCAATTTTATTGGCTTCCAAAGCCTAGGTAGATTGTTTGTCTCATAAGGAGAATGATTAGAGAATTTGAGAGTTTGTCTCTCTCTCTCTTTTTTTTCCCTCTGCAGTTGTCAGGTACTTAAAAATAAACCCCCAAAACCAGAGGTAAACTCAGGTATAGTCCTTCTGGAACAAGACAAAAATGGGGAGAGAATATAATATTCTAATAACAACTCTAAAGGATCTGTGAAATAAAATTTTGTACTGCTGCTGCATCTAATGGCCACATGCATGTTATAATATGTGATCTTGGTTTTGTAACACAAAGTACAACTCTCTGGATGATGTGAAGATAATTCTATAGACTGTGCAAATATGTACAGGAAAGAGGATATACTTGCACTTGCTTTCTAGGGATTAGGCATCAAGGAAGTTCAACCGTCTCTGCAAATTTTATTGTTCCTTTCTCTTCCTAGTTAGTATTGCTTCAATTCCATTTGAAGACTTGGCATTTTCCAGATTTTATTTTAGGGACTGTTAAAGTTTAATGTCCAGTTCAACATCCTCAGGATCGTGGAAAAAGCAAGAGAGTTCCAGAAAAAACATCTATTTCTGCTTTATGAACTATGCCAAAGCCTTTGACTGTGTGGATCACAATAAACTGTGGAAAATTCTGAAAGAGATGGGAATACCAGACCACCTAACCTGCCTCTTGAGAAATCTGTATGCAGGTCAAGAAGCAACAGTTAGAACTGGACATGGAACCACAGACTGGTTCCAAATAGGAAAAGGAGTACATCAAGGCTGTATATTGTCACCCTGCTTATTTCACTTCTATGCAGAGTACCTCATGAGAAACGCTGGACTGGAAGAAACACAAGCTGGAATCCAGATTGCTGGGAGAAATATCAATAACCTCAGATATGCAGATGACACCACCCTTATGGCAGAAAGTGAAGAGGAGCTAAAAGCCTCTTAAAAGTGAAAGTGGAGAGTGGAAAAGTTGGCTTAAAGCTCAACATTCGGAAAACTAAGATCGTGGCATCTGGTGCCATCACTTCATGGGAAATAGTGGAACCAGTGTCAGACTTTATTTTTGGGGGCTCCAAAATCACTGCAGATAGTGATTGCAGTCATGAACTCAAAAGACACTTACCCCTTGGAAGGAAAATTATGACCAACCTAGATAGCAGAATCAAAAGCAGAGATATTACTTTTGCCAACAAAGGTCCGTCTAGTCAAGGCTATGGTTTTTCCAGTGAAAGTTGGACTGTGAAGAAAGCTGAATGCTGAAGAATGATGCTTTTGAACTGTAGTGTTGGAGAAGACTCTTGAGAGTCCCTTGGACTGCAAGGAGATCCAACCAGTCCATTCTAAAGAAGATCAGCCCTGGGTGTTCTTTGAAAAGACTGATGCTAAAGCTGAAACTCCAATACTTTGCCCACCTTATGCGGAGTTGACTCACTGGAAAAGACTCTGATGCTGGCAGGGATTGGGGGCAGGAAGAGAAGGGGACAACAGAGGATGAGATAGCTGGATGGTATCACCAACTCAATGGACAAGAGTTTGGGTGAACTCTGGGGATGGACAGAGAGGCTTGGAGTGTTGTAATTCATGGGGTCGCAAAGAGCCAGACAGGACTGAGCAACTAAACTGAACTGAACTGAACTGAATGTTTAATGTTTTGTTTGGAAACTATCTCTACTCTGAAGGTTAATTAAGAAGATAGATAAATTAAATGTATACCTATAATAAATTCAGTTGTGTTAAAAGCATTTGCCTAGGAAAATGAATAAATGTGTTGCCTGCTTAATAAGATTTTGAATGAAAAACATTCTGATCACCCATTACCTCTTGAAGTAGATGAACTGACTTTTGTGTTAGTCATTAAAATGGCACTTTACCTGCCCTACAGTCTTATTCATTATGCTTTCTATACTCTCTTCTTCCTGTCTATTTTAATAATCATTTTTGATGTGATTGCTTTTTCTAACAAGAAAAAATAACTTTAGAAACAAAGGGAAGGTTTTTCACTTGTTAGCTGAGAACCAGAAATTCTTTTTCTAATTCTTACTCCTTTCTTCTTTTATTCTTGGAATAGGTCAATGAATTTTATCTGCTCTTTCCTGTGAGAAAGAGTTATATATTTGTAATGCTTTGGAGGTACACTTTAATTTTCCATTTTTAAGTATTTTCTTTTGATAAAGTGACATAATGAGAGCAGAAATGGTATAAAATTGATATTTCTTAAGATACAGTTTAGACCATAACCATATGGTTCTTCTTGGTTCCAGTTTGAACTTAATTACTTTTGTGGTAACTTTTCTTTGCAGTGTGGATAAATGTTGCCCTCTAATTTTGTTGTAATTTGTTTTTATCATAAGAAAAACCTGGGAGGGGGCAGTCCTAAGATGGCAGAGAAATAGGATGGGGAGACCACTTTCTCCCTCACAAATTCATTAAAAGAACATTTCAACACTGAGTAAACTTAAAAAACAAATTCTGAATGCTGGCAGAGGACATCAGGCACCCAGAAAAGCAGATCATTGTCTTCAAAAACAGGTAGGAATAATATAAAAGACGGAAAAAAGAGACAAAAGAGGTAGGGAGGGAGCTCCATCCTGGGAAGAGAGTTTTAAAAGAGAGAAGTTTCCAAACACCAGGAAACACTCTCGTGGCTGAGTCTGTGGTGAGCCTTGGAAGCATAGAGGGCAACATAACAGGGAGGAAAAATAAATAAATAATTAAAAACAACAGATTACTAGCCCAACAGTAACTCCCCCAAAGGAGAAGCAGCACAGACGCCCACATCCACCACTAGCAAGCAGGGGCTGGGCAGGGAGGCACGGGCTGCAGTGCTTTTTAAGAATCGGGCTGGAATGCCCTGAGCGTAACCAGAGGGAGCTAACTTGGGCTAGCAAACCAGGCTGTGGGATAGCTACCATGTGAAAAGCTCTAACATAAGACACTGCCAGGACTGTGCACAGAACAAACGATGGAACAGAATTAGCCCACTGCAGACCACCCCCTCTGGTGACAGGGAGCCAGAGCCGGAAGGGCCAGAAGGGGGCAACTGTAGCCCCAGAAAAACTTCCAAACTGCAAGCAAGCTTCTTTGCTAGCTAAGACTTCTTGGGGTTCTGGACAGTCACCATCTGCCTAAAAAGGGGCGCCAGTTGTACACCCAGAAAACTAAATAGCAGGGACGGGAAAGGCGATAAGTCACAGCGACCGTGCTCACCACACTCCCGAGCTGCTCGGACCTGGGAAGGGCACAAAACGCAGGCCCAAGCGAGTCTGCGCCTCTGAGGACTAAGTGAGTGTCTGAGCTTGAGCGGCTTAGACAGGGCAAGGGCATGCAGCCCAGGCCCAGCCTCAGATGGTTCCCGGTGGAGCAACCTAGAGCCTGAGCGGTGTGCGCCATGAGTGGCAACAGGCCCAGTGGGGCTGAGACACTACGAACACATGCCAGTGTTAGCTTGCAGCATCCCTCCCTCCCCACAGCGCAACTGAACAAGTGAGCCTAAAAAAAGTGTCCACCACCGTCCCCCTTGTGTCAGGGTGGAAAACAGACACTGAAGAGACCAGCAAACAGAAGAAACTAAAACAGAGAGAACCACCTTGGAAGTATAGAGCTTAAGAAATATAAGCTAAACCAAGGAAATATCCGAAAATGAACTGACCCCACACTGCCCACAACACCTGAGAAAGTCCCAGATATACCTTTACTGTTTTTATGATCATTCTTCTTTTTTCTTTTTTTTAAAAATTTTAACAATTTTTAGTTTTTAAGTTCTTAAAGCAAATGCCATATATATATATGTGGTTGTTTTTTTTTTAAATAATTCTTGTGACTTTTTTTCTTTCTTCTTCTTCATCTTTTCTTTAATATTGTATTTTTGAAAATCCAACCTCTACTGTAGATTTTTAATCTTTGCTTTTGGTATTTGTAATCAGTTTTGTACCCTTAAAAACCCAATCTAAAGTACTCATTTTTAATTGAGAGTGAGATTACTGGCTTGACCACTCTCTCCTCCTTTGAGCTCTCCTTTTTCTCCACCAGGTTGCCTCTGTCTCCTCCCTCCCCCTTCTCTTCTCTACCCAACTCTGTGAATCTCTGTGTGTTCCAGACAGTGGAGAACACTTAGGGAACTGGTTACTGGCTGGATATGTCTCTCTCCTTTTCATTTCCCTTTTTACCCTCCTGGCCACCTCTGTCTCCTTCCTCCCTCTCCTCTTCTCTGTATAACTTCATGAACATCTCTGAGCGGTCCAGACAGTGGAGTGCACATAAGGAAGTGATTGCTGGCTAGCTTGCTCTTGCTCTCTCCTCTTCTGATCCCACCTCATCTCACCTCTAAATCCCCCCTCCTCTTCTCTTCTCCTTGTAACTCAGTGAACCTCTCTGGGTGTCCCTCAAATGTGGAGAAACTTTTCATTTCTAACCTAGATGTTGTATCATCTGTGCTGTATAGATGGAGAAGTCTTGAGGCTACTGTAAAAATAAAACAGAAAACCAGAATTAGGAGGCTTAAATCCAAATCCTGCAAACATCAGAGAACTCGTGACTCCAGGGAACATTAATCGATAGGAGCTCATCAAACGCCTCCATACCTACACTGAAACTAAGCACCACCCAAGGGCCAACAAGTTCCAGAGCAAGACATACCATGCAAATTCTCCAGCAACACAGGAACACACCCCTGAACTTCAATATACAGGCAGCTCAAGTTACTCCAAAACCAATGACACCTCATAACTAATTACTGGACATTTAATTGCACTCCAGAGAGAAGAAATCCAGCTCCAGCCACCAGAACTCCGACACAAGCTTCCCTAACCAAGAAACCTTGACAAGCCACTGATACAACCCCATCCACAGTGAGGAAACTCCATAATAAAGAGAACTCCACAAACTGCCAGAATACAGAAAGGCCACCCCAAAGGCAGTAATATAACCAAGATGAAGAGACAGAGGAATACCCAGCAGGTAAGGAACAGGAGAAATGCCCACCAAACCAAACAAAAGAGGAAGAGATAGGAAATATACCTGAGAAAGAATTCCGAATAATGATAGTGAAAATGATCCAAAATCTTGAAATCAAAATGGAATCACAGATAAATAGCCCGGAGACAAGGACTGAGAAGATGCAAGAAAGGTTTAACAAGGACCTAGAAGAAATAAAAGAGTCAATATATAATGGATGATGCAATAAATGAGATCAGAAACACTCTGGAAGCAACAAATAGTAGAATAACTGAGGCAGAAGATAGGATTAGTGAAATAGAAGATAGAATGGTAGAAATAAATGAATCAGAGAGGAAAAAGAAAAACGAATTAAAAGAAATGAGGACAATCTCAGAGACTTCCAGGACAATATGAAATGCTCCAACATTCGAATTATAGGAGTCCCAGAAGAAGACAAAAAGAAAGACCATGAGAAAATACTTGAATAGATAATAGTTTAAAACTTCCCTAAAATGGGGAAGGAAATAATCACCCAAGTCCAAGAAACCCAGAGAGTGCCAAACAGGATAAACCCAAGGTGAAACACCCAAAGACACATATTAATTAAAGTAACAAAGATCGAACATAAAGAACAAATATTAAAAGCAGCAAGGGAAAAACACAAAATAACACACACAAGGGGATTCCCATAAGGATAACAGCTGATCTTTCAATAGAAACTCTTCAGGCCAGGAGGGAATGGCAAGACATACTTAAAGTGATGAAAGAAAATAACCTACAGCCCAGATTACTGTACCCAGCAAGGATCTCATTCAAATATGAAGGAGAAATCAAAAGCTTTACAGACAAGCAAAAGCTGACAGAATTCAGCACCACCAAACCAGCTCTCCAACAATTGCTAAAGGATATCCTCTAGACAGGAAACACAAAAGGGCATATAAACCCAAACCCAAAACAATAAAGTAAATGGCAATGGGGTCATACTTATCAATAATTACCTTAAATGTAAATGGGTTGAATGCCTCAACCAAAAGACAAAGACTGGCTGAACGGATACAAAAACAAGACTCCTATATATGTTGTCTACAAGAGACCCATCTCAAAACAAGGGACACACACAGACTGAAAGTGAAGGGCTGGAAAAAGATATTCCATGCAAATAGAGATCAAAAGAAGCAGGAGTAGCTATACTAATATCCGATAAAACAGACTTTAAAACAAAGGCTGTGAAAAGAGACAAAGAAGGCTACTACATAATGATAAAAGGATCAATCCAAGAAGAAGATACAACAATTACAAATATATATGCACCCAACATAGGAGCACTGCAATATGTAAGACAAATGCTAACAAGTATGAAAGGGGAAATTAACACTAACACAATAATAGTGGGAGATTTTAATACCCCACTCACACCTGTGGACAGATCAACTAAACAGAAAATTAACAAAGAAACACAAACTTTAAATGATACAATAGACCAGTTGGACCTAATTGATATCTATAGGACATTTCACCACAAAACAATGAATTTCACCTTTTTCTCAAGTGCTCATGGAAACTTCTCCAGGATAGATCACATCCTGGGCCATAAATCTAGCCTTGATAAATTAAAAAAATTGAAATCATTCCAAGCATCTTTTCTGACCACAATGCATTAAGATTTGATCTCAATTACAGGAGAAAAACTATTAAAAATTCCAACATATGGAAGCTGAACAACACACTGCTGAATAACCAACAAATCACAGAAGAAATCAAAACATGTGTAGAAACAAATGAAAATGAAAACAAAACAACTCAAAACTTTTGGGACACTATAAAAGCAGTGTTAAGGGGAAAATTCATAGCAATACAGGCATACCTCAAGAAACAAGGAAAAAGTCAAATAAATAACCTAACTCTACACCTAAAGCAACTAGAAAAGGAAGAAATGGAGAACCCCAGAGTTAGTAGAAGGAAAGAAATCTTAAAAATTAGGGCAGAAATAAATGCAAAAGAAACAAAAGAGACCATAGCAAAAATCAACAAAGCCAAAAGCTGGTTCTTTGAGAGGATAAATAAAATTGACAAACCATTAGCCAGACTCATCAAGAAACAAAGAGAGAAAAAATCAAATCAATAAAACTAGAAATGAAAATGGAGATATCACAACAGACAACACAGAAATAAAAAGGATCATCAGAGACAACTATCAGCAATTATATGTCAATAAAATGGAAAGTAGGAAAACAGCTAGACCATTCAGGTATGACCTGAATCAAATCCCTTATGATTAAACAGTGGAAATGAGAAATAGATTTAAGGGCCTAGATCTGATACACAGAGTGCCTGATGAACTATGGAATGAGGTTCATGACATTGTACAGGAGACAGGGATCAAGACCATCCCCATGGAAAAGAAATGCAAAAAAGCAAAATGGCTGTCTGGGGAGGTCTTACAAATAGCTGTGAAAAGAAGAGAGGTGAAAAGCAAAGGAGAAAAGGAAAGATACAAGCATCTGAATGCAGAGTTCCAAAGAATAGCAAGAAGAGATAAGAAAGCCTTCTTCAGCAATCAATGCAAATAAATAGAGGAAAACAACAGAATGGGAAAGACTAGAGATCTCTTCAAGAAAATCAGAGACACCAAGGGAACACTTCATGCAAAGATGGGCTCGATAAAGGACAGAAATGGTATGGACCTAACAGAAGCAGAAGATATTAAGAAGAGGTGGCAAGAATACATGGAAGAATTGTACAAAAAAGATCTTCACAACCCAGATAATTATGATGATGTGACCACTAATCTAGAGCCAGACATCTTGGAATGTGAAGTCAAGTGGGGGCCTTAGAAAGCATCACTACGAACAAAGCTAGTGGAGGAGATGGAATTCCAGTGGAGCTGTTTCAAATCCTGAAAGATGATGCTGTGAAAGTGCTGCACTCAATATGCCAGCAAATTTGGAAAACTCAGCAGGGGCTACAGGACTGGAAAAGGTCAGTTTTCATTCCAATTCCAAAGAAAGGCAATGCCAAAGAATGCTCAAACTACTGCACAATTGCCCTCATCTCACATGCTAGTAAAGTAATGCTCAAAATTCTGCAAGCCAGGCTTCAGCAATACATGAACTGTGAACTTCCTGACATTCAAGCTGGTTTTAGAAAAGGCAGAGGAACCAGAGATCAAATTGCCAACATCTGCTGGATCACGGAAAAAGTAAGAGAGTTCCAGAAAAACATCTATTTCTGTTTTATTGACTACGCCAAAGCCTTTGACTGTGTGGATCACAAGAAACTGTGGAAAATTCTGAAAGAGATGGGAATACCAGACCACCTATCCTGCCTCTTGAGAAATCTGTATGCAGGTCAAGAAGCAACAGTTAGAACTGGACATGGAACCACAGACTGGTTCCAAATAGGAAAAGGAGTACATCAAGGCTGTATATTGTCACCCTGGTTATTTAACTTCTATGCAGAGGACATCATGAGAAACGCTGGGCTGGAAGAAATACAAGCTGGAATCAAGATTGCCAGGAGAAATATCAATAACCTCAGATATGTAGATGACACCACCCTTATGGCAGAAAGTGAAAAGGAGCTAAAAAGCCTCTTGTTGAAAGTGAAAGAGGAGCGTGAAAAAGTTGGCTTAAAGCTCAACATTCAGAAAACGAAGATCATGGCATCTGGTCCCATCACTTCATGGGAAATAGATGGGGAAACAGTGGAAACAGTGTCAGACTTTACTTTTTTGTGCTCCAAAATCACTACAGATGGTGATTGCAGCCATGAAATTAAAAGACACTTACTCTTTGGAAGAAAAGTCATGACCAACCTAGATAGTATGTTCAAAAGCAGAGACATTACTTTGCCAACTAAGGTCCGTCTAGTCAAGGCTATGGCTTTTCCTGTGGTCATGTATGGATGTGAGAGTTGGACTGTGAAGAAGGAGGAGCGCCAAAGAATTGATGCTTTTGAACTGTGGTGTTGGAGAAGACTCTTGAGAGTCCCTTGGACTGCAAGGAGATCCAACCAGTCCATTCTGAAGGAGATCAGCCCTGGGATTTCTTTGGAAGGAATGATGCTCAAGCTGAAACTCCAGTACTTTGGCCACCTCATGTGAAGAATTGGCTCATTGGAAAAGACTGATACTGGGAGGGATTGGGGGCAGGAGGAGAAGGGGACAACCCAGGATGAGATGGCTGTATGGCATCACCGACTCAATGGGCATGAGTCTGAGTGAACTCCGAGAGATGGTGATGAACAGGAGACCTGGCGTGCTGCGATTCATGGGGTCGCAAAGAATCGGGCACGACTGAGAGACTGAACTGAACTGAACTGAACTGAAAATGGACAACGTGGAAGAAATGGACAAATTCTTAGAAAAGTACAACTTTCCAAAACTGAATCAGGAAGAAATAGAAAATCTTAACAGACCCATCACTGGCATGGAAATTGAAACTGTAATCAGAAATCTTCCAGCAAACAAAAGCCCAGGTCCAGACGGCTTCACAGTTGATTTCCACCAAAAATTTCGAGAAGAGCTAACATCCATCCTACTCAAACTCTTCCAGAAAATTGCAGAGAAAGGTAAACTTCCAAACTCATTCTATGAGGCCACCATCACCCTAATATCAAAACCTGACAAAGATGCCACAAGGAAAGAAAACTACAGGCTGATATCACTGATGAACATAGATGGAAAAATCCTTAACAAAATTCTAGCAATCAGAATCCAGCAACACATTAAAAAGATCATACACCATGACCAAGTGGGTTTTATCCCAGGGATGCAAAGATTCTTCAATATCCACAAATCAATCAATGTAATTCATGACATTAACAAATTAAAAAATAAAAGCCATATGATTATCTCAATAGATACAGAGAAAGCCTTTGACAAAATTCAACATCCATTTATGATAAAAACTTTCCAGAAAGCAGGAATAGAAGGAACATACCTCAACATAATAAAAGCTATATATGACAAACCCACAGCTAACATTATCCTCAGTGGTGAAAAATTGAAAGCATTTCCCCTAGAGTCAGGATCAAGGCAAGGGTGCCCACTTTCACCACTACTATTCAACATAGTTCTGGAAGTTTTGGCCACAGAAATCAGAGCAGAAAAAAGAAATAAAAGGAATCCAAATTGGAAAAGAAGAAGTAAAGCTCTCACTGTTTGCAGATGACATGATCCTCTAAATAGAAAACCCTAAAGGCTCCACCAGAAAATTACTAGAGCTAATCAATGAATATAGTAAAGCTGCAGGATATAAAATCAACACACAGAAATCCCTTGTATTCCTATACACTAATAATGAGAAAGTAGAAAAAGAAATTAAGGAAACAATTCCATTCACCATTGCAATGAAAAGAATAAAATACTTAGGAATATATCTACCTTAAGAAACTAAAGACCTATATACAGAAAACTATAAAACACTGGTGAAAGAAATCAAAGAGGACACTAATAGATGGAGAAATATACCATGCTCATGGATCGGAAGAATCAATATAGTGAAGATGAGTATACTACCGAAAGCAATCTACAGATTCAATGCACTTCCTATCAAGCTACCAGCGGTATTTTTCACAGAGCTAGAACAAATATTTTCAAGATTTGTATGGAAATACAAAATACCTTGAATAGCCAAAGCAATCTTGAGAAAGAAGAATGGAACTGGAAGAATCAACTTGCCTGACTTCAAGCTCTATTACAAAGCCACAGTCATCAAGACAGTATGGTACTGGCACAAAGACAGAAATATAGATCAATGGAACAAAATAGAAAGTCCAGAGATAAATCCACACACCTATGGACACCTTATCTTCGATAAAGGAGGCAAGAATATACAATGGATTAAACATAATCTCTTTAACAAGTGATGCTGGGAAAACTGGTCAATCATTTGTAAAAGAATGAAACTAGAACACTTTCCAACACCATTCACAAAAATAAACTCAAAATGGATTAAAGATCTAAATATAAGACCAGAAACATAAAACTCCTAGAGGAGAACATAGGCAAAACACTCTCCGACATAAATCACAGCAGGATCCGCTATGATCCACCTCCCAGTATACTGTAAATAAAAGCAAAAATAAACAAATGAGATCTAATTAAAATTAAAAGCTTCTGCACAACAAAGGAAACTATAAGCAAGGTGAAAAGACAGACTTCAGAATGGGAGAAAATAATAGCAAATAAAGCAACTGAAAAACAACTAATCTCAGAAATATAGAAGCAATGTATGCAGCTCAATTCCAGAAAAATAAATGACCCAATCAAAAAATGAGCCAAAGAACTAAATAGGCATTTCTCCAAAGAAGACATATGGATGGCTAACAAACACATGAAAAGATGCTCAACATCACTCATTATCAGAGAAATGCAAATCAAGACCACAATGAGGTACCATTTCACACCAGTCAGAATGGCTGCAATCCAAAAGTCTACAAGCAATAAATGCTGGAGAGGGTGTGGAGAAAAGGGAACCCTCTCACACTTTTGGTGGGAATGCAAACTAGTACAGCCACTGCGGAGAACAGTGTGGAGATTCCTTAAAAAACTGCAAATAGAACTGCCATACAACCTAGCAATCCCACTGCTGGGCATACACACCAAGGAAACCAGAACTGAAAGAGGCATGTGTACCCCAATGTTCATTGCAGTACTGTTTATAATAGCTAGGACATGGAAACAACCTAGATGTCCATCAGCAGACGAATGGATAAGAAAGCAGTGGTACATATACACAATGGAGTATTACTCAGACATTAAAAAGAATACATTTGAATCAGTTCTAATGAGGTGGATGAAACTGGAGCCGATTATACAGAGTGAAATAAGCCAGAAAGAAAAACACCAATACAGTATACTAACACGTATATATTGGGCTCCCCTGGTGGCTCAGAGGTTAAAGTGTCTGTTTGGAATGCAGGAGACCTGGGTTCGATCCCTGGGTCAGGAAGATCCCCTGGAGAAGGAAATAGCAACCCACTCCAGTATTTAGAAAGATGGTAATGATAACCCTGTATGCAAGACAGCAAAAGAGACACAGATGAAAAGAACAGGCTTTTGGACTCTGTGGGAGAGGGAGAGGGTGGGATGATTTGGGAGAATGACATTGAAACATGTATACTATCAAGTAAGAAATGAATTGCTAGTCTAAATTCAATACGGGATATAGGGCGCTTGGGGCTGGTACACTGGGTTGACCCAGAGAGATGATATGGGGAGGCTGGTGGGAGGGGGATTCAGGCTTGGGAACTCATGTACACCTGGGGTGGATTCATGTCAATGTATGGCAAACCAATACAGTATTGTAAAGTAACAAAAAATAAAATTAAAATTAAAAAGAAAAAAAACTGATCTCTCCACACTGTAAGTCAAGGGCTGATGTCAGCATCTCCAGTAATAATTGAATAATTCTTTAATTTTCTGAAAAATTGGTAATGCCTGAGTGAGATCTGATCCTAGCTAGAAAAAATTAGGAGCTTCATTGTTAAAAACATATTATTTTCAGCATGTGTATGATTTCTGGTTGAAGGTATATATATCTTGAGAGAAAATTAAAGAAAATGCCAAATATGATGCAAATTCACCTCAGCCAGTATGGATGCAAGATGTACTAAATTAAGATAAAAATATTGGTACCAAATGCAGACATGAGTTTAGAACTCAAATTAGATCACAGAAAATATAATTATTCCTTAATGAGCCAGATTCTGACAAACCATGGTTGCTCCCTAGTAGAAAATATGAAGCTTATTAACCAACTGCAGTAACTCTCAGGCTTCTGAGAGGGCTTATTTTAAACTCATGACTTGGGTTGAATTCAGAAAACAACATTAAGAATCTGGAACACCTGTTATTCAATATGAAAATACTTTTCAGTTTCACTTCTTACAATGCCAGTGGGAATTCTAAATGTAATTTTATCTCCATGACTGACCAACTCCATAATTTATGTGGAATCAAGCTGGAGTTCTATTTTAACTTGTACTGACTTTATTAAAAAATGCTTTGAAAACACTGGCTTCAGAATGTGACAGTAATAGTCTTCTGACATTGTATGCACAACTTAAAATTATCCCATGCTTGTTGTACCTCCATAAATAATGTTGCACAGAGATTTATGTGAAGGGTGGAAATATTTTAGTGTTATTTGGCTTTCTGTAAGAGTATCGCTTTTTACCAATATTCATTAAGATACCTGAAAGATAAAAAGCCAAATGAAATGTCCTTTAGATAAAGGTAGAAAGAGAAAACCTATACAGAAAACTGGTTATAGAGTTTTGACATAGTCAGATATGATGTAGTTAGGACAACACATTCAGTTCCTTGAGTGTCTCTTGTCAGAGATGAAATACACTGGAGTCATAAAATTGGGTCTAATTTGGGATTTTGTGGATTAAGTTTCAGCTCTGTGACTACTGATATAGTTATAAAATAGCTCTAATCTTTTTCTATTTTTATTTTTTGATTATTTTAAAAATTTTATTTATTTTTAATTGAAAGATAATTGCTTTACAATATTGCATTGCTTTCTGCCATACTTCAACATGAATCAGTAATAGGTGTACCTATGTCCCACCCTCTTGAACCTCTTTCCTACCTCCACCAATTCCCACCTCTCTAGGTTGTTACAGAGCCCTGGTTTGAGTTCCCTGAGTCAAGAGCAAACTCCCATTTTCTAAAATAAATCTTAAAAAATTAAAAGACACTTGTTCCTCAGAAGAAAAGCTATGACCAACCTACACAGCATATTAAAAAGTAGAGACATTACTTTGTCAACAAAGGTCCATCTAATCAAAGCTATGGTTTTTCCAGTAGTCATGTATGTATGTAAGAGTTGGACTATAAAGAAAGCTGAGTGCTGAAGAATTGATGCTTTTGACCTGTGGTGTTGGAGAAGACTTTTGAGAGTCCCTTGGATTGCAAGGAGATCAAGCCAGTCCATCTGAAAGGAGATCAGTCCTGGGTGTTCATTGACAGGACTGATGCTGAAGCTGAAGCTCCAGTACTTTGGCCACCTCATGCAAAGAGTTGACTCATTAGAAAAGACCCTGATGCTGGGAAAGATTGAAGGCAGGAGGAGAAGGGGTCAACAGTGGATGAGATGGTTGGATGACATCACTAACTTGATGTACATGAGTTTGAGCAAGATCTGGGGGTTGATGATGGACAGGAAAGCCTGGTGTGCTGCAGTCCATGGGGTCACAGAGAGGTGGACACAACTGAGCGATTGAACTGAACAGTTTGTTGTGATCCACACAATCAAAGGCTTTGGTGTAGTCACACCTGAGCCAGACCTGCCTTTGAGTATGTGAGTGTCTCCTTGTGGAGTCATGGATCAGCAGTGGCCTGCCGTGGGGACAGGGACTCTGACCACAGCAGACCTGGATCACCCAGTGTGTGGCATAAGCCCTCTTCGAGGAAGTGGTCATTAGCCCCACCATAGAGCTGCCATGCAGAAGACCCACAAACTGCAGAACAATTATACAAAAGGGATTCTTGCACTGTTAAGAAAGTTCTAGGACCCACAACAGATTTCCTAACTTGAGGATCCAGCAAAGGGACTGAAAAATCCCCAGGGAATTTGACTTTGGCGGCCAGTGGGATTTGATTACAGAACTTCCAAGTTAAATTGTAAGTCACTCAGTCATGTATGACTCTTTGTGACCCCATGGACTATATAGTCCATGGAATTCTCCAGGCCAGAATACTGGAGTGGGTAGCCTTTCCCTTCTCCAGGGGATTTTCCCAACCAAGGGACTGAACCCAGGTCTTCTGCATTGCTGGTGGATTCTTCACCAGATGAGCCTCCAGGAAAGCCCTTGTCCCAGAATTTTCAAAGAACTGGGGAAACAGACTCTTGGAGGGCACAAACAAAACCTTGTGCACACCAGGAGCCAGGAGAAAAGAGCAGTGACCGCACAAGAGACTGACCCAGACTTGCCAGTGAGTGTGCAGAAATCTAGGGAGAGGCATGGGTGGAGAGTTTGGCCTCAGGCCAAACAACAGGGAGGGAACACAGCCCTGCCCATCAACAGAAAATTAGATTAAAGATTACTGAGCATGGCCCCAACCATCAGAATAAACACAGTTTCCCCTGTAGTCTCTCCCATCAGGAAGCTTTCATTAGCCTCTTATACTTATCCATCAGAAGGGCAGACAGAATGAAAACCACAATCACAGAAAACTAACCAAACTGATCACATGAACCACAGCCTTATCTAACTCAGTGAAACTATGGGCCATGCCATTTAGGGCCACCCAAGATGCAAGAGTCTACTCATTGGAAAAGACCCTGATTCTGGGAAAGATTGAAGGAGGAGGGCAGCAGAGGTTGAGATGGTTGGATGGCATCACCGACTTAATGGACATGAATTTGAGCAAACTCTGGGAGATAGTGAAGGACAGGCAAGTCTGGCATACTGCCTGAAGTCCATGGGGTCAAAAGAGTCGGACATGACTTGGGGATTGAACAACAGCAGCACTGTTGTCTGCTTGTGTAGAAGTAAATGATTTCTTCTTCTAAACTCCATCAGAGTTTATGTTCCTTGTAATCTGTTTTGTATTTGGTGCCTTCTTTTTGTTGTTGTTCTATACTATTTAAGCCACCCTTGTTAGTATAGTGTTGACTATTCCCACCTGTCACACTGTAGAATGGGATTTGATTTCCAGATAGGGAGGCAACACATCCTTTGGGCTCACCCTGTTGGCTCAGTAAAAAAAAGTCTGCCTGCAGTGCAAAAGAAGTAGGATACTCCTGTTCCATCTCTGGGTTGAGAAGATCCCATGCAGAGGGGAATGGCAACCCCCTCCAGTATTCTTGCCTGGAGAATTCCATGGACAGAGGAGCCTGGTGGGCTACAGTCCATGGGGTTGCAAAGAGTTCAATACAGCTGAGCGACTAATGCATATATGATTTAAATATTTATTTCTGTCTAAATTTCAATATATTTATCATATAATTATACATATAATCCTTAATTAGAATACATTTTTGTGGTATATCTTAATATTTTTTAAAAAATTGTATATCATTATAGCCCTTAAATCCTGGCATCATGCATCGCTCATTTCAAGTACTCAGCAAATTTTCTTAAGCCTGAATTATACTTACAGTTTTTCATAATGATTAGTATCTTCACAGAGAATTAAACATTGAAGAGAATCACTAATTTATTTATTCATTCATTCTTATAGCAAATGATACTGAGTTCTCTCTAAGTGCTGGAATCTAGGATAAAAACACTGAATAGCTAAGAAAATTTTTCTCAAGAAATTTAGAGTAAGGCTTCATTCATGTGCTTATGAATCACCTGGAGATCTTGTTAAAATGTTGATTCTGATTCAATACTTCTGAGATACAGCCTGAGCCATCTGTATTTCTAATAAGCATCCGGGTAGTGCTGATACTCCTGGTCTGGTCCTAGGAACACTTAATGAGTAGCAAGCACTAAACTCTCCATAGCTGAACACCTTGCTGAACACTTAATACTGAATCACTTCTCTCTCATTCAGTCTCTCCTGAGAGAGGAGGATCTTGATTTGAAACACCCTTACATCCTAGCCCAGAAGAAGTGAACTCATCAGTGTGACACTTGGCCAAGTGAGGTATGAATGGGAAAGAGGCTTGCTTGTAGGATGTCAGTTCTCTGTTATAAACTCTTAACAAGCATGCTCACCCAAATTTTACTGAGGAGAGCTTAGTCAGAGAATACCACCATGTTTCCTCTCAACCCAAAGGGTCTTCTCCATTAGTGGGCTTTAGCTCTACTCCCAGAATTCATTGCATTATGATTATGTGATAGAAACATGTTCTGTAATAGCATCCATTTCTGATGTGCTAGGGCCTGGGGTCTGAGTGAATATAGATAATGATGCTCTACTGTCCTGTTCAGCTTTTGATTTCTCTCACCTTTAAAAAGGCACAAGAATGTGAGTTATTGATAGAATTACATGAAGTGATTTTCTAATTATGTTAAATTGTATACACTTCTACTTATCTCTAATTTAGATTGTCCACAGCAGCCCAGTAATTTTATTAAATAATTTACATCAAGCATACATGGAATCATATTTAACATCTACAGTTTTCCCATCTAACCTCTTATTAAGAAGAGCCAACTCTATGCTCTGAAACTTCAGATGAAGTGACAATTCCACTGTCTTCTCAAGCCACTTCCAATATTTCCCACTCTCTACTTATGTTATTAGCTTTGGAATATTCCTTATGTCCTAATTTTTCAACCATTTCTCATATGGGAGCTTCTCAGTATGATTTTCTAATAATTCCTTATTATCTTGATAGATATTTTTATTGCCCCTGCCCTACCATGCCCTTGAGAAGTGACAGTTCTAGAACAGATTTTTATTTTTTTTGCCAGTTTTATAATATCCTACAAATCAAGATTAAATGAAAAATTATATTGCTGTCATAGTCTCAAGTTACTTTTGGCAGTGAGCTCCTGGTGACTCATGCTCAGTAAGTGGCACCGTGACCATGAAATATACACGGTTCCATCATTATCATACAGGATAAGAAGCTTACAATGCCACATAAAGACACAAGACACACAGTAACCATGATGATCTGAGTGGATTTCTGAACCATGGGGCTTGTGATTTCCTAACTCAGGGGCTAAAGAATATTACTGGAGATGCTTCTTGTATTATAGAGCCATGAGTAAACTCTAGTTTATATGAGTAGACCAGAAAACTAATTAGCTACCTCTTCATCCTTTCTTTTCAGAGTTTACTGCACAACTCAGTTGCTTTTTTTTTTATTTCCCATTGATGATTTTTTCTTATGGCCCTTTAAAAATAAATAGGCTTTAAAAATTACCATCAGTTTTTAAGCTTCAGTATACATCACCCATTTAGTCTCTCTCATATTTCTCTAATGTTTCTCAGAAAAGTTGTTATAATAGTCTTAGATTTCTTCTTAGGAAAGCACTACTTATAATTTACCCAAAGAGGAAAAATAATCTTTAAGTGACTGATGCAAATGAATCTCAACAAAAAAATATTCTTTCCCACCCAGGCACCTTATTGAGTTTTATAATGTTCATAATATGAGGGCATTTGTAGAAGGAATTAAGGAAGATTCCTGAGCCAGGACTTTATGACTTTATGTGTGTGTGTGTATATATATATATATATATATATATATATATATATATAAAATTTTTCTTTTAGAAGAAAGTTTTCCAGATATATACCCAGGAGTGGGATTGCTGGTAACAATCATATGGTAACTCTAGTTTAAATTTTTGAAGGAGCCTCTACATAGTTTTCCATAGTGGCTGCACCAATTTATATCCCCACTGTCAGTGGAGGAAGGTTCCCTTTTCTCACACCCTTTCCAATATTTTCTTTTTGGAGGCATTTTGATGATGGACATTCTGACTGGTGTGAGGTGATAACCCATTTTAGTTTTGATTTGCATTTCTCTAATAACTATTGATGTTGAACATCTTTTCATTTACCTGTTGAAATAAAGTGAAAGTGAAGTCGTTCAGCTGTGTCCGACTCTTTGTGACCCCATGGACTGTAGCTCCTCCATCCATGGAATTTTCCAGGCAACAGTACTGGAGTGGGTTGCCATTTCCTTCTCCAGGAGATCTTCCTGACCTGGGGATCAAACCCAGTTTCTCCCACATTGCAGGCAGACGCTTTACCATCTGAGCCACCAGGGAGCCATCTATATATTTTCTTTAGAAAAATATCTATTTAGACCTTATACCCATTTTTTGATCAGTTTTTAAAAAATATTGAGTTGTATGAGCTGCTTGTATATTTTAGAAATTAATCCCTTATCAGTTGTATCAGTTGCAAATATTTCCTCTCAGTCTGTAGTTGTCTTTTCATTTTCTTTATGGTTTTCTTTGCTGTGTTTAAGCTTTTAAGTTTGATTAGGTCCCATTTTAAAATTTTTGCTTTTATTTCTTTTGCTTTGGGATACTGGTAAAGATCCAGATTTTAAAATTTACCTTTTAGGATTTTCCTAATGATCCAGTGGCTTAGACTCCAAGTTCCCAGTGGAGGGGATCAGGGAACTAGATCCCATAAGTCAGCACTGAGACTTTGTAGTCTATCTCGAGACTTTGTAGTATCTCTCTACAACTGAAATATCTGGATTGCTGCAACTAAAGATCCTACATGCCACAACTAAGACTCAGTGCAGCTAAATATTTTTAAAATTTTATTAAAATTTACTTTTTAAATTGCTCTTTTATTTTCTGCTGAAAAATTCCTTTATATTTCTTTAAAAAAAATATTTTTGCTCTTTTCTCTGGATTTTAAAAACTTGATTCCTTTTCCCTCAGTCTTTCCAATAAATGCAGTAATTACAAAATCCATATCTTAATATACATGATCTCTAGACTAAGGAGTCTTGGTGCTACTTTGGCAATATTCTTCTAAAGTTTTATTTATACTGTGCTCATCATTGATTTCTATTATAGATAATTGTTGCATTTGTTTTCTAGAGCTGCATTATCAAAGTACCACAGACTGGGTGGCTTAAACAACAGAAACTTATTGTCTCACAGTTCCAGAACCTAGAAGTCCAAAATGAAGGTGTTGGCAGGGTTGATTCCTTCTGATAGACTCTCTGAGTGAAGGATCTGTTTCAGGCCTCTTTCTTTGGCTTATAATTGGCCATCTCCCTGTTTCTCTTCGCCTAGTCTTGCCCCTGGGGCTTTTCAGGTGGCGCTAGTGGTAAAGAACCGAACCTGTTATTGCAGTGGTTGGGAAAATCCCCTGGAATAGGAGATGGTAACCTGCTCCAGTATTCTTGTTTGGGAAATTTCATGGACAGAGGAGCCTGATGGGCTACAGTCTATGGGCCACAAAGAGTCGGAGATGACTGAGCGACTTAGTACAGACAGAGTCTTCCCTCTATGGATGTGTCTCCAATTTTCCCCATTTTTGTAATGAATTTTGTTAGATTAGACTTCCCTGGTGGCTCAGATGGTGAAGAACCTGCCTGCAATGCAGGAGACCTGGGTTGGAAAAATCCCCTGGAGAAAGGAATGGATATCCACTCCTGTATTCTTGCCTAGAGAATTCCATGGACAGAGAAGCCTGGCAGGCTACAGTCCATGGGCTCACAAATATTGGACACAACTAAGTGACTGTATGCAGGTCAGGAAGCAACAGTTAGAACTGGACATGGAACAACAGACTGGTTTCAAATAGGAAAAGGAGTACATCAAGGCTGTATATTGTCACTTTATTTAACTTATATGCAGAGTACATTATGAGAAATGCTGGACTGGAAGAAACACAAGCTGGAATCAAGATTGCCAGGGGAAATATCAATAACCTCAGATATGCAGATGACACCACCCTTATGGCTGAAAGTGAAGAGGAACTAAAGAGCCTCTTGATGAAAGTGAAAGAGGAGAATGAAAAAGTTGGCTTAAAGCTCAACGTTCAGAAAACGAAGATCATGGCATCCAGTCCCATCACTTCATGGGAAATAGATGGGGAAACAGTGGAAACAGTGTCAAACTTTATTTTTGGGGGCTCCAAAATCACTACAGATGGTGACTGCAGCCATGACATTAAAAGACGCTTACTTCTTGGAAGAAAAGTGATGATCAACCTAGATAGCATATTCAAAAGCAGAGACATTACTTTGCCGACTAAGGTCCATCTAGTCAAGGCTATGGTTTTTCCAGTGGTCACATATGGATGTGAGAGTTGGACTGTGAAAAAAGCTGAGTGCCAAAGAATTGATGCTTTGAACTGTGGTGTTGAAGAAGACTCTTGAGAGTCCCTTGGACTGCAGGGAGATCGAACCAGTCCATTCTGAAGGAGATGAGCCCTGGGATTTCTTTGGAAGGAATGAGGCTAAAGCTGAAACTCCAGTACTTTGGCCACCTCATGCAAAGAGTTGACTCATTGGAAAAGACCATGATGCTAGGAGGGACTGGGGGCAGGAGAAGAAGGGGACGACAGAGGATGAGATGGCTGGATGGCATCACTGACTGAATGGACGTGAGTCTGAGTGAACTCCAGGAGTTGGCGATGGACAGGGAGGCCTGGTGTGCTGTTATTCATGGGGTCGCAAAGAGTCAGACACGACTACGTGACTGAACTGAACTGAAGTGACTTTCACTTCACTTGTTAGATTGGACTAGAGACCTACTCTCTTCCAGTGAAGACTTCATCTTCATCTACCTAATTAGATCTGCAGTGATGATATTTTCAAATAGGGTCACATTTTAAAACACTGAAGTTTATAACTACAATGTATGAATTTGGGGAAACACAGTTTCAATTTTTAACCTTGTGATACAAGAACCCCACTATTGTGTATGTCCTTAAGTAGCTTTATTCCAGAGGGAGAATAACTGGGGTATGAGGAATGTTGTGTTGTTATTGCTATAAGAAAGTAAAATATATATGCCTTGATGTAGGAATTTCATGTTTTCATTCAGCTTAATATAGATATCCATTAAAATATATCAATTGTATATTTTATGAATGCTCTTGTAAAAATGAAAAATTCAGTTGAATAAATTTAAAGATCTAATTGGCTTTATTCAATGATTCATAAGTTGAGTATTATCCCTTCTAGCAAATAGAAAGGAGCTCCAAAGAACTGTACAAGTGAAAGACTTTGATAGGCTGAAATGGGTGAAGGACAAGGAAAAAGTGCATTGTTTCAAGCAAGGTCACCTTCCTTTAGGGGACAAAAAGGATATATCTGTATGTTACTTCACTGGTGCTGACCAGAAAATTCCAGACTGATAAGTTAAGATAGCATTCCTGGGGGAAGTTAACAGGGCAGTTAGTTTAGGTATTGCCTTGAGTCTGATGATATGAATTTAGCATAAGTGACTCCAATTTGGGCCTGTTGTCTCTTCTAATACTACTTTGTAGGGAGATTTCTTAGAATGTATAAGAGATAAAACAAAGTTTTAATATTCAAAAATGAAATGCCATTTTCTTGGGGAAAAAAGCTAGATGTTATTGAATAGTACTTTTCATAGTCTTATTATCCTGTGTTGTCCTAATAACCTGCAGATAAATCTTATTTAATTTAGCTTTTTCCCCTTTCATACCACCCTCTGCTATCAGCTCTACATATGTTTTTCCATAAATCTGTTAAAGGGCAAGCATATAAATAGTTTTGGCTTTTGAATATTAAATGTCATTGCTTTAGATTCTGGTTTGACAAGGGAACCTACATCTTTTTAAAATGCTATTTTTCTCTATGCTTAAGATGTTGTATCTTAAGATGCAGTATCTTAGATGAAGACCAAATCTTTCATAAATGCTTTTCTACAGCAGGTCAGGATAACAACTGTTTCAGTATCCAAGCCACTAACACAGTTTTGGTATCAGTTTTAAGAGAAAGAAAAGAACAAAAATCAGCTGCAGGACTGAAACAATATGAGATAAACTCAGAGAAATAATGAACTCCTTCCCTTGAAGGGTACTTTCTTGAAAAAATAAAAATTACCTGCAGAGATGGCTTAAAGATATTTGAAATGCTGCCCCTTTGATTAGAAAAAGAGTTCCATCTGAGGTTTCTGAATCTGTATTGTCTAGAGGAGAAATTGGAGGCATCAAGCCTAAGTGTGGCTATTATGCAATATTACATGTAGTGAAGTCACTCACTGATGTACTCTCCAAGTTTCAGATACTGCAGTTTCCAATGCCTGCTAATGAAGACCTTCCGAACAAGTAGGGGCACTTTTGCTGAGAATGGAAAATGTTGGAGGTTAGAAGATTGTGACTTGTGCCTGTAATTGGTTATAGTTTTATATTGAAATTGAACTATATTACCTAAGATTTAGTTGCTTGAAGTGGTAAGTGCTAAAATCATGAAGACACATTTTATTACAAACTTGGTTATTATGTATAACTAGAAATTTGATCTTATGATGCTAATGTTAGTTAGAACTTTTAGGTCAGATCAGTTGACTGAACACAGTTCTTTGAGATACAGCCTAGTCTTAGTTTTTTGAACTGAGATACAATGCAGTCTTTGTCATTTGTTTTGTGTCCTTGGACAAATTTACTCAACCTTCCTAAATCTCAATTTCATCATCTTTAAAATAAGAATAATATCTATATTTGCCTTAAGAAGTTGTTACATTTAAATAAAGTAAAATAGACTACTTAAATTATTATTATTATGTGTATTATTTAGCCCAGTGGCTGGCATATACTAAACATTCAACTAATTAGCTTTATTATTACTAACCCTAAACTGGAAAAGAGAGTTAGCTAAAGATACGGTGCTTTTGAACCGTGGTGTTGGAGAAGACTCTTGAGAGTCCCTTGGCCTGCAGGGGAGATCGAACCAGTCCATTCTGAAGATCAGCCCTGGGATTTCTTTGGAAGGAATGATGCTAAAGCTGAAATTCCAGTACTTTGGCCACCTCATGTGAAGAGTTGACTCATTGGAAAAGACTCTGATGCTGGGAGGGATTAGGGGCAGGAGGAGAAGGGGATGACAGAGGATGAGATGGCTAGGTGGCATCACTGACTCGATGGACATGAGTCTGAGTGAACTCCAGGAGTTGATGATGAACAGGGAGGCCTGGCGTGCTGTTATTCATGGGGTCACAAAGAGTCGGACATGACTGAGCAACTGAACTGGACTGAAGGATATATTAATAGTAATGTGCAGACAGAGAAAAACAACTTCAAACCAATAAGGAACCAACCAAGTTATTATGCGTTTAACATTTTAATGCAGAAACACTACATTCTAAGAAAGCCCTGAAATGTTTGGTTTGATATCTTCTTAGTATTTTGAGTGACTTTCTCCAGCAAACGCATCTTCATTTATTGGCTTTCTAGACTACATTCCCATCTCCTTGGAAAATGAAGATGATGAAGGATATTTTTGGTTGATATATACTGCTCAGGAAATGTTTGCCTTAGTTATTTGTGTAACATGTGAAAAATTGTTTCTTGTAGTGAGAAATAGGAATGTGAAGTAGAAATATATCTTTAGTGTTGAATTTTTAAAGATTATTATAAAATCTGTCAGCCTGCTATTCAATAATGTTTTATCACATCTTTATGAGCTTTCTCATAATTAAAAAAATTAAATATAGCCTTCTTCCCCAATAAAACAACAAATGAAGTTTTCCTAAATTTAAACAGAAAGCCAGTAAACAAAAAGGCAGAAGCTATAAAGTGCTGTATTTCTTCTGGCTGGAGTCAGAGGGATTTGAAGTATGGGAAGGACTGAACTCACCATTGTTAGAGGGGTGGCCACATGGAACAAAAAGAGAGGACTTCAGGCAAACTCTAGGAGAAAAGACTGTCCTCCTCTGCACCCCTGTATCCAGCAGACAACCAGCCAGGAAGCAGGGCCTCAGTGACATAAACACAGGTAACTAAATCTAGGGAACAGCTTGAATGAACTAGGAGGTAGATGTATTCCCAGAGCCCTCAGCAATCTTGCTGACATCTTCATTTTGCCTTTGTTGTTGGTGGTAGTGAATTGCTAAGTGGTGTACGACTCTGACCCCATGGATTTTAGCATGCCAGGCTTTTCTGTCCTCCACTATCTCCCAGAGTTTGCTCAGATTCATGTGCATTGAATCGGTGGTGCTATCTAACCATCTCACACTCTGCTGCCCTCTTCTTGTTTTATCTTCAGTCTTTTCCAGCATTAGGGTCTTTTTCAAAAAATTGATGCTTTGCATCAGGTGGCCAAAGTATTGGAGTTTCAGCATCAGTCCTTCCAGTGAATATTCAAGGTTCATTTCCTTTAGGACTGACTGATTTGATCTCCTTGCTGTCCAAGGGATGCTCAAAAGTCTTCTCAAACACCACAATTTGAAAGCATCAATTCTTGGGCTTTGTGATACTTTAAACAGAAGACACAGTTAAATTACACTGTACTTAGATTGCTGATGAACAGAGTTGTGAGATACAAGAGTTGGCTTAAACCTAAATATGTGGAAATTTGTTATGATAGCAACAGAAAATTAAGTTGTTAAAAAAAAAACAAAACATTGTTGAACTTGTTGAAGGACAGAGTACCAAATTGAAGTCACTTGTGCTATGCCGGAGGTCAGCAAACCAAGACTTAATACCTAACCTGATTCTAGTTTCAACCACTCTCAGGAATGTAATCTTAAATCAGTCCATCTGGAATTACCTGGACAGCACCAGTGATGTAATCCATCTGATTGCCCCTTTCATCTCCCAAATATAGACACTTCGCTCCTTCCTGTTACTGCCGCATTATTTACAAAAGTCTCCCATTTTGTACAGCTCCTCAGAGCTCCTTTATGTTTGCTAGATTGGGTGGTGTCTGATTCATGACTTATTTAATAAAGCCACTTGATCTTTAATTCACTCAGTTGAATTTTGTTTTTTAACAGACTGGTGAGCAAAGAAATAAAGAGTAACACAAAAGAGAGGAAAGAAAATCCTCAATATTTGTTTATATAAATTACTATCATATTGATCATATGAAATGGTTTGCCTTCCCTGTAATTTTAAAAAGAGGATTTTGAAGCAAAGAAAAAAATAATTATTTTCCAGGAAGAATTATGCTTTATTTCAAGATAGCTAGGTGGCTCATATGGTAAAGCATCTGTCTACAATGTGGGAGACCTGGGTTTGATCCCTGGGTCAAGAAGATTCCTTGGAGAAGGAAATAGCAACCCACTCCAATACTCTTGCCTAGAAAATCCCATGGATGGAGGAGCCTGGTGTCCATGGGGTCCCAAAGAGTCAGACATGACTGAGAGACTTCACTTTCACTTTCAGAGCAACTTTCACTTGGAAAGTTTAAAAAAAAATTTTTAGCTATACTATTTCATTTAAAAAAGCTAAAACTTTTTTAAAAGCTTAAAACTTAAAAGATTTTTAGATTCCAAAGAAGTAGTACAATTGTTTTATTGATCTTGGAAGATTATGTGATTTTATCAGAGCAACTAGAAGAGATTTCTGGACTATTTTATCTATATTACTTTGACCCTTGGCAAGTCACCTCACATCTCTGTGACATATCTTTCTTATCTGAGACTGTGAATGTTAATGGAACCTACCTCATATAGTTATTATATGAGTTAAATGAGTAGGGAACCAATTAGAATTATAGACTATAGAAACAAAGTTTAGTACTGTTTCATTTAATGGATTTCTGTATTTATTAGATATAAATGAATTGGGCTTTCCTGGTGGCTCAGAGGGTAAAGAATTTGCCTGCAATGTGGGAGACCTGGGTTCAGTCCCGGGGTTGGGAAGATCCCCCTGGAGAAAGGAATGGCTACCCACTCCAGTATTCTGGCCTGGAGAACTGCATGGACACAGGAGCCTGGCAAACTACAGTCCATGGGATCACAAAAGATTTGGACATGACTGAGCAACTTTTACTTTCTTTCATAGATACATATCCCTAAAACCTCCTTGCATGAGAAAAACTCATGTATTTATTTGTAGCTACTGTTTCAAATAAATGACCTATCTTTCAAGTCCTCTTTAGCTCTCTTGTATCTTAGACATCCTTATCGTCTCTATTTCCTGTTGTTATGATAGATTATTAATCTTCACAAAGCTGCTCTGTTGCAAGACCACCAATAGAAGTCCATGAATAAAAATATTGTATCCTCTAATTTATTGCATTATGGGAGAAATGCCTATATTGAAATAAACTACCCTGTAAACTGGGGTGCATGAGCTATATCTTATTCAGCTTGAAAAGATGTTGACAGCACTTCCTGGGGCATATTACAAGTACTTAATCAACACTCAATACAAATATAATGTTTGACCTCCTTGGCATGAAAATTTTTTTGTCAATAGAATTTAACTTTCTTATTAGATTTTTCTGGTTCTTCTTCCTAGCTCTAAATATCTAATTCTAGGCAGTATTTATTGAGTCTTGATCATGCTTCTCCGAATTCTGAGTGCTTCACCTATTAACTAATTCTATTATAAAGTATTCAGGCTGTTTTCTAGCTATATGCTTTCCTTGTAGCCTTGAAATATCTTTACTAACCTTGAACATTCCCTGCAATGAAATTTTTTTTTTTTTTTTGGCTAAGATGAGAGAACTCTTTATTCTTTCCTAAGATAGTTCATGATCTGGTTGAACTTCTGGCCTCGGCTCTAATATCATCAGATCTCTCATTAGCCTTATAATAATCTTTTCCCATTAGAGGAGGCAGAATTTGACTAATTCCTTCCCTTCATCTAAGAGTGAATTTACCAGAGGAGAAAATAGGAAGAGAAATAAAAAGATGTGATGTTATAAACATCATTGTCTATTTGAATAGTTACTACCTGAGTTAAGTGTCTTCTCAGATGTGGCTCAAAGATGGACCGCTGTGTCAGGAAGTTCTTAATAACACTAAGTGTCTGTTGAAAGCACTAAATGCACTTCTTTCTCACAAACAAGAGAAGTTGAATAGTTGACCCCAGGCAATTACCATTCACATCTCTGTGATTCAGCAACTTGGTTTGAATGGCTAGAGGAGTGTTAAATTACCAGTTTTATGCAGCTGCCCTCCCTGCCAATTCCGTGGCAAGATAATATCTAACCTCAGTTATTGCAAGCAATCTTCTGGGTCTATAAAGTGAGTTAGAGTGCTGTATGGAACAGCCAGTTTAAATTACAGTTATGGTTCATCTTTGGGTTGTATTACTCACTTAAATCAATTTGGCTGCACAAACAAATGCTATTTATAATGTGTATGTTTGTTTTCTTTTGCCTTTTTCATACATCTTTCTTGGGGAGCTAAGTAAAGATATTCTTTAAATTTAGCATTTAGTTTCTCAGGCAGTAGGAGCTGGGCCACTACTCACCAAAATAATGTCACCAGGTTTTTTACATCAAATACTTCATTGTTTTTGATAACTTTGTCTTTGAGGTAACAGCTCTGACCTCATTATTTACCTATATTCTTGGTTTCTTTTCTAAGACCAAGCAGAAGTAAATAATAGTGGCCCAGTGAGACAGAGGTGACTAAGTGTTTCTCTTCTTCCTGAACTGCTAGAACTACCACTGATCTCTCCAGAGTTTGAGCTGAGTTGTCCAGTTGAAGACTTGTTTTCCAGGTTGTCCTGCATCCAGGTTGAAAGCCAAAGGAAAACGAGTCCAAACCATTGTGACCATTTTCAGTTCTTGGTCTCAAGATATTGAGGAAAGAGGTGGAAGAGCACATATAGGCACATATAAGCCTCCCCGGAAACACAGACGCTAACTTTGAGACTATTTGTGACAAATAAATAAATTTCTATCTCAAGTTACTGTTATTTGGGGATATCTTTGCTACCGTCACTAATAATTTACCTTCACCTATATAGACTGCATACACGTCCCAGGTGGTGCTAGTGGTAAGGAACATGTCTGCCAATGCAGTAAACACAAGAGACGCAGGTTCAGTCCCTGGGTCAGGAAGATCCCCTTGAGGAGCACATTGCAGTCGACTCCAGTATTCTTGCCTGCAGAATCCCATGGACAGAGGAGCCTGGCAGGCTATAGACCATAAGGTCTCAAAGAGTCCAACGTGACTGAAACAACTGAACACACATGCATACAGACTGTTGCTCAATTGCCACTTTGGATAATAACTTCAATTTAGTCCTGTAAAAAGTGTGCTTAATTTAGAGATAGAATGTAATTGTTGGTTAACACAACACTAGACTGAGACACAGGAAACCATGGCTCAAACTCAGTGTGAACTTGAGCAAATTATTTAGCTAATCTTATTTATGATAATTATCACTATCAAATATTACAAAATAATATACCAAGCATTTTATAATTTGTTTATTGTCTACAGTCCATGGCATTCTCCAGGCCAGAATACTGGAGTGGGTAGCCACCCTTCTCCAGGGGATCTTCCTAACCCAGAGATCAAACCCAAGTCTCCCACATTGCAGACGGATTCTTTACCAGCTAAGCCACCAGGAAAGCCCTCACAAAATGTAGGCTGCACGAATACAATTCATTTAAATACTGGTTAAAACAAATAACTTATCTCTGGCACATAAAATAGACTTGGAATACTATCTATGCAATAAATATTTGTTAAATTAGTTGAACTTTTCTGGTCCTCTCTATATAATATAGAAATTGAATAAAATAATCTCTCAGGACTTTTCTAACACTTTATGACAATTAGTTTTAATAAAAATATGGGAA
This sequence comes from Nanger dama, assembly GCA_917880005.1. NCBI lineage: Eukaryota > Metazoa > Chordata > Mammalia > Artiodactyla > Bovidae > Nanger > Nanger dama. The sequence continues at coordinate 36,419,594 of CAKJTW010000020.1, read as the reverse complement.
TTCTGACACTCATTATGATCTTATCAATATCAAAATAAATTATGAATTTATAATAACATTCAGCAAATAGCTAATATGTAATAGACACTTAACAAAGTCCTGGGAATAAAAGGGCCTGGGTGATAATACTGTTGGGGTTAAGAGGATGGGCAGAATTAAGGAAAGGTGGTGATAGTTTATGAAATATTAATAATTATCCTAATGCCTGGGATTAAGGTTCAATGTATTGATACTATGACAAAGTATGACAAGTTTTGGAGACATGTAGAAAGTGCTGTGAGAACAGAAGGGAGAAATGTAACCTCTTGTTTTTAGTGAATAAAATGAGAAAGATTAGAAGTATTTAAACTATTCTGTGCCTTCGAAGAAGAATTCTCTAGACAAAGACATTGAGAAAGTAATTTTGGACAGAGAGATTGATATAAATGACGTATACTCCAAAAATAACAAAACTTCTTTGGCTAAGGTACACATTGAAAAGAGTAGAAATATATGATAGACATGAGGAACAGATTTTGATGACAAAGAAATCTGACTTTGTTTGTATCAGCCTGTTTTTCTCCCACTCTCATTATAATAAATATTTTAGAAAAATTACTGTGGCAGCAATGGTTCTGTACGTGGGAAAACAAAAGCAGGAGTGGCAAAGAGACTTAGGGGATGGGAAAGGGGTGTTGTAGGGAATTAGTTAGACAGGGCTGGTCAATGAAAAGCAAACAATCACATACATAAAAATGGTCCTAAGTTGATCATATTTTAAAAAATAGTCTACAGAACTTCTGTTATATTCTAAAAGGTTAAGCCATGGAGTGTTTAACTTCCACATATTAACATAATCTCAGTTAAAATCTTTAAAACATAATTTAAATATATAATCACTGAATTAAGTAGGAATGAGGACAGGTAGTATATTACTTTATTAAAATATTTTCATTTTTTTCTCTTTTTCCTGTTTACCTAGGTTTTAATCATAGAGGGAAATTTGTCCCCCAAACTCTTATTTTTCATTCAGTTTGTCTATACATGTCAAGAAACCTGAGAAAAATGGATTGTCTGAGGAAGGCAGGGTGAGAACAGGCTGTTTTAATTTCTTCTGAACTTTTCTCCAGACACCTAGATTGGCACAGGAAGATTGCAGAATTCCTCTGAAGAGACGAAGCATCTTCCTATAGTGGAAAGAATAATAATATAAAGGCACTGCTATCAGTACATGGAAAACCAGAAACTGTTAAAAAAAAAAAGCCATGATTTTTCTAAAGTAAAAGAGGAATAGAGCCTAGGACTAATTCTTTAAAAATCTGTATTGTTTTAATTTTCTCTCTCCAGGCCTGGAGATTTAGGGAAAGTAGGAAGGCTTCCAGTCTTCTGCATACTTAAGGGTGCTAAAATCAATCTAATGAATTGGTACAGGAAAATTCAATATTTCCCCATTGTGTGTTCCAGAAGATCTGTCATGGTAAACAGTATTTTTTCACCTTCTGAATAATGGTTTTTTGAAGTTTAGGAGGAGAAACCCTTTAAAACGAGGTGCTATGTTAAACTAAGAACAAGTTATTTTAACAGTACTCTACTGCTAATAGAAGGGTTGATATTAAAATGATGCCTTTCTCACATAAATCACTTGGTTAGTAACATTCCAAGGGCCTTAAAGAAAAAAAAGTAAGAGCAGCTATTTTAATGTTATAAGGAAACTTACATTTTTATATTTTGAGCATTCTGAGCACTCAGATACTAGGGTAGCATGTGGTTTTTTTATCCTGTTAATTTAAAAAACACAACTGCTGTTTCATTAGATTGTAAAATTGCAGAAGTGTGATAATGTTTATATACCTTGTCACTAGCCTAACCCTGTCTCTACATAAATCTCTTCTGTGTATTCCCTATCAGCTGTCTTTCAGCTGGTACATAAATAATGCCAGTGATTAGTGCTGGGGCCTTCTTGAATTCTCAAATGCAGACTCTTAGAAGCTTTCCTTTATTTTGGTTCACAGTATGCCTTCTACTAATTACATTTAGGTCTTTTTTTGTCATTTTGATCACACAGCATAATTTTCTGTCCATTTTTATTTCAGTTTTTCCACATGTGGTGTGGTTGGTTACTCCTCTCTTGATTTGTTTTGTTTGGTTACTGTTATCTAACATAATGGTATGTGTTTAATAACATGGTGAAGTTTTTGAAGTAATATATTGAGCAGAATAATTGCTGCCTCAATTCTAGACATTTCTGTTAAGACAAGCTAAAACCAAATTTTAACTTATGGAGTTTATATATGGACATTTACATATCTTTCATTCAGTCAAAAGCTAACAACTTTTCTCATTAATATTTATAGACCAGGCCCCTCCTCTTCCCCCACCTAATTCTCTTCTGATACGTACATAGTTGTTTGCGAGACCTCAAAGTGCACTCTTTTTCCACTGTTATATTTGGCCTTGTCACAGTATTTTAATCTTTCTGATTAATCTGTCTTTTAACCTTTCTATTGTGTAAACTGAAATGTAACACTTCAAAAGTTCAGGAGTCACTTTCATCATGTCATTAGTTGTAGTCATTTTTAAACAAGTTTGAAGACCCTAAAAAGTCACTTGAAAATAATTCTGACTGGGACATAAATCAAAAGAAATGGCAAATGATTTAGAAGCACTTTTAAAGAAAATCAGTAATAACGCTTCTTGGAGTTTTGCTAAGTTGTAAAGATCATCTGCTGTGCTAATAATAATGGTAAATACAGTATGAGGGTGGTTAATGTTAGATCATTCAACTACCCTTTGGAAAGCTTCAAATACAGGAAAAGCATAAAAGAAATGAAAGAAAAGGAAAACTATATAATCGTTTTCAGACTAATGGGAGATGCTGGTTTGAATCGCTACCCTAGGAAACTACTGTCATAGAAGCAGTTATGTCCTGTGCCTCCGTCTTTGCACATGTTCCTTCCTGAAATAACTGCATCCATTACGCAGCTGGGATTGGATGGTAACACAGTTTCCATCCTGATTTCTTACAGAGCCTCCTTCCTGACACAGGCACATTTGGGAAACACTCAAAAGGTGTTTGACTCATGGGAAATCTAAAACTTCATACTCTCTAATTACACACTTTGTTAATGAGCCTCTGAATAAACAACCATGCTTAAATATATTTTTTTAAAAGTTTGCTTTGAAATGTCTCATTAGTACCATGCATCTCAAAAACTCAAAAAAAAAATGCTAAATTTAAAGCAGAAGAAGTGTTATTTTGTCCTTGCATCATATGCTTGTGATTGGAAATCATCAAAGGAGTTCATGTGCACTGTGATCACCTGGTAAATTAAAACATACCAGTTCCCTGGCTCTTCCCCAGACCGATTAAGTCACACTTTCCAGAGCAGTGGATGTCATGTTTGAAGGAGGGAGCTTTTATTTTTTTTTTTATTTTATTTTTTAAATTAAATTTATTTATTTTTTTAATTACAATACTGTATTTGTTTTGCCATACATTGACACGAATCAGCCATAGGTGAACACAATCTCCCAATGCCGAAGCCCCCTCCCACCTCCCACCCCACATCCTCTGCTTGAATCATCCTGTGCATCAGCCCCATGCATCCTGCATCCTACACTGAACATAGATTGGCGCTTCGTTTCTTACAAGAAAATATACATGTTTCATTGTTTCATTGCCATTCTCCCAAACCATCCCACCCTTTCCCTCTCCCTCAGAGTCCAAAAGTCCACTCTATACCTCTGTGTCTCTTTGTTGTCTCACATATAGGGTCATCATTACTGTCTTCTAAATTCCATATATATGTGTCAGTATACTGTATTGGTGTTTTTCTTTCTGGCTTACTTCACTCTGTATAATCGGTTCCAATTTCATCCATCTCATTAGAACTGAGTCAAATTTATTCTTTTTAAGGGCTGAGTAGTATTCCATAGTGTATATGTACCACCTCTTTCTTATCCATTCATCTGCTGATGGACATCTAGGTTGCTTCCATGTCCTGGCTATTATAAACAGTGCTGCAATGAACATTGGGGTACATGTGTCTCTTTCAATTCTGGTTTCCTCGGAGGGAGCTTTTAAAAATCCCCGTGCCAGAGCCAGATTTCAAACCAATAAACCAATTAAATCAGAATCTCTGTAGGATGGAATTTAGATATCATAATTTTTAGTCTTCCAGATAATTCCAATGTCTAGACAAGTCTGAGAATGTGTAGGTGTAGGCCTCATATATTTAACTATTTAAAAAGACCTCTTTGCTATGTACTAGGTTGCTTCAGTCATGTCTGACTCTTTGCAACCCCATGGACTGTAGCCCACCAGGGTCCTACGTCCATGGGATTCTCCAGGCAAGAATATTGAAGTCAGTTGCTGTTTCCTTCCCTAGGGGATCTTCCCAACCCAGGAATCAAGGCTTCATCTTTTATGTCTCCTGCGTTGTTAGTTGGGCTCTTTACCAAGCCCTCTAGAGCATACTGAATTCATGTCATCTTGTGAATCACTGATGTGAAGAACTATCCCAGGATTTCCCTGGTGGTCCAGTGCTTAGGACTCCATGCTTTCATTCCAGGGAGCCAGGGTTTGATTCTGGGTCAGGAAACTAAGATTCTGTGGCCTAAAACAAAAAATAAATAAGAAAAATAATAACTATCCCAAACAAGCAAATTGTCTAACCTGAGGCACTTAGATAGTCTTAAGAAGGACTAGGAAGTCTGATTTCTGAGTCCAGTGTTTTTCTCATTCCACCTACCTTACACAATTTCTAAATTCTACCAATATTATAAAATATATTGTGCCAATATTTTTAGGGGTCTCCCCAGGTGGCACAGTGGTAAAGAATCTGCCTGCCAAGGCAGGAGACCCGGGTTCCATTCCTGGGTCAGGAAGATCCCCTGGAGAAGGGAATGGCCACCCACTCCCAGTATTCTTGCCTGGAGACTTCCATGGACAAGCTCCTCTGTCCATGAGATTCTCCAGGAAAGAACAGACCATTAAAGTAGAAGACATGAGATTATTTACTAAACCTTTGACAAAGTCAAAAATATTTTTGAGGTGAGCATATGAGAATGTTCAAGCACTTGCCAAATGAGTGGAATTTTGAGTGTACCTATAGGAAGAGGTCGGAGAAGGCAATGGCACCCCACTCTAGTACTCTTGCCTGGAAAATCCCATGAACGGAGGAGCCTGGTGGGCTGCAGTCCATGGGGTCGCTAAGAGTCGGACATGACTGAGCAACTTCACTTTCACTTTCACAGCACTGCAGAAGGAAATGGCAACCCACTCCAGTGTTCTTGCCTGGAGAATCCCAGGGATGGCAGAGCCTGGTGGGCTGCTGTCTACGGGGTTGCAGGGTCGGACATGACTGAAGTGACTTAGCAGCATAGGAAGAGGGGGTCTCTGAGGCCTTGTCTAAACATTGCACTGTGGAGAGTCATCTGTTGGTTCAGTCATCTAACATTTCTGTCACATCAGTGTGGTTCATCCCAAATTATATAATACATGAAATGACAGATTTACTGAGAGAGAGAAAGTCAGTCTTTCACATGTATTAGTTTTGTAGGGCTGGTGTAACAAGATACAATGAAATGGTGACTTACACAAGAGAAACTGATTTTCTCACAATCCTGGGGAGGCTAGAAATCTGAGGTCAAGATGTTGTCAGGGTGTTGAGGTCTCTCTCTTGGCTTCTGGTTTGCCACCTCCTCCCTGTATTTTCACAGGGTCCTCTGTACATGTGCACATCTGTGTCCTAATTTCTTACAAGGGCACCAGTGAGGTTGGGCTATGTCCCACCCTAAGGACCTCATTTTAACTACCTCTTTAAAGACCCTGTCTAAGCACAGTCCTTTTCTGAGATACAAGGAGTTAGTACTTCAACATATGAATTTGAGGAGGACACAGTTCAGTCCATAATATGTAGAAAGAACACTATTCAAGCACACTCAAATGTCTGCTGTTTAAAACACAGAACACTGTTATTAGCTACATCTGGAATGCACATTTGGATCACAGGAGGATCAAAAAAAATACAACTTCAAGGTGATTGGGATTGTTAATGTAGGATAATTGTGTCCTCTTTCTGCTTGAAAAGTAGTACTCACACAAATGTGTATCAAAATGTCTTTCCATCTAGATAATTGTCTGTCGATTCACTATATATCCTGACACTTGAAAGTTTTTCTTTGGATGTTTTTGACTAACCAGCCTCTTCATTCTATGTGAAAACTCAACAGTTTTAACTCAATAGCCCAAACTAAAAACACAAAGTATCAATGAACCTATTTGCAGGAAAGGAATAAGGATGCCAACTAAGCGAACAGACTTGAGGATACAGCTGGGGAAGGAAAAGGTGGGGAAGAATTAGAGTAGCATCAAAACATGTACATTACCATGTGGAAAACAGATAGCTGGTGGGAAGTCGTTGTGTTACACAAGGAGCTCAACCTGGTGCTCTGTGACAACGGAGAGGGGTGGGCTGGGGTAGGGAGTGGGAGCGAGGTTCAAGAGGGAGGAGATATATGTATACATATAGCTGATTCATGCTGTCGTATGGCAGAAATCAACACAATGTTGTAAATAAATTATCTTCCAATTAAAAATAAACTAAAAAAATAAATACATAGCTTAAAACAAAGCCACACAATTTGAGGAGTTTTTTAGGATTATGCTTTGCTAACATGGTTCATGTACGTTTGTTACAGATGTGTGCATGAGCTTTCTTAGCATTCTGACATTAGAAACTATAGAAAAACATGGATGATTCAAGGAGGCTGATGGCCAGCACTGAGATAAGTAAAAAATCTCAGTGTGATTTTTATAAACTAGAGCTGTGAGGGCCTCATGCTATTTGAAAAACCATAACATATGGTAAACCCATAGTGATTTGTGTTTTTCACAACTTGTAAATGACAACACATAGCAGTATTTTATATTAGAAATAATTTTTAAAATCTTTTAAAATATATTCTTTAATATATTTTAAAGTATCTTTTTTTTAGTTTAAAAAGATTTAGGTCTAATTTATTTGCAACAGAAAGTACTGACTATCAGAGTACAGTTTTAACAAATGTTTATACCAAGGTAACCATGGCTCTACAAAGATACAGAATGTTCATACTAGAGAGCTTTTCATGTCCTTTCCAAGTATATTACATTGAATCATCTTTTCTCCCAGTTCCAATAAAATTTTCCTCTTTCTTTCCAGCCTTCACTAATACTGTCTTCTAAACCTTTCTGCTTCTTTCTGCTACTCAGTGTCAAAAACGATGACATGTCTTAGTTTTCTTACATATCAGAATTATGCTTGCAGTAGTGATTTTAGCTTAATCACTAGAGTTTTGCCTGTTTTTTTTTTTTGAAACTACATATAAATGTGATGATATAGTATGAATGCTATAGTGAGTGGCTTCTTTTGCTCAATGTAGTATTTGTGAGTCATCCAATTTTTTCACATGTATACTTATTTTTGCTCTTTTATTACACTGTAGTATCTTACTGTATAACCTCAATTACTCATTTTTATGATGAACATTTAGTATGTTTCAGCTTGGGGCTGTTATAATTTCTATGAAGACTTTTTGACTTACTTTTGGCAAAATTTTGTGCTCATTTCTCTCAGAGATATACTTGCTGTTGTTCAGTTACTCATTCATCTCTGACTCTTTGTGACCCCATGGACTGCAGCACGCCAGGCTTCTGTGTCCTTCACCATCTCCCAGAGTTTGCTCAAATTCATGTTCATTGAGTAGGTGATGCCATCCAACCATCTTGTTCTCTGTTGTCCCCTTCTCCTCTTGCCTTCAATCTTTTCCAGCATCAGGGTCTTTTCAAATGAGTCAGTTCCTTGCATCAGGTGGTCATAGTATTGGAGTTTCAACTTCAGCATCAGTCCTTCCAATGAATATTAAGGATTGATTTCCTTTAGGATGGACTGGTTGGATCTCCTTGCAGTCCAAGGGACTCTCAAGAGTCTTCTCCAACACCACAATTCAAAAGTATCACTTCTTATGTGCTCAGCTTTCTTTATAGTTCAACTCTCACATCCGTGACTACTGGAAAAGCCATAGCTTTGACTAGATGGACATTTGTTAGCAAAGTAATGTCTCTGCTTTTTAGTATGCTGTCTAGGTTGGTCATAGCTTTGCTTTCAGGGAGCAAGTGTCTTTTAATTTAATGGCTGCAGTCACCATCTGCACTGATTTTGTAGCCCCCAAAATAAAGTCTCTCACTCTTTCCACTGTTCCCCCATCTATTTGTGATGAAGTGATGGGACCAGAGGCCATGATCTTAGTTTTCTGAATGTTGAGTTTTAATCCAACTTTTTCACTCTCCTCTTTCACTTTCATCCAGAGGCTGTTTAGTTCTTCTTCACTTTCTGCCATAAGGGTGGTGTCATCTTCATATCTGAGGTTATTGATATTTCTCCCAGCAATCTTGATTCCAGCTTGTGCTTTATCCAGCCCAGCATTTCTCATGATGTAATCTGCATATAAGTTAAATAAGCAGGGTGACAATATACAGCCTTGACATACTCCTTTCCCGATTTGGAACCAGTCTGTTGTTCCATTTCTGGTTCTAACTGCTGGTTCTTGACATGCATACAGATTTCTCAGGAAGCAGGTCAGGTGGTCTGATATTCCCATCTCTTAGAATTTTCCACAGTTTGTTATGATCCACACAGTCAAAGGCTTTGGTGTAAGAAACAAAGCAGAAGCATTAAATAGTTAAATATTTTACCATATTTAAATTGTGCTATTTTCTCTTTGTGCATCTGTAATAGTAATCACTGAATCTCTTTTATGAAAATTTTCAGTGATATGGTGATATAATAGTCTGTGACTCTTATCTTGGTACATATGCCAAACTGAACTGTTTTATTAAAATGGCCTAGAGAGCCTCATTCGTTAATCCCCTCTCTTTATAGACAATATAAACTAATAATGTATATGTTAATAGAATAAGGATTTAAACAAATAAAAATTTTGATAAGTTTTATATACATATTTAATTTAAACTTAACAACACCCCTGAAGATTATATTGTTTTCTTTTGCTAGAAAAGGAAACAAAACCATAGATTTTATAGAGATTTAAGTTGCTAAAGTTCATAGCAATTTAATAACATATGTAGAACTTAAATCTATCTTTTCTAGCTACAGATCCAAAGCTCTGTTGTCTCTCTGTAAAGAATAAGCATATATTTAAAGCATGAATTCTATTATTTTCAAAGCAGAATAGTAATTTTAAGATTTAAGTAAATCATATTTATTAGAGTATATTAAATGTTTTTATATAATTTAGAATATAGCTTTAAAATAAGATCCTTGTATAAATTTAGTATTATATCCCAGAATTCATTGTTTGAAATGCACTGAATTTGTTCATAGTAAAACTAGCATCTTATTATGAGAATAAGTTTTTAAAATGGTATTTTTGAGCCAAAAGGGTTTTCACATTTATTTTATTCTAATTTGGTTGTCAATAAAATATATTGGAGAAATCAGAATTGCTCTATAGTCTGGTGCTCCGTGATTTTAGGCATGCTCTCTAGTATCTTTGAAAGAATAATTAAGCTTTTAGAGGAAATTTCTTCCTGTTATTATACTAAATTGCTTTGTCTTGTCAGAATGCTCACTTGGTCTGTAGAAACAATTCTAGACTAGGAAATCTACTGTTTTTCTTTTTTAAGCTTAGGTACACTGATACAGATAGTATATGCTATTTGGATTGTTTCTTCATAATCATCTATGAAAATATATAAGCATCACATCATTAAGGCTAGAAAAATGATTTAACTTATTTGACGTATTTTAAGTTTTAAAAGGCATCCTGTCAAAGTAGACTGGCAGTCAGAAACTATAGACTCCCAGCTTACATCTGAAGCTGAGAAATCATTGCAGATCTCATTTTTTTTAACTGTAAAATAAGAGATTTACACTAACTGAAGCTCAAAGGTCTTAAAGCTCTAAAAATGTATGTACTCATTTTATGTGTGATTTTCCTTTTTTTTTTTTTTTTTAAATCATGGTGACCTTGTCTGCTATTGCAGTTCTTATTTTGAAATAGGGTTTTTTTTTTCTTTTTTAATTGAGAGGGAAATACTTTTGCAAGATTATGTCATGCTCATTTGATTAAAAGCTGATACTTGGGCTATATATTATGATACTAATATCAGAGTCCTTGTTTTAGGTTCTTCTGGACAGAGGCTTTATATTGCTTTTGAATAGAATGCCATTCTTTCAGAAGGCTTGTTAGAATCCTCTCCCTTTGAAGAACAGCACTTATAGCTCTCCAGTCTTCATTTCCTGTGAATACCTTCGATGAGATTTTCATTTCATATCTCAATTGACTTGTATATTTGAATAGTGCACCTTGTTAAGATGATTGCACAAAACTAAGGTTTACTGAGAGTTTTTTCACTTAGTATCTTTCAGAAGTCATTTAAAAATTTTCCATCATAGTTGCACCTCATAAGCAATCACTGGCATATAGTGAGGATTCAAAATTGTTTTTTTAGTTGAATTGACCTCAGTTGAATTACGAAGAAATAAAATAAATGAGTTTGTAAAATATAAATGTTCATTTGTTTTAGCACTATTTTTGGAAAGACTATCCTTTTCCTTCAATTGCCTGTGCACTTTTATGGAAATAAATTGACCATATTTGTGTGGATCTCTTCTTTTTGAAAGTGCTTATTCCATTTTGTGTTTTCATTCTTCATCTCTTATTACTTTGTAGAAATTCTTTATATATTGTGAATATAAATCTTTCACTGAACATATGCAAATATTTAACTCTCTGTTGATTTTTCACTATTTTAATGATGTCTTTTGATGAGTGAGTTCCTCATTTTAGTAAAGTTCAGTTTATCACTTGTCTTTGTGTTTAGTACTTTTTGTGATCTGTTTAGAAATCTCTGCCCAACCTACAGTTAAGAATATGTCCTTTTATTTTTCTGAAGCTTTATCATTTACTTTTACATTTATGTGTACAATCCACATACAGTTGCTTTCTGTATTATTTAGGCATCAACATTCTTTTTTCCTCCAGATGGATACCCATTAGTACAAAAAGAATTTATTCTTAAGCCCTCTTTTTCTCACTTGTGTGTAGTTGCACATTTGTCATTAATTAGGTAAACATATCTTTGTGAATCATTCTGGACTCTCAATTCTGTTTCAGTTTTCTATTTTTTATCCTTGTTTTAATTACAGATTATATAAAACCTTTGGCATCTGATAGGATAAAGTGTTAGTTGCAACAGTCATGTCCAACTCTTTGCAATCCCATGGACTGTTGCCTGCCAGGCTCCTCTGTCCATGAAATTTTCCAGGCAAAAATACTGGAGTAGGTAGCCATTCCCTTCTCCAGGGGAACTTCCCAACCCAGGGTTCAAACCCAGGTCTCCTACATTGCAGGCAGATTCTTTACTACCGAGCCACGATAGGATAAGCCTTCAATTTTATTATTCAAGATTGTCTTGGCCATTCTTGGCCCTTAGTTATATAAATTTTGAAATCGAATAGTCTATTTTAATTGTAATATAGCTTAGTATTAGCTTTCATAATAATTAAGCTGGCTTGTTCAAATCTCCACACTAGATAAGTTGAAAAATCTACTATTTCGTGTGACAAGTTATTTTAAAATAACAACGTGACCTGTTCCAAGTATTTGAATCTAAACAGAGTCTTTTAAAAATATCAGTAAGAAAGCGATTTTATGTTCTTTAGTCATTGGAAAGTGGTACTAAATTTACCAACCTTCCCTGACATCAAAGTGGTTAAAAATAAAACATCAACAACAATCTGTGAAGCAAAAAGAGAGAATATAGTTTCAGCAAAGATAAAATGCCTTATGCTCCTGAGCATGGTAGTTTTCAACCCTATGGTGCTTGAGAGAAGTCCCTCAGGTGGGTGGAAGTGAAGGGCATGTGTTTTCCAGAGCTGAGTCCCTACTGCCCGTCTGTGAGAGACAGTCAGGGAGACGCCTCAGTGCAAGGTGTTGTTACGAAGTGAAAAAGCTGGAGCATTGTTGATAATTTTATATTTGTTTATGGTATTTCTTGGTGATAGAGGATTTTCATCCTGCTTCACTCCTTTTTCAAAGGAGTCTGTGTCAAGCCTCTCAATAGCATAAGCTTCATTGCGGATGAAAATGTATTGAGACAAACCCATTCTTATCAAATCTTATAAGAGGTAGGAGTTTTTGAAATGATGGTTTAAAAAAATTCCAGATTCTACAAAGAATATTTAAGTGATTCCTGAATAGTAAGAAATAGCCTGTTGTTCAGTTGCATCCGATTCTTTGCGACCTTATGGACTACAACATGCCAGGCTTCCCTGTCCTTCACTATCACCAGAAACTTGCTCAAACTCATGTCCACTGAGTTAGTGATGCCATCCAAACGTCTAATCCTGTGTTTCCCCCTTCTCCTCTTGCCCTCAATCTTTCCCAGCATCAGGGTCTTTTCCGATGAGCTGGCTCTTCACATCCGGTGGCCGAAGTATTGGAGCTTCAGCTTCACCATGTTGGAGCTTCAAGTTCAACATCCAGCAATGGAAAGAACTCCAGTCCTTCCAATGAATATTCAAGATTGCTTCCTTTAGGATTGACTGGTTGGATCTTTTTGCAGTCCAAGAGACTCTCAAGAGTCTTCTCCTACACTACAGTTCACAAGCATCAGTTCTTCAGCACTCAGCCTTCTTATGGTCCAACTCTCACATCCATACATGACTACTGGAAAAACCATAGCTTTGACTCTATGAGCCTTCGTGGCAAAGTGATGTCTCTGCTTTTTAATACACTATCTATGTTTGTCATAGATTTTCTTCTGAGGAGAAAATGTCTTTTAATTTCACGGCTACTGTCACTGTCCTCAGTGATTTTGGAGCCCAAGAAAATAAAATCTTCCACTGTTTCCACTTTCCCCCAATCTGTGTACCATAAAGTGATAGGACTGTATATCATGGTCTTAGTTTTTTGAATGTTGAGTTTTAAGCCACCTTTTCACTTTCCTCTTTCACCTTCATCAATTCCATTTCTGATTGCTTCCTATTATACCTAAAAGAAATTCTTGGACAATTTATAAATTATATTGAAATACACAGATAATTTCAAGTTTGAAGATGTGGAGGATTTTTATATCAACTATTAGGAAAGCCTGTTATGTTGTATTCAGAATTGACTTAATGTATTTTTACTTATTTTTTAAAAAATATTAGTCTCAGGTGTACAACATTGTAATTCAAATTTTTTATAGATTATGCCCATTAAAATTACAATATAATAGCTTTAATTCTCTGTACTATACAGTATATCCTTTATTTTATACACAGTAGTTTGTATTTCTTATTTCTATATTCCTAATTTTCCCTTCTCCCCCTTTCCCTATTGTTTCACCTTTATTTATTGACCTTTCTTATCCACTATGTACTGTGTCTATATTTCTGCTTCATTTAAAGCTCTCAGCTTGGTGATTCCTTAAGTGGTTCATGACCAGCTCTAGATCAGATCATCATGAGATCTGAAGATGTAAAAGCAGTGGTTTCCCTCCTACAATGAAGTGTTTTTCCCATAACAAAGTGGGTGAACTTGTTCTTTATCCACTCTGAGATTATTATAATGAGTTGGTCTATTCAATTCAGTTCAGTCGCTCAGTCATGTCTGACTCTTCGCGACCCCATGAATCGCAGCACACCAGGCTTCCCTGTCCATCACCATCTCCCGGAGTTCACTCAGACTCACGCCCATCAAGTCGGTGATGCCATCCAGCCATCTCATCCTCTGTCGTCCCCTTCTCCTCCTGCCCCCAATCCCTCCCAGCATCACAGTCTTTTCCAATGAGTCAACTCTTATGAGGTGGCCAAAGTACTGGAGTTTCAGCTTTAGCATCATTCTCGCCAAAGAAATCCCAGGGCTGATCTCCTTCAGAATGAACTGTTTGGATCTCCTTGCAGTCCAAGGAACTCGCAAGAGTCTTCTCCAACACCACAGTTCAAAAGCATCAATTCTTCAGCGCAATAAACTAAAAATATTTATAAATAGCATGAAATGAAAGAATGCCACCGTTTTTATTTGTTGTTGTTGTTATGTCATCTTTTTTTGGACAAAATATATCAGAATGGTGATTATATTTGTTTAATTCTAGATGTTCTAAAGGTATAGGTTGGCAATCCCAGATGTCTCCAAATATGCCTTATTGTGGGTGTACTCTTTCAAATAAAAAATATTGTCTTTGATGTTATTTTTATTTGGTGAGTTGTTAAGAATACCACAGAAATCTGATTTGTATTGCAGTTGATACTTTACTTAATATTTTAAGGATTTTCCAATTTTTTCCCATTCAGATATTATCTGGTATTATTTTGGTAGTTTTGATAGTATTGTTATATAAATAGGTAGCAAATAATCAAGGTACAGAATTTTAAAGTATATGTACTGAATATTACAACTTCTCTCTTTCCCCTGTCCCTCACACTCAATTTTCAGCAGCTATAACCACTACTTTTCTGTAATTTCTAAAGACATTAAGAGCATTTGTACATAAATGGATTAATACATATAAAATAGATATAGATATATTTTTTCACCAATGATTGAATAGTATATATGCTGTTCTGCATCTTATTTCATTTAATGATGTATCTTAGAATATTTTTCATATTTATCCCTGTAGATTTTCTTTAATACTTTTAATGATGACATAGTGTTCCCTTATATGAGGTTACGTTAAATATCTTTACCCAGGGCTTTAGCCAATTGGACATTAAGGTGATTTACAATACTTTAGATAACAAATCATGTTGCAATGAAGATATTTCTACATTAATTTCTTTAAACACATACCTGTTCCAGTTACCCACCCACCATTCATATGTAGCTGTATCTCCTTCACACATCCTTTCCAGGATAGTGTCAAATTTTTTTGTCTTTGCTAATTTAATAAGTGAAAATAAAGTCTTTTATGGTCTTAATTTGCTTGGGTGTTAGTCTGAATGAGGTTCAGTTTTTCTTTCTACATTTGAATCATGTGTATTTACTTCGTTAAGCTGCATGCAAGTATAGAGTCTAATAACCAACTGAACATATCATTCAATTTAAACTGTCTCTTCTATAGGTAGGAACTTCTCTACTCTGGGAAGCACCTTACTTTATTTTTACTCCTTTTTAACCAGCCCTTAAATTGCATCTGGTTATTCTAGAACTTGGATAGAGAAACACAGGCAAGACAAAGACCAGGAAAATCTTACCTTCGTTGTGCCATTTGAATCTTTCGCTGGCATCTGTTAAGTGTGACAGTGCCAGTCTTTCACTTATAGGATATTTTTGTGGGTTTCCTGGAGATTTGCCTACTGGGACTCAGTGGGTATAGCTTCTTTGATGAGGGCCATGCTGTCTTTGCTTGGCTACTTTTTACTCCAATCCAGTCTCTGGGATTCCTCCATTCAACCCACTGTTGGGGGCCCTTTGCCTTAGCAAGTGGGTATGTTAGATCATCTGCTTTTTAAGATGACTCAAAGTGGGTCTCTCGATGAGATCATGACTAGTCTCACAGCATCACATATTTTGATGTTGATGAACATGTAAGGAATTCCCAGAGCAGCCCTTTCTTTGTGTCCAGACTTCGGTCAGTTTTTTGTTGTTGTTGTTGTTGTTTTCCCTTTAGATTTATCATGGCACCTGTTTTACTCCAGTTATTGGCTGGTTCCTTTCATTTTACCTGTGGTGAAGAGAAACCAAAATTCCATCCCAACAACTTTGCCCAAAGAAAATTCTCTATCAGACTCTTTAACCCAGACTTGCAGTTCTTTCACTTAATGTAACTTAGAAATGAGTAGTGTGCTGGCAGAATTTGCTTCATAATCTCTGTAATGTCTTAAATTTTAGGATATTTGGGATTCTGTATATTGCTTTCAGTCTTTCGGGGATTAGCCCAAACTTGAAGAAAGCAGTATCAGTGACATTCAGCATCACATATGATACAAGAAAACCCCAAATCCCAGCAACACACGGTTTTCTTTTTCTGATTTCCCCAAGGCACAATAGTTCACCCTAAGAAGGGAAATAATAATAATAATAAAACTAATATAATACATACTTATAACAGGAACAAACCTAAGCATTTAAAATATATTTAACCTCATTTAATTCTCACAGATACTATATCAGGTAGGTACTAGTATCTTTATTTTATATATCAGGAAACTGAGTCTGAAAGATATTAAGTAATTGGCCAGAATTACACATCTAATTATTACTGAGCCCAGATTTTGAAAAAAAAAAAAAAGTCTGTTTCCCGAGTCTATGATCTTAATTATTACATTATACTGATTCCCATTAAAATCTTATTTGTTTCCAGGGAAACAAAATGAAATATAAGTATAAAGTACCTTCATTTCTGGATGCCTTCACATCTTTTGTTGGCAACTGAACTATTCTTGATGTGCAGACTCAAATTTGTTTAATCGGTAATTTTCAAATTATGCTAGAAATTGAAAGACACCTAAGAGGAAATTTTATTTAAAACTCAAGAATTCCACTTAAAGATTATTTAGAATAAACTGGCAGCTCAAGAAAAGGCAGTGGCACCCTCTCCAGTACTCTTGCCTGGAAAATCCCATGGATGGAGGAGCCTGGTAGGCTGCAGTCCACGGGGTCGCTAAGAGTTGGAAACGACTGGGAGACTTCACTTTCACTTTTCACTTTCATGTGTTGGAGAAGGAAATGGCAACCCACTCCAATGTTCTTGCCTGGAGAATCCCAGGGACGGTCGACCTTGGTGGGCTGCTATCTATGGGGTCGCACAGAGTCGGACACGATTACAGCAGCAGCAGCAGCAGCAGCAGCTCAACTTATGAAACAAAGTGGGACTGACAGTTCTTGATTAAAAATGTAGCAAAGGCCAACCGAGAGTGCATATTATAAATATTGACATATAAATACTTGAAATCAATGAAAATGCCTGTAGAGAAGAGAAAAAAAATGGGGGAAATTTATTATTTGAATAATCATAATTTGACGCTCCAGACTTCCTCTCCACCTTCTCTTCTCCTATTTTTTTCTGTCCTATTTTTCAGTGTTTAAAAACAACCAATAATAAGTTTGTTTTCAAAAGCAGAAAGAGAAAATCATCATGGGCTGTATCTTCCTTTTTAAACAATAATTTGAAGAGTTTATATAGGCAATTCAGAACGAAGTATCTTTGGATGATCTCATCTTGAATTTAGCTTTGATCCTAATGATATTTTTATTGAGTTAATAAATAAACATTTTAATATCAGAACTATGATAATATTAATACATTGTCATCTGGAAAGTATTTTCTAAAATGGGCTATATTTAACAAATTTAATTGCTTCATTTCCTGTGTGGTCAATTTAAATTACTCCTCATTTTTTCCATTTTAATTTAACTGTAATTATTTTCATAAAATATATTATTTTTGTATAATTGTTTCAAGGAAACTGGAAATCTATCAACTCTATTGATCACATTTTATTGCTCATGTTTCTGTTACTGGAAACTTTCTTTAAGCTCATTATTCCACCAAGTCCAAGATTCCTGGCTCAGTCTGACAAATGTATGCCAAAAGATTAGATTTTTCTTCAGTTTTTAGGTGGCTGCAAATTTTCCATGTGCAACTTTAGATGTTGTCAACTTCATATGTCATTAATTATTTTTGTGAGATACAAGTTGTAAAAGTCTCCATTAAAGACTTCTGTAAACAATAAAATTTACTTCCTTTTCCATAAATCGATTTACTTCCTAACTCTAATACCCTCCTCAGCCAGGAGAAAACTTCCCCTCAATTACTCCTGACACTCTGTTCTCTGTAAAATTGTATTTCCTCTGTATAACACATACATCAAGTGTATCATAGTATCAGGTTCACTTAAGCTGGTAAAATGCCTGATTCCAGTCCTCATGACTCTTTACATATTTCTTTTGATTTGTTAGAACAGAGATGATCAGTGAGGTTTCCTACCTTTGTTCCCATCTGTGTATACACAATGCAAGCATTTCTCTTTGATATCTATCTACTCATCTTCCTTGAGGTGTTGATGGCAAACAGAGCACAGATTCCCTTGCTCTGATAGTACTGGGACATCTCTTGGCTTCACTACTTGAAGTTTTTGTTTTAATCTTTGGGGCAATAATTCCACTTACTTTCCTGTTTTGCCAGGAAACACAATCTTTGCCCAGAGATCCCTTTCATTCATACATTATTATTATTTTTTACACCTAAATTCTTCTTAGGGTTTAGGGCAGATAAAAACAAACACCTAAGACCACTTCTACATTATATTCTCCTACAAATTTCCCAAGGCACTGAAATAAGGCTTGGGCTGCTTGCTTGAGTGAGACCCCCCAAAAAAAAAAGCAATAATAACACTACTGCCTCCAAAACCAGAAGAAAATAGGAGGGAAACTATTTCAAAATATTATAAAGCCATGTTAGTGTATTATAAAACCACATTAGTATAGTGTTTATGTGATCAATTGCCAAATTTCCAAATGCTATAGAATGTTATACTAATAGAATGTGATACTTCAGTCAGGTTACTTTTGAAATATATAATAAATTTTCCCTTGGGGTGTTTCAGCAGCTGTGAGCTTAAGTTTGTATTCATTTTTCTAGCAGTAGTACTAAATTAATTGCTGTGAAAGGCTCAAAGTGTTTTTCTTTTAGTAAGAAACTGAGGACGTTCATAGAACAGAGGCTTGTTAGATAAGTTTGGAACAAGGTGAAAATTGTTGGTTTCTGGCAAGTGTGTATTCATTATAATGGGGAAAAGTTATGTATAAGAGGACAAGTGTTTGCTTCTCTCCATGTTTCTCCTTGTTTTGTGTTTTAATTTTTGTTGGAGAGAAAAAGAAACAAATTTATAGATGTGAGGACATCTAGGAGGCCAGAGGTGCAAAATTAAAGCCTTTATTCATTTTCCTCTGAAATTTACTGAAACAGGAACAATTATGATAATTTGATGTACCCCTGACTGATTCAACACAACTCCATCCACCCAGCTCCATGAGAGGGGAAATTCACCAGGCACACGGGTTGAGTACAAGGGTCTAGGTGACCTAAAAGAGAACAGTTTGTGTGTTCCTGATCTAGGGAGCTTATCCTGGCTCAATCTCTGTGTGTTTTGAAGTGAAAGTTTAGTAGAAAGAGTTACATAGATTCCTATGTGTATAAAAATATAATCTGTGTCACTTGGGGCTCAAGGCCAAGATTATTAGGACTCAGCAATTATTAAACATAATAATAATAATATTAAACATAATAACCCAAGAAGACAGAATTCCTCTTTTCCTACCTTACACTAGTGTGGAGGCATGTCACAACAGTAGACAATAGAGACTGTGGAATTGAATCAACAGCCTTCCCAGGTCATGCTAGTGGTAAAGAACCTGGCTGCCAGTGCAGGAGACATAAGAGACTCAGGCTTAATCCCTGGGTCAGGAAGATCCCCTGGAGCAGGGCATGGCAACCCACTCCAGTGTTCTTGCCTGGAGTATCCCATGGACACTGGAGCCTGGCAGGCTATAATCCAGAAGATCACAAAGAACTGGACATGACTGAAGCAACTTAGCTTGTGGCAACAAAAGCCACAACAGAGCAGCAACTGGCCTGCCACATCAGCCCAGACTTTTCCATTTTCTTTCCAAGATGTGAGTGGCACTGACTGATCTTGTTTTGGATAACTGAAGCCTTATAAAATTCTTGGATTTTCCTCAGTGGTAAAATATTCTGCGTTAGAAATAGGGAAATAAGGAAATGGGTCTTACAGTTGACCTTATAATTAAAGTTATTTTTACCAGCAAATGTGTTTATTTGGGAATGGCAGAGGAATTACTTGGACATGGCAGAACACTGACCTGCAAAACACAGGAGAGGAATGAGGAAGGAGCAGGGAGGGCTACTTTAAAGGGAAGTCCATTGCAGGAAAGTGAGAGTTTCTCTTTGTCACTTTTGGCAATTTCTAATTAGCTGGGCTGTTGATGGGTAAAGAGAAAATCTTCCTTCCTCCCGCTAGGGTAGTATAGTAAGCTTCTTCCTCCCCAGAACTGTAAAATAAGCTGCAGTGAATGGTGTGTGTGTGTGTGTGTGTGTGTGTGTGTGTGTGTGAGAGAGAGAGAGAGAGAGAGAGTGCTTTCCCTTCAGGGCTTGCCTGATTTCATTTTAAATGGTTTTCCTTTATTGATTTTCACAAAATTAAATACTAGAGATAAATTTTAGCCAACATTGTATTGAAGAAAAATATCAGAGGATTGACATCACTACTTAATATCATGATTTTCTATAAACTACTACAACTAAGACTGTGGTCTTGTTGAAAGAATAAACAAATTGATTAATGGAGGAGAACAAAGCTTCCAGATATAGACATATAAGAAGAGAGTCAACTAATCTTTGACAAAGCAAAGTTAATGCAATGGAGAAAGGATAGTTTCAATGAATGCTGTTAGAAGAAGTAGATGTCCTCATATAAAAAACAAATCTAAACACAAACCCTTCACAAAAACTAACTCAAAATGGATCATAGACTTAAGTGTAAAACACTAAACTATACAGCTTACAGACAATAACTTAGGGAATAATCTAGGTGGTCTTGAATTTGGCAATGAGATTTTAGATACACTTAAAGCACAGTCTATGAAAGAAAAAACTGAAAGTTGTACTTCATCAAAATTAAAATTTTCTGATCTGTAAAAGTTACTGCTCAGAGAATGAAAAGATAAGCCACAGACTGGGAGAAAATACTTGGAAAAGACATATTTGATGAAGGACAAGAATATACAAAGAACTCTTAAAACTGAACAATAAGAAAATAAGCCACCCAATTTAAAATTGACAACAGATCTGAATCTTTGCCAGAGAAGATATATAGATGGAAGATAAGCAAATGAAAAGATAGTCCACATCATATGTTATTCAGTCAGTTCAGTTCAGTCACTCAGTCGTGTCTGACTCTTTGCAATCCCATAAATTGCAGCACGCCGGGCCTCCCTGTCCATCACCAACTCCCGGAGTTCACTCAGACTCACGCCCATCGAGTCGGTGATGCCATCCAGCCATCTCAACCTCTGTCGTCCCCTTTTCCTCCTGCCCCCAATCCCTCCCAGCATCAGAGTCTTTTCCAATGAGTCAACTCTTCGCATGAGGTGGCCAAAGTACTAGAGTTTCAGCTTTAGCATCATTCCTTCCACAGGGGACTGCAAATTAAGCAACAATATTATACTGGAACTACCTATTAGAGTGGCAAAAATCCCAAACACCAACACCACCAAATGCTGACAAGAATTTAGAGCAACAGTTGCTCTCATTTATTGCTGGTGGGAATGCTGTATGTTACTTTGAAATTCTCTGTTCTTTCTGATTAATTTTTCTTGATTATAAAACTGCTCTAGAAAATAAAGTAATTAATTAAAAATTTAAATCTACTCTATAAAACAAACTGGTAAAATTTGCTATGTAATTTATGTGCAGGTAAGAAAATGAATGCACAAAAAGTATAGTAACTTATCAGTGGTCACTTTTTTGAGGCTAAGTGTCTTGGTTCAGATAATTAGTTATCAACTTCATTCTATCACCTGTCTCCACACAAATAACCTCTGCTTTATACTGTATCATTCTGTGTTGTCATACTACCATTTTCTCATTTTAAAAATATTCAAATATTTATAAGCATAATCAGTCCAGTTCAGTCACTCAGTCATGTCTAACTCTTTGCAACTCCATGGACTATAGCACAGTAGGCCTCTTGTCCATCACCAACTCCTGAGTCCATGTCCCATGTTCATCAAGTCGGTGATACCATCCAACCATCTTATCCTCTGTTGTCCTCTTCACCTCCTGCCTTCAATCTATCTAAGCATCAGGGTCAAGTCTTAACTAAAAACTTAAAAGTTGTATAGAAAGGCAAAATAACATCAAATGTAAAATAGAAAAATGGCACATTTAATTTTCAAACTTTTAAAAGACTCAAGCCATTTGTTGCTGGGATTTTTTATTCAGCCCATTATCTTTGGAAGAATCCAACTTTCTATTATTTTTCTGACTTTTCACTTGTTCTTCAATCATTTCTTTCATTTCCTTTTCCTCAATGAAACTTTCTAAGAGAAAAAATATGAGAGGGTGAAAAATATTACCCAGTATTTCTTTTATGTCATCATGGAAAAGATCCCAATTATTTCTTTTCTATTCTTTCGGCTTTCCCTACCAAGTAACTTCAGCATGCCACTCTCTGGCCTGACACTCATCAATTTATTAACACTCCACCAAAGAAATATTACTCTCCAAAGAGGAATATTGATGGATCTCCTGACCCACACTATATAGATAGTTCCATTTTGCATTTCCATAATACTCTCAAAATTAATGTCAACATTCATAACATATAAGTTCTGTTTAGACCTGTTGAATACAAAAACTACTTCTTACCAGCTATGTAACCTAGGGCACATTACATGAATTTTGGTAGTTTCCTTTCTTTATCTGTAAACGGATATGATAATGGTCCTTAATAAAGTTATTGTGAAAATAAGCGAGTTAATATATGAAAATATATAATATATGAATATTTACAATATATGTGAATATATGAAATAAATGAAATTATTTAATGTATGAAATATATGACTCATTTGAAAAAACCCTGATGCTGGGAAAGATTGAGGGCAGGAGGAGAAGGGGAGCAACAGAGGATGAGATGGTGGTATGGCATCACCGACTCAATGGACATGGGTTTGGGTGGACTCTGGGAGTTGGTATGGACAGGGAGGCATGGTGTGCTGTGGTTCATGGGGTTGCAAAGAGTCGGACACAACTGAGTGACTGAACTGAACTGAATATATGAAATAAACTCAGAACAATGTATCAATGTTTTAATATATTGTGGCCTTATTAATTTCATGTATTCAGTTCAGTTCATTCACTCAGTCAAGTCCGACTCTTTGTGAACCCATGAATTACAGCACGCCAGGCCTCTCTGTCCATCACCAACTCCTGGAGTTCACTCAGACTCACGACCATCGAGTCAGTGATGCCATCCAGCCATCTCATCCTCTGTCGCCCCGTTCTCCTCCTGCCCCCAGTCCTTCCCAGCATCAAAGTTTTTTCCAGTGAGTCAACTCTTCTCATGAGGTGGCCAAAGTACTGGAGTTTCAGCATCATTCCTTCCAAAGAAATCTCAGGGTTGATCTCCTTCAGAATGGACTGTTTGGATCTCCTTGCAGTCCAAGAGACTCTCAAGAGTCTTATTCAACACCACAGTTCAAAAGCATCAATTCTTAGGCACTCAGCCTTCTTCACAGTCCAACTCTCACAGCCATACATGACCACTGGAAAAACCATAGCCTTGACTAGACGGACCTTAGTCGGCAGAGTAATGTCTCTGCTTTTGAATATGCTATGTAGGTTGATCATAACTTTTCTTCCAAGGAGTAAGAGTCTTTTAATTTCATGGCTACAATCACTATTGAATAGTGGACAGTGATTTTGGAGTCCCAAAAATAAAGTCTGACACTGTTTCCACTGTTTCCCCATCTATTTCCACTGTTTCCCCATCTTATGAAGTGATGGGACCGGATGCCATGATCTTCATTTTCTGAATGTTGAGCTTTAAGCCAACTTTTTCACTCTCCTCTATCACTTTCATCAAGAGGCTTTTTAGTTCCTCTTCACTTTCTGCCATAAGGGTGGTGTCATCTGCATATCTGAGGTTACTGAGTTTTCTCCGGCAATCTTGATTCCAGCTTGTGCTTCTTCCACTCCAGCATTTCTCATGATGTACTCTGCATATAAGTTAAATAAACAGAGTGACAATATACAGCCTTGACGTATTCCTTTTCCTATTTGGAATCAGTCTGTTGTTCCATTCATTATTAGAGACATAAAAATCTCTAAATTAAAATATGCTTAATGTTGCAATTATTTCATGGGAATTGTCTCATCTTGAACCTATTTCCACAAATATTCAAATTATCCCTATATCAAAAAATTATACCTTATACTTACCATGCTAATACAATTGACCATAACAGAAGACTGCTTACTATAGATGATCCTGATGATCAAAACTAGTGAGCTCTGTCCTCACAGAAACAACCACATAGAATCTAGAATTAGTCCCATTCCATTCAAATGAGGTAAAGTATTAACACAAAGATGATCACCCTATTTTGGAGGGAAAATGTGCTAGGAGCAGAGAAATAAGTGAAGTAAAAATTTGATTCTGTACTTTAAGAATTACCAGACAATCCTAAATCATATATATGTATGTATATATATATATATATATATATGCATGTATATCCATATCTATACCCACATCTCTCTGTGTATATATAATGTAAATAAATATATTTAAATAAATATATTTAAAAGGTCTGTGATCCTTTAAAACTAGACTCTGAAAGTGCTAGGAAAGCAGAAAATATAAACATAAATCTTTTTCAGAGAAATGTTTTCATGAGGGCAGGTACTTTCATAGGAGAGAGTCTCAAAGTCCCAAAGTCATTGTAAAAGTACACTTCAACCTGTATTTGAATAGCCCACAGGAGCGCTTTCTTATTAGTGCTCAACAACATAAGAGGATTTGGGCATCTTACATTTTTGTGGCACCCATAGTAAAGAGCACCTCTGGATATTTTCTCATTGTTTAATACTTTTAGGAACAAAGATAGCATCTTTTTTGAAAATCATAAATTACCTGATGTCATGTATGCAGCAATCTAGTTTCCTTCCAAAGCCATAACATATAAGTAATACAGGAGGAAAGGAAAAGGGCAGGAAAATTGCAGAAATGCCCTAAAATAATTAGCTAGATCAGAATCAGACCTGGGATGCGCCTGAATCGCTTGGGAAAACTTGTTAAAATACAGATGACAGGACTCCATCTGTTGAGATTCTATTTTGGTATGTCTGTGATGGGCCAGATATTCACGTTTAACAAGCTCTTCTGATGATCCTAAACCACACTGAAATTTGAGATCCCCTGAATAAGACTAGAAGAAGGAACAAAAGAAAGGTCTATATGTAGACCTTTGGGCAGTCAGGCCTTAAACTCAAATCCCTAAGTGTGAATGGCAGGGAGGGAGAAGCTGTTCATTCTTGTTTGTTTAGACAACTTGATTTTAATATTAGTTTCTAAAATCTTGTATGTATTAACATCTGGGTTAATTAAGGCTATTAAACTTGTTTCTGTCAAAGTGACTCAGGATTAATTTATCTGTCTATGTAATGAAACTGAAAGTCGTTCACTCATATCTGATTCTTTGTGATGCTATGGACTGTAGCCTGCCAGGTTCCTCTGTCCAAGAAATTTTCCAGGAAAGAATACTGGAGTAGGTAGTCATTCCTTTCTCCAAGGTATCTTCCTGACCCAGGAAGAGAACCAGGATCTCCTGCATCACAGGTGGATTTTTTACTGTCTGAGCCACCAGGGAATCACGTTCAGTTCAGTTCAGTTCAGTCGCTCAGTCGTGTCCGACTCTTTGCGACCCCATGAATCACAGCAGGCTAGGCCTCCTGTCCATCAACAACTCCCAGAGTTCACTCAGATTCATGTCCATCGAGTCAGTGATGCCATCCAGCCATCTCATCCTCTGTCGTCCCCTTCTCCTCCTGCCCCCAAGCCCTCCCAGCATCACAGTCTTTTCCAATGAGTCAACTCTTCATATGAGGTGGCCAAAGTACTGGAGTTTCAGCTTCAGCATCATTCCTTCCAAAGAAATCCCAGGGCTGATCTCCTTCAGAATGGACTGGTTGGATCTCCTTGCAGTCCAAGGGACTCTCAAGAGTCTTCTCCAACACCACAGTTCAAAAGCATCAGTTCTTCCAGTGCTCAGCCTTCTTCACAGTCCAACTCTCACATCCATACATGACTACTGGAAAAACCATAGCCTTGGCTAGACGGACCTTTGTTGGAAAAGTAATGTCTCTGCTTTTCAATATGCTATCTGGGTTGGTCATAACTTTTCTTCCAAGGAGCAAGAGTCTTTTAATTTCATGGCTGCAGTCACCATCTGCAGTGATTTCGGAGCCCCCAAAATAAAATCTGACACTGTTTCCACTCTTTCCCCATCTATTTCCCATGAAGTGATGGGAAAATGCCATGATCTTCATTTTCTGAATGTTGAGCTTTAAGCCAACTTTTTCACTCTCCACTTTCATCAAGAGCACATTATCTACCTACAAATATGCAGTGATATTTTCAACACAATTATTTTGTCTTTGCCTAAGAAAGTTAGAAGATTATGGAAAAAAATCATCAGTTACCCAAACTAAATGTGTATATTATTTCCAAAGACACTGGTTTAATTGTTTGTGCTGACTCATATCACACTATGTAATGATAAAAACAAATAAGATCAAATAGAATAAACACGTGTATACCTGTGGTGGATTCATGTTGATGTATGGCAAAACCAATACAATATTGTAAAGTAATTAATCTTCAATGAAAATAAATAAATTTATACTTAAAAACAAATAGAATAAACAAATAAAGAAAAATGAAGAAATACTGATTTCTACAGAAACTAACCTAAACATTATAAAGCAAGCTCTTCAAAACAAGGTGACATTAAAGGATCATGAACAAATATTTAACAATTATGGAAGTGTTTATCATAAACTATTTTACTACATCTCTTACAGTGTATACCAAAATAAATTCCAGACATGTTAAACAAATGTGATATCTTAAAACTATAAAAAGTCAAACAGAACTTTTATTTCACCAGTTGATGAATATCTTTGTTTATTTGAAGAAAATAAAAATATCAAGAAAAAAATCATAGACATAAACATATACATTCATATATAGCACTAAAAATTGAAGTATTGTAATAGCTTAGAAAAAGTTGTAATTCCTTTTACACATAATGGCTAAGTGGCTCCACCAAATAAAAAGCTAAATAAGATTTACAAGAAAAAAGGCAAGATTCTAATAAATGAGGGAGCCAAAGTTGTAAGAAGAAATTTACACAGAACAAATCAGTTTTGTTTATTTATGTACTTCCAATTTTTATGCTACTCTGTACTAAAAAAGATTTGAAGAAGAAAAAGTAAAGAAACATATAAGAAATATTCATTCTCTTTAGTAATTAAATGATGAGTTTAATTAAAATTTTAATCTCACTAAATTACATGAAATCTTTTCTTCAAAGAAACCTATTACCAATACAAGTCCAGTTTGCAATTAATGATTATAATTTATAGTGGTAATGATATTATAGTTGACACTATCTTTTGGAAAGCAATATGATAGCAGATAGATAATATGAAGTATAAACTTAGACATACAGTTGAATGAATAGTAAGTTTAGCTGTTAGTAATATAATTTCAAAAAGAAAAGTAATATTTGATGGAGGATTTTCATCACAGTATAATCTTTCATTTCTATTATTTTTTTCCAGAATAGTAGAAATGAGTTGGTAAATTTAAAAAATAATCTGAAGTTTCTCATAAAATAATTATTGAAACTAGGGGAAACCAAAAAATTCTGAAATGATATCAAATATAACAGTATAAATTAGAATGTCTATCTATTGCATTTCTTGAAAAATCATTCATTGGAAACAGACTGGAAATTGGGAATTCTCTGGCAGTCCAGTGGGTGGGACTCTGGGCTTTCACTCCTGAAGGCTCAGTTCAGTTCCGTCACTCAGTCCTGTGCGACTCCTTGTGACACCATGGAGTGCAGCACCCCAAGCTTCCTTGTCCATCGCCAGCTCCAGAGCTTGCTCAAATTCACGGCCACAGAGTCAGTGATGCGATCTAACCATCCCATCCTCTGTCGTCCCTTCTCCTGCCTTCAGTCTTTCCCAGCTGAGGGCTAAGGTTCAATCATTCCTGGTCGGGAAACTAAGATCTCATAAGCCTTGTAATGTGGCCAAAAAAAAAAAAAAAAAAAAAACCCAAAAGAAATCACGAAATCATAGACTGGAGAATGCGTTTGAGATTCATTCATTCATGTTGTTATGTGTATCAGCAGTTCATCCCTTCTTATCAGTATCCAAATGTATAGATGTATCAGAGATTGCTTATATATTCACCAGTTGAGGGATATTCGGGTACAGGTTTTTGTGTAGTGAAAGCAACCAACTCAAAAGGCTACATACTATAGGCTTCTATGTGTGACATTTGAGAAAGAGACAAAACTATTGTGATAGAAATCAGATTTGTGGTTGGGTTGGCAAGGGCTGGAGAGAAGAATGGATTTCAAAGGGGTGAGTAATTCATTTCCTAGGGCTGCTGTGACAACTTACCATATACTAGGTTACTTAAAACATATTAATGTTATAAGTGCTTTTGGTGAATTTCTCAGATGGAAATGAGAAATGTGTTGTTAGACATGGGGAAAAAAGATGATTTTTGTTATTAAGTGACAGAATACTTGGCTAAATTGTGTTCTGACTTTGACTGGGAATTAGAATTTGTAAAGTGATTAATTTGGATACTTAGATAAGTTCACCTATGGCTGATTCGTGTCAATGTATGGCAAAACAAATACAGTATTGTAATTAAAAAAAATAAATAAATTAAAAAAAAAAAAAGAAGAAGATACCTAAGCAAAGGGTCGAAGGCATGGCCCAATTTTTCCTTGCTGCTTATGGTAGAATTAAAGAGAAATGGAGGTAAAGTAAGGAAGGAACTGTTAAGCTAAAAGGAACCAGCAATTGATGATTTGGAAAATTCTCAGACTATCCATATTGTTAAAGAGGAAAAGTTTGCCCTGGAGAGAAGTTTGCCCCAGGTTGGACCACATGCAGAATCTCATCTATACTTGATTTAGATGAGTTAGAAGATGAGACTTGGGACTTACTGAGTTTATCAGATTTAGATGAGATTTTGGATTTAGAGTTGATGCTAGAATGTTAGATTTTGCAGAATGTTAAGAGTGGGTGAATGCATTTTGCATGTGAGAAAGAAAAGAATTTGGGGGACCAGAAAGAAGGCCACTGTTGGTTGAACTGTGTTCTCCAACAAAATATCTTCAAGTTCTACCCCTGATGTCTATGAAAGGGACCTTGTTTGGAAGCACAGTCTTTGCAGATGTAATCTGTTTCAGATTTGATCATTCTGGGTCCTAACTCCAATGACTGGTGTCTTTATGAAAGAGTGAGAAATTTTCAATACACAGATGCACAGGGAGAATCACATGTGAAGATAAAGGTAAAGATTATATTGATGGACCCACAAGCTCAAATGCCAGGGATTGCTAACAGAAGCTAGAAGAGAAGCATGAAACAATTTCTTCAGAAGGAACCAGTTTTATTGACTCTTTGTTTTGGACTTTTAGCCTCCATGACTGTAGGAGAATAAATTTCTATTTTCAAAGGACCAAATTTATGGCAATTTTTTTGTAATTTATGGTCATTTGAAATCCCTAGGAAATTAATCCAGAGCATGAGAAAAATAAATTGAGAGTGATAGGCCTGTTCTAGATTTTGAGTTCAATGTTCGTCACACAATTATATCCATGTAACAAAACTCATAGAATTAGGCACAAAAAAGTGAATATTCCTGACATAAATTTAAATGATGAATTTCAAAAACACATTGAAAGAGACGGTCAGGAAATAATGGAAAAGCATGAGGAAAGGAAATTAGACTTGAAATTGCAAATTGAACTTGGGGTAACTTGAATAGTGTGTGTCTAGTTATTGGCGAGGTTAAGTCTATGACTTGTTTTTAGTCATTATTATGGTCAACTGCCATAGCTCTGTTCTAAAGTGAAAATGAGATGCAAATTGTATGCTTGTATCAAAGTATTATGAGAAATTCAAATTAATATGTAAATAATAAAGCATAAAATTAAAATGAACTACTTCTTACATTTAATCTTAATTTCTTTACAGTTTTCCAAAAATCCTGAGGGAATGAATAAATGTATATCAATTGAAGCTGGTAGTCTAGTTTTTAAGATTACTTTTTTTCATTTTGGAGAAAACTCTATTTTAGGGCATAAGCAGAAAGATAGAAAATGTAGAGTAAGTCATAACCCATGGCTGTATTGGTAAGATTCTGGGTTAGTAATATTTTACCTTTCCATTTAAATGGATACTAGTTCCAAATAATTTTTTTTTCACTTAGAGGATGGTACCAATGAAGCCACAGCCTATAAAGAATCTTTTAAATAATTCCATCATATTGATCCATGAAAGATACTTCAAGCCATATGCATACTCTTTTGAGCTGGAATAGCATGATAGACAGTTGGAATCTTTGAGGCTTAAATATACTTCATCACAAATATCTCCTGGTTCTGTTGACCTGGTCTCTTCTACTTCAAACAGGTGCCTGATGCGGTAAGGAGAAACTGGAGAAATAGTGGACATGAGCGTGTGTGCATGTTTCAATCATTCTGGATAGTCCAGATATACTCTATGACTAATGTATATTCTATTGGTCAAAATTGGCTCCTTGCTGTTTGTCTTTGCTCTTTTACACATAACTTTTAAGTAGATGGTCAGCTTTATAAGGATAACTGTTGAGACTACATTTAGCTCATACTCTGAGTTCTAATGTCTTATATCCATTGTATTCAACCAAATGGATAGTTAAAGAAGTCTAGGTGTCATTTCAGGCTCAACATGTCTAAACTAGGAACATCAGTTTATTATTTCATATTCTCTGCTCCTTCTTCTACAAATGGATGTTTTGACTTCTCCCTTTTCTTCTTTCATATCTTACCAGAGAATCCATTGTATAATTTTATCAGTTGAATCAGCACATTTCTACCATTCATTCTTTTTTTTGCTCTTCCCTACTGCAACTAGACAAATTCTGTTCCTTATAATAATGTTATACAATAACAAAGAAATGTCTTTGCTCCTTTTTCATCCCTATCCCTAGTTACGTATTTCTTCCAATTCATTATATACATTAAGACATTTATTTAATTGTATATTCATAGAAATATAATTAATATCCACGCTAATTTGAAAGGATAATAAATAAATAAATATATTTGACTTATAATAATAAGCCAAGGTAAATAAAAGTTAAATACATGTATGTTTTAAAATAATAACATTAAAATTTTCTGTTACTCTTTTGGTCTAAAATGTTTTTAATGAAGAAAAATGTGAAAAAATCCTTACCATGATGGTGCATTTATTTTATAGCTTTTAATAAGTGAATGGGGAAATTCAATAACCATATTTAACACTATGGAGAGAACATTCATTGGAAGGATTGATGCTGAAGCTGAAACTCCAATACTTTGGCCACTTGATGTGAAGAACTGCTGCTGCGGCTAAGTCGCTTCAGTCGTGTCTGACTCTGTGCAACCGCATAGACTGACTCATTAGAATGACCCTGATCCTGGGAAAGGTTGAAGGCTGGAGGAGAAGGGGATGACAGAGGATGTAATGGTTGGATGGCATCACTGATTCAATGGATATGAGTTTGAGTAAGCTCTGGGAGTTGGCGATGGACAGGAGATCTGTCATGCTGCACTCCATTGGGTCACAAAGAGTCAGACATGACTGAGTGACTGAACTGAGCTGAGAGAATACAGCACTGGAAGAGCTGGGGAAGTGAGAGCATGAGTGAGATCTGTTTTTCCAGTCTCCACACTTTTTCTGTCTTAAATGTGCAGCCACCCCAGAAGTGTAAATGCTGAGTTTTTGCTCATTAAAAGCTTTTCACAGTAAGAAAGTAAACTGTCATGACTTTGGAGACAGATGGCTTTTAGCTAACAATTAATT
Organism: Nanger dama; assembly: GCA_917880005.1. Taxonomy (NCBI): domain Eukaryota; kingdom Metazoa; phylum Chordata; class Mammalia; order Artiodactyla; family Bovidae; genus Nanger; species Nanger dama. Next base: position 36,387,892 of record CAKJTW010000020.1, on the reverse strand, counting down.
TCTCTTATTGCTCTTTTATTTTTAAAATTTTACCTTGGGTCAATGGTAGCAATTTGTTTTTTTTTTTTTTTTTTTAGAAAATTGTCTATTGAGATAATTGTTTGAATTTATTGATATAAAATTTTAACTACATAAAAGATTAAAATATTTATTTTTTAACTCTGTCCCTTTTAATCCTACTGTTGAGTCTCTTGTCTTTTTAATTAATTAAAAAAATCTTGTTTGGTTTTTAGAGATTAGTTAATTCTATTATTAGCTTCTTTAAAAACCATTTGCCATTGTAAAATAGATAACCAGTGCAAGTTTGATGCATGAAAACAGGGCACTCAAAGCCGATGCTCTGGGACAATCCAGAGGGATGGGTTGGAGAGGGAGGTGGGAGGGGAGTTCAAGATGGCGGGGACACGTGTACACCCACGGCTGTTTCATGTTAATATAATGCAGTAACCACCACAATATTGTAAAGTAATTAGCCTCCAATTAAAATAAATAAAAAGTTTTTCCCCAGCTGTGTTGTTGAGATTCTCTGATCTTAACTCCTCACTCAATTATTTCTGCTTTTATTTTTTATTTCCTCCTCTCTACTCTAAAAAATGGAATTTATTCCATTATTGATTTATAATCTGACTCTATTATATGTCCTTTTATTTCAAACATTTCTTGCATTTTAATACCCTGAATACCACTTCGTTTTAAGTACAATTTTAGTTCTGTTCAAGTTTGCTTTAAGTAAAACTTCAAGTTTTGTTATTTTCATTGTCATTTAATTTCAAACCTTCTGTGATTCCTTTTGGGTTTTCTTTTTACCAATAAAATACCAAACATGGAAGGCTCCATGGTGTAGGGGAGCAGAGGCTGGGCCCTGGCACCACACTGCTGTGTTCAGTCCATCCCTATACTTACTAAACCTGAGAACATAACATAATTAGCAGCTGTGTGTACTGTTCTGTCTTCTAAAAATGTGCATAAAAAGTAATGGCCTCACATAGTTGCTATGAGGACTAAGTGAAGGGATGTCTGACCAGCACCTTGAACTGTATGCTGCTTTTAAAACTCTAGTGCCCTCAGTTAATCTCAGGATGGAATGAGTTTTTTTTTAACCTTTTTATTTATCCATAGGTAGCATTTTGGAGTGGAGAAGGCAATGGCACCCCACTCCAGTACTCTTGCCTGGAAAATTCCATGGACTGAGGGAGCCTGGTAGGGCTGCAGTCCATGGGGTCTCTAAGAGTCGGGCATGACTGAGTGACTTCACTTTCACTTTCACTTTCATGCATTGGAGAAGGAAATGGCACCCCACTCCAGTGTTCTTGCCTGGAGAATCCCTGGGATGGAGGAGCCTGGTGGGCTGCTGTCTATGGGGTCGCACAGAGTCGGCCATGACTGAAGTGACTTGCAGCAGCAACAGCATTTTGGAGAGTACTTGCAATATTTTTAAAATATATTTGGATAGGGCCACTCAGAAGAGAACCTCTAGCTGTCTCCTCCTGCTTCGAGACCATTTATCTACTTCGATATCCTCTGGCTTTGCCTTTCTGTCTTTTTCTTTCCCATGATGACATTGCTGTTTGTCACTCAGCTGAGTCCAACTCCTTGTGACCTCATGGACTGCAGCATGCCAACTTCCCTTCCTTCACTACTGAGTTTGTTCAAACTCATGGTGACATACTTTGTTCTAAAACACACGTGTATGTGTGCACACACACTTCAAAATTTTTAATCTATAACTTCTGGTTTTGAAACAGAAGATCCTCAAAGCAAAATTAAATTCTTATTGAAAGTCCACAAAAACCAATGTTAGAATGTCAATGTATGGCAAAAACCACCACAATATTATAAAATAGCCTCCAATTAATATAAATTAATTAAAAAAACAAAGAGGTGATTGAATAAATGAATGAGGGAATGATTTTTAAAAAGAGCATTATCCTTACCTTCCTGAGAATTTTCTGATCCCTATAGAGATGACAGGTGATAGCCTGGAAAATTTGGTAAATGTGTTTGAAAACATTATGCTTTTATAGAAAACAGTGCCCAAGTGAGACTACCTATTTCTCAAACTCAGAGTTGTCAATATGCATTAAGAATGGTTGCATAAAAATTAGAGATAGATGAGATTTGCCTTTATAAGTGAGAAAAATATGCCTTTTAACTAAACAATTGTATTTTTTACAAAAATTTATTTTCAAAGGGTAAAAACCATGGTTGCTATTTACAGTCATACAGATATTTAAAAATATTTTAACAAAAAACAAAAATGTTCATGACACTTAGTTTGCAATGAAAATATACCCATGAGACAGGCAGAAATAACTTCAATATGAAAACACCTAAAAGTGATACTTAACAGGTTTATCATCAGTTATAGCAATGTTAGATTTTTTTCTCACATTAGAACTAAGGTGATGGCATTGTGTATTTTTAAAATGAAAGGCTGAAAGCTTATGAGACCAAAAACAAAAATGAATGCTGTCTATCTTAAGATATATTCTATTTTGTGAGAGATGGAACTAAATCTAGAATAAACTGTCTTGACTGATTGATAGAAAAATTTCAGTTTTTTTGGAGATGGGATGATAGGTTTGGTGGTTCATCTTTTAATATCAGTCAGTCAGTTCAGTCACTGTCCGACTCTTTGTGACCCCATAGACTGCAGCACACCAGGCTTCCCTGTCCATCACCAACTCTCAGAGCTTGCTCAAACTCATGTCCATTGAGTTGGTGATGCCATTCAACCATCTCATCCTCTGTCATCCCTTTCTCCTCCTGTCTTCAGTCTTTCCTCAGAGTCTTCTCCAACACACCACAGTTCAAAAGCATCACTTCTTCGGTGCTCAGCTTTCTTTATAGTCCAACTTGCATATCCATACACGACTACTGGAAAAACCAAAGCTTTGAGGAGATGGACCTTTGTTGGCAAAGTAACGTCTCTGCTTTTAATACACTGTCTAGGTTGGTCGTAGCTTTTCTTCCAAGGAGCAAGAATCTTTTAATTTCATGGCTGCATTCACCATCTGCGGTGATTTTGGAGCCCCCAAAATAAAGTCTGTCACCGTTTCCATTTTTTCCCCATCTATTTATCATGAAGTGATGGGACCGGATGCTATGATCTTTATTTTCTAAATGTTGAACTTTAAGGCAGCTTTTTCACTCTCTTTTTTCACTTTCATCTAGAGGCTCTTTAGTTCTTGTTTTCTGCCATAAGGGTGGTATCCTTTTAATATACAGGAGAATTAATTTTCATGTATTTTTAAAGTATTGCATGTTCTCTCCAAAAATGCTACTTATGAACAAATAAAAAGGTGGAAAGCAGCTAGTTCCATCCTGAGACAAATGGAAGGTGCTAGAGTTTAAGAAGCAGGGCCAGAGGCTGAGCAGATGAAATTGTTCTCTTTTGCTCTTTTCTTCCCAACACTGGAGAGTTGAGGATGTAGTGGGAAATTTGGATCTTAGCTTGGACTTGAAAGGACTTCCCTGGTGGCTCAGATGGTAAAGCATCTGCTTACAATGTGGGTGACCTGGGTTCAGTCCCTGGGTTGGGAAGATCTCCTGGAAAAGGAAATGGCAACCTACTGCAGTATTCTTGCCTGGAAAATCCCATGGACGGTGGAACCTGGTAGGCTACAGTCCATGGGATCACAAAGAGTCAGACATGACTGAGCAATTTCACTTTCACTGGACTTGAAAGGAACAAGTTCAATTTTGATATCTTATCTTAAAAGCTGGCACAAAAAGTTGGCTGAACCATGTGGGATGTAGGTGTGGAGCAGATCATAGTATAGACAGAATAGCCCTCCTTGAACATGTTCTTCATTTACGGTCCCTTTAAAAAGTGTTTAGAAGTCATGTACTGTTGAGAGTTAAACTGCAGCTAAAAAAATCTTCAAGGAAGCAGTGTGAACAGTCAGTTAAAACAGAAGTCAAACAGTGAGACATTATGAAAGTAATGAAGATGCAATGCTGTTTTATCTGCTTATTCTTCTTTCAACCCAAAATGCAGATCCATCCCACAGCAAGTACTCTCTCCAGCCTCATTTAGAATCTGTCTAGGCCACTCATTGCCACACTGATTGCTTTCAAGATCTTGAATTAATATATTTCCTTATTATCTTCCTCCTACCTCTTTCTGAATTTGTCCCTCATTTCTACTTTTTTCTTTTTCCATTTTCACTGACCCACCTTCAATCTCAACCAGCATTTCAACACACTAACATCTGGTGTTTTGCTGATTTTCTCCAACTCTATCTAGATCTATCCGCTCACAATGAATTTTCTTTTGTCTCCTCTAGCCCACTTACATCCTTAGCCTCTGTGATTAGAGTAGAACTAAATCCTAGTTTGACTCTCTAAAGCAATACAAAATAAGATGAACTCATTCATTTAAGTCTTTGCATTTAAAAAGGACTATTATCGCTCAAATAATGGACATTGCAATGTTCTTATGAAGTATGTATGGTGAACTTATGAAATCAACCATGTAAGCCCACATCCCTATCCTCACTCTTCATCTCTAAAAGTGGAACTCACATGTCTCAGTAAATCAAAGCGTTGTAAAGTAGAAATTAAATTGAGAATCACAATTTCATCAATTTTTATGAACCAGAATTCAAAATTTAGTCCAGCTAATCAAATCAACTTTCAATTTATAAATTCTTTACTAAAATGTTGATAATACAGTTCAAGCTAAGTTATTCCTTTTTGTTTTTAAATAAATTCTCATTTATAAGCGACTCTGTAGAGGACAAGCATTCACCAAGTTTTAAAAAAAACATAAAAGTTCTTTTTAGAATACTGGTTCAAACTATATTATAATCACGACTACTCCCTTTGAAATATAACTACAAAATCTCAAAGAGAACCAAACATTAGCTGGACTCAGGAAAGAAAACTACAACACTATATATCATAATACTGCCTAATTACATGATATTAAAGTGAGGGAGGCTTCCCTGGTGGCTTAGTCGGTAAAGAATCTGTCTGCAATGCAGGAGACCTGGGTTCAATCCCTGGGTCAGGAACATCCCCTTGGGAAGGGAATGACATTCCACTCTAATAGTCTTGCCTGGAGAATTCCATAGACAGAGGAGCCTGGTGGGCTACAGTCCACGGGATCCCAAAGCATCCAACAGGACCGAGTAATTAACGTTTTCTTTCACTTTGAAAGTGAGAGAAAGAATCTGACCTGAAAGTAGAGTAGGACAAAGAGAATTTGTTTTCCTACTAAGTTAGAGAAAAGTTTGAAGAAGTGTTATGAAACTTCTGAAAGCAAGGGATATCTTGACTTCACAATCTTCATTTTTTATTTGCATTTCAGAAAACTAGTAATACCTTCCATATGTATAACAATAATTTGTGGGTCATGGAACAAAAACCTCATGTGACAAAATAAAGGAAAATACAATATTATGGAAAAGAAAAATTACTTGTGACAATAACATTAAGAAATTTTATTGTGTTATGCAATTAAAGTTAACAAAACCCAACAATGTAGCAAACTGACTACATTAATCTCTCCCAACTTATTGCCCTCATTTTCTTTTTTAACATTCGGAGACATCTTGTGTCGTGAAGAGTGACAAGTTTAAGAGACATCTATTTAAATCCTTTAGAACCTTAAGATAGACAGAATGGTGGCAGTAAAAAGCATTTAATTAGGAGTCAGAATCCTGGCTTCTCATTAAGAATCTTAATTGCCCTATATACTCTGAACCATCAAAATAACTTGGTGTTTAATTACAATAATACTTCTCATAAACAGTGAATTTCCCTCAGCTTTTCAGGTTTACTGGAGCAGTAAGGGAGAAGGCAATGGCAACCCACTCCAGTACTCTTGCCTGGAAAATCCATTACCAGCAGCAGCAGCAGCAGCAAATGGCAGCCACTCCGGTATTCTTGCCTGGAAAATCTCATGCAAGAGGAGCCTGGCAGGCTACAGTCCATGGGGTCACAAAGAGTCAGACACGACTGAATGACTTCACTTTTCAGGTTTACTATAGTGTATTCTAATTTCCCTTCTGTGTATCTTTTACTCAACTATGAAAATATTTATTGCAGAGCAAACAAGTTTACAGGCATGAGTCGCTGCTGCTGCTAAGTTGCTTCAGTTGTGACCGACTCTGTGTGACCCCATAGACAGCAGCCCACCAGGCTCCCCTGTCCCTGGGATTCTCCAGGCAAGAACACTGGAGTGGGGTGCCATTTCCTTCTCCAATGCATGAAAGTGAAGAGTGAAAGTAGTTGCAGTCAAAAAGAGAAAAATAGAACCTGGAATTAAACAAACCAGCAAAGCTGAAGAATGAGTAAAATTACAGGATTTTCCAGTGATAGAATCCTGAGAGAATAAAAGATGCTGGAAAACATATGCACATGATCCTTAGAACTGCACTCATACAGCTATTAGCAGAGAAGCAGGACAACATGTAGGAGAGAGTGACAGAGTCAGGCCCAAGTTCTCAAGTGCTTGGAGCATGCTGGTATGAAGTCCTTCTGGGTGATGTGAATGGAAACGCAGTTTTGAAAGTCTATATGTAATAATGTCTATCTGACTGGCTTCCATGATGATTGCTCAGAGCTTTTGCCCTTTGAAGCGCTCCAATTATTATTTACCTCTAGGGATGATGGTTGAATGCTAGAGTTAGGTAAAAAAATATCAAATCATTGTATTAGGAAAGCATTGAGAATGTGGGCAGATTTCTCCGTATCTCTGTTTTCCAACTTCACTCTCTTGAGTTTCTGTCATACACACAAATAATTACATACTTCTTATTTCTACCATCAGCAACAAAGCAAGAAATACTCTAAAAATCTCATGAAAAATGGACAAATTTAGGTGTTCAGTAAATAAGAATTCCATTATTATAAAGTACATCTTTTATTAATTTGCTCATTTATTTATAACTCATCTATTCCTCAAAGGAATTGAACTGGCTACTTTAGGATATGCTGATGAATCCTTTATTTAGTGTGCTATGGTATTGTTTTATTTTTGTTAAAGTTTTTAAAAACATAATTTTCTAATTGCTTCACTCCTCAGATTCCAAGTCTTTTTTGTTTGTTTGTTTAAACAAGATCTGAAGTATTTTAATTGCATAAAGATTTTAGAAATGTATCCCACGTTAGCAATAGAATACACCTTGTGGCAATGTTGCTATCAAGACACATAAAGGGTGAAGTAGTCCCTCTTGTTAAATCTGAAAAGAGAAATTCTGATGTAAAAGCTTTATTTCTTGAGAAGAGGAAAGCTTTTCTGCTGTAGGACTGACTTCTCACCCAGTGTAGAGCATGTTTGAAGCAGATCTCTTTTGCCATCAGCAGGCACCACAGCCCTGTGACAAAAGCACTGGAGTGGAGGCAGAATGCCAGTAAAGCACTATGTAGATGCAGCAGGTAATAGTACTTGGAAAAGATGTGTAACTATTCCAAAGCTTTCAAATACCTGTTTTTATATCATTTAGAAGCTGATATAAAATATGAAGGAAAAAAAGACTATGGGAGTAGGTCACCTTCTTGGCTGACAGTGCTTCTAAGATTTTTTTATTGCATTCCTTACTTAGTCTTGTATTGTCTAACAAACTAACAAGGAAACCATTTGAAAATAGCTTTGATTGATAATCCAACAGTGTCGATGACAAGCAAACGTTTTCCACATTGTCAGATTCCTGATCAAAGAAGCTTTGGCTGTTTTGCAATTCATAAAAAGCAATGCCATCAAGTGGCCATGTTGAGCCTACGTACAGTATCTCAATAAGGGGAACCAGCGTTCCTTTGGAGAAAGTGCTGATTTTCGGGCGGGGGCAGGACACGTGCAAGATGAGATGGTAATTCAAAAAGATAATAACCACAAAAGATTGCATCACTTCAAACATATTTAGATCTGTGGGTTTGTAATGGTACTAAAATATTAACTAATAGCTCACAATTAGACCATGTCAGTGAACTAATCCATTATGTTAAAAACTGGCACAAGGAGAATCAAATATGTCTGAACGGCTGCTAACATCACACAAAGAGAGAAAACTAGATATTATGTGTATCAGGGTGAAAAATGATTACATTACCTTTTAAGTAGTCCCATAAAAAAAATCGAGGCAAATTTGATGCAGTCAATGAAATCCAGACTATGGGCAATTTCAAAGGGCACATTCCTCTTTCTTCAACACATAAATCTCATGGGGGAGGAAAGAGATGGAGAATATGACACAAGATTAGGAGAAAATCAATCAGTTGCCATACTCAGACCATAGGCTTATGCTGATTCCATGAAATAGCATGGATGCAGACATCACCCATGGTTCCTGGTACAGAGAGGATGCTCCCCAAGTATTATTTCTTCATAGAGAAAGAAATCTCTCCTCTGTTTTTACCTTTGAAGGTATTAAACGATAACAATGTAAAACATTTTAAGCTAATTGGTAGAACATATTATTTTGAGGGGTGTATTGAGTTTTCACTAAATTTTATTTTTAGTTCTTAACATTTTTGAAGCATTGATATTATTACAGATAGATAACTTCCTGAATTTAGCAATAGAGAAGGTCACTTTTATTTTAGCAATCTGAAAGAAGTGTGAGAATGAAAAACATCTGAATTTTCCTGCCTTGTTTATTATGACATTTATTGAAGAATCTATTTTAAATCTTGGAATTTTCCCAGTGTCACTTTCCATTTTGTTGTAACATTCAACTTCCTATAAATAACAGCTTTCAATATTACCCTCTGGTGACACTGATTATTTTTGCTAGGACTTTGGCTACTTGCTTTTCTCTTTTAAACTTGTTCATAACTGATTTCTCTTGAGTATTGGAAAAATTTTTCATTGTTAGTGTTTCCAAAAGAATAGGAAAAAGGACTTATGCTAGAGTCACAATATAGTTCAATTAGTAGGAAATAAAACTCATGATGACATCCTTAGAATATTTATGGTCTTCCAGGTAGAATATAATTAGTCAAAATAGACAAGGAAAGCAGAGGTAGACTAAGTTTTAGTTCTTAAAATGTTATTTTTAGCAAAGCTGATGTAAGAATTCTTTCAGATGCTTCTTGGTGACCTAGATATTTTAAACCCATATTTGAAACATACTGTAAGTGTGTGTGGCATGGAATGGGTTACCATTACTTTCTCCAGGGGATCTTTCTGACCCAGGGGTTGAACCTGCGTCTCCAGCATTGCAGGTAGATTCTTTACCATCGGTGCTACCAGGGAAGCCTCATATATATGCATATAGAACAAGTATGAAAAAACTTAACCAGGTGTTCTGAATGTCATAGTAGTTGACGCTGGCATTTATTCTGCTGACTACTTGAATTCCCAGATAATCTGAGGGAATATCCTGTGTGCAGCCTTCAGTGGGATGCTGAGCCTGACTTTCCTCGATTAACAGCAAAGGGGTTGGGCATGTCCTCTCCCCACCCACTGGCAGTGGTTAACTGGATGCTTCCACTGAGACTTTGCATTTGGAGTGAATAAAATCAAGATGTCATGACAGCCGAGGATTACTCACTGTGGCCACGGCAGAGTCACAACACAGAGATGAAGATGGCACACGTCAGTGCTGAGACGGAGTCAGCAGTGGGTCAGGAAGTACGCATCTAGGGCTCAGGATACTTAAAGTAGTGTCTTAACCACACTTCTTGTGGTGTAACATTGACTGACTTCTCTGCTGCCTAGCCTTCTGTGTTAGTCTTGGTTTTTAGGGGAATAGAAATAGGACTTCTAACCTCCAGAAGTGTGAGAATAAATTTCTTTTGTGTAAGTACTAGTTTGTGGTACTTTTTATAGCAACCCTAGAAAACTATTACAAAACCTTTATCACTTTTACAATCAGGTTTGTTTAGCAGTAATTGTATCTAGTTTGCTTTGGAAAAATAGTTCTCAGCTCTATCAGATTCTTTTACAAGAGCAAATATCACTCCCTTTTACTATCCTGAAATAAAATTCATAGATAATACAATCCACCTACATAATTTCATAAAATACCATTATTTTATTCCAATAATTTATGTACCAAAATTATACAATATCATGTCTTTAGAACCACCTAATCAGTAAGATTAATTTATAATAATTTTATTAACTTGTAATAAAGTAATAAATGTTTCAATATTTAAATGTCTTAGCAAGACTTCAGTAGATGTAGAGAAGTAGTCAGATGTTTATACCAGAAGTGAAACATGCACAGGTCTTTGTTGTTTATTATTAATGATTCAAATACCCTGGGTAGCACTACAGTTTATGTTATGATTTTCTGAAATAGTTAGCACCCTTTGTTGCTTTCCAAAAAATAAAATAATTATTTTATTTTATTTGAATGATAATTTGCATGATAATTTCATCATTTATGTGATGATACCATGCTAAGTTATCAAAACTCAGGTTAATGATCAATTCTTTTCGGAATCATTAACAACATCCCATCATCATTATTCCTTCCTTATATTTCCCTATATCTGTACCTGTCCATTTTTATACATGGATATGTAGGTATATGAGCAGCCTGATGCTGCAAGAAGATCCAACCAGTCAATTCTGAAGAAGATCAGCCCTGGGATTTCTTTGGAAGGAATGATGCTAAAGCTGAAACTCCAGTACTTTGGCCACCTCATGAGAAGAGTTGACTCATTGGAAAAGACTCTGATGCTGGGAGGGATTGGGGGCAGGAGGAGAGAGGACGACAGAGGATGAGTGGCTGGATGGCATCACTGACTCGATGGAAGTGAGTCTGAGTGAACTCAGGGAGATGGTGAAGGACTGGGAGGCCTGGCTTGCTGTGATTCATGGGGTGGCAAAGAGTCGGACACGACTGAGCGACTGAATTGAACTGAACTGAACTGATGCTGGAAGTGCTTTAGTAAGAAGGTGCCAAGTGCTTTTGGTTACGTAAGAGTGAGAAGATCCCATCACAGCAGTTGCAGCAGGCACTTTATAGATATGAGAGATGGGCAGGGGAGGTCTGTGATGAGGACCCTTCATTTACCTGAATGGGCTTTGGCTGGGATCACTCAACTCTAGGGCCCCTCAACTCTAGGGTCCCCTCCAAAGTGCATTGGTAGGAAAAGACTGTGGACATTAAACACCTGTAACCACAAAAGTAAAACAAAACCAAATCAATTTGCTAACTATGGTGTTTAACTAGAGAGAAATGAGCTGAACAGTGGGTCAGGGTTTGTGAGAGAGCAGATACCTAACATTATTCTTCAGCTCTCCTGAGTTTGTTTTATGCCCTGGAAAATAGCAGTACTTGTGAATTTTGTAGTGATTTAGTCACCTCTGAAAGGAAATGGCGACCCACTCCAGTATTCTTGCCTGGAGAATCCCAGGGATGGCGGGCTGGTGGGCTGCCATCTGTGGGGTTGCACAGAGTCGGACACGACTGAAGCAACTCAGCAGCAGCAGCAGCAGCAGTCATCTCTTAAAGTTGTGATATCTGAGGCTTCTTCATGTCTGAGGATTGCTTTATCTAGCAGGATATGTCTATCACACCTGGATCTGGATAAAGGAACTGAGAATGACTTTGAGAGGTCAGGCCTTCCTGCTCTCCTTTCCAAGATCACTTTTACCAAAATGGCAACCCCCCCACCACACCCGTTTGCAGAATTGTCAACATCATTGTGTATGCTATCCTTAGACCAAGATTACCATTTGAGCAATATCCAGGGTCCAGCCCGGTGGATCCAGGGTGATTCAAAGGTGGGAACGCAGTCGGAGTCCTTGGAAAACTTAATTAATTACAGATATATAGAGAGTTAGAAACGGATAGTGTAGTAGGAAATATTAGCAGAGAAAGAGGCTGAATAACTTGGTTTACGCAGAATACCAATCACCACCTTCGTAGGCCAAGGCGTCTTTCTGTTCTCCTGAAGGAGGGAGGCACTGAGGCCTTCCTGGTCCGATCTTAGAGCCCAGGCATAATTAGCAGGCTTGGTGAGTACCCACATTAATTCACCCAGAAAAACAGGGAGCAGGAACAAAACGACATGGGGAATCAGGCTTTCTAGAAACTGATCCCATTTCTTTATTTTTTAGGTTTGCTTATATACCTTTTGTTACACATAGGGATGAATAGAGTCATGTGGGGGTCAGCAGTCCTGACCTTTATCAAAATCAGGTACTTTACATTAAAAAAAGGTCTTAGGTGTTTTACATCATCTTCTGGCCATGAGGCCTGCTGACATTTTACGACCCTTTCTTTCTGATAACCAAAAAACTTATTTTTTCCAAAGTGTTTTTTCTTAAACCAGGCACCACCCTCCAAATAAACTTGCATTCCTATAGGGTGAGGGTGTAATGAGTTAAAATCAAGAAAGGAATTTATTTAACCCAAGGTTAACATGATTAATCTTAAAAGTTAGTACTTATTTCTCCTATATGCTAATTATATTCATTATAAGGGCAGGGAATATGGAGATTTAGCAGCAAGCATCAGCCCAACAAATGAAAATCCTTTCACCAAAGTTCCCCTTAAGATATGTTTAGTCTTAAGATAGTGATAAAGTTATATTTTTACATAGCAAGGACACAGTGATTTATAACAAAGTATAGTGATCTATAACAAAAGAGAAAACTCATTAACTCAAAAGTCTAGTATTGCTAACATCAAAACTACTATATTTCCTTTTCTATATTCCAAATACATTGATTAATATATTCCCAGGTGCCTAAGGATATGGAGGCCTGGCAGCAATCATTGACTCAACAATGAGAAGCCCCGTGCTAATTAAGACTCTCAAAATACTCCAAAACACTCTGTGCTGTTTATGGCTGAGAGATAGTAAACAATCATGTGCATAGTGGCAGGAGTATGGATAATCCTGTCACACAAGCTAGTTTGCCAGCAGAGATGTTTGACCTGAGCACCCTTGTCCCACCCAGGGCAGGGAATTAGCAGTACTTATTGGCACAACAAATGAAAAAACCCTTCACCAATATAATTCTTAACCAACCCACTACACTAATAATTTCTAGGTAGACTCTGGCTTTGAGGGTGGATGCTCGGGAACAGGGGGTTTCCTGAGGCTTGATCACTCCATGGGCGGAGTTCCTCACGCTGGCTCTCAGCATGCAATGGGTCAAGAATGGTTTTAGAAAAGAACAGCCTCATCCCTGAAATAGAACCACATCAGGTAGACGTTTCTCCCTCTCTTGGTCATTGGTAACTGTAAGGAGAGATATGGCAAGTGGCTTTAACACACAAATGAAGGTTAGAAATGAACTTTGGTGAAGTTGGATAAGACTTACAGGAATACCAGGGGTGAGAGCCCTAGATCTGACCAAGATGTGTATTTTGCCCTTAAATTATCAAGAGCCCTGATTTGTTTAAATACTTGTAAATTCTAGTTCTCTTCTTTTGCTCTGTGTTTCTACTAGTGTGGGTGCTTGCTCAGTCACTTCAAACATGTTCAACTCTTTGGAACCTCATGGACTGTAGCCTGCCAGGTTCCTCTGTCCCTGGAGTTTTCCAGGCAAGAATATTGGAGTAGATCACTATTTCCTACTCCCAGAGATCTTACCGACCCAGGGTTGGACTCGCGCCTCTTGCGTCTCCTGCACTGGCAGGCAGATCCTTTTCCATTGCGCAACTTAGGAAGCCTTCTGTTACTTAAATTTTTTTTTTGGGGGGGTGTAGGAAGTCATTTCATTTTGATTTAGTCTGTATAATACACTGGCTTATTCTTTTCCTTTTAATTGTTTAAATATTTGTGTAACTTTTAAAATTATGAGCACCTATGTACAATGTGTTAAACTTTTAATTAATGGTTGTAAGAGATAATATTTATTGTATTTGGTATGCAGAATTACTGTGATGAGTCCTTCATGTAAGCCATCTCATTTAATTCTCATCAAATGGAGAAGATAAATTTAGAGTGTTTAAGAACTTGCTTTTAACAATATTAGTGGTAGAACAAAAACTAAGATTTGTTCAATTCTGAAACACATATGTGAATGCATGCTAAGTCACTTCAGTCATATCAGACTCTTTGCAACCCTACGGTTTAGCCCACCAGGCTTCTCTGTCCATGAAATTCCCAGGCAAGAACACTGGAGTGGGTTTCCATGCCCTCCTCCAGAGGATCTTCCTGAGTCAGGATCTAATCTGTGCATCCTGCAGCTTCCGGACTGCGGTGGGTTCTTTACTGCTGAGCCATCGGGAAGCCCTTCTGAAGCCCATACTTACAGCCATTTATATTGTATGTACTGCTTCCTTGGCTGAGGCAGTCTCATGACTGGAAATAATGAGAATGAAGTTTTAGGATGGTGTACAAGTCTTAAGCCTACTATTATTTAATTCTGTGCCTTTAATGTCTTCATAAAATGATGGGATTCTATGGTTTTCAAACTGCATTCATGAAAGCCATAGAATTTGGCAGTTCTTTAGGGAGGGTGAAGGATGAAATGGGCTGACACAATTGGGCTCCAGAACTTGTAACTACTTTATAGATTGAGATTTCAAATAAAAATTGGTTCTTCTGTTAGGCACTTGAAATTAAGAGATGATTGGCAAAGTATCATCCTGATTTAATCTGTGATTTATGATTGTAAAATATTCTTATATGTCTTAGATAAATACAGTTGAATTGATTTTTTTATTTCACTTAATGTTTTGGCTTCTCTATGTGAGGTTTCTGATACTATCAACTTCAGAAAGTTTATTTGACTCATCTTTCATGAGCTGAAACATGGTTTTAATGAAAGAAGCTTAAGCCTTAATAGAGGAAGCCAAGACACCGATTTAATCAGCTCATACACTGGCTTCAGCCACATTTTCTTTGTAAATGTTTGCTAAAGAGATCAGAGAAATCACATTTAGTAACTAATTTTTCTTTTATTAACTTTCTGGTTATTGAGTTAACAATTAAGGAAAAAATAAGCATCACTTAAAATGGATTTTGACCATTAAGGTTAATTTTGGTCTTGCCTAGTGGTTCAGAGCAGTAAAGAATCTGCCTATTTCAGTTCAGTTCAGTTCAATTCAGTTGCTCAGTCGTGTCGGATTCTTTGTGACCCCATGAACCGCAGCACGTCAGGACTCTGCCCATCACCAACTCCCAGAGTCCACCCAAACTCATGTCCATTGAGTTGGTGATGCCATCCAGCCATCTCATCCTTTGTCATTCCCTTCTCCTCCTGCCCTCAATCTCCGAGCATCAGGTTCTTTTCCAGTAAGTCAACTTTTTGCATCAGGTGGCCAAAGTATTGGAGGTTCAGCTTCAACATCAGTCCTTCCAATGAACACCCAGGACTTATCTCCTTTAGGATGGACTGGTTGGATCTCCTGCAAGACAAGGACCTCTCAAGAAGTCTTCTCCAACACCACAGTTCAAAAGCATCAATTCTTCTGTGCTCAGCTTTCTTTACAGTCCAACTCTCACATCCATACATGACCACTGGAAAACCATAGCCTTGTCTAGATGGACCTTTTTGGCCAAGTAATGTCTCTGCTTTTTAAATGCTGTCTAGGTTGGTCATAACTTTCTGCCTACTTAAAAAGATTTAAAGTTATTTGATGTTTTAAGACTCCATAAGTTTTGACATAGTAATAAATATTTTTAGACCAAAACAACTATAACTAAAGCAATAAAGGAACCAAGCGCTGCTGCTAATATGATTTGAATGCCAGCTCAGATGAATTTGCACCCATATTTTTTGATAGTTGTACATTTTAACATAATTTGCTTTGTGAGTGACTAAAAGTTTGCATTTTTTGAGAAGTGAAAATAAATCTATAGAGACACTTCTTAGTTTTGCCAGAAATGCAGTTCTGATACAATTTGCATGTGTGCTAAGTCAGTCGGACATGACTGAGCTACTGAACTGAACTGAATTTAACTTATATACAGAGTACATCATGAGAAATGCTGGGCTGGAAGAAGTACAAGCTGGAATCAAGATTGCAGGGAGAAATATCAATAACCTCAGATATGCAGATGACACCATCCTTATGGCAGAAAGTGAAGAGGAACTAAAAGCCTCTTGATGAAAGTGAAAGAGGAGAGTGAAAAAGTTGGCTTAAAGCTCAACATTCAGAAAATGAAGATCATGGCATCTGGTCCCATCACTTCATGGGAAATAGATAAGGGAACAGTGGAAACAGTGTCAGACTTTATTTTGGGGGCTCCAAAATCACTGCAGATGGTGACTGCAGTCATGAAATCAAAAGACGCTTACTCTTTGGAAGGAAAGTTATGACCAATCTAGATAGCATATTGAAAAGCAGAGAAATTACTTTGCTAACAAAGGTCCATCTAGCCAAGGCTATGGTTTTCTAGTAATCATGTATGGATGTGAGAGTTGGAAAGTGAAGAGAGCTGAGTGCCGAAGAATTGATGCTTTTGAACTGTGGTGTTGGAGAAGACTCTTGAGAGTCCCTTGGACTGCAGGAGATCCAACCAGTCCATTCTGAAGGAGATCAGTCCCAGGTGTTCTTTGGAAGAAATGATGCTAAAGCTGAAACTCCAGTACTTTGGCCACCTCATGTGAAGAGTTGACTCATTGGAAAAGACTCTGATGCTGGGGGGATTGGGGCGGAGGAGAAGAGCCGGATGAGATGGCTGGATGCATCCCGACTTGATGGATGTGGTTTGGTGAACTCCAGGAGATGGTGATGGACGGGAGGCCTGTGTGCTCATTCATGGGGTCGCGGTTGGACACGACTGGCAACTGAACTGAAGTCGCTTCAGTGGTGTCCGACTCTTTGCGCTCTATGGTTATAACCCGCCTGTCTCCTCTGACCGTGGATTCTCCAGACAAGAATACTGGAGTGGATTGCCCTGCCCTCCTACAAGGGATCCTCCTGAGCCGGTTCCACCCCCGCCTAGGCCCCCTGCGTTCTTTACCACTAGCCCACCTAAAGCCTATCGTTTGAACAGCTCATTTAATTCGCATTATTTTAAGAGAGACTGTTTTCCAGCAAAAATTGTTACTAAGTTCAAACAAAGTTTTCAAAATCATTCAATTTTTAAACTATAAAGTTTTAAAATAAAATATTCTGTGAGGCATACTGATTTCTGAGGGATATCTAACATTTCCAGCCTATAAAACAGGAACAAGAAGAATGCATCCTATCATCAATTCCTATTTTACTTTATAGGTTTAGTAATTCACAAACATTTTAACGTATTTTATTCATATTTTCTCTTTAAAAATAAAAAAATTAAGAAATAAATGAAAATATAGCATAAATTTAACTTAGAAAAACTTACTAATTTGAAAAGCAAAGGTTGATAAATCCATGCTGTACACTAGAAGCAGATATTTAATTTTATCTTCAAGATGAAATGCTGATGGGTAGAATTACTCTTATTATAATAAAGTTATTTCATAATTCATCATGCCAATAAAATGATGGAGCTTATTTAAAATCTGTGCTTTGATCAGTAAGAGTTATTAGATTCCCCAAAGGTAAAGTTTCATTACTTGGTATCTACTAGCATTATTAGAAAACTGAGCAGCAATGACTAATAATATTGTTGTTTATTTTATTCACACATTTTTAATTTTAGTATGCTTTGTGTTCTGAAAATTTTCAATTGTATCATCAGATTTATTCCACTGCTTTTAAAAATCATAATATAATCCATTGCCTAATATCACCAGAATCTCTTTTATTAATATTTTGGTTTTAACCAGTGCCGGAAATTATCCTGGAATTGAAAATAGCTAGAGTTCCTTAATGTGAACCTTAGATATCTCAGTTCAGTTCAGTTCAGTCTCCAGTCGTCCGCTCTTTGCAACCCCATGATTGCGCCGCCGGCCTCCCTGGCCATCACCAACTCCTGGAGTTCACTCAAACTCAAGTCCATTGAGTTGGTGATGCCATCCAGCCATCTCATCCTTTGCTGTCCCCTTTCCCTCCTGCCCCAGTCCTCCCAGCACAGAGTCTTTTCAATGAGTCAACTCTTCACATGAGGTGGCCAAGCACTGAGTTTCAGCTTAGCATCATTCCTTCCAAAGAACACCCAGGGCTGATATCTCAGTTTTTAATAAAAATATGGCATGTACAAATTTGGTATAAAATGTAAGCTCCAAAAAGTAATATCATTTATAATTAATGTTAGTAAAAGAATTAAGGACAAAACAAAAATTAAATGATAATATTATCTATATTTTAAGATATAAGTTGTTTATTCATTACTTTGCTATTAAATGAATTGTTTCAGGCATTCTGAAATATTCATTCACTTAAAAAATATTTACTGACTATCTGCTATGAACAAGGCAGCATTCTAATCATATTTCAAAAGTTGTGATTTATTTTAAATTCATCTAAGTTAAGTAAAATTTCTTGCTGCTTAACATCTATTAAGCAATGTCATTTAAACGATGTCAAAACTATATCTGTTGTGCTTAATATCTTAAATATATTTGTTTATAGAAGAGTTGAGTTTGGAGCAATTTTAAATTTAAATAAAACAAATTTATCAGTCTTTATATTCCTCCCCAAGTGTTTTAAAACCCTCTATTGTGATGCTTTCATATTTATTATTATTTCATATTCATTATCATTTTTAGTATTTTCTTTCACCTTGATATTTAATTAGCTAGGTAAATCATCATTGCTGCTAAGTTGCTTCAGTCGTGTTCAACTCTGTGTGACCCCAGAGATGGAAGCCCACCAGGCTCCCCCATCCCTGGGATTCTTCAGGCAAGAACACTGGAGTGGGCTGCCATTTCCTTCTCCAAATCATCATTAGTATTGTTATTATTACCGTTTAGGTTATTGTTATTATTTTTATTGTCAATGCTTATTTAGGTGTACACAAATTATATTTGTTTCTTTATCATCACCATTTCTTAACTATCACTGTTTTCTTCAGGAAATTAATCCATGATGAAATATTATATACCTTCATAGTTGCTCAGACGGTAAAGCATCTGCCTACAACGTGGGAGACCTGGGTTGGGAAGATCCCCTGGAGAAGGAAACGGCAACCCACTCCAGTACTCTTGTTTGGAAAATCCCATGGACAGAGGAGCCTGGTAGGCTACAGTCCACAGGGTTGTAAAGGGTCAGACACAACTGAGCGACTTCACTTCAGTTCACTTCATAGTTCCTTTAATAGAGATTAGTGCATTTAAACTTTGTTAAAATTTACCTTCTTTCCATTATTCTTTAATTATATTTAAGCTGAATATAGACTATTTTGCTGAACTGCTTTTCCTATACACTTTGAAGGTATTATTTCATTATCTTCTGTGTGTGTGGGGGTGTGTGTGTGTGTTAGTCACTCAGTTGTGTCTGACTCTTTGCAACCCCATGGACTGTGGCCCGCCAGGCTCCTCTGTCCAAGGAATTCTCCAAGTAAGAATACTGGAGTGGGTTGCCAGTTCCTTCTCCAGGGGATCTTCTGGACCCAGGGACTGAACCCACATCCTCTGCATTGCAGGCAGATTGTTTACCAGTTGTCAAGCTGCTGTTTCTGTTTTGGTGATTTCTCTCTTCCTGTATCTTTGATCCTGCATTTCAGCTACATTCATGTAATATGGATTTGTTTTTATTTTTCTGCCTAAGACTTGTTCTTTTACAAGCTAAATATTTGTTTTTTTCAATTCTTGAAAACTCTCTAAGTATTATTTTCTACATACTTTTCTTTATTCTTCTTCTAGAACATCAATAAAATATACTTTGGAATTCTCCTATCTTCCAAGTGTCTCACTAGCTCTTTCATCTATTCTTTCTCTTTTTTGCTTCTTTTCTCTATATTTTTCTTAGTTTTACCTGCCAGTTCACTAATTCTTTCTCTAATGATATAAAATCACTGTTCCTCTTAGGAATATAATAGGAACCTACTTAATAAGCAGGATTTTTATAAATACAAGTTGTACATAAAGATGTTAATCATGTGATGCTTTACAAGTTTTAAGAAACTACTGTGTTTCCTGTCCATTTTGTTTCTAATAAGATTTTTACTCTGTAATTTACAAAATGTAATTTAAAAATAAAAGCTATATTTACTTAAATTTCTCAGTATCTTCTTTCATTATTATTTTAAATGATTATGAGATCCAACTTGGTTATCTCATTTTAAGTTTTTTTTTATTGTATGTGTGATAGAATGCCAAGGCCTCAATAGAGACATTTAAGAGATCAAGAGAAATATAATTAATTACCATTTTCAGCTTTCTACCTCTTTAAATATTTTGATGGAGGGAGAAGAACTGTGTCAATATGAATATGAGATATGTAAGGAAATTGAAATGCTAGTAGGCCTGGTGAGTTATGTTAAGATTTGATTACTTGATTCAAAGAGTCACATGGAAACACTTAAGTTAGGCAAGGCAATTGCATATGGATATCTGGAAAGATCATTTAGAATTCATTGTGGAAAATAGGTGATAAAGTTTGATGACTAAAGGCTGGAAAAGTGATTTTGTATAGAAAGTTTTACATAGGAAGTAAGTACACAGATTTCGTGATAGAATAGTTGTATGGATGATGGAAGAGTCAAGGTTCATGGCACAGGTAACACAAGACAAGGGTTGAGTCTGGACAAAGAACCTCTAGTTTTCAGCAAGATAAACATGGACTGTCAGTCGGATAGCTAGGTGGGAAGTCGAGTTATAGGTTTGAAGTTCAGGAGAAAGCTTTGCCCTAAGACAAAAAGCAGTGGGGACTGCTGAAACCCAGGAGCTAGTGGTATACAGAAAATTAAAAGTGTTTCAAGAAAGAGAAACCCAGCAGAAAGTAAAGCAGATAAGACTGAGGGATGTGTAAGAGGCTACAACAAGATCATGCTGTAAAATCATTTTTAGGAAATAAAGAAATTATGGCACTTACATTAAGTAGAATATAATGAAATTTATAATATGTGGCCTTCATATATCAAGTTGGAAATATAGAAATACTGAAAGCAAAAAAGTGACACGTGTAGTAAGGTGTTATTCATATGAATTGTTATAAAATATGTAATTAATATGGGGTCGCACAGAGTCGGACATGACTGAAGTGACTTAGCAGTGGCAGGGTCAGACGGTAAAGCGTGTGAACACAATGCGGGAGACCGGGGTTCAGTCCTCGGGTTGGGAACATCCCCTGGAGAAGGAAATGGCAATCCACTCCAGTATTCTTGCCTGGGCTACAGTCCGTGGGGTCGCAAAGAGTCTGACACGACTGAGCGACTTCACTTCCACTTTCACTTTCACTTTAACCACATTGGTAAAGTTTTACTTTCTTTAACCAAAAAAAAAGAAAAGTGATATAAAGCAAAGAATGGCAAAATAGAAGCACACATTAACTCTTGATGATAAGGGAGACTTATTGTTTAAATTCTTTGTATGTTTGAAATATTTCTCAATTTTCTAAAACAATCAGACTTGTACTGCATTTATGCAACATGCATAGGTAAGAAATATAGTCAAATTTTAGTAGGGTTCAAGTTTTCTGGATATTTAAGAAACCCACACTTAACTTAGTGTGAGGAGTAAGCAATAGAAGCAGCAAATATTTGAGATTGTTTCATAACAGGTTATATTAGCCAAAATTCAATCAATTCTCCAATATAAGGAGAATACAATTATACAGTTTTCATTCAGCCACAATTTGTGATCATCTTTACCAAACAAGCTGGCATATGTGATTATAGTCATAGCTAATGTCAGCCTATTAAAAATACTTCAAATTGGAAAATGAGACACTGTGTATTAATTTGAGTGTTCTGCTTATTGTTTTTTTTTTAACAATGATACTTAATTATGGACACAGACGTTCCTTTGCCATTAATAATGTGCATACTGTGCTAGATATATAACTTCTTTTTATAAAGAGGTTTCTTCATCTAACTTCATGGAATAGTCAAATAAAGCCTGAGTTTAAAAATAAATAATACTGACTTAGTGGAGAAATGTACTCTCTCATAGCATTTCTATTTTTACTTTACATAGTTGAAGAAAAGAGTTATGTATTTTTCCAAATAGACATACCAAATACATTTTTCTTTATTTATCTATGGTGCATATATTAAACCTCCATTTCCTATTAGCTGTTTTAAAACCATCCTTAATTGCCATAATCCAGTTTATTAAAAGTTTAAAAGATTTGTGAAAAATGAAAACACTTTTCTAAATATTTCCCAGATATTGAGATCATAGTCCTTGAGTTCACTGTCTCAGAAGGAAAACAATAACATACTACCATTATAAATTGGAGAGGGAAATGGCAACCACTCCAGTATTCTTGCCTGGAGAATCCCATGGGCAGAGGAGCCTGGCTAGCTACAGTCCATGGGGTCGCAAGAATCGAACATGACTTAGTGACTAAACCACCACCATCACCATCATAAATAAAAGAACTTCCTTCAGAGAATTTAATCCTAGATTCTCTAAGAATTATTTGTATCAGCATACATGGGCCAATCTTAACAGCCAAATTATGCCTATAAGCCTGTAAATGATCTATGCTTATTTACATCAAGATTTGATTACAGTTGTAATAGTTGTTTCTTAAGATAATAGCAGAACTGAAAATCTCACAGGGAGAACACATGCCTCCTGGATGGGACTGTCAGAGTAATTTTAGATATCTTTTGATTTTGAATTTTGATCTCCCAGGTTTCAGTCCTTGTCTGTTTTGAATCCTGGTGGACTATGAAATTTGATATGTTCCAATGTGAAAATAATGAAGTCAAGTTCAAGATCACCAATAGGCAAGGTTACTTACAGAAAATGGTAACAGCTTGTTCTGACCAAGGAATAGTTAAGTGAGACAAAACATTATTCTCATAACTTTTCTGTAAGCTGGAGCACAGCTTTAATAAGATTGTCTATATTTATTTCTGTAGAAGGAAATGACAACCCACTCCAGTACTCTTGCCTGGAAATTCCATCGATAGAGGAGTCTGGCAGGCTACAGTCCATAGGGTCACAAAGAGTAGGACACAGCTGAGTACAAACACACACATATTTATCACAGGCAGGCCTCTCAAATTTGAAACCATTGTGTTTTTAATCAACTGTCCTCCATGTGATATTAATCTTTGAAAATCTTAAAACTGAGAAGGTCACGTTTTTCCCATTTGCTGTGAATTACCAGAGATCGATTCCATCTTAAAAATTTCACTCTTCAAAATGAACCCGCTTTCAGTGACACACAGTCTCTATTTGGAAAACAAAATTAATTGCAAAGCACCAATTTGTCTTGGATATTCATTATATGTATTTATTACTGTCCTAGAAAATTGTGTTACAGTTTCCTTTTAATTTTCTTCCTGAGGATACACCTCACTTCTTGATGACAAGTGGAAGACATCCAAGTGACTACTAGCCTTAATTATGATATGTTACTTATTCAGAAGCTTTAGTAACTGTTCATGGTCACTGAATGTTTATTAACTTGTGTTTCAAATTGTGACATTTACCTAATCTGGCCCATATAATATTATAGTATATCATATATATGTGAAATTTGATGAATTGATTTTGATGGCTTCATAAGATTATCTTGTTTTGGAAAAAAGTTTTATTATTGGCTTCTGATATGTGTGAATAATTGATCTATACATAAAACATATATACACAGAGATATGGAAGGAACCAGGCTACAATGTTTCAATTATTATAGGCTGTATTATAAGGAAGTAATTATATGATTGGTTAAGAAAGAGGTCTCCACAGGACCCTGAAGGCTTTTCTGTATGGAAGAAAATAATTATTGAAGCATTGGTATGGTAAGAAGAAAAATGATATGATATTTAAAGGAGAAAAATGTAAGAGTTTCTCCTTTGATAAAGTAGAGATTCTATATATGATTGCAAGTTTTGAGAGTAAGTGGAACATGTGGACACATATTTGAGATAGGCCAGAGGCCAACAGAGTTCTTTTAAATATCCAATCATATTATTCTGTTGGCTTGAGTGTGTTATTATATGTACTATGATCAAAGAAAAGCCCAGGCAGAACTGAAGCCATGTATGCAGGAGTCATAAGCAAGATTTAGTCATGCACCACGGAAGTGACATTTTATTATCACTTTCATATACCAAGTTGATTTATGGGGCAAGCATTCAATAAATGTTATCTGTTACTATCCTTGGTGATGTGATTGAAAAGCAATTTCTGGAGCAAGTGCAGCTGTTGGATGCTTCCAGCAGGGGGAAGCAGACCCCTTCACAGTGAGGGTGGCTGATAAGGGTGTCCATTTGTGACTGGAAAGCATCCCAGGATCATCTTTATCCATCATTTTAGTCTTCCCTCTTTCGCAGGCATTTATTCCTTCAACTTGCATTTCTTTAGTTAAATCTGAGGTAGGCAGTAAATATTTTAGGAACAGCATATGAATGTACGTTATGTATTTTATACACTGATAAATTACTCCAGTGCAGTCTTATCAAGCATCAGTTAAGGATATCTACTCCTATTGAGTTTGGAATCTAGAACCACAGACTACTTGGCAGGCATCCTCCAAATCTGAGCTTAGCCACAGACAAGCTGGAGATGCAGACATAATCTTGACACCCTCTCAACTGTGCCGGAGAAGGCAATGGCACTCCACTCCAGTACTCTTGCCTGGAAAATCCTATGAACGAAGTAGCCTGGTAGGCTGCAGTCCAAGGGGTCGCTAAGAGTCGGATACGACTGAGCGACTTCACTTTCACTTTTCACTTTGATTCATTGGAGAAGGAAATGGCAACCCACTCCAGTGTTCTTGCCTGGAGAATCCCAGAGACGGGGAGCCTGGTCGGCTTCCATCTATGGGGGTCGCACAGAGTCGGACACGACTGAAGCGGCTTAGCAGCAGCAGCAGCACACCTGTGCCACTCCAGCTCAACTGTGGCTATGTCCTTGACTTTGTCTTCTTCAGTTCAAGGAGAAAAGCTGGCAGAGTTCACCTAATATTTATTTTTTCAGCAGTCTAAACTTATGGTTAAGCCCACCCAAACAAGTGGGGCTGCTGGTATCCACATGCCCTTGTTTCTCCAATTGTTGGAGTTTTCTCCAAGGTAAGGTGAGATTAGCCAGAATTGCTGAGTTTCTCCCAGAAACTCAATTTCATCATCTGGCATGTCAACTTGGACATGACAGTGTGCTTAGAATTCTGGATAAATAAATATCGTCGGGCACCTTATGGAATCATGACAGACTCATAGCACATAATTCTAACCCTTGAATTTGTAGCTTTGGAGTTGCCCAGGTACTTTCCTGGGAACGATGTCTACCATGAATTCTTTATTACAGTATTATGGATAATGTGGTAATTGTTTAGTTTGCTTATTTGTAATTTTTGTTTGCTTATTTGTAATGTTATTTTCATAATCTTATTTGGAGAGCAAACAAAACATTAACAACAGGAACATTGGGGGTTGGACATGCTATCAGTATGGAGCTTTAAGTTTTGTGTATTTGTGTGTGTGAGTGTGTATGGGGTGGTGGGGGAGAGAGGGAGGGGGGATCTCTTTGGATATTATGAAATTCAAGATTTTTAAAGATTGCAACAATGGTTAGTGGAACCCAGAGGACTGAGGGAGGTAGAATGTCCATGTCTGGCAGGGGAGTAGGCCAGAGAAACCCAAAAGTGCGGGGGATGCTGCATGGCAGTCCACAAAGGGAGTCACAGTGGAGCAGGCGGAGGAGGTTCCAGATGGGAGATGCAGAGCCATTGTGTGCGTTTATTCCCGGTGTTGCCCAGCATCTTTTCTTTGTGTGTACTGCCCTGTGGCCTGTACAGTATAGGATCCCGTGGATTACATATGGTAGTACTGGACACGGCAAGTAACAAAAAGCAACTCAAGAAAATCCTAAAAATATTTTTGAGGATTACATGACTTCATGTGTGATAAGGGTCTGAAATATTTAATTTGGGTAGAAAAAGGAAGGATGACCACAGAACACTAGAAATTTCAGAGTGATGAGACAACTTTTAGTTTAAAAAAAGTCTCACTAAGAACTTGTTATTTGCTCAGTCATGCTGATTCTTTTGTGACCCCATGGACTGTGTCCGCCAGGTTCCCTGGTCCATCCATGGGGTTTCCCAGGCAAAAATACCGGAGTGGGTAGCCCTTCCCTTTTCCAGGGAATCTTCCTGACCCAGGGCTCAAACCCATGTCTCCTGCATTGGCAAGCAGATTATTTACCACTGAGACACCAGGGAATCCCAACTTTGCTCTTATCCTAGCAACTAAGAGTTTTTCCCTGTATGCTTTCCTTGTGATTTTGCATCCAGAAATGATCTATATTTCTCATTCCCTTAATGAAAAAAATCTATTAGTTTTACTTTTCCTGCTCTCTCTGGATTTCTGTACTATATTTCTTTTACTGTTCCCTTGAAATAATTCTTATACCTTCTTATACCCTCACGGCTGAGCCTCCTTCAAGTCAGTGTTGTACTCAATCCCATACTTTAATCATATTAAATATAGAAAATATATTATCATAAAAATGCATAAGGAGATGTATACTTTTAATATCCACTTATTATCCACTTACCACTAGGAACGGCAGTGGTTATCTCTTCGATGTAAATTTTACTCTCTTCCACATTAACTGGCCTTCTCTGGTAGCTCAGTTGGTAAAGAATCCACCTGTGATGCAGGACACTGCCTGCGATGCAGGCAGCTGGGGTCTAGAAGATCCCTAGGTCAGGAAGATGCCCTGGAGAAGGAAATGGCAGCTCATTCCTGTATTCTTGCCTGAGCAATCCACTGGATAGAGGAGCCTGGCTGGCTACTGTCCATGGGGTTGCAAGAGCTGAACCTGACTTAGGGACTAAACCACCACCACCACATTATTAATCAATGATAAAATCAGGACTACTTTTTACCCAGTGATGGTAGTTTAAGAGAATTATGCTTCTGCTTCTCAACTAATATCTCAGTCTGTGTGATGTGTTTGGAAAGGAGCTGAAAATGCCAAAATCTGTGTGAAATGATTTGCATTTATAAAGCTGACAGTAGTTGACAGGCTGTTTTACTAAGCTGTTTTATTACCTAGAAGGGACAATACATTAGCAGATTACATTTTCCTGATATAATATGTGTTTCTGAATTGTTGAGCTCTTACTCAACCTTTAAGCTATTGCTGAGGCACCCTCTCCTCCATGAAGGCAGAAGACTGCTTCCTTCTTTAGTAAGTGGACTTCTGTGCTTATATATCCTCTCACGGCTAATAGTGTCTGTTTTGGAAATATTTACTCTATTTCCATAAATGGCTTTTGAGCAGTGATCTGAGGTTCCTCATCACAACCACCAGCAAACAACTGACAGGAAAAAGCTGGCAATAAATGTTTTCTGAATTGGACTGAGGAGGAGAAAAGTTACGGGAGAAGCAGCTAGGGAGCATTTCCTATGTGACAACTCTCTACCAGTTTTGTTAAGAGAGCAACATCCAGAATGATTCAGAGGGAGAAGAGCTGAAATTTGTCTTTCATTACCCAGCATATCTTGTTTCCTAGTATATTCCAAATGATTCCTCCACTGAAATCAATTGATATTTGTATCTCAGCTGACTCAGAGTAAATATCATTACAAGCAGACAAGAGAAGGCATTTTTAAATTTATAAGAAAAGATTATGGCCACTTTACTCATAAGAAAGCAAATACTGGCCGTATTTACATAGATATTTTATTACTGGATTGAAAATTATAGAAGTGATTACTTAAAAAATACTCAGTAAATGATTCTCTTATTTAGCTTAAAATATTTGGGATCACTATTAACAGTGGCTGGTGAGAGGAAGGTTGTAAAATGCACTGTAGCTAGAGTTAATAGAAAAAGCCCTAAATGAGGGCTTCTACTACCATTCCCTAGTATCTCAGTTTTGAAACTGTTTCAAAACCCCCATATTTTCTTAAAACCAGAGTGGATAATTATTATAGAATTTTAGATAGGTATGTGTGTATACATACATATATGTGTATGTATATATAAAACCATAGTGAAAATATTTAGAAAATCTAGCAATGCTGATGAAATGGAAGTTGATTGTATAGAAGTAGGCACTTGCCATTTATGGCTACTCAGAATTTTTGAATCTTTTTTTTCATATTTTGATTGTTCCTCATATTCTCACAGTTAATTACCCTTTCCAAGATAATAACATAAAATGAAAGATGCATAACTTAGGTCTCACAAAACAGACATAAGCATACAAGAGTTGGAATTGAAGTTGAGCTCCATGGGGCATTAGTGGGACTTGTTTCTTGCTGCTGGCATGGGTGGAGGCAGGAGCTGGGTACCTCTGTGCTCTGCAGCAGCATTCTCTCTTAGCAGGCCGTTTATGTAAGGATGTTTGGGAAATTATTTCTGAAATTTCTATTAGTCTTCCTACAGTACTGTGACGTTTGAAACAGCCTTTAATAAATTCATTGGTACCCAAATTAGATAGAATTGATTATTCTCTTGTCTGCAAATAGGGGACATATGTCTTATTTTATCAATTTTTTTTTCCTCTTCTGTTTCGGCTGTGCTGTGAGGCTTGAGGGATCTTAGTTCCCTGACCAGGACAGAACCTGTGCCCTCAGCAGTGAAATCTGAGTCCTAACCACTGAATTGACAGGGAATTCCTTCATGTGTCTTATTCTAAAATATTAAATCTGATGTCTTCATATACCCAGAAACTTATACTTAACTTCACTTACAGTGACTCTTTGAAAAACATTTGTTGATAACGATAACAGCATTTGCCAAAATATGATTTAATGAGAGTTATTGATTAAAATTTGTGTTTACCTTTTTATTTTTTCTGTAAGAATGTAAATACTCTGTACTTAAATACAGTAGATATCTATATGTTAGTAAAAAGAAGATTCATGCATCATGAGGGATATTTTAAAATTCTAACTTGAAAACTTAACTTTGCCAAGAAATTTGGTTTCTGAAACCTCTGTAAGGATAAATATATATATAAGCCAAATCTTTCTTTTCTGTATCTTGTTTGGAACTAGTTCAGAAACATTTCTGCAGCCAAATATATCTGTCAGTTTCTTCTCTATAAAAGGCAAAATTTATGGATTTCACCAAATCATTGCACAGTAAAAAGAAATAAAATTGAATAATATGAAGTATAAAAATGTTCTTTTATTAATTTAGTGCTCCAAGTGTTCTTTGTCTTCAGTCTTGTATCAGTTCAGTTCAGTCACTCAGTCCTGTCCGACTCTTTGCCATCCCATGAATCGCAGCACGCCAGGCCTCCCTGTTCATTACCATCTCTTGGAGTTCACTCAGATTCATGTCCATCGAGTCCATGATGCCATCCAGCCATCTCATCCTCTATCATCCCCTTCTCCTCCTGCCCCCAATCCCTCCCAGCATCAGAGTCCTTTCCAATGAGTCAGCTCTTCGTATGAGTTGGCCAAAGTACTGGAGTTTCAGCTTCAGCATCATTCCTTCCAAAGAACACCCAGGGCTGATCTCCTTCAGAATGGACTGGTTGGATCTCCTTGCAGTCCAAGGGACTCTCAAGAGTCTTCTCCAACACCACAGTTCAAAAGCATCAATTCTTCAGTGCTCAGCCTTCGTCACAGTCCAACTCTCACATCCAAAAATATTTACTGTTTAAACTTTTCTACATTCTGTAACATATAAGAATGAGAGATGATATGATAGAATCAATATTTAATTTAAAACATCACTCATTTGCTCTCCAACAGCCTGAAATATTTCCTTTGCTGTTTTATTAGAATCATAAGGAGTTTAAGTCTCATCAGTTTATAAGTATGCTTGAAACATTCCCCTGACACATTCTCATCAGTGATCCATGTTTGACCTTTTAAAATTATTCCTTCTTAATTTGCTTTTATAATGGTATAATGAACATCTCTGATACTTTCTGTCTGTAGTTTATATTTTTCATATTTATACAATATACACTCTTTGTAGAATACCAAGCTACTATGGGAGATGAAACCGAAACAGGAGGTCTAGCTTTAGTAAGTGACTTGGAGTCTTTTATAGGGAAAGGATGCACTCACCATTAAAGAAAAAAATTCTTATAAAGAATACTTGTCAGCATAGCAATTCTGATAGTTATTGCTTTTGCAAATTAGAACTACTAGAAGGTTAAAAGAACATTAAATTAGCAGATGAGTTTTTGGAAACCAAGGCTAAACTAAATTGTTTAAGTCATGGATGCTCTACTCTTTGTATTTTAGCATGATATGCTTTTAATAGATGGCACATAAATTCAAGCCAACAGAAGAATAGTATTAATAGATGAATACCCTGCTGCTCACTTATCCCCAGGTATGCTGAAGGTACAGATCATTCTTTAGAAACATTAACAAGTATAGCAGGTAGGGGAGCCAGAACAAGAACAAAGCTATTAATAAATCTCCTTCAAGCAAGTACATTATAAAGAATTCTTATGACCTCATACTTCCCTTCTAGGATTAAGCATTGTGTTATAATTCTATAAATATATTGTCTATTCTTATTTTTGTATATGTCCCATTAAGTCACCATCAAAATACATATAAATAATTGTGAGCTTTTCTTGAGCTAGAAGATCTTTTTTATTATTGTTTTATAATATTGGTTTGATTTTTGTCATATATCAACATGAATTAACCATAGGTGAACATGTATCCCCTCCCTCTGGAGTCTCCCTCCCACCTTCTGCCCATTCCTACCCCTCTAGATTATTACAGAGCACCAGTTTGAGTTTCCTGAGTCATACAGCAAATTCCCACTGGCTATCTATTTACAAACATTAATGTATATACATCCATGCTACTCTCTCTATCTCCCACTCTTCCTCTTCTTCCCCACCCATGTCCATAAATCTGTTCTCCATGTCTGTGTCTCCATTGCTGCTCTGTGGACAAATTCTTTAGTACCATCTCTCTTGTTGCTGTGTCTGACTCTTTGTGACCCCATGCACTGTAGCACACTAGGCTTCCCTGTCCATCACCAACTCCCAGAGCTTGCTCAAATTCATGTCCATTAAGTTGGTGCTGCCATCTAACCATCTCGCCCTCTGTTGTCCCCCTTCTTTTCCTGCCTTCATTCTTTCCTACCATCAGAGTCTTTTCTAATGAGTTGGCTTGGGACTTCAGCTTCAGCACCAGTTCTTCCAATGCACATTCAGGTTTATTTCCTTTAGTACTGACTGATTTGATCTTCTTGCACTCCAAGGGACTCTCAAGACTTTTCTCCAACACCACAGTTCAGAAGCATCAGTTCTTCTTGTTCTGCCTTATTTATGATCCAACTCTCACATCTACAGTATCTTCCTAGATTCTATGAAAGTGAAAGTGAAAGTTGCTCTGTCATGTTCAACACTTTGCGACCCATGGACTGTAGCTTGTCAGGCTCCTCTGTCCATGGAATTCTCCAGGCAAGAATACTGGAGCGGATAGCCATTCCCTTCTCCAGGTAATCTTCCCAACCCAGGGATCAAACCCAGGTCTCTCACTGCAGGCAGATTCTTTATATGTATTACTATATGATATTTATTTTTCTTTTTTTATGGGAGATCTGATGAGGTTGGAATGATGCTAGGTTTGGATGGTTTTAATATTTGGAGTGTTGCTTTTGGTGAAAATTGAGTGGTGAATTACAGATAGGACAAGGAACCAGTGTTGGGGGTTTTCATGGTAATAACGCGCTGAGACATATAGTAATGGCAAATGCTTTAAAAGAAAGTATATACATATGTGATGGTTTTCAAAGGTGAATCAAAGGTAAACAGGCATCATTTTTTAATTTTTCTATTACATTCCTACATTAGTCTTCTAGGGCTGCCATAATAAAATTCCCCCAGATTATGTGGCTTAAACAACAGAAATTTATTTTCTTCCAGTTTTAGAGGCTGGAAGTCCAAGATAAGATATCAGCAAGTTTGTTTTCTCCTGAGGCCCCTTCCTTGGCTTGAGGATGGTGCCTTCTTCTTACTTCCTCACTCAGCCTTTTCTCTGTGCTCATGCACCCCTAGTGTCTCTTCTGTCTGCTTGTATTTCGTATTTCGTTTACTTATTAAGACATGAGAGATGGGGTTCAGTTCCTGGGTAGGGAAGATCTCCTGGAGTAAGAAGTGGCAACCACTCCAGTATTCTTGCATGGAAGATTCCACGTGCAGAGGAACCCGGCAGGCTACAGTCCATGGGGTCAGAAAGTGTCGGACACAGCTGAGTGACTAAGCACAGCACAGCACAGCAAGGTTGAGTTAGATCTTAAAATCAAGCCTAAATGGGCTGGCTTTAACTTATTGTTTTAAGGTCCTATCTCCAAAAATACATAGTCACACTCTGAGGTATTGGGGTTTGGACTTCACAGAATTTTAGAGGGATACAGTCAAGCCCATGGTGATCCCTTTACTTGAAATGTAATCATCACCCAGACACACTATGAACAATATATAACTTCTCTTTTCATGAACAAGCCAATGTTTTATTGCCTTGTCACTCATAAAATATATTCTCCCTTTTTTTCTCTGTCATAATTTTACTCATCCTTCAAGACTTCATTGCGTCTTTTGGGGACATTTTTAATCCATCTGGCTAGACGTGATCTCTGCCCTTAGCCTCCATTTGTCTTGTTGTTGTGGTTGCACTCTATCAGTACTTTTATCAAATGATATCTTCTATCAAAATTGATATATGCCTTGTTTCTTTTTTCATATTATATTTCATAGAACTCAGTCTTATTTGTTTTGAAATCCCTACACTACATATGCAATATCTTGTGTATGGTGGATACTACATATGCTTTGTTGACTGTTTAAGACCTAATGATGTAAAAAGATTGGTTATATTTTTTACTCTAATCTGTTAGCATTTTCCTAATATTTTCAACTTTATTCAAAGAGGATTTATCACAAAATCCTTCAAAACTCATGGTGCAATTTTAATGACTGCCTTGTTTAGCAT
Source organism: Nanger dama (assembly GCA_917880005.1). Lineage (NCBI taxonomy): Eukaryota > Metazoa > Chordata > Mammalia > Artiodactyla > Bovidae > Nanger > Nanger dama. Next base: position 36,355,105 of record CAKJTW010000020.1, on the reverse strand, counting down.
ATTTCATGCAAGTTTGACATGATAGGTAGGCAGACAAAAACAGCAGCGAAGACAGAGATTAACAAACTCAATCTAATTAGTTTGTAGAGAATACAAATGATTATTTATTGGAAATAATATAAAGATAATTTTCCTGTTTCGATGGCATTCTTAGAATGGGTAGAGAGTCTGGAGTAAACACCCAAGGAAATGGAACATTTATCAAGAATCTATATTGGGAGAATAAAAGTGGTGGGTAAAATACTGCAGGATTTTATTTTCTGTTTAGGAAAAGTGAAAGAAAGTGAAGTCCCTCAGTCATGTCCAATTCTTTGCGACCCCATGGGCTGTAGCCTACCAGGATCCTCAGTCCATGGAATTTTCCAGGCAAGGATACTGGAGTGGGTTGCCATTTCCTTCTCCAGGGGATCTTCCCAACCAAGGATCTAACCTGGTTTTCCCACATTATAGGCAGACGCTTTACCGTCTGAGCCAAATTTATACTCAACCTTTAAACAACTCAGATCATGGCATTCGAGCCCATCCTTCATGGCAAACAGAACGGGAAAAAAAGTGGAAGTAGTGACAGATTTTCTTTTCTTGGGCTCCAAAATCACTGTGAAGGGTAACTACAGCCATGGAATTGAAAGATGCTTGCTTTTTGATAGGAAAGCTATGATAGACCTAAAGAGTGGATTAAAAAGCAAAGATATCACTTTGCTGACAAAGGTCCATATAATCAAAGCTATGGTTTTTCCAGCAGTCATGTACAGATGTGAGAGTTGGATCATAAGGAAGGCTGAGCAATGAAGAATTGATGCTTTTGAACTGTGGTGTTGGAGAAGACTCTTGAGAGCCCCTTGGACTGCAAGGAGATCAAACCAGTCAATCCTATAAGAAATCAACCCTGAATATTCATTGGAAGGACTAATGCTGAAGCTGAAGTTCCAGTACTTTAGCCAACTGCTGCAAAGAGGTGACTCATTGGAAAAGAACCTGATGCTAGGAAACATTGAAGGCAAAAGAAGAAGAGGGTGGCAGAGGATGAGATAGTTAGATGGCATCATCAACTCAATGGACATTAATTTGAGCAAACTCTGGAAGATAGTGAAGGACAGGGAAGCCTGATGTGCTGCACTCCATAGTGTTTCAAAGAGTCAGACATGACTTAGCAACTGAACAACAATAGCAACAACAACAATAGGAAGTTATAGACCAGGAACCAGAAAAAAATGTGCAGCATTCTTATGTTTGTTTTTTTTTAATTTGGAATTTCTTTTTTCCTCTAGAGACATATAGCAAAATCATTAATTTGAAAAAGTCTGTGTCTTTGGGAATAGCAATTAAGAGTTGGAATGTGATGGAAAGAGTGCTTTGGAAAGTGCAACTATTTCCCAAGTTATGTTTTATGGGAAATGAGAGATCTAAGCTCTTGAGAAGAAGTAAAATAAGATGTAAAACTTGTGGGCTCACTCTTTGATTCAGAGAAGATTAGAAGAGGGACTTCTGGAGTGATATACTCTGTGATGCCACGGGGTTCCCAGAGATAGGAGTGTTTGATTCTGCTTTGTTTTCCCTTATGGTGTCTCAAAGAAGGAGCTTTTCATATTTCCTAGTTTCTGACAACCTATCCAGGAGGCTGGTCTTTGAACTCCTACACATCCATTCCCACAGATTCTAAATTTATCTAGAGAACATTTTGTCTCTAAACTCAGAACAGATGGAGAAGGATGCTCTCTAAGAAAAGCAGAAATGATAGACTTACATGCTGGTTTGAATGTTTTTCATTAAGATCATTTATTGTGTTAATGCTGTGACTGCATCCTCTTCCTCCAAGGATAAGTGACTGCTGGCTTAAGTGTGGCCAGAAGAGATGAGCAATATTGTTACATTTTTTTTTTTTCCTGACCAGCGATAAAGTAAGAGATAAACATGGAAAGAGGATAGAAGGTTGGGGAATGAAAGAAAGGTCTTTCCCTGAAAAGTCATATTTAGTAGTTTACGTGGGGCAAAAAGTGATCTGGGGAAGTGCATATAGGAATCTATATATTTAAACTCAGATCTTATAGAGTAGATGAGTGGGAAGAACATTACCAAAATTTTCTTTCTTCTCTTTGAGTTCATAGTGATTAAAAACAAAATTATACCCAAAACATAGGAGTAGGTATAGAAACGATACATTGAACTTCATTGAAATAAGAAAAAAAAATGATAAGGGATATTTGTAAGGAAATTCTGAGGAATATATCTAGGCTAGATCAGGGTTTACTTCTGAAATTGAAACTTACAAGTGGTAAATTTAATGGCTAGTCAGTTGTCTTGAATTCAAAGATAAATGTGGAAATTTATGAATGTGTTGAGTCATAAATGGATGGCTGTCATAAGTTCTAAATTCCCAGAATATCCTGCATGTCCCTTGAAATGCCGTATTTGTGGATGTACTATACTGAATTAGTAGAAATTCAGGGTGCATTTTTATTAACATTAAAATAAAGTATAACTTTTTCATAAAGTTATAAATAAATATAAATCTTGATTTTGTGTGTTTTGCACCTTGCATGGAAATGTTTGCAAATATGGCATAAAACTAGTCATGGCCATTCCAGATCTGGTCTTAGATCAGTGAGTGCTTCTCCAACTTAAATGTGATACTAGTCACCTGGGGAATTTGGATAAAATCTTGTTTCTGATTCCCTAAGTCTAGGAAGGATTTCTGAATTTCTAAGTTCCCAGATGATGTTGTTGTTACTGGTTGAAAAACCACACTTTAAAGAGCAGGGCCTTAGGTGACTAAAGATTCCCTCCACCCACATACTTGAATCAAATATTCTCCTAATGAGTTTTAACACAAAAGTTTTAATCAATTATTTTTGGAGAACATTTGAAAAGTTAAAAGTCCTTAAAGTCATGAGAGACAATATGTGAAATATGGTTTATATTTTTATTTATATAAATATGACCATAGGACATCAGAGAAGAAAAATCAGTAGACACCAGATACATATATGAACACAGTTTAATTTTGTATTTAAAATATATAATTATTTTGATTTAATGTTAATCATTTAAGTTAGTCTCTCAGTCTTCCTCTCAGACGTCTATTTGTTTGAGCGTTTAGCAGAGTTTCTGCCATTTTGAGTACTCTATAAACATTTTCTAAATGAATGAATGAGAAAAAGAGTAATATACTTAGAAGTTATTCTTCATGGCAATCATATATTATAAATAGTTCTTTAAATATTTGTAACCAATATGTTTATCTTTGGGAAGAGGACTTATCATCTTCATATTTTTCTGTTTGACTTGGATACATGTTATATACATTTACATGTATTTACACACCAGGTATTATGATTTGAGTAAAGGAATTATGTCCTATTCTTTGTCTCCAGTACTGCTTTAGAAACCATCATATAGAGATTCACTGGGACAAAAAAGTACCAAAAGTTTTAGGAGAAGCTGGTATCACTATAATTAGTGATATCAGTCATATCATAAGTATGTTGACTTTTTATGAAATAAATGCTGATTTTTATGGAAAAAAATTCCCACTCTGAAAAATGGGAGGTTTAATAAAGAGGGGAAAGGAGACATTAAAAGAAGATCCTGGCAAAAGTGTTGATAAGAGAGATCACAGAATGTGAGAACAAATTATGTGAGATAAGAAATGATCTTAAGTGGTGAATTATACTTTAAAATACTGCCTAGAGCCAGCCCTAATTCTTTTCCTTTTAAAAAGCAAATATTTGAGCATGAATCTTTCCTATTTTCTTTATCTCAAAGTTAAATCTCTCTTGCCTTTGGATTCCAGAGAACACTCAGATTGTCTCTGCCTCCTGAAACCCCTCACCACAGTGCGCTAATTAACTTCAGTTCTGATGCTATGATGTGTACTACATTTGTACCACATTGCTTATTATTAGTTGTCTCATCAGGAAAAATGTGTGGGTTAATATGATAATTTATGTGGTAAAAAAAAAAGACAGCTGATTATAAACCAGAAAACTTAGTTTTTGTTCTCAGCATTTCCATTCTTTCGTGTGACCTTGTGGAAGATATTTAATGTTTCTTGGTTTCAGAATGACAGTGGGTGGACTGCACCAGCCACTCTGATTTTGAACTATTAAGTTTCGATCTTATGAGGTGGTTTTTGATAATCTCATTTAAAGTAATTAAAATAAATATAGAATGCAAATCACAGAGATTTGGTGTTGTCAGTTTCTGTTAAAAGAAAGCTTTCATTTGATTTGAATACATATTTGACATAATCAACTTCATGTTTCAGTGCAGTGTCCTTGAAAACACTGAGTTTCTAATGAAATGGAAACTGACTCTGTATCATGTTTTTAGCATAAGTGTATTCTAAAGAACCATGAGAAATTAATTATCTCTTTATATCTATATACATACATCTAAATGTGTGTGTATATGTATGCACATATATATACATATTATTTGTCTCAGTATAGATACCTAAGCCATTAAGAGAAAACTCAGACTGAAATCATGTAATTACATGATTTTTCAGGATTAATCTGACAATGAATTGAGGCTAAATTCTAGTTCACAGGTAGGAGGGAGATTCAAGAGGGAGGGGACAAATGCACACCTATGGTTAATTCATGTTGATGTATGACAAATCAAGCCAATATTGTAAGCCAATCATTAATCAATTAAAATAAATATAAAAAGAATATCTTCTGAATATAAAAGCCAAAATAAATCCAATATAATTTTCAAATAGTGATATGAACATGTTTTTCCCCACTTAGAAAAGGAAATGCTGCACATTCAGGAAAAAAATCCAAGAATATCAATTATGTTAAGCTAAGAGACAAAAATTCACCCTTATTAGGATTGTCTTGAATTATCCCTGATGCTCCATGGTTCTGAAGAAGACAACCAAGAAGAAGTTATTCCTGTAACTGTCTTTTGGCAATGATTATTATGATTTGTTCAGTGTGAAACTATCTCAAATGTTAGAAATAGGAATTATAAACGATACACATAGCACAGTGTTAATTGAAGGAGTCATAATAAAATTGAATGACAAGATGCTTTAATGCACAATTATAATATGCAATACACACGTGTCTTGAGAATAAAAGAAATCCTAGGTAATTTTAGCTAAATATATGACATGAGTTATCACAACATATGTCTCTATATTAACTCAGCAATCATAAGTGTACATAAATGATAGGGTTGTTTCAAGAGTCTCAACCAAAATTAACAGGAATTTGGTGAGTTAATAGCACATATTATTTTTCAAGAGCTACTTTAAAGACATGATGCAATATATAATTCTTATTAATTAATAGGTATCTCCTAAAATAGAGATGTTAGAAAGTCCGTCTGCAATTCAGGAGACCTGAGTTTGATCCCTGTGTTGAAAGTATCCCCCAGAGAAGGAAATGGCAACCCACTCCAGTATTCTTGCTTGGAGAATTTCATGGACAGAGGAGCCTGGCAGGCTAGTCAATGGGGTCACATAGAGTCAGACATGACTAACCAACTAGCACTTTCACTTTCAAAACATGAGGAATAGCAGCTGCTAAAATTAACTACTAGTCTAAAGTATTAGAATATTTACAAAATCAATCAATATAATTAGTGATTTAAAAAAAAAACATTTCACATTACATTGTATCTTTTATATCCAAACTCTTTCAAAATTTATGTAAGCTCAGTGTATAACTTCTGGTGGATTATTCTAAATTACACAATTCAAAGAGTTTTCTCTAGTTCTTTGTGATCTCAGAACTCCATTAGGGCTTTCATTTTATTCACCAGTCTTTGATCCAGTTCCAATTTTGATTTATTTTTCTCAAGAAGCTCTACAGAGTTTCAGAAATTTAAGTACTGATCATTTCATTTAGTTGACTATTTCTGATGTCTGGTTTTTAGTAAAAATTTAGTAACAATTGCCATCCTCACAAAAATTAGGTATGCAGGTGAGCCTAGGTGTTCTCATAATGAAGGCAATTAAAGATCTGAAAAATAAGATTAATACGGTTTTCAAAAACCTAGGATGGATGATCAAAATAATTTACTTGAATTTTTCAAAAATAATCACCTTAAGTGGTGTTTGTAAATACTTTTGTCATCTGTTTAACTAAAAGTCATTCTATTCCTAATGTCACTTTTGCTGTTTGTTTCACCCCGTTGATACACTTTTAGTAATAAGATTTTACTTTATCAAAATACAATTAGAAGTTTCTTTTGGATTTAATTAATTTATAGATAAAAATGGGAAGAATCTTAGTGGTGCTCTAATGGTTAAAAGTTCCATTTTCTTGGGCGTATTTGGAACATGAACATTTGGATTATGAAAATTAAATATACTTTTACCTTCTTTCTATTTCAAAATCAGACAGAAAACTAATGCAAACCTAAAGTTTTTACAGTGAACTCTTAATGATTCATTTAGGAAATAGTCATCTGTCTCGAAGAGAATTGCTAGTTGTTGTTTTCTCTTCTAAAAGATAAGAATTTCCCAAGGGGCGATGAAAAACTAGAGTTTCCTTTCAAAATAGTCAGGACCACATAGACTTAAGCCACTGAGATATGTGGTTGAGGGTCAGTTGGGGATTTGAATTTCAAAATTCCAACATAACTTGCCTTGTTGAGAAGGGCATTTTATGGGCTTCAAGTGTGTTAGAAGGTTGCGGGGGGACTGGTGATTCTACGGAAACTCTACCCCCACTAATGGGGATTGCCTCTTGGCGTGGGTTCTGATAAATAACACACAGAATTCTCAGATCCTGGGATACTATGAAAGTTCAAACCCTTCTCCCCAAACAGTGTCAACTGTTCAACCCTTCATCATCAAGCTGTTGATAGATTATAATGAGTTAGTATAAGCTGAATTAAAAAGCTGTCAAAAATAATTTTCTAATAAATAGAAAGATTTAGAATAGTTTGCTAATCTCTGACCCTAAGTGGGTGATTCTATCCAAAGAGTTGCTTGTCTCACTGATACCTAGAATCATGTTAGCTGGGTAGAATTACCTCTTATTTCATGATTCAGGTAACATTTTAGATGACTCTACCTCAAGGAACACGCTAATATCTAATTTATTATAGCAGATCAATATCAGGTCTATTTTTTAGAGCAGCTTTGAAAGAAAGAGGAGGAAGAGAGAAAGACCACTTTCTGTCAGGGAAGAGAAGGAACAGGGAAGCATCATCTAGTCATTTGAGTAACAAAACGGGGTATCATTCTTGCTTATGGTCTCCTCACACCACAAGGGACTCTACTCAGCACCCCAATAACAGATTTAACACTATAATGCATTAGCAAATGATACTTTAATGTAACAGCAAGAGTTGCAAGAGCAATATTTTTTGTGTTTTTAACTGGATAATTGTTTTACATTGTTGTGTTTGTTTCTGCCATACAACAGTGTGAGTTAGCCATAGGTATATATATGTTCTCTCCCTCTTACACCTCCCTTCCACCTGTCTAGGTAGTCACAGAACAGTGGGTTGAGCTCCTATTGTCCGACACAGCAAATTCCCACTGGTTATCTATTTTATATGGTAATATATATATTTCCATACTACTCTCCCAATTTGTCCCTCCTTCTCCTTCCCTTGCTGTGTCCACACAGTTGTTCTCTATGTCTGCGTCTCTATTCAGTTTAGCTCAGTTCTCTTTAGTCGCTCAGTCATGTCTGACTCTTTGTGACCCCATGAATTGCAGCACACAAGGCCTCCCTGTCCATCACCAACTCCTGGAGTTCACTCAGACTCACGTCCATCAAGTTGGTGATGGCATCCAGATCTCATCCTCTGTCATCCCCTTCTCCTCCCACCCCCAATCCTTCCCAGCATCAGAGTCTTTTCCAATGAGTCAACTCTTCATGAGGTGGCCAAAGTACAGGAGTTTCAGCTTCAGCATCATTCCTTCCGAAGAAATCCCAGGGCTGATCTCCTTTAGAATGGACCAGTTGGATCTCCTTGCAGTCCAAGGGACTCTCAAGAGTCTTCTCCAACACCACAGTTCAAAAGCATCAATTCTTCAGTGCTCAGCTTTCTTCACAGTCCAACTCTCACATGACTACTGGAAAAACCATAGCCTTGACTAGACAGACCTTTGTTGGCAAAGTAATGTCTCTGCTTTTGAATATACTATCTAGTTTGGTCATAACTTTTCTTCCAAGGAGTAAGCGTCTTTTAATTGCTGCCCCACAAATAGGTTCATCAGTATCATTTCTCTAGATTCCATATATATGTGTTCAGTTCAGTTCAGTTCAGCTCAGTCACTCAGTCGTGTCTGACTCTTTGCCACCCCATGAATCGCAGCACGCCAGGCCTCCTTGTCCATCACCAAATCCTGGAGTTCACTCAGACTCACGTCCATCAAGTCAGTGATTCCATCCCATCATCTCATCCTCTGTCGTCCCCTTCTCCTCTTGCCCCGAATCACTCCCAGCATCAGAGTCCTTTCCAATGAGTCAGCTCTTCGTATGAGGTGGCCAAAGTACTGGAGTTTCAGCTTCAGCATCATTCCTTCCAAAGAAATCCCAGGGCTGATCTCCTTCAGAATGGACTGGTTGGATCTCCTTGCAGTCCAAGGGACTCTCAAGAGTCTTTTTCAACACCACAGTTCAAAAGCACCAATTCTTCGGCGCTCAGCTTTTCTTCACATCCATACATGGCTACTGGAAAAACCATAGCCTTGACTAGATGGACCTTCGTCGGGCAAAGTAATGTCTCTGCTTTTGAATATGCTATCTATGCTGGAGAAGGAAATGGCAACCCATTTCAGTGTTCTTGCCTGAGAAATCCCATGGACGAAGGAGCCTGGTGGCCTACAGTCTATGGGGTCACAAAGAGTCGGACACGACTTCACTTTCACTTTCACTTTCATCTATGTTGGTCATAACTTTTCTTCCAAGGAGTAAGCGTCTTTTAATTTCATGGCTGCAGTCACCATCTGCAGTGATTTTGGAGCCCCAAAAAATAAAGTCTGACACTGTTTCCGCTGTTTCCCCATCTATTTCCCATATGTGTTAATATACAATATTTGTTTTTCTCTTTCTGGCTTACTTCATTCTGAATAACAGGCACAGGTTCATCCCCATCACTAGAACTGACTCAGATTCATTCCCTTTTATGTCTGGGTAATATTCCATTGTGTATATGTACCACAGCTTCTTTATCCATTCATCTGTCAATGAACATCTGGGTTGGTTATTGGAAATAGTGTCAATATCAAAACTCAATAGGCTGTCTCAGGATCATGGATTTTTGTCCCAAGTTCACCAATCACCTCATGCCTCCTTTCTTTCTCTCACTCCCAGTCTAAAATCATTTCTCTGGTCCTCAGTCTTTCTGATTTGCTCTCCCCTTACATTATATTCTCAGTTAAGTCATATGCTTTTAGGATCCTTGCCCCATTCAGGAGTCATCAATTATCACTTCTCCAGGGAGCATAAATTGTCATTTAAAAATGTGTTTTGGATCTCTAATATTGCACTTTATGTTTCATCAAAATTTCTGTTTAACAAAAATGGACTCTATGTGGAGGAAGGAGGTTAGATAAGGCAAGAAAGACTATTGCTAAAGAAAATAGTTTTAGGTGTGTGTATTTATTTATCCTTATTGTTAAACCTTCATCACTTTGCTTCTAGCAGGGAGGAGCAGAGAGAGGGAAAGGGATCTGTGCTTCTGCATCACCAAGGTGGAATGGATTTTATATTCTTTAAACGTTTGCCCGTTAATGTTTTGAGATTCAGAGGTATCACTATTTGTTTTTATTGTGGTAGTTCTCTTCATGACATGCAATGTACAGATTTTGATTATGTTTTGTTTTTATTTTTACTCATGAAATAATGCGACATTACACTTAAAAAAAATAGATCCAAAAAGATTTCAGAGTTTTGGAAGCTAGTTTAATGTATTTTTAATTTTAATTTCTATCTCTTTTCCAATAGCTATATTTTCTTTGCTTTCTGTAGGGTTTTTGGAATGTGAGGGTGTGGACACATTGTAATAGGTTTATGGCAGATTTTCATCCAAAGTCCTTCTTTCTTATGTAACACTTAATCCAGTCATCAGATGATAGAAAATGCTATTTAACACCTAATTGACTACAGCTAATTTTGCCTCTAAGGCAATGGCATAATCTCACGGTATACTAAATTTCTTAGAGTTACAAAACTGTCTTCTGCTGTGAGATGTTTTAATGTTATATTAGGTTGTTGAGCATGTAATTCAGGAAGACAAGGACATGACCCCAAAGCAAGGCTCAATTGACCTATACAAAAGTTTATGATTGATGATTTGCTCTTCTGAGTTAATCTTTTGATTTCTAAAACACAGGCAGTGAGTATCAATGATAGTCATGCCTCCATGTGGCACACCTTGAAGCTCTGACAGTAACCTGAAAAGCTACTTGAATAAGTTACACTGATGAGTGAAGTACCATTTCAGCTGCATCTACTTCACCACTGAGGATATCCTTCAGCATCTGTTCATCACACTCTCCAGCTAGTAACTAATGTAATGCAAAATTGAATCTATCTTTTGCTTTTTTATTTTCATTTTCCTTTTTATTGAAATTGACAGTTGTGAAATAATACCTTTTAAGATGTAAATGATGAATTTTCCAGTTCCCATCAACCAAGTTTCACTACCAAAAATAAATACTCTCAATTTACTTAACAGATGATTCTTACAAAGCTGAAAACAAGCAAAGAATATTTAAGTCAATGATCAGATTGAGCTGAATATAATACCCCACATCCTCCTGCTCTGTAATTTCATTTCTTAAAATTTGTTTAGGATTTTAGGTGGGGAAGGACATGTCTCAGAAGATACTGAAGTAAGCGTGAACACTTTGAGAAAGTTCTGGATGTGCCAGTAACATACTTTCTGGGTATTCTAAGGTGTGTTTTAGGCAAGCTTTTAGGTTTTTAGTGCACATTAAAAAGACATTAACCTATGTGAGTAAATTTGCTTTGAGGAGCACCACACACTTACATTAATTGAAAATGATTAAAGGAATTACATGATAAAATGTTACTGACTAAGAAAGTAGATAAAATTTCCCTCATAAGTGTTCTAATTGAACAACAGCAGCTCTTAAATCAACCCCAGCAACTTCCCTCTTTTGTAGTTCACAGTCCTAAGTTGTAAGCCTTTGGTGTTTGCTTTTATAAGCTTTTAGAGTGATTTGTTTAATTGTTCCTCACTCTGGGAGTTCAGTGTTACCACCAATCCATAGCAGGCTTAAGTGTTCCATGCAATGTTATATGAGTTGGGAGAGAGGATTATGCATTCTTTCATTGAAGATGAACACAGCACAAATGATTTAATTGTTGTGACCATCACTTTATAGTGTTACATCACCTGTAGTGTCTGTTTGTTCCCCAAATTATAAGCTTTTTGTGTGTCATTTAATTAGCTGATTAATCTTAGTTTGTAAACACGCATGTCATTATTTTGGCACTGAACTATAAAGAAAACATCATCGCCATTTGGCTACATCACAGATTTTATACTGAAGAAGATAAAAACTAACTGGAATCCAACTGAGAGAGTTTCCCACTTTGAAGAAAAAGAGTGCCAGTTCACCTCCATAAAACTGTCTGCCCTACAGAGATCAAACAAAGGTTTTTTCTTCCCGCAAAATAGACTTTTGGTCCTGGAGTCTTCCAGCAAAATTTGTCTTTATGTAATAGTGCTCCTCATTTTATCAGCCACATTGTGCTGTGTTGAACTAAGTTGCTTTAGTTGTGACTCTGTATGACCCCATAGACTATAGTCTACCATGCTCCTCTGTCCATGGGATTCTCCAGGCAAGAATACTGGAGTGGATTGCACGCCCTCCTCCAGGGGATCTTCCTGACCCAGTGATTGAAACCCTGTCTCTTAAGTCTCTTGCATTGGCAGATGGGTTTGTTTTTTTGTTTTTTAACCACTAGTGCCATTGAGAAGGCCCACTTTGGAGGTGGCTAGTGTCATAAAGATACCAAGTACAATAAAATTTCTCTATTATAGTATTAAAGCTCTTGCATAGCAATCAAAATTTTTGAAAATCTGTATCTATCTATTTATTTGTGTAGTGTGTAGTGTTCAGTTCTTGTCATAAAATAGTGTATTATAATAAAATAAGAATTTATAGATTTTTACCGTAAGTAAAAATATGATCATTTCTGGAGACTTCATCAAAAATATCTCTCACTTTACTTGTAAGATTTAAAGGTAATTTTTCAAAACTTCTTTTCTTCCTTATCCTCTATTGGAGAATGGATTTTAACTCAACAATGTTACGATTTTATATCACATTTTATTCCTTCAAGTTAATTTGATCATGTCTATTATCTGCATATGTTACTTCAGCCTAGTAGACCTATTTGAACTCCAAATTCAGAAAGAAAATCCTAGAGAATTGAAATTCTTTTCGTAGAGGAAGAAATGAAAGGCAGGTTTTAGTCCTAAACATCCCTTTAACTTCATCCCAAAGTACAGTAGGGATCTAGCTGACCGGACTCTAGTGAAGATTCTATGGGGATACACTTCAGAAACTTTGTGCCAAGTACATAATGAATGAAGAGAAATTCTTAGTATTCTTGCGCCTGGTATATATAAAGATTTATGCACTATCGCTATGTGGTTGTTGTTGGTAGTATTTTTCTGGTACACAACTTGTGGAGATGTATTCTCCATTTCCCTAGGACAGCTTCCTTCCAAGACTCCTCCTTGTTTTTATACAAATAGATCACCAGATATCTTTTTCACTGGACAATAGAACCTTGGAAGGGAATCAATTTAATCCTCAAACTAAAACACTTGCTAGATCAGTCAGCTTGTCAGTATCTCCATTTCCCTTCTGTAAAACAGGAATTTAAGTATGGGATAGGCCAAAAAAGTTCTTTTGGGTTTTTCCATAAGATATTTTAGGAAAATCCAAATGAACTTTTGGCCAACCCAATAATTGCCTTCTCACAAGATATTATGCCAAAATATTGATTGTTGTTTTCACATTTTTTCTATTATGTGAATCTAATAATTATTTTCTGAATAATTTGCCAGGTTATGGACTCAACAATAGAAATAATAAGAAGGGATAAACTCAGTGTTTATCTTCAAATGGGCTACAGGTATGAAAGCCACTTGGGAGTTACAATGTTCTGTTAATGTAAGGTAAAGTAATAATGTAGAAAAAGGAGTATCTTAGTGATTATGACCTCAAATATCTTGAATATGGTGGTTAATTTTAAATTTTAATTTAAAAAATCAGTTAATAATTTATCATGCAGAATTACCTGAATTAATTTTCTATGAATACATATTTTTTAAGTGAAAAGAGTATGTGGGACAGGGTTTTACTCTGAAGTGTTTTGTATAATTTATATTTTAATAAAATAATAATATTCCTGTCATAAAGTAATTTAAATTTGGCATATGTATTTAAATAAGCTCTGGATATGAATATTTTAAATTTCTAGTAATACATTAATTAGCTTTTTTTTTTAATGAAAAAGCATGATCATTTAAAGATATAAGCTACTTCTAAAATTTAGTTAGGACTCTAAACTTGCTTTCAGTCTCCTGTAGAATGAATTACAAACTAAATATTTTGAATTTCTAATGCCCCGTGAATCTTCTATAAAAGAAAAGTCTAGGATACTACTCTCAGTTATAAAGCCCTATTGTTCGCTCTTTTGATAAACATTCTGCTAATTTGCACAAAAGTGTTTTTTTTTTTAATTTACAAAGTAAACGTGATAGTCAAGAAATCTATTTAATTCCCTAGCATATTTAGGGCATAGTTCTGTGCTACATTATATCATTTGGAATAAATTCAACCATGGAATTACACTGAAGCTGAGACAAAATAACTCAAACTAAAACCATGACTCTTAAAGCTTAATATTTTAACATTAGTATTAAAAAATTATATTTAACAAGTTAATAGCCAAAAGTAGAATTTCTATCAAAAAGTCCTATTATCTGTTTCCACAGATACATGTAGTAGTGTATGGTCTCCTTTGAAATTGTCATATACACTGCATACTATAAGCAGAAACTTCTTATATGATGAATTCACAACCCTTCTGGTTATATACGTTCGAAATTTACCTAAAGAGAGGAGAGACTGCATGCAGACTTGTTGGTTCTTTAAAGACAGTATTTTGGAAGTCATAATAAGATTTGAGAAACCTGTATGCAGGTCAGGAAGCCAACAGTTAGAACTGGACATGGAACAACAGACTGGTTCCAAATAGGAAAAGGAGTACATAAAGGCTGTATATTGTCACCCTGCATATTTAACCTATATGCAGAGTACATCATGAGAAACACTGGGCTGGGAGAAGCACAAGCTGGAATCAAGATTGCAGAGAGAAATATCAATAACCTCAGATATGCAGATGACACCACCCTTATGGAAGAAAGTGAAGAGAAATTAAAAAGCCTCTTGATGAAAGTGAAAGAGAGGAGGTAAAAGTTGGCTTAAAACTCAACATTCTGAAAACTAAGATCATGGCATCTGGTCCCATCACTTCATGGGAAATAGATGGGGAAACAGTGGAAACAATGTGTCAGACTTTATCTTTTAGGCTGCAAAATCACTGCAGATGGTGACTGCAGCCATGAAATTAAAAGACGCTTAGTCCTTGGAAGAAAAGTAATGACCAACCTAGACAGTATATTCAAAAGCAGAGACATGACTTTGCCGACTAAGGTCCATCTAGTCAAGGCTATGGTTTTTCCAGTGGTCATGTATGGATGTGAGAATTGGACTGTGAAGAAAGCTGAGTGCCAAAGAATTGATGCTTTTGAACTGTGGTGTTGGAGAAGACTCTTGAGAGTCCCTTGGACTGCAAGGAGATCCAACCAGTCCATTCTAAAGGAGATCAGTCCTGAGTGTTGTTTGGAAGGAATGATGCTAAAGCTGAAACTCCAGTACTTTGGCCACTTCATGCAAAGAGTTGACTCATTGGAAAAGACCCTGATGCTGGGAGGGATTGGGGGCAGGAGGAAAAGGGGACGACAGAGGATGAGATGGCTAGATGGCATCACGGACTCAATGGACGTGAGTTTGAGTGAACTCTGGGGGATGGTGATGGACAGGGAGGCCTGGCATGCTGCGATTCATGGAGTGGCAAAGAGTGGAACACAAGTGAGAGACTGAAATGAACTGAACTGAACTGAATAAGATTTAAATTTTTAGTAATAATTTAGTGACTTGGTTTACTTTTAAATTTGGGGGTGAACAATTTTGATCTAGAGCAGTTTATGATTTTAATGTTAGTATTTCTACTGAAATGAAACTTGGGTAGATAAATGACGTATCAAGCATTTTTAGGTATTGAAGAGTTATCTTGACCAAGTTCCCTTTGTGAATTTTCTTCAGCTCCACACTCTTTCAGTGAAATACAAGCCAAGTTTGTGATAAAAGAAAGCCAAACAATAATGACCCATAGATTGAAATCTTTTGTAAATTGCAGACTTACTTTTCCACTTGAAGATTTCATTCCTAGTGATATTTGTAAAACTGCCTGTTTTTAATTAAATCCAATTTGGTCAACGTTTGTTGAGAATATACTATATCCTTAGTGCTGTGAGGAGAAAAATGACATCTAAAAATAAGGCTAGTTACAGGGAATAATGACACCCTTATATGATTATAATTTCCACACCCATCTTAAATTTGTAGATAGTTCTGAACCGTTTTCTCTTTTGCCGTGAACTATTTCATCCTTTAAAGGGCCCAGTCTTTTCCTCAGCCTTCAATTTGACAGTCATTACTGGAGCCACTCTTCTCTTCATACTCCATAGTCATTCACGATTTGTAGACCCGATTGTCTTACTTTTCCTTTGTTCATTTGCTTCTTCAACAGGTATTTTACTTTTAAAACTGGGCTATGTTGGATAGAAAAATTCCTTGCAATATGTAATTTCAAAAATATATAGAGGAAAGCCTCTTATCACATCAATTTTGTTGGGTTAGACATCTGGATAGGGTTTCATACCTGTAAAAGTTCCTTATGAGAGTATAATGTATCTATGCAGCACTTATCAGAGAAAATGGAAATATTATTAATTTGCCTTTGTTTCTAAATCATATGATGATCTTTATTCAAATTGCAAAAGAAAGAATCACTGGAATACTTATGCTAAACAGTTGTTTTAAAGCATAAAAATAACAGAGAAAGTCTTCAAAATTTAATCATTACAGTTCAGTCTAGCAGTCATGCATTTGGATTCTCTTTTGCCATAATTTGAAATTGACCTAAATGATTATGGATATTCCTAAAATTAAAAACATGTGATCCAGAGTGGCTGTTCTACAGAATCTCTGTTAACTCTTTGTAGGTACTCTGTAGGTTCATGAAAATGAAACTCGGTCAGCATTTATTAAAGTTTAGAATTGTTTCTGACATCTGTGTTACACTCTTGCCAGTACTTTATTCTCCATAGAAAACTATCCTGATAAGGTGAGAAAGTTATTCAACAAAAGTAAGTTGTGACTTCTAAATTATTGATAAATAATTACTGATAAAATTACTTTCATATGTCTTAGGCATTTTTTACTCTCATCTGAGTAATGTGGGATTTATGTTTTGCTATACCAATATAGCAAATATTATATTAATTTATTAGTATATTAGCCATGAAATTAAAAGATGCTTGCTCCTTGGAAGAAAACTTATGACTAACCTAGACAGCAGAGACATTATGACTAACCTAAAAAGCAGAGACATTACTCTGCCAACAAAGGTCCATCTAGTCAAAGCTATGGTTTTACCAGTAGTCATGTATGGATGTGAGTTGGACTATAAAGAAAGCTGAGCACCAAAGAATTTATGCTTTTGAACTATGGTGTTGGAGAAAACTCTTGAAAGTCCCTTCTACTGCAAGGAGATTAAACCAGTCAGTCCTCAAAAAAGTCAACCCTGAATATTCGCTGGAAGGACTGATGCTGAAGGATTGAAGGCAGGAGGAGAAGGGGGACAACAGAGGATGAGATGGGATGACATCACTGACTTGATGGACATGAGTTTGAGCAAGGTCTGGGAGTCGGTGATGGACAGGGAAGCCTGGCATGCTGCAGTCTATGGGGTCACAAAGAGTCAGACACAACTGGGCAACTGAACTGAAAATAATACAGTAAATATTAGTATACTAAGAGCACCATAAGTTAGAATATAAGACAGCATTTTCAGAAATTTAAAATGCTCAGTAACTTCCCATGTGGCACTAGTGGTAAAGGACAAGTCTGCCAGTGCTGGAGACATAAGACATGCTGGTTTGATTCCTGGGTCAGGAAGATCCCTAGTGGAGGGCATAGCAAGCCACTGCAGTATTCTTGCCTGGAGAATTCTGTGGAAAAAGGAGCCTTGCAGGCTACAGTCCATAGGTTCGTGAAGAGTCAGACATGACTGAAGTGACTTAGCATGTGTGCAGGTACTAGTAGTAGGCATTATACCAGTCCTCTGACAAATTTGAAGAACAGTAATTCAGAAAAGTACATCATAAGTCTGAAACAAGTGGATAGAACAAGACATTACGGCATTATTATAAGAATTTAAATGTTTCACAATTATTAATTTGGTAAAGATAGCATTAATTTCTTTGTATTATTTAAAAAATTCTTATAGGAGGATCTAATTCACAGATTAATAAAATATTAGAAATAAGACCAAAGACAGATATGGTCTAATCTACCTTTCACATTTTACAGATGAGCAAAACAGGACCAAATTACATAATGTATCATCAAGTAATGTATCACACACAGAGGACATTTGACCTTGTCTTTGAAGCTGGTTCTTTGCTTTTACTGGTCTATAGCTACCTCTTAAAATTTCCGCGATGTTGACATTAAAGAGCTTCTGACTCCCAGGTCAGTGCTCTTTAAATGATGCATTGACCATACATAAACCAATGTATGGTTTAAACAGATAAATATGAGGAACATGGTAAGGAAAAATAGTAGACAACTTTGAGAACATCATAAAAGATGAAAATAGGAAAGTGTCAGATGAGTCTGTAGTATTTATATAAAGAAAAAATAGACTAGAATGAAAAAATGTGTACCAGAATGTTGAAAAGGAGAAAGAGCTATCATAATTGTGAAGGACTGAGTTATAGAGCTTAAGTTCTATTTCATGGACAATGAGAATCCAAAGTTTTTCAAGTGGGAGAGTGAGGTGGAAAATGTAATTTGCAAATAATAGTTTGAAAATGATGTTCATGAAGTTGGAGAAATAAAAAGATGTAGAGTATAATTAGCACAGACTACTGTGTAATCTAAGCATGAGGGAATAAAATCTCTACTAAAATATGTTAAAGAGAAATCAGCCCTTAACAATGTAATGGTTGTGTTAAGGCTGTATGGGGAGCAAAGTGTCACCAATGCTTCTGAGCTTTAATTCATGAATTCTTAAAGGAACTAAACTACAGTTTAAGAATATGAAATCAGGAAAGGGAATTGGGGTTTTTTTTGGAGTGGATAGTAAAGGCAGAGGAGATCAATTTAGTTCTAGAAATAGTAATCTTGAGAAAATGGAGGTCGAACCCTAGGTTAAAGGGGCTTCCCTGGTGGCTCAGACGGTAGAGAATCATCCTGCAGTGAGGGAGATCTGGGTTCAGTCCCTGGGTTGGGAAGATTACCTGGAGAAAGGAATTGTAATCCATTTCAGTATTCTTGCCTGGGAAACCCCATGGACAGAGAAGTCTAGTTGGCTACAGTCCATGGGGTCCCAAAGGGTTGGACGGGACTGAGTGCCTAACAATGCTAAGTAAATACAGGTGCATGCATGCATGCCATGTTGCTTCAGCCACATCTGACTTTTTCCGACCCTATGAACAGATGTATTAATAGCATAATTAACGTCTGGAAATTTTAAAGATAAAAGTTGCCTTTTACTCCTAAATTTGTTTGCTGAGAGTTCCAAACTTAGATACTTTTTGATTCCCTTAGACATATGTGATTAATTGTATACATCAGTTTGTTTGCTGAGTAAGAAATGTCTGCATTTCCTCATATTAGCCAAAGCAGAGTCATTTTACAGAATCTGATGGGTAGCATCTTTTTTTTAGTCTTTTCCGGGATATCAGTTCTCTTTATTTTCTACATTAAATGTGTTTCTTTCTCTTTTACTGTACAATATGTTTATTCCTATATCTGTATCTTTTTAAAATATTCAACCTTTTCTGTAATTTCTCTTATGATTTTGCTATACTCAGATTATGCCTTCAGTACAGGAAATCCCTTATGCCATTCACTATTTGAGTAAATTTGCTTACGTTCTGCTTCCTTTCCAAAAGGTAAAAGAAAAAAAAAGAGAGAGAGAGAGAAACACATCTTAATGTATCCCAGGTTCCTAGGCACATGAAAGGTCTGGCTTAAGTCCTTCAGAGATTATTTCCTGAAAATCTCACTAACAGTTAAAACTTTAAAAAACAATATAAGTTCATGATGCAACAATAGCCAAATATTAGTACAATATACAATTTATAATATCTTTCACATATATTTCCTCATTTGTAATTCACAACAGATTGAAGTAGATTGGCTAGAAGGAATCTAGGTTCCAGAGAAACTATTTAGCAAATTACTCATGACCATAACACATTGGAAAAGCTCAAGGCACAAACTTGCAACTAGTAGATGAATACATTCTAGAAGCCTAATACACAGCTGAGTGACTATAGACTATAGACAACATACTGTACTATAAACATCAAAGTTTCTAAAAGAACAATCCTTAATAGTAGTCATATTGCAATATATAAATGTGTCAAATCAAAACATTGCACACCTTAAACTTAATATCAATTACTTTCATTAAAAAAATTCCAAAACTTTGTTTTCTGAAGCTGTTTGCTGGGCATTAATGAACAGTACCTATGTAACACTTTATAATTTGTAGTTTGGAATAATTTGAAGTACTTTATCTTCCCAAAGCTTAGTATGCTTATTTTATATCAATGTATATTGGAATAGAAATAAAATTCCTATTTCAAATGTTTCTTTGTTGGGGGCTGGTGAGGATAGAGTGCCTTAAAATTATTTCAAATAGTATTCATATATTCATAGCTTCTAAATCTGAAATGTAAATCGTAGATTTGCTCCCAAAATTTAGGATTCAAGAACCATGATATAAAAGTACTCACTGTTGTTAGCACTGGGATCTGATTCCTGTGACAGTAATTCAACAATCCCACTTATTCACTAAAACAATATTTCAGTCAGTGACAAGAGAAGTATTTTTTGTCATTAAATTTTTATTTTTACAGAATACACTTCAGGAAAGTTTAATTAGTAATTTTGGAGTCTTTATGCAATTTTCAAAGATTTAACAATTACTATTCCCTTTCTCCAAAAGGTATCTTAAGTTTTGTGATAGATGTTCAGAAGAAGAAATACAAGGAATAACAAGTAATGTAGTCCCTTGTCGAGGGCATCAAAACATTTCATTCCTTGCCAAAATGATGCAGAATATATTTGCATGAATAAATGCTAAATACTCTGCCATGAAATGACTTTGATTTGGCTCATGCTGTCATTTTTTCCCCATGAAACTTAGATTGAAAGTGACAGTGAAACTCATCAGTTGTATCAGACTCTTTGCAACCCCATGAACTATACAGTTTATGGAATTCTCCTGGCAAGAATGCTGCAGTGGGTAGCCTTTCTGTTCTCCAGGGATCTTCCCAACCCAGGGATTGAACTAGCCAACCAAATCCCCATTTCCTGAATTACTGCTCTCTCTGGTACTTGGTTTCTTTATTAACTGTACGAATTTTTACACAGAGTCATTTAAAATACTTTGGTTCATATCTCAATTTGTTTTATTTTAAAATTTACATGACAAAAACACAGTTGATGGTGACTAAAATAAATTTAATTTTTGTTTTTAAATTTTTCTATATATTTGGATATAAAATAACAGTATTGTTATTCAAAAATAAGAAACAAGGCTCAGAGATCATGTCCTTCTTAACAGGTAAAAGAAAAAAACTATGCTTTATCTTAAGTATTGTATATTAATCTCTTTTCTGTCAGATTACTTAAAAATGCACAGAGATAGAAATTTAATATATGTAGGATGTAGAAAAAGCTATTATCTTTCAAAGGTAAAGATATTTCTAGTAATACAATGATTAATTTGTATGTGGAAATCATCAAAATACAAATCAATGCTTGAACTTTGGTCACAAATTTATACATATACTATTTCAACAGAAAATTGGATTAAAGATTTACTGAGCATGGCTCCACCCATCAGAACAAGTTCCCCCCTCAGTCAGTCTGTCCCATCAGGAAGCTTCTTAACCTTATCCATCAGAGGGCAGACAGAATGAAAACCACAATCAAAGAAAACTAACCAAACTGATTACATGGACCACAGCCTAGTCTAACTCAATGAAACTATGAGCCATGCCGTGTAGGATCACCCAAGATTGACAGGTCATGGTGGAGAGTTCTGACAAAACATGATCCACTGGAGAAGGGAATGGCAAACCACTTCAGTATTCTTGCCTTGAAAGCCCATGAACAGCATGAAATAGCAAAAAGATAGGACACTGAAAGATGAACTCCCCAGGTTGGCAGGTGCCCAGTTTGCTACTGGAGATCAGTCTAGAATAACTCCAGAAAGAATAAAGAGATGGAGCCAAAGCAAGAACAAGACCCAGCTGTGGATGTGACTGGTGATGGAAGTAAAGTCTGATCCTGTAGAGAGCAATTTTTCACATGAACCAGGAAATTTAGGTCCATGAATCAAGCAAATAGGAAGTGGTCAAACAGGAGATGGCGAGAGTGAACATCAACATTTTAAGAATCAGTGAACTAAAATGGACTAAAATGGGTGAGTTAACTCAGATGACATATTAACAAGCAGAGAGATTACTTTGGCAACAAAGGTCTGTCTTGTGAAAGCCATGGTTTTTCTAATAGTATGGTATGGATTTGCGAGTTTGACTATAAAGAAATCTGATAATTGAAGAATTGATGCTTTTGAACTGTGGTGTTGGAGAAGACTCTTGAGTCTCTTGGACTGCAAGGAGATCCAACCAGTCCATCCTAAATGAAATCAGTCCTGAATATTCATTGGAAGGACTGATGCTGAAACTGAAACTCTAATATTTTGGCCACCTGATACAAAGAATTGATTCACTGGAAAAGACTCTGATTCTGGGGAAGATTGAAGATGGGAGGAGAAGGGGATGA
This sequence comes from Nanger dama, assembly GCA_917880005.1. NCBI lineage: Eukaryota > Metazoa > Chordata > Mammalia > Artiodactyla > Bovidae > Nanger > Nanger dama. Next base: position 36,332,928 of record CAKJTW010000020.1, on the reverse strand, counting down.
CAGAGGATGAGATGGTTGGATGTCCATCACTGACTTGATGGACATGAGTTTGAGCAAGCTCTGCGAGTTTCTGATGGACAGGGAAACTGGTGTGCTGCAGTCCATGGTGTCACAAAGAGTCAGACATGACTGAGTGACTGAACTGAACTGAACTACTTCATTAATGTGTAATCCTGGAATAATTTTCATATCTATAAATATTATTTTCAATTATAATAACAACAACATTTTAAACTGGAATTATAAAATAGATTTGGTGATTTTGGAATTTATCAAAACTTATAAATACAAATCCCTAAACAACATAATGTCTACTCCTTGAATGTTATTATATCTCTAGATGCCTATATTTTTTGCTGGAACTCTGAAATTATTATTCTGCTCTTACAAAAATTTAGTATCAAAGAATTGATACAATTCAAATATAAAATTTATAGTTACAAGTTAAGATAAAGTTGATTTGATCTATGGTTTGATCAAGATCCTGAAAGCATTATTGCTACCAATTAGTAAGTTAGTTACTGTAATCATATGACAGTGAGTAAATGAAAGCATTAAATGAAACATTCAGGAAATGAAGATCATGGCATCTGGCCCATCACTTCATGGCAAATAGATGGGGAAACAATGGAAACGGTGACAGACTTTACTTTTTTGGGCTCCAAAATCACTGCAGTTGGTGACTGCAGCCCTGAAGTTAAAAGACACTTGCTCCTTGGAAGAAAAGGTTTGACCAACCTAGACGGCATATTAAAAAGCAGAGAGATTACTTTGGCAACAAAGGTCTGTCTTGTGACAGACTTAAATTAGTGACTCAGTGGACATGAAGTTTGAGCAAACTCCAGGAAACAGTGAAGGACCGGGAAGCCTGGTGTACTGCAGCCCATGGGATCGCAAAGAATCGGACACGACTGAGTGACTGAACAACAAAACCACTGAACACCTGTGAGAGGGATTCCTCCGTCTGGGTTGTCTAACTAGATCAGCATTTGTCATTAAAGTTTAATGCAGCCCACAAATACGAACTAACATGTTATTTTAAATTTTCTAGTAGCCACATTAAGAAAAACTATAAAGTAATGGGTAAAGTTCAGTTCAGTTCCATCACTCAGTCGTGTCCGACTCTTTGTGACCTCGTGAATCGCAGCCCACCAGGCCTCCCTGTCCATCACCAACTCCTGGAGTTCACTCAGACTCACGTCCATTGAGTCCGTGATGCCATCCAGCCATCTCATCCTCTGTCATCCCCTTCTCCTCCTGCCCCCAATCCCTCCCAGCATCAGAGTCTTTTCCAATGAGTCAGCTCTTCGCATGAGGTGGCCAAAGTACTGGAGTTTCAGCTTGAGCATCATTCCTTCCAAAGAAATCCCAGGGCTGATCTCCTTCAGAATGGACTGGTTGGATCTCCTTGCAGTCCAAGGGACTCTCAAGAGACTTCTCCAACACCACAGTTCAAAAGCATCAATTCTTTGGCGCTCAGCTTTCTTCACAGTCCAACTTTCACATCCATACACGACCACTGGAAAAACCATAGCCTTGACTAGATGGACCTTAGTCGGCAAAGTCATGTCTCTGCTTTTGAATATACTGTCTAGGTTGGTCATAACTTTTCTTCCAAGGACTAAGCATCTTTTAGTTTCATGGCTGCAGTCACCATCTGCAGTGATTTTGGAGCCCCCAAAATAAAGTCTGACACTGTTTCCACTGTTTCCCCTTCTATTTCCCATGAAGTGATGGGACCAGATGCCATGATCTTCATTTTCTGAATGTTGAGCTTTAAGCCTACCTTTCACTCTCCTCTTTCACTTTCATCCAGAGGCTTTTAGCTCCTCTTCACTTTCTGCCATAAGGGTGGTGTCATCTGCATATCTGAAGTTATTGGTATTTCTCCTGGCAATCTTGATTCCAGCTTGTGTTTCTCCCAGTCCAGTGTTTCTCATGATGTACTCTGCATAGAAGTTAAATAAGCAGGGTGGCAATATACAGCCTTGACGTACTCCTTTTCCTATTTGGAACCAGTTTGTTGTTCCATGTCCAGTTCTAACTGTTGCTTCCTGACCTGCATACAGATTTCTCAAGAGACAGGTTAGGTGGTCTGGTATTCCCATCTCTTTCAGAATTTTCCACAGTTTATTGTGGGTAAAGTTAAATAACATATTTTCTTTTTTCTAGTGTATATAATCAAACCAACACCAATCAATATAGATTAATAATGTGATATCTTACTTTATACTTTCTTACTAAGTATTCCTAACACAGTATATATTTCACAATTATAGCCCAGATTAGTCTACCTAATTTTAATTTAAAAGCCATATGTTGTTAATGACTACCATAATGGACACTGCATATTTAAGCACCTCTCCCAACCAGGCAGCTATATTACTCCTGTATCATGACGGATCCATGGACTGTATTTCTTGTTCACTGGGACAATGGGCCAGTATCCCTGGTGTCTTGAATTATTTTATACCTACCTAACACTTTGAGAGAAGTTACACCCTGCCTGTTCCATCATATTTGGGACACTGAGCCTGACTCCCTCACTTTTTCTCTTCCTTTACCCAGATCTCTGTCTCCACCAACACAGAAATCTTCTCATTTCCTTCCTGGCATCATAGGGGCTCCTTTCCATCACATTCTGAATTCTCTCCTCCAGTGTGGTCTGATGGACTTTCAGGGTCACAAGTTCTGGATTTTTACTTGCTTACATGCCTTTAAGGAACTGAGGAAATACATTTCTCTCTCAAAAACTCCTGACTATTAAGACAATGGGGATTCAAAAACCATTATGATAATCCTCCTTTATCTTTGCATTCTAATTTAACAATCTCAGCCTTTTCTGAGGTAAATAGAGGCATCTGGACAGTGGTGTGCTGATAGTTAACAACTTGGGCTTTTTTGGGGGAGGGCAGGGGGATTGTGTTGATTTGTAGCAATTACCTATTTCTGTTGCTTCAAAACCATGCTCCCTTGCTGAGTTGACATGAGATGATTATTAAGCCAGAGATGAAAAGGGATGAGAAATTTCGTAAATATTTGTACCATACAGATATAGTTATAATCAATACACTTAAGAACATAAGTATTAGTAAAATGTAGTAAACTAATTAAGAAGGAGAAGTTTTGAGTACTCATTACCTTGTTTTTAATATAATTTATTTAGATACAGATTTATAGAATTTAATTTTTAACAATCAACAGTTTGCAAGCTTTCTGAAAATTTAACCATCGTCTCCTGCAAGCCAGTACAAATCAGTTCTGGCACACCACTTGCTTTGAATCACTAAAGGAAAGAGATGTTTAAAAAAATGTAAATGTTGCAATGAGTATGGAAAAACAAATATCTCTTACAAATACTGATTATAATTCTTTGAACTATATACCCAGAAGTGGAACTGCTGGATAATATGGTAGCTCTGTTTTTAATTTTAAGGGGAAACTCCATTACTATTTTCGATAGAGATTGTACCATTTTACATTCCCACAGTGTACAAAGATTCTAATTTCTCCATATCTTCACCAACACTTACCATCTTCTATTTTGTTGATGACAACCATCCTACGTATATGAGGCAATGTCTTTTTTTCTTTTTCTTTTTTTTTTTTTGAGGCAATATCTTATTGTATACGGAGAAGGCAATAACACCCCACTCCAGTACTCTTGCCTGGAAAATCCCACGGATGGAGGAGCCTTGTAGGCTGCAGTCCATGGGGTCGCAAAGAGTTGGACACAACTGAGCGACTTCACTTTCACTTTTCACTTTCATGCATTGGAGAAGGAAATGGCAACCCACTCCAGTGTTCTTGCCTGGAGAATCCCAGAGACAGCAGAGCTTGGTGGGCTGCTGTCTATGGGATCCCACAGAGTCAGACACGACTGAAGTGACTTAGCAGCAGCAGCAGTCTCACTTGTTAATGTTTGTATTTATGTCTATGCTTTTAGTATCATATCTAACCAATCATTGCCAAGAGTGACGTCAAGAAGATTTCTGCATATGTTTTCTTCTAGAAATTTTATAGTTTCATGTCCCATGTTTAAGACTTCAGTTCATTTTGAGTTGATTTTTCCTCCATTGTATGTTCTTGGCACACTTGTCAAAAATCAGTTGACCATATATGCACAGGTTAATTTCTGGATTTTCTATCCTATTTCACTAGTCTATTTATCTGTCTTGTGCTGGTGCCATACTATTTAATTACTGTAGCTCTAACATTTCAAAATCAGTGTGATGCCTCTAGCTTTATTCTTATTTCTCGTGATCAATTTGGCTATTCTGGGTCTTTTGTGATTCCATATGAATTTGAGGATTGTTTTTAAAATTCATGTAAAAACTGACACTGAAATTTTGATTGCTTTGGGTGGTATGGACATTTAACAATATTAAGTCTCCAATCCATGAACATGGGATGGTTTTATATTTGTCTGTGTTGCTTTTCATTTCTTTCATCAACATTTTGTAGTTTTCACTATACAAATACCATGTTAAATAGAATTGGTGAAAGGGACATTCTTTGTCTTATTCTTGATCTTCGGAGAAGAATTTTCAATTTTTCATTGTTGAGTGTATTGTTTCCTGTGGGCTTGTCCTTGCAGTTGTTGTTGTTCAGCTGCTAAGTCATGTCTGACTCTTTGTGGGTTCATTTCTTCTATACCTAGTTTCTTGAGCATTTTAAAGTGTTTTTGTTATAAAAATATATTGACTATTATAAACAGTGCTGCGATGAACATTGGGGTACAAGTGTCTCTTTCAATTCTGGTTTCCTTGGTGTGTATGCCTATCAGTGGGATTGCTGGGTCATAAGGCAGTTCTATTTCCAGTTTTTTAAGGAATCTCCACACTGTTCTCTGTAGTGGCTGTACTAGTTTGCATTCCCACCAACAGTGTAAGAGGGTTCTCTTTTCTCCACATCCTCTCCAGCATTTATAGCTTATAGACTTTTGGATTGCAGCCATTCTGACTGGCAGATGAATGGATAAGAAGGCTGTGGTACATATACACAATGGAATATTACTCAGCCATTAAAAAGAATACGTTTGAATCAGTTCTAATGAGGTGGATGAAACTGGAGCCTATCATACCGAGTGAAGCAAGCCAGAAAGAAAAACACCAATACAATATACTAATGCATATATATGGAATTTAGAAAGATGGTAATGATAACCCTGTATGTGAGATAGCAAAAGAGACATAGATGTATAGAACAGTCTTTTGGACTCTGTGAGAGAGGGAGAGGGTGGGATGATTTGGGAGAATGGCATTGAAACATGTATAATATCATATATGAAATGAATTGCCAGTCCAGGTCTGATGCATGATACTGGATGCTTGAGGCTGGTACACTGAGACGACCCAGAGGGATGGTATGAGGAGGGAGGAGGGAGGGGGGTTCAGGATGGGGAACACGTGTATACCTGTGGCAGATTCATGTGGATGTATGGCAAAACCAAACAATATTGTAAAGTAATTAGCCTCCAATTAAAATAAATTTATATTTTTAAAAAAATGTATTGAATTTTTCAAACATTTTTTCTGCATGTATTGAGGTGATTATGAGATCTTTATCCTTCATTATGTTTCTTTAATGTACCACACTTATGGATTTGTGTATATTGAACCATCCTTGCATTCCAGGGATAAATCTCACTTGGTCATGCTTTAGACCATAACTGTAACTTGGCACTAAGTTAGATAAGACAGTTTGTTAAAATACTACTCAGAGTTAAAATTTACTCTGGTTCTAGTGTAGATAAAGTCTATAGAAGTGCGAAAGAAACTCATATCTTCTGGAAGCAACACTGTGTCAAAACATCTTTGGGGCCCATCAGTTCATGATTTCAAGTTAGGTCTTGCAATGTATTATTTAACTATTTAACAGAGCTGAGCCTCAGGTTCTTCTCTGTAAAATGGATATAAAAAATTCCTGAATGGTGGCTGTAAATATACAATAAATTAAATGATGAAATATTTGAGTGCTATTCTCATGAAGTTGATGAAAATCCCTATTTTTCTCTTGAGCAGAAAGCACTAACATATTGAAACATTTGTACAGAACTCACAGGCAATAAATTTACTAAATAACGAACAATATGGTATTTGCTCCATAGAGTATAATTGTGCACATCAAAAAATGTTTTAGCTTTGTGAAAAAATTATTCTTTTAATGAACTTTTGAATTTAGTTTGCTAGTATTTTATTGAGTATTTTTGTTTCTATGTTCATCAGGAATATTAGTCTATAATTTTTTTCCTTCTATTTTCTTTGTCTGGCTTTGAATTCAGTGTAATGTTGGTCTCATAAAATGAGTTGAAAGCATTCCTTCATTGTTTTTATAGGAATTTGAAAATTGGCATTAATTATTTTAATTTTTGGTAGAATTTAGTAGTGAAACCATTTGGTCCTGGGTTTTTGTTGGAAAGTTTTTGATTACTGATTTAATATCCTTACTAGTAAATAGTCTTGGAGAAGGCAATGGCAACCCACTCCAGTACTCTTGCCTGGAGAATCCCAGGGCCAGAGGAGCCTGGGGGACTGCCATCTATGGGGTTGCACAGAGTCGGACACAACTGAAGTGACTTAGCAGCAGCAGCAGCAGCATTAAATAGTCTCAGGTTTTTAATTTCTTCATTATTCAGTCTTGGTAGATTGTATGTATCTAGGGATTTTTCCATTTCTTCTGAGTTATTCAGCTTTTTAGGGCATAAAGAATTGGAAATGACTCAATCATCCATTGACAGAAGAATGGATTTTAAAAAATGTGGCATATACATTTGTGTGTGTTAGTTGCTCAGTCATGTCTAACTATTTATGACCCCATGGACTGTAGCTTGCCAAGATCATCTGTCCATGGAATTCTCCAGAGTGGGTTGTCATGCCCTCCTTCAGGGGATCTCCCTGACCCAGGGATGGAACTAGCATTTCTTTTGTCTCCTACATTGTAGGCAAATTCTTTACCATCTGAGCAGCCAGGGAAGTCCATTATATACATATAATAGAATGTTATTCAGCCTTTAAAAACAAGATCATGACATATGTGAAAATGTAGATAAACATGGGAAATATTCATACTAAGTGAAATAAACAGTTACAGAAAGACAAATGGTACAAATACTCTTTATATGAATATCTAAAATAGATTCATAGAAGCAGAAAATGGTGGAGGGTACAGGTATTAGTGAGAGAGTTAATTCTTAGGTAAGTTGATAAGGAGTCCAGGGCCCTCAAGGAGGAGAAAAGGGCTGGTGGCTCACAAGCAGGAGAAAAGAACAATTTTTTTTTCTACATTCCTTCATGTTAGTACATAATATATTTTTTCCCTAAGCTCTGAGTTATTTTTATGACAGCAATCTATTTTGCCCAAGACTAACTTTCTTTAAGCCCTAATGATTAACAAAATAACTCATCTTGCTCAAGAGTATGTTTTTTTCCTTAAGCTCTTATTAATGGTTATATTCATGGCAAATATATGGGGAAACAGTGGTAACAGTGCCTCACTTTATTTTTGAGGCTCCTAATCACTGCAGATGGTGATTGCGGCCATGAAATTAAAAGATGCTTACTCTTTGGAAGGAAAGTTATGATCAACCTAGACAGCATATTAAAAAGCAGAGACATTACTTTGTCAACACAGGTCCGTCTAGTTATGGTTTTTCCAGCCGTCATGTATGGATGTGAGAGTTGGACTATAAAGAAAGCTGAGTGCCAAAGAATCGATGCTTTTGAACTATAGTGTTGGAAAAGACTCTTGAGAGTCCCTTGGACTGCAAGGAGATCCAACCAGTCCATCCTAAAGGAGATCAGTCCTGGGTGTTCATTGGAAGGACTGATGTTGAAGCTGAAACTCCAGTTCTTAGGCCATCTGATGCAGAGAGCTGACTCATTTGAAAAGACCCTAATGCTGAGAAAGATTGAGGGCAGGAAGAGAAGGGGATGACAGAGGATGAGATGGTTGGATGGCATCACCGACTCAATGAACATGGGTTTGGGTAAACTCTGGGAGTTGGTGATGGACAGGGAGGCTGCTGAGGTTCATGGGGTCACAAAGAGTCTGACAGGACTGAGCCACTGAACTGAACTGAATGGTTATATAAAACAATGTATCTTGCTTGGGACATCTTTCTTCTTAACAGGAACCTTCTGGCTAATCTTGTTACATATGTTGTGGGAGTGGGTTTGGTTAGACCTTTCTATTGTTAGTAACTAACTGGAAAAATACATAAAGCTTTGATAAGACTAGGAGCGGTGGCTGCATGGTGCAGGAACAGCAGCTGTATGGCAAAGGAGAAGCCAAGAAGAGACTCCCCATCTCCAAGGTCAAGAGCGGTGGCTGTGAGGAGATAGCCCATGTCCAGTGTAAGGAGCTGTGGCTGCACTTTGATGGAGCAGCCATGAAGAGATACCCCACGTCTAAGGTAAGAGAAACCCAAGTAAGATGGTAAGTGCTAAGAGAGGGCATCAGAGGGCAGACAGACTGAAACCACAATCACAGAAAACTAGCCAATCTGATCACATGGACCACAGTCTTGTCTAATGGAATGAAACTGAGCCATGCCATGTGGGGCCACTCAAGACGAACAGGTCATGGTGGAGAAGTCTGACAGAATGTGGTCCACTGGAGAAGAGAATGGTAAACCACTTTAGTATTCTTGCCTTGAGAACCCCATGAACAGTATGCAAATGCAAAATGAACACCCCAGGTTGGTAGGTGGCCAATATGCTACTGGAGATCAGTGGAGAAATAACTCCAGAAAGAATGAAGGGATGGAATCAAAGCCAAAACAACATCCATTTGTGGATGTGACTGGTGATAGAAGCAAGGTCTGATACTGTAAAGAGCAATATTGAATAGGAACCTGGAATGTCAGGTCCATGAATCAAGGCAAATTGGAAGTGGTCAGACAGGTGATGGCAAGAGTAAACATCGACATTTTAGGAATCAGCGAACTAAAATGGACTGGAATGGGTGAATTGAATTCAGATGACCATTGTATCTACTACTGCGGGCAGGACTCCCATAGAAGAAATGGAGTAGCCATCACAGTCAATAAAAGAGTCTGAAATGCAGTACTTGGATGCAGTCTCAAAAAGGACAGAATGATCTCTGTTCATTTCCAAGGCAAACAATTCAATATCATAGTAATCCAAGTCTATGCCCTGAGCAGTAATGCTGAAGAAGCTGAAGTTGAATGGTTTTATGAAGACATACAAGACCATCTACAACTAACACCTAAAAATGATGTATTTTCACCCTAGGGGACCAGAATACAAAAGTAGGAAGTTAAGAGATACCTGGAATAACAGGCAAATTTGGCCTTGGAATACAGAATGAAACAGGGCAAAGGCTAAGAGAGTTTTGCCAAGAAAAATGCACTCGTCACTGCAAACACCCTCTTCCAACAACACAAGAGAAAACTCTACACATGGACATCACCAGATGGCCAACTGAAATCAGATTGATTATATTCTTTGCAGCCAAAGATGGAGAAGCTCTATACAGTCAGCAAAAACAAGACTGGGAGCTGACTGTGGCTCAGATCATGATCTCCTTATTGCCCAGTTCAGACTTAAATTGAAGAAAGTAGGGACACTATACCATTCAGGTATGACCTAAATCAAATCCCTTATGATTGTACAGTGAAAGTGAGAAATAGATTTAAGGGTCTAACTCTGATAGACAGAGTGCCTGATTAACTATGGATAGAGGTTCGTGACATTGTACAGGAGACAGGGATCAAGACCATTCCCATGGAAAAGAAATGCAAAAAAGCAAAATGACTGTGTGAGGAAGCCTTACAAGTAGCTGTGAAAAGAAGAGAAGCAAAAGCAAAGGAGAAAAGGGAAGATATACCTATTTGAATGCAGAGTTCCAAAGAATAGCAAGGAGAGATAAGAAAGATTTCCTCAGAGATTGATGCAAGGAAATAGAGGAAAATTATAGAGTGAGAAAGACTGGAGATCTCTTCAGGAAAATTAGAGATACCAAGAGAACATTTCATGCAAAGATGGGCTCAATAAAGGACAGAAATGGTATGGACCTAACAGAAGCAGAAGACATTAAGAAGAGGTGGCAAGAATACAAAGAAGTGTACAAAAAGATCTTTAGGACCCAGATAATCATGATGGTGTGATCACTCACCTAGAGCCAGACATCCTGAAATGTGAAGTCAAGTGGGCCTTAGGAAGCATCACTACGAACAAGGCTAGTGGAGGTGATGGAATTCCAGTGGAGCTATTTCAAATCTTTATGATGCTGTGAAAGTGCTGCACCCAATATATCAACAAATTTGGAAAACTCAGCAGTGGCCATAGGACTGGAAATGGTCAGTTTTCATTCCAATCTCAAAGAAAGGCTGTGCAAAAGAATTCCCAGTCTACTGCATAATTGCACTCATCTCACATGCTAGTAAAGTAATACTCAAAATTCTCTAAGACAGGCTTCAGCTATATGTGAACTGTGAACTTTAAGATGTTGAAGCTGGTTTTAGAAAAGGCAGAAGAACCAGAGATCAAATTGCCAACACCTGCTGGTTCATTGAAAAAGCAAGAGAGTTCCAGAAAAACATCTATTTCTGCTTTATTGACTATGCCAGTCTTTGACTGTGTGGATCACAATATACTGTGGAAAGTTCTGAAAAAGATGGTAATACCAGACTTCTAGACCTGCTTCTTTGAGAAACCTGTATACAGGTCAGGAAGCAACAGTTAGAACTGGACATGGAACAACACACTGGTTCCAAATAGGTAAAGGAGTATGTCAAGTCTGTATATTGTCACCCTGCTTATTTAACTTATATGCAGAGTACATCATGAGACATACTGGGCTAGAAGAAGCACAAGCTGAAATCAAGGTTGCTGGGAAAAGTATCAATAACCTCAGATATGCAGATGACACCACCATTATGGCAGAAAGTGAAAAAGAACTGAAGAGCCTCTTGATGAAAGTGAAAGATGAGAATGAAAAAGTTGGCTTAAAGCTCAATATTCAGAAAACTAAGATCATGGCATTGGGTCCCATCACTTCATGGCAAAGGGTAAACAGTGGAAATGGAAACAGTGGCTGACCTTTTTTGGGGGGCTTTTAATCACTGAAGATGGTGATTGCTGCCATGAAATTAGAAGATGCTTACTCCTTGGAAGGGAAGTTATGACCAAACTAAACAGCATATTAAAAAGCAGAGACATTACTTTGTCAATAAATGTCTTTCTAGTCAAGGCTATGGTTTTTCCAGCCATCATGTATGGATGTGAGAGTTGGACTATAAAGAAAGCTGAGTGCCGAAGAACTGATGCTTTTGAACTGTGATGTTGGAGAAGACCCTTGTGATTCCTTTGGACTGCAAGGAGATCCACCCAGTCCATCCTAAAGGAGATCAGTCCTGAGTGTTCATTGGAAGGACTGATGTTGAAGGTTAAACTCCAATACTTTGGCCACCTGATGCCGAGAGCTGACTCATTTGAAAAGACCCTGATGCTGGAAAGATTAAGGGCAGGAGGAGATGGGGACAACAGAGGATGAGATGGTTCGATGGCATCACTGACTCAATGGACACGGGTTTGGGTGAACTCCGGGAGTTGGTGATGGACAGGGAGACCTGGCTTGCTGCAGTTCATGGGGTCGCAAAGAGTCCGATATGACTGAGCGACTGAACTGAATTGAACTGATAAGACTAGCGAGTGGGACATTTCTGATATCTATGTCAGAAGCTTTCTCTGTCCCCTTTATACTTTTTAAAAACTCTTCTTATCTGGTAGCTCAGCTGGTAAAGAATCTGCCGGCAATGCGGGAGACCCTGGCTTGATTCCTGGGTCAGGAAGATCCCTTCGAGAAGAGATAGGCTGCCACTCCAGTATTCCTGCCTGGAGAATCTCCATGGACAGAAGAGTCTGGTGCACTACAGTCTGTGGGGTCACAAAGAGTCAGACAAGACTGACTAAGGGCAGCACACAGCACAAAATTCTGCTACACAAAAGCTCTGCGTGCTCAAGCCTCGTCTCTGGTCCTGAAGTTAATTCTCTTCTTTGGAGATCATGAATCTGACACCATTTACTGTAAGCTATCATTAGTATTTAATGAGCCAATGAGCATAAAATTTCAGTTCTATATATGAAGGAAGATCTATCTTAATGTTATATAGCTTTACCATGAAAACAAACAGAACACAAAGGAACACAAAGAAACACGGAGGTGTAGGATATGAATTATCTAGACAGTGGTGTTGCATCATGGCTGTTAGCATATGTCCAAACTCATCAATTTGTACACTTTAAGTCTGTACAGTTTTTTGTCTATCTCAACCAAACAGCTAAAAGCTGCAAATGAAAAAAACTCATTAATGTATTTGGAAAGACGTAATCACGACTGAGCGACAGAACTGAACTGAATCCCCATTACACAAGCATTGAATTAGACAAGATAGGTTGTTAAATTGATCCTTGGCATTAAAGTCTGTTCTGTCCCTAGTGTTGAAGAGGCCTGCAGAAATTGTGAAAGCACCTTATATCTTCTGAAAGCAACAATATGGAAAAAAACATTAGAGTCCATCAGTTCATAATTTTAAGTCTTACAATATATTATTTAGATGATTTAACAGAGCTGAGTCTCAGGTTTCTCTCTGTAAAACAAATATAAATAGTTCATGAACAGTGGCTATGAAGACAAACAAGTTTAATTATAAAAGTGAGAGTTGCTGTTATTGTGAAATTGTTGAATATCTCTATATTTCACTTGAACAAAATGGTCACAGAAAGTATTAACATGAACACAGTGAAACTCATGTTTTACAGAACTCATAAATGAAGCTTAAATATTCCCCAGTGACTATGAGGCCGTCTTTTGCTAATTGATGTCCAGTAGAAAATGATGAATTTATTCTCCTATATTATCTTTAACTTCACAAAATTAAGGTACAGCATGGTACAACCTCATGTTCCTAAAGGGTGCCCCTCCCAAGATGTTTAATGATGAAAACTTCATTAATCAACATCCAAGTTGATTTTCCATTAAAGTTTTCTCTATAATATATATCAAGCAACACATTTACTAAATAATAAGCAGCATGATGTTTGTTACACAGAATATAACTGTGCACTTCAAAAGTTTCTTTACCTTGGTGAAAATAGTTCTTAACTGTAATTTTGATAAATGTTTTCTTTAGCTCCATAGTTTCTGAAACATGAAATGTTAAAAATTGCCTGAGAGAAGATTCTAGAATTTAAACTTTAAAAATTATGCCCAATATTCCTTCTTTCCTCTTCATGGGTAGTAGAGATTAGTGGTTTGTATCTGAGGTCATGGACACTCAGTGTAAAGACACCATTCTCAGCCTCCTTTCTTCTCCAGAGCAGACCATGTGACAGATTTCTAACTGTTGGGATTGAAAGAGAAGTTTTATGTAGTATCTCTTTATTTTTAATTAAAAAACTTTTTTTTAATTAGAGGATAATTGCTTTACAATGTTGTGTTGGTTTCTACTGTACAGCAATGTGACTCAGCCATAATTATATATACCTAACCCCCTCCTCTTGCGCCTCCTGCCCTCCCACCCCCTATCCCACCCCTTTAGGTTGTCACAGCGCTCCAGGCTGGACTCTCTGTGTTATATAGCAGCGTCCCGCTAGCTCTCTGTTTTACACATGATACTGTATATATGTCAATGCAACTTTCTTGATTACCGTCTCCTTCTTCTGCTGTGTCCACAAGTCCGTTCTCTTCATCTAATCTCCATTTCTTCCCTGTAGATAGATTCATTGGTTCTAGGTTTCTAGGTTCTACATATATATATGTATTAATATATGATACTTTTCTCTTTCTGACTTACTCAGTCTGTATAACAAACTTTAGTAGGAACCTTCCTTAAAAGAAAGCCACACATAACTATGGCAGTTTTTCCTTCCCTTGTTCTCTCTTACTTTGAGGATCCAGAAACCACCAACTTGGGTCATAGGAACCAAGGCCACCCATATAGGAATGAGAAAACTTGAACTGGAAGGGAGACAAACTCTTTGAGAAAAGAGTTGACTTATGGGTTCTAAAATGCTTACATTATGATAGATTATTACTTATTTAAAGCAGAAAGGAACTTCTGTAACTAAGCACTGCTATAATTTAAATTGTTATGTATACTCTTTCATTATTTTAGGTAATGCAGCAGGTGTATGATATTAACTCTTATCTACTTTTTATCTGTTTTAATCTTTTTATATATCTTATTTTTATCTTGCACATTTCATTTCATTATTTTGTGCACTTAGCTGCCTACAAAGTAATTTTTGTTTTACTTACATTGTTAAAAACTACACTAAAATAAAACTTAGCATTTATTGATACTGTTACTGGTTTATTTTTTAACAATGCAATTAATCATTTCAATATTCTTAAGGGAAATATTTATTTTTGCTTTTTAAAGATATTGACATTTGTATCTTCATATACATCACATACAGTAATTTAAATGTTACATTATTCCACTTGGGAATAGTTACTTACCAATAGTTAATTCTATAATTTTCATTCTGTACATGAATTTCCAAAGAATGTCATGATTCAGGAAAGATGGTTATTATACTGTATTCTCAAAAGGAGGAAAACTTAATAATTAACTTATGTTTTATATTTTGAAATTTGTACTTATGAAATTAAGACAATTTTAATAAAGAATTAAGTTAAAACTGAAGCCAACTGTAAGATAATCACTAACATCGTCAGAAGAAAGAAAAACAGACTCTTCTCATTTAGAGCATTAGGTCATCAATGTCAGATGAAAACAAAACAAGAGAGAGTTTGCAGAGCAGGTATTTTGGAAATTTTGTTTAGTTTCTGACCTGATCAGATAATATTTTGTAAATGAGGATAAAGAAATTTAAAGAGTAGCAACAGAGTAAAGTTGTTGCTCTTTAGTCGCTCAGTTGTATCTGACTCTTTTGACTCCCTTGGCGTGTGGCCCACCAGGCTTCTCTGTCCATGAGATTATCCTGGCAAGAATACTGGAGTGGGTAGCCATTTCCTTCTCCAAAAGTGAAGTTAGTCATTTAGTAAATGGGGCTTCAATTAAAGAAGTTAACTTTTTTTTTTTTTTTTACTTTGGCATTTTACTACCATTGAGTGGGAGTATAGAAAGGCGTTTTTCCATTCTATATTTTCTGGCTACCTCTTGTGAAATCACAAAAATCTCTGTTAGGACAAAGTAGCAGCTCCATCTGTTAGCCTTCTTCATAAAATAAAATATGAACACATAAGACTGAGTATCTGAGCAGTGGTAATAATATTTGAGCATGATATCTAGAAAAAAACTTGTATGGAACATTCCTAAATATTATTTTTAGAGTTTCATGAGAAACATACCATCTTATAAATATTTCTTATTACTCTCAAACAATATTTCTCTAAGAAAATCTTTCTCCTTTTCTTGGTCAAAGAAATATGTTGCATGCTTTGGATCAGTTTCAAATCTTGTGGAAGGTGTAAATTCCATATCTACAGATAGAAAATCAATTGCCTCAATGTACTTATCAATATGTCATGAATAAAACTGTATTATTTTGAATATTTTATTGTTTAATCTAGAAGTATACACCATTTGTTGTAATAAATATTTAGCTATATATTCACTGTAGTTGATTTGCAAAAGAAATAATACATTAACCTGGTATTGGTATTGAGAGCTCTGATGAGCTATGGATATAATTGCCACTGAAATATAAATCACCAAGGGAAGGGAAGGGACAGTCTCTCAGTCATGTCCGACTCCTTGAGACCCCATGGACTATACAGTCCATGGAAGTCTCCAGGCTAGAATACTGGAGTGGGTAGCCTTTCCCTTCTCTAGGGGATCATCTCAACCCAGGGATGAAACCCAGGTCTTCCACACTGCAGGCGGATTCTTTACCAGCTGAGCCACAAAGGAAGTCCAAGAATACTGGAGTGAGTAGCCTGTCCCTTCACCATCGGATCTTCCCGACTCAGGAATCAAGCCGGGGTCTCCTACACTGCAGGTGGATTCTTTCCAACTGAGCTATGAGGGAGGCCCATAAATCACCAAAGAGACTTGCAGATGAAATGAGACTTTAATTACCATTTTAAAAGAAAGGACACACTATCAGCAGTTCAGTTCAGTCACTCAGTCATGTCCAACTCTTTGTGACTCCATGGACTGCAGCATGCCAGGTGGAATTCCGTCCATCACCAACTCCTAGAATTTACTCAAACTCATGTCCATTGAGTCGGTGATGCTATTCAACCATCTAATCTTTTGTTGTCCCCTTCTCCTCCCTCCTTCAATCTTTCCCAGCATCAGGGTCTTTTCAAATGAGTCAGCTCTTCACATCAGGTGGCCAAAGTATTTGAGTTTCAGCTTTAGCATCAGTTTTTCCAATGAATATTCAGGACTGATTTCCTTTAGGATGGACTGGTTGTATCTCCTTGCAGTGTAAGGGACTCTCAAGAGTCTTCATTCGAAAGCATCAGTTCTTTGGTGTTCAGCTTTCTTTATAGTCCAACTCTCACATCCATACACAACTACTGGAATAACCATAGCTTTGATGAGATGGACCTTTGTTGGCAAAGTAATATCTCACTTTTAATATGCTGTATAGGTTGGTCTTGAGTGGAAATTGGTAGGCAGGCACTTTGAGAAAGGGCTAAGAGGAGTGAAGACAACCTCAAAGAAATAAAATATGTTTTTCCTATTAGTATATCTCATGAATTTTTATGCCCTCATAGGGAAAAATGAAATTTGTCAATTCCTAATGGGTATGAAAAGAACCAGAACAATGGACATAGTTGAAACTGTGGTTGACATGCAGATAGGATTGGCCAATTTTAGTCTTAGGAGGAGTGCAACATTTTATACCGAGAGGAAAAAAAATCTATTATCAAAGTAATAGCATGTATGGGGAAATGCATTATAAAATTAAAGACTGTGGACTTGGATCTAGCCTTCATTTCTCCTATTAATTAAGCACATTTAATTCTAATTTCTTCACTATTTCTGTACTACTGTTTCTACCCAGTCTGATCTTTCTCATTCTTTCTCTACAGCATTTCATACCTACTGGCCTCATTTTTACACACGGGCTGACTGGAGTTGATGAAATTGTAGGCATGGCTACCATCAGATAAATGTCAGATTTTTAGGAGTTCTAGAATGTTTTCTTCCTTCTGGTATGTTTTCTTTCTTCCTTTAAACAAAAGTGAAAAATTGTTAATGAAGCACTCCAGAGGAAAGAATAAAGAAACAAAAGTCGTATTAGTAAAGAGACAGTGAGGTGAAGCAAAAATAGAAAAGCTAGAAATGATGCTATTTCAGTTCAACTAACACTTTCTGAATACGATGCTATTTCAGTTCAACTAACACTTTCTGAATACCTAGACTGAAATGATACTGTTCTAAGTACTATTACTCCAAAGATTTCTGCCCTCAAGGAGTTATAAATCGAGTGAAAAGGAGAGATATAGTTTAAAAAAAGTGTTAAATGCAAAAAGTAAGCATCATGAGAGCTGAAGGAATTAATATATAAACAGAACTGGTGTACATAGGATTTCCTGTGTGTACACAAAGGTGATTCAGAAAATTGTCCATGACAGGGGATAACCTGGCTGAATCTTAATGGAAGAGTGCTAGTCAATGGAAAAGAATTTGGAAAGAACCAGGGAAAGGATGTTTCAGGCAGAGTAATATAAATAACTGAGAAGAAAAAAAGAAGCAAAAGACAGGGAAGAAAGGGAAAGACATACTCAACTGAATGAAGAGTTCCAAAGAACAGTAAAGAGAGATAAAAGGCCTTCTTAAATAAACAATACAAAATGTGGTCTTCTTTACAGACCAGGGCCTGGTGGACCAGAGCCGATGAAAAGAAAGAGGGAAAAGGAGAGAGAGCGAGCAGTATCTCCCAGGTTATGTGGAAAGCCAATAAAGCCCATGCACAGGACTTGTACTGCTCACGAAGTCACAGGGCGTCCTCTCAAGGAGGTCTTGAAAGCCTGGGCGAGAAAGTGAGCTCAGCAGGTTTCCATGCTCCGATGAGAATGAAGACAGAAAGAAGGACGTGGGGGATCCAGGTCTCTATTGGAGCAAGAGTATTTTATTAGCAGAAATGCAGGCTTATGTATCTTTAGTAAAATGATTACTCAGCTATTACGAAGAACGAAATTCCATCAGTTGCAACAGAACAGGTAATCTAATACAAACAGGGTCGCTGATGCTGAAAAGAGTCACTGAAGGGAGTTACTGAAAGGAATCCAAGCAGGTACCCTTTCCCATGACCTCAGACCTGAGAACTGCGTGCAGCTCTACTTGTTCCCGGAATAGGAACTGATAAGGAACAGAGAATCCTTGAGAAATGGCACACAAAAGAAGAAAAGTGCAACATATTGGATTCCTCAAAATTAAACATCCCCTGACAATTCCCCTTTTTTATTTTTTCATAATTGGGGGTGACTGTAAATAATTTATTGAAACAGGTCCTGAGCAAATGTGTTTGTCTAGTTTGAACAATTTTAGTTGAAAGGCATCGGTACAATACGCATATAACCGTTAGGACGATTATTAGTATTACAATTTCAGATCCAATACTATGTATAATGCTTTACAACCATCTTTGAGGGTCTATCCTGGATGCTTAATCAGCTAGTTGTTCAGCTAAGGTTTCCAGATTGCTGGAAGAGGGTAGACTCTTAGAAAAGGCTTCAAAGATTTCTTTCTGTAATAATTATACATTTAAGGAAACATTATCATGTAAGTCTTGCAAATGAAATTTCATTTGTTTCCAATTGTAGGCACTATAGTTGAACTGAAAAGGGGTAATATAAAATTAAGTAGAATTTCAGTCTTATTTTAGTATAACGTATTTCTGTAAATCTATTAATTGATCTCTGACCCATTGGATGGCTATTTTTATTTTCTGTTTTTTATCTTGAACTTCCTCATTTATCTGAGCCTGCGTGGTCCACATAGTATAAGCACCTTTAGTCCAATTTTGGATAAAATTGTGTGGTTGAACTGAGGTTTGTACAGCAATGCTGGCAACAGCAGCAGTAGTGCAAATGGCTATTAATCCCCAAATGCCAAGAATTAGCCACCCAATGACTCATTTAGATCATCAGAGCAATTTAGTAAGTAACCAGGAAGCAAGTCCAGCCTTGGGACCTTCCTCCCAGGGTTATTGGAAATCTATTGGCAACCATAGGTTATGTCAAGATTGAAGAATCAGAAGGGATTCATTTTTATAGACAAGGAGGAGTTAAGACAAGTATATAGTTTGCAATTTATACAAGTTATAGAATGTAAAGCCTTATTAAATTGTAAGTTTTCTATAGCTACAACAAAAGGAAGGGGAACACAAGCTTGTATGAAATATGAATGATTATAATGAAAGGAATGACTAGAACCATGACTAGTCTTTGTGAAATATCCAGTCCAAGTTACAAGTCCTTTGGTGCTCGCAGCAAGCTTTCAAATGTCCCATTGTTCAGGCCCAATCTGTTTTTTGAGGACGTTTTGAGGGTGAGAGGTTGCCATTTCAACATCAAGCCAGCCAAGAAGTCCTTTGTCATGGTACTGTTCCATCATAATATTGGTTATCTTCTATGGCACTCGAGTAGCATAATGACATAGTTCTGTTAATATCATCTGAACAGTTAGATAACAACATACCATGGGGTTGCCAATGGACAATGGTGTAATTGGTCACAAACATTACTTTTCCTGATTTGACTTGACATCTGTCTCAACGAACAGGAGTATATTTAAACTTCTTATAAGGAAACCCTTTGCATAATGTTTCTTGTCCTTTTCCTAGAGTTTTAGTAGTGTTGATATGGTTCTCATAAAAAGAAAGGGCAGTAAATAATCTAAGCAACATCTGAAAGTCCTTTTTGGAGGCAGGACGGAGGCCCAAGTTTGTTGGCTAACGTTTATGCATAATTCTGCTGGGCCCATGCATAAAGGAAGGATTTTATAATCTAGAAAAATATTAATTAGTCTCCCTTCTTCCTCAGGGTGTGAGGGCCCCTCCAGGCTCCAGGGAGGAGGCATATGTATTGAGTTATTAGTAGATACAAGAGGTCCTCTCTCTGTCCATTCTACAACCTGCAGTAAAAGGGGTTGGGTATACAAGCCCAAAAGTATGATTCATTAATTTAGCTTGAGCAGGGGAAGCAAAAGCAAGCAAAGCAAGCATAGCAACAAAAATATTTTCTGGATTCTGAGGCATTCTCTGTTGAGAAACCAGATTTTCAACTTGATTAGTAAGAGTTTTTAATCTGTCCCCAAATACGGAGATTATAAGGTCGATGATGTTGAGGGTGGCGTTTTCTGGAAATTTTAAAGCCACCATGGCTTGTACTGGAATCTTCTTCTCCTGGGGATCTCCCTGTTTCTTCTCTTATCTTGAACGGTGGTGGATCCCCTGGGATGGATCTTCCAAAGAGGAAGCCAAGTGAGTTTATTGGATTCATCTGGAGAAATACAAGCTTAGCTCTTTCTCTGTAATATTAATTTTCCAGATTTCCATTGTTTAGTCAATCTGTCTTGATACCAAATGGGCAGAGGAGGGGAAGTATCCTTCAATGCCTTGAAATGTTTCTCTGCTTTTGTCAAAAAATTTTTTTTGTGTGGTAAGTTTAAGAAATTTAAAACAAATAAAACTATATTAACAATAGTTATAGGATTAAATAATATATTGTGTTCAGTCAGTTCTGTTCAGTTCAGTTGATCAGTTGTGTCTGACTCTTTGTGACCCCATGAACTGCAGCACGCCAGGCCTCCCTGTCCATCATCATCTCTCGGAGTTCACTCAAACTCATGTCCATCCAGTCAGTGATGACATCCAGCCATCTCATCCTCTGTTGTCCGCTTCTCCTCCTGCCCCCAATCCCTCCCAGCATCAGAGTCTTTTCCAATGAGTCAACTTCTCCCATGAGGTGGCCAAAGTACTGGAGTTTCAGCTTTAGCATCAGTCCTCCCAATGAACACCCAGGACTGATCACCTTTAGAATGGACTGGTTGGATCTTCTTGCAGTCCAAGGGACTCTCAAGAGTCTTCTCAACACCACAGTTCAAAAGTATCAATTCTTTGGCGTTCAGCTTTCTTCACAGTCCAACTCTCACATCCATACATGACGGCTGGAAAAACCATAGCCTTGACTAGACGGACCTTTCCTGGCAAAGTAATGTCTCTGCTTTTTAATATGCTATCTCTAGCTTGGTTGCAACTTTCCTTCCAAGGAGTAAGCATCTTTTAATTTCATGGCTTCAGTCACCATTTGCAGTGATTTTGGAGCCCCCAAAATTAAAATCTGACACTGTTTCCACTGTTTCCCCATCTATTTCCCATGAAATGATGGGACCAGATGCTATGATTTTAGTTTTCTGAATGTTGAGCTTTAAGTCAACTTTTTCACGCTCCCCTTTCACTTTCATTAAGAGGCTTTTTAGTTCCTCTTCAATTTCTGCCATAAGGGTGGTGTCATCTGCATATATAAGGTTATTGATATTTCTCCCTGCAATATTGATTCCAACTTGTGTTTCTTCCAGCCCAGCATTTCTCATGATGTACTCTGCATATAAGTTAAATAAGCAGGGGTGGCAATATACAGCCTTGACATACTCCTTTTCCTATTTGGGACCAGTCTGTTGTTCTATGTCCAGTTCTAACTGTTGCTTCCTGACCTGCATATAGGTTATATTGTGTTGGAATCTAGTAAAGTCTGTTCTGGATAAAGAAGATAGAAGTGTTCCTACGTATTCCCCCTTTTTAATTTATAGTTTAAGTGTGTGATGTGCTCATTTAACTATGTCCTGTGCTTGTCAATTGTAAGGAATGTCTGTAATATGTTTAATAGAAAAAGACTGTAAAAATTGTTTGAATTGTCTAAAAGTATGGCAGGGCCATTGTCTCTTTTATAGAACTAGGAGTTCCCATTATAGCAAAACAAGTTAATAGATGAGTTATAACGTGTTGTGTAGTTTCACCTCGAAGAGGTGTGGCTCAGATAAAAGAAGAGTTTGTGTCGATAGAAGATGGAGAGAGTTCAGGGCAATGAGTCACATTCATTTGCCATAATTTGTTAGGTTGTAATCCTTAATGGCACCCCACTCCAGTACTCTTGCCTGGAAAATTCCATGGGCGGAGGAGCCTGGTAGGCTGCAGTCCCTGAGGTCACTAAGAGTCAGGCACCACTGAGCAACTTCATTTTCACTTTTCACTTTCATGCATTGGAGAAGGAAATGGCAACCCATTCCAGTGTTCTTGCCTGGAGAATCCAGGGACGGGGGAGCCTGGTGGGCTGCCGTCTATGGGGTCGCACGGAGTTGGACAGGACTGAAGTGACTTAGCAGTAATCCTGGAGAATTTGTACCTTGTGCAATGGGTCGAAGGTGTAAGGGTTTACAAGTAGAGCAATTAATGATTTCTTTAGCTTGGCGGAATGGAATTTTTATATATGGAGTAAGGAGCCAGCATTATTGTGTACTAAAGCATGTTGTTTTTTGGGAGTAGCAAAAGAAACAAGTTTATCAGCTTTTTCATTACCATGAGTCATAGGGCTGGGAAGGCAAGAATGTATTCAAATATGAGTAATATAAATGGGAGAAGTGCGTTTTCTAATAATAGATTGTAGTTCGAAAAAAAGTTGTTGAATAGCAGCTTGATTGGAGTTTATACTGGAGGTTTCTATATTTTTAATACAAAAACTAAATATAAGGAATCAGAGACTATATTAATGGGGTAAGGATGTAAGTAAATAACTTGAATGAGAGTATATAATTCATTTTGTTGAGCAGAATAAAATTAAGTATAAAAAATGTTATTATTCTAAAAAAAAAAAATGTTATTATTCTTTAAGAGACCAGAATGAGGCTTTGGCATCTTGGTCCCATCTATATAGAAAACATCAGCTTGAGGTACAGGTTGTGAGCTGACAATGTGGGAGATAATAAATTCAGTATTTTTGAAGAAATTTTAGGACTTGTTAGAAGTATAATGAAATGAAATTTTTCCAAAATATTTTAGAAAGGCTATTGGAAATTAATAGAAGTTTGTAATATAATTTCTAATTGAGATTTATTAATAGGTATAACAATTTTATGAGGATCAGAGCCAATTAATGTCTTAGTTCTATTTCTTCTACTGGTAACAATTAAAATGATTAAATCAAGATAAGGTGTATGTGATTTTGTCCCTCTAAAATGTGTATAGATCTATTTTATTGGGTGTTCAGGTTGGGCAAGAAGTTCTATGGGGGAATGGAGAGAGGGGAGTATGAATAATTTTAGAGGTAAATCAAGTCTAATTCATGTAAAAAACTGCTGTTATAATTTATTTTGTATTGGCTGTGAAAAGAAGAGAAGTAAAAGCAAAGGAGAAAAGGAAAAATATAAGCATCTGAATGCAGAGTTCCAAAGAATAGCAAGGAGAGATAAGAAAGCCTTCTTCAGCGATCAATGCAAAGAAATAGAGGAAAACAACAGAATGGAAAAGACTAGAGATCTCTTCAAGAAAATTAGAGATACCAAGGGAATATTTCATGTAAAAATGGGCTCGATAAAGGACAGAAATGGTATGGACCTAACAGAAGCAGAAGACATTAAGAAGAGGTGGCAAGAATACACAGAAGAACTGTACAAAAAGATCTTCATGACCCGGATAATCACGATGGTGTGATCACTCACCTAGAGCCAGACATCCTGGAATGTGAAGTCAAGTAGGCCTTAGAAAGCATCACTATGAACAAAGCTAGTGGAAGTGATGGAATTCCAGTTGAGTTATTTCAAATCCCAAAAGATGATGCTGGGAAAGTGCTGCACTTAATATGCCAGCAAATTTGGAAAACTCAGCAGTGGCCACAGGACGGGAAATGGTCAGTTTTCATTCCAATCCCAAAGAAAGGCAATGACAAGGAATGCTCAAACTGCCGCACAATTGTACTCATCTCACACACTAGTAAATAATGCTCAAAATTCTCTGAGACAGGCTTCAGTAATACATGAACCATGAACTTCAGATGTTCAAGCTGGTTTTAGAAAAGGCAGAGGAACCACAGGTCAAATTGCCAACATCTGCTGGATCATGAAAAAAGCAAGAGAGTTCCAGAAAAACATCTGTTTCTGCTTTACTGACTATGCCAAAGCCTTTGACTGTGTGGATCATAATAGACTGTGGAAAATTCTTCAAGAGATGGGAATACCAGACCATCTGACCTGCCTCTTGAGAAACCTATATGCAGGTCAGGAAGCAACAGTTAGAACTGGACATAGAACAACAGACTGGTTCCAAATAGGAAAAGGAGTACGTCAAGGCTGTATATTGTCACCCTGCTTATTTAACCTGTATGCAGAGTACATCATGAGAAACACTGGGCTGGAAGAAACACAAGCTGGAATAAAGATTGCTGGGAGAAATATCAATAACCTCAGATATGCAGATGACACAACCCTTATGGCAGAAATTGAAGAGGAACTAAAAAGCCTCTTGATGAAAGTGAAAGTGGAGAGTGAAAATGTTGGCTTAAAGCTCAACATTCAGAAAACGAAGATCATGGCATCCGGTCCCATCACTTCATGGGAAATAGATGGGGAAACAGTGTCAGACTTTATTTTTTTGTGCTCCAAAATCACTGCAGATGGTGACTGCAGCCATGAAATTAAAAGATGCTTACTCCTTGGAAGAAAAATTATGAGCAACCTAGATAGTATATTCAAAAGCAGAGACATTACTTTCCCAGCAATAGTCCGTCTAGTCAAGGCTATGGTTTTTCCAGTGGTCATGTATGGATGTGAGAGTTGGACTGTGAAGAAGGCTGAGCACCGAAGAATTGATGCTTTTGAACTGTGGTGTTGGAGAAGACTCTTGAGAGTCCCTTGGACTGCAAGGAGATCCAACCAGTCCATTTTGAAGGAGATCAGCCCTAGGATTTCTTTGGAGGGAATGATGCTGAAGCTGAAACTCCAAGTACTTGACCACCTCATGCAAAGAGTTAACTCACTGGAAAAGACTCTGATGCTGGGAGGGATTGGGGGCAGGAGGAGAAGGGGATAACAGATGATGAGATGGCTGGATGGCATCACTGACTCGATGGACATGAGTCTGAGTGAACTCTGGGAGTTGGTGATGGACAGGAAGGCCTGTCGTGCTGAGATTCATGGGGTCACAAGGAGTCAGACACGCCTGAGCGACTGAACTGAATTGAACTGAACTGAATGGTAAGGTATAGAGGATTAGATTTTTTGTGTGATAAGTTGTGTTGTGAAGTCACTCAGTCATGTCCGACTCTTTGTGACCCCATGGACTCTATCCCACTAGGCTCCTCCATCCATGGAATTTTCTAGGCAAGAGTACTGGAGTGGGTTGCCATTTCCATCTCAAGAGGATCTTCCCAACCCAGGGATCGAACCCGGGTGTCTCGCATTTCGGGCAGTCACTTTACCGTCTGAGCCACCAGGGAATGGGAGATGGAGCCCTGAGATACCCTTGAAAATGAAAGTAAAAAGTAAGTCGCTCAGTCATGTCTGACTCTTTGCAACCCAATGGACTGTAGACTACCATGCTCCTCCATCCGTGGGGTTTTCCAGGCAAGAGTATTGGAATCAGTTACCATTTCCTTCTCCAGAGGATCTTCCCCACCCAGAGATTGAACCTGGGTCTCCTGCATTGGAGGCAGACGCTTTACCATCTGAGCCACCAGAGAAATCCTAGATTGTTTTAGGGTCAATAATTAATCCAGAGTCTTTCAAACGTTGTTGAGCTATATTAAACACATGTTGAGTTTCTAAAACTGATGGAGCTGAAAATAATATATCATCCATACAATGAATAACAAAAAAGTCAGGAAATTGTTTTCTTATAGGTTTAAGGGCTTTGGCTATATAATATTGACATATGGTAGGAGAATTTATCATTTTTTGAGGTAGTATGGTCCATGGGTAATGGTTTATGAGGTCCAGTGTGATTAGGATAAGGAAGAGAGAAACCAAATTTCTCTGTCTAGAGGGTGCAAAGGTATATTTAAAAAGCAATCCTATAAATCTATAATAATAATATGTCAGTTTTGAGGAATAGTAGTAGGTGATGGGATTCTTGGTGGCAATGTATTTATGGGTTTTATAGATGTATTAACTTTTTTAAGTCTGTTAAGAGATTCATTTGTTAGATTTTTTTTTTTATACAACAAAAATGGGAGAGTTTCAAGGGGAATAAGATTTCTCAAATTTTTTTTTTACTTTATTTTACTTTACAATACTGTATTGGTTTTGCCATACATCAACATGAATCTGCCACGGGTGTACACATGTTCCCAATCCTGAACCCCCCTCCCACCTCCCTCCCCATACCATCTCTCTGGGTCATCCCAGTGCACCAGCCTCAAGCATCCTATATCCTGCATCAAACCTAGACTGGTGATTCATTTCTTATATGATATTATACATCTAATTATGTATCTATAAGTTCTTTAGAAGTCTGTAATTTCTCTTTTATAAGGGGCCACTGCTCTGTCCAAATAGGCTTGTCATTTTAATAACTGTTTTGTTTGTTAAAGAGCAGTAGCCCTTAAGGAAAATGTGGAATGTATATTTAAGTTTGCCATAGTATAAGTAAATACCTTCTTATTCGATTAACGGGTGCATCTATCACATAAAGTTGTAATGTTTTAGGCTGGCCTTCTGGTCTGCCACAAGGATAAATTTGAATGTTTCAATAGACTTCTTGTATTTTGGTTTGAGAAATTTCTGTAATTTAGTAAGAAATATTCTGTATAGGCCAAGATTTAGGCCATATGTGTTTGGAAATAATAGTGATATTGGATCCAGTATTGAGGAGAATAGAACATCTTTTATCATTAATTTTGATATTTATATTTGGCTGGGCATATTCAGATACCAGTGATATCATAAGCAGTGTTTTTGATCTATATTTCCTAATTCATTTGTCTGTATATCATTAGAAGAGTTAATAGAAATATAAGGTAAAATAATTGGGAAATTTTGTCTCTTTTCTTGAATTGCCATAGTATTTGAATTGACATGATAATTTGAATTTCTCTCTTATAATCTGAATCAATTATTCCAGGGTTAAACAGTAATTTCCTTAGAAGTCAAGCTAGATTTGTCAAGTAAAAGGCTGAAGGTTTGTGGAGGTAGGGGGTCCAAAAGTCCAGCAGGTGTTCTAGAAGGGATTGTTTGAGGAAAAAATGGAGTTTGCCCCTGTTTTTTGTTGAAGGGGACCTGGGGAGTACCCTGTTTGAAGTTTTTCAAAATAAGTTTTCTCTCATATCATGTTTAGATTGACAGTCT
The DNA here is from genome assembly GCA_917880005.1 of Nanger dama. Taxonomy (NCBI): domain Eukaryota; kingdom Metazoa; phylum Chordata; class Mammalia; order Artiodactyla; family Bovidae; genus Nanger; species Nanger dama. The sequence continues at coordinate 36,305,642 of CAKJTW010000020.1, read as the reverse complement.
TTGGCCCAATGTATCCCTTTATGGCAGGGAAGGTAGATTTTGGGGAATGTTTTAATTTTTAATTTATTTTGCATGTTTCTTAGGGCAATCCTTTTTTAAAAGAGTCTTATTCCCATATGCTTCCCTGGTGGCTCAGAGGTTAAAGCATCTGCCTGCAATGTGGGAGACCTGGATTCGATCCCTGGGTCTAGAAGATCCTCTGGAGAAGGAAATGGCAACCCACTCCAGTATTCTTGCCTGGAGAATCCCATGGACGGAGGAGCTTGGTGGGCTATAGTCCACGGGGTCGCAAAGAGTCGGACACAACTGAGCAACTTCACTTTCACTTTCACTATCCACATATACAAAGTATCCTTCATTTCCCTTTTTAAAAGCAGCAGCCATTGTTTTAGCTAACATTTGTGTTTTATGTGTCTCAGAACCTAGATTGCGGCAAGCCTTCAAGTAATCAGTAGCAGTCTTGGTCTCACTTATTGGTGGAGTGATAGACCTTTGACATTCTTGATTTGCATTCTCATATGTAAGCAATTTTTCTAGTTGTATTTTGGTTTCTTCTCTAATTACACTATGGGAAATAGCAGTTTCTAGTCTAGCTAGAAAATCAGCATAGGCTTTATTAGGCCCTTTCCAAAGACATATATTTTGAGCTAACTTTGGCGCAAGATTAGCCAGGGAAAACAAGTTCTAGACAACGACTCTGGCAAGATACACTATTGCTGTGTAATCAGGGGTACAAGTCTTGAGATATAAGTTCCCAGGCAAGATTTGTTACAATTATAATCATTAACATAGACCCTAAGAAAAGCATTTCTATGAGTAAGACATTGTGCTGTGTAATTATTAGTTCTGGACTTAAAGAAAGGTCAGTTTTCGGGCAAGATACATTGTTGTAAAAGACTTAAGGAAAGCATGAGTGAGAATGCTTGTTTTCTCTTTATAGGGCCTTGGACTGTCTGCTTAAGCTTTGACTCTTTCATTTCCTCCTGCTTTTAGGAGAATATGGTTGTCAGGGAAAGGGGTGGAGAAAGCATTCTGTAACTTTTTCCTCTTGGAAAGTGGTGTTGACCCTAACATGTTGAGGCAATATATTTTCTTTATCCTCATACTGAGCATCTTTGATCTAGGGGCCCCAAGTAATAGTTGGAAGAGCCTGTGGCAATCATAGGAGCTTGAATAATTATTTGTAACTTAAATGCCTCAGACCTCTTAGATATAAACTTCATTACATAGTTGCAGATATAAAAAGTAAACAGCAAGAATAAGATGACTACAATTATTGCAGTCAAAATAGTTTTCCACCATTTGGAGATAAGCCTCTACTTGCTGGTGTGAAACCAAAAGTCTTTGAACTTTAAATAAATGATGAAGTAAAGTATAAAAATGGTGAGGCTTTCCAGCCACTTGTCCCCTAACCCTCACTTACCTGACCTCAGTAGGTTCCAGTCACTCTGACCAGAATACCATGAATTCCAGGTCCCTGTTTGGGTGCCACTTGCAGTCTTTAAAGATCAGGGCCTGGTGGACCTGAATCGGTGAAAGAGGGAAAAGGAGAGAGAGAGCAGTATCTCTCTGGTTATGTGGAAAATCAATAAAGCCCATGCACAGGACTTGTACCACTCACAAAGTCACAGGGCATCCTCTCAAGGAGGTCTTGAAAGCCCAGGCAAGAAAGTAACCTTGGTAGGCTTCCACACTCCAATGAGAATGAAGACAGAAAGAAGGACATGGGGGACCCAGGTCTCTAGTGGAGCAAGGGTATTTTATTAGCAGAAAAGCAGGCTTATATATCTTTAGTAAAATGATTATTCAGCTATTACAAAGAATGAAATTCCATCAGTTGCAGCAAAATGGAGAGTCTAATACATACAGGGTCGCTGATGCTGAAAAGAGTCACTGAAGGGAGTTACTGAAAGGAATCCAAGCAGGTACCCTTTCCCATTTCTCAGTCCTGAGAATTGTGTGCAGCTCTACTCACTCCTAGGATAGGAACTGATAAGGAACAGAGAACCTTGAGAAATGGCACACAAAGGAAGAAAAGTGCGACATATTGGATTCCTTAAAGTTAAACTTTCCCTGACACAAAGAAATAGAGGAAAACAATAGATTTGGGAAACACTAGAGATCTCTTCAAGAAAAATGTCAAGGGAAAATGTCATGCAAAAATGGGCATGATAAAGGATAGAAATGTTGAGGACCTAACAGAAACAGAAGAGATTAAGAAGAGGTGGCAAGGAATCACAGAACTATACAGAAAAGGGTGTTAATGACCCAGATAACCACGTTGGTGTGGTCATTCACTTAGAGTCCGACATCCTAGAGTGTGACATCAAGTGGACCTTAGGAAGCATCACTACAAAAAAAGCTAGTGGAGATGATGGGGTTGTAGCTGAACTACTTAAATTCTTAAAAGATGATGCTGTCAAAGTGCCACACTCAATTTGTCAGAAAATTTGGAAAAATAAGCAGTGGCCACAGCCTTGGAAAATGTCAGGTTTCATTCCAGTCTCTAAGATGGGCAATGCCAAGTAATGTTTAAACTACAATATGTTCCCCACATTTCATATGCTAGCAAGGTTATTATCAAAATCCTTCAAGCTAGTCTTCAGCAGTATGTCAACTGAGAATTTCCAGAAGTACAAGTTGGATTTAGAAAGGGCAAAAGAACCAGAGATCAAATTGTCAACATTTGTTGGATCATGGAGAAAGCAAGAGAGTTCCAGAAAAAACTTCTGCTTCATTGACTACACTAAAGCCTTTGACTGTGTGGATCACAACAAACTGTGGAAAATTATTAAAGAGATAGGAGTTCCAAGGCACCTTACCTGTCTCCTGAGAAACCTGTTTGCAAGTCAAGAAACAGCAGTTAGAACTGTCTAACAACTATTAGAATTGTGGTAGACTAACTGAATGGACATGAATTTGAGCAAACTCCAGAACACAGTGGAGGACAGAGGAGACTGGCATGCTGCAGTCTATGGGGTCACAAAGAGTTGGACATGACTTAGTGACCGAAAAACAACAGTGGAATAATGAGAGAATACATCTGAGGGAAATAATTCTAGAGTTGGGGAATTTAGTGAGGAGATATTGGAGTAAGCAAGATTAAAAAAAGGACCAGAACTAAAGTCTTCTTACTTTGAATAAAGAAGACATATTAGATTTGAGAAATGTTTTGGAAATAGAATTATACAGCCTTAGGAGTTCATTGTTGTGTACAATAAGGAACAGACATCTAGGATGACTTATTTACATTGCATAACATTGTGGAGAGTAGTGCCAGTATGTGAGGTGAGATTTAGGATGTAAAATTCTGGCAGTTAAGATGAGGTGAACTCTTTCAAAAGGAAAGATCTGCAGAATGTCCAGAAATATGTATTTATCAGTTTACAAAATACAAAGCATATATAAAATGCAAATCCAGGTGCCAAATCAGAATTATACATATGTAGATATGAACATTACTAGTATGTAATCCTGATTAAAATATGATAGCAAATACAATCACCTAGAAAATAAAGGTAGATCAGTTCAGTTCAGCTCAATTCAGTCGCTCAGTCATGTCTGACTCTCTGCGACCCCATGAATCGCAGCACGCCAGGCCTCCCTGTCCATCACCAACTCCCGGAGTTCACTCAGACTCGCGTCCATTGAGTCAGTGATGCCATCCATCCATCTCATCCTCGATCATCCCCTACTCCTCTTGACCCCAATCCCTCCCAGCAACAGAGTCTTTTCCAATGAATCAACTCTTCGCATGAGGCGGCCAAAGTACTGGAGTTTCAGCTTCAGCATCATCCCTTCCAAAGAAATCCCAGGGCTGATCTCCTTCAAAATGGACTGGTTGGATCTCCTTGCAGTCCAAGAGACTCTCAAGAGTCTTCTCCAACACCATAGTTCAAAAGCATCAATTCTTCGGCACTCAGCCTTCTTCACAGTCCCACTCTCACATCCATACATGACCACAGGAAAAACCATAGCCTTGACTAGACGGACCATTGCTGGCAAAGTAATGTCTCTGCTTTCGAATATGCTATCTATGTTATCTATGCTATCTAACTTTTCTTCCAAGGAGTAAGCGTCTTTTAATTTCATGGCTGCAGTCACCATCTGTAGTGATTTTGGAGCCCCCCAAAATAAAGTCTGACACTGTTTCCACTGTTTCTCCATCTATTTCCCATGGAGTGATGGGACCCGATGCCATGATCTTCGTTTTCTGAATGCTGAGCTTTAAGCCAACTTTTTCACTCTCCTCTTTCACTTTCATCAAGAGGTTTTTAGCTCCTCTTCACTTTCTGCCATAAGGGTGGTGTCATCTACATATCTGAGGGTATTGATATTTTTCCTGGCAATCTTGATTCCAGCTTGTGCTTCTTCCAGCCCAGCGTTTCTCCTGATGTACTCTGCATATAAGTTAAATAAGCAGGGTGACAATATACAGCCTTGACGTACTCTTTTTCCTATTTGGAACCCGTCTGTTGTTCCATGTCCAGTTTTAACTGTTGCTTCCTGGCCTGCATACAGGTTTCTCAAGAGGCAGGTCAGGTGGTCTGGTATTCCCATCTCTCTCAGACTTTTCCACAGTTTTTTGTGATCCACACAGTCAAAGGCTTTGGCATAGTCAACAAAGCAGAAATAGATGTTTTTCTGGAACTCTCTAAAATATGAAAATTCAATGAATAAAAATTAGTCATAGAAATCAGTAATACATAATGAGAGAGTAAAGAAAGAAGTTCACAAAGAAAACAAATCAGAAAAAGATCCAAGGAATTTTGAGAAGAACCAGGAAATTGGCATGTCACAGAAGAAAAGGGAGTAGTTTTCCAAAAGTCAGGAATGATCAATACTGTGAAATAATTAATGAGGTCACTGTAGGAGGAAGACTGAAAAATGTCCAATAGATACAGAAATATGAAGATTAGTGGTGACAGTTGCCTGGGGAGTTTCAATTAATGATTCGAGTGTGTCAGGAATGAATTGGAGATGAGGAGAACTAGTACTGTATTTTCAAGACTGTTGTCTAAGACAGACATGTGCTTAAGGATAGGAAGTTCTTGTGTATAGAATACTTTCTGGAGGAGACTTTACTAGAGCCCCTGAACTCAATTTTATAATAGTTACAACCATTTTCATCTTATGAACTAAATATTTTCATGTTAATGAACTATATATTTTCATATGAATTTTGCTATGAAACAGTATAGCAGTCTTCCAAAATATTACTCTAATTTGTTATTTGCCGTATTTATAATAGAATCAGCTCATTTGTAAAAGTTTAAGTGATAAAGTACTTAACTTTAGATAGCCCCTTAAATATGTGGATGTTTATGTTTATTATTTAGCACATTAAATGTCCAAGACTGGTGTGACTTCAATACTGATGTTTATTATGCTGTATATACACAAAGTGCAAAAATTAAGGATGTAGTAATTCACTCATGGTTCATGTTTGCTGAGTTAGCCTTATAAGAAATGTGCAAAGAGTATTACAAAAGCATACTTTAATTTGATATAGAAGAAAATAAGGACATTAGTTGCATAAATACCAGTTTATAAAATACAAAATCCAGGAGCAAATAATAAAATAATTTTATTTATAATATTCTTTAGTTGATTTTGGAATGTGAGGAAGCAAGAGATAAACTGCTTGTTTAAGCAGAGAAGACATTTTAGAAATGATATAGAATGTAAGCCTTTGTCTATGCAACATGTATAAAAGTGGATAGAAAATTTGCAAGAGGAGAGCAAAAATTATTCTTAGAGATTTTGGTAAATAAGATTTAAAGAAATAAACACTTTTTGATTTACCTTCTACTGCTTTTGTCATTTGATAGCCCCCATTGCATTTAGAAAGCCTCTGCATAGTCTGAATTTTCTGGTTATCATTTATAAATTTAACCAAATTGCCCTCAAAAATTCTGAAGTTTTCCTTGCGTCCTTCACTGTATAGAAAAAGAGCCAAATCCTTATTTTATTTTCTATTTATTCACATCTTCTTTAAGGTTATAAATGTTACTTCACAAAACAACATCATTGTCTTAAAACATGCAGCCATATTGTGTAAACCATTCTGAGGTTTTCCTAGTATCTGGTTCTCCTCTGCTTCATGAACAGAAAAGGTAGCACTTCTCTGGTATTATCCTGGTAGGTGGTAGCTCCTGGTGGTAGCACCCTGGTAGTAGCACCACCCTGGTAGGTAGACAAGACCTGACTAATTCTGGGATATGAAAAAGTGCAGGCTGTTGCCTGTCACTTCTTTGCTGGAACAGTAAAGAACTCATGAACAGTTTTCCCATGTCTTTCTCTGCAGTGGTGATTGTGAAGGAGACAAATTAAGATGATGGGTCCGTAACATGGAAGTACCCTGAATCAATGCTGCTGCATGAGGCTGTCCAGACCTGCTGCTGACTTTGTGTGAATCAATAAACATTAGATGTGTTGAGTCACTGAGTTTTGGAGATTATTTTTTCACTGAGAACAACCTACTCTATCTTGACCATGTAACATTCAGAGTGTCCTTTGAATCCAAAGCAAGATCTGTCACCTAATTACCTTTTTCCTTGGGTTAGTATCCCCAAAGAAGAGTTGGAAAAGTAAAAGAGAGGAGGGAGAAAGTGAGTGGAATGGAGCCAAATGCGATGTTAATAAAATCCCCAAAACCATTTAATGGATTACAAATATCCATCATGTTTTTATAGTTAGAATAAACTTAAATATATTTCTTCTTGCCCTCTCCAACTCATAAAGAAACAACTTGATGTAGTTGTTAAAGACAGTTCCTTACTCAGGTCTAATGAGGCAGCTGTCTGACATTTTGACTCTCTCATAGTTTGGATTCTTTTGATTACATATACACTGTCAAAAACACAAAAAGTAATAACTCACTGCATTTCCTTTATCAGCAAATTTTTGCTCTGTCAGTTTTCCTGTAAGTGAATATATGTATCATTACAATAGCCTTCCTCTTCCTACATTTTGCTTTCAATGCTGCATCTGGATATTCTACCAAGTATTCCAGTTTTCTCACTATATCCTTTCACCTGCCTTTAATTACAGAATAAATCATGGAAAAGTACTATTTGGGGGACATCAAATGATTCTACCACCTGTAACATACAAACTTACACCTTCCTCCTAAGTTTCAGAATAGCCTCAGACTGTAAGGATTTTTCCTAGGTTGTCCTAAGCTGTACTGTACAAGTGTGGACTAACACATACGTGTCCCTGGATATGACAGTGAGTGGAAAAATAGATTTTCTGTAAGGATTTAGGAAAGCTAGCAATCTAGCATTCTTCTAAAGAGTGAAATTTTATTTTGTAATGATACTGACAAGAAGTAATAAAATAAGGTGAGAAACACATATACAAATAAAAAGCAGTCTGGCAATCCTGTTATGATCTGCCCTGTGTCCAGCTGGAGGGTTTTGAGTAATGAAACAGTATTAGCTTATTAGCATGATGACATACTCTTCTATAGAAAATATCTCCTTAAAGAGAAGATTAAGCCAATGTAATTCTTTAGGATAATTAATTTTACCCATTTTATAAAAATTGTTCCTAACCAAAACGTCATTCTGGTTCCAGAAAATGCACTGGGGCATATTGGTATCATCTCCCTGTTAACTCAGGTAACACAACATTCCTGACTGTTCCAAGAATTTTTGGCATTTTGCTTTTGGCTCTCACTATGGTAGTGCAGCCCAGCAATCTGTTCACTCTACCAGGACTGTTGCTTTTCTTTGCATCTGTTATTCAGACCCTATTAGTGGGTCCTTGGGATGTTGCCTGCGTGCTGGTGATCATAAACAGGCTTGGTCTTTGATGTGCTATTTATCATTTATATTTAGGTGGTATTGCAGATCGACTGGCCCCCCTTGCTGTACTGTGTTTTGCCTTCATCCATTAGTGGGTATCACAGCGAACATTCCTTCACTCTGGGAGAGAGTTATAGATGTGCCAAACCCCATCATCCTCTCTGTGTTTTATGAAGCATGTTGGGACCAGATGGTATTCTAAACAGAGCTTTAGAAAGAGTCTTTCAGCACGTTGTGTTTCAGGAGGTATTTCCCCCTCTTCTGATGAAAGGGTGACTTCTTATGGGAGTTAAGAGCCTCTTGTTCTTTGTTTTTCTTCTTTATCTAGACTCCTGAGACATTTTCATAAAGAGAAGCAAATGAAAATTTTATCTACTCCAAATTTTGAAACACAATGAATAAACAATAGTTATATTCAAAATGCTTTATTTAATATGTCTTTTAGTTTTATATTAATAATAATTCCTAATATATAATTAAAAAATTATCTCCATTTTAAGGTGGAAAATCTGAGAATCAGAAAGATTAAATTCCTTCTGTCACAAAGAAAATCCATGATGAAGCTAATCTGATAATCTCAATTTTGCTACTTTATTTCTTACTCTTTTCAAAGTATTTATTAATGGTTTCTATGTCAAGATCAAGATTATAACCATTTACTGAGAAATGAAATTGCTGAGGGAGAATATGTAAATTTACTTCCATTTTATTTTTCCAAAACAGAACAAGATACATGTAAAAATTTATAGTATTTTGATGAGGAGGGAATAATTAATAACCTGGGTATCAGTTCCCAATACCCAATAAAGAATACAGAGAAAAATAATTTTATCATATCTATGTGTGCTGCTGCTGCTGCTAAGTCGCTTCAGTCGTGCCCGACTCTGTGCAACCCCGTATCTATATATAGCTTGCACTATATATCCAAAGGAAAATCTTGCATCCAACCACTTTTGTTCATTTGGTGGGTTTTTCCAAAACAAGTATCAGATTTAATGATAACCTACTTATCATTAAATCCTTTGACCAAGATCTAATTGATGGACTTCTAGACATTAATTTCTAATTTAGTTGGTAGATTTTATCTCCCTTTCCTAGACTATCTAACGCTGAAAGTTTTATTTTTACTCTCTGTATTGGGAGTCTGTATTTCTTCTCATGGCCAAAGATATTAAAGAGGTTTATGTCAATATTTTTAAAACTCACAAGTTCTCTTCACTTCCTTGGATCTGATTTAACTAAAATGATTTAAATTGTGGGGTTTTTTTTTCAGTTTACCCTCAGGAAGAATAAATATATTCTGTAATTAAAACCCTACATACAATACAAAAATAAAATAATGTGATTTTATAATTCCAACCTTAGTTAACTGAAATATAAAATGTCATAAAAGGGTAATCATTATACAGTATATATTTAAAATTCCATTGAATATTCACAAAAAGTATGGGGATTGTTTTAAAAGTGAAAATTTCTAGAAAAGGTTTAGAAATATTTTATATCTTTTTAGTGAGTTTATATTGTAATTATATTCTATTTAACATAAAATGCTGCTTTCCAACTTTATATCGAACATGTTTTGAAATGTTCCAATTACAAATAATATGTAAAGTTTTTGTTTCAATTTAAATAGGGAAAAGAGGACCTGTAAAGACTTTCTTATTTTTAGATCTAGAATTGAGGATTCATTTTGAGGGATATAAATTAGGCTATATATAGGAATAATTATCTAAGATGCAAGTTGCTTTCATTATTTGCCCACCTTTAAAGTTTAATTTTGCTCATTTAAGAATGCCATGTAACTAAAAATATCAGAGCTGACAATCCCTTAGATACCTTTTAGGTGGTGCACTATCAAGGACAAGACAGCCTTGTTAGACAATGACTGTTCTCAGTCCTATATTTCCTTTTCACCATATATTCAATCAATTTTTGTTAAAGAAAAAAACTATATTTTAAAGCAATGGATAAAGGACATAGTAGGTGTTAAAACCCAGTAGTATGTAGTTTCATGGGGCAAGATCTTAACTAAAACTCAATTCCTAATAGCATAGTTGCAGCAAAGTTGCAACACTGGCATTTCTCTCCTCATGTTACACTTTCTAGACCTTTTTAAAACTGTGGATCTCCTTATAACAATCTTAAATAAGACTGTAATACATCTGACCCTACAGTGACTTAAGGTAAGGAAGAAATAGCTGTAATTATTTCTATGAATTTATATATATATACACACATATATATGTATACATATATAAGTATATATATATATACACACATATATATGTATACATATATAAGTATATATATATATACACATATATATGTATACATATATAAGTATATATATATAAGTATATATATATAAGTATATATGTATATATATAAGTATATATATGTATATATATAAGTATATATATGTATATATATAAGTATATATATGTATATATATAAGTATATATATGTATATATATACATATATGCTATATATATATAGCATAAGTACATAAATATTTGGTTTTAGCTTAGTGGGTTCATACCCTTAATCAACAGAAGTTTATTGTGGACTTGAAGCATTCTAGTCTCCGTGAAGCCTACAGTCTAGTGAGTTTCATGATAGCAAATGACTTCTCACATTTCATTTATCTTATACTTCATATAGGGCTTATTTGGTGGCTAGGACAGTAAAGAATCCTCCTACAATGCAGGAGACACAGGTTTGATCTCTGGATCAGAAAGATCCCCTGGAGAAGGGAATGGCTACTCTTTCTGGTATTCTTGCCTGGAGAATTCCATGGACAGAAGAGCCTGGCTGGCTACAGTCCATGGCGGGGAGTGGGTGAGATCGGGGAGAGGATTGCAAAGAGTCAGACATGACTGAGCTACTAAAATACTTCACATAATAGACACACTTTTCATATATTGCCCATAAACTTCTGGTTTGGCAAGTGGTCTACCACATGGCATTTGCAATTTGTGAGTCTGCCAGTCCTTATTTCTAAGAGGTCCTTTGCATGTAGTCAGGCAGATTAAAAAAAAAAAAGTACATAGAAAAGTTCTATTAGTTGCGTGTAGCTCCTATCCTGGAAGTGATGCATGTTTTTCTGTTCACATTCATTTGGCAAAAGCAGCTGCATGCTGGGATTCTGGGAAATAAGACATCAACTTGTCACAACTCACTTCAGAAAAATGGCTAGTCACAAATAGTTGTCAATGTAGTGGATGTGAGAGCTGGACCATAAAGAAGGCTGAATGCCAAAGAACTGATGCTTTTGAACTGTGGTGTTGGAGAAGACTCTTGGACTATAAGGAGATCAAACTAGTCAATACTAAAGGAAATCAGTCTTGAATATTCATTAGAAGAACTGATGCTAAAACTGAAGCTCCAATACTTTGGCCACCTAATGTGAAGAGCTTACTCATTAGAAAAGACTGATGCTGGGAAAGATTGAAGGCAGGAGGAGAAGCAGACGACAGAGGATGCAATGGTTGGATGGCATCACTGATTAAGTGGACATGAGTTTTAGCAAGCTCAGGGAGTTGATGAAGGACAGGGGAGCCTGGTGTGTATAGTCCACGGGGTTGCAAAGAGTCAGACATGACTGAGCAACTGAACAACAGCAACAACAGTGTAGTGGTAAGGATTAGACTGTGATTTGAAAAATGGAAACAGTTGTGGAACATGAGATAGTCGAGACACATATAAAACTTATCTTTCAAAATTGTCAGTGTCTTTGTATTTAATTCCTCATCAGGGTATATGTTTGTGAAGATTTTAGGGTTATAAGCAATAGAAGTAATCTAAAACTTACTTTAAAACTAGACATACTTTTGAGAGTTTAAGAGTGTGTTTCCAAAACCAAAGGTCAGAAATGTAGTAATTTGGGAAAGACACTGGGACCAGTTCAGTTCAGTTCAGTCACTCAGTCGTGTCCGACTCTTTGTGACCCCATGAATCGCAGCACGCCTGGCCTCCCTGTCCATCACCATCCCCCGAGTTCACTCAGATTCACGTCCATCCCATCGAGTCAGTGATGCCATCCAGCCATCTCATCCTCTGTCGTCCCCTTCTTCTCCTGCCCCCAATCCCTCCCAGCATCAGAGTCCTTTCCAATGAGTCAACTCTTCGCATGAGGTGGCCAAAATACTGGAGTTTCAGCTTCAGCATCAGTCCCTCCAAAGAACTCCAAGGGCTGATCTCCTTCAGAATGGACTGGTTGGATCTCCTTGCAGTCCAAGGGACTCTCAAGAGTCTTCTCCAACACCACAGTTCAAAAGCATCAATTCTTCAGCACTCAGCCTTCTTCACAGTCCAACTCTCACATCCATACATGACCACAGGAAAAACCATAGCCTTGACTAGATGGACCTTAGTCGGCAAAGTCATGTCTCTGCTTTTGAATACGCTATCTAGGTTGGTCATAACTTTTTCTTCCAAGGAGTAAGCGTCTTTTAATGTCATGGCTGCAATCACCATCTGCAGTGATTTTGGAGCCCCCAAAATAAAGTCTGACACTGTTTCCACTGTTTCCCCTTCTATTTCCCATGAAGTGATGGGACCAGATGCCATGATCTTCATTTTCTGAATGTTGAGCTTTAAGCCAACTTTTTCACTCTCCTCTTTCACTTTCATCAAGAGGCTTTTTAGTTCCTCTTCACTTACTGCCATAAGAGTGGTAACATCTGCATATTTGAGGTTTTTGATATTTCTCCTGGCAATCTTGATTCCAGCTTGTGCTTCTTCCAGCCCAGCGTTTCTCATGATGTACTCTGCATATAAGTTAAATAAGCAGGGTGACAATATACAGCCTTGATGTACTCCTTTTCCTATTTGGAACCAGTCTATTGTTCCATGTCCATTTCTAACTGTTGCTTCCTGACCTGCATACAGATTTCTCAAGAGGCAGGTCAGGTGGTGTGGCATTCCTATCTCTTTCAGAATTTTCCACAGTTTATTATGATCCACACAGTCAAAGGCTTTGGCATAGTCAATAAAGCAGAAATAGATGTTTTTCTGGAACTCTCTTGCTTTTTCCATGATCCAGTGGATGTTGGCAATTTGATCTGGTTCCTCTGCCTTTTCTAAAACCAGCTTGACCATCAGGAAGTTCACAGTTCATGTATTGCTGAAGCCTAGCTTAGAGAATCTTGAGCATTACTTTACTAGCATGTGAGACGATTGCAATTATGCAATAGTTTGCACATTCTTTGACATTGCCTTTCTTTGGGATTGGAAAGAAAACTGACCATTTCCAGTCCTGTGGCCACTGTTGAGTTTTCCAAATTTGCTGGTATATTGAGTGCAGCATCATCTTTCAGGATTTGAAATAGCTCCACTGGAAAACCATCACCTCCACAAGCCTTGTTCATAGTGATGCTTTCTAAGGCCCACTTGACTTCACATTCCAGGATGTCTGGCTCTAGATGAGTGATCACACCATCGTGATTTTCTGGGTCATGAAGATCTTTTTTGTACAGTTCTTCTGTGTATTCTTGTCACCTCTTCTTAATATCTTCAGCTTCTGTTAGGTCCAGACCATTTCTGTCCTTTATCGAGCCCATCTTTGCATAAAATTTTCCCTTGGTAACTCTAATTTTCTTGAAGAGATCTCTAGTCTTTTCCATTCTGTTGTTTTCCTCTATTTCTTTGCACTGATTGCTGAAGTAGGCTTTCTTATCTCTTCTTGCTATTCTTTGGAATTCTGCATTCAGATGCTTATAGCTTTCCTTTTCTTCTTTGCTTTTTGCTTCTCTTCTTTTCACAGCTATTTGTAAGGCCTCCCCAGACAGCCATTTTGCTTTTTTACATTTCTTTTCCATGGGGATGGTCTTGATCCCTGTCTCCTGTACAATGTCACAAACCTCATTGCATAGTTCATCAGGCACTATATCTATCAGATCTAGGCCCTTAAATCTATTTCTCACTTCCACTGTTTAATCATAAGGGATTTGACTTAGGTCATACCTGAATGGTCTAGCAGTTTTCCCTATTTTCTTCAATTTAAGTCTGAGTTTGGCAATAAGGAGTTCATGATCTGAGCCACAGTCAGCTCCTGGTCTTGGTTTTTTTTTTTTTTTTTTTTGAGTGTATAGAGCTTGTCCATCTTTGGCTGCAAAGAATATAATCAATCTGATTTCGGTGTTGACCATCTGGTGATGTCCATATGTAGAGTCTTCTCTTGTGTTGTTGGAAGAGGGTGTTTGCTATGACCAATGCATTTTCTTGGCAAAACTCTATTAGTTTTTGCCCTGCTTCATTCCGTATTCCAAGGCCAAATTTGCCTATTACTCCAGGTATTTCTTGACTTTCTACTTTAGCATTCCAGTCCCCTGTAATGAAAAGGACATCTTTTTGGGTGTTAGTTCTAACAGGTCTTGTAGGTCTTCATAGAACTGTTCAACTTCAGCTTCTTCAGCATTACTGGTTGGGGCATAGACTTGGATTACTGTGATATTAAATGGTTTGCCTTGGAAATGAACAGAGATCATTCCATCGTTTTTGAGATTGCATCCAAGTACTGCATTTCAGACTCTTTTGTTGACCATGATGGCTACTCCATTTCTTCTGAGCGATTCCTGCCCACAGTACTAGATATAATCATCTTCTGAGTTAAATTCACCCATTCCAGTCCATTTTAGTTCGCTGATTCCTAGAATGTCTGAAAGAGAGTCATTTCCTAGGCAGGTTTATAAGAAGTCTAGGGGTCCCCAAGGAGAGAGGAGTCTGGAATTCTCAAGGAGGAAGAAAATGAAGGAAGTAAAATGTTTCCCAGGGAGTTGAATACTAGGTCAGCTTTACTGGGACGGAAAGCCCCAAAATTTTAAAGGGAACAATGGATACCAGGTGTGTCACTGCAATGCTTGCTCTGCAACCTAAGAAACAGGATCTAACTTTAGGAAACAGGGACTCGACGCTAACTGCAAATTGTCACCAATAGTTACATAAACCTTACCTGCCTGCCCACCAATCATGCTCTGCCGAGTAGCCTCCCCCTCCTCCCCTGCACAATAGGATAAAAGGCTCCCAAAGCGGGTGTTCGGGGGCTCCCCCACCTTCGATTGGCTTGGTGGGGGCCCGGATCCGAAATTGCCAATAAACTGCTTTTCTCTAAACTCCGACTGGTGGTCTCTATTGGCAGCTAGTCTCCCACAATGTCAGTGTTCACTCTTGCCATCTCTTGTTTGACCACTTCTAATTTGCCTTGATTCATGGGACCTGACATTCCAGGTTCCTATGCAATATTGCTCTTTACAGCATCGGACTTGGCTTCTATCATCAGTCAAATCCACAACTGAGTATTGTTTTTGCTTTGGCTCCATCCCTTCATTCTTTCTGGAGTTATTTCTTCACTGATCTCCAGTAGTGTGTTGGGCACCTACTGACCTGGGGAGTTCCTCTTTCAGTATCCTATCAATTTGCCTTTTCATACTGTTCATGGGGTTTTCAAGGCAAGAATACTGAAGTGGTTTGCCTTTCCCTTCTCCAGTGGACCACATTCTGTCAGACCTCTCCACCATGACCCGCCTGTCTTGGGTGGCCCCATGGGCATGGCTTAGTTTCACTGAGTTAGACAAGGCTGTGGTCCTAGTGTGATTAGATTGACTAGTTTTCTGTGAGTATGGTTTCAGTGTGTCTGCCCTCTGATGCCCTCTTGCAACATTTACCTTCTTCCTTGGGTTTCTCTTACCTTCAGCGTCAGGTATTTCTTCGTGGCTGTTCCAGCAAAGCTCTGCCGCTGCTCCTTACCTTGGATGAAGGGTATCTCCTCACCACCACCTTTCCTGACCTTCAACGTGGGATAGCTCCTCTAGGCCCTCTTGCCCCGCGCGCAGCCACAGCTCCTTGAACATGGGTTTGCTCCTCCCGGCCACTGCCCCTGGCCTCGGTGCAGGGTGGCTCCTCCCAGCTGCCGCCCCTTATCTCGGACGCAGGGTAGCTCCTCTCGGTTGTTCCTACATTGTCACAGCTTGGCACTCTCGGCCGCTTCCCTGACCTTAGACGTGGGGTAGCTCCTCTCGGCTGAGCTTAGTATACCGGTCGCAGATATAATTTTGATGGTTTTATTGCTCTCTTATCTCTAATGCTTTCCAGTACATCTCTGTCACCTTTTTTCACTGGAAACCAAGTCTCAGCTTCTTGGCCCACAGGCGGTTGCAAGTTGCTTATACTATTGTTCTTAGATTTATGCCTTTTATATTCTGGAGTTAGTCTTTTTAATCTCATTCCAAATTTCTAGAAGATAGCACCTGATTAATCCCATTTAGCTTTAAACCCCTAGGTTAAACCAGTGTAAGATGACACATGATATACGTCTAAACTGAGTTATTGTACCTTGGTGATCTTTGCCTTATGGGAGGCAGCTCTAGAAAGGAACTGAAAGATTTGCAGTTATCTAACATAAGAACTAGACTGATGTATACGAAGCAGAGGATGCATAGATGCAAGTGGGAATAGATGAAAATGAGATATGTGGGTTTGAGGCAATTATAAAGAGACAGAATGCCACAGTAAGCAAAGGCATGAGGGCATGATCAGAGTGATGATTTGGAAAGATCATTATAAAGGCACTCAAGAACCTGAATTGGAATGAAAAAGTGTTCTAAAATTCTGCTCAGTAATTGCCCTAGTTGGAAGTGTTTAGGGAGGAACAGTGATTTTAAAATGTGATCTGAATATGGCAACTCAACACAGTTTTCCTTTTATTTGTACCTTTTGGCATAAAAAATAGGTTTCCATCATTTTTGGAGGTTTACTTAACCACATATATTAATTACTGCTTTTGAAAAAATACCCACAGTGAATAATATTTATAGTACATTTGCTGGTTATTTTAGTGAATAAAATATTTTTCATAGCAATTTTTACAATATAGCACTTACCTTGTTAAACAAATGCTTCTTTAGCTAAACTTTCATTATTTTACTTTCTGACATTTCTAGGACATTCAAGACATTCCATACTTTAAAATTTAAACGTTTAGGAACCATAAGAATATATACATAAATCATATGTTTAGTTCTTAAAAATTCAAAATACATAAAATTTGTACACATTTCTGGTATTTCATTGAGGTAGTGTACTTTTTCTTACTCTGGATAATGAAACTGTTATAGAGATAAAATTTCCAAAATATTTAACCTGTATTCTTTAAATTCCCCTGTAAACTATGTTTCTGTTTTGCTTTTCCATCATGAAGTCAAAACCATATACTTCCTCACCTCAGGGAAGGAGAAGGCAAGAAAAGCGAGCCATAGCACAGTTCTTGGGCTTCCCCGGTGGCTCAGACAGTAATGAATTGGCCTGCAATGCAGGGGACCTGGGTTGCGAAAATCCCCTGGAGGAGGGCATGGCAAACCACTCTAGTGTTCTTGCCTGGAGAATCCCCATGGACAGAGGAGCCTGGCGGGCTACTACAAAGAGTCGGACATGACTGAATGACTCAGCATAGCACAGTGCAGTTCTTATTTGGGGACATTTGAAATTTAAAATCCCTATCTGTGTACTAATTTAGTTATTAAGCTAATATAGTCACTTAAATAAGTTTATTTTAAAAGAGAAGACTCTTGGATGGCTCTCGTTGTATTCAGCCTAAATCCAAACACAAACTGTTCACTTTTGTTCTTGTCATTTAGTTGCCAAGTCATGCCTGACTCTTTTGTGATCCTATGGATTATAACCTGTCAGGCTCCTTTGTCCACAGGATTTCCCAGGCAAGAATGCTGGAGTGGCTTGCCATTTCCTTCTCCAGGGGATCTTCCCAGACCAGGGATCAAACTCATGTCTTCTGCATTGGCAGGTGGAATATTTACCACTGAGCCACCAGATAAGCCCAAACCCTTCACTATGAACCCTAAACTTTGGTATGAGACAGTCTCCCATGGGATGATTTTATTCATAAATGTGAAGCCAAGACTACCACAGAGATCAAAAGACAAACAAAACAATAGCAACAACAAAAAGCATCTCTTCCACCAAGAATAACAAAGCCAAAAGAAGAGCAGGAGATGGAATTGGGCTGCTGGATTACATTGGTCCTGAACCTCCCTCTTGATTTATATTTCCAGTTGTGTAAGTTATTGTGGTTCCTTAGTGTTTTAGCCAGTTTCAGTTGGCTGTTTTGTTACCTGCAGTCAATTTTACACTGATTACTCCTGTCTCCTAATTGCATTTCAAGCTAAAGCAACATTAAATATGCATTTTAGGTATTTCAATGTAATTGAAATTCCTGTAGTGAACTTGTGTAATAAATCGACTCTCAAAATTATTTCATAATCACATTTTTGTATTCCACATCTGGTAGATGATTTGAGGCATCACACAGAATCCCCTTCAGGAATGAGGTTAGCCCTCCCTATCCACACTCTATGTGCTGAGAGTGCTCCTTGCAGTTCCCTAGGGGACTCCCTCACCTCAGAAGATCCACTTCTCTCTGGTTATGCCCTCCTTCATGATAGCCATTATGTAATAATTGACTAAGATGAGGCTGTAAAGTGCTGACTTTCCCAAGTGTTGCAGTGGTAGAGAATCTGTTTGCCAATGTAGGAGACACAGGTTTGCTCCGTGGGTCAGGACGATCCCCTAGAGGAGGAGATGGCAATCCACTCCAGTATTCTTGCCTGGGATATCCCATGGACTGGCAGGCTACAGTCCATGGTGGGGTAAAGAGTCAGATATAACTGTAAGACTAAACATGCATGCACTGAAAGTGCTGACCCCCTGCTCGAACTTAGATCAACTCTGAAGGATCATCTTAGATTCAGACCCCTCCATTGGTTTTAGGAGGCTTCTGTTAAGACTACACATTACTTTATATAAAACAGATAACTAATAAGGACCTACTATATAGCACAGGGAACTCTTCTCAATACTCTGTAATGACCTACACGGGGGAAAAAAATCTAAAAAGAGTGGTTATAGGTATACGTATAACTGATTCACTTTTGCTGTACAGCAGAAACTAACACAACGTTGGACATCAACTATACTCCAAAAAAAAAAAAAAAAAGACTGCTTCAAAATTCAAGTTCCCCCTTATCCATGCAGGCTGCACTCCAATCCCATCCTTTCTCTTCCACAGATGTTAATCCCAAGAGCACTCTGCCATAAGCTTTCCATGGCTAAACTCAGCACAAGAGTGTTTTCCAGGGAACCTGACCTGAAGTACAGGATAACAGTTTCATAGAATCAAAAATGGTTACAATATGCATTAATATACAATATTTGTATTTCTCTTTCTGACTGACTTCACTCATATATGTGGAATCTAGAAAAATGGTACAGATGAACCTGTTTCCAGGGCAGGAATAGAGACACAGCATTAGAACAGACATGTGGGTGCAGCGGGCAGAAGGGGAGGGTGGGATGAGTTGGGAGATTAGGATTAACAAACATGCAGTATCATGTGTAAAATAGACAGTTAGTGGGAATCTGCTGTAGAGCAAAGGAAGCTCAACGTCGTGCTTTGTGATGACCTAGATGGGTGGGATGGTAGGGGAGAGACCCGAGAGGGAAAGGATATATGCACACATATACCTGTTTCGCTCAACTGTACAGCAGAAGCTAATACAACATTGTAAAGCAATGATACTCCAATTAAAAAAATAAATTATTACATTGAGGATTAATCCTCTAACACTGGAAAAGCACAATACCATTTGAAAAGCTGAATTCTTACATTGTTGATTAACTTGTAATTTACTAAAATGAATGCCTGCTTGCTCTTCCCTGGGGACTCCTCAAAACATCCTCAAGTTGTATTGATTAACAGGCTGTCATCCTGGAGAAGTGTTTAAAGTTATACAACTTTACTTCTATTTATTGAAATTTCAAAAAAAAAAAGTAAGAGTTTTGGATTTTTATTTTAGTATCCTCAATTTTAGACAACCTAAAAGCTCTAAAGTGATCTTATTTTTCAATAGTAAGGTTAGAAGTTCCCATGGTGAAGATAGTCTTTTACCTTCCAGACTTTGGGGACTCAATTTGTAGTCTGTATTCTAACAGTTATTTATCTACATTGTTGTTACAAGGTCACCTCTTCAATATACCCATCACTTCCTTATGTTTAATCAAAATCTCTGCAGTATCACTACACATCAGTTATTTGCTGTACTTTTGTTTCCCCTTCAGTTTCCCCTTTTTATTCTCTGTTTGCTTTCCTGGGGCAATAATTTATAAGAATGAATCTGAGGTATCATATAATATCCACAGACACTCACTGCTGCCTGGAATACAGATCAATATCTTTTAAATGGCTAATAATAGAATTTCTTCTCAAACACAATACTGCAATTTCCTGGATCACATCAAGGTGAATTTGAACTTGTCAAGTTGTGTGTGTTGTGTTCAGTAATTAAAACTATGCTTAAACAGATGCATCATGCCAACATAAATCATATAATATGCCTTCAGTTCATACCCTCTGTATTATTGGTATCAAATATTTTTTGTGTTGAATATTATTTATTATAAAAGGTTATTAAAAATATGAACTGAATATTTTAAAGAGACTTTATTCATTATTTTATTACCATCAGTTCAGTTCAGTTCAGTCGCTCAGTCGTGTCCGACTCTTCGCGACCCCATGAACTGCAGCACGCCGGGCCTCCCTGTCCATCACCATCTCCCAGAGTTCACTCAGACTCACGCCCATCGAGTCAGTGATGCCATCCAGCCAATCTCAACCTCTGTCGTACCCTTCTTCTCCTGCCCCCAATCCTTCCCAGCATCAGAGTCTTTTCCAATGAGTCAACTCTTCGCATGAGGTGGCCAAAGTACTGGAGTTTCAGCTTGAGCATCATTCCTTCCAAAGAAATCCCAGGGTTGATCTCCTTTAGAATGGACTGGGTGGATCTCCTTGCAGTCCAAGGGACTCTCAAGAGTCTTCTCCAACACCACAGTTCAAAAGCATCAATTCTTCCGGCGCTCAGCCTTCTTCACAGTCCAACTCTCACATCCATACATGACCACAGGAAAAACCATAGCCTTGACTAGACGGACCTTAGTCGGCAAAGTAATGTCTCTGCTTTTGAATATGCTATCTATGTTGGTCATAACTTTTCTTCCAAGGACTAAGCGTCTTTTAAGTTCATGGCTGCAGTCACCATCTGCAGTGATTTTGGAGCCCCCAAAATAAAGTCTGACACTGTTTCCACTGTTTCTCCATCTATTTCCCATGAAGTGATGGGACCAGATGCCATGATTTTTGCTTTCTGAATGTTGAGCTTTAAACCAACTTTTTCGCTTTCCTCTTTCACTTTCATCAAGAGGCTCTTTAGTTCTTCTTCACTTTCTGCCATAAGGGTGGTGTCATCTACATATCTGAGGTTATTGATATTTCTCCCAGCAATCTTGATTCCAGCTTGTGTTTCTTCCAGTCCGGCATTTCTCATGATGTACTCTGCATATAAGTCAAATAAGCAGCGTGGCAATATACAGCCTTGACGTACTCCTTTTCCTATTTGGAACCAGTCTGTTGTTCCATGTTGCTTCCTGACCTGCATACAGGTTTCTCAAGAAGCAGGTCAGGTGATCTGGTGTTCCATCTCTTTCAGAATTTTCCACAGTTTATTGTGATCCACACAGTCAAAGGCTTTGGCATAGTCAATAAAGCAGAAAGATGTTTTTCTGGAAGTCTCTTGCTTTTTCTATGATCCAGCAGATTTTGGCAATTTGATCTGGTTCCTCTGCCTTTTCTAAAACCAGCTTGAACATCAGGAAGTTCACGGTTCACGTAGGAAGGCTAATTTTGAGCCAGTGTTACCAACCCATAGAAACCAGGTGCAGGTTTAAGGTGCAGGTGTAAGTCTTATATCTCTAATGGAAAAAATCAGTTCATTCTTGATTCTTCTTTGACCTGGAAACTGGCAACTTATTTTTCCTGTTGCCATTTTCATTTCACAGACTTCCAGGACATCATTACCCCATACACTGCTTACACTGAACTTTAAGGGAAATAGTTTTATGATACATGAGGGAGAAAATATGACCAAGATAAAAGCTAACTTTTGGCAATATTTACATATAGGGATAATTGAGAACGGACAATTTTCAGTCTACTCTTTCTAATCCCATTTTCTCTTTTTCAGAGACTCAAAGAGCACAATTAATCTAGGTCCTAAATTATGAGGACATAGTATCTGACTAAACACATGCTGTCTATGATCTTAGAGTCTTAATTTGTTCTCTAATCATCATTAGTCTTTGAAAAGGCATGCCTTAGAAAAGAACTGACCCAAAGGCTTAACTGCTAATAGCAAAATCATGGGCATCCGTGAATGATTTATATTGGTTTGGAGAGCTGTTAAAATTCCAAATACTCTAAATTGGTATTCTTTTTCCTTGGCAATATGATGCTTTTAGAGATTAGAAGAGTAAAAATGCTCTTTTGCCTTCCAGATCTTCATATGATTCAAAGATAAATTTAGAAACTTTGGCATGTACTGAACTATAAACAAGAGATGTGTCAGTCTTAATTTCCAGAGATAAAGGAGTGTGATAAACTTTCAATCTCTATAAACTAATATTGGCTTTTAGAGTCCACATTAATTCACTGAAAGATGACTAAAACAATATTTTCTCCAGATGAAACTCATATTTTAAAGCTCCTACAGCATCTCTAATAACAATGGAAATGAAAGTTCATGAAAACTAAATAAAATGCATATTAAAATATTAGAAGAATGACATATTAATCCAATGCAAAACTGTGAAGAGTCTTTACCAGATAATGAACTTAGGTGGTAAAGATTTCAGGAAGATATATGTTGCAGAAAATTAAACATGGAAGTGAGCAGCACATAATAGCTGATATGTGAGTCATAAGCTAATTCTTAGAGTTACCCTTATTGAAACATAATTCATACCAGTTCTTCTTAAATTCTGGACTTCCCTTGTGGCTCAGCTGGTAAAGAACCTGCCTGCAATGTGGGAGACCCAGGTTCGATTCCTGGATTGGGAAGATCCCCTGGAGAAGGGAAAGGTTACACACTCCAGTATTCTGGCCTGGAGAATTCCACAGACTAGTCCATGGGGTCGCAAAGACTCAGACATGACTGAGCCACTGTCACACTGAAACAACTGGACCTTAATAATCATGCCCAGGAGTGGCACCATCAGATGGTTACCATGACTATGAGACTGGAATCACAAAGAACCTATTATTAACCTCACTGCTGCTGAGGGAACCCTCCCAAGAGTACTTGTACCAGGGAATGCTTTGCCACTAAATAAATGACAATTTATTTTAAGACAGGTTAATAAATTTGTCTCTAAATAAATTAAAATAACCAAGCACAATGGGTGATTATTATGGAGACAAATAACTTCTTCCAGCATTTAATTGGATGGATGGTAGTGAAACTCACCATGAAAATTTTAATATGTATTGAGCATCCTCTTAGCTCTGATTAGATTAATGACAAAAAACAACGAGAGAAGTGTCCTTCAATGTTGAAGAGAAAAGAGGTTTCAAGGTGCCAAATGGTATTTATATCTG
The DNA here is from genome assembly GCA_917880005.1 of Nanger dama. NCBI lineage: Eukaryota > Metazoa > Chordata > Mammalia > Artiodactyla > Bovidae > Nanger > Nanger dama. The sequence continues at coordinate 36,282,337 of CAKJTW010000020.1, read as the reverse complement.
GAATTTTAAAAGGTGAACTAACTGAGTTTTTTTTTAAGTGTGAAAATTTAAATTTATATACAATTCTTTTGACTTAGCATCATTTTTAAATTAATATCTGATTCATCACATATTTTTAGTTTTATGGACAAAAACATTTTGAACAATTCTAAAATATACATTTTCAGTGCCCTTTCCCCTTCTAACAGATAATATCTGTAATCTAGACTAAGAACAATAGACAGGTTTGATGTTACTTTTGTTCTCTCCCTTCTTTCTCTCATTTTCAAGGAGGGAGGGCTTACCCATAGCTTCTCAGGTCTTTCTCAGGAACCTCTGGTTCTCTTGATTGTTACAAGGTGTTTAAAGGCATAGTCTGCACAATATCTGGAACCTCGCATTTCCTAAAACCAATCTCCTCCCTCAATTGCCAGAATTAATACCAACTTTGCAGGCACACATACATTTCTTTTTGTAGCTTAAATTAGTTTTATTTGCAGTGATTTAGTCAATTTTACATAAGTTTATGTTTTATTAGTAGTGATATCCTGTTATAAACAGAAAAACATGATGTTTTTCAAAATTCAAGAGAAGTTTAATTTTTACTGAATCAAATGCCAAAGATGAATGGATAAGAAAACTGTGGTACATTAAAACATGTACATTTTTGACTGAAGACAAAAGAGAGTTTCAAAGGGTGGCTACCTGTAGGAGGAAAGATGTTAAATATTCAGCCTCCAGGACTTTCCCTTGTGTCTCAGAACATTATTCCCAAGGAGAGGGTCTCCTATAGGCATGTCCTTCATTCCAAGTTACAGGTTTGAGCATCCTGCTCCCTACCCTTAGTAAGTGATCTTTGTCTTCACATAACCTTATTCAAAATGCCACATCCCTCCCTACCTCTTGCAATGAAGAAAAATTCTGCTTTTCCCTAAGAGAAGATGTCTTTATAAATTCTTTACCATAATCTCCCCACTCAAAGTAAGGCCAAATATTAGTAGTAGTAGTTAATCACTAAGCATGAATCTCTCCTTTCTTAGTGGTTCCTAACCTGGTTATACATCTAAATAACCTGGAGAAGATTTTAAAAATATGCATCAGCACCAAAGTCACCCTCCCCCAAAACTATTTTTTACTTTAATTTTCTAAAATTAATTTTTATTGGAGTATAGTTGCTTTGAAATGCTTGTTTCTACTGTATAGCAAAGTGAATCAGCTACACACATACATATATCTTGTCTTTTTTAAATTTCCTTCCTAAAAACTTTTATTTCATTGGTGTTATGGGTGTTGGGAGAACACAGTTATAAATACCAACTACAACCACATCGTCAGTTGCAGAAAACAAAGACTAAGAGTTATGAGTATTCTTTCCTTATTTTGTTATGTTTGTATATGATGATGATTAGTTTTATGTGTCAGCTTGGTTAGCCCATGTTGTCCAGATATGTTATAAAATATCCTGAAAGTTTCTATGAAGGTGTTTTTAGATGATGTTGACATTTAATCATTGCACATGGAGTAAAGCAGATTACCCTCTGTGATGGAGATGAGTATTATCCAGTCAGTTGAAGGCCTGAGTAGTACAAAAGTCTGATCTACCCTAAGTAAGAGAAAATCCTGCAGGAAACAGTCTTCAAACTTGAACTATCAGATTGGCTCTTTGGTTTATAGACTTGAATTGCCGTAATGGTTCTTTCCTGGGTCTCCAGCCTGCCAGCTCACCATGCAGACTTTATATTCTCAAGCTTCAATTATGATTTGAACCAATTCCCTAAAGTAAATGCTTTTCTCTCTCTTTATGTATCAAACTGGTGTTCTGTTTCTCTGGAGAACTCTACCATAGCTTTTGGGAGTGTGAAGTGAGGTGCTGCTGTAACACATGTAAAGAAAATTTGAAAGTGGCTTTGGAACTGGGTAATGGTTGCAGGCTGAAAGAGTTTTGAGGTGCATGCTAAAAAAAGCCTGCACCGCCTTGAAGAGACTATTGTTAGAAATATGGTGAGATGTTGGTGAGATCTCAGAGATGAGGAACATATTATTGGAAAGTGGAGGAAAGGGAACTATTGCTATAAAATGCAAAAATTTGGCTAATTGGTGTTCTACTGTTTTGTAGGAAGTAGAAGTCAAAAGTGATGAATTTGGATATTTATCTGAGGAGTTTTGTTAGTAAAGCATTAAAGGTATAACCTGATTTCTCCTTGCAGCTCATTATAAGATGCAAGAGAAGAGATACATTAAGGAAACTTGTTTGGTTAAAAAAAAAAATAGAACTTGAAGATTTGGAAAATTACCAGCTTATCCATATTGTAAAAACATGAGGAAATGCTCTGGAGAGAACACCCAGGGTGTGGCTGGAAACCCATTTGATAAAGAGATTATGGGTATGATTCACAGATCTAAGGAGACATCTCAGCAGAAGCCAGGAGTAGAGGTGAGGTCACACTGGCAGGAACACTGCCACATTGGGAACGATGACATTGCAAGATGGAGACCGCTGTACCTGTGGGACAGTAGAGCTGTCTGGCTGCCAGCATCTATTGTCTGAGGAGGAAAAGGGAAGGATGATCCTGAAGCCTGAAATGATAGGCAGAGAAGCTACTCCCATCCCTGGTCCAAAGACTACAGGTCCAGGGGACAAGGCTCTTCCCATCTCGGTTTCAGTGCGTTAGTCACTTGCCACCCAGTGACAAGGGGCAAGACTACTATGCAGGGCTCAGAGGCAAAGTCAGAACCTGAGGTCAAAGGGATTCAAGAAGGGGCTATCAGCTTAGTGGTCCCAGAGCCAAGATAATTGTGCCAAAGAGGATAATTCTAGAGCTTTAAAGACAGAGGGGAAGGAGAGGGTGGAATGAATGGAGAGGAGCTTTGACATATATCCACTGCCATGTTAAACAGGGAGCCCAGCCTGGTGCTCTGGGATGACCCAGAAGGATGGGAGGGAGGCTCAAGGCGGAGAGGATATATGTATACGTATAGCTGATTCACACTGTTGTATGGCGGAAACCAGCACAACATTATAAAACAATTATCCTCTAATTTAAAAAAAAAATCCATACAGTGGAGTACTATGCAGCTGTTCCTCTGTAGAAGTATTACAGCTATAAAAAGCAATAACAGAATTTAAACATCACCATTTTGCACTCCTAAAAATGAAAGGTTCTAAACAATGATCATAAATGACTGTTAACGCTACAAAAAGAGAAAAAAAAAAATCAGACATTATATGCCTCCTCATAGAAGCTTATGAAATGGTTAGGAAAATATCAAAATCCAAAATGTGGGAAACTATATAGTAGAAATGACTTGATTTTCTTCAAGAAATAAATTGTAAGGAAAAACAGAGAAAGGGAAAGGAAAACATATGGATTCAAAAATATTAAAGATTCAGATCATGTTTAAAGTTTTAGAAACCGGTGGTGAAGATGGTAGGACTACATTGTGAATGTGATTAACGCCACTGAACTCTACACTTAAATGGTTAAAATCACAAATTTTACATTACACATTTTTACCACAGTAAACTTTCTTAAAATTAAAAAAGTCTATTGGAATTTATTTTGTTTGGTTTTCAGCTTCCTTGGCATATCCCCTTTTTCTTTCTGATTCTCCCTTTGGAATGAGAAAGTCTGTTCTATGTTTTTTTCACCATTGTATTTTTTTTCTTTTTTTTAGATTAATTTATTTATTATAATTGGAGGCTAATTACTTTACAATATTGGGGAAGTTTTTGCCATACATTGACATGAATCAGCCAATTTTATAAGCAGATAACTTGTATGGTTTCACAGGTTCAACAGTCAAAGAGAAATTTTGTCCTGGGATGAATCATATTTTAAGTTTCACACATACATGATGTAGTTGATATTTAGGTGAAAGTTTGGACTGCTGTTGATGGAATGTGATTGTATTTAGAGTTAAGGCCTCTGAAGAGGAAATTAAAGATTTTTAAGCAAAGTCACAAGGGTGGAATGCTCGTCTAATAGGACTTACAAAAGGAAGAGACACCAGGAACGTGCGTGCATGCAGAAAGAAACACGTGAGGGCACAGCCAGGGGCAAGTCAAAGAAAGAGGCCTCAGGAGAAATCACAGCTGCTAACACCTTGATCTTGCACTTCTAAACCCTGGAAATTACTGGGAACATACATTATTGTAGTTTAATTTTCCCAGTCTGTGTTTTTTGCTATGGCATCCTAAGAAGATTACCAGTAGCATCAGCATCACTTGGGAACTTTCTGGAAAGGCAGATGCTACATTCTATAATCTATTCTGGATTATAAACTGCATGGGCTGGATCTCAGCATTCTGTACTCTTGCATGTCTTCTGAGTGACACTGACGGACACACTAAAAGCTTGAGAAGCACTGGAACTGTCTGCTCAGGTTGCCATTATGAAAACCCACAGAATGGATGGCTTAAACAGATCTTTCTCACAGTTCTGAAGGCTAGAAATCCAGGATCAGTTGGACTGCTAGAATGATCAGTTTCTGGTGAAGCCTCTTTTCTTGGCTTGTAGCTTGTCCACCTTTTCTCTATGTGCTCACATGGCCTTTTTCTCAACAGATGCACAGAGAGTGACCTAAATGCTCCTTCATCCTCTTATAAGGATACCAATCCCATTAAATCAGGGCCTACCCATATGACCTCATTCGATCCAAAGGACGTCCCCAGTGGCCCCATCTCCAAATACTGTCACTGTTGGGGAGAGAACCTCAACATATGAATTTTGGTAGGGACATAGTTCAGTCCATAACAACCACTGGTCTAGGGAATTATTGTAGAAAAACAAGCGTTCCAAACCTGAGGGGGACTTCATATTTAGACATGGAAATAGTGAAAAGGAGCATCCAAATAGACAGAAGAGAGGTATCCAGTGAGGGAACAGGAACATCACAAGGGACTGGGTCTTGGAAAGCCAAGTAAATTATGTGTAACAAGGAGGAAAGAATGACATATTTGGAAAAAAATGGTACTGACAGGTCAAGGAAAATGAGAACTGAGAATGGACCACTGGATTTCACCATGCAGGCTCATTATTGATTTTGGCAAAAACAGTCTAATTGGATGATGGAGGCTAATGCCTAACTGGAATGGGTTAGAGAGAAATAGGAAGAGAAAGATTACAGATATAACATGCAGACATTTTTTTTAAGAAAGGGGAGCAGAGAAACAGGCTGATAGTTGGAAGAAGATGTAAGATTATGAGAGTTTTATTTTTAAGAGAAGTTACACCATGTCTGATTTCTGAATGAAATAATTCTGGAAGACAAAAACCAAAATTTTTCAAGTGAGAGAGGACAGAATTTCTAGGATAGCCTTGTGCAGATGGGATGAAATGGGGACTGATGAACAACTGCAGCTCTTGGTCTTCACAGCATGCAACAGAGCAAGGAAAGGAATATTTATAATCAATAGAGAAGTCAGAGTTTCACAGCATAGGCAAGAAGTGAAGTTGCTCAGTCGTGTACAACTCTTTGAGATCCCATGGACTATAGCCTATCAGGCTCCTCCATCCATGGCATTTTCCAGGCAAGAGTACTGAAGTGGGTTGCCATTTCCTTCTCCAGGGTATCTTCCCAACCTGAGGCTAGAACCCAGGTCTCCCACATTGCGGGCAGACACTTTACTCTCTGACCCACCAGGGAAGCTCCTAACATAGTCAGCCATTGGCCTTTTCATGTTCTGATTGCCACTAGCTTCACTGGTCCTTAAATATTATAAAAGATCAGTTTATGTATTCCAAAACTTGCCAGCGTTTTGTGAAATTCAATGCTGAATTCCTCTTTGTTCTGAGATACATATACATCTTATGATTACATTTTGTTTGAACACTGCAAATGGACATAACATATGTGCATATGGGAAATGTAATTTTCTTGCTGAAGAATAAGTTTAAAGCAGTCAGCTTAGTGAGTCAAAAGTAGATTGGCAAATCAGTCAACAGATTTGGAGGTTCTATCTGGAAATTTCTTTGCTGGGTTATGTGGCTTCAGCTATTTTGTTCATTTAGTTTTAGTTTTATAGCTATCAATATTAAATTTTACTCTTGAATTTTGTCTTTAAAATCCTAATGAGAAAAAGGAAACTGTTATTTCAAGGGAAAAAGAAACAACTCTGATGAGCCTGTTTACTGGGAGAGAACTGTCAATATTTTGTTGCAGCACATTTCTTATATTTCATTTTGAAGGTTTTATGATGCTTTTAACATGGACCAGAGAACATACACCACTGCAAAATAAAATCCTTTATAATATATATTTCCCTTTGGTAATATCCCTTTACACATATGTTGCTCAATGGCTATCATTAAGTATTAACAGATGTAAAATGTGCTCTCCTTTCCCTTTCTCTTACCCCTTCCTCTTTTGATTAGTTCTAAACTCATATTTAAATTGATGGAGGTGCTGTTCTGTGCCAAGTTGCTTCAGTTGTGTCTGACTCTGTATGACCCAGGGGACTGTAGCCCGCCACAGGATTCTCCAGGCAAGAATACTGGAGTGGGTGGCCATGCCTTCCTCCAGGGGATCTTCCTGACCCATGGACCGAACCCAGGTCTCTTTTGTCTCCTGCATTGGCAGATGGAGTCTTGACCACTAGTGCCACCTGGGAAGCCCAAATGATAGATATGGGGCTGCTACTGACCCAAGAAGAAGCTGACACAGAAAGAACCAGTAAACCAGTCAGCTAATTCTTTCCATTTAACATTGAAATCATGGTCCACATTCAAGGCAGAAAATTTGGAACAAATAAGATTTTTCTCTAAGAGAGAAAGAAAGAAAAAGAGAAACTTCAGGGTAGAACTGAATAAGAGTTAGGAGAATTAGATGATTATAAATGGTTCTAAGAAAGAACTAGTGGGGCCTATCACTCGCCTAGTTGTGCTTAGCTCCAAGGGAAGAGCACATCAAGTGGGTGTCTGAGAGGAGACCTGGATCCCTGGGGAATGGTGGCCTTCTTTAGCTTTCATGTGCCTTCATGAATGTAGAACTAGCTATGTTTAGTTCTACATGTGCTGAGTTTAGGCAGAAAGTTCTTACATAAGTCCCCAAATTTCCTATGTTCACAAAGTATGGGAAAAGAGCATCAGACTCTTTCTGAGGGGATGATGATTCAGTGGACACAAAAAGGCCTCATAGTTGTCCTAAGATGATAATGTGGCAACAAGCAGCATGGGACATTCTGGTATTGAGCAGGTGAGACAAAATGGCTCACTAGACACCAGTGTGAAGGGGAGATGAGGGCCAAGAGTCAGCCTGGCCAGGTACATCTCTCAGACACTAGTAAGAAAAAACACTAACCAAAGAACAAATCTCTCTCTCTACTCCCTCGACCATATGTAAGAATCCCACCCACTAAGACTTAGATCATAATCATTGGAGGGGAGGAAGGAGGAAGTAGAGAAACACTTATTTGACCGAGTTAAGAGTAGAAATGAGGGTGTTTACTCATAAATGACAAAAATGGTTTTCTGTTATTGGGAAGAAAGGGTGTTAAGATTCAATTCAGTTATTGAAAAATAAGTAATGCTTATAATCTTTGTATATATATGCCTTATGATTTCACACCCCAGTGTGAAACAGTGGAAACAATGGTAAACTTTATTTTAGGGGGCTCCAAAATCACTGCAGATGGTGACTGCAGCCCAATTTAAAAAACATTTGCTGCTTGGAAGGAAAGTTATGACCAACCTAGACAACATATTAAAAAGCAGAGATATTACTTTGCCAACAAAGGTCCATCTAGTCAAAGCTATGGTTTTGCCAGTACTCATTCATGGATGTGAGAGTTGGACTATGAAGAAAGCTGAGTGCCAAATGCTGAGTTCAATGCTTTTGCACTGTGGTGTTGAAGACTCTGGAGAGTCTCTTGGCCTGGAAGGAGATCAAACCAGTCAATCCTAAAGGAAATCAGTACTGAATATCATTGGAAGGAATGATGCTGAAGCTGAAGCTCCAACTTTGGCCACCTGATGTGAATAACTGACTCATTTGAAAAGACCCTGATGCTGGGAAAGACTGAAGACAGGAGGAGAAGGGGATGACAGAGGATGAAATGGTTGGATGGCATCACTGACTCGATGGACATGAACAAGTTCTGGGAGTTGTGATGGACAGGGAAGCCTGGCATGCTTCAGTCCATGGGGTTGCAAAGAATCGGACATGACTGAGCAACCGAATTGAATTGAACTGAACTAAACTGACTGAACACCTTTAAACTATATGTGGTTCATTTGACAAACCATTTGAGTTAAAAAGGTCAGTTAATTTTCCATCTGTTTAATCCCTTTCTATTTCCTGAAATTTCACAAATAATCCAATTCTCAAAGTAGCACTGATTTGTTTGGGTATAGTTAGACATACCTGTGTGCCTATTCCTAATCCTGTGGGGGATCCCAACCCCTTCCTAATATTTCCAAAGAGGCGTGGTGGAGGTAGGATCAGATTATATTTTTCCAGGTCATCTCTTGCTCAAATTTCCGGCTTCAGTTGGCACAACTTTTTCTCAACTAATGCAGTTTTGTTTTTTCCAGTATGTCAGGTTTCAATTGAAGTCATAGAAATTACTGAATGCAATTAAAGTACAGCACAGTACAGGCAGTAACGTTAAATATGAGACGGTCCTTCTTTTTGACCAGCATCTGTTTATCTCCTGATGTGAACTTCTCCCTTAGAGTTCTATTTTATTGCTGTCCTACTACCTTTTTTTTTTTCCCTTTTTCAGCCATGCCCCATGGCATGTGAGGTCTTAGTTCCCTGACTAGGAATTGAACTGTGCGACCTGCAGCAGCAGCTTGGAGTCTAAACCCTGGACTGCCAGGGAAGTTCCTTGTGGCCTACTATTCACTATCTTTGCAGTCTTTCCCCGTAGCTCTTCATTCTGAATCCTGTAGTCCTATAACTCACTATTCACACACTTAGTATTTCTGAATCAATTTTTAACTATTCATTTGGATGTGTGATACCATGTAAACATACCAATGATATATTTATTCATCTAAAATAATTAAAGCTCAACTTAATACCACAAATTTAACTTGTGTAATTCCATGACTTTTAAATTTAAAAATTATGACCTCCTAGCTTAAGTAACTTTACCAGTTGACTTCTAAAAATTCCTGGGAAAAAATAATCATTACTCAATTAACTTTAAAGAATTATTTTAATTTCCATTGAGTTTAAATATATATGGAATATAAAGAGATCACTTTATATATTTGCATAAAAATATTGCCATTTTCATTAGCTATTTCCAAGGGTTAAATTCTGAAGCATAAAATTCCAATCTTTCTGCATCTCCTATAATACCAACTTAGAGAGCCCTATAATCTTCTCTCCTCATCCATCTATGAGAAAGCTCTTTTTCAGAGCTCAAGGAAGTGCCACATCTTTGGTGAAAGCTCTTTTTCAAAGCTCAAGAGAGTGCCACATCTTTGGTGAATGCTTCTTCTAATCACTAGAAATCACAGTGTCCCACACATTTGTGGTACATGTATGTGCAATACATGTATGTGTAGTACAAACATAATTTTTTTCTCTAAATATTCTCCTGGGTGTGAACTCTTGTGTAACCATGCTATAGCTTACATTTTTAATAGGTGCTTTTTAAGTTGTAGTTGCCTACATATAAAACCAAGAACATGATATGCACTCGGTAGATTTTTTTAAAATAAATTTCATCAAACATTAGTTATAGCATGCTGCAATTTCTCCAATGTTCAAAGACTAAAACTCCAACCCATACTTACATACATACATTTTTGTTTGGTAAGATAGTTTTTTGCCTTTTTGTGGGTATAATTTATACAAAGTCAAATGCACAGATACTAAGTTTGATGAGTTCTGACAACCTATGCCTCATACAATCTATGCCTTTGCCCCTAAAAAGATATATACTTCTATCACTCCAGCTAATTCCCTTATGCACTCCCTCTAGGGACAACTCCTATTCTTATTTTTATCATCATATATTACCTTGGCTTTCCTAGAACATCAAACACACAGAATTATACCGTATGTACTGTTTCATGTCTGCCTTCTCTCATACAGCATAATGTGTTTTGAGATTCATCCCTGTTATTGTAACAGAAATTTATTCTGTTTTACTTCTGAGGAGTATCTTATCATGTAAATGTACCACACCTTTCTTCTCCATTTTCTTATTGATGTTCATTTGGGTTTTCCAGTTTGGGACTATTAAGAATAAAGCTCCTGAGGATAATTCTTGTACATAATTTTGGACACATGTATTTCTGTTTGTTTGTTTCTTATCTGAGATATCTTAGATATCTCTACAGAGGAATTGCTGGAGCATAGTATGGATATGAGTTTAACTTTATAAGAAACCACTAAGCAAATTGGTATTTGTAAAATGGTTATCATCTTGCATTTTTAAAGCAATGTTAGGGATTTGAGGTGTTCAGTATCTTTGCTGTGTTGTTTAACTTAGCCATTCTTAAGTGTGTACCAGTATCTCTCTGTGGCTTGAGTCTGCATTTTCCTAATGAATAATCCTGTTTGGGGCTTCCCTTGTGGCTCAGTGGTAAAGAATCTGCCTGCCAATGCAGGAGACGTGGGTTCACTCCCTGGGTTCGGAAGATCCCCTGGAGAAGGAAATGGCAACCCACTGCAGTGTTCTTGCCTGGGAAATTCCATGGACAGAGGAGCCTGGTGGGCTACAGTCCATAGGGTTGCAAAAGTGTTGGATACAACTTAGCAGCTAAATGACAACAACAATCTTATTTTCATAAACTTGCTGCTCATTTTCACATGTTTTCATTTCATATGTATATGACAATTTAGATATCCTCTTGTAAAAAATGTGTTCAAGTCTTTTGCCATTTTTCGGTTGGCTTGGGTTTCTTTTCACACTGACTTATGTGAATGTTTGCACTTTCTAAAGACAAGTCTTTCCTTAGACAGATGTTTTGCAAATGTTTTGTCACACTTGCTGAGTTGGGCTTTTCACTCTGCCAGTGTGTTTTTGATAAACAGAATTTCTTAATTTTAATACAGTTAAATTTATCATTCTATTCTTTGATAGTTTGTGTTTTTGTCTCTTTTCAAGAATTTTTATTTGCAGTTCTGAAGGGAGTCTCCTGTGTCTTAATCTAATATATATTTGCTTATTGCCCACTTAGATCTGCAATCCATCTGGGACTGATTTTTTGATAAAAGGTTATGAAGGAGTCAAGATCAGTTGTTTTCCATATGGATATCCAATTGTCCCAGTACTGTTGTTGAAAGGTTATCATTTCTCCTCCAAACTTTACCAACATCTTGCCATAAATTAGGTAATGGTACATATGTGGCTCTTTCTGGACTTGCCTTTCTATCTTGTTGGTTATTTTCTCTTCTTTTACTATTTTAAACACTACTGCTTTCTCATAGGTCTTTGAAATTTCTGGTAGTAGAAGTCTTTCTTGAAATGTGTGCTTGCCTGGAATATTTTTATCTTTCATATTTGTGAATTTTTAGAATTATTACTGTTGACTTTTAAAAATGAACATAAATTTGCTAGGGCCTTCATTAGAATTGCATTGAATCTAGAAATTAATTTGAAGAAAATTGACATCTTTACATTATTGAGTCTTTCAGTCCATGAACAGAATCAGTTAACTATAGCTACGCTAATGCTATGTTACAACAATCCCAAAATTTAGTGGTTTAAAATAAGACTGTCATTTATTGTTACAGATGTGGTTCCTGGGCAGGGCTGTGGTGACTGGAACGAGTCATCACCACATGGTTCTGCTCTGCCTGCCTCTCATTCTGCTAAAACAGGTAGATAGACCAGGACATAGCCTTCTCCTGGCAATGGTAGAAGTGCAAGAATGCAAGGGTAATTGCACAAGTCTATTTCAAGCTACTGCTTGAAATTCATTGGCTAAAATTGTATTTACACAAATAAGTCATTTGGCTGAGTCCAGAGTCTAGGGTAGAAACATTAAACTTCTCCAGCTTCGGTGGGGGGTACAGCAAGTACATAACAAAATGTTTCAGCACCAGGTTGGTTGAGTAATTAGGCTTCATCTAGGAAATACATCAGTCTAGGCAAGCTAGGATTCCTGTTTTTATGACTAAGATTTGGTTTTGTCAAAGCTGCAAAACCCTTGGTGCACTAAACTGTCTCAACATTCTTTGTAGACCCCCTCATGGCCCTGCATGTTTGTTTCATAAATAGAAAGAATTCATGTTTCCCCAGTTCTGCTTTAATTCATTTTATCTTTTAAAAGGTAGAGTGAATGTACCAAATTTTAAGCATCTCCAGCCCAGTGTGCTTCTGTCTGCTTGCCCTCTTTTTCTAGCTGCAGTCAAACTAGAATTTTTAAATCGTTAGAATTGGCTGAGCAATCTGGAATCTGTAGGACCTCTCCATTTCTTGTCTGCCTCCAGTCTGATTTCAGTGCTCATTCAGATCACTCATATAAAAAAAAAAAAGTCATTGCAGCATTGTTTCTGACAGCAAAATTACAGAATGCAGACTCTTATTTTTCACACTACAAAATATTATTTAGCAATAGAAATTAACAAATCTTATCTACATATGTCAACATGTATAAATGTGAAAATAAAATATTGAATGAAATAGCGACTGCAAAAGAATACACTGAGTATGATTCCATTTATGTACATTGAGGAAGTGTAAAACAGTAGTCTATCATCTTGTGAATGGAAGTTAAGTAGACAGGCAGGTGTGCAAACAACACTCACCAACTCCAGGGGCCAAGAGCGTTGGCTGTTTCTTTCATGTTTTCCAGTTTAAAACATGAATAAGAAACAAACAAGACAGTGTTAACATCTCTTAGGGACCAGTAGATACATGGGTATTTTTCATAAATTTGTATTTTCTCTAGGTTTGAAATATTTGAGGGACTAAGTTTTTGAAAAACATTTAAGACATAATTCTATAATTGTACTTAACGTCCTTTCTTCAAATGCTCACTACTCGTTTTAACATTAATCCCTAGATGGTCATTGATGTTTTGTTTATATATCTTTAACTTGGAGCTCCCTTTATAGCCAGAAGATGATGGTGCACTGAGTATTCTTTATGGAGAGCAAGACAGTACGACATTAAAAACTCTCAAATATTCCGTTGATGTGCTTCTTCCAGGAATGGACATGTGGGAACACTAGAGCTATTTCAGAGTCTGATTCTGAGCAGGACATGAAGTATTGTTTCTGACTGATATATACTTGGTTTGTCAGTGAATATTTTATGGTTGGATGCAGAGTACTAATTTTTTTTTTCATAATTTGCAAGCATATCATGCATAGCTAAACAGATTTGAGGCTTGAATTCTCAGTGAATGCTGGCAACTCTTTTCATGAGTAGATGGAAGCTTGATTCAGTATGATCTACAATGAGAACGTGCTGTTCCATGGAGATTTGCTGTTTTGTGTTTTGTCTAGCTCATTTCCCACTGTAGTCTCCCCTCTATCAGATTTTAAATTTGCTTCCTGACAACAAGGCAATTATTAGGTTAAAACCTGATGACTTTTATAGAGGCTTTCAAATATGATATGGAATAAATCCATAGATAAATTGATAAATGATGTTAAATACCCTCTGTATTATTAGTACCAAATATTGTTTGTGTTGAATATTATTTATTATAAAAAGGTTATTAAAAATGTGAAATGAATATTTTAAAGAGATTTTATTCATTATTTTATTACCATCAGTTCAGTTCAGTTCAGTTGCTCAGTCGTGTCCGACTCTTCGCGACCCCATGAACTGCAGCACACCAGGCCTCCCTGTCCATCACCATCTCCCGGAGTTCACTCAGACTCACGCCCATCGAGTCAGTGATGCCATCCAGCCATCTCATCCTCGGTCGTCCCCTTCTCCTCCTGCCCCCAGTCCCTCCCAGCATCAGAGTCTTTTCCAATGAGTCAACTCTTCGCATGAGGTGGCCAAAGTACTGGAGTTTCAGCTTCAGCATCAGTCCTTCCAAAGAAATCTCAGAGTTGATCTCCTTTAGAATGGACTGGGTGGATCTCCTTGCAGTCCAGGGGACTCTCAAGAGTCTTCTCCAACACCACAGTTCAAAAGCATCAATTCTTCGGTGCTCAGCTTTTCTTCACAGTCCAACTCTCACATCCATACATGACCACAGGAAAAATCATAGCCTTGACTAGACGGACCTTAATCGGCAAAGAAATGTCTCTGCTTTTGAATATGCTATCTATGTTGGTCATAACTTTTCTTCCAAGGACTAAGCGTCTTTTAAGTTCATGGCTGCAGTCACCATCTGCAGTGATTTTGGAGCCCCCCAAAATAAAGTCTAACACTGTTTCCACTGTTTCTCCATCTATTTCCCATGAAGTGATGGGACCAGATGCCATAATTTTTGTTTTCTGAATGTTGAGCTTTAAACCAACTTTTTCGCTTTCCTCTTTCACTTTCAAGAGGCTCTTTAGTTCTTCTTCACTTTCTGCCATAAGGGTGGTATCATCTGCATATCTGAGGTATTGATATTTCTCCCACCAATCTTGATTCCAGCTTGTGTTTCTTCTAGTTCAGCATTTTTCATGATGTACTCTGCATATAAGTTAAATAAATAGGGTGACAATATACGGCCTTGACGTACTCCTTTTTCTATTTGGAACCAGTCTGTTGTTCCATGTCCAGCTCTAACTGCTGCTTCCTGACCTGCATACAGATTTCTCAAAAGGCAGGTTAGGTGGTCTGGTATTCCCATCTCTTCCAGAATTTTCCACAGTTTATTGTGATCCACACAGTCAAAGGCTTTGGCATAGTCAATAAAGCAGAAGTAGATGTTTTTCTGGAACTCTTTTGCTTTTTCCATGATCCAGCAGATGCTGGCAATTTGATCTCTGGTTCCTCTGCCTTTTCTAAAACCAGCTTGAACATCAGGGAGTTCACGGTTCACATATTGCTGAAGCCTGGCTTGGAGAATTTTGAGCATTACTTTACTAGCAATTGTGCGGTAGTTTGAGCATTCTTTGGCATTAGCACACAAGTATATGTAGAGCCATATACCTTAGGTACACATACATTCTATAGAGCAATAACTGTAGTGAATGTTTTATATTTTTCAAGATTTATTTAGTATCCTGCTTCATAGGTTCTTAAAGTATATTTTAGTGCGTCATTTTTTATTCCACTGATTGACTAGGTTGGTTAAATCTGGCTTGTTTACTCATTCTCCAACTCTTAATTCTCTTTTTCAATTACATGCATTTTTACTTTTAAATATAGTAGTAGTTCATCAATATGAAATTCTAAGCTAATTTTATCTAAGTAAAATTTTCTAAATACCTGAGGCATATGCACTTTAGTACCCACATTTTTTGGCATTTTATCTATATTAAAATAGTTTTTAAATGTTCTATGCTCTTTGATGAATCCTCAAAGTGAGGATAATGAACATATTTTGTTGATAAATTTCCATGATCTTTTAAGGAGCAATAATTGCACTGCACAGATTAGTAATTCTGTTCTGCATTTTAATTTTTTCCTAACTCTGCCTTTGTCAGTTTACTTTTAATGAGATTTTTGCTAACTCTATCCAAGACTGAATGTTTCTTCTTCTATTTTCTTCTAATTTACTTTGGGCTGAAGAAACAGATAGAAAATCTTACTATGACTATACATTAGTAAGTGTGCATATGGCACCATTTGAAGAAAGCTTAAGAAACAGATATCACAAGATATTTGTCACTTTTGATTCTCTTGTTCAGATACTGCTTTAAAAGAGCCCCGAAGAAGTGAGTTGCATGCACTGATACAAGTTTGTGAAATACACATTTTAAAAAATTGCATAGATTCCTGATTCAAGTTGCCTTTTAATAATTATTATACATGAACAGGCAGTGTGTACAGCTAAACAGTAACATTCCTACTGTTAGAAAAAAAATCTTTATAGAAAAATTAACAAGATGATATTTGACAAGACTCTAGGTGCTGTGGTATTAAAAACCCAAATGGTATTCTCACATGGTTATTTCAAGGAAATGCATCACACACTGTGACTGTAAAATGCTCTTCAAATTGGCTGCAGCCTACATTAGATGCATTTCCCTCTGTCCTTGCCCTGACAATTCTAAAAGTGAGATAGCATCAACATAAATATTTCTACCACATCAAGCCACCAGCTTGATTACACCTTCAGTTCAGTTCAGTTCAGTCACTCAGGCCTGTCCACCTCTTTGCAACGCTATGGACTGCAGCACAACAGGCTTCCCTGTCCATCACCAACTCCTAGAACTTACTCAAATTCACGTCCATCGAGTCAGTGATGCCATCCAACCATTTCATCCTCTGTCATCCCCTTCTCCTCCTGTCTTCAGTCTTTCCCAGCATCAGGGTCTTTTCAAATGAGTCAGTTTTTTGCATCAGGTGGCCAAAGTATTGGAGCTTCAGCTTCAGCATCATTCCTCCCAATGAATATTCAGGACTGATCTCCTTTAGGATGGACTGGTTGGATCTCCTTGCTGTCCAAGGAACTCTCAAGCATCTTCTCCAACACCACAGTTCAAAAGCATCAGTTCTTCAGCTCTCAGCTTTCTTTATAATCCAGCTCTCACATCCATGCATGACTACTGGAAAAACCATAGCTTAGACTATATACCTTTGTTGGCAAAGTAATGTCTCTGCTTTTTAATATGTTGTCTAGTTTGGTCATAACTTTCCTTCCAAGGAGCAAGCATCTTTTAACTTCATGGTTGCAGTCACCATGTGCAATGATTTTGGAGCCCAAGAAAATAAAATCTTTCACTGATTCCATTGTTTCCCTGTCTATTTGCCATAAAGTGATGGGACCAGATGCCATGGTCTTATTTTTCTGAATGTTGAGCTTTAAGCCAACTTTTTCACTCTCTTCTTTCACTTTCATCAAGAGACTCTTCAGTTCTTCTTCATTTTCTGCCATAAGTGTGGTGTCATCTGCATATCTGAGGTTTCTGTTATTTCTCCTGACGATCTTGATTCCAGCTTGTGCTTCTTCCAGCCAGCGTTTCTCATGATGTACTCTGCATATAAGTTAAATAAGGAGGGTGACAAGATGCAGCCTTACATACTCCTTTCCCAATTTGGAACCAGTCTGTTGTTCCATGTCCAGTTCTAACTATTGCTTCTTGACCTGCATACAGATTTCTCAAGAGGCAGGTTAGGTGGTCTGGTAGTCCCATCTCTTGAAGAATTTTCCACAGTTTGTTGTGATCCACACAGTCAGAGGCTTTGGCATAGTCAATAAAGTAGAAGTAGATGTTTTTCTGGAACTCTCTTGGTTTTTCGGTAATTCAAGGGATTTTGGCAATTTGATTTCTGGTTCCTCTACCTTCTCTAAATCCAGCCTGAACATCTGGAGTTCATGGTTCATGTACTGTTGAAGCCTGGCTTGGAGAATTTTGAGCATTACTTTGCTAGCTTGTGAGAAGACTGCAATTGTGTCATAGTTTGAGCATTCTTTACACCTTGGCTTTAGCAAAATGGAAGGTATTCTTCAAAATTATTTAATGTAACAAAACTCTGATTTTATGGATTGGAAAAGCATGATTGGAAGGAATATAAATAAGAATTTTTCTGGTAACAATCCAGAAAAATTAATGTGTTTTCTTTTTCTATATTTAGTCAATTATTTTATGCAGTATCTTTCATTTGCTATTAAGCAGAATGGGTAGGCTGTGATTCTACGGAAAATCAGGCAGATTCCCTTGATAAACTATGACACCTTATAATTGTTTAAAGTTGAAGATATTTTTGAATTATAATTTAGAATGTTCAAAAAGTTTTGAAAAACAAAAAAAAAATGAGGGAAGCAAATATGTGAGTAGAAAGACTTGAATGCATTATCAATCATCTCAAAGGCATAAGGAAGTAATTATTCTGGATATGGCTACAGAAGGTCTTCCACCAAAAAGGGCTTTTGCTTAGATGGAAACTGGAGGAGAAGAATGAAGAAGGAAGTCAGTTTGTTCTCCCAGATATTCCAAAAACACACAACTTTGAAACTAGCTACTTTATATTTGAACACCTATCTTATCACCAAAAATTGGAGAATCAAGAAAAAGAGAGCAAAGAATAGTCTTGTACCAGAAAGCTCTGGTTCAAATTGCCAACATTCACTGGATCATAGAAAAATCAAGGGAATTACAGAAAAACATCTAATTCTGCTTCATTGATTACACTAAAGCCATTGACTGTGTGGATCACAACAAACTGGAAAATTCTTACAGAGTTGGGAATACCAGACCACCTTACCTGTCTTCTGAGAAACCTGTATGCAGGCCAAGAAGCAACAGACCCAGACATGAAACAAATAACTGATTCAAAATGGGGAAAGGAACATGTCAAGGCTGTATATTGTCATCCTGTTTATTTAACTTTTTTGTGTGTGCATGTGTAGCAGAGTTTTATTAAAGTATAAAAAGGGACAACTTATTTAATTTTTATGCAGAGTACATCATGCGAAATTCTGGGCAGGATGAATCACAGGCTGAAATCAAGATTGCCAGGAGAAATATCAACAACTTCATATGCAAATAATGCCACTGTAATGGCAAAAAGTGAAGAGGAACTAGAGCCTCTTGATGAAGGTGAAAGAAGAGAGTGAAAAAACTGGCTTAAAACTCAACATTCAAAAAACGAAGGTCATGGCATCTGGTCCTATCACTTCATGGCAAATAGATGGGAGAAAGGCGGAAAGAGTGACAGATTTTCTTTTCTTGGGCTCCAAAATCACTGCAGATGGTGACTGCAGCCATTAAATTAAAAGACACTTGCTCTTGGAAGAAAAGCTATGACAAACCTACACAGTGTATTAAAAAGCAGAAACATCACTTTGCTCACAAGTTCCATATAGTCAAAACTATGATTTTTTTCAGTAGTTCTGTACAGATGTGAAGGTTGGACCATAAAGAAGGCTGAGCACTGAAAACTGATGCTTTTGATTTGTGGTGCTGAGGAAGAAACTCTTGAGAGTCTCTTGGACTACAAGGAGATCAAAACAGTCAACCCTAAAGATAACCCTGAATATTCATTGGAATGACTACTACTGAAGCTAAAGCTCTAATACTTTGGCCACCTGATGTGAAAAGCCAACTCATTGGAAAAGACCCTGATGCTGGGCAAGATTGAAAGCAAGAGGAGAAGGAGGCGACAGAGAATGAGATGGTTGGATGGCATCATCAACTCAATGGACATGAATTTGAGCAAACTCTGTGAGGTAGTGGAGGACAGAGGAGCCTGGCTGCAATCCATAGGGGTAAAATTGGTAGCATGTAATGCTAAGGAAGGTACAGTGAAATTGTATTTCTGACAGGAGGCAATACCTTTTGATAGACAATATGACAATTCATGCTTGAGGCTGGTGCACTGGGATGACCCAGAGGGATGATATGGGGAGGGAAGTGGGAGGGGGTTCAGGATTGGGAACACGTGTACACCCATGGCGGATTCATGTTAATGTATGGCAATACCAATACAATGTTGTAAAGTAATCAGCCTCCAATTAAAATAAATAAATTTAAATTAAAAAGAAAAGCTCAGGTATAAAAAATATTACTTATAAGAGCGTGTTCATTTAGGGAATATTCATTATAGAATCAGTTCAGTTCAGTTGCTCAGACATGTTCAACTCTGCGACCACATGTACTGCAGCACGCTAAGCTTTCCCTGTCCAATACCAACTCCCAGAGCTTGCTCAAACACATGTCCATTGAGTCAGTGATGCCATCCCACCAACTCATCCTCTGTCCAGCCTTCAGTCTTTCCCAGCCTCAGGATCTTTTCCAGTGAGTCAGTTCTTTCCATCTGGTGGGCAAAGTATTAGAGCTTCAGCTTCAGCATCAGTCCTTCCAGTGAATATTCAGGACTGATTTCCTTTAGGATTTTTTTTTTTTTGCTTTATTTTACTTTACAATACTGTATTGGATTTGACATACATCAACATGAATCCACCATGGATGTACACGTGTTCCCAATCCTGAACCCCCTCCCATTTCCCTCCCCATATTGGATTGATCTCCTTGCTCCCTAAGGGACTCTCAAGTGTCTTCTCCAACACCATAGTTCAAAAGCACCAATTCTTTGGTGCTCAGGCTTCTTTATGGTCCACCTGTCACATCCATGCATGACTTCTGGAAAAACCATAGCTTTGACTAGACAGACCTGTGATGACAAAGTAATGTCTCTGCATTTTAATATGCTGTCTAGGTTGGTCATAGCTTTTCTTCCAAGGAACAAGCGTCTTTTAATTTCATGACTGCAGTCACCATCTGCAGTGATCTTTGGATTCCAAGAAAATAAAGATTGTCACTATTTCCATTGTTTCCCCATCTATTTGCCATGAAGTTGAGGGAGCAGATGCCATGATCTTTGTTTTTTGAATGTTAAGTTTTAAGCCAACTTTTCCACTCTCCTCTTTCACTTTCACCAAGAGGCTGTTGATTTCTTCTCCACTTTCTGCCATAAGGGTGGTGTCATCTTCGTATTACACCTCATCATCATATGAACCTCATCTTCATATATGAGGTTATTGATAGTTCTCTCAGCAATCCTGATTCCAGCTTGTGCTTCATCCAGCCTGGTATTTCACATGGTGCACTCTCTCTGCATATAAGTTAAATAGGCAGGGTGACAATGTACATCCTTATGGTACTCCTTTCTTAATTTGGAAGCAGTCTCTAGTTCCATGTCTGATTCTAACTGTTGCTTCTTGACCCGCATACAGGTTTCTCAGGAGACAGGGTAAGGTGGTCTGGTATTCCCATCTCTTGAAGAACTTTCCAGTTTGTTGTGATCCACACAGTCAAAGGCTTTGGCATGGTCAATAGAGCAGACATAGATGTTTTTCTGGAACTCTTTGCTTTTTCAATGACCCAACAGATGTTGGCAATTTGCTCTCTGGCTCCTCTGCCTTTTCTAAATGCAGCTTGAACATCTGGAATTTCTCTGTTCACCTACTGTTGAAGCCTGACTTGGAGAGTTTCGAGCATTACTTTGCTAGCATTTGAGATGAGTGCAATTGTCTGGTAGTTTGAGCATTCTTGGCCTTGCTGGCTTCCCTGGTAGCTCAGCTGGGTAAAGAATGCCTGCAATGCAGGAGACCCTTGTTCAATTCCTGGGTCTTGAAGATCCCCTGGAGAAGGGATAGGCTACCCACTCCAGTATTTGGGGGCTTCCCTGGTGGCTCAGGTGGTAAAGAATCCACCTGCAATGCAGAAGACATAGCTCCAGTCCCTGGGTTGGGAAGATCCCCTGGAGAAGGGAAAGGCTGCCCACTCCAGTATTCTGGCCCTGAGGATTCTATGGACTGTTTAGTCCAAGTGGTTGCAAAGAGTCTGACATGACTGAGTGACTTTTACTTTCAGTTTTCTTTAAGACTGGAATAAAAATTGACCTTTTCCAGTCCCATGGCCACTGCTGAGTTTTCCAAATTTGCTGGCATATTCAGTGTAGCACTTTCACAGCATCATCACAGAACAGATACAAGTAATTTAAATATACAGTAAAAGGGTAATGTTTATGTTAAGGTCTGTAAAGCATGAGATATTAAAATAATTATGAAAGCATCACAGTGATATGAAGATTATAAGTACATTCTGAGAATTTTTAAAGTTAAGCTTCTCATTCTCTTCTGTTCAGCTATCCATTGCCATTAGAATCAACTGATTCACAATCTGTAGTCGAATGATTCTCCTTCACTTCTTAATGTGCATTGATGGCAGCCATTTGAATGTTCAAAACTTGGATTCCAAAGAGTACTTTATGTCAGTTAATCCTAGGTAAAAAGTTCTTTTCCCATTTTCTTAATATTACCTGGATTAAAAAAATCACACCAGATGCCCTTCACATTTGAAGCACAAAAAGCAAATATCTTTTGTATATAGCCTTAGCAAACAATGTTAATTTGCTTATGGCTGTGAATAAGAATGTTAAACATGAATCAAAACATAAAAACAAGTAAAATTTTAAGTAACACCAATACTGGAAATCCAAAAATAAAAATTATCCTCACTAAAGAATGCATAGGGAATTTTAAAATTTGCCTTTTGCTTTGTGTTTCCTGAGAAATGAGGAAAAACAAGGAAGGCTATTTGTCAGTGAACTCCAGGTACCATGATGAGAAAGCCCTGCTCATCTAACAACTTAGAATGGTTTAGCTCCTGATTACTAAACCTGCCTCACAAGCAAAATAAATTAGATGTGCAAATAATAATCAGAATCCTGCTTCTAATGATATGTCTTAAAAATAAGTAAGCTAGAAAATACTAGAACATTAAAAAATCTTTCATAGTGTTTGTTCTACTAGCCTTGGGGAGATGGACCAAGGTATTACCGACTTAATACTGGAATAAGGGGTAAAGTGGGGACTGATAAACAGGAACTTTCAACTAAATTGGATGTCACCCTGAGACCTCGCTTATGCTTTTGACTTTCTACTGAACACTCCAGATATACAAAAATAAACAAGCCATGTAGAGGTAAAACAAAACTTATCTGTCACTGGAGGTCACCTCCTCTCCACAAAGAGCCCCTGGTACAGAGAATCATATTTGGGGATCAACTCTCGGTGCCACTGCAACCTCCTCTGCCCACTCTGTCTAATAGACGTGTCTTTTTACTTTTCAAGGAGTGACATTTTATGTTTAAACAAATGGGAATGCTAAACAGTGAGCTAAGCATTTTTCCTGCCCTTAATTCCTCAAATTACTGAAAGATGTGTTTCGTGTCTGAAATAGCTTTCTCTTTGTTCTATCATATGTCCAATTAGATTATAATTTTTCCCCTCTAATTCCAAGTTAGACATACATAGGGACAGCTGCTAATCAGAAAACAGTTATCACCATCTGGGCTGAGGTGAACTGTTAAATCCAATTCAAGACTTTCTTGTGTGAGTTCATGGCTTTGTTGAGCTGCTGAACACCGTGCCTCTCTAGACTTTTTTTTGTAAGACATTTTATTAAATGTGAAAAATAACCTCCATTTAAAAAGCCACTTAGATGTATTTTTGTTACCTACATTTAAATAAATACAATCTGATTAATGAACTCTATTCTAAAAAGTGTAAAAAAGTTTTCCCATTATTTCCAGGTCTTATGTTGAAAAGATTTTGCCGTTCAAAGAACTCCAAGCTTGTATGATTCCGACTGGAAGAGGTCCAACAGGAGGAAATGACATTTTTCGAAGCCAGATATTTTAGATATCATCAATAAATATGTATTAGGAAAACATTGAGATTGTGGCAATACTTAGTCATAATAAAGCACAAGGTCACCACCCTCAGCTTTTATAACTTAATGAAAGCCTGAGGGAGCACAAAGCAAATTGGTATTTTATGCACAAGATTGCAGGCAATCAAAGAGCCTGTAAATGTGGATGGGAGCCAGGAAAATCTGGATGCAATCTAGTTAGCATAGAAGGTGCTGCTTAGAATTCTCAGGGGTGAAGAGATGGGGGAAGAAAAATATGTTTATAAGATAAAAGTGTTTTCTTGGAGGAAGTTCATTGTGAAATGCCAGTGCCATAATGATGGACACCACAGGCTGGAGAAGATATTGCTTGGAATTAATGTGTTTTTTTTTAATCAAAAGATTATTTTGTGAAATGAACAAAATATAAAGCAAATAAAAGGATTGTAGTTTGGAGTTTTTTGTATATTCATTCATGCCAAATTTGAAGATCCTGAGACTATTGCAAGAGTCTTTGAAACAATCTATATTCTATGTTTTCAAAGTAAAAGTAATGAAAACACTCCATTAGAATAAGTAGGTCTAGAGGCAATAGCATAGTGTTTAAACTATCATCCTTATAATCAACTAAATCTTAATGTATTAAGCATCTGGACTTTTGCGCTCCACCAGACAAGAAAAAAATAGAGCTGAAGTATTAGGAAAAGAAAATGAACTGATATGTAAGGATGTCAGTGGTACCATATGTTTATGTCAACAAGATGAAATTCTACAGTGGCATAGCAGAAATAGTCACATCTTTAAGTTTCTTCTATTCCTAATGCTGATTAACTTACTATTCTTTTAGTTGCATTGGACAGTTGCAATTTAATTGCAACTAATTGTTGCAGTATCAAAAATACTAAGAAAAAGTTTTTAAAAATTGCAAAAATTGTTGAAGAGTATCAGTCCTGCAGTTTTCATGGGATATCGCATGCATGATGCAACTGTGCCATTGTGCTAGCACAAAGCATGGGAAATCTTTCTGTGACCATAATCTGAAAAATCAATAAAAAATACCACAATTTACTATACCTTTTAAAAATCCTTATCTCCATGTAAAATTTAAACTGAGTGATGAATACAAAGCTTTTATGAAAACTATTTCAAATTAATCTGAGTGGTGAAATTTACAAATAAATTACTGTGAATATTGTTAAACATTCTTAGTATTATTATTATTTTTTATCTTCATTTCCTTTTAATCAAGGATACAAAAGCTAGGCCACAGTTGATCTGAGGCCTTCCAGTCATCTGTCATGATGCAGGCCCTTCATCAGGTTCAGTTCAGTTCAGTTGCTCAGGCATGTCTGACTCTTTGTGACCCAATGGGCTGCAGCACGCCAGGCTTCCCTGTCCATCACCAACACCTGGAGCTTGCTCAAACCCATGTCCATCGAGTCTATTATGCCATCCAACCATCTCATCCTCTGTTGTTCCCTTCTCTTCCTGCCTTCAATATTTCCCAGCATCAGGATCTTTTCCAGTGAGTCAGTTCTTCACAGTGGGTGGTCAAAGTACTGGAGTTTCAGTTTCAGCATCAGTCCTTCCAATGGATATTCAGGACTGATTTCCTTTAGGATTGACTGGTTTGATCTCCTTGCAGTCCAAGGGACTCTCAAGAACATACCTCATCAGGTATGTTCCTCTAGAACACAGTCTGATGCTCCTTTTCTCTTTTTTTTGCTAGGCATTTATAATACTGCCTCATGAGACTCCTTTTCCTAAGTACAGGGGATAGGAAGATGATCTGTCAGCTATAAGTGAGTCACCAGGAGAAACTAACATCTACTTGTCCTACTTGTCCAGGAGGGGTTTGGGAGTGTATTGAGGGAAAAAGAGGAAGGATCCACAGGTTTCATGCATAGATGATTTCAGGTTCACTGAAAACAGTCAATAAGTAGTTGCTGGCTGGTTGGCTAGCTTTCTGTTTTAAACTTCTCAGCTCATTGTTACTTTATGATTCACTGGGGTGTCTGAAAGATGTCAGTTTCTCCAGTATTATTTTAATTACAGACTTTAGTAGAATGTATCATCATGAAGAAACGGTAGCTGCGAAAAATTTCAGTGGCATAAAATTGAAATCTATAACAAACTGAGTTGATAAATAAAAGTTGTAGAAAAATATAAACTTGAAGATAATTTAACTGTGAAGCAACAGAAAATACCTTTTTTTCTTTTCTTTTATGGAAAAAGTTTCAATGCTTTTATGTGCTAAGTCAGTAACAAATACTATTTAACCTTTTTTCTCTAACATTAATTTTAATTACAAAATAAACTACATTAATCATGGAGAAATTGAGAATAAGTCAAAGGAAAAAAAGAAATCCCATCATTCAGAGAGAACAGCTATTTAATACTGATATTTATTCTATTTTCTGTTTTACTTATATTGCTTAAAACAAAATATTTCAAGCATTAAGAAACTGTTGGATCATTTCTTATGTGTGTTTTGTACATATGCTTCAGAAGAATTTTTTCTATAATATATTATCCATATATCCTTTTGTAACCAAACCTAGGTTCTCCTGCTTGTCACTCTTATGACAATTTGAGAGGCTAATAATTTGAGAGGCAAATGTCTACAGAAAGGAAAGATGTTTTAATCATAAAAGCCAGGAGGCTGAGGAGATGGTCGACTTGTGTCCAGAGATCAGATTCTAATCAGCCATGATAGCTTTTAAAGGGAAAAATTGGGGAGGAGGGAGAATCTCAGTGAATCATCAAGGCATGATGCTGGGTTTTGCATCATTTTCCATTGAGTGCAGACTGGCTGATTCTCTCTGCAGTCGTCTTGCCTGTGTGATCTGCCTGCATGACTGCTAAGGGGGCTGTTGAGGGTAGAGAGCTAGTCTTACTTCTTTTTATCTAGGGTAAGAATCTGCAGGTTAGACAAGGCCTAATGTACATTCAGTGGAAAAAGAAATGGCAACCTACTCCAGTACTCTTGCCTGGAAAATCCCATGGACTGAGGAGCCTGGCAGGCTACCGTCTGTGGGGTAGTGAAGAATCAGACACTGACTGAGCGACTTCACTTTCACTGTCCACTTTCATGCATTGGAGAAGGAAATGGCAACCCACTCCAGTGTTCTTGCCTGGAGAACCCCAGGGATGGAGGAGCCTGTTGGGCTGCCGTCTATGGGGTTGCATGGAGTTGGACATGACTGAAGTGACTTAGCAGCAGCAATGTACATTCAGGAGAGCATAAGTCAGGAGTTAGCTTCTTTCTTTGTTTTAACTTTTTGTGTTATATTAGAGTATAGTTGGGCTTCCCTGATAGCTCAGTTGGTAAAGAAAACCATAACAAGTTAGTCACACAGTCAGTCATGTCCTACTCTGCGATTCCACAGACTTCAGCCTGTCCCCCTCCTCTGTCCCTGGAATTCTCCAGGCAAGGATACTGGAGTGTGTGGCCATTTCCTTCCCCAGGTTGCCGTTTCCTTCTCCAGGGATTTTCCTGAGCAGGGGATCGAACCCAGATCTCCTGTATCACAGGCAGATTCTTCACCAGCTGAGCCACAAGAACTCTGCAGCTGGTAAAGAATCCACCTGCAGTGTGGGAAACCTCGGTTCGATCCCTGGGTTGGGAAGATCTGCTGCAGGAGGGAAAGGTTACCCACTCCAGTATTTTGGCCTGGAGAATTCCATGGACTAGTCCATGGGGTCGCAAAGAGTTGGATACAACTGAGTGACTTTCACACACAGAGTCAGCCAATGAACAATGTTGTGGTAGTTTTAGGTGCACAGCAAAGCGACTCTGCCATACATAAACGTGTATACATTCTCCCTCAAAATTCTGTCCCATTCAGGGTGGCACATAACATTAAGCAGAGTTCCTTATGCTTTACAGTAGGGCCTTGTTGGTTATACTTTTAAACATGGCAGTGTGTACATGTTGATACCAAACTTCGTAATGATCCCTTCCCCCATGCTTCTCTTCTGGTAGCCAAAAATTCATTCTCTGAGTCTGTAAGTCTGCTTCTGTTTTGTAAATAAGTTCGTTTGTATCATTTCTTTTCATAGTCTACATATAATGGATATCATTCTCTTTCTCTTACTGACTTATTCCACTAGAAGTTACTGTCAATTTCGTAGTGATCTCATTCCTGTAATTAACAGAAATGGGCAAACAGGAAAAAGGTAAAGAGCTTCTTTCACTTCCCCACCATCAAATATCATTCCACTTCTGTGGGATTAGGGATAAATTCTATCTTCTGTAACTTCTTCATGCTGACATAGGGTGTCATATTCCCAGAGTGATGTATGTCAACTTGGGTTGACATAGCATCTCTTTGCTGACAATTTTAGCTTCCCACTTACATACATGGGTAGAACAAGGTATAATTATTTTGATGCCCACAAAGATATAGATTATAATCAGTAATGTTAATTCCATTCTCTTGAGGCTCATTCTTAGAACTGTACAAGCCATAGACTTAGCACTGCTCAAGATGGAGCAGCTTATGTCATGGCTACAATGTAGTCATCATATAGTTATCATTTTTTCCTCTAGTGGCAGTTATAGTATCTTTAAAACAAGTCAGGAATGTTTAATCAGACACTGAGTCTGTGACTCTATTGTCCTAATCATTAATTTCTCAGTTTTGTGCTTGGGGGAGAGCCTGTAGGGTTCTGCTTGGTTCTACTTTAGTACTGCTATTGTGTTATTTTTACATTTAAATCTTAAATTTGAAATACTTTTATATGAGTAAGATAGGGATCTAATATTTTCTCCCAAATAGTTACCCAAGTTTCCATGTCATTTACTTTGCCACATTATGGATTGGTCTATATAAATATGCTTTGATTTATTTCAGGGCTTTCCATCATTTCCCTTGATCAGAGATTAGTGCAACATTGCTTTAATATTGTAACTTTATAATACACTTAGTATTTGGTACTAGGTGGGGCTTCCCTGGTTGCTCAGTAGTAAAGAATCTGCCTGCAATGAAAGAAATTTGGATTTGATTCCTGGCAGGGGAAGATGCCCTGGAGAAGGACATGGCAACCCGCTCCAGTGTTCTTGCCTGGGAAATCCTATGGACAGAAGAGCCTAGAGAACTACAGTCCATGGGGTCGCAAGAGTTGGACAGGACTTAGTGACTAAACTACCACCACCACCAGCAGGAGAAAAGGCTTTACATTCTCTTCAATCAAAACAAAAATGCAGGTTATTTATGAAATTTTGTTAGAAAATATCTCTTGTGAGGATTTGGAATGACAAAATTGAGGGATTTTACAAAAGACAAATTACAAATTGTATTGTAGTAGCATTGCTGTTCAGAACAATGGGCATTTAGCATTGTCTTCATCAGTCCATGACTGAAAATCCATGGAAGGATTTCCCCGGTGGTCCATTGATTAAGAATCCATCTGCCAATGCAGAGGACATGGGTTTGATCCCTGGTCAGGGGAAATTCCACATGCTTCAAGACAACTACGCCTGGGTGCCACAGCTACCGAAGCCTGCATGCCTTATAGCTGTGCTGTGCAGCAAGAGAAGCCACTCCATTGAGAAGCCCACAGGCCCCAACTGGAGAGTGATCCCCACTCGCTGCAACCAGGGAAAGCTCACACACAGCAACAAAGACCTAGAGCAGCTAAAAATATATATATAAGCAAATAATAGTAATAAAAGAAAATCCATGAAAGATCCACACTCAGGAAACTGGATAAAATACCTTATCAGCTAAATACATTTTTTTTTTAAAGTGACAGAATGTCTTTAGTACCTGGTAACATAAGGTGACTTTTAGTAGAAGGTAACTAAAACATCTTCAGGAAAATATTTGCAGGTGTATTAAGAGGGATACTGAGGAAGACTAGTCCATTGAGGAGTTCCAGTAGTAAGATGTGGAAGCCATGTTCAAGAAGGATCTGAATGCATTGTTGTCACTCTGACCCATGCTCTCAGAATCTCAATTCTTCTAGAATGCTTGGACTACCAGGAGGCTAACTGCCATCATAGCCCCTACATCTATGATGGAACACAGCTCCAAACTGGTTGACATGTATAGTGTTGGTATATATAAGTTCTTCTTCAGTCAGTAAGTCAGAAGTGTTGTGTATTTTCTGCTTGCACAGAATTCCTAAAAGTAAAGTACTTGGAGATTAGTAAAGCATAGATTTTATTATTATATTGTTGCTTGAGCTGAAAAATTCGATTCTGCCACCCAATTTTCTATAACCATGGTATTATATACCAAGGTGATTCATCAGCATTATAATAAATTGTAGTATTTGACTATAGGAAAAAAACTCAACATTAATTCTGATTGTACTAAATGTTTTCTCTACATAATATTTTAGAATAATTTCTATTAACTCAGAAACTGAAAAATAAAATAGCTTACTATTTTATAAGGGTAAAATTTCTGGTTAAAAAAAGAAGGAAAAAATATGAATAAAACTGTTTTATAAGCTATATTTTAGTGTTGGCCTGCATGTAAGAATCATAGATAGTGTTAATCAACAGAGGCTAGGAAAGGAAAAATAAAATGAATAATAGAAATTCTAAGAAGACAGGAGAAATTGTTGAATATATGCTTAAATATATGTTTTCTGTTTATCTTAAGTTGTTTTCATGTAAACTATTCTATAAATTTCAGTTGAGGATTAAGTATCTGTTCTTTCATTTTAAAGCTGGTTATAATTCCCTTTATTTTCATTCGACCTATATGTATCATCACAAGAGGGACTAAAACTTTCTCCTCTAAGTAACACCTCCATGGTGTGTAAGACACCATGGTACGCACCCAGCCAAGCCCATATTAACAGGTGGGGCTTGGGCAGCCATAGTTCTTCCTGTGCGGTGCTTAGTCACTCAGTTGTGTCCAGCTCTTTGCGACCTCATGGACTGTAGCCTATCAGGCTCCTCTGTCCATGGGGATTCTCCAGTTAAGAATACTGGAGTTGGTTTCCATGTCCTCCTTCAGGGGATCTTCCCAACCCAGGGATCAAACCCAGGTCTCCTGCATTGCAGGCGGGTTCTTTACTGTCTGAGCCACCAGGGAAGTCCATAGTTCTCCCAGCCATAGTTAATTAAAATAGAAGTGAACAGTTTCTCCAGGGTGCAATGAAATCCTCACTTTCAAAGTAATATCTGGGCAGATGGAACAGCAGCTAAAGCTAGAAGAATGCAGGATCCATGAAGTAGACTCTGTGACAGCTTATGAGTTACCTCGGGTTATGAGAATTCATGAGTTAGCCTAGTGTATAAGGGTGGATTCGTTAGCTTAAGTTATGAGTTTGTTACATCAAAAGGAAGAAGAAACTGTGAAAAAGTGAGGAAGCCAGCAACTCAGTGTGGGAGAAGAAAACACGGAAAATCATAGGTAGATTGATGCATTGTCTTAATTCTAGAATGATTCCATTTCCACTGTCCTGACCCTGATTCAACCCTGTTTTTGATTCTCATGAAATCATGTCTTCCTCCAACTAAATTCTGTAAGTGGGGATTTGATCAGTCAATCTGGGGCAGCTGCCCATTCAACAAATATTGTGATAACAGGACTTCTGCAACAAACCAAAACCAAAAACATCTGTTTTTCTTAAAAATAATAAGGTCTGAGATAAAATAGCTGGAGAGAATGCCTGCAAATTAAAATAGCACTTCTGGATGTGTTTAAAAGAAACTTCGCCATAGAAACCCAGTTTTTACTTGCTCTCGCACAAAGAAAATACACCACCAAAGTGGCAAGTTACTGTAGAAAGACTCAGTGGAAATGTTGAGTCCCATGTTAGCCATTCTCAGTTAAAAATGATATCCAGAAACGAAATGTAAGAGAGGTTGTGAATACTAAAGATAATTTTGAGTCTCTATTGAAGAAGTATGTTTTTGATTACTTTGCATATTGATGAAAGGAAGCATTCTTCTTTGAAAATTTCATTTTTTTCTTTTCAGCTGTGATGGGTCTTCATTGCTGCATGCAGGCTTTGCTCCAGTTGCAGCAAGCGGCAGCTACTCTGTACTTAACGGTGTGTAGGCTTCTCACTGCAGTGGCTTCTCTTATTGTGGAACACAGGCTCTAGAGTGCATGAGCTCAGTAAGTGCTGTTCACTGGCTCCAGAGCACAGGTTCAATAGTTGTGGTGCATGGATTTATTTGATCCGTGGCATGTGGAATCTTCCCAGACCAGGGATCGAACCCATGTCTCCTGCATTTTCAGGCAGCTTCTTTATCCCTGGGCCACCAGGGAAGCCCCGAGCTTTCTTTAACCTGAGAGTTGCTCTTTTTTTTTCAAGCTTTAAATTTGTTTCCAGATTTATCTTTACTAGTGTACTAAAAGCTTTCCCAGAGTAAGATCTTTAATTTGTTCATTATTATATCATTAATATTATTAACCACCTATGGTATAGCAGTGATTAATCAGAAAATGGTCTGGATGAATGAACTGAATTCTTAAAGTCCTGCAAGGTGTTGTTTTGTAGGTCCATACCTTCCATGGGGATTCCCTAATTCTGTTAAGTCAAATCTAACTGTTTCTTCTCTAAACTATTATTAGTCTGAACCTCAGATGTAATCATAAATGGACATTTAATTGTTATTAAGTTTCAATTTGCTACCAATGAAATTGTTAGAACTTTAAGAAAAGGGATCACATCATAATTTCTTGATTGTTACTTAATTGATTGAAACTCTAATTGGGAATATTCAGTTAATGCTGTGCCTCTATCTAGCCTTTCCTAATTTCCTCAGGCTAAGCGGAACAAAATATTTGCTTACTAGTTGCCAAACCACTTAGATTAAAATTATATTTCTATTTTCTTGGCTCATTTTTATCTCCTTGAGGATGGATATTTTATTAGAAAGCACTTCACTGCAAGGGGCAAAACCAAACTAGGAATAGTTTCAGAAAAAGAAAAAGTGTATTGTCATAACACTTGAATGTCTCACATGGTCCAAGGGAAGAAATGTGCCTGGACTTTAGGAATAACTGGAATTAAGGCTGCTAAATGCTTCCAAAAAGAAATCTTTCCAAATGTCAATTTATCTTATCCTGATGCTTTCTGAATATCTTTTCCCCTTTAATTGCCTCCTTCTGCCTTCACTCTGCTCTAATCTACATGGCTCTGAACATCTCTGGAACTTTAAATCTTATGATTCCAGTAACACACAATTTTATTGAGTTTCTAGTCCAGTATTCCCAAGGAAAGGGTACACTGTCCCCAGTCAATCTTACTGTTTCAATCCCCTATGGACTGAGGGCATTGGCATCCTGTGACATGACTGCTTCCTCTGGAATTATTTCCTAAAAGTAAGGAACACTACCCTGCTAAAGATAGAAAAAAAGACATATTTTATGTCTAGATTTTATATGTAATTTTATATGTAATCCAATACATATGTAATTTATATGTAATCCAATACATATGTAATATAAAATTATAATTTTATATGCAATTTTATATGTAATTTTATATGTAATCCAATACATTGTCTCACTTCTTTCTTACTCATTCTAGTTTCTTTGTCTCCTTCCAGGTTTAATGTTTTAAATTTCTCATTTCCTTAACAATATAAAATGTAGTAAAGTATGAACCACTGTGATTTCACCTAATTTTGCTTTGTCGTGTCTGACTCTTTGTGACCCAGTGCACTGTAGCCCCTCACCATGCTCCTCTGACCATGGGATTTTCCAGGCAAGAATACTGTAGTGGGTTGCCATTTCCTTCTCCAGAGGATCTTCCCAACCTAGGGATCAAACCCAGGTCTCCTGCACTGTAAGCAAGAGGCTTTACCATCTGAGCCACCAGGGAAGTCCGATATTTCTATTAATGATTTTCAAATATATAAGACTTTCAGTAGATTTTATATTACAATAAAAATATTTGTAGATCAATGTGTAGAAACTACTCACATATTTATACCAATGTATAGCATATTCAAAAGCAGACATTACTTTGCTGACTAAGGCCCGTATAGTCAAGGCTATGGTTTTTCCTGTGGTCATGTATGGATGTGATAGTTGGACCGTGAAGAAGGCTGAGCACCAGAGAATTGATGCTTTTGAAGTGTAGTGTTGGAGAAAGATTCTTGAGAGTCCTTGGACTGCAAGGAGATCCAACCAGCCCATTCTGAAGGAGATCAGCCCTGGGATTTCTTTGGAAGGAATGATGCTCAAGCTGAATCTCCAGTACTCTGGCCACCTCATGTGAAGAGTTGACTCACTGGAAAAGATTCTGATGCTGGGAGAGATTGGGGGCAGGAGGAGAAGGGGATACAGAGGATGAGATGGCTGGATGGCATCACTGTCTCGATGGATGTGAATCTGAGTGAACTCCGGGAGATGGTGATGGACAGGGAGGCCTGGCGTGCTGTGATTCATGTGATGGCAAAGAGTCAGACACAGTGACTGAATTGAACTGATAAACCTGAAAAGATGAAATTTTAAAAAGAAAACCTAAATATAATCATACCCTCCAAAACGTTCACAAAACTAGCAGCAGTTAACACATTATTGACTAGGGTTTTTTGCAGAAACTAACACTTTTGGTGTTAATACTTTTCCAGGCAATAATGTGTTAACATACATAGGGTAGTGTCATCTATTGACAAGGGTTTTTTTCCTTATTGATTTTTCTATAAAAGGAAATATTTTGTACTAGTTCAAATGGATTCCAACCTAGTGTAATCCCCAAACCAAAAAACTAAGATTTCTCGATTTGCCTATTTCCTTTTGTATTTTTATATGTGTTTAGAATGATCGAACTAATTTTTGTGTTCAGTCTGAATTTTAGAGGGAATAAAAGATGAACCAAAATAAAGCAACACAGAGGGGGAAAAAAAAGAGGCTTTTATGAAAAAGGAAGTGCATCATGAATGTAATCAGTAACTGAACAGCTGAAGGAAGTAAAAACACATGCTGAGGTGGCAAAATCAATCA
This sequence comes from Nanger dama, assembly GCA_917880005.1. Lineage (NCBI taxonomy): Eukaryota > Metazoa > Chordata > Mammalia > Artiodactyla > Bovidae > Nanger > Nanger dama. The sequence continues at coordinate 36,248,273 of CAKJTW010000020.1, read as the reverse complement.
CTGGCACAATTTGTGGATTTTTATTTTTTCCTTTTCCACTTATTAATTGGTTCTGACTCACCACTCAGCTGAGACTACAAGGAAGCAAGGAGGAATTTTCTGTTTCTTTTATAAATCAAAATGTCATTGTTTGGGTGGAGGAGGAAATGCATTTTTAACTATTGATAAACTTTAATTAATTCTGAAGCACAGTAATCACAGTGATATAAACATGAAGAAAAGTATCCAGTACTTCCTGCCATGCACAGATAATGACTTTGCTTCCTATCTCACTGAGAAAACAGAAGCAATCAGAAGAGGAAATACACAGGTTCCTGCCATTCAAGCACTCACCTACATCCAGTGTCCCCATGCATTTTGCCTCCCCCATCCCTGGTACTGGACTGGATAAAATCTCTGTACTACAAATAAACTAAACATTACTTAGATACTAGAAACTATTCTTTCCAGCCCACTCAAGGACATTCCTCTAGCAACTCTTTCTTCTCTGCTGCATCATCAGTTTTTCTTTCCTACACAACCATTCCCCTCAGTATTCAAATGAATTTTTACATACCCTTTCCTATTACCCACATCCTCCTTCAGCTCCTGTTCCCTTTCTCTGCTTCTCAAATAGTAATATGGAGAAGAAAATGGCAACTCACTCCGGTACTCTTGCCTGGACAATCCATGGATGGAGGAGCCTGGTGGGCTGCAGTCCATAGGGTCACAAAGAGTCGGACACAACTGAGCGACTTCACTTTCACTTTCATGCACTGGAGAAGGAAATAGCAGCCCATTCCAATATTCTTGCCTGGAGACTCCTAGGGACAGAGGAGCCTAGTGGGCTGCTGAAGTGACTTAGCAGCAGCAGCAGCAGCAGCAAATAGTAACAGCAGTTGAAAACTACATAGCATTAACTGTGTGTAAGACACAGCTGTAAGAGCTTATGTACCTTTAGGTTTTAAAATTCATTTGGTTCCTCAATAACTAAATGAGAAAAAAATTATTTTACAGATGAGAAAATCAAGGCTGAGAGAGAAAGAAAAAGTTACACAACATCACACTGCTAGCCAGTGGGCGAGGCAGGGTTTAAATCTAGGCATTTTAGCTCCCAGTGTATTCTCTTTTCTGAATTACACTACTTTAAGCAAAGCTCATAGAAAAAATTATCTGTACTGGCTGTCTCTGATAGCTCTCTTTCTGGGATCTCTTGAGCCACTCCAATCAAGCATTGTCCCCATCAATGCATTAAAATTGTTTTTATTAACAATGACCTAAATGCTGAAAAATTCAGTTGCCAGTTTTCAGTCCTCATCTTTTATGATCTCTCAACACTATTTGATGCCTGGTCACTCCTACATTTTCACTTGGTTCTAGGACACCCCATTCCTCTGGTCTTATTCCTACCCCTGATGCTGTTCTTCAGCTCCCTATTCTCCTTGGGGAACTGAATCTCCTTTCCCAGATCTCTGAAGATCCTGTGCCCAAGGGCTTTGCCCTCACATCTTTTCCTTATTTCAGTGCATGCTCAGTGATCCAGTTCAGTGTCCTTGTTTTAAATAGTATCTATTTGTAAATTGATGATGCCCAAATTTATCTCTCTAGCTCAGGCCTTTTTCATCAAGGTTATTTAATAGTAAAGGTGCTAGTTTCTGTGGTTCATGTTTTCAAAGAGTTTAACCGAATAATGATTTGGGGAAATTATTTCATAATTAAGTGTCAGAGTTATTTTTGTTTGTGAAAATGCACACCATTTTAATGTAGAGTTAGATTGAAACTTAATGGGTAACCAAACCTGCTTTAACTTTATCTACTCAAAGTTATCAAGAAATAATTTTACCTTTAGTTAAATTGGAAAATAGAGCTTTTATTGTTAAAGAGTTTTTTCTGTACTAAATATGTACATATTTAATTATTCATGTGCTGTACAGGAGATTCAAGTAAGTAAGTATTATTTACAGACCATAAAGGCAGTATTATTAAACTCAGAAACCAAAAAAGGAAAAACTCAAGCAACTGTAACTAAAAAGATAACTAAGATTACAAAACAAAAGATAAATTTATACAAATTAAAATAACACCTCCAGGACTTCCGTGGTGGTCCAGTGGTTAAGATTCCAGGTTTCCACTGCAGGGCTCACAGATTCATCCCTGGTTGGGAAACCAAAATCCTAAATCCTGAGGCACAGACAAAAAACAAAAAAACCCTCTAATATTTGAATAGCATAACTAGAGATATGAAAATAAAGATGCCATTTAAAATATTAATATAGAAATTACCCTATAAATAAGTAATTCCCAAGACCTTTCTGGGGAAAAATATAAAAATTTTAGTCCACTACTTTTAAAATGTTTACATGAATAACATAATTTATTGGTGTCAAAGCAACATTTAAAAAGTAGAAACTGATATACAATATTACAAATACATAATATTTTGAAGTATTTTGGGATAGCCACAGAATAAAGTAATAGAAAGCAAAGTAAACAAGTGTTAGTACATCAAAATTGAAAGATTCTGTACAACAAAAAACATAATCAACAAAATGAAAAAGACAACCTATGAAATAGAAAATATTGCAAATCACATATCTGATGTGAAGTTAATATCCACAACACACAAGAAACTCACATAACTCAATAGCAGAAACCAACTAACCCAATCTAAAAACAAGTAAAGATCCTAACTACACTTTTGTCAAAGAAGACTTATAACTGGCTGGCCAACAGGTACATGAAAAGCTGCCCAACATCACTAATCCTTAGGAAAATGCAAATAAAAACTGGGAATGTGTGCATATATACCTCCACTCCAAACAAACAAACACAAAAAAACAGTACCCACAGATAATAGCATACTTCCATCCATACTGTCTTGGCAACTTGCTCTACTCTATATAAAATATTGCCAGATCACCACTTAAAATTTCAAAATTCACTCTGTAATCTCAGCTGCCTATCCAAACATTTCATGTTATTTTTCCAGATTCAAATGACTAACTTATTATGGTTTACTTTATCAAAGTTGTGTGACAGTTTCCATCCTTATATTTTTCTATTAGCCCTGTTATTTTTATTGTGTAATTCTGTAGAACATGAGATTTTTCAACAATGCAGACACATTGTTACACTGTATATACCTCTAGTTACATAGATCTGCACTAATAGGGCAGCTACTAGCCAGATGTGGCTCTTGAGATTTTGAAATACAGCTAATAAAAACTGATTTCCCTGTAAGGGTAAAAAGAACATCAGATTTAAAAGATACAAGATAAAAAAATATATAAAATGTCTCAATAACTTTTGTATTGATTACATGTTCAGTTCAGTTCAGTTGCTCAGTCGTGCCCGACTCTTTGCGACCCCATGAATCACAGCACGCCAGGACTCCCTGTCCATCACCAACTCGCGGAGTGCACTCACTCAGACTCACGTCCATCGAGTCAGTGATGCCATCCAACCATCTCATCCTCTGTCGTCCCCTTCTCCTCCTGCCCCCAATCCTTCCCAGCATGAGAGTCTTTTCCAATGAGTCAACTCTTCACGTGAGGTGGCCAAAGTACTGGAGTTTCAGCTTTAGCATCATGTTAAGATGGGTTAAATAAAACTCAGTAAATTAAATTTCACTGGTTTATCTTTTGTTCTTAATATGGCTACTAGAAAAATATAAAATAGTAAACATAGAGATATCTATTGGAAAGCATCAACATGGGTTCCAAAATCACTGTGGATGGTGACCGCAGAAAAGACACTTGCTCCTTGGAAGGAAAGATTGACAAACCTAGACAGCGTATTAGAAAGCAGAAACATCACTTTGCCAACAGAGGTTCATATAGTCAAAGCTGTGTTTTTTTCCAGTACTCTTGTACAGAAGTAAGAGCTGGACCATAAAGAAGGCTGAACACCGAAGAACTGATGCTTTCAAATTGTAGTGCCAGAGAAGACTCTTGAAAATCCCTTGGACTATAAGGAGATCAAACTAGTCAATCCTAAAGGAAATCAACTCTGACTATTCATTGGAAAGACTGATGGTGAAGCTGAAGCTCCAATACTGTGGTCACCTAATGCAAAGAGCTGACACATTGGCAAAGACTCTGATGCTGGGAAAGACTGAGGGCAAAAGAAGGGGACGGCAGGTGATGAGACAGTTAGACAGCATCACAGACTCAATGGACAGAATCTGAGCAAACTCTAGGAGATAGTGGAGAACAGAGGAACCTGTGTGCTACAGGTGGGCTGCAAAACATCAGACCAGACTTAACAACTGAACAACCACCACCACCACTCTGTTCTAAGCAGCAGTCAATAATTCTTTTATCTGCATTTCTGAAATTTAAAAGTTCTAAAAACATTTAAAAATAATTTCATACGAACTCATTTGTTGGCGAAATATGAGCTGAAGTTATTTTTAGAACTACTTATTAGAGGCTTCTGTTCTGGAACTCTATCACACAGGCCTATAACTAAACAACAAAACCAAAAATAATATTTTACATAATCTGGAGCCAGCTATCCTTTCAAAATTCACAATCTTATAAGGGTTATATACTTATATACAGTTTATTATATAAACCCCACAATATGGAGAGGCACCCTACAATCCTTGTCTCTTTTTTTAAAATTATTTTTTTAATTTTTTTTTAATTTTATTTTTACTTTATTCCACATTACAATACTGTATTGGTTTTGCCATACATTGACATGAATCAGCCACAGGTGTACACGAGCTCCCAACCCTGAAGCCCCCTCCCACCTCCCACCCCATATCATCTCTCTGGATCATCCCAGTGCACCAGCCCCAAGCATCCTATATCCTGTATTGAACATAGATTGACGCTTCGTTTCTTACATGATAGTATACATGTTTCAATGCCATTCTCCCAAATCATCCCACCCTCTCCCTCTCCCTCAGAGGCCAAAAGTCCATTCTACACCTCTGTGTCTCTTTTGTTGTCTCACATACAGGGTCATCATTACTATCTTTCTAAATTCCATATATATGTGTCAGTATACTGTATTGGTATTTTTCTTTCTGGCTTACTTCACTCTGTATAATCGGCTCCAGTTTCATCCATCTCATTAGAACTGAGTCAAATTTATTCTTTTTAAGGGCTGAGTAATACTCCATTGTGTATATGTACCACAGCTTTCCCATCCATTCATCTGCTGATGGACATCTAGGTTGTTTCCATGTCCTGGCTATTATAAACAATGCTGCAATGATATAGTATCTCAGTTTATTTATACAGTAATTTTTATTACTATATAAATTAGTTAGTGGTAAATTAGTTAATGGTGTAAATGATTTTATATAGCCTTTTTAAAATGAAATCAAACTTCAAGCATATACAATTTTAAGCTCAGCTAAATCGTTGCATCTATACATGTAAGAAATGACTATTAAATCTGTTCATTTGAGAATCTCAGAAAAAGTGTATACTACTTTTGTTATCATTTTGTGGGATCTGGACCTCTGAGGAGATGTCAAAAAGCTATTCTTCAGAGATGAACTATGACTTAGCCTTTAAAAAAAAAAAACCAGTTTTGTTGAGATATTCACAAATGCACAGTTCACTTATTCAAAACTGAGTGGAGAGAGTAGCAATGAAACATACACTACCATATGTAAAATAGATAGCCAGTGGGAATTTGCTGTATGACTCAGGGAGCTTCAACTGGTACAGCATCACAACCTAGAGGGCTGGGATGGGGTGGAAGATGGGAGGGAGGTTCACAAGGGAGGGGTATATGTGTACATACTACTGACTCATGCTAATGTATGGAAGAAACCAACACAGTACTGTAAAAGAATTGTCCTTCAATTAAAAATAAATAAATTTTAAAAATAAAAATAAATGTATAATTCAATGTGAATTTTTATATATTCACAGATAGGTGCAATCATCAGCACAGTCCACTTTAGAACATTTTCATCATGTCAGAAACAAACTTTGAACACGTTAGCTATCACCCCTAAATCCCCATCTCACCTAAACCCTAAACAACCATGAATTTACTTTGTCTGTGTAGATTTCTCTAGTCTTGATTTTCCTATGAACGGGATAATATAGTATGTGGTCTTTTGTGATTGGCTTCTTTCATAGCGTATTTTCAAGGACTGTAACTTTTTAGAACCTTTTTCAAAGTCCTCTGGGCTATTAACATGGGTATGTTTCCAAGCAGCTTTTCTTTAATTGTCTCGACTGCTCTGACCTCTTGTGTTTTGCTCAAGGCCAGCAATTAACTGATAACACAGTTTCATCATATCATCCAGAGAAAATTTTTTTTTCACAAAGTCAGCATCATCTTCTCAATTATCCACCTGCTTCACTATATTTAAAACTATTTCAGCAATATTCCCATCCTATAATTTTCCCTTGAAGGAATGCATAACAGGCACATCATTGTTAATGTTCAGCATTTCTCCAGTGCTGAGCTTTCTCTGGCTTAATTGCACTTTCACTGATGCATATTTGGTAAACTAATAAGATTTAATGTAGTCTTTTTAATAGTATCAAGAAATCCTTAACAGTCTTCAGCTGCATGCTTGTCTTGAAGTTTCTGCAATGTCCTTACTTTCTAGCCTCTAACTATTGGCATATGCCTCATTTTCGATTTCTGTTACCTACAACTCTTCGTGGTGTCATCAGTTACAAAACTAAGATAAAGCATCAGTGAATTGCATCATCACCTATGGCTAAGAGGAATCTGAGGCATAATTTATGCCTCATGTCAAGTCAAATTCTGCTAACAAAATAACTTTGGCTCCAAGATTACCAAATGTTTAGTTTACCGAGTTTTCTTTTGGATGATATCATGTGTACTAAGTAGTCTTTATAAAAATGCAGATAATTCTGGATCTCAGAATGCATCTAGTCCCAAGATATTCAAGTAATCAACTGGTTTGGTGTCATGGACTATAAATGTCAGGTTAAGTTGTTTGAGAGGTTGTGTTATCCCACAAAACTTGGATCTGCTTACCTATGTGCAGTAAAGGCAATCTACTGATGAAAGCGCAGCATTTATTACAAGACATTCAGCAAGGCATCCAGGCAGCTGGCACGTAAAAGGCTCAAACTCTTTGAAAAGAAAGACCCAGTGAGGGAAGGGAATTGTGGGGTGTGTGATCAGCTCATGGATGTTCTTCTGATTGTTTGGTGATAAGGTAATCAGGAGTCAACCTCATCAACCCTCTGGTTCCAACCAGTCTGGGGTCTACTTGCTTGTATGCACTATATAGTTAACTTCTTCCACCCAATGGGGATTTCAACATCTGCAAAACAGTTCAAAGGACATGGCTCAGAATATTGTCTATAGACTTTGAGAAGGAACTAAAAGCCCTTGACTTTGTTTAATTGACTTTGATTATAAGTTTGTCTTGTTTGACTATTTTCCTTTCTTTCTGTTTTTTCTCAGTTTTCTAATTAGATTTACTTGTTGGGACTTGGGGAAGTTCTAGGAGGCTAAAGTTTCTCTACAGACAAGAGGCAGGTGGAAGACGGTCAGAGGTTTTCCTCCAGGAAGGTCCCAAAAGGTCCTGCTCAGTCACATTTGTACCAGACTTCCACATCCTGACTAGTATATCCTTACTGGCTGTTCTATCAATTACTGAAACAGAGGTGCTAAAATCTTCAACTAAATTTGTATATTTATTGGTTATCAGGTGTATGTACATTTAGGATTCTAATAACTTCTTGATTAACTGTTTTTTAATTGATGTATAGTTTACAGATAACATTGTATAGATTTAAGGTGTACAGCATATTGGTTTGATATATTTATATATTGCAGTAGAAATACCATGATAGCTTTTCTAGCACCTCTGTCACCTTACATAATTATCATTTCTTTCTTTGTGCTGAGAACATTTAAAATCCAGGTTCTTAAAAAGTGTAAATATATAATACAGTATTATTGATTATGATCACTATGCTGTGCCAGTTTTATCAGTATGAAAGGGCCCTCTTTATTTCTAGTAATGATCTTTTTTTGAAGTCTACTGGGTCTGTAGTAACATAACTTATATAAGTGTTATTACATTTAATGTTTTCCTGATATATCTTGTATACAATATATCTTGAAAACACACATATGCACAAGTAAAAATATATTAGGAATCTTGTCCAGGGTCACCTGCAGCCAAGGCAAATAGGTAGGAGAACCTTCCTTTTTACTTTATATGCTGCTGTTTAGTCTCTAAGTTGAGTTCTACTCTTTGTGACCCCAAAGACTGTAGCCCTCCAGGCTCAGAGATTTTTCATGAAATTTCCATTTGAAAATAGAACACCGGAGTGTGTTGCCATTTCTGTCTCCAAGTTTCCTCCATATACGTATATGTTATTTGATTTTTTTAAAATGAGTGCTGGCTACTTTATTAGTATACGATAAAAAGTAAGAGAAGACAAAGCAAAATGAAAGAAAACAAAACCTGGGTCTTAGTGTATACAGTATCCCTTGTAAACAGCATAGAGTTGTAACTTTCTTTCTAATCCAGCCTGACAGTTTCTACCTTTCTATTAGATTTTTGAAGTTTTTATTTATTAATTTTTGGCTGCGCTGGGTCTTGCTGCACTGCTTTTCTCTGCTTGTGGCGAGTAGGGGCTCTGCTCTAGTTGTGGTGTGGGGCCTCTCATCAAGGTGGCTTCTCTTGTGGCTGAGCATGGGCTCTAGGGCACACGGATTTCAATAGTTGAGGCTTCCAGGCTGTAGAGCACAGGCTCAGTATTTGTGGGCTTAGTTGCGCTGCTACACGTGGAATCTCCCAGGATCAGTGATCGGACCAGTGTCTCCTGCACTGGCAGTCAGATTCTTCACCACTGAACCTCCAGGGAAGCCCTTGATTGGATTTTTGATCCAATTACCTTTTAGATATTTGTTTCTCACCTATGCCTTTTGTTTTCCTTTGTTACTCCTTTCCATTCTTCTGAAATGATCAAATATTTTAGTATTATATCTTATCTCCTGCATTAATTCTTTAAGCCTTCTTACTTTTAGGTAAACATCTCTAGGAATTCCAATATGCATCTTTAAAATAATTTATTCTATTTCAAATTAGTATTATATTATTTCATGCATAATATAATACACTTAAAAATATTATTATATTTAAACTTTTTATTTTTTGTGCTCTTGTTATAATTTATTTTTCTTCCATTTATGTTATAGATGCTGTAAACTTTTCTGTAACTTGTCTTTGAGAAATCAGTTGCCTTTTAAAGTATAAAATGCAGCATTATTGATTATAATCAATAATTATAGATTGATTTTAAAAGAAAGATTTTATTTTATCCATTTATTTCACATTTCAAGGACTCTGGGCCTCCCTGGTAATTCTGATGGTAAAGAATCTGCCTGCATGCACAAGACCAAGGTTCACCTGGAGAGAAGGGAATGGATCCTCACTCCAGTATTCTTGCCTGGAAAATTCCGCGGACAAAGGAGCCTGGAAGACTACAGTCCATGGAGTCACAAAGAGTTGGACATGACTGCGGGACTAACTCTGCTTTCTTATAAATCTGAGTTTCCTTCTGGTTTCATTTTCTTCAACCTAAATAAGCTTATCTACTGGTAATAAAATCTCCCAGCTTTATTTATCTGAAAGTGTTTTTACTTCACCTTCTAAGATATTTTTCAATATATTTTCATGACAGATAAAGTTTTTAGGTTGGCGGGAACTTTACTTTTTCATTACGCATTTTAAAAAGTCATGTCACTAGTTTCTAACCTCAGCTATTTCTGATATGAAGTCAGCTGCCATTCTTATATTGTTGTTTACCTATCTAGCTGTTTCTAATATTCATTTCTTTACCTCTGGATTTCTGCAGTTGGACAGATGGGCCTACTATGGTTTTATTTATATTTATCCTATCTGTAGTTGACTGAGCTACCTGAATTTGTAGGTTAATTTCTGTAAACAAATTTGGAAAATTTTTAGACAAATTTTTTTTCTTCAAAATTTTCCTCACAGTGCTTTGATATGGTGAAATTAACTGACATATCTTCAAGACTACAGATCCTCTTTCAGGATCTGTAGTGTTGTATATAATATGCTATGAAAAGAACCCAAAAGAGAAAAGTGAAAAAGTTGGCTTAAAGCTCAGCATTCAGAAAACTAAGATCATGGCATCTGGTCCCATCACTTCATGGGAAATAGATGGGGAAACAGTGGAAACAGTGTCAGACTTTATTTTGGGGGCTCCAAAATCACTACAGATGGTGACTGCAGCCATGAAATTAAAAGACACTTACTGCTTGGAAGAAAAGTTATGACCAACCTAGATAGTATATTCAAAAGCAGAGACATCACTTTGCCAACTAAGGTCCGTCTAGTCAAGGCTATGGTTTTTCCTGTGGTCATGTATGGATGTGAGAGTTGGACTGTGAAGAACGCTGAGTGCTGAAGAATTGATGCTTTTGAACAATGATGTTGGAGAAGACTCTTGAGAGTCCCTTGGACTGCAAGGAGATCCAACCAGTCCATTCTGAAGGAGATCAGTCCTGGGTGTTCTTTGGAAGGAATGATGCTAAAGCTGAAACTCCAGTACTTTGGCCACCTCATGCTAAGAGTTGACTCATTGGAAAAGACTCTGATGCTGGGAGGGACTGGGGGCAGGAGGAGAAGGGGACAACTGAGGATGAGATGGCTGGATGGCATCATGGACTTGATGAACGTGAGTCTGAGTGAACTTCGGGAGTTGGTGATGGACAGGGAGGCCTGGTGTGCTGTGATTCACGGGGTCACAAAGAGTTGGACATGATTGAGCAACTGAACTAAACTGAACTGAACTGAAATTTTTATTTTAGAAGTGTAACTTTTCAGTTCTATGATATCCATTTAGTTTTTTTTTAATATAGTTTCCAAAAGACCTTGAATTACCCATCTCATCACCCATTATACATATTTTGTCTTTCAGAATATAAATATTTATCTCAGTTATTTTTCTATCAATTTTGGGGGTAACTGTCAGATCTTTGGTTGTAGGAAAGGTAATTGATTGTTGGCCCTGCCCGGTATACTCTGAAACTCATTACCTTGTTCACACTGAGGGCACAGGTCCTATGAAAACTCTATTAGCTAAAAAGAGTGAGAGTGAAAAGACCAAAGTTGATTTATAAACAAGTTGAATTTTACATAGTTCCAAAGTTAAAATAAGCAGGCATTGAATCTAGTCACATTTGAGAACATCTGTGAAAGACCATGAAAAGGAAAAAAATCTTCCTAATGGGTAGAGCTAAAAAGGCAAACCTAGTTACCTACTTCAATTGAAACATAAATGGGACAATATGAGAGTACATATAGATTCCTGATTAGGCGCTTTAAAATAAAATAACTAGAAGATTGGAGACAAGATTGGAGACAAGATGGTATGGAGTAGAGACATGTGAGTGTAATGACTGGTAAGGGTCATGAAAAGTGAAGATTTTTGTATCATATGTTAATATCCACCAAAATGCATCCACTGCTGTAGAAGCACAAAACAATGATATAGATTAGTTGATATAAGCAAATCTTTATCATTGACTCAAACTGGCATGATGGGCACTTACATGAAATGCCATGGTTACAAATACAGAGGCTATTATGAGCCCAAAACCGTGGACTCTTACTATGTGCTTCCATCTACTTATGCCTTGAATGTCCAATATGTCAGCAACAGAGACCAATACTGAATGCAATTTATGATGTAATTCCTCAAGGACACCAACTGGCCACTTAGTGGCAATTCAGATGCATCAAACCCCTTCTGTCCTGGAAAGACAGGCAGTTTATCCTCAAAGAAACAGATACTTATTCCAAGTATGTGTTGTTTTGTGACCATGGGATCCACTGATTATAATGTATATATCACCATCTGGCCTCATAGAGTACTAAAACTGGATATTAATGGTATAGGTAAAGCACCAGCTGAATAACAATATGAAAAGATGGGATGTCATCCTTCAGAAAGCATTGGGCAAGATACTTCAGTGTGACTCTGTGTCCTTAGTAGGATAATACATGATTTCAGATGTATTATAACAAAGACAAGAGCACAAGAATAGCCCTTACTACTTTCACTCCCTGTGCTTCACTGGGAAATTTGTTCTTCTCATCCTTATTATTTTGGGCTCTGCAGGCTTAGGGATTCTGTTTCCAAAGGAGTGCACTCTTGCCAAGCAACATGATATAGTTAAATTTAGACAGGTTGATAAGGAGTTCAAGATCCCTTAAGTAAAAGTGAAAGTTGTTCAGTCATGTCCGAATTTGTGACACTATGAACCATACAGCCTGTGGAATTCTCCAGGCCAGAATGCTGGAGTGGATAGCGTTTCCCTTCTCCAGGGGATCTTCCCAACCCAGGGATCAAACCGAGGTCTCCTGCATTGCAGGCAGATTCTTTACCAGCTGAGCCATAAGGGAAGCCCCCTTAAGAAGGAGGTATACAGTCTTTGCCTGTAAGAAACAATACACCTTGATCAAGAATATGTTTTCCCTTAGACTCTGTGCTAATGATTAGAAGACAACAATGAATTTGCTCGAGGACATGTTTCACCTTCTTAACAGGAGAATGTTCCTTCTGGATAATCTTACACCTTTGTTATCTCAATATGTATGTTGTGGAAGCAGGTGGAGGTGAAAGAATTCTAGCTGAGCTATTTATGAATCCTAAAAGATGATGCTATAAAAATGCTGCACTCAGTATGTCAGCAAATTTGGAAACCTCAGCAGTGGTCACAAGACTGGAAAAGGTCAACTTTGATTCCGATCCCAAAGAAGGGCAATGCCAAAGAATGTCCAAACTACCACACAATTGCACTCATCTCACATGCTAGTAAAGTAATGCTCAAAATTCTATAAGGCAGGCTTCAACAGTATGTGAACAAAAAACTTCCCAATGACCAAGTTGGATTTGGAAAAGGCAGAGGAGCCAGAGATCAAATTGCCAACATCCTGTAGATTGTAGGAAAAGCAAGAGAATTCCAGAAAAATATCTACTTCTGCTTCATTGACTACATTAAAGCATTTGACTGCATATCACAACCAAATGTGAAAAATTCTGAAAGCAGTGGGAATACCAGACCACCTTCCCAGCCTTCTGAAAACTCTGCATGCAGGTCAAGAAGCAAGAGTTAGAACCGGACATGGAATAGCAGACTGGTTCCAAAGTGGGAAAGAAATATATCAAGGCTGTATATTGTCACCCTGCTTGTTTAACTTGCGTACAGAGTACATCATGAGAAATGCCGGGCTAGATGAAGCACAAGCTGGAATCAAGATTGCAGGGAGAAATATCAGTAACCTCAGATACGCAGATGACACCATCCTTATGGCAGAAAGTGAAGAGGAACTAAAGAGCCTCTTGATGAAGGTGAAAGGGGAGAGTGAAAAAGCTGGCTTAAAACTCAACATTCAGAAAACTAAGATCATGACATCTGGTCCCATCATTTCATGGCAAATAGATGGGAAAACAATGAAAACAGTGACAGACTTTATTTTCTTGGGCTTCAAAATCACCTCAATGTTGACCGCAGCCACAAAATTAAAAGATGCTTGCTCCTTGGCAGGAAAGTTATGACCAAACTAGACAGCATATTAAAAAGCAGAGACATTACTTTGCCAACAAAGGTCCGTCTAGTGAAGGCTATGGTTTTTCCAGTAGTCATGTATGGATGTGAGAGTTGGACTATAAAGAAAGCTGAGAGCTGAATAATTGATGCTTCTGAACTGTGGTGAAAAGACTCTTGGAAGTCCCTTGGACTGCAAGAAGATCCAACCAGTCCATCCTAAAGGAGATCAGTCCTGAGTGTTCATTGGAAGGACTGATGTGGAAGCTGAAACTCCAATAGTTTGGCTACCTGATTTGAAGAACTGACTCATTTGAAAAGACCCTGATGCTGGGAAAGATTGAAGGAAGGAGGGAGAAGGGGATGACAGAGGATGAGGTGGTTGGATGGCATCACCAACTCAATGGAGATGAGTTTGGGTAAACTCCGGGATTTGGTGATGGACAGGGAGGCCTGGCATGCTGCAGTCCATGGGGTCACAAAGAGTTGGACAAGACTGAGCAACTGAACTGAACTGAACTGAGGGCACTTTGGATTTCCTGAACTCAGGAACCATTGGATACAAAGAGAACTCAGGAACCATTGGATACAAAGAGAAGTGACTGTAATGTTAGAGACAGAAGTAAACCTGATTGATGGGAGGAAGTGAGACTGTTTTTATACAAGAAAAAAAAAGAAAGAAAGAAAGTGTGAACCATAGGTGATTCAGTTGCATGCACTTTGGCACTGCTTTGATTTTCAAGTGTGTTGCTTCTGGTGTATCAGTGGATAACAGAGTATTTATTGAGTCTCTCTAATTTGGCAGAACTTGAACTCAAAACTCTGTTACCCTTATGTTGCGGGGTGGGTAACTAAAATCTCTCCTAATCATCATTAACTTTACACCTGTAGCTTCCTACTGGGCTCCTTGGAGTCTTTTTTTGCACAAGCAAAAGAGATTTGGAGCTAGCAAAGAATTTGAGAAGATTTCATATGCAGATTTCCTGGCTCCTTGGTTTCTTTTTCTGTCTCTTTCTTTCTAAGATTGTGTCCTTCAATTTTTGTCATTTTGGCAAATCCCTCTCTGAACGTTTTGTCCGTGCTCGGTTGCTTCCTTAATGTCCGACTCTTTGCCACCCCATGGACTGACTGTAGCCCATCAAGCTCCTCTGTGCATGGGATTCTCCAGGCAAGAATACTGGAGCAAGTTGCTCTGCCCTTTTCCAGGGTATCTTCTTAATCCAGGGATCAAACCTTTTGGTGTTGTTGGTTTTTCAAGTCTCCTGCATTGGCAGGAGGGTTCTTTACCTCTAGTGCCACCTGGGAAGGCCACTCTGAACGTTATGCTCTGCATAATCAAGTCAATAAAAGCTTGGCTTTCTGGTTAAACTTTATTAGCTGGTGCTGATGCGAGCAGAAGTTAAAGAAAGTGAAGTCACTCAGTCGTGTCCGACTCTTCGTCACCCCATGGACTATATAGCCTACCACGCTCCTCCGACTATGGGATTTTCCAGGCAAGAATACTGGAATGGTTGCCATTTCCTTCTCCAGGGATCTTCCCAACTTGGGGATCAAACCCGGGTCTCCCGCTTTGTAGGCAGATGCTTTACGGTCTGAGCCACCAGGGAAGTCTAATTGATGAGAGTACTTAGATAAAAATCTCTCCCATTAGGTCTCTCTCATTTCCAAGGTGAGATTCTCTCCAGTTTCTCCCTGATTTTGCTGGTTCTCCAGTGTTTTCAGTATATCTTTGTATTCTCTTCAGAGTTAAATGTTATTCGTTATGTGTGGGAGGGTTAGTCCAATGACAGGGACTCCACAATTACTAGAAACCAGAACTAGAATCCTCAATTAGCTTTTCAACAACAACAAAATATCCTAGGGCATTGTTTTGGCTTGTCTTTTATTTAATCGATGTCTTAATAGTATAAACTTTTTGCCTCATAGCAGGTGCTCAATAAATATTTTCCAAATTAGCAACTGTGATTGGATATTCAAGGATCAAGAAACAATTCTTTCAAAAGTCTCAAACATGAATGAGAGATCAAAGCAAAGACAAATAAGAGACAGTGGGAACAATACAGCGTGCCACGAGATAAAGGGAGATATTGTATCTATGAAACAAAAATGATATAAATATGGAACGAGTGGATAACAGTAAGATGATTTTTAAAAAGCTCTTGGAAATTTAAGAATACAGATAAAAATATTTTATCATTATTGTTGGAAAATAAACTAAAAGACATATCCTAAAAATAGAATTAAAGGATGATTTTAAAAACAGGAGACAAAGATGGTACACTTACCTGATTAACTCAGGAGATCCAGCAGCTTACTAAGTAGTAGGATAAAGAAAAATGTAAGTGAAAGTGAAGACAGAGAACATAGAGAATATAAAAATATGAAAAATAAAATAAATATCAAAAACAAAAGTAAATATGAAAAATAAAAGTATAAGTATATTGCTTGGTACTAAATGACACAAGACTCTTTATTTTAGTGGAACAATAAATTGGGGGAAGCTGACATAAACCAAGGAGAATCATGGGGTAATTTAGAATGCAAGCATTAAAAAATATCTTAGATCTTCAAAGAGGAAAAAAATAGTTCATATACATCAGCTCAGTAGTCAAAATAGCAATGAATGTCTCTCCATCCAAACTAAAAGAAGAATACAATAATAGAGGAATTATTTTTTAAATATAAGTGAAATTATTTTCAACTCAGAATTTTATACTTATCAATCAATCAAGTATAAAGATAGAGTAAAGCAAATTCCAAATATGTGATGATTCAAAGATGTTTATTTTTTAATGTTCTCTTTATTAAGAATTTATTGAATAGCATGGACCATAAAATGGGAATATAAATTCTGTGCTTTGGAGTAGGGCAAAGATGATGGCAGTGGAGCAGGTATTAGAAATAACCAGTTGAATTGGAACTAAAGGAAAAAAAAAAACCCTTGGAATAATGATCCCAAGAAGAGAAATGGAGCTGGGAAGATGGAACTCATAAATAAAAGTTAGGCAGGTGGCAGGGGATTTTGAGATTTGGAAAGCTAATAATGGGTACATTAACATGTCAAAGGAAAAACTGAGCAATAATTAATTGTAGGGAAAAAAATTAAAGGTACACGAAAAGGAGGTATAGGCATAATTTATTCCTGACTCAAAAGTAAGAAAAATATATTGGAAAGAGAGGAGAACCAAGTTATCACGTTCTAGGATGAAAAATCAGAAGATAATGCCTAAAATACTTTTGCCAAGGTGTACCAATACAAACAGAAAAGGGAAAGTAGCCATGCAAGTTGAGAATGGGTAATTCTGCTAAGCAGTATTTTGGACAAAGTGGAAAGCTATGAGATGTTGCTACCTTCACACAATACATTCTTTAGTAGTATTTTATTTTCATAGTGTATTACTATAATACCATTTTTGTTTTAAAATAAATATTCTAAAATTTGAAAAGAGATGGAGAAAAGAATAAAAGCCAAGGATTTGATGAATATAGAAGGGAAAATCTATGGAGAGGCAGTAAAGATTCAAGCCTGATAGTTGTAGATTTTTACTGTGAAATAGTGGAACATCAAGTTGGAGGAGATATAGGGACTTTCCTTGCAGAGATGAACTTTATTCTATAGCTTGTGGTGGTCAGTGACCACTTCTGATCAGAGAAATTATTTAGTTACTAAGCATTGCTGTGAAATAAGAATAAACTGTAGGCAATTAGGTGAAAGGTCATGAATGTAAAGACTAGATTTGAGTTTGGGAAAAAAAGAAATAGGTATCAGAAGGAATACCCACCAGACAAGATTTGGATAATTGATGGATTATTAAATCTGAAGAAAGCGTGAGGATGAAGATGTGATATATCTATATCTACAATAGAATAATAATCATAAAAAGAATGAAATAATGCCATTTGCAACAACATGGATGGACCTAGAAATTATCATAATTAGTGAAGTAAATCAGACAGAAGAAGACAAATACCATATGAGATCATTTGTATGTGGAATCTAAATTATGATACAAAAGAACTTATTTACAAATCAGAAGCAGACTCATAGACATAGAAAACAAATATATAGTTACAAAAGGGGAAAGGGGGTGGGGTATGGATAAATTAGGAATTTGGAGTTAGCAGAAAGAAACTACTATATATAAAATAGATAAGCAACAAGGCCTGCAGTACTGCACGGGGAACCATATTCAATACCTTGTAATAAACAGTAATGGAAAAGAATATATATATGTGTATATGTGTGTGTGTGTATATATATATATATATATATATATATATATATATATATAACATATATGAGAAGGGCATGGCAACCCACTCCAATATTCATGCCTGGAGAATCCCATGGACAGAGGAGCCTAGTGGGCTACAATCTGTGGTATCTCAAAGAGACTGGAACACAATTTAGCAACTAAACAACGACATATGTATGTATAAATGTGTCTGACTCTTTGCTTAGCCTGCCAGGCTTGTTTGTCCATGGGGTTTTCCAAGAAAGAATAATGGAGTGGGTTGCCATTTTCTTCTCCAGTATCCATATCTGTATCTATATCTATATAAAACTGAATCACTTTGTTGTACACCAGAAACTAGCACAACACTGTAAATAAATCAACTATGCTTCAATAAAAAGAAAAAGAATAAAAAAGAAAACATGAGACAAAGAAGACTTGGAAATCTACATCTGAAGCAAAAATACAGATATATTTGTATGTCATATATACATACACAAAAAGCAGCCAGTTTGGAGTACAGCAGGTTTATTTTTGCATTTTTAGAGTATGGGGAAAGGTTATGGAAATCTATTCAAAGAAGCATTTATTTGAATAGCTATAAGCATAATTAAACTGATGAGATGACTTTTAATATAACAGCGTCATTGGAAGTTATGTTTTAAAAATGCATTAAAAATATGAAGCTGCTGCTGCTGCTGCTGCTAAGTCGCTTCAGTCATGTCCGACTCTGTGCAACCCCATAGACGGCAGCCCACCAGGCTCCCCTGTCTCTGGGATTCTCCAGGCAAGAACACTGGAGTGGGTTACCAAAATATGAAGAGTCGTCCACAAATGTAAAGGTGTCACCTTTAAAGAAAAGAGCATCCTAAAAAGCATTTCATTGCTAAGAGAAATAGTTACCTTTAAACCAATAGAAAATGAGCTGAATTTACCTACTAAGTGAATCTGTAGACATGAGTAGCTAAATAGAACAGCTAATGCTCCATACTATCTCAGGCCCATCAGATGCTATAGGCACAGATAACCTGAAGATTTCAGAGATCTCTCTTTGCCAAAGTGAGGTAAAACAGTATCTGATTGTTTACGCAAAGATCAGGAGTGCAGTGAAATCTAATATGCTTTTTCTTTTTTTAGACAGATTAGTCTATTTAAATTCCTCACGGGCACTCTAAATAAAACAGAAAAGTGTGGCAACAATAGCTATTTATCCTCATAAAGTAAAGGTACTTCTGAAAAGTGAATAATATATAACAGCAAAAAAAAAGTATACAAAAGATGTAAAGCAAATGAAAATGGATTTTTCAGTAATTGCCTGAGAGAAGGAAATAGTATGTAATATTGAAGTCAGACTTGCTCAAGGCTCCTGCACTCTCAGTTTACTTGAAGACACAGAATGATTTTCAGAAGGAAAAGAAAAACAATAGCTGTGTAAATGACCTCACTAGTACTAGGGATCTGTATGTAAACAAACAAACAACAAGAAATTTTTCAAAGGCAAAAGCTATAAGCATGTGTTAGTTGCTCAGGCATGTCCTACTCTTTGTGACCCCTTGGTTGTAGCCCGCCAGGTTCCTCTGTCCATGGAATTCTCTAGGCAAGAATACTGAAGTGGGTTGCTATTTCCTTCTCCAGGGTATCTTCCCGACCCACGGATCCAACACTAAAAGAATTGCAGGCAGATTCTTTATTGTCTGAGCCACCAGGGAAGCTCGTATGCAAAATATAAAGAGGTATCCTCTGTTGGCGGCTAAAGCATCTCATAGAGTAGGCATTACACAATTTTCATTAAGTAATGGCTTTCTAAGTCTTACATCATTTTTAAGGGCATATCATTGCTAAGATTGTATTTTTTTCTGTTCATAAAGACATTTCTGGTCATGTTACCATCTGTGAGTACATTCAGCTCAAACAAAAAAGTCTCATGTAAAAGAATTAAATTTATGTCTCATACTAACCATATACCTGGAATTCAATAAAATATTGTTTTGACATTTTCAAATTGCAAACAAGACAATATAAAAAGAAGGAAAAGTAGTAAAGTGGTAAACATAAAGTCCTAGAAAGGAATGAGCACACATATGCTTTCTTTGCTGACCTTATTGTCCAAAACAGTTATTTATCTAATTGATAATAATACCCAAGGCAATAAATAATACCATGGAAAAATTAAAATGATAAAGCACTATTCAAATAAAAGGTGTTAGTAATCTACCAGCCCATAGGTAATTTGCTTAGGAAAACCAGCTTATGATTTTCTGTTCTAAACAAACCAGTAAATATTCAACCAATTTTAAGTGCTATGACACAGAAAGACAGCTATTAGGCCTATTTTGAAGGGACTTTCTTTATACGTCTCAGAAGAGTGACTAACACTTAGAAAATGTACCAAAAGGAATAAAGTCTGTTACTCAGAGAACTCAGTTCTTTCCTGTTGAGCTACACTTAGAGCCACCATCAAATTTAATGCTGGTGTACAGAGTACAGAGCTCTGAATCTGAAGTGAATCATACAATATGCAAGACAAGAAATCTGAAAGTCTCAATTTAACAGTTCATTCAGTATCAGGAGCAATAAAGATCAAAATCAAGAGAGCCAAAGGAAACAATCCAGGCAAAAGTTTACTGATTCCTGATGCTTTTGAATACTTTGGCAAAGCAAGACCAATTCTTGTAAGTACAAAAAAGAAATCACTGAAGGATTTAAAGCAAGGAAGGTTGATTTACAAAGAAACTTACTTCTGCTTTGGGAACTAAACTGAAAGTGAGAGAGTGAGAAAGGGGAAGATTTTGTTACAGTAAACTAGATGAAAAAGATAATGGTCTTTCCACTCTACTGGCTGTTCTTTTTGTTCTCTTTCCTCGGTTCCTCCTCTTAGCTCTGTCCCTTAATTTTGAGGATTCCAGAGCTCAGCCTTTCTTCTTTCTACCTACATTCACTTTTTGGTGGTCAAGCCCCAAGGCTTTCACTATCAAATATTTCCCAGTAATTTGCAAAAGTCTGTCTTTCACCCAAACTTTAGACTCAAGTGCCTATTTGATAGTTTTGCTTGGACATCTAACAAATGCCTCACACCCAAATTTTAGAGCTCCCAGAATCTTTCTCGTATGTTTTCCACTTATATTTCAGTAGATGGTAAATCCAAACGTTCAATTGCTCAAGTGAAATTATAAAGTCACTTTTGGTTTCTCTCTTTTCTCAACCCACATTGCATCTCTTAGAAAATCCTCTTGGCTATACTTTCAAAAATATCCACAATCTGAGACTTTCCCTCAACATTAACTGTTAACACTTTCCTCTGAGGTAATATAATCTTTGCTTGGATATAGTATGATGGCTTCCTAATGTGCCTCCTTGCATTAGCTCTTTATAGAGTATTTTCGGCTCAGCAACCAGTATTTGTAAATATAAATCAGCATCATATCATGATTCTGCTCAAAACCTTAGAAGAACTCTCCATTTTACTCCACAGCTGGAGACCAAATGCCACAAAGCTATAACCCCTGGTGAACATAGACTGGGTCAGTTTTAATATTGGTTAGTATTAGCTGCTACCTAATAAGTTACATCAAAACTTAGATTTAAACAATGAACATTTATTATCTCAAACTTTCTATAGATCAGGGCTGTAGTTGGGACATTTCTGTAGATCAGGTAACTTAGTTGAACATTCTGGCTGCAAGTCTCTCTTGGTGCTGCTGCTAAGTTTTCAGCTGTGTTTGTGGTCTCACTTGAGGAGCTGAGCGAAGACCCATTCCCCAAATCAAGCTAATGGATAGAGTATTCACTTCCTTGTGCCTGGGCCTCATGTATTCATGACATGTCATCTGTCTTCCTAAGAGGAAGTGATTAAAGAGAAAGGGAACATGTAAGAGTTCCCCTGACAGAACTGTAAGTGACATGTCATTATTTCCATTATATTCTAGAGACTAGAAGCAAGTCACTAAATCACAGTGAAAGAGAAAAGAATTAAGCTCCATTTCTTGACTACCAAGCTGCCCAGGTGGGCGTCTCAACCTCAGTGAAATCATTGTTTTGTCCACTGGTGGAGGTATTCCTGCTTTTGAAAGGATTACTTCTAGATCAGCCGAGCTTAAAGTAGCAGGGACAGGAAACAAAAGTATGGTAGTAGATCACTAGGTGTAACAGTGAGAGGAGTCAGTCCCATTTCCATCTTTTGACTCAGCTTGCGAATGCTGACTGTACATATAGGTCTTTGATTCTATTACTATGCCTTTTCATATGAAGGATTTAAGCATCCTTAGATTTTGGTATCCTCAAGGGTCCTGGAACCAACCCCCATATCCATGGGACAATTGTATATACAGATTTTATTTTCTGTTTTAGATACATGAATAAACACCTACATGTTGATAGACATTATTTAAATGAAATCCCTTTCTTCCTTACAAAAAAAAATTCTGTAATAACCTATATTTGAAAAAAATCTGAAAAATGTGTATGTGTGTATATATATATATCTTAGTATATATTTATATGCTACATTCTAAGTCACTTCAGTTGTGTCCAACTCTTTGTAACTCTATGGACTGTAGTCTTCCAGGGTCCTCTGTCCATGGCATTCTCCAGCCAAGAATACAGGAGTAGGTAACGATTCCCTTCTCCAGGAAATTTTCCCAACCCAGGGACAGAACCTGTGTCTCTTATGTCTCCTGATTTGGCAGCCAGGTTCTTTACCACTAGTGCCACCTGGGAAGTCTCATATATGCATATATATCAGTATATCCGTAAAACTGATCCCCTTTGCTGTACACCTGAAACTAACACAACATTGTAAATCAACTAGACTCCAATGAAAATGGAAAAAAAAAGTATTTGGGGCACATTTTTGTTTTCATTCAACAAGTATGTGATGAGTGCCTTCCTAGTACCAGGCACTATGCTAGAGGCAGGACTAGAGGAGTAAGGGAACAGTTAAATGATGGATCAGGCAGCCAGCCTCAGCCTTCATGAACCTTAATTTAGCTAGGACGGATAGAAGCAAATTTTCAAGCTACAGTGATAAATGGTGATCACAAAATCTTGGCTTCCTGCCACCAGGAACACAGATGTAGCCACAGCTTCTTTCCCTTTGAAAATAATGATCTCACATAAAAAGAGCTCATGTTTTCAAGACAAAGGTAGAATAATATATTTGAGATAATATGAAAGGAAAGTCAGGCTGGCATAATGGATTAGATGACAGAGAGACCTGTATTCCAGAAAAATTTTCTCTTTTAATTTCAGTCTTTTTTATTGATAAAATATGATCTTAAGTTTTTGAAATTTCCTTTCTGATGAAATTTTGTGGCTATGGAAACATGAAATGAATTAGTAAAGAATTGGATTCAGATATTGCATTGTTTTCTATTGCTGCCATTTATAAATTACACAAATTTAGTGACCTTAAGCAGCAAAAATATATTTTACATTTCTGTAAGTCATTAGTCTAATAATACAGGTCTCATTGGGCTAAAATCATGATGTTAGCTAAGCTGACTTCCCTTCTATAGGCTCTAGGAGATAATCTGTTTCCCTGCCTTTTCCAGCTCTTAGAGAACTCTCTGTCTCATTTTTATGTGTATAATTAAAATAAAATGCCTTTCCATGCACAAAAGAAAACAGCACTGAGATGTTAAATCCTCCCCATGCTGACAGCTCCCTCTAACCGCAGCTGGAAAATGTCCTTCACATTTAAGGACTCAGTGATTCCACTGGATCTATATTAGATATTCCAGGGTGAACTCTTTTTCTCAAGGTCTTTAATCTTAGTCATATCTGCAAATTCTCTTTTGCCTTATAAGGTAAGCTGTTCACAGGTTCTAAAGATTAGGATGTGGACATCTAAGGGACTGTCATTTCTCCTCATAAATATTTGTAAAATAAATATTTAAATTCTGCTGCCAATTGATCAGTGCATACATAAATACGGAGGCATTTTAAACCAACTTCCCCAGAATGCATAGCACCTGTGACAGTCTAATAGTAGTTTCCTCAAATATGTCCACAACCTAATTAGTTAACATGAATTTGGACATATACTCCATGTGTCCCTGACAATGAGTTTGTACCACATGTCCAGACATCTATTTTTTTAATTGAAATATAGTTCATTGACAATGTTGTGTTAGTTTCGGATTTATAGCAAAGTGACTCTGAAGTGTGTGTGTATGTGTATACGTATAACTATATATGTATATATATTCTTTTCAGATTATTTTCCCCCTTACACAGTATTATAAAAATTGAGTGTAATTCCCTGTGCTATACAGTAGGTCCTTGTTGTTTCCCAACCTCCTAATTTATTCCTCCCTTTCATTCCCCAGACATTTATTTCTGACAGAACTCTAATATGATTACATCAAAAGAGAAGGTAAAGAGAATATTTCCTGACTTTTATGTATTAGAAGGATTCATTGTCTGGGTTGGCTGTCAGTTACACTATACCATAAGTTGCCAAATCTACCAGTTCCTTCTAACTGTGAAACTATTAAATGTCTTTCAGAATTTTAAGTTATCATCTAGTGATTCTAGTCCATGGACTTGTGTCCAAATAGGAAGACATTTAAATACTACATGCCATTCAGTTCAGTCGCTGAGTCGTGTCCGATTCTTTGCGACCCCATGAATCACAGCACTCCAGGCCTCCCTGTCCATCACCAACTTTGGAGTTTACTCAGACTCCCGTCCATGAGTCCGTGATGCCATCCAGCCATCTCATCCTCTGTCGTCCCCCTTCTCCTCCTGCCCCCAATCCCTCCCAGCATCAGAGTCTTTTCCAATGAGTCAACTCTTCGCATGAGGTGGCCAAAGTACTACATTCCATATGAACACACAAAATAGATCAAATTTCAGGGATGTTAATTGCTATAAGCATCATATATCGATGCTTTGATTTGAGGGAAACAATAAAAATATTAATCTATTCCCTTACAAAGCTGAAAGCAAGTTGGTTAGAGTGCAATTATTTGAGAGAAAGTGATATGTCAGGCCCAAAAGTACTGACATATTTTAAGCAGTTGATAAATGACAATAGATTCATTCATTTTAAATTATTTGATCAAAAAAACTATATAAAGGGTAATAATTCTTTATTTTTTAAAAAGGAACATTTTTCCTTTCCAGAGATCAGATCACAATTGAAATTTGCCTAAAATTATGTAGTTTGAGTTTATTAATTTTCATCCAACTTTTGAGAGGAGTGGAAGCATACGTAAATTAACTACTTTCTCTTAATCTTCTGATTCTTGAGGTACATAGTATTTTTAAAACTAAAGTATTTAAAACTAAATCTGATATTTAACTTCTCTGGTAATGTAATTAAAATAAATTAAACAAAACAAATATTTATTAAAGTTCTACTATGAAATAAAGAAGCTTTGGGAGTTTCCTGGCAGTCCAGCAGTTTGGACTTGCGCTTCCATTTTGGGGATATGGGTTCAACCCCTGGTCTCTGGTTTGGGAATAAGACCCTCAAGCCAAGCATTGTGGTCAAAACATAATAATAATAATAAAAGACAACTTGCTTCACCGCTAATTTGCTACTTTGAAAGAATAGCAAATTGTATTATGTTTCACATTTAGAATCCAAAATTAAGTATGTGTATATGCAACTAGTTTTACTAATAATAAAGTGCTCTATCAAACTCTATAATCTTCTCTGTTCCACAAGATGAATGGAGAAAACATGGTGATAGTTGACCATAAAAACAATTCGGTTGTACTTGATGCATAACAGTCTGTAATTCTGAGGATGAATGGATGCCATATGCAAGGTGAATTCCAGAAGCCAACCCTGGATGAATGTTCTGAATCTGCTTTGTTTCTGAATCCTAATGCTTCACGGGAGGTAGCTTTTAGGCCCTCCTTTTTGTGAAGAAAGCTGAAGAACAAATTTCTTTCATCTTTCAGCTGCCTAGACCCATTTCTAGGCACAGTTCCATATTTGTATAGTTTGGCCAGAAACCAAATATTGATATGAAATAAAATCTAGCTTTTCATAGTCAATATGGCCCCTGTATGATCCTCCATATGCCTTCTAGCTTCAGGGTAAATATACTTTGTCCTGGAGAAGGTAAAAGTCACGTGCAAGGCCATTACCACTGAGGAGGCTCGCCTGGCTGTGACCACTGTAACTTTTAGTCTGTGGAAGCAGCCCCCAAAACTTTTCAGTTCAATGCTTATAGGGTTGTCAATTAAGATGAGAAATTTGGGTGAGAAAATTGAAGCTATAACTGTTCCTGATATTCCGATAATTCTAATCTATTGTCCCAGGAAATGAAAATAAATCAACATGTTAAGTTGTGAAGCACTATTTCTTGTTGTTGGCTTTAATTTTTCCATTTGGCTGATAGATCAGTTGCTCTGAGATTGGAAGTTCAATTCTAAAAATAAGAGTTAATTATTTGGAAAACTATGCTGAAGAGTATTGTCAAAGATAATATAAATGGTGTAAAAGTAGAGAAAAACATAAACTTTCTTCTGAATCTGACTTTCTAATATGCCCTGTCCTTCTAAAATGCAATATATACTTTAAGAAGAATTTAAAAATCCAGTTTTAAGCTGATTAATTATATTTGTAGAAATATTTTAAAGGGAATATTTCCTAGTCTTTTCAAGTAAACATCTATATACACAACTTTTGAAATATAACTTCCCATTGATATTTTTAAAGTCAGTTTTGAAGACTTAAAGCAAAATGCAAATATTTAGACATGACAAAAATACTATGTTAGGAAAAGTGCTTTGATTTGTAACAAACTGCAAAAGCTCAGAAGCATTTAGCCAACAAAAGAGGCATGATTAAATGACAATTAAATGATATATTTATAATTTAAAAATGTACTTTAGAAAAATACTCACAACTTTACCCAATTTGATATTTGAAACTCAATTTTTAATACTTCTGCAAAAATGCAGTGAAATTCTCATGTAAAGATCTACCCTGTTTTTTAATTGAATATATTCAGTTTTCTTTTCTACTTTTAGAGCAACTTATAGCTGGGGGAGAACTTTTGACCAAATGAACCATGACTCAGTTTTGTACTGGTGCTTGGCCTATTTGTCCTTGGAACCATTCCTCATGCTTCTTCTGCTCTGTTGGTTTCCTCATTCCACCCCACTGCCACTGAACAGAAAAGCATTTTCTATTCATAGGTTCCAGAGTCAGATGCCTTCTGGCAGTATTTGACCTTTGGGAAGAACTGAAAGGAATCTCCTAGCATGGGCAGAATCTACTGCAAAGACATATTTTTGCTGTTGCTATTTGTCTTTTAGAATTTTATTTATATATTTACTTATTTATGGTTGTGTTGGGTCTTCGCTGTTGTGTGAGGGCTTTTCTCTGGTTGTGGTGAGCAGGGGCTGCCCTCTAGTTCGGCGCACGGGCTCCTTGTAGCTGCTTCTGTTGTGGTCCATGGGCTCTAGGGCACCCAAGCTTCAGTAGCTGCGGCATATGGGCTCAGTAGTTGTGGCTCCTGGACTCTAGGGCACAGGCTCAATAGTTGTGGTGTATGGACTTGGTTTCTCTGCAGCTTGTGGGATCTTCCTGGACCTTCCTGGATCTTCCTGGATCAAACACGTATCTCCTGCATTGGCAGGTGGATTCTTTACCACTGAGCAACCAGGGAAACCCAAGGAATATATTTTTAGTTTCAAGTCCCTTAGAACAGGTTCACCTTGTTTCAAATTCTCCCTCTAGTGCTGACTCCTTGGTACAAATAATATAACCCTTTCCCTTTCTTCTCTAGCCCTTTATCCTAGAGGTGGTCATGGTTTCCAGATAGCTTCCTGGTACGTTACCATTTCTTCTTTCCTTAGATTTTTATCATTTGTGTACCAAATTCTTGCTCTATGTTCACTGTTTACTCTGGTGTAAATATTTGCAGTGTTTTTTACCATTCCTGATTAGTATTTAACTGTGTTCTGTAACTAGAACTGTTCATTGTCTACACACTATAACATCGAATTTCTAAGGACTCCTTTGGATGGAGGGTTCTGAGTCCATATAAAATCTTTGAAATTCTCAACCTAAGTGCAAAATCCAAGTTCCCTACATCCTTAATATCTTCCAGTTTCTATTCCTAACATGATCTGCCATTTTAATTCTTTGTTTCTGTCCAAAGTGAATACTAGAACTCTAGTCATATGCTTTCCTGTGATCATACATTTATTGATACCATTGTCTCTTACTGAATACTGTACATCTCGACTGTACATCTAGAAATCTAATCTGAAGTCCATGACCCTGAACAAACACAGGAGATTCTCATTATTTGCAGATTTTATATTTGGAAATTTGCCTACGCTCTAAGCATAGTATCACATCTCCACATTTTTTGGTGTGTGTGGTTTTTATGGGGGGTGGAGGTGGGGGTGATTTAACTTTTCAAAATAGCCCCCAAGTGTAGTGCTAAAGGGCTGTCTGGTATTTCTAATTGCAAGAAGATTGGGATGCGACTTATGGAGAAAATATGTGTTGGATAAGCTTTGTTCAGTAGTGAGTTTTATGCTGTTGACCATGAGTTCAGTGTTAATGAATCAACAATAGAACAGGTCCACCTACTTAGAATTTCTAAGTATCATTGACATTTATACACTATCATGTGTAAAATAGATAAATAGTAGGACGCTTCTGTATAACACAAGGAGCCTACCTGGCACTCTGTGATGACCTAGAGGGGTGGGAATGGGAGTAGGGAAGAAGGTTTAAGAGAGAGGGTATATATAAAATTATGTCTGATTTGCATTGTTATATGGCAGAAACCAACACAACATAATAAAGCAATTATCCTCTAACTTGAAAAAGAGAAGATTCTTACATATTAAATAAGGTGTCTTTAAACAGAAATACACATAAAGCAAGGTTATGCTGATGAAAGTGTTGTGACCAGATGTTCAGGCCCAGTATTCTCCTAGAAGCAGGAGTTTGATATTTGCAAATTCAGTATTCATAGTGGCTTCATTGAGCATAATTAAACATGAATAATGAGAAGCCACTCTACTTCCCTTGCTGGGTAGCTTCCTCTGATAACCCTTCCTTCCAACTTTCCCTTTACCCAAAACTTACTCCTACCCTCTTCTGACTAAGTCATGCTTAAATATTGAGGGTGGATAATAGAACTGTCTCTTAGAGTTTTTGCAGAGAACAAATTCAAAGAGGCAAAACAAGCCATGAATAAGAGGGTAATCAAAGTTAGTAATCCAGAAAGAAAGGACAAAGAGTGTGTCAAATAATGGAACCACAATGAGGTAATGAAAACTTACATTCAAAGCCAGAAGTAAGGAAGGCTCAGAGAAAATAAGTAAGGGTATTTTGGAAAAAGTATTCAAGTAGTATTATTGAGTTTGAGCAGCTTTATGTGCTCTTGATAAAATTTTTGTGAAACACTGGATGTGTTAAAAGTGTCAGAGATTATGTACCTATATTATGTTTTTTAATAACCATATTATATGCTAACTATACTGTAAACTCAGGATCTGAGAATGATTCATTTGTGTTAACGTTTAACAATCTCCCACACAGTATTCACTATAAATATTTCTTGAATAAGTACATGCAAGAATAGATTGTTATATCTTCCATTATACAAAGGACCTAAGAGAAGCAGAAGATATTAAGAAGAGGTGGCAAGAATACACAGAACTGTGCAAAAAAAGATCTTCACGACCCAGATAATCAAGATGGTATTATCACTCATCTAGAGCCAGACATCATGGAATGCAAAGGTGAATGAGCCTTAGGAAGCATCACTATGAACAAAGCTAGTGGAGGTGATGGAATTCCAGTTGAGCTATTTCAAATCCTAAAAGATGATGCTGTGAAAGTGCTGCACTCAACATGCCAGCAAATTTGGAAAACTCAGCAGTGGCCACAGGACTGGAAAAGATCAGTTTTCATTCCAATTCCAAAGAAAGGCAATGGCAAAGGATGCTCAAATTACTGTGCAATTGCACTCATCTCACACACTAGCAAAGTAATGTTCAAAATTCACCAAGTCAAGCTTCAGCAATATGTGAACTGTGAACTTCCAGATGTTCAAGCTGGATTTAGAAAAGGCAGAGGAACAAGAGATCAAAATGCAGACATCTGTTGGACCATTGAAAAAGCAACAGAGTTCCAGAAAAACATCTACTTTTCCTTTACTGATTAAACTAAAACCTTTGACTGTGTGGATCACAACAAAATGTGGAAAATTCTTCAAGATATGGAAATACCAGATCACCTGACCTGCCTCTTGAGAAATCTGTATGCAGTTCAGGAAGCAACAGTTAGAACTGGACATGGAACAACAGATTGGTTCCAAATAGAAAAAAGAGTACGTCAAGGCTGTATATTGTCACCCTGCTTATTTAACTTATATGCAGAGTACATCATGCTAATGCTGGACTGGGGGAAGCACAAGTTGGAATCAAGATTGCCCAGAGAAATATAAAAACCTCAGCTATGAAGATGACACAACCCTTATGGCAGAAAGCAAGGAAGAAATAAAGAGCTTCTTCATGAAAGTGAAAGAGGAGAGTGAAAAATTTGGCTTAAAACTTAACGTTCAAAAACTAATATCATGGCATTCGGTCACATCACTTCTTGGCAAACAGATGGGGAAACAATGGGAACAGTAACAGACTTTATTTTCTTGGGTTCCAAAATCATTGCAGAGGTGACTACAGCCATGATATTAAAAGATGCTTACTCCTGGAAAGAAAAGCTTTGACCAACCTAGATAGCATATTAAAAGCAGAGACATTACTTTGCCAACAAAGCTCAATCTAGTCAAGGCTATGATTTTCCCAGTAGTCATGTATGGATGTGAGAGTTGGACTATAAAGAAAGCTGGGTGCTGAAGAATCGATGCTTTTGAATTGTGGTGTTAGAGAAAACTCTTGAGAGTCCCTTGGTCCTTAAGGAGATCCAACCAGTCAATCAAAAGGAAATCAGTCCCAAGTATTCATTGGAAGGACTGATGCTGA
This sequence comes from Nanger dama, assembly GCA_917880005.1. Lineage (NCBI taxonomy): Eukaryota > Metazoa > Chordata > Mammalia > Artiodactyla > Bovidae > Nanger > Nanger dama. The sequence continues at coordinate 36,217,542 of CAKJTW010000020.1, read as the reverse complement.
AGCTGAAACTCCAATACTTTGGCCACCTGGTGCAAAGAACCAACTTATTGGAGAAGACCCTGATGCTGGGAAAGATTGAAGGCAGGAGAAGGCGATGACAGAGGATAAGATGGTTGGGTGGCATCACGGACTCAATGGACATGAGTTTGAGCAAGCTCCGGGAGTTGGTGATCGACGGGGAAGCCTGGCATGCTGCAGTCTATAGGGTTGCAAAGAGTTAGACATGACTGCACTTCACTTTCACTTTTCACTTTCATGCATTGGAGAAGAAAATGGCAACCCACTCTAGTGTTCTTCCCTGGAGAATCCTAGGGACAGGAGAGCCTGGTGGGCTGCCGTCTATGCGGTTGCACAGATTCTGTCGCAACTGAAGTGACTTAGCAACAGCAGCAGCAGCAGACATGACTGAGCGACTGAACTGAACATATGCTCCATTAATGTAAAAACTTTTACTAGTTAACAATCTGATTATCAGAATAATTTTTTATTGCTTAAGATTCACTTGCATAGCTGTGGCTGCTTTCTTTTAATTTTTGAAAAGCTAGACAAACTCCTTGCTTAACATAAATCATGTATAATGTCACCAGTATAAATATTGAATACCTTGCAGTTATTTTTACAGGAAGTTTAGTAAACATAAAGCTTATTAAATTAGTTATTTTTAGTAGATCATGCTTTAGAATTTTGAGTTTAAAGTTTAAGAAATGAACTTTAAAGAACTAACATGTCTATAAGGAAATGATAATCTTTCTGTTGATGAGTGCCATTACTTCATATTTGTACCTGTCACATTTTTTAAAAAGCTTTTTGGCTTTAGAAAAAGCACTAAGTGTAGATTAAATTTTAACCCAAAGTGATTGTTAATAAGAAAGTGATAGCCTTGCTTCTTCATCTCATATAATATAATAGTAACTTGAATTTAATCTGCTCCTCTTAAATTTTTTCCCAGCATTATAAAGAACTTTCCCTAAACGGTCCATTAAATTATGTATTATCTTTCAGACATTTCTCTGGGAAGAAGGATGCCAGATTGATTTGAAAACAATAATTTTCAGAGATATATGGACTTGACATATATAATTTCTCATTCATCCTTTACTTGGAATAAATAACTCCTAATAAAAAGTTATGTAATTCCATCTGCTCATTTTAGTTTCCAATTTTGTTGGTAGAAAACTATAAGTTGGAAATTAATCATCTTACAAATCAATATCTTTATATATTGCCACCATTTTCCTGGTCTAAATGATGTGGCTTTCTACAAAAGAAAATCTACAAGTCATGTTCAAAAGCTTTATTCTAGTATTCTCCTGGTTTCAAGAACTATGATTGGATCTTTTTCAATTCTGACTTTAATAGGCCCTTTCCATGAAATTGCGAGACTCAATAGCATAGAAAGAAAAGCTTGATCAAGGAGAACTTTTGATATTCCTTGTAAAGCTCCACTGTATCTTATTGCTACTTAAATTTCCTGAGGGATGAAATGGATTGTGGGGTGATGATCTGGAGAGATGTTAGAGCTAAAAATAGATCTTTCCCCAAGACATGATTTTATTTGGTGTTTCTATCAGGACAAACTCTCTGTAGTTTTACTTTTAGCAGACACGTATTTTAGCCATATTCAGTCCCATTGTACAATATTGTCAGATATTTCATTGAATCATATTTCATTAATTCTGGTAATGCATCTATATGGCCTGAACAAAGGCTTTTGTTCATTGCAGATGAAGATGGGATTATTTATCAAATAAGAGTAGTTCATCAAATTATTTGAATGAGGAGACTCAAAACTCACATGATAACAAGAGGTTTAGCTGTCACACACATACACACACACATATGACTTCATTGTTCTTAATATCTCTTTTATGATTCCAGCAAATAATAATTTTTCTCAGGACAATGAGATAACTGCCTTTTTCCCCACTTCCCACCCAATAACTTAGAAATAAGGGGGTCAGAGTTGACTTTTGAGGCATGAACAAAAAAAACTTAGACACGTAATAAAGGAAGACTCAAACCAAGGAAATAAGCATCAGTCTAACCCTGCATCAGTTAGGGATGTGCTGAAAGACAGGGAACCAGGAAGAGATAGCAGAACGAGTGAGCTACAGTGTGAGGCATAGATGAGTCACTGGCTGCAGTGGTGCTGAGCCTGCAGCCAGTGCCCGAGGACACAATAATCTAAATGATAAGAGAGGACTTCCTGTGGAGGAACTGGATATTTCAGTAGGTTTCATTCTGGCCTTGATAAGTAGCCCACAAATCAATCGATTTACCTTTGTTTAAATTCTATGTTAAATCTAAGCAGATTTTCAGGTACCTCGCATAAGAAAAAGAAATACTGTGTTCCAGATAATGGATGTGAGAAGTCCAGTGGCTAGAAAGCTGTAGTTTCCATCATCAATTAATAAAGACAATGACAGGTGTTAAAGAAATAACTCGTGAAGCTGGAGCCTCCCAAGCTCCTGTCTCACCCAGTTGCCTGTTGGGTTTACCATGGGGCAAGACCTCCTGGAAGACCAGGAGAGCAGCATAAAGCTGGGCTGTCCCGCTCCTTGGTTCTATATTTTGGGGTCTCTGGCAGCAGCTGCATTTCTTCATGCTCCCACTGGCCAGGCTTCACTGCTTCCAGCTTCCATGGGGTGACCTCAGCCCTGAGCCATAAGCCACCTCTTCCCTGGGACCTTCTGATCTAGGGGTGATAGTGGAACCCTGCTGTCCATAAACTCTTTGTCATTCCAGAGTCTCTCCATCTGAGTGCTCAGGAACTCCACCAAAGAGCACATTCTAAACCCTGACTGATCCAATACCTGTGTGTGTACACGTGTTGTCATCGCCAAGTCGTGTCTGACTCTTTTGCAACCCCATGGACTGTAGCCCACCAAGCTCCTCTGTACATGCGTTTTCCAGGGAAGAATACTGGAGTGGGTCGCCATTTCCTTCTCCAGGGGATCTTCCCTACTCAGGGATAGAACCCACATCTCCTGCATTGGCAGGGGGATTCTTTACCACTGAGTCACTAGGGAAGCCCGGATCCAATGCTTAAGATTTGAACCCCCGCACCCACATCCACAGACTTGTTGAATCTGATTTCATCTTCTTCTGTCCAATAGTATCCCTTCCCCAATAATAGCAAACTCCCCCACATGCCCTTTCTGCTTTTCTCCATTGCTTGTTTCTTTAGTTTTAACTTTTTAATTATGCATATAGTTCATAGATACAATTAGATTCTAGCAGAATCATCTTTCTAAAAGCCCTTTTCTTGACTTCAAATTCCTACCTAGGGACTGCTTCCATTTCTTTCTTTGCAAATTTAATCCAAATGTTGTCTAAATTGACATCGTCCACCTCTTCACCTTGCAGTCTTTTTCAAGCTAACTTCAATCCTCATCGCTCTACCTGAAACCTGTTGTCAAGCAGGACCAATCTTTAAAGTATGAGACCAAGTAAAACCTTTTCCATCCTCATTTTCACTGCCTTTCAGATAACTTTTGACAAACAGCCAGCATTTCCTTCTGAAATCTCTGGTCTCTCCCGAACTTTAATATTCCATGCTCTTCTGGGTTTCTTGTTTGTTTCATTGCTGGTTTCAACATATCCATCTCATTTCTTAGCTCTCTGTCTTCAATTTAACCTCAAAGGTCAGGACTTCCTAAGTGCTTAGAACAGGTCCTCTAAATATCTCTGACCTCATTTACTCACTGGGTGATTTAATCTTTTTATGGCTTTGAGAAGCATCTTTGTCATGAAGGTTCCTAAAATTTTAACTTAGTTAAACTTTCATAAACTTTTCTGAGATTCATATCCATTTTCTAATTGAAATCTCTTCCTAGATGTTTCATGGATATCTTATAGTTAAGCTGTACCAATTTAAATCTCCATTTTCCCAGTGTTTGGTGTCTTACTTACCTCATGAAATTAGATCAATACAAGCCTAGTAGCACTTGCAAGAACTCTGGGAGACGTATTCTGATCTGTTAGCAAAGTAAGTAACTTTTCAAAATAATTTTATTTTTGGCTGTGCCATGTCTCTGTTGCTGTGCAGGCTTTTCTCTAGTTAGGGAAAGCAGGGGCTAGTCTCTAGCTATGGTGCTCTAGCTTCTCTGCAGTTGCTTCTCTTGTTGCAGAGCACGGGCTCTGGGGCTCGTGGGCTCTGTCACTGTGGTTCCTGGGGTCTAGAGCACAGGTTCAATAGCTGTGGCACAGGTGCTTAGTTGTTCCGCTGCATGTAGGATCTTCCTGGACCAGAGATTGAACCCATGTCTCCTGCATTGGCAGGCAGATTCTTTACCACTAGCACCACCTGGGAAGCACTGTAAGTTCAGTTCAGTTCAGTTACTCAGTCGTGTCCAACTCTTTGAAACCCCATGGACTGCAGCACGCCAGGCTTCCCTGTCCATCAACTCCTGGAGCTTGCTCAAACTCATGTCCATTGAGTCAGTGATGCCATCCAACCATCACATCCTCTGTCGTCCCCCTTCTCTTCCTGCCTTCAACCTTTCCCAGCATCAGGGTCTTTTCCATTGAGTCAGTTCTTTGCATCAGATGGCCAAAGTACTGGAGTTTCAGCTTCAGCATCAGTCCTTCCAATGAATGGACTGATTTCCTTTAGGATGGACTGGTTGTATCTCCTTCCAGGCCAAGTGACTATGAAGCATCTTCTCCACCATCACAGTTCAGAAGTATCAATTCTTTGGTGCTCAGCTATCTTGATAGTCCAACTCTCACATCCTTATGTGACTACTGGAAAACCATAGCTTCGACTAGATGAACCTTTGTTGGCAAAGTAGTGTCTCTGCTTTTTAATATGCTGTCTAGTTTGGTCATAGCTTTTCTTCCAAGGAGCAAACATCTTTTAATTTTATGGCTGCAGTCACCATCTGCAGTGATTTTGAAGCCCCCAAAATAAAGTCTGTCACTATTTCCATTATTTCCCCATCTATTTGCCATGAAGTGATGGGACCAGATGCCATGATTTTAGTTTCCTGAATGCTGAGCTTTAAGCCAACTTTTTCACTCTCCTCTTCCACTTTCATCAAGGGGCTCTTCAGTTCTTCTTCACTTTCTGCCATAAGGGTGATATCATCTGCATGTCTGAGGTTATTGATATTTGTCCCGACAATATTGATTCCAGCTTGTGCTTCATCCAGCCTGGCATTTCACATGATGTCCTTTGCATATAAGTGATATAAGCAGGGTGACAATATACAGCCTTAACATACTCCTTTCCCAATTTGTAACCAGTCTATTGTTCTATGTCTGGTTCTAAATCTTGTTTCTTCACCTGCATACAGATTTCTCAGGAGGGAGGTCAGGTGATCTGGTGTTCCCATCTCTTGAAGAATTTTCCACATTTTGTTGTGATCCACACAGTCAAAGGCTTTGGCTTAGTCATAAAGGATAAGTAGATGTTATTCTAGAGCTCTCTTGCTTTTTCGATGATACAACAAGTGTTGCCAACTTGATCTCTGGTTCCTCTGCCTTTTCTAAATCCAGTTTGAAAATCCCGAAGTTTGTGGTCCATGTACTGTTGAAGCCCGGGTTGGAGAATTCTGAGCATTACTTTGCTAGCATGTAAGATGAGTGCAATTGTGTTGTGGTCTGAACATTCTTTGTCATTGCCTTTCTTTGGGATTGGAATGAAAACTGACTTTTTCCAGTCCTGTGGCCACTGCTGAGTTTTCTAAATTTGCTGGCATATTGAGGGCAGCACTTTCGCAGAATCATCTTTTAGGATTTGAAATAGTTCAGCTGGAATTCCATCACCTCCAATAGCTTTGTTCATAGTAATGCTTCCTAAGGCCCTCTTGACTTTGCATTCCAAGATGTGTGGCTCTGCTGCTGGGCTAGGGGACATTCCTGTATCAAACTTTTTGAACGGCCTGTCCAGTTACCAGGGACCCGAGGGTCCACAGCAATTGCTGGTGCTTGAATAACCTTGCCAGACCATGGAGTAGGCAGCGAGGGAATGCTCATTTCCTACTGTTCCTTGGCCAGGTAGAGTCTTGGTACATATCCTGTGTGTCCTTAAACTACAATTCCCAGGAACCCCTGGGGCATCTCCACACTATTTACCAGGAATGGAGGGCACCAAAGATTGATGAGAAATGTAGTCTGTGAAACACTCAAAACCTCATGTTGCTGTGTAAAGATCTTGGCCACCTCTCCCAAAGGTATTGAATGTATATTTTTATGTGCTATGCACCATGCTATGTTCATTACAAATATTAATTATTTAATCCACATAAGTATATACTATTATTTATTTCATTTTTATGGATGAGGAACCTGCAGCAGAGAAAGCTTAAGTGACATACTGAAGGACATAAAGCGAGTGAGTGAGGTAGCCAGGATTTCAGGACAGACCATTCAGTTTCTGAGGTCAAGTTCATAACCATTACAGTGTGTCTCAAATTATAATAAAATTATAGCTAACACATTTATTGTATTTAACATGGCCCATGCATGCATGCATGCTAAGTCATTTCAGTTGTGTCTGACCCTGTGTGACCCCATAGACGGCAGCCCACCAGGCTCCTCTGTCCCTGGTATTCTCCAGGCAAGAATACTGGAGTGGGTTGCCATTTCCTTCTCCAGGGCCATGCATCAGTTCAATTCAGTTGCTCAGTCGTGTCCGAGTCTTTGTGACCCCATGAATTGCAGCACACCAGGCCTCCCTGTCCATCACCAACTCCCAGAGTTCACTCAAACTTATGTGCGTTGAGCCAGTGATGCCAACCAGCCATCTCATCTTCTGTTGTCCCCTTCTCCTCCTGCCCCCAATTCCTCCCAGCCTCAAGGTCTTTTCCAGTGAGTCAACTCTTCACATGAAGTGGCCAAAGTATTGGAGTTTCAGACTCAGCATCAGTCCTTCCAATGAACACCCAGGACTGGTCTCATTTAGGATGGACTGGTTGGATCTTCTTGCAGTCCAAGGGACTCACAAGAGTCTTCTCCAGCACCACAGTTCAAAAGTATCAGCTTTCTTCACAGGCCATGCATAGTTGTGCTTTAAATATACTAAGTTTTTTTATGAGAGTCTCTTGTTATACTGACTTTATAGATGAGGAAATGCACAGATGTTAAATAATTTGTCAAAAACCAGTAACACAGAAAGCCAGAATGTAACACTGGCTACTCTGGTTCCGGAGACTTTGCTTTTAATTACCACAGCGTACTTACTCTCAATTGTGCAATGGTTTCTACAGAATGAAATAAATTCTGACTTTTTTTCAAGGTAGAAGAACAAACCACGCTAAAATTCTTAGAAAAGGAGGCAGAATGTGTAACTTGTTAGGAGGCTAGGATGACAGTATGATAGTCAAAATCTTCCAAGTTGGAGGAGCTCAGGCTACAGAGTGCAGGAAGATGTTTAAGATTGTTGTTCAGGTGCTTGAGTCCAGCCAGTTGAAAAATGCAGGCCTCACAAGAGGAGAACCCACTATTAATCCCTCCAGCAAGCTAGCTAAACTTTATTGTTAAGCAGAAAGGAAACAGAATGTCTTTTTAATTCTTATGGGAATGATATGGATATGGCAGGCAGACATATTGACATATGTCTGACAAATGTATGGCCTCTTTTTATAAGAATCAAAGAGGTAAAAGGAGCCATCTATATTGCTAAAATAATCTGCATGTGATCTGGGATTAAGACCTAGCTCTTCTGGTGGTATTCAGTGAAAGTAAAGATGTTAATTGCTCAATTATATCTGACTCTTTGTGACCCTAAGGACTGTAGCTTGCCAGCCTCCTCTGTCCATGGAATTTTCCAAGCAAGAATACTAGAGTGGGTAGCCATTCCTTTCTCCAGGGAATCTTTCTGACCCAAGGATCGAACCCAGGTCTCCTGCATTGCATGCAGATTCTTTACCTTCTGAGCCATCATGGAAATCCTCAAGTGACCTTATTATATTCTGTAGTCTTCCACTGGTTCCTCATAGGTGTTTTCATAATATGCCAAGAAATAAGGCAGTAGGCTTAATAGAAACAAACAAACAAAATACATGAAAAAGAAATACCAGTTGTCAAAAAACAAGGGAACTGATATCTGGTGATCATCTTACCAAGGAGAACATTTAAAAGGTTAGCTTTATTAAACATAGATCTTGAGGAATAATCTTTTAAAATATGTTTATGTAATTTGGAGGCAAAGAGGAAGAAAGTAGTGATAGGATTGACTTCTGCTTTTTAAAAATTCTCTTTGCATTCTACTTATTTACAAAATATTTTAAACTGGGATACTGAAAAGAGCTACCAAGAACATTTCTGGAATTATAAAAATATATCATATGTAGGACCAGCTCATTTAGCTATTATTTAAATATATCATGAGAGACATGTACAACAGAGAACTTGCAATAGAAGTATCAGTTGTACTAGAATCTGATATAAAAAGATCAGTATTTAAGAAATATCCCTGTACATAGACTACATTGTCACTGAATTTTAATAAAAGGTACACTTGTTCTCAATGTTTAATTTTTCCATTGCTATATACTGTGAATGTTAAAAGAATAGAATTCATGGCATCAGAATTAGATGCAAAAGCCCTGTGCAAAGATGGATTGAATCAGAGCTATCATAGATGCATAGACTAAATTTAATGGATGATTTTATCCCTATTGTTATCATATTTCCTGAAAAATACTGAGAAGAGTGCTAGTGCAGGAGAAGAGTCCTTTGTCAAAAATTCTTGGATCGAAACAAAGAAAAATACTGTTTGTATCACTTATACTTGGAATCCAAAAAGAGCGGGGCTGTTTTTAAAGAATCAGAGAATGAAGTGGGGATTTCCATGTAGAGGTTGCTAGTGAGAGGAGGAAATGGGGAGATGTAGGCCGAGGGTAAGAACTTTCTTTTGTAAAATGAGTAAGTTCTAAGGATCTACTGTATAGCATGATGGCTATAATTAATAATACTATAATGTAATCTTGAAGGTAACTGAGAGTAGATTTTTTTGTTCTCACCACACAAAACACACACAAACACAGAAAGAGTTAACTGTGAGATGGTGGATGTGCTATTTATCTTGATCTTGATAATCATTTCCCAGTGTATTTATGTATCAAATCATGTGAATTATTTCTCAGTATATCAGGGGAAAAATAAGATGATATTAAAAAAAGTTCTTCAGCCAGATGTTTTTGAAATTCATAACCTGTTTTATTTGAGAAATATAATATGAAGCATATTTCAAATATTGTGTAACCTTCCCCAAGGAGTTTGGGGCTACCCTGCAATCAATCATATTGATATTTACAGTAAGTGGAAAGATAGACTATAAATGGTCTATTGTCAGATTAAGTTCAATCAGGTCAGGTTTTGCCCTTCCAATGCATGTCGCGGTAACTCGGCTTTCTGAAATTTTGGTTTTCAAAATTGCACAGCAAGCTTTGTGGACTTAGCCGGGAGCATTGTGGTGATTAAGACTGCCATCTAGTGGCAGCATGTTGATCTGCATACAAATAAATGCTCTCAAGGCAAAAAGTGAAGAGGAACTGAAGAGCTTCTTGATTGAAGTGAAAGAAGAGAGTGAGAAAGTTGGCTTGAAACTCAACATTCATCAAACTAAGATCATGGCCTATGGTCCCATCATTTCATGGCAGACACATGGGGAAACAGTGGAAACAGTGAGAGACTATTTTCTTGGGCTCGAAATCACTGCAGATGATGGCTGCAGCCATGAAATTAATAGACGCTTGCTCCTTGGAAGAAAAGCTATGACCAAACTAGACAGCATATTAAAAAGCAGAAACATTACTTTTCCAAGGTCTGTCTAGTGGAAGCTATGTTTTTTCCAGTAGTCACATATGGATGTGAGAGTTGGATTATCAAAAATAGCCGAGCACTGAAGAATTGATGCTTTTGAACTGTGGTGTTGGAGAAGGCTCTTGAGAGTCCCTTGGCCTGAAAGGAGATCCAGCCAGTCAGTCCTAAAGCAAGTCAGTCCTGAATATTCATTGGAAGGACTGATGCTGAAGCTGAAGCTCAAATACTCTGGCCACCTGATGGGAAGAACTGACTCATCAGGAAAGACTGTGATGATGGGAAAGATCGGAGATGGGAGGAGAAGGGGATGACAGAGGCTGAGATAATTGGGTGACATCACCGGCTCAATAGACATGAGTTTGAGCAAGCTTCAGGACTTGGTGATGGACAGGGAAGCCTGGAGTGCTACAACATTGGGTTGCAAAGAGTTGGACGCGACTGAATGCCTGAACTGAACTGATTGTTTAAAATGCTGGTAAAATTTAAATTTAATCATGCAATTGCTCAAATATTTTGTGTCTATGGATATAAAAATAAGAAAATATCTTCTCCATAGAAGATTTCTGAATCTACTATTGGATAAGATCAGATACATGATGATGAGTGAAATGGAACGGACTCACAGAGGAGAGAAGTCCTTAGATGAAGTCCAAGATTTTGTGGAAGAGTAGACACCTGACTGAGTTCTATAAAGAGGAAAAGAGGTAAAGTCATTTCTACAAAGGAAAGTCACAGAGGACAACAAAGGCACAAAAAATAAATAAAATTGATCCAGGAATTGATTTAAGATGAAGTTAGTCAGGCCCAGGGGAATAGTTCATGATTCATATATAGTAACATCCTCAATGCCAAATGGTAAGCATGTTTGCTTATTTCTGAGTATTCTATTTAGCTTAGTTTTATTGCTCTTTATTGTCAACACTTAATAGAAAACAAGATAAAACCACATATTCTATTCTATATGTATCAGTCACTGAATTTTTGGAAATAAAAAATTATTTAGAAATAATAAAAGTAATAATTTAAATAATTAATTGCAACCATTGCTATAAACTTTAAAATAATGGTCAATATTCTAGGTATGAGTATAAAAGGGGGCTTCAATAAGAGAGATACCCAGATTCTTACATCACAACAAATCACCATCAATTCCTCTCTTGATAAAATGTGGTAAATTATTTTTCATAATTTGTCTTATAACTCCCTTTCTTTTTTCCATTTTATTTGCTACTTTTCTTGTTGAATCCCATTTTAGTCTTAATTATTTTGAAATTTTGTTATGATATTAGATGCTCTGGCCCACGTTTCCCAAATAATAGCTTTATTTTGCATTTTTAGTATTTTCCATATTTTATTTCTTTTTCTTTTTGAGAATCTCTCAGGTCACCACTCATGGAACTTTGATTGCTTTAGTTAGGACTGTGCGTGCATCAAACCAGAACGATTCAGACCCATTACAATACAATGGCTCTTTATTATGATAAAACAGGATTTGCCATACTCCATTCTCTGGGTGTTAGATCCCTGCATTGGGAAGATCCCCTGGAGGAGGGAACAGCTACCCACTCCAGTATTCTTGCCTGGAGAACTCAATGGACAGAGGAGCCTCGCAGACTACAGTCCATGGGGCCGCAAAGAGTCAGACACAGCTGAGCGACTTTCACGTCACTTCACATCCTCTAGGTATGGTCAGGATACCTCTATGTGGATGCTCATTCACAGACACATACACAGCAAACAAATGCAGTTTTAATTTGATTAAACAATATTCATACTTATTAATGCTTTACAGTCTGATATTTTCTAACCTAATTCTCCTTTTTCTTTTATTTTTACTTGTTTTTAAAATGCTATCACAGCCCTCTCTGTTGATTTTATAAAACATTAATAGATCTTGATTTGGGAAATATTCCTCCAGAGGAAATGGTAATTTTCTTTCAGGTTCTAAAGAGAGAGGTCAGAAAGAGGATTTCTTGAAGGAAATAAATCTTGATACTGGCCTTGAAGGATGGCTGAGAACTGGTTGTACAGAGTAGGGCAGCATCACAAAAGACTAAATTTAAAGACATATGGATTACTTTGTAAAGTCAAACAGCTAATAACACTTGGCATATAGTAGATTTTTAATAAATATTTGAATGAACAAATGGATGTTCAAATGTTTAATTTTAAATAAGACTTAATAAAAGTGATAGAGAAAATGAAATTATACATACCTCCAGTAGCTCAGCAATAAAGAATCCACTGCCAAGCAAGAGACTCTGGTTTGATCCTGGGTTGGGCAGGTCCCCTGGAGGAGGAAATGGCAACCCCACTCCAGTATTCTTGGCTGGGAAGTCCTCTGGAGAGAGGAGCCTGGTGGGCTAAAGTCCATGGGGTCACAAAAGACTCAGACGTAGCGACTAAACAACAAAACTCCAAATGTAGATATTTCAGTTCAATTAAAAATATGTTTTTCTCTAGCCTAATTGCAACTTGTATGCAGCTACTTCTATATGCTTTTTACGAACTATGAAATCAGTGAAGAGAGAATTGGAAAGAAGCATAAATCTTAAAAACGCAAAAGAGAAAAGCAAACTTTGCCTGACTCAAATCTTGAGAAGGATTAGGAAGAATGAAAATACTCCAAAAAGAGTAAGTCAGTTGCACTTCACTCTTCTTATTGACAGATCATTAAAAGCTTAACAAAATGGATCCTTTCCAATCACCTTGAGGAAGGACTTTTTTTCTAAATGAAGACACTTTTATATCATGGCCTAAGAATTTTTGACAATCCTAGAGTTTTAGCTAAAAATGCTGTTTTTATTATTAGTTTTCACTGCCTTGTCTAACAATGAATTCAAAGTGACATCAAGATTTGGAATTTGATTACATTTCCACTGTGGATCCTGGGCAGACTTTTCTGGTGATTAGTGGGATATCAAATTGAAGATTGCTGATATGTTTAATTTGGGGCCTATATCTCAGATATGTTCTGCTCCTACTTCTGCCATAATCAAGTTAAATAACTCAAAATATTTCATCCATTTTACTAGCATGTTTCACCCATTTTCTGCATATTGAAGTTCTAATTATGCTTCAAACCAATTTAAGAAGAGATTCATGAAGCCCTTTTTGCAGAGCATCTCTAGGCTTTTGCAGCAGCTTTCAAATTGCTCTCTCTTCCTTTCATATTCTTACACTCCACTCTATGTTCTTCCAAACCAGTAAAATCTGTCCTCTAGAGAGTTAGGATTAAGGGATGAGCACTGAGGAGTATCCAATTTAAAAGCAGAAAAAAAAGACAGGAAGAGCCAGGATAGTGGGATCAATAGAAACCTAATGGGAAACCAAGGATTGATGCATCGTCCAGGCTGGGAAGACACAGTACAGCGTGTGATAGCAAAAACTCTATGCAATTGGATGACCAAAGGGCAGTAGGTTCAACAGAAAAATGGGAATTGAAGCCAGACTGCAAAGAGATGAGGATGTCTCTTCATACCCAGCACACTTCCTTTGTACTGATCTTTCTATCCTGCCATGTTCTGTTACGTTAATAGTTGCCTGTTCATAGTCTCTCTCTATGAGATATGAATGTTTTATGAAAAGTCCACTTTTTTTCACCTTTTAACCCCTTGTATGTGACAGTACATATGTATGTCATTTATTTGGATTTCTGTTAACTTCAAATCCCTTCTTTATTAATTTGTTCTCACACACTTGTGTGCTGTGCTATGTCACTTCAGTCATGTCCCACTCGTTCTGACCCCATGGAGCCCGTCAAGCTTCTCTCTCCATGCCATTCTCCAGGCAAGAAAACTGGAGTGGGTTGCCATACCTTCCTCCAGGGGATCTTCCTGACCCAGGGATCAAACCTGTGTCTCTTATTTCTCCTGCATTGGCAGGTGGGTTCTTTCCTCCGTTAATAACCCTAGCACCCAAGAAGCTGAGTAGGGCTGTGCCGGTGAGCCTCCCGGTGGCTCAGAGGGTGAAGCGTCTGCTTACAATGTGGGAGACCTGGGTTTGATCCCTGGGTTGGGAAGACCCCCTGGCGAAGGAAATGGCAACCCACTCCAGTACTCTTGCCTGGAAAATCCCATGGACAGAGAGAAGCCTGGTAGGCTACAGTCCATAGTGTCACAAAGAGTCAGACACGACTGAGCGACTTCACTTTAGTGAGAGCAAGAACATAAGGTCTTCAGCACAGCTTAGAAGCTGTAGCAACTCTCTCAGTTCAGTTCAGTTGCTCAGTCGTGTCCGACTCTTTGCAACCTCATGAATCGCAGCACATCAGGCCTCCCTCTTCATCACCATCTTCCGGAGTTCACTCAGACTCATGTCCATCGAGTCCGTAATGCCATCCAGCCATCTCATTCTCGGTCGTCCCCTTCTCCTCCTGCCCCCAATCCCTCCCAGCATCAGAGTCTTTCCCAATGAGTCAGCTCTTTGCATGAGGTGGCCAAAGTACTGGAGTTTCAGCTTTAGCATCATTCCTTCCAAAGAACACCCAGGACTGATCTCCTTCAGAATGGACTGGTTGGATCTCCTTGCAGTCCAAGGGACTCTCAAGAGTCTTCTCCAACACCACAGTTCAAAAGCATCAATTCTTCGGTGCTCAGCCTTCTTCACAGTCCAACTCTCACATCCATACATGACCACAGGAAAAACCATAGCCTTGACTAGACGGACCTTAGTCGGCAAAGTAATGCCTCTGCTTTTGAATATGCTATCTAGGTTGGTCATAACTTTTCTTCCAAGGAGTAAGTGTCTTTTAATTTCATGGCTGCAGTCACCATCTGCAGTGATTTTGGAGCCCAAAAATAAAGTCTGACACTGTTTCCACTGTTTTCCCGTCTATTTCCCATGAAGTGATGAGACCGGATGCCATGATCTTTGTTTTCTGAATGTTGAGCTTTAGGCCAACGTTTTTGCTCTCCTCTTTCACTTTCATCAGGAGGCTTTTTAGTTCCTCTTCACTTTCTGCCATAAGGGTGGTGTCATCTGCATATCTGAGATTACTGATATTTCTCCCGGCAATCTTGATTCCAGCTTGGGTTTCTTCCAGTCCAGCGTTTCTCATGATGTACTCTGCATAGAAGTTAAATAAGCAGGGTGACAATATACAACCTTGATGTACTCCTTTTCCTATTTGGAACCAATCTGTTGTTCCATGTCCAGTTCTAACTGTTGCTTCCTGACCTGCATACAGATTTCTCAAAAGGCAGGTTAGGTGGTCTGGTATTCCCATCTCTTTCAGAATTTTCCACAGTTTACTGTGATCCACACAGTCAAAGGCTTTGGCATAGTCAATAAAGCAGAAGTAGATGTTTTTCTGGAACTCTTTTGCTTTTTCCATGATCCAGCAGATGCTGGCAATTTGATCTCTGGTTCCTCTGCCTTTTCTAAAACCAGCTTGAACATCAGGGAGTTCACGGTTCATGTATTGCTGAAGCCTGGCTAGGAGAATTTTGAGCATTACTTTACTAGCATGTGAGATGAGTGCAATTGTGTGGTAGTTTGAGCATTCTTTTGCATTGCCTTTCTTTGGAATTGGAATGAAAACTGAGTGAAAGTGCTGCAGTCAATATGCCAGCAAATTTGGAAAACGCATCAGTGGCCACAGGACTGGAAAAGGTCAATTTTCAGCAACTCTATCAGAGGTCTCTAGTTCCTTTTGCTTACCCTTGAGGCCATGTGCCTCATCATAAGTACACTGAAATATCAAAGAATATTTTTATGTCATCTGCCTTTGCTCTTTAGTTTTGATTAAGATGATTTCATTTGTGGCACTAACAAAACTACAAATTTAGCCAATATTTTAAGACATTATAAACTTTTGATTTCCATCCTTCAAAGAGGGGATGCAATGCTATCCAACTCTTCTATAATTGAGAAAAAATTATAGTAATTTTAATTGGAAAAACTGAATATTAGTTGACTAAAAGCCTAATGAAGCTGGCAGTAAAAATATTCTACAAAACATTTATTTTGGATTTGGAAGAAATAAATTGCAGTTATGCAACTGAAAGTCACTCAGTCATGTCCAACTCTTTGTGATCCCATGGGTTGTATAGTCCATGGAATTCTCCAGGCCAGAATATTGGAGGAGGTAGCCTTTCCCTTCTCCAGGGGTTCTTCCCAACACTGGGATCAAACCTAGGTCTTCTGCAATGCAGACAGATTCTTTACCAGGTGAGCTGCAAGGGAAGCGCATAGTTATCCAAGGCCATGAGTTAAATAGAAAAAAAAAGAAGGAAGCAAAGGAAATTAAAGGTAGATCAGCCAGGCTGGGAGAGAAATAATTTTAGATAAGTCAGTCTTTTCCAGTTCCTTGAATAAACAATTTTTATAAAGAGGGATACAGGCTTCATGAATGTTCTCTCGCAAATGTTTTATAACAACTAAAAGAAGTTCTAAAAGTATATTCCCTTTAGATACCAAGCTGCCCCTTTTTCCCTTTCTACATGAGGTTCTGTAAAATTGCTGATTAATAAGAGATGCAATTTTATTAGCCTTTGACTGCTCCTGTTTATTTCTCATCTTCATAAAGTGGGATATGATTCATTTCTGATCACATTCTTTAACATCCATTCATGTTTAACAAGTCATTGCCTTGGTTGCTGGGTTACAGGATCCTGATGCTTTTGTTTTTACTTCTTCTGCTTTTCCCTTTGGTGAAGTTTCTGTGTACTATAGCCTGCCGCTTATCTTTTATATTCTTTGCAAGTAAAAGTCACATAGCTTGCTACTACCCTTCTCGTTTTGAATTTTCACCCTTTTATTGATCCTTTCATCCTACTTTATTGATTTTGCAACATTTTTTTATCATTTTCCTTATAGCTTTTATTTTTGTTTCTATACATGCAAGAATATTACTGGGCCCACTTTTCATCACTCTTGTGACAGTCCATTCAGTAATTCAACAAAGCCTCTGCTGACTATGGCTTTTATAATTCAAAAATTTTCTCATCTTCTGAATATGTTTTTTTCCATGAATTTGGCTTAAATTCCCTTTGTCACATTTCAATATTTTAAGAAATAGCTATCTTCTTACTAGTGTTTAAGTCTTTGTGTATTCAATAATCTTACCTGAATTCTCTTCCCTTTCTCCATGATTTTATTAAATTATAAAACAAAAATTATATATTCATATAAAAATCATGGCCTTCTTCTAGTGGAAGATATAGATATGTTTGTCTCAGAGCATCATAAAAAAATCTCTAAAACTACACAATCTATTGATAGAAATCAGATACCTAACAGGCAGGTGATCTATAACTCAAAATCAATATTTGAGACTAAAAATGTAGCTATTTATAAAAACAAGTATTTACCCATACAATTAATTTTAAAATTATTGAAGGAATTAAAACTCATTCTTTTCAGTCCTTCCAATTCCACTTTCCTAGATTACAGCTGGTAAGAGTTTTATAACCTTCTCCACTTTCTCTGCTTATACAGACATGCCAATATACATATCAATACACATATCTATTTATACAAATCTCTCTTTCCATACACATGTATGGGTGTAATTGCTGTTGTTCAGTCTCCTAGTTGTGTCCAAGTCATGTCCAAATTGTGTCCAACTTTTGTGACCTCTGTCCACTATCTCCTGGAGTTTGCTCAAATTCATATCCCTTGAGTTGGTGATGCTATCTGACCATCTCTTCCTCTGCTGCCTGCTTCTCCTTTGGCCTTCAATCTTTCCAAGTATCTGGGTCTTTTCCAATGAGTCAGCTCTTTGCATCTGGTGGCCAAAGTCTTGGAGCTTTAGCAACAGTCCTTCCAATGAATAGTCAGGGTTGATTTCCTTTAGGATTTACTATTTTGATCTCCTTGCTGTCCAAAGGACTCTCAAAGAATCTTCTCT
The DNA here is from genome assembly GCA_917880005.1 of Nanger dama. Taxonomy (NCBI): domain Eukaryota; kingdom Metazoa; phylum Chordata; class Mammalia; order Artiodactyla; family Bovidae; genus Nanger; species Nanger dama. Next base: position 36,199,919 of record CAKJTW010000020.1, on the reverse strand, counting down.
GACACCACAGTTCAAAAGCATCAGTCCTTTGGTGTTCAGCTCTCACATCCATACATGACTACTGGAAAAACTGTAGTTTTGACTATATGGACCTTTGTTAGCAAAGTGATGTCTCTGCTTTTTAATATGTTGTCTAAGTTTGTTATAGCTTTCCTTCCAAGGAGCAAGTGTCTTTACTTTCATGGCTAAAGTCATCATCTGCAATGATTTTAGAGCCCTAGAAAATAAAATTTCACTTTTTCCCTTTCTATTTGCCATGAAGTGATGAGACCAGATGCCATGATCTTAGCTTTTGAATACTGAGTTTCAAGCAGCTTTTTCACTCTCCTCTTTTACCTTCATCAACAGGCTCTTTAGTTCCTCTTCACTTTTTGCCATTAGAGTGGTATCATCTGCATTATCGGAGATTGTTAGTATTTTTCCCAGCAATCTTGATTCCAGCTTGTGAGTCACCCTGCCCGGCATATATTTATACATATTTCTTATTATATATCAGCATGTAACTTTTTTTACTTAAAAGTGGTTTATTCCATATGGTATATTTCCTTTAAAAGATACATAGTGCATTGATGATACATTGGATTGTTTCAAGTCTTTGCTAATACAAGCAATATTACATTAAATTCATATATATGTATATATGTACAGGTCTGTGGGTATGTCTATATATACCTACCAATAATCATGCATAATATGCTACTATTAATGTATTACAATAGGAATGGTTGGATCATGAGATATGTATTTTTACATTTCTATCTTTGTTCCCAATAGTTTCTGATTTTAGAAATAAATATAAATGTAATTTTTGATTCCCAAATCACATTCTCACTCTCTAAACTCAAAATACACTAAGAATTTTCATCAACTTTGTCCCCATATTGATTTGTGCTAACTCCTCTCTTTTATATGGATTTTAATATCATCCACACTTTATTGATTTTCGCAGCAATAGCTTTGGCATGGTACCTGCATATTAAAATCCAATCTTATTTCTTCTTACCTTGTATTACCATTAATGTAATATTATCAAAGAAAGCCATGCCTACCCTTGGGTTATCTGTTAGTCTCTGTACTCCATTTTTTCACATTTATACTTCATTTTTACTCATATGTTTGCTCAAGAATGATTCTCATTCAGCTAAGAATTACATGAACAGTTTTGTTTCTTTAATTTCCTTCATCTATCTGCACAGAGACCACAATCGCCCCTGGCAGCCTGTGTCCATGTTTAATCAACCATTTAGTGAAGAAGGCATTTGGAAAATGAAGATTATAATTAAATGTTTCACTTTACCTGCAGTGGCTTTGATTACACTGGGCCTTTGGCCAAGCCACCTGTATGACCTTGCTTTTGGCAGTAATAAGAAGGTAATGTCTGTGAAACGAAATAAAACTGTTGCTTTCCCTCAGCTCCCTTGAAAACTCAGACCTATAAACCATTCAGATGAAGCTTAAAGTCTTACTAAAGAGAAAAGAAAAACTGTCTGTGAAACTTGATAAGCTTCAGATCAATATATGTCCTTTTAAAAAACTGCACATATTTTATTTTCCACCAACTTTGGATTTTATATCTTATAAACAAACCAAAAACATTTCTTATAGGTTCACCTTAATGGATTTTAGTTCTAATGCTGAGCACTATGGATTCACTTTCAAAGTCCATGCTCTCTGCAGTGTTATCTTTTTCTCTTAATACATACACCATTTTGACCCAGATTGATCAGTGGAAGTACCCTCTGCCTGAGCAAGAATGCAAACAATTTTTCAATTTTATTTTTTTATCATGTGGATGTTACCTTGCCACCTGCACACCTGCGATTTACAGTATTTGACTCCCACTTTAATCAAGAACACAAAATGCTTAAACTCCGGATAGTCATTGAGAGATTAACTGTCTTATTTGATAAGGAGCCAAGTATATTTCTGAGCTAGATAAAATGAAATGCATAAAGTAGCCATCTCTTTGATTTTCTAAGCTTCATATATATATATAACTGCAAAGCTATCCACTGAGATTATTCACTTGTATTGCCCTTCAAGTGACTTCAATAAATGGTCATTTAAATAATGCAATGTAAAGAGGCAGTCATCTAAGAAAATATTTCTGCATCATCTACCAAAATACTCTCATTTCTATCTGGCCCAAAGCATATTGTTATACCTTACTAAGATACAAATTTCTAGGGGGCAAAATTAAAGTCTTAGATGACACAGTTTTAAAGTTTTCTAATGTTCTACTTCTATTATTTTATAATGTCATATATTACAGAAGCTTTATTCAGACTAAAAAAATGGGAAAACTTGTATAGTCTAAAAACTGAATGCTTCCTTTAATTAGAAAATAGTTAGAAAATCACCCATTGTGCTTTCTGTCCCCATTGACAGCTACGAAACTCTCAATCAAATTTTATGCTCAGTTGCTATGGTTTTCTATTCCCAGTTTCCTGGCATACTATCTACCAGCTCTTCTCTTGGCTTATTTTTCTTTACATGAACTTTGCCTATAGTATATGTATTTTACTCTCATCACCTCAGATCTTTTGGGACTTAGATGCAACATAAATCTATTTTCACTTTGACCATCCAGCTAAAACTGTTTGATTTTTTTAAAGTTTTTAATTGAACATTTCTGTACAGACTTTTAAATAAATATTTTGCCTGATTAAAAATTCTATATTTTTAATATAAAAATGTTGGATGACTCCAAAAAGTACACAAAAGAAAATTTAAATTATCCATAATTTTTGTGATTTGTTTGGGCATTAAAAAAACATAAACCTACTTAAACAAGCTAAAGGCACGAGGGACACTGTGCACATATACAGGGGCTATCATGAAACCAGAACAAGAAAAGACAGATGACGCTTAAAAGGGAAGAATCAGGAGCTGTGGGGGTCTGATTTCTCCCCTTTTTTTTTTGTCAGCCTTATCTCCTTTTTCTAAATTTGGCTTTGCTGCTTTGGTATACATCCCAGGTGGCAAGAGTGGTAAATAATCTGCCTGCCAATGCTGGAGACAAAGGAAAGGTTCAATCCATGGATTGGGAAGATCCCCAGAAAAGGAAGTAGCTACGTCTGGAAAATTCCATGGATAGAGGAGCCTGGTGGGCTACTGTCCACGGGGCTGCAAAGAGTTGGACATGACTGAGTGACTGAGCACATATGTATGTAGTTAAAAAAAAATAATAACTGAACCAGTCTTAATTTTATCATGAATTCTGGTTTCATATTCCGAAGGATAGAGGAATTGCTTGACTTAGTCTGAATCAGGAGCCTACCAACAGGTACATCTAAAACTTAGATCTTCAAAAGCAGCTGTAGTTATTAGATTTCAAATAACGGGGTGTGGGAGATCCAATTAACTCTCCAGAGATAATGAGAACCCCCAGTCTCCTTACTGTACAAGTCACTGTTTTATCTATATTTTTCCAAATTTATTTTTTATGGTCACTTTATGAATATAAGTGATATTTAAGGTTTAAATTCTATAATGTCAATTTAACTGTAGCATAAACATTTTGTTTTCTTGTTACTAAAAACAAACCAAAAACCACATTTTAAGACACACAATCTTCTGTTACTTCATAGCAAGTAGGGCTTCCCTGATAGCTCAATTCGTAAAGAATCTGCCTGCAATGCAAGAGGCCCCAGGTTAGATCTCTGGGTCAGGAAATTTGCTGAAAAGATAGGGTACTCATTCCAGTATTCTTGGGCTTCCTTTGTGGCTCAACTGGTAAAGAATCCACCTACAATGTGGGAGGCCTGGGTTCCTTTCTATACAAAAAAAAATACATATAACTATACAAATCTGCCAGGAAAAACAAAAACAAAAACAAAAAATACAGGCCTGTCAGGAATGTAATTACAATTCACGCAAAAATCAGAATGGCAAAAATGTTTCCAGCATCTGTGAAAGAGAAGTAATTTCCTAAATACAAAAAGTTGTTTGTTTGTTTGTTTTTTATATGCACCATTTTAAAATCTTTATTGAACTTGTCACACCACTGCTTCTGTTCCATGTTTTGGTTTTTTGGCCACAAGGCATGTAGGATTTTACTCCCAGACCAGGGGTCAAACCCATACTGCCTGCACCAGAAGGCAAAGTCTTCAACATTGAACCACCACAGAGGTTCCCCCAAGAGTATTTTTAGTAGACTATGAAAAGACTAACTGAAAAATACACAGTACACTAGAGGAAGTCAGTTTCAGTCATATTTAAATAATGAAAAATTTAAAAATGAGATTCTGCCATTTACTTGTTATATTTAAATAATGAAAAATTTAAAAATGAGATTCTGCCATTTACTTGTTATAGTGGCAAATATTGGATAATCTAAATGTATTAGTTTTCTGTTGCTGTTGTGGCAAATTGTCACAAACTGAGTAGCTTAAAACAACACACATTTATGTATTTATTTATTATGTTACTCTTCTGGAGGTTAGAGGTCTGAAATGAGTTTCATTGAGCTAAAGCTCAAGACTTGGCAGAATTGTGTTCTTTTTGGAGACTCTAGGGAAGAATTTGTTTCTTGGCTTTTTTCAGCTTCTAGAGGCTGCCCACATTCCTCAACCCATGGCCCCAGCCAGCATCTACATCAATACAACCTCTTCCCTCCTCAATTCTCCTTCTCTTCTCCCTTCACTTATAAAGACCTTGTGTTTGCACGGCACCCACTTAACTAGTCCAAAACAGTCTCCCATCTCGTAATCTTTAACTGGATCACACCTGCAAAGTCCTTTATAAGTCCCTCTTGTAAGTAAGATAATATATTCTCAGATGCTGGGGATTAGAACGTGGATGTCTTTGGAGGAACATTATTTTGATAGCTATTACTTTGATAGAACCCCAAAATGATAAGATTGTAAGGAAACAGAAAAATTGATGTGATTTTTAGTAGATCTATTTTATAACCCTCAAATTAAAATCCCACAAACACTTTGACTCAGTAGGAAACCATACATCATCCTACTTTTGAATCTTATATCTACACTCTTAGTTCAGTTCAGTTCAGCCGCTCAGTTGTGTCTGACTCTTTGCTACCCCATGGACTGCAGCACACCAGGCCTCCCTGTCCATCACCAACTGCCAGAGTTTACCCAAACTCATTGAGTCAGTGATGCCATTCAACCATCTCATCCTCTGTCATCCCCTTCTCCTCTTGCCCTCATCTTTCCCAGCATCAGGGTCTTTTCAAATGAGTCAGCTCTTCCCATCAGGTGGCCAAAGTACTGGAGTTTCAGCTTCAATATCAGTCCCTCCAATGAACACCCAAGACTGATCTCCTTTAGAATAGACTGGTTGGATCTACACTCTAGAAAGATAAAAAAAATAAGTACAAGGGAGTTTGGTACAGCATTGTTTGTAGTAGGTAAAACTTTTAAGAATTAACTATTCACTGATCAGGGAGTCATTTAATAAATTATAATAAGTCTGTGTAATTGTTTTCAATATGCGTATAAAATGTTGTAGAATATCTTTATGTCTTAATATAAAAACTTGAAATACAGAACTAGTTGCAAATGTCAAGTTACATATTTCTGTTAACATGACCTTATTTAAAAATAGGGTCTTTGCAAATGTAATTAAGTTAAGATGAGGTAATACTGATTAGGGTGGACCTTAATCTAATACGACTGAAATCTTATAAGAAGAGAGAAATTTAAGCACAGAGACAAGCAGAATGCTATAGACAATGAGGCAGAGATGAGAGTGATGTAGTTGGGAACTGAGGATTGATGGCCACTACCAGAAGCTAGAAGAGGGAGGATTTCTTCCCTACATTTTCAGGAGCAACATGGCTCTGCTGACACCTTGATTTGGGGCTTCTGGACTTTAGAAGTGAGATAAAACATTTTTATTGTTTAACGTCACCCACACACACCCGCATGCACACACATAGAATCCCATGATCTCATATTTGTGAAAAAGTTTTGTTTATTTTACATACTTTTCTATGTTTTTTTTTTTTGTTATAAGCAAGGATTAGTTCAATTACAAAGCCAAATATAACACAAAGTTATGCCACTCACATTTCTTAACATTCTGTAAGCAGAGGCATTGGCAACTTTTTGTGCCAGACTATTCTTTCAAGGATATTTGTATAGTGAACAGCCGTAGAAGGCTGAAATAATGTCTCTCTCCGAAGCAGAGGACAGATTTATTTACTGTCTATATAATAAAAATAATGTCTCTCTTCTGGTGCAAAGATTGAGATAATTTGCTTGCTGTCTCCTTATGAAAGATTTGAGGTTTTCCCAACTCTGGATTCTCCAGTTGTGAGACAGACTCACTGCATGTTCAGAACCCACCTGTAACCACCTGTACCTCACCCCTGTGGACTTGGTGGGGACAAAGGGAAGGAGCACTGATGCAAGCATAAGGCTTATCCGCTTGCTGTACCTTGAGTAAAAAAGTCCTCTGTCTCCAACCCCCAGTGGCTGTACCTTCTGCCAGGGACCATGAAACTGCAGGTTCAGTTGTTGGTTTCCAAGCATAGTAAAACCACTTCAAGGCTCTTGACACAAAATTTGATTAAAATAAGATGCACAAAATTGTAATCTAAGTTATATAAAAATTGACTTTATAAATAAATTTTACATTTGACATGCAAAGTTAAATGAAATACCCTGAATGGTCAAACTGTTCATTAGGAGAGAAAAAAAGGAGCATTTAGCATCCAAGCGATTGTTGGTATCCCAAAAGAGGTTCACTTAAAATAGTCTCTGACATACGGTAGCGTGTTTTTGTTTTAATGTCTCAGAAACCACCATCCCCAACTATTACCATTATATTGGGAAAAAAAACTATGTAGAAGTAGAATATAATATAACAATAGACTATTTGAAGGGGTGTTGGAGAAGACTCTTGAGAGTCCCTTGGACTGCAAGGAGATCCACCCAGTCCATTCTGAAGGAGATCAGCCCTGGGATTTCTTTGGAAGGACTGATGCTAAAGCTGAAACTCCAATACTTTGGCCACCTCATGTGAAGAGTTGACTAACTGGAAAAGATTCTGATGCTGGGAGAGATTGGGGGCAGGAGGAGAAGGGGGGTAACAGAGGATGAGATGGCTGGATGGCATCACTGACTCGATGGATGTGAGTCTGAGTGAACTCTGGGAGTTGGTGATGGACAGGGAGGCCTGGTGTGCTGCGATTCATGGGGTCGCAAAGAGTTGGACATGCCTGAGCAACTGAACTGAACTGAACTGAATACAAGGAGCATCAAAATTTCATATATTTCTACAAAAAGACAATTCGGATTTTGGGGGAGTTCTAGTAAGAGATTCTTAAAGACTAAAGGAAAAGAGTCATTTTAAAAAAACTATTACAGAAACTTTAAATAAGAAACAAACTTTATATTATTAACATTGGATTTTTAAATTATTTACATATTTGTATATTGAAAATGCTTTCTGCTTTTATGACCAGTAGTAACATCGAGGGCTTGAGAGAATTAAAATTAAGTGGTCTCATTTACAATCTGCTTCCTTCTTCATCCATTTTTACAAATTCTCAGGAGCCTACTTGGGACATTTTTCACTTGGCTGGTACCAATCTGAGAAAAATTGGAATGGTTTCTTTTTCTCCACAGGGCCAAAGAGACTTTAAGCAGGGCTGCTCTGAATCTTCAAAATTTCCTCAGATAATAATGACAAGAGATTGTGTTCTTGTATGTGGGGGCAAATAGCTGTCTGCAGTCACTGGCTGATCTACAGTCACCTCTCTTTCTCTTTTTCTTCAGTTTCTACTTTGTTCAGTCAGATCATCTGACTTTCTTGGTCCAAAGCCCCACACTGGAAGACGGTCAGAGTCTTCCAAATTTTAAATCACTCACATGGTCCTACATGACCTGGCCACTCAGCTCTGACTTCACTTCCATTTTCCCGAAAAGCAAGTCTGAAAAAATGCTTACAAGCAAGAAGTTTACTTGGGGAAGTGATTCCAGAGAAGCACAGTGAGAGAACTAGAGACAGCAAAATGGAGAAGCATGACCAAGGGCATATTATGGAGGTGGTTTTCTCTGTGGGCAATGGTAGCTATATCCTGCCAGGTTCCTTTGAGGCCACAGGTCCTCTGTGCCTGCGTGTGATGGGGGAAGATTTATTCATCAGCAGTCGCAGCCCATTAGTCATGGGCTGCTCCAGGGGGTGATACCTTGGCACTTCAAGGTGTGTTCAGGAGCCAACAGAGCAAAGAAGAACCTACAGGTGTCCTCCCACCAGGTAGCTCTAGGTACACCGTGATACAGGCCCTACTTGCTCAGCTGAAGCAGCAATGGTCAGAGCTATAGAGGGACAAGACCAAGAAGATGTAAGTATTCACGGCACTCACCCACCCTGCCACCCACACAACCCCTCTCTGAGCTCCTTTCTGCTATTTTCCCTTTCTTTGGCAATCCTTCACCAAACCAAGTACCACCTGCCTTAAGGCATATTTGCTTTAACTTTTCTGTCTGTGTGAAATGCTACTTCCCTAGGTTTCTTCAAGTCGTTGTTCAGACTGCATTTCTAACAAACAGATACTGACTGCTTTCATGAAAATCACAACAATGCTCTTCCCCCTCTGCCCTACACCCCATAGTGTTGGAAAAAATTAATACACAGAAATCACACTTCCTGTATCCGTAGCAGAGCCCAACAGAAGAAAATCTCCTTAGACTCAGTCAGTGAAAAGTCACAGCCTCTTTGTGTGTTACAGCCCTCCCAACTTCCCTTTCCCCTTTAGAGAAGTCTTCTTCCTTTGTGAGGAGAGGATTTGCAAACTCTGATTTGCAATTCTCTGCTGATTTTGAATGGGGCTTTCCTGGTGGCTCAGATGATTAGAGTCCACCCGCATTGCAGGAGATCTGGATTCGGTTCCTGAATCTGGAAGATTCCCTGGAACAGAGAATGACTTCCCACTCCAGTATTTTTGCTTGGAGAATTCCATGGATAGAAAAGCCAGTCGGGTTACAGTTCATGGGGTCACAAAGAGTCAGACACGACTGAGCAACTAACACACACACACACTGATTTTGAATGCATCCATTTGTGCTGGAGAAATATCTGTCGGCCTGTTTGTTTCAAGTCAACACTCTCAAACCTTCACAGCTTTGATCCCTCACAAACTCAATCCCTGAACTTTTCTTTTTTTTTTTTAATCTCTTGGCAATTATCACCTTTAAATTTACCTTCTCGCTTATTACTTGTGTTTATCATTTATAACCTGCCCTCCCATCCCTGATCTATAGAATTGAAGAAGGAATTCATAGGGCCTGGACTCCATCTTAGGCCTGTTCATGTTGATCATGCTCGGCCACCTTTCCAATGGACTCTGAACTCTGTGTTTAGTGCTGATGAAAACAACAACAGAAGGATAAGACCCCCTCCAGACAGGGGAATCTTGAAGATCGTATTTAGGTTACTCATCGCCTAAGAGAAAACATACACTAATCACCCCTTCCTCCAGACAGGCCATAAATTTTTCTGTATCTATCAGAGTGTAACCTCAGGCTTATTGATTATTGGCTAATTGTTTGACTGTTTGAGCACATGAGCACATAGCACGTGAATCATGGGGTTATTGGGATTGTATTTTCCTTGGTTTATGTAAGTCTCCAAGGAATTTGGGGTGGTGGGTTCAAACATGTGCACGTGGGGTATAAAAGATTTTCACAAATGCTGGTCAGGGTCCTTGGCTAAAAGGAGACTCTGCCTTGGGCTCGCCAGTGTAATAAACTGCACCCCACTATCTGCATTGTCCTTCTGAGTGAGTTTGTTTCCCAGAATGCATGGCTGCAACAGAACGGGGACTCTTTGGGGATCTTTGACTTGTCAACTGATAAACATTTTAAGCAGTCTTTGAGGGCAAATTCTGTCTTTTTTTTTCATACGTTTCGATAATTATTCAGGTTCAAAAACTGGAAATCAAGGAACTAAAGAACTTACCTTTTGCATTAACTATTATATGTTAATGCTCTTAGAGGAGGTAATCAAAGTGCTCAAGATTAGAAAATGATAATGCTTAAATTTAAAGCAAATTGCACTTTTATGAACCTTCTAATGGCACCAAGTGCAAATCTCTTGTAATTTAAGTCATTTTCTCCTTATTATAAACCATAAGTCACTTGATGAATACTTAATGTTAAAAGGTGACTGCATAGTTTAATAATAGCTAATCAACAGCTATAAGGAAATAGTATTATAAATTTTATTATTGAAACATCATTTAACAAAGTTAGAAATCCCTCACTCATTTTTATTCACCTGCTAAACAGTAAAACTTCCACAAGTCTCTTATCTTTATCCATCAGAGGGCACACAGAATGAAAACTACAATCACAGAAAGCTAATCAGATTGGTCACATGGACCACAGCCTTGTCTAATTCAAAGAAACAATTAGCCATGCCATGTAGGCCACCCACGATGGACGGGTCACGGTGCAGAGTTCCGACAAAAGTGTCAGCTCTTAAGTGCTCAGCTTTTAGTCCAAATCTCACATCCATACATGACTACTGGAAAAACCATAGCTTTTATTAGACGGACCTTTGTTGGCAAAGTAATGCCTCTGCTTTTTAATATGCTGTCTAGGTTGGTCATAGCTTTTCTTCCAAGGAGCAAGCATCATTTAACTTCATGTCTGCAATCATCTGCAGTAATTTTGGAGCCCAAGAAAATAAAGCCTGTCACTGTTTCCATTGCTTCCCCATCTATTTGCCACGAAGTGATAGACCAGATGCCATGATCTTAGTTTTCTGAATGTTGAATTTTAAGCCAACTTTTTCACTCTCCTCTTTCACTTTCATCAAGAGGTTCTTTAGGTTCTTCTTCGCTTTCTGCTGTAAGTGGGGTGTCATCTGCATATCTGAGGTTGTTGATATTCCTCTCCTGGCAATCTTGATTCCAGCTTGTGCTTCATCCAGTCTAGCATTTCTCATGATATACTCTGCATATAAGTTAAATAAGCAGGCTGACAATATACAGTCTTGACGTACTCCTTTCCCAATTTGGAATTGGTGTGTTGTTCCATGTCCAGTTCTAACTGTTACTTCTTGACCCACATACAGATTTCTCAGAAGGCAGGTCAGGTGGTCTGATATTCCCACCTCTTCAAGAATTTTCCACACAATTTGTTGTGATCCACACAAAGGCTTTGAGGTAGTCAATAAAGCAGAAATAGATGTTTTTCTGGAACTGTCTTGCTTTTTTGATGGTCCAACAGATGTTTGCGTTTTGATTTCTGGTTCCTCTGCCTTTTCTAAATTCAGCTTGAACATTTGGAAGTTCACAGTTCAACTGCTGCGGAAGCCTGGCTTGGAGAATTTTGAGCACTACTTTGCTAGCTGTGAGATGAGTGCAATTGCGCATTAGTTTGAACATTCTTTGGCATTGCCTTACTTTGGAATTGGAATGAAAACTGACCTTTTCCAGTCCTGTGGTCACTGCTGAGTTTTCCAAATTTGCTGGCATACTGAGTGCAGCGCTTTCAAGGCATCATTTTTTTAGGATTTGAAACAGCTCCACTGGAACTCCATCACCTCCACTGGCATTGTTTGTAGTGATGCTTCCTAAGGCCCTCTTGACCCCGCTTTCCAGGATGTCTAGCCCTAGGTGAGTGATCACACGATTATCTTTATCTGGGTCATGAAGATCTTTTTTTGTATAGTTCTTCTGGTTATTCTTGCTACCTTTTCTTAGTATCTTCTGATTCTTTTAGGTCTATACAATTTCTGTCCTTTATTGTGCCCATCTTTGCATGAAATGTTCCCTTGGTATCTCAAATTTTCTTGAAGAGATGAAGCAAACTTAGAAAAAAAAAGTGCACCATTTGAGACACACTAGCAAACTGAACTCCATAATATATTCACAGAGATTAATTAACACACCTGACTGTCTTCATTATAGCCAGCATTGCTTTTTTTTTTTTTAAGTTTTCTGATTTAGTAGTTAAAGTGAAAACTGACCTCACAATGATGAGCATCCTCTCTTACACCTGCCACTTTTTTATATGATGTTCTGTACTTCTCCTAAATTATTTTGTCAAAAAGTAAGTGGAAGCCTCCTATTGTTTGTGTACATTTCTCATTTGAAACAAAAATTATTGTTCAATTATATCATCATCCATTGAGAATAGTCCTCTGAGCAATTTACAACCCGGGAGTCCTCATTATCTGTAAAAGCCAAGTGTAATCAATTAAGTTCAATGCTTCAGTGGAGCTGAAAGAATTGCCCCTAAATATTTATCATGATTACACACCAAGAGTATAATGCATACATAGCTAAGGCATGAGTTTCAGAATAAAAACCCTGAGCAGACCTGTCTCTCTAAATCTTAGCATCAAGCAGTCAGTGATGACCACAAATTTAACTAGTATCAGTTGATATTGACTAAATACTATAAACAGTAAATTACAATGATTCAAGATTTTGAGTAATGACTAGCAGAAGTTTTCTCTCCTTCCAAATCATGAAGTACAAAGTTAAGTTCATGGGATTTACAGCTGAAACCACTTTCCTATTAGTTCAACATTTAAATAGTTTTTCATGACTGCTCCTGTTTATCTCTGTATGCCAATCATACAAGTGTATGTTGGGAGACACACAAAGTGTATCTCAGAATTTTTCTATTCTATACCTATAGAAAATCTGAATAATCTTGATCTCCCTTTTGAATTCCTTATTCAATTACCTAGTGGCTGTTCTTAAGAGAATCAAATTCCAAATATTCAAAGTTGAATTTTCATCTTTCTACTCATAACTTTGCTTATGCCTAGTATTCCCTGTCTGACTGAGTGGCTTCACCACCTTCCTAACTACTTAATTCAGAACCCTGAAGAATGATACAAAAAGATCTTCATGACCCAGATAACCAGGATGGTGTGATTCCTCACCTAGAGCTAGACATCCTGGAGTTTGAAGTCAGGTAGGACTTAGGAAGCATTACGATGAACAAAACTAGTGGAGGTGATGAAATCCCAGTTGAGTTATTTCAAATCCTAAAAGATGATGCTGTGAAAGTGTTGCAGTCAATATGCCAGCAAATTTGGAAAACTCAGCAATGGTCACAGGACTGGAAAAGGCCAGTTTTCATTCCAAACCGTAAGGAAGACAATGCCAAAAAAAAAAAAAAAGTTCTGACTACCACACAATTATACATTATCTCACATGTTAGCAAAGTAATGCTTAAAATTCTCTAACCTAGGCTTCAGCAGTACATGAATTGAGAACTTCCAGATGCTCAAGCTGGATTTAGAAAAGGCAGAGGAACAAGACATCAAATTGCCAAGGTCCATTGGATCATAGAAAAGCAAGAAGAGTTCCAGAAAAAACATCTACTGTTTCATTGACTACACTAAAGCCTTTGTCTGTCTGGATCATAACAAACTGGAAAATTCTTCAAGAGATGGGAATACCAGACTACCTGACCTGCCTCCTGAGAAATCTGTATGCAGGTCAAGAAGCAACAGTTAGAACCCGACATGAAACAGCAGACTGGTTCCAAACTGGGAAAGAAGTATGTCAAGGCTGTATATTGCCACCTTGCTTATTTAACGTATATTCAGAGTAACATTAAGTGAAATGCCGGGCAAATGAAGCACAAGCTGGAATCAAGATTGCTAGGAACAATATTGATAACCTCAGATATGCAGATGACACCATCCTTATGGCAGAAAGTGAAGAATTAAAAAGCCTCTTGATGAAAGTGAAGGAGGAGAGTGAAAAAGTTGGCTTAAAACTCAGCATTCAGAAAACAGGATCATTGCATCTGGTCCCATTAGTTCATGGCAAATAGATGGGGAAACAATGGAAACAGTAACAGACTTTATTTTCTTGGGCTCCAAAGTCACTGAAGATGGTGACTGCAGCTATGAAACTAAAAGATGCTTACTTCTTGGAAGAAAAACTATGACCAACCTAGACAGCATATTAAAAAGCAGAGACCTCACTTTGCCAACAAACGTCCATCTAATAAAAGCTATGGTTTTTCCAGTAGTCATATATGAATGTGAGTTTGGGTTGGAAGAAAGGCACCGAAGAATTGATGCTTTTGAACTGTGGTGCTGGAGAAGACTCTTGAGCGTCTCTTTGATAGGAAGGAGATCAAACCAGTCAATCCTAGAGAAAATCATCCTTGAATAGTCATTGGAAGAACTGATGCTAAAGCTGAATTTCCAATATTTTGGCCATCTGATGCTAAGAGCCAACTCATTGGAAAAAATCCTGATACTGGGAAAGATTGAAGGCAGGAGGAGAAGGGGATAACAGAGGATGAGATGGTTGGATGACATCACCAATTCAATCAACATGAGTTTAAGCAAACTCTGGGAGATAGTGAAGGCTAGGGAAATCTGCTGCAGTCCATGTAGTCCCAAAGAGCTGGACATGACTGAGTGACTGAACAACAACAAGAAACCCAGAAGTACATGCTGTCCTCCACCATTTATTCAGAATCTAAAGTTTCTAGGCCAGTACTGCGCATTCTTTATGTGTATACAAATCACTGAGATCTTGACTGGCTACTAATTGAGGTAGTTCTGAGGAATTCTGCATTTTTAAGAAGCTCCAAAAGATGCCAAAGAGTCTAGTCCACAGACTATAATTGTAGGAGCAAGATGCTAGGAAATCTAGGAGCCAAGACGCTATGGTGACCTGAGGTCATGGTCTCAAGTAGCTTATACCATAATAAAAGGAGACAGAAAATGAACAGATATACAGAAAAAAATAGGAATTGTGAAAAAAAAAAAAGAAGTAAATAGGCATAGTATAAAGGGAGAAGAGCTATTTAGTAGGGTGGTCAGGATGAACCTTTCTGATAAAGTGACATTTGAACCCTTGCATGAGAAGCAAAAGTAGAAAAAAGGATTCCAGATTGAATTTGTTTGTCTCCTTTTCCCCATCCCTACAGCCTGAGTTCTAACTTTGGGCCATTGCAGAGGGCTTCTTTCCACTTATACTAGTCTATGACTCATTCTCTATGCTGTTTTCAGAATGATCTTTTTAAAAACATAAGTTCAATCAGGTTCCTAGTGGCTTCCATTGTGCACACTATAAAATATGATTAAACACTCTGTGAACCTCACTGCATTAGCTTCCTCTTTACCAGTGCTATCATGCTTCAAATAGTGGCTTAGCATTCTTAATGTACAATACATTCCTTTCAGCTTTTAAATAACTGCTTGCTATATCATTGCCATTTTTTAGATCATTGCTGAAATGCATTGTTAAAATGCTCAAGTAAGCAAGAAACTTTCTTCCCATCATCCATTTCTGTTTTTATGGAGAAAATGTAGACTTTTAAACTCTGAATGTTTGCAAAAAAGAATACAAAATGTTCTTTTTTTATTACTGTAGTATAGTTGATTTACAATGTTGCATTAATTTCAGGCAACATATGGGGGAAAAGTACAGCAAAATATGGGAAATATTTTTTTAAATGGGTATATGTACAAGTATAGCAAAGATGGCCTTTTATATTTCAGATTTTAATTTCTCCTACAAATGGTGAGCAATAAATTTAGAACTTCCTTAAACATGTGCAAATTCCCAAGATCCCTATTTGCTATGAGAAAATATGTTGACTTGGTTTTAGTAAGCTAGAAGTATACATTTTTCTCAAAAATTAAAATTTAAAGGAGTGCCAACTCTATCCTTTTAGAAGTATTTATCCTTTTAAAAGTATTGTCTCATCTGCTCTATTTCTTGTGCATCACCTACCCGATGGGCATGAGTTTGAGCAAACTCCAGGAGTTGGTGATGGACAGGGAAGCCTGGCATGCTGCAGTCCATGGGATCGCAAAGAGTCGGACACAAAAGAGCAACTGAACTGAACTGATCTGTGATTAACTCACAGAGTTATAGCCCAAGTAACCAAAAAGAGAATTGTTGATTACATACATTCTCAGAATTTTAATAAGAATGAAGGCATGCCAAGTCTATGTTAAGAGCTACTTATCAATTCATAGATGCTTATCTCCTCACATAAAGGAGAAGTTATTCTACAAGAAAAACCTGTACCAAGATGAGAGCTTTGAAAAAAACTGAGGCCCTTACAATCCAAGGTAGTTCCTGTACAAATCCAGTTGGATGTTAATCTAAAGCTATTTCATGTAGGATGCTGGTCAAGTTAAAGAAAGTCAGGTTCTCTTTCTTTTGTGGCTTTCTTATGACTTGGCAATTTGAATATATGACACTAAGTATACTTTCACAGAACACATGGGTTGAGAAGCTCAAAGGCTCTTGTGGTTCAGCCTAGTCTCTCTCTTAGGAATATTCCACAGAATAGCAAGACAAATTATGAAGGAAGTGAACTTTTACTTCAAATACCCTAGGCCTAGAATTTTGGGCCCTTTCCCGGTCTCCATTGTATTCTTTCCTATTTAAATTCCCAGAAATGTTCTGACAATACAGTTTAAATAAAGTTGCAATTGTTTTGGAAAACTTACTGGCATAGAACAAAAATGATATATTGTTTTCATGATTTTTTGCATTGTCTGGGTTCAACTGGATGGTTCTTCAGGTCTAGAATGTATCAGCTAAGGTAACTTATGGATCTTCCTTCCACTGAGAATTGGGCTGTAAGGGGATAGTTGAAGTGGTCTCAGTTACATGTCTCGAGGAAGGCAATGGCACCCCACTCCAGTGCTCTTGCCTGGAAAATCCCATGGACGGAGGAGCCTGGTGAGCTGCAGTCCATGGGGTCGGGAAGAGTCAGACACGACTGAGCGACTTCACTTTCACTTTTCACTGTCATGCGTTGGAGAAGGAAATGGCAACCCACTTCAGTGTTATTGCTTGGAGAATCCCAGGGACGGGGGAGCCTGGTGGGCTGCCGTCTATGGGGTCGCACAGAGTCAGACACGACTGAAGCGACTTAGCAGCAGCAGCAGCAGTTACATGTCTGGTACCTCAGCTGGGGTGGGTGGATGAAACTGCTTGTGTTTAACTGGTCTTTTATTCCCAACAAGATTCAGCTTCTAACATGGGGCTCAGCTTTCCAAACAGCAAAAGTGAAAGCTATCAGGTCTATTATTCACTTGTCCCAGACTGCTATAGGGTTACTTTGCCACATTCTTTAGGTCAAAACAAATTGCATGACAACATATATTAAAGAAAGGGGATATTAACTCTATTTCATGATGAGAAGAACAGCACACATGTGCAGAAGTGGAAGTTGTTTCTGCTGCCCATTTTGGAAATAATCTACCAAAAAGAATCTTTTTCTATAATTTTACTCAATTTCAACTTTATTTATAATTGTAAAATCAAAGTATTACTGTGCTCCCTTAAAGAAATTCCAAACCTTATCAAATTAGCAGAATTTTTAGTTATAGTGGATGCTCCCTGGAACCATCTAATCAAGATATAGGTTTTATAGACCATATTTGTGTTCCTCAGAATTCACATGTTGAAAAGTTCTAACTCCCATTATGGTGGTGTTTAGAGATGAGGTCTTTGGGAGGTAATCAGGTTTAGATGAGGTAATGAGGATGGAGCTTCCACGATGGATTAGTGTCTTTATAATAAGAAAAAAGAAGACCAGAGCTTGTTTTCTCTTCCAAGTAAGGACAGAGAAAAGGCATTTGTCTTCAAGTCAGGAAGAGGACTGTCACAAAAGCCAAATCTGTTGACACATTGATCTTGGACTTCCCTGCCCCCAAATTGTGAGAAGTAAATGTCTGTTATTCAATTCAGTCAGTTTATAAATTTCCTTATAGCAGTAAGGCTGACTAACATAGTAGGCAAAGCTAATTCTTTATCTAGAAAAATACTCAGGACTTTCCCCACTAACAGTTCCACTTTGCATTATTTATGTATAAAATCTGAGTGACTTACCACTATCAAATTTCAATAGCAGGCATCATGATTTTTCATAATCTATAGATCAGTATATGCTGAGGTCATAAAAATAAAGTTTTTGGCTCATGTAGAATATCTTCATGTATTAGAGAGCTATCTCTGAAATTCAGTGGGCAGCAACAGATTATACATTATAATAAACATAATATGTAATAATATTAAAATTATGTTTATTCTTGTTGCTCACAGACCTATGGGGCTACCAGGGCAGCTCTGATTCAGAGTGTGGGTCAGCTGGGCTGTGGAGGGGGTTCCCGTGTTTTCCATGGGTCTCATTCTAGGACCAGCAGGTATCCAAGGCATATGCTTCTTTGGAGAGCTAATAAGGGCATTAGAAAGCAAGCAGAAGTGCACAATATTTGTTAAGACCTGGTAAGACCTGGAGAAGGGAATGGCCATGCACTCCAGTATTCTTGCCTGGAGAATTCCATGGACAGAGGAGCCTGATGGGCTATAGATCATGGGGTTGCAAGGAGTCAGATACGACTGAAGTAGCATGCATGGCAAGACAAACCATACTGCACTTGCTGAAACAAGTCAGAACTAACATGCATGGGACAGGGCACTGTATTTCACAGACTCAAGGTCCCTGCAAGGTCACATGCAGAGGATAGAAGTAAAGAATAGCAAACAGTATTCCCATGTACTCACAGCAGGACAAATCCCATAGACTGACCAAATCTGTGGACACACTTGGAGTGGCATATATGGTACATAATGAGTTAAAGATAGATGTTCTTGAATCATCTAGAAAACATTGCATAATGTTCAATAATTTTAGTTCTTTAGCAAATCAAATTGTTCTTAAAACATTTTAACACCAAAAACGAATGTCTCTAATTTCACCAAACAATTATTTTTTGTTATGATGCCATATAATTGATACTATTGTACTCTTTCTAATATCTTTCTAATATCCTATTTAAGACTATGATTCCTATATTCCAAAATCATATTGCTCAGATTTTTCTCTATATTCACACTAAAACTGTAGTAGAGCTGAACTTTATTTTTTTTTAATTTTATTTTTTAATACTTTATTCTGTGTTACAATACTGTATTGGTTTTGCCATACATTGACATGAATCAGCCACAGGTGTACACCATCTCCCAATGCCGAAGCCCCCTCCCACCTCCCACCCTGTATCATCTCTCTGGATCATCCCCGCGCACCAGCCCCAAGCATCCTGTATCCTATATCGAACATAGACTGGCGCTTCATTTCTTACATGATAGTATACATGTTTCAATGCCATTCTCCCAAATCATCCCTCCCTCTCCCTCTCCCTCAGAGTCCAAAAGTCCGTTCTATACCTCTGTGTCTCTTTGTTGTCTCACATATAGGGTCATCATTACTATCCTTCTAAATTCCATATATATGTGTCAGTATACTGTATTGGTGTTTTTCTTTCTGGCTTACTTCACTCTGTATAATCGGCTCCAGTTTCATCCATCTCATTAGAACAGAGTCAAATTTATTCTTTTTAAGGGCTGAGTAATACTCCATTGTGTATATGTACCACAGCTTTCTTATCCATTCATCTGCTGATGGACATCTAGGTTGCTTCCATGTCCTGGCTATTATAAACAGTGCTGCAATGAACATTGGAGTACATGTGTCTCTTTCATTTCTGGTTTCCTTGGTGTGTATGGCCAGCAGTGGGATTGCTGTGTCATAAGGCAGTTCTATTTGCAATTTTTTAAGGAATCTCCACACTGTTTTCCATAGTGGCTGTACTAGTTTGCATTCCCACCAACAGTGTAAGAGAGTTCCCTTTTCTCCACATCCTCTCCAGCATTTATTGCTTGTAGACTTTTGGATCGCAGCCATTCTGAATGGTGTGAAATGGTACCTCATTGTGGTCTTGATTTGCATTTCTCTGATAATGAGTGATGTTGAGCATCTTTTCATGTGTTTGTTAGCCATCCATATGTCTTCTTTGGAGAAATGCCTATTTAGTTCTTTGGCCCATTTTTTGATTGGATCATTTATTTTTCTGGAGTTGAGCTGCATAAGTTGCTTGTATATTTTTGAGATTAGTTGTTTGTCAGTTGTTTCATTTGCTATTGTTTTCTCCCATTCAGAAGGCTGTCTTTTCACCTTGCTTATGGCTTCCTTTGTTGTGCAGAAGCTTTTAATTTTAATTAGATCCCATTTGTTTATTTTTGCTTTTATTTCCAATATACTGGGAGGTGGATTATAGAGGATCCTGCTGTGATTTATGTTGGAGAGTGTTTTGCCTATGTTCTCCTCTAGGAGTTTTATAGTTTCTGGTCTTACATTTAGATCTTTAATACAGAGCTGAACTTTAAAAAGAGATATTTTCTTAATTTTAATTTTATCTAACGAAATTCTAGAAATATATTCTAAAATAAGGAAAGCATAAGCATTCAAAACTTCCCATACTTCCACTCCACCATACTGAAACAGTATTTAATATGCTTTTAACATGTTTCTTTTCCTTTGAACTTGTAACTATTGGAAAAAAATCATCAAGAAGACCTGACTGCCTTCTGATGCTTGAATGTGACCTGAGGAACTGGAGTCTCCTCACCTGCTCCTTGTCCTTGGACTGTAAGTTCTGCCCACTTTCCTTGTCTAGGAGTTGCTTTTGGGACATAGGCATGAAAGAGCAATATGTTGTTGAAACCCTCTGGATGTGACCGAATCCAGTATTTACACCTCTGTATAAGTCGGACTTTATTTTGGGGGCTCCAAAATCACTGCAGATGGTGACTGCAGCCATGAAATTAAAAGACGCTTAGTCCTTGGAAGGAAAGTTATGACCAACCTAGATAGCATATTCAAAAGCAGAGACATTATTTTGCCAATGAAGGTCCGTCTAGTCAAGATTATGGTTTTTCCAGTGGTCATGTATGGATGTGAGAGTTGGACTGTGAAGAAGGCTGAACGCCGAAGAATTGATGCTTTTGAACTGTGGTGTTGGAGAAGACTCTTGAGAGTCCCTTGGACTGCAAGGAGATCCAACCAGTCCATTCTGAAGGAGATCAGCCCTGGGCGTTCTTTGGAGGGAATGATGCTCAAGCTGAAACTCCAGTACTTTGGCCACCTCATGCGAAGAGTTGACTCATTGGAAAAGACTCTGATGCTGGGAGGGATTGGGGGCAGGAGGAGAAGGGGACGACAGAGGATGAGATGGCTGGATGGCATCACGGACTCAATGGACATGAGTTTGAGTGAACTCCGGGAGTTGGTGATGGACAGGGAGGCCTGGCGTGCTGCGATTCATGGGATCGCAAAGAGTCAGACATGACTGAACGACTGAACTGAACTGAACTGATAAACTTTTATATACAGATTCTGATTGGCAAGTGCATCTGCCCAAAACAAACCTCTTTTGTCTGTCAGTTACCTTGCTTATTAAACTTGACACCTA
This sequence comes from Nanger dama, assembly GCA_917880005.1. Taxonomy (NCBI): domain Eukaryota; kingdom Metazoa; phylum Chordata; class Mammalia; order Artiodactyla; family Bovidae; genus Nanger; species Nanger dama. The sequence goes on along the minus strand of CAKJTW010000020.1, from coordinate 36,178,682 downwards.
CAAATCTAAAATGATCTGCCTGTTTTTTCTGTCTCCACTTGTCTCCCATATATAGCGGCCAGTTCCCACCTGCAGAACTCCCAAGGTTGTCAACCAGGAGTAACAAAACAACATTTTCAAAGATTGTAGCCATAACTTTCACTCTAATTATAATTCATTTTACATATTACCAAACTTTTGAATGTTCTTAACAATTGTGGTCCATGAAATTAAAACACATGAATTAAGTTGGAAATAAAATACATACTACTGTTCTCTCTAGCCCCTTGTCTCTTTTGATGTGCTAGGACATAATATAGTTAAGCTTTCTAGTTGGCTCTAGTGGTAAAGAACCTGACTGCCAATGCAGGAGACATAAGAGTTGAGGGTTCGATCCCTGGGTTGGGAAGCCTCCCTGGAGGAGGGCGCAGCAACCCACTGCAGTATTCTTGCCTGGAGAATCCCATGGACAGAGGAGCCTGGTGGGTTACAGTCCATAAGGTCACGAAGATTCTGACATGACTGAAGCAACTTAACACACATGCCTAGGTACAGGAATACCTGGTTTTGTGCTTCACTTTATTGTGCTTTGCAGATCCTGAGGGCTTTTTTTTTTTTTTTTTTCAGGTTGAATGTTTGTGGCAACACTTACTTGAAGCAAGTACATCAACACCATTTTTCCAACAGCATGTGCTCACTTCATCTCTCTGTGTCACATTTTGGTAATTCTTCAAATATTTCAAGCTTTTCCATTATTATTGTACTTGCTATGGAGATCTGTAATACGTGACCTTTGATTTTACTACTGTCATTGTTTTGGGGAGTCATGATCCATGCCACCCATATAAGACAGTGAACTTAACCAGTACATGTGGTGTGAGTTCTGACTACTCTACCGACTGGCCATTCCTCCATCTTTCTACCTCTCCTTGGGCCTCCCTATTCCCTGAGATAGAACAATATTAAAATTGGGCCAGTTAACAACCATAAAATGGCCTCTAGGTAATCAAGTGAAAGGAACAGTCACACGCCCCTCACTTTCAATCAAAAGCCAGAAATGATTAAGCTTAGTAAGGAAGATGTGGAAAGCAAAGATAGACCAAAAGTTGGCTTCTTGTACCAAAGAGTTAGCCAATTTATGAATGCAAAGAAAAGTTCTTGAAGGAAATTAGAAGTGCTACTATAGTGATCACATGAATGATAAGAAAGCAAAGCAGCCTTCTTACTGACATGAAGAAAGTTTTAGTTGTTTGGATAGAAGATCAAACCAGCCTCAACTTTCCCTTAAGTCAAAGCTTAATTCAGAGAAGGTCTTAACTCTATTTCTGTTAGAACTGTGAAGGTGGAGCAGAAAAAGTCTGAAGCTCCCTGAGTTTAGTCCAGGAGATTTAAGGAAAGAAGACATCTCCATAACATAAAAGTAGAAGGTGAAGCAGCAAGTGCTAATGTAGAAGTTAAAGCGTGTTACCCAGAAGATCTAACTAAGATAATTAGTGCTATGCTCCAACAGTGAAGAATCTGCCTGAAATGTGGGAAACCCAGGTTGGATCCCTGGGTAGGGAATATCCCTGGAGAATGGCAAGGCAACCCACTCCAGTATTCTTGCTTGGAGAATCCCACGGACAGAGGAGCCTGGCAGGCTACAGCCCATGGGGTTGCAAAGAATGGGACACAGCTGAGTGACTAACGCTTTCACTTTCAAAAAATAGATTTTAAATGTATGCAAAACAGCCTTGTATTAGAAGAAGATGCCATTCTGGTTCTCTCAAGAGAAGTCAGTGCCTGATTTCAAAGTATCAAAAGACAGGTTAACTGTCCTGTTTGGAGCTAATGCAGCTGGTGACTTAAAGTTGAAGCCAATGCTCCACTTATCATTGTGAAAACCCTAGTGCCCTTAAGAATTGTGCTAAATCTACTCTGTCTGTGCTCTATAAATGAAACCACAAAGCCTGAATGACAGCACATCTGCTTATAATATAGCCTGCTAAATATTTTAACCCCAAATTTGAGACCTATTGCTTAGAAAAGAAGATTCCCTTCCAAATATTACTGCACATTGACAATGCACCTGGTCACCCAAGAGCTCTGATGGAGAGGTACAAGGTTAATGCCATTTTCATTCTTGCTAGCAAAGCACCCATTCTGCAACAATAGATCAAGGAGCAATTTTGACTTTTGAATCTTATTATTTAAGAAGTATATTTTGTAGGGTTATAGCTGCCATACGTAGTGATTTATCTGATGAATTTAGGCCAGAGTAAATTTAAAACCTTCTGGAAAGGATTTATAATTCCAGATGCTCTTAAGAACACTTGTGATTCATGGGAAGAGGCCAAAATATCAACATTAACAGGAGTTTGAAAGAAATTGATTCCAACTCTGATGGATGACTTTGAGGGATGCAAGACTTTAGTGGAGGAAGTAACTGCAGATGTGGTGGAAACCGCAGGAGAACTAAAACTGGAAATGGAGCTGGGTGATGTGACTGAGTTGATGCAATCTCATGATCGAACTTGAATGGACAAGGAGTTGTTTCTTCTAGATTAGCAAAGAAAGTGGTTTCTTGAGACAAAAATCTACTCCTGGTAAAGATGCTGTGAAGACTGTGGAAATAGCATCACAGTGCTTAGAATATGAAATAAACTTAGTTAACGTCACAGTCACGCCACTTAGAAAATGCCACAGCCATTCCAACCTTTACCAGCCATCATTAACCAGTCATCAGCCATCAACATCAAGGGAAGACCCACCACCAGCAAAAAGATTATGACTTGCTAAAGATGTAGATGATGCTTAACATTTTTAAGCAATAAAGTATTTTAAAATTAAGATATGTGTATTTTTAGACATAATGTTATTACACATTTAACAGACTACAGCATAAAGTAAACATAAGTTTTATATGCACTGAAATTTAGTTAAAAAGCAATTTACTTTATTACCAATATTTGTTTCATTGCAGTGGTCTAGAACTGAACCAGCAATTATCTCTGTGGTATGGCTGTATTTAAAAATTAGGGCAAATTGTATGACAAACTCTACTAATATTATTTAAATTATATTTCACTGAATTGAAAAGCTATTCATTTTGAAAGGGGAAAGGAGAAATTTAGTTACAAGTTAAAGGTTTTTATAGTCACAATGCAATCATTATATTTTTATAAAAATATATTTATTTTATGTATTATTCCTTATGAACTGGACATGAATTTATATTGTAAGTTGAAATATCAACAAATGCCCCAAAACTAAAGTATATATTAACATATTAATGATAAAACTATAGTGAGTTCTGAATACATGTACACATATCAAAATCATTCAAGCTATTTCCTTTCTTTGGAATTTTCTTTCCTTATCTTGCCAAAACTGTGAATCTTATTAGTGATGAACAAGTTCATTTTTCACCTTGAAAATTGTTATTGATAATAAATGCTAGTCACTTGGTCATGTCTGACTCTGAGACTCCATGGACTGTAGCCTGCCAAGGTCCTCTATCCATGGAATTCTCCAGGCAGGAGCACTGGAGTTAGTAGCCATTCCTTTCTCCAAGGAATCTTCCTGTACCAGAGACTGAACCCAGGTCTCTCGCACTGCAGGCAGATTCTTTACCATCTGAGCCAACAGGGATGGGGTGCCCCTGGTGGCTTAGATAGTTATTGATAATAAAAATCTCTAAACTTACTTACCTTAAATAATTCTTTCATTTCTCTGAATTCTTAGAGTGTTTATTGACTGTGACTTCTCTCTGAAATTTAGCTGATGTCGGTTTGTATTTTAGTTATCTTTTATAGGGGCTTCTCTGGTGGCTCAGACAGGAAAGAATCTGACCACACGTGAGAGCCTGGGTACAATACCTGGATCAGGAAGATCCCGTGGAGAAGGGAATTGCAACCCACTCTAGTACTGTTGCCTGGGAAATTCCATGAACAGAGGAGCTTGGTGGACTGCAGTCCATGGAGTCAGACACGACTTACTAACATCCACTTACTCATCTTTTATGTGTTATGTCTCTCCCCAAAATCTTAAACTCTTGGATCTTGGGAACTGAGTCTTATAACTGTATCCCCTGAGCCTCACATGGTATCCAATTGTGATTATTGGAAGTCAGAGGGATTCACTACAGAGTAATGGATTTTGAGGCTTCATTAAATTGTATGATGATTGATAAGAAGAAATCACAAATACACATATACATACTTTATTGTTGTACTTTTATGTAATGTCTTCATGTAATTTGAGGGGGAAAAGATAAATAAAATGTGTATTTTAGAGCTAGTTTGGTAAATTCTTTAAAGGGTCAGTTAATAAATATTTTAGATTTTTCCAGCTATATTATTTCTGTTGCAACTGCTCAGTTCAGCTGTTAAGTGTGAGAACATCCATAGACCCTGCACAAATAAATAAGCAGAGCTATATTTCAATAAAACTATATTAACCAAAGCAGGTGGTAGAATAGATTCTTCTGCCAAACCTAGTGTGTGGTTCTAGAGTGTTGACCAGGATGTATTAAACCAAAAAAACACACATCTTGTTTCATCTGTACTTAGCACTTCCCTGTTGGCTCAGCTGGTAAAGAATCTGCCTAGAATGTGGGAGACCCGAGTTAGATCCCTGGGTCTGGTAGATCCCCTGGAGAAGGAAATGGCAACCCATTCCAGTATTCTTGCCTGGAGAATTCCATGAGCAGAGAAGCCTGGCGAGCCACAGTCCATGGTGTCACAAAGAGTTGGACACAACTGAGAAACTACCACTCCACTTCACTTAGATCTATGGAATATATTAACCAGTGTTACTCAGTAGAGTTTATCTCACATGCTCCCTCATAGTCAGCAAAGTTTATGCTAGCAAACAAGTTTAATGCAGGCTTTGGAATTGTAATTTGAAAATACCTTGTGGTACAGCATAACTTTTCTTTGTTTTAAAAGTATACTCCCTCATGAACCTATGGTTTTAGTGGTAAGATTATTTATATAAAAAATAAAATAAGTGCTATTGAGAATTGAAACAGCCAATTGATATTTACTCTTGATTCAGAGTTCATTTTAATCATTAAATATAATTTTTTATTATACTTCATGGCAAATAAATGGAGAAACAATGGAAACAGTGACAAACTTTATTTTCTTGGACTCCAAAATCACACGTTCCAGGTGGCCTAGTGATAAACAACCTGTCTGCCAATGCAGGAGACATAAGAGATGCGGGTTTGATCCCTGGAACAGGAAGATCCTCTGGAAAAGGAAATGGCAACCTACTTCAGTATTCTTGCCTGGGGAATCTCATGGACATAGGAGCCTGGTGGGCTACAGTCCATAGAGTCGCAAAGAGTCGGACACAATTGAAGCGACTTAGCAGGCAGCATGCATGGTTTTTCCAGTAGTCATGTATGGATGTGAGAATTGAACCATAAATAAGGCTGAGTGCCAAAGAACTGATGTGTTTGAACTGTGGCATTGGAGAAGACCCTTGAGAGTCCCTTGGACTGCAAGGAGATCAAGTCAATTCTAAAGGAAATCAATCCTGGATATTCATTGGAAGGACTGATGCTGAAGCTGAAGCTCCAATACTTTGGCCACCTGATGTAAAGAGCCAGTTCATCGGAAAGATCTTGATGCTGGGAAAGATCAAAGGCAGGAGGAGAAGGGGTTGACAGAGGATGAGATGTTTGGATGGTATCACTGACTTGATGGACATGAGTTTGAGCAGACTCAGGGAGACAGTGAAGGACAGGGAAGCCTGGCGTGCTGCATTCCATGGGGTTACAAAGAGTCAGACATGACTGAAGGACTGTAAACATCATTTTAAAAATTAATTAATAAATACATTTGGGAATCTATTAAATTAAACAAATGCCACTTTAAGGGTTATTCCAGGCACCAGGAAAACTATACAACTATCTCCCTTCATCCTGTTTGTCTTAGAAGGACATGTGATGTGCATTTTTTGTCTCTCTCTGATGTGGCTCCAGATTTTCTTCAGAAAAGATCACAGTTAGATAATCATCTGTTTAAGTCAAAACATACCGAGTTTGTCCAAAGTTAAGCTTTGACATTTATTTACAGCTATTATTTTAAAAATAATATTTGTCTAGTTTTTGAGAAAAGTTTGGACAGTAGTCAATAGCTCCAGGTAAATTTTAATTTCTGTTTGCTTGGCTCTCCATGTGTGGTACTGCCACCTGCTGGTATATTTGAAGAAATGTCAGTATCATGAATAAAAGCAATTACATGTGGAACACTGTAAAAATGCGTTCAGTCCAGTCCCTCAGTCGTATCCAACTCTTTGCGACCCCCTGGACTGCAGCACGCCAGGCTTCCCTGTCCATGACCAACTCCTGGAACTTATTCAAACTCATGTCCATCGAGTCGGTGATGCCATCCAATGATCTCATCCTCTGTCATCTCCCCTTGCCTTCAGTCTTTCCCAGCATCACGGTCTTTTCAAAAGAATCAGTTTTTCGCATCAGGTGGCCAAAGTATTTTAGGTTCAGCTTCAGCATCAGTCCTTTCCATGAATATTCAGGACTGGCTTCCTTTAGGATTGATTGGTTGGGTCTCCTTGAAGTCCAAGGGACTCTCAAGAGTCTCCATCACCACGGTTCAAAATTATCAGTTCTTCAGCACTCAGCTTTATACTCCAACTCTCACATCCATACATGACTACTAGCAAAACCATAGCTTTGACTAGACTGATCTTTGTTGGCAAAGTCATGTGTCTGCTTTTTATATGCATTAGGAGGAGACAGAAATGCTTTTAAAGTGCATTAGGATGAGCTAGAAATGCTTCTTTTTTTAATGCATTAGGAGGAGCTAGAAAATTGAATAATCTTGAATACTAACTTGAGGTATGTAAAGTTACTTCACCTAGTTAGTATGTATTTTATTTTTCAGAGGCTCACTGTTAAATACAGTGAAATTGTCTATCTTAGACCTTTAGCAAAGTTTTTTATAACTGTAAAACTTTCTAAATTTCTTCATGAGTAGTTTCCAACTTTAGTTACTAAAATTGTTTTCATTCAGGTTTTTTGCTTTGAAATTTTATTTTTTAATTAAATTAAATTTAAACAATATTTCTGTATACTTCTCAGCTTTCTAAAACAGAATATTCAGAACATAATTTAGCCGATACTTACTCATCAATCATAAGGGATTCTATTTAGGTCTTACCTGAATGGTCTACTGGTTGCCCCTACTTTCTTCAATTTAAGTCTGAATTTGGTAATAAGGAGCTCATATTCTGAGCCACAGTCAGCTCCCAGTCTTGTTTTTGCTGACTGTATAGAGCTTCTCCATCTTTGGCTGCAAAGAATGTAATCAATCTGATTTCAGTGTTGACCATCTGGTGAGGTCCATGTGTAGAAACTTCTCTTGTATTGTTTCAAGAGGGTGTTTCCTATGACCAGTTCATTCTTTTGGCAAAACTCTATCAGCCTTTGCCCTGCTTCATTCTGTATTCCAAGGCCAAATTTGCCTATTACTCCAGGTGTTTCTTGACTTCCTACTTTTGTATTCCAGTCCTCTATAATAAAAAGGACATCTTTTTTGGATGTTAGTACTAAAAGGTCTTGTAGGTCTTCATAGAACCATTCAACTTCAGCTTCTTCAGTTACTGGTTGGGGCATAGACTTGGATTATTGTGATACTGAATGGTTTATTGACTATGCCAAAGCCTTTGACTGTGTGGATCACAATAAACTGTGGAAAATTCTTCAAGAGATGGTAATACCAGACCACCTGACCTGCCTCTTGAGAAACCTGAATGCAGGCAAGGAGGCAAGAGTTAGAACTGGACATGGAACAACAGACTGGCTCCAAATAGGAAAAGGAGTACATCAAGGCTGTATACTGTCACCCTGCTTATTTAACTTATATGCAGAGTACATCATGAGAAACGCCGGGCTGAAAGAAGCACAAGCTGGAATCAAGATTGCTGGGAGAAATATCAATAACCTCAGATATGCAGATGACACCACCCTTATGGCAGAAAGTGAAGAGAAACTAAAAAGCCTCTTAATGAAAGTGAAAGAGGAGAGTGAAAAAGTTGGCTTAAAGCTCAACATCCAGAAAACAAAGATCATGGCATCTGGTCCCATTAGTTCATGGGAAATAGATGGAGAAAGAGTGGAAACAGTGTCAGACTTTATTTTCTTGTGCTCCAGAATCACTGCAGATGGTGACTGCAGCCATGAAATTAAAAGATTCTTACTCCTTGGAAGGAAAGTTATAACCAACCTAGATAGTATGTTCAAAAGCAGAGACATTACTTTGCCGACTAAGGTCCGTCTAGTCAAGGCTATGGTTTTTCCAGTGGTCATGTGTGGATGTGAGAGTTGGGCTGTGAAGAAAGCTGAGTGCTGAAGAATTGATGCTTTTGAACTGTGGTGTTGGAGAAGACTCTTGAGAGTCCTTTGGACTGAAAGGAGATCTAACCAATCATTCTGAAGGAGATCAGTCCTGGGTGTTCTTTGGAAGGAATGATGCTAAAGCTGAAACTCCAGTACTTTGGCCACCTCATGTGAAGAGTTGACTCACTGGAAAAGACCCTGATGCTGGGAGGGATTAGGGGCAGGATGAAAAGGGGATGACAGAGGATGAGATGGCTGGATGGCATCACCGACTCGATGGACGTGAGTTTGAGTGAACTCCGGGAGTTGGTGATGGACAGGGAGGCCTGCCGTGCTGCAATTCATGGGGTCACAAAGAGTCAGACGTGACTGAGTGACTGAACTGAACTGAACTTACTCATAAATGGCAAGCATGCCCTCAATCAACTTTCCAGTCTGTTTCCCAAGTCAACTGATGAGCAATCACTGCCTGCCAGTCAGAGTATTTCATGATACTAGTCACTCTCTTCCCCTTCAATTTTCTTTTTATAACCTCATATTCATGGAAACTATCTAACCAGTGAAAAACTGCTTTTAAATTAAAAATCTTAAACAATCAGAATGGAAGTATTAGTGTCAGAATGCAAAAAAAAATAGTTTCAATTTAATAGTAGAGTATTTGTAGAAGGAGGAGAGAAAACAGATCTCTACCTTAGAAAGTTTTCATCTTTTCTTTTCTTGTAAGATGAAGGAACCAAAAGTTTTAGCACTGTGTGTTCAATCTCAGTGCATGCTAAGTCCCTCTTTGTGACCCTATGGACTCTAGCCCACCAGGTTCCTATGTCCATGGGATTCTCCAGGCAAGAATACTAGAGTGGGTTGCCATTTCCTTCTCCAGGGCATCTTCCTGACCCCGGGATCTTCTCCTGTATTGCAGGCAGATTCGTTACTGCTGAGCCAGCAGGGAAGCCCATTTACTCTCGGTAACTGACTCCAGCATTAATCTCCCCATTCCTTCAACATCTTTCCAAAACAGTTAACTGCTCTTTTGGGGGCAGAAAAATAGAGGAAAAACCCTCAGGTCAGATTCAGCCTGAAAGGTAAAATAGTGCAGCAGACAAGTTTATATAAATGTAGTAGTTTCCTCACATCAACTTTCTGAGCATTTCTAGAGCCCTCTCTGGTAACGATTCTGCACTTGGTATCCACGTCTTTATCCCGCTCTCCAGTTCCACAGTGACCTTCACTAAATATCCACCACTGGAATATTCAGTCTCCATTAATGCAGTCGTCAGTATGTTATTACCTTCCTTGGACCAAAAACCGTGGCACCACTCTCCGCTTTCCTTTTGCTACATGGCTTCTAATAATTTTTTTTTTAACTCCATTTTTGGGAATTTGTTTTAGCTGCTCCCTGAGGCTTGAGGGATGTTAATGCCATGAGCAGGGATTGAACTTCCCCCACCCCCACCCCCCATGCAGTGGAAGCATGGAGTCTTAACTGTACTGCCAGGAAAGTCCCCTACTCCATTTTTAATAGTAAACTTTTAAGCGCTTTTGCCATAAGCTACCTTAAATTCCTTTAAAAATAGCCTAGGTATAAAGATTAAACATAGTCAATGAATAAATACCTGTTGTAGGCTTTTATTTCCCTTGAAGACCTTTTCCTGAAAAATGATCATTAGGACTAGAGAATTAATAAATTCCTGGCTAAGGCTTTGCATGATTGACCCTTTTCAAAACACTGTATAAACCAAAAGGAGTTAAATAAATGTGAGGTTTTGACCTACTTGATGTGTTAGTAGCAGGTTTTGGGTAAGAAACAAGGTCTTGGGGAAGTTCACAATTTGTTTATTATTTTTAGAACCCCAAATCAGAGCTGAATTTAACAGTGAAGTTGCCAGGCCTAACCTCATCTTGGTTTCTATTATCATCTCAGCCCATTTTGACAAAACAAACAACAGAATTTTGAAAGTTCCATAGGCTTGCTGATGTAAACCAAATCTAATGTGATTTATTTTTTTTTAATTTAATTTTTTTAGGTTCCTTTTTCTTTTCTTTTTTTAATACTTTATTCTACATTACAATACTGTATTTGTTTTGCCAAACATTGACATGAATCAGCCACAGGTGTCCACGATCTCCCAATGCTGATTTTTACAGGAAAAAATATGTATACTATCATGTAAGAAACGAATCGCCAGTCTAGGTTCGATACAGGATACAGGATGCTTGGGGCTGGTGCACTGGGATGACCCTGAGAGATGATATGGGGAGGGTGGTGGGAGGGGGGTTCAGGATTGGAAACTCATGTACACCCATGGCGGATTCATGTCAATGTATGGCAAAACCAATACAGTTTGTAAAGTAAAATAAAAATAAATAAAACACAGCCGGGGGTGGGAGGAACACTTTGTAATTCTTATACAAAGCATTAAATCTACCAAAATGAGGCAAAACCATGCATTGTCATCTATCACTGTGGAGAGACATGGCTTGACCTGAATAGAGAATACTGTGTATTGATTCAAAGAATTAATCTCCTTTGGAGGAGAAAATTCACACCCTTATCCTGTGTTGCTTTATCATTAAGTGGTGGTCAGTGCTGGCCATCTGCTTGATGAGCAACAGGAAAAGTGACTAATTCTATTTAATGTTAATTTGTTGAGGAATTGAGCTGGCACGTCATTGAGGAAGCCTTCTTTCATTTCCTAAACAACTTATCTCTTTATGTAAGTTTGCTAATAGTACTTTTTCTGTCTGTAAAGAGCCATTTTAAAAGATAGGTTTAGACTCAAGTAAAAGCTTCAGTGTATCCCATTACATTTAAAATTCTAAGCCTGTCCTTGGAAACTGTCTAGCCTATCCTTGACAGGACACAATGTACGATCACATCATGAAAAATGACTCTGTCGGAGTAAATTGGATACCTTTGAAGATGTGTGGACTATCAAAACTAGCAGAATGAGATTTAGTAAAAATGAATACTAATTTATCGAGAAGTGCCTGCCTATCTGACAAAAGGTTATTTACTATAAGGAGATGATGACAGATTTTCTGCTTGTGTGTTATTAATGCTTGTTGTGAGTAACTCATAGTCATAAACTACTTCAAAGGTAGGAAGGTTAAGTGCCTAGAGAAGCGAATGTCCAGTCAACATCCTGATGGCCAAATGCCAAAACTTGGGACCTCCCAAAGCACACTAAGTTTTTCCCAAACCATGAAAGTCCTATGCTAGGAAATACAAGCACTCAATTTTTGGCCCATTTGCCTACCTAAACTGTGGTCAGTGCTGGTATACTTTACCATTGTGGATGTTGATTTGGTATGTGAAGTTTTAACACCAACTTACCATGGAGATTATAGGTAAATATCCTTTCAGTCCAGTTGCTCAGTCGTGTCTGACTCTATGTGACTCCATGAACTGTAGCACACCACGCTTTCCTGCCCATCACCAGTTCCTGGAGCTTGTTCAGACTCATGTTCATCAAGTTCATAATGACATCCAACCATCTCATCCTCTGTCATTCCCTCCTCCTCCTCCCCTTCACTCTTTTGCAGCATCAGGGTCTTTTCAAATGAGTCAGCTCTTAGCATCAGGTGGCCAAACTATTGGAGTTCCAGCTTCAGCATCAGTCCTTCCAATAACCATTCAGGACTGTTTTCCTTTAGGATGGACTGGTTTGATCTCCTTGCCATGTAAGGGACTCTCAAGAGTCTTCTCCATCACCATAGTTCAAAAGAATCAATTCTTTGGCATTCAGCTTTCTTTATAGTCCAACTCTCACATCCATACATGACTACTGGAAAAACCATACCTTTGACTAGACGGACTTTTGTTGGCAAAGAAATGTCTCTGCTTTTTAATAAGCTGTCTATGTTGGTCATAGCTTTTCTTCTAAGGAGCAAGCATCTTTTACTTCCACAGCTGTATTCACCATCTGTGGTGATTTTTGAGCCCAAGAAAATAGTCTTTCACTGTTTCCATTGTTTTCCATCTATTTGTCATGAAATTATGGGACTGGATGCCAGGATCTTAGTTTTCTGAATGTTGAGTTTTAAGCCAGATTTTTCACTTTCCTCTTTCACTTTCATCAAGAGGCTCTTTAGTTCTTCGCTTTCTGCCATAAGGATGGTTTTATCTGCATATCTGAGGTTATTGATATTTCTCCTAGCAATCTTGATTCCAGCTTGTGCTTCATCCAGTGCAGGGTTTCTCATGATGTACTCTGCATGTAAGTTAAATAAGCAGGGTGACAATATACAGCCTTGACGTACTCCTTTCCTGATTTTGAACCAGTCCATTGTTTCATGTCCAATCCTAACTGTTTCTTCTTGACCTGCATACAGATTTCTTAGAAGGCAGGTCAGGTAGTCTAGTATTCCCATCTCTTGAAGAATTTTCACAGTTTGTTGTGATCTACACAGTTAAAGGTTTTGGTGTAGTCAATAAAGCAGAAGTAGGTGTTTTCTGGAACTCTCTTGCTTTTTCTGTGATCCACCGAGTGTTGGCAATTTGATCTCTGGTTCCTCTGCCTTTTCTAAAACCAGCTTGAACATCTGGAAGTTCACAGTTTTCGCAAATATAGAGCCCACCAAACTTAAAAGCAATGAATGACATTGTGGTAAACAACCCTTGACTTTGAAATGATGTGTTTTCTCAAGTGTTCAAATCAAGTTGTTTGCAGCTTAAAACTGCCAGCTCACCTAGGTAGACATTCACATTATGTTTTATGGATTATGTTTACCAAGAATGGAAGTATTTAAGCAATTTTTTTATTCATAATTACTTTTAAAAACATTTTGATGGAATATTTACAAGATGGAGAAATGTGACAGTGTTAATCTGTTCTTCCCTCAAGCAATAACTGTGCAGTCTATAAATAAGCCTATCCTCTTTCTGACATCTGTGTCCACAAAAGGGACCTTTCCTGACTTGGTAATGCTTTAGCAATATTTGCAGTTTGAGAGGAAATTGCAAACATGTTTGAAGTAACCATATAGATGACTTGAGTCATACCTTAGGGAAGAAGATGAAAAATTAGCTTTGGACAGTGCTTCATTCTAAGCACATATTTGTAAGGTCAGATTATAGGATGATACGGTAACATTGGTGGCAGGTTTTTTTAATTTCAAATCCTTTTTCACAGTAATATTTTGGCTTAAGCTTGTTTTATCATGAATGTCTCATTCTACTGTAAGATTAACAACTCTGTAGATGTGATATGACATAAGACATTGACAAATAGGAGAAACAATCACATATCTGATCATCTGGAATATGTCACTATCATTGTTAGAGTATGGGCTTCCCAGGTGACTCTAGTGGTAAAGAACTTGCCTGCCAATGCAGAAGACAAAGACACGGGTTCGATCCCTGGGTCGGGAAGATCCCTTGGAGAAGGGCATGGCAACCCACTCCAGTATTCTTGCCTGGAGAATCCCATGGACAGAGGAGCCTGTCAGGCTACAGTCCATGGGGTCTCAGAGTCAGACAAGACTGAAGTGACTTAGGATGCACTGCTGCTGCTGCTTAGTCCCTTCAGTCGTGTCCAACTGTCTGTGACCCCATGCACTGCAGGCCGCCAGCCTCCTCTATCCATGGGATTCTCCAGGCAAGAATACCGGAGTGGGTTGCCACGCCCTTCTCCAGGAGATCTTCCTGACCCAGGGATTGAACACAGGCCTCCCACATTGTAGGAGGATTCTTTTACCATTTGAGCCATCAGGGAAGCTACAACCTAGCCAAAATGACATAGAAAAATAACCACCACAGTACCTAATGGGATTAATTTCTCTTTATTACAATTTTTTTCTATTAATTTTTCCAAAGCTTGAGTGAAATGACAAAATAGTATCTCATAAGGGGAGGCTGCTACTTTTGAAAAGCTGATACATTTCAGTTTTTGTTAAAATGAAATTACTTTCCTTAAATAATAATTATTTTACTTGATTTTTGTTTAAAAAACTGGCTTGGACAGAAGTGAAAAATAGAAAACCATAAATGCTCTGAAAATGGAACGACTAATCTAAAAGACACCATTGTAGAAAGGAGAGCCGGTTTTTAACAAGTTGCAAAAATAGAAACTGTAAAAGAGCAGTTATTCAAATGAAGGACCTGAACTGGTCAGTGGCATAACTTACAGGACAAATACCCTGTTTTGTTTTGTTATCCTAATCTATGTATTTTTTTATTATTATTGGGGCAGCAGAGATCTGGGAAGATTTGGTTAGACCAGATGTTGAGAAATACGTACGTTTGTTTCACTTTCTAAATAAGAGCTAATTCGTGCATGGCACAGATGGCATTCTTTACACCTGCTCTGCATTCTCATGATGGTTTGATTCAACAAGCATTCTGAAAATATGTGCATGGCAAAGTCTCTGAGACAAATATTGTGAGCTTTTATTAATATCCCAGGATAGGAGATCAACTTACTGTTAGAATACTTGTAAAAGAATATTTCTGATACTATCAAGTATTGCTGATCTTGTTTGTGACGCCAATTGTCTTGCTGGTCACACTGTCCTCACTGTTCACTGAACCCGTGGTAGGCAAAGGGCGAGCTAAGAGGCTGGGAGGAGACTCCGGGAGCTGCAGGAACTGCAGACAAGTTTATTCTCTCCTGGCTGGTATAGCAGCCATTGCAGTAGTCTCTCCTAGCTGACGCATCAGCTATAGTAGCAGACATGCTGTATTCTCTCCTCTCATGGTTGGCCCAACGGACACAGCAGCAGTGATGCAGCAGTAGAATTCCACCACTTTCTAGGTGGAGCTCACAAATGCACACCACCCACAATCCCAACCCGTGACCTTGGCAAGTACCTCCTGACGCACATGCGCAATGCTACAAATGAACTCAGCTGTTACACTGTCCTTATTTACAAAGGCTTCCCTGGTGGCTCAGTTAGTAAAGAATCCACCTGCAACTGCAACGCAGGAGACCTTTGTTCGATCTCTGGGGTAGGAAAGGTCCCCCAAAGAAGGAAATGGCAGCTCACTGCAGTATTCCTGCCTGGAGAATCCCCATGGACAGAGCAGCCTGGCGGGCTGCAGTCCAGGGGATTGCCAAGAGCGGACACAGCTAAGTACAGCACAGCCCAGGGGCGAGAGAGCCTGAACAATCCGTCTTGGCTAACTTGCTCGCTCCCCACGTATCACAACTGAAAACAATGAATAGACTCAAACTACCAATTGTCCTTTCACCCTCACTGAAACCTCATCTGTCCAATTTTCTTTCTTCCATTATGCCGATGCTGCAAGCAAATAGTTCGCTATTAACGAGTGTGACAATTAACATCTACAGACACTTTTAACTACGACAACAACAGCAAAACTGTGCGACTAGGGTAGAAGACTTCTTCTGAAATGTCTTCTCAAACTGAGTTTACCGTCTAAGGAATCTGGTGATTTCTCAGAGGTCTAGATAACTTCAAAAGTCCCTTCTGGCTTTAACGTTCCTAAGCAATATTAGCATGATTGTGCCTGTCAGATAGTTTTAATATTTCCTTCCTGAAGATTAGTTATATTTGTATTATTGGAGAGGGAAGAGTGATGAAATTACATATATAATAATACTGACAGTGTTTGATATTCTTCCATATTAGTCTCTTCAGATCAAAATTAGGAGTCCAAAAACCAATTAAATAATGGAAAGGCCCCAAAAATTAATTACTAATAAACAAATAATCAATAAACATCTTCATTAGTGATAAAAAGAATCAAAGAGCAATAATCAGATACTGTATTCTTTCCATTTCTACCTATTATTCTATACTTCAAGAGTATGTCAAAAACTTCACAAACATAAATAGCTAGTTAGAGAGTAAATTTAAAAGGTCTTTATGAATGTAATTTGGTAATACACATCTCAACTCTTAAAATATTCCTATTTTTTGAAGAATTTGTTTTCATTTTCCTAACAATTCATTTTTAGTAGTCTAGCTGAAGGAAGAAATCATAGATATTAGCAAATATTTCCATACAAAATTTTCATTGCAGCATTAAGTATAATTAAATATTTAAATTGCTTTGAATGTTCAATAATTATTGACAGACAAGTTAATAATGAGGAAACATGATGTAGACATTGGATATGTTTTTCAGACTTCATTTTAATAATAGAGAAATGTTCATAGTGTTACATAAAAAATGATACAAATATATAGTGACAGAAATCATTAACCAAGTTCTATTTGACTAAACAGATATGTCTTAATGTTTTTCATGCCTCTCCTGTCTTGGTCTTTCCTTTTCACAAGGGAAATGTCATTTGGAAAAGTAGAGGCTATGAGACAGGAGACTGGAATGGAAGAAGTTAAAAATAGCCTTTCTGATCACCAGAGAAGGAGCCTACAATTAAGATGGTTACTATTGCTCCCAACAATGCCAGATCATATGCTCTAACTAAACACCTAGCTTCAATCCTGAACAGAGAAGAAAAAAAACCAGTGTGAAAGCATTAGGTAAGTTGCATCAATTATATATACATATTAAAAAAGTATGTATAATAATAAATATATATATATATGTTACAACTATGGAGAAAATAAGTTTAGGACTTTAGTTTCTTTAATCAAAATCTTCCTTTACCCTTAACATTTTGTTTGCTAATAATGATATATACTTTTACTTGTCAATAAACCATATATACATATATATACCACACACACATTTATATATATTACACACCACACACACACATACACATGTGTATATATAAAATTTATGCTATCTTTCACTCCAGGGATGAGAGTATACCTGTCTAAGAGATAGGAGAGTTGTGTTGTAGAAATGGTCTTCATTAAGGATGTGTGAAACTCTGAAATTACTGGACAAATGAAATAGATTATAATAAAAACTGATGTACATTTACATAAAGTTAGATCTCAAACACTAAATGTGATAAAAATTTACATAGGCAAGTCTTGATAATGGTTCAGTTCAGTTCAGTTCAGTCGCACAGTTGCATCTGACTTTTGTGACCCCATGGACCACAGCACGTCAGGCCTCCCCTACCATCACCAACTCTCAGAGTCTACCCAAACTCATGTCCATCGAATCAGTGATGCCATCCAACCATCTCATCCTCTGTCATCTCATTCTCCTCCTGCCCTCAATCTTTCCCTGTACCAAGGTCTTTTCCAATGAGTCAGTTCTTCGCACCAGGTGGCCAAAATGTTGGAGTTTCAGCTTCAACATCGTTCCTTCCAATGAACACTCAGGACTGATCTCTTTTATGATGGACTGGTTGGATCTCCTTGCAGTCCCAGGGACTCTCAAGAGTCTTCAACACCACAGTTCAAAAGCATCAATTTATTCAGCGCTCAGTTTTCTTTATAGTCCAACTCTCACATCCATACATGACCACTGGAAAAAAACCATAGCCTTGACTAGATGGACTTTGTTGGCAAAGTACTGTCTCTGCTTTTGAATATGCTATCTAGGTTGGTCATAACTTTCCTTCCAAGGAGTATGCGTCTTTTAATTTCACGTCTGCAGTCACAATTGCAGTGATTTTGGAGCCCCCAAAATAAAGTCAGCCACTGTTGCCCCATCCAGTTGCCATGAAGTGATGGGACTGGATGCCATAATCTTAGTTTTCTGAATGTTGAGTTTAAAGTCAACTTTTTCACTCTCCTCTTTCACTTTCATCAAGAAGCTCTTTAGTTCTTCTTCACTTTCTGCCATAAAAGTGGTGTTATCTGCATATCTGAGGTTGATAATGGTTAGGTTGCTTTTATTTTGTTCCCATTAAGCTTTAGAAGGTGAAGATCATTGCCCTCCTCCATGCATCACCTGTGTTCTTAGCAGTCATGAGCTGTGCCACCAGGGTGCCCAAATTAAGTGTTCCCACCATTTAATCATAAAATCTAAGTCAGTATATGCTTGATATATGTCTACTTGGACTTCTATTCTAAATACTTCTGACAGATTATGGTTATGATGGTCCATAATTATGTTTCTTCAACCATGCCAGAGATGCCTCACCCAGATGCAGTCTATCCCAGTGTATTCAGTTCACTCCTGTTACCCAGGATAATTTTTAATAGAATCCATTTTACTTCTAAAGGCTGTCCATATTTGGATGATAAGTTATATGATCACCTTAATGATAACAAAAGGGACTATTTTAATAAACAGATAGCTAGTTGTCATCATCAAAGACTTGTCACTGGAGGTAATTACCAGGACATAAGAAAGATGTGGTCAGTAACATAATGTAAAACAAGTATTAAAATCTTTTATGTAGAACTAGTCTTGATATTGGTTTAGTGTTAGAAATTGAATTGTTCAGCGCATTATGATGAATTTTTTCATTCTATTTTTTGTGACTGATTAAATTTTTGAAGCTTGATTTCCTCATCTTTAACTAAGACTAATAGCTTATACTAATTGCCCCCAGTGAATTGTATAGTTTAGTAAACTGTCATCTTAAGTTCATTGGAAGAGAAAATATGTAACATTATTTTCAAAGACTTGCCTCTTTCTGTTACATCTACTTTGGTTACTTCTATTTTTTAATTAATGCATCTCATTCTTTGTACTTCCATAAAGCATTATAACTTATTCTGTATCTTCCTAAGAAGCCTAATTTCCTGCTAGCCAAAGGGGTTAAGTTAGAATTTTTTAAACTTCCTATGAAATTATTCATTTCATTTTCAAATATAATCTTTTAGATTTTAATGCTAAATATTAATTGAACAGAGTGTAGATGTTCTTTCTCTCTAAGCTATGCAGTCAGTAAATAGGATAATACAGCATCACAAATGCACATTTAAAACCACCAGATGCCAGCATCTAGCTCCTTCCAATGCAATGAATGAGGCCAGGGAGTAGGTAGAAACAGACATGATTCTTACTTATCTCAAAGGTGTAATTAAGAAAACATAGAAAAACTTTTATTCTAAAGAAAAAATACATATGAAGAGATTTTTAAAGAGTTGTATGATGGTAATATTCTTTTTAGTCTTTAAAAATATATATATTCAACAAGCTCCAGCTCCTCTCCTCATCACAGATTAGTTCTTTGCTTATTTACTTGGATAAAGTTACATTTGGGTTTTTAGAAAAGAATCAGTGTTTGAACATGCGAGTGTAATTAGGATATTGCCCAAGCGGCCATGAAGACAGGTGAGAGAGCAGCCCCCATTGCTCCCTGCATTTCCTCCAACATCTTCAGCAGCTTTTCTCATTTGGTCTTAGAGTTCTGCTATCTTAATTGCCTTTCCTCCAGTTCAGTTACTGCTCATTCTTAATGCTGGATTTCAGCCATATATAACTTTCATAATGACTTCAACTTGAAGAATATTTTCTTTTCACAGTCTCCTTTGAGTAAGTCTTAGAATTTAGGCTGAAGTACTTTTTGAAGAATTTGTATTGTTCTTCTTCCATTTTCCATCTTTTCTAACATCTCTTCAGGTACTTCCATGACATTTATGGCAAGGCTTTATGGATTGTGTTTCCAAAACTCTAGGCACTTGAGGGAAGGGAGAGGTGAGCCTTCAAAGTCTTCAGGCCAAGAGAATAGAGTGGTGTTGAAGAGGGGATTTGCAGACAAGTCTCTGGTAGGAGCCAAGGACATCAGGAAGGATACACAGACGTGCTTGAAGAGGTTCAGTTCATACCCAGAGCTCTGCGCCAAAGATTTTTGTTTCTCAGTAAAGGCATGAGTGTAACAATCAAGCCTTGAAGTGACCATATTGGTTGGAACAAAACATATCTACACAGTAACCCGTGTGTTCAGATGATCACATCTTCAGGGACTAAGGACCTTTGAAAAACAGAGGGGGTGAGGATTTTTAAGAATGTGTTAAATTACATTCCTTCCAGCCTTATGAGATACGATCTTTGAGTTTAAAAGGACACTACTTATAGAAATGATCAACTATAGTCTTTGTTGTATAGCTGAATTTCTGAATGGAAATGTATTGTTTTGTTTGAAATGTATTGCTTGAAATTGTTTTCAGTTCAGTTCAGTTCAGTTAACTCGCTCAGTCATGTCCGACTCTTTGCGACCCCATGAATCGCAGCACGCCAGGCCTCCCTGTCCATCACCAACTCCTGGAGTTCACCCAAACCCATGTCCATCGAGTCAGTGATGCCATCCAGCCATCTCATCCTTGGTCGTCCCCTTCTCTTCCTGCCCCCAATCCCTCCCAGCATCAGAGTCTTTTCCAATGAGTCAACTCTTCGCATGAGGTGGCCAAAGTACTGGAGTTTCAACTTTAGCATCATTCCTGCCAAAGAAATCCCAGGACTGATCGCCTTCAGAATGGACTGGTTGGATCTCCTTGCAGTCCAAGGGACTCTCAAGAGTCTCTCCAACACCACAGTTCAAAAGCATCAGTTCTTCAGTGCTCAGCTTTCTTCACAGTCCGACTCTCACATCCATACATGACCACAGGAAAAACCATAGCCTTGACTAGACCTTTGTTGGCAAAGTAATGTTTCTGAAATTGCTTTATAGAGCCTTATTTGGGAAGATATTGTGCCTTATCATGATTCTTCACATTAAAGTAGAGCTGGCAGGAAGCAGTTTTTAACAAATTCCTTGATGCTTTAAGTCTCATCTTGAGGAAGAAAGTACACCAGCTTTAGAGTTCAGACACCTGGGTGGTAATCCAGGTCTGCCATTTCCTCATTGTGAGAACTTGATGATGCTATTTAACCTCTCTGAACCTGCTGTGTTTGATCTCTTGTTCTGTGTTACATGGATAAGGTCAAATCTCAGATCCCTTCCCCACAAATGTATGTTTTCCAACTTCTACTAGGTGGTGCGGATGGGGAAAGTAGTCTTTTAGAAGAAGTAACTCATTGATGCTTTGTTCTGGCAGATGGTTGCTGTTTTTGATTGAACTTTGCCTTGTAGATGCTCCATTCCCAATGTCATAGGTACTGTTGTTCTTCCTGGAAGTAGCAGGCAGTGTCTCCCAGATCATGCCACCTTCAAACTCACAAGATGGAAGTGGGTCCTTGTGGTGAGAGTAGAGAGGAAAGGAAACATGGAACAGCGCAAAGATTTCTAGGCTCCCATCCTGAGTCTATGTGGTTTGCTTTTTATGAATATCCTTACCCACACCAATTACCACTCAGTTTCTTTACTTTCCTCTACTCCAAACTTTTTTTCCCTCCCCAGGGTTTTTTTTTTAATTGGATATGAACTTTTCTTTAAAAGTCTGAATTTCTGCTTCTATTTCTAATCTCACTTTACTCTAAGTGATCCAGTTTTATATTGGATAACACCTGATTTTTCTTGCCCAACATCTTTATTTTCTTTAATTAAACTTTAATGTTTTTTTGGATGGCTATACCTTCTGTTCATTGTGTGAATATATGTATTGGATTGGCCAAAACAGTCCTTAAATT
This sequence comes from Nanger dama, assembly GCA_917880005.1. NCBI lineage: Eukaryota > Metazoa > Chordata > Mammalia > Artiodactyla > Bovidae > Nanger > Nanger dama. The sequence continues at coordinate 36,157,008 of CAKJTW010000020.1, read as the reverse complement.
TTTCCTGTAAGATGTTATGGAAAAACCCAAATGAACTTTTGGCCAACCCAATAGTTTAGTGTGGCCCCTAAACCCAGGGTCCCAACTGTTATGAAGCCAAACATTCACTGTACCATAATAGCAACACAAGTCTGGTATAGTATCAATAACGTATTTATCCTTGTTTCTATTATCTTAAGATTTGTTTTCTTTTTCTTTCTTATTTCTCTTCCTTCCTTCTTTCTCTCTCTCAATCTTACTTATATATGTTTAAAAAACCCTTACATAGCATTTCCATTTGTTGCAGAAATTCTTCTGGGTTGCTGCTGCTGCTGCTAAGTCACTTCAGTCGTATCTGACTCTGTGCGACCCTGTAGATGGCAGTCCACCAGGCTCCCCCATCCTTGGGATTCTCCAGGCAAGAACACCGGAGTGGGTTGCCATTTCCTTCTCCAGTGCATGAAAGTGAAAAGTGAAAGTGAAGTCACTCAGTTGTGTCTGACTCTTAGCGACCCCATGGACTGAAGCCCGCCAGGCTCCTCCGTCCATGGGATTTTCCAGCCAAGAGTACTGGAGTGGGGTGCCATTGCCTTCTCCGTTTCTGGGTTGAGTACTATTTTTTCAGAACTAAAAGTATTCAAATTAGTGTATTTATGATGATTCTGATATACAGACTTTTATATATGCATGGAAAGATAAATTTGAATGTCTTTTTAAAATCCTTTTTTTTCTCTTTAAATTTTCTATCATGAGATAAAATAATCACCCATATATGCTACTTGTAAGACTATATTTTTAAAAATAATAGGCATTTTAATCTATGTTTACTTACTTGATATATGTTTCAAAGTGAAGCTTTTTTTCCAACATATTTTTTAAGTGAGCCATGTCACAGTCATTTATTAAATAATGTTTTATTTCCCTACTGATTTGTAAAAGTATTTAACATCAGAAACAAAATTTTCATCTTGATCCTTGATGATATATATATTATATATAAATGATTTTGAAATTGTTAATAGAATTTGACAAATTATTGTAAATATAAAATACTAAAAATGTTTTATCAGAAAATAATTCTGTTATAATGTTTTCAGGGTAAAAATCTTACCTTCTTTTTTATTTTTCAAAGTGTTACCAGTGACCTTTACAGGTGATGGGTATTGAGTTGAATATGCTGATGAAATCACTTGGTTTGAGAAATGTTTGATAAAAAAATGAAACCTTAAACTACCAGCTGTGTTTGAACAGATGATGTTTTTCTGCCTAATGCACCAATATTCATTAAACAGATATATGTGTCCAAAGTTCAGGTATGAATAAAAATGAAATGGATTTTCTCTGTTACTTACATGTTAATCTCCATTAGGTCACATTTCTCAATACCTTTATGATTTGTACTTTGTTCTTCAATATAAAAAAGCAATTAAAATATTACAAAGCTTCTGTGAACTCTGAAGAACTTTTGTTCTCATTACTAATCATTTTTAAACTGGAATTCTGTACTTAGTTAGCTTTGCAAATTTGCGCAACTGGCTAATTCTAGGATCGTGTTCTATTCCTATTTTCATCCTTCTTATTTCCCTAAAATTTCTATCTAGATTATGGATATTAACTACTAGTAGAGGATATACTAAGAATAATTTTAAAAGACAAATTTTTTGTAATATTTTACATTATGCTTACTATATCATAATTAAGTGAATCATATGATGTGATGTACTTATCTTTTATATTAATATTTATCAAATGTGAAGAATGACCAGAATTCTCTGCTATATATACCTCACATGTCTGTTTCTACCTAACGTTACACTAGATTCTCCCATTATACAAGCAGATCTTTTAAACACACAGTATATCATTAACCCTCTCTGGTCCATCCATCTCCCTTCCCCTAACTCTCTCTTCCTTACCATCCCCTTCACTTTTCCCCTCAGCCTCTCCAACCTATTTGACCCCTTGGAAAATATATAGAGTTAAAGTAAGACAAGTAAGAAACATGTTTATTCCACTGTATATCGACTAGTCAATACATTTGCATTAAAGGTAAATCTATTTTGCAAAATAATTGTCATGTATTTTTTATGTCTTGTATTATCAATATATTTATCACTCATCATTCATGACTTTTCAATCATTGATTCAATCTTTCATTATAAATATAATGATCATATTCAGTTTAATGTACAATGTATTTTTAAGTGATCTTATTTCATAGGGTGAAATAATTAGGTGATTCTGACCATATTTAATTTATGATTCCATTAAAATTCAGTTTTTAATTTTCAAAGATCCTAACAATATCAGTGTCATTGGTTTTATCACTTGTATTGGTTTTATTTACTTTATGTGTTCAATTTTATAGTCATAAACAGTCCAGGTCAGTTATTGTTTTACTGTGATTCATTATTTATCATTATTTAAAATGCAAAATTTAGCTGATCTGGCTTTAAAAATTCTGTCAAAACACTTTGTTTATACTTTACATGTTCTCTGAGAACCGTGGGAAGAATAGCTTTATCCTCAGAGATAGCTCCTTTCTTTAATGTACAGCAGAGTGGTTTTCATTTGCAGAATCAGTCTGGTGCACGGCAGGTGTCTCAGTGAAAGAAATTCTAATTTTATTTACCCTTTATTGAAACTTTCATTTTTCGTAATTAAACTTCTAGGTTCCTGTCAAGTGTCATGTAATTACTTTCATTTTTATTCAGAGATCTAAGATCTAGGCATAAAAATAATAATCTAATGTCATAAAAATATATGTGTATATCCATACGTACATATGACACACACACATATGGTAAATTGCTATTTTTCAGGGCATAGGAAAGAATTCTATAAATTGTTTTAATCTGTTGTCTCCAATTTCCCCTGAAGAAACAAGTGCATTTTACTTGCTTAATAAGAAGCCTAATAAAGAGTTGAAATTACCTCCACACACTTGTTCAATTACTACATTGAAAGGGTTCTTGTACTTGATGAAAATATATGAAGGGATTAAGATTTTCAAGCAAATACAAATCAGAATATTTGGATCTTTCTGTGATAGTAACACTAAAAAAAATATAAAGGAAATATTTTCAACTAAAGAAATGTAAATAGAAAATTTATATTTAATAATCTATATATCTGACAATATTGGGAAAATACAGAACAGAGATCAACTTAAAATCACTTGGGTATTATAAAACTACAGTCATTTAAATAACTTATGATGGGAAAACATACTTCAAAGCACAGCACAAATGGGTCACAAAGTATGGCAAACAATTGAATCTGAATTCAAATTAGAAAAAAGCCTTATTATTTACCATACAAAAATGTTTTATCCTAATAATTGGGCTCAAAGCAGTACTATGTGCCTTTGGGCCAAGAGAGGCCATCAGACACGGAGGTTTTTCAGTACATGTGCTTAGTTCTCCCGCATTCACCAAGCCATTCAGTTTTCCCCCATTTTAATCATTAATTGAAAGATTTAGCCACATCTGATTTAGAATAGTACAGATTTATGAAAGTTTTCAAAACACTTTATCTGCTCATGACATTACTGCCTGATAAGTTGTTTTTGTTTTTCAGTTGCTAAGCCATGTATGACTCTTTGTGACCCCATAAACTGCAGCATGCCAGGCTTCACTGTCCTCCACTATCTGATAAACAGAAAATATAAAAGCAGCATAAACAAGGATAAGCATAAGAGGAGATGGGATAGTTGACATTTCAGGCTAGGTAGTCTTAAAGCAGCACATAGTATGAATTTGTTTTTTTGAAAGCCTTCTAATTTTTCATTATGATCTGTAATACCATGCTTACATTTTGTGAACATTTTTCTTCCAGTTTTATTGAAATATAATTGACATACAGCATTGTTTAAGATGTACAGTATAATGATTTTACTATTTATGTGCACTGTGAAGTGATTACCACATTGATGTTACAGAAATATTTTTTTAGCAAATGTTGTGAATTATACATAAATGACTGGACTTTTCAGTTGACATATTTCAGCCCCCCTCAAAAACAGCACAGAACACTGAGACTATCCCAAATAATCAAAGAGAGCCTTTGATCTCTATCAGAGGAAATGAAACACCTTGCCCCCTCCTACTTTGCACCCCTGTTTACCTTGTCCTCCCTTTACACAATCCCTACAACAGATTATCTTGTGTCATGAACTAAGCCGCAACCAGATGATGATAATTAAATAATCTCACTGCAGTAACTAAGGAAAGCATTTGCTTCTTTCATCTTCAGAGATGCCTAAATGAAAAAAGGAGTCAGACTTACTCGGCACAGTATCAATTAATTTGTTGTGCTCTACATACATTTCTTGTTACACCACATGATATCCTTGTGTCACCCAATAAGGCTGCCACGGAGCTAATCTCTTTTTTTTTTTTTAACACCATGAGTATAAGGAATAACAATATAACTTCTAATTTAGGTTCAAATAGCAAACATGTCTCATGAAAGATTTACTCACTCTAAAATGTACAAGCATCATGTGTTAATGCAGTATAATTAAACTCAGAGCAAAGAGATTTTTTCAACAAAATTAATTCAAGCACAGCAGTCTGTTGTTTAGACTAGACTTACTCTGGTTTAAGTGAGTGAGGCAAATAATAAATCTACCCATAAGCTGTACTACAACAGAGATATTACCCTTGTGGGCGAGCATCATTCCTAAGTCAGTGTCTCACCTTGACGTTTATTTTCCATAACTACCCAGTTTACCCTTTAGATAGCATTAAGACAGCATTCATCTTCAGCAAGGATGCAAGTCATTGACATTATCTCTTCCTTGGGCAATAAAGAATCTTGATTTCTAGATATGAAAGGATGTTAAGTGAGAATAAACTGCATAATGCCCACATTCGTTGCAGCTTTCACTATCAATAAAGAGCTAAATATGACATGCATGATGGATGCATGTTTTGAATAATGTCTGTTTCTAATGTAACAAAGTTTCTTTTCAAGCCATATGGCTGTATAATCTTTCTTTAAAAACTGCTTTGAGTAAAATCTATCATCTTTTTGAGTTGTGGGAATACTATACTTTATTGTCACTTAGACCAACTGAATAAATTAATTTAGATTCATTTTCATATCCTGATGGGAATCCCCTGTGTTAACTCCTTTCTCTCTCCGCTCTCAATAAATCTTCCTCTGTATATATTATATATATATACACATATGTGTATATATATATGTGTGTGTGTGTGTGTGAACATATATCTACAAATTCTAATTAGTTCAAAGTGACTTAAATTACAAGTTGGTAAAGAAAGAATATTAACACCAATTGAACACATTATTGAATAGGGTTAACTTATTCAGCAGTGCCAGTCCATTACCCAACGAGAAATAATATTTATATTAGTCATGTAGTATACTGGTAATATGGGACTTCCCAGGTGGCGCTAGTTGTAGAAAACCCACCTACCAATACAGGAGACATAAGAGACATGGGTTCGATCCCTGGGTCAGGAAGATCCCCTGGAGGAGGGTGTGGCAACCCACTCTGGTACTCTTGGCTAGAGAATCTTATGAACAGAGGAGCCTGGTAGGCTACAGTCCATAGGGTCACACAGAGCCAGACATGACTGAAGTGACTTAGCACACACACATGCTCATGCTGGTAATATACATTATAGTAAACCCAATATAGGTTTTTAGAGAGACCGTCATATTAAAAAGATGAGAACACTGCATCTTATAGAGAATTAGCTCTTTTTCAATGTTTTCTTCCTGAAGTCATGTGACAAGCAAAAATCTGAATATAGAGATGTGGAACTAGAGTTCGATAAGTCTCAAAATCATTATACCTTTTCCTTATACAATAAAAGGCAGTATTATGTAGCTTCAAATGAAGGGCTTAGATTTCTATATCAGCTCCACTACTTATCATATGACTTTTGGTAAGTCTTCACCCTCTCTATTACTCAGTTTCCCAGTCTGTAAAATGTTGCCTAGCTAACTGGATTAGTGAGAATCAAATGAAGTAATATCTATACAGCACATAGGCTTAATATACATAAATATTTATTATTTTAAAATTCATTGATTAATAATTATTAACATTTATTGAGAACTTATTACCTGCCTGGCATTGTCTTAAGTAAAATGAATATTAATATTATATCCATTTTGCAGAAAAGGTAAACTGAGATACTGTAAGGTGATGTTACTTCCCTGTCATTTTACAGATATTAAGGTGTCAATCTTGAGTTCAAGGCCAAAGAGTTTGGCTCTAATATATATCTACTGAGTTGGCCAAAAGTTCCTTTGGTTTTAAATAAAAATAAAGACATTTTTTCATTTTCATGAAAAATTTGTTTAAATTGATTTATTTTTAATTGAAGGATAGTGAAAGTCACTCAGTTGTGTCCGACTCTTTGCGACACCATGGACTACAGCCTGCCAGGCTCCTCTGTCCATGGAATTCTCCAGGCAAGAATACTGGAGTGGGTTGCCATTTCCTTCCCCAAACTGAAGGATAATTGCTTTAAAATATTGTGTTGGTTTCTGCCATACATCAGCATGAATCAGTCATAGATATAAACACATCTCTTCCCTCTTGAACCTCCCTCCCACCCTATTCCACGCCTCTAGGTTGTCACAGAGCTCTGGTTTGAGTTCCTTGAGTCATACAGCAAATTCCCACTGGCTATCTATTTTACATGTGTTAATCTATATGTTTTCATGCTATTCTTTCCATTCATCGCACCCTCTCCTTCCCTACCTGGGTCCGAAAGTCTGTTTTCTATGTTTATGCCCTGCAAATCAGTTCATCAGTACCATACTTCTAGATTATATATATGTGCATTAATATACAATATTGTTTTTCTAACTTACTTCACTCTGTATAATAGAGTCTAGGTTCAACTACCTCATTAGAACTGACTCAAATGAGTTCCTTGTTGTGTTGAGTGATATTCCATCATGTACGGCTTTTTTATAGCTTCTTTATCTATTCATCTGTCAATGGACATCTAGGTTGCTTCCATGTCCTGGCTATTGTAAATAGTGCTGGAATGAACACTGGGGTACATGTGTCACTTTCACTTATTATTTTCTCAGTGTATATGCCCAATAGTGGGATTGTTGGGTCATACGATATTTTTTCCCCTAGCTTTTTAAAGGAAATTCCATACTGTCTTCCATAGTGCCTGTTTCAATTTACATTCCCACCAACATTGCAGGACATCAAAGATGACATAAATAGATGGAAACATATTCCATGTTCTTGGGCTGGAAGAATCAATATTGTGAAAATGACTATACTACCAAATACAATAGTCATTAGGTCGTGTCCAACTCTTTGTGATTCCATGAACTGCAGTACATGAGGTTTCCCTGTCCTTCACTATCTCCTGGAGTTTTCTCAAACTCATGTCCATTGAGTTGGTGATGACATCCAACCATCTCATCCTCTGTTGCCCCTTTATCCTCCTGTCCTCAATCTTTCCCAGAATCAGAGTCTTTTCCAGTGAGTCAGCTCTTTACATCAGGTGGCCAAGTACTGGAGCTTTAGATTCAGCATCAGTCCTTCCAATGAATAGTCATGGTTGATATTCTTTAGGACCAATGGAACAAATAGAAAGCACATAGATAAACCCATGCCCCTATGGGCACCTTACCTTTAACAAAGGAGGAAAGATATACAATGGAGAAAAGATAATATTTTCAATATATGGTGTTGTAAAAACTGGACAGCTATTTGTAAAATAATGAAATTAGAACACTTCTTAACACCATACACGAAGATAAAATGAATTAAAAATCTAAATTTAAGATCAGAAACTCTTACAGGAAAACATAAGCAGAACACTGTATGACATATCACAGAAAAATCCTATATGACCCAACTCCTAGAGTAATGGAACTAAAAACAAAACTAAACAAGTGGGACCTAATTAAACTTTAAAACTTTTGCACAGCAAAAAAAAACTATAAACAAGATGATAAGACAATCCCCAGAATGCAAGAAAATAATAGCAAATTAAATAACTGACAAATGACTACTTTCCAAAATACACAAGCACCTCATTCAACTCAATACCAGAAAAACAACCCAAACAAAAAGTGAGTAGAAGCCCTAAAATGATATTTCTCCAAAGAAGACATACAAATGGCTAATAAAAGCATGAAAAGTTGCTCAACATAGCTCATTATTAGAGAAATGCAAATTAAAACTACAATGAGATAGCACCTAACACCGGTCAGAATGGCCATCATCAAAATATCTACAAATGATGAATGATGAGAGGGTGTGAAGAAAAATGAAGAACTTTACTGAACAAGATATTTACTAATCAAAAGAAATTTTGGCCAACCCAATTCATGCTGAATGACTACTACATTTCTCAACTCATGCAAAAATGTAGAGAAGTAAGAAAACAAAGATGTGAAACCAGAAAAAATTATTTAAATTCTATTACCTGGAGGTAAATAGATTTAAATATTGTTTCCTAATAGCATTTTTCTAGGTTTATATATTTTGTCAAAATATGATTATTTTCTCAAAACAATGTATTTTAAAAAACAACTATTTACTTAATTGAAGAGAAGCCACAGAATGACCCAAACTAAAAATATGCCTGACCTAAGTATCTACTCTATTTTATTACTTTAATTTGAAGTGAATTTTTCTTATCTACCTGATAGTTTTGAAATTGTTTTGTAGTTTTTATTTGTATCTAAGCAATTATAAATGAACTCTATTGCAACATTACTTACAATGGCCAAGATACGGAAGCAACTGAAGTGTCCATAATTAGATGAATGAATAATATATGGTATTTGTATACAGTCAAATACTACTCAGCCATAAGAAAGAATGAAATCTTTGTGACATTTGTGACAACATGAATGGACCAAGAGTGTATTACTCTAAGTGAAATAAAGCATACAGAGAGAGACACATACTGTATGATTTCATTTATATGTGAAAGTTAAAAAAACAACTAAGCAAAGACTAATAGAGTTTTGCCAAGAAAATGCACTGGTCATAGCAAACACCCTCTTCCAAAAAAACAAGAGAAGACTCTACACAAGGACATCACCAGACAGTCAACACCAAATCAGACTGATTATATTCTTTGTAGCCAAAGATGGAGAAGCTCTATGCAGTCAACAGAAACAAGACCAGGAGCTGACTGTGGCTCAGATCATGAGCTCCTTATCATAAAATTCAGACTCAAATTGAACAAAGCAGGGAAAACTGCTAGACCATTCAGGTATGACCTAAATCAAATCCCTTATGATTATACAGTGGAAGTGAGAAATAGATTTAAGGGCCTGGATCTGATAGATAGAGTGCCTGATGAACTATGGACTGAGGTTTGTCACATTGTACAGGAGACAGGGATCAAGACCAGCCCCATGGAAAAGAAATGCAAAAAGCAAAATGGCTGTCTGAGGAGGCCTTACAAATAGCTGTGAAAAGAAGAGAAGTGAAAAGCAAAGGAGAAAAAAAGTTATCAGCATCTGAATGCAAATTTCTAAAGAATAGCAAGAAGAGATAAGAAAGCCTTCTTCAGTGATCAATGCAAAGAAATGAGGCAAACAACAGAATGGGAAAGACTAGAGATCTCTTCAAGAAATTAGAGATACCAAGGGAACGTTTCAAAGATGTGCTCGATAAAGAACAGAAATGGTATGGATGGACCTAACAGAAGCAGAAGATATTGAGAACAAACAAGTGGTTACCAGAGGGGAGGTGAGTGGAGGGAGGAGAGAAATAGGTGAGGGAGATTAGGAGGTACAAAGTTCAGTTACAAAGTAAGTCATGGGTATGAAATAGTATGGGAAATATGGTCAATAGTATGTAATATTTTGTATGGTAACAGATGACAAACAGACTTATCAACGTGACCATTTTGAAATGCATAGAAATATTAAATCACTATGTTGTATACCAGGAACTAACATAGTGCTGTAGGTCAATTGTACTTCAAAAACAAACAAAACAATATAAAAGAGATATGATTTGAGGATACTAGAGGTGGGGGTTAGGGGAAAGAGAAACTGGTTGAAGGTAGGGCTTCCCTGGTGGCTCAGACAGTAAAGAATCTGTTTGCAATGCTGGAGACCTGGCTTCAATCCCTGGGTTGGGAAGATCCCCTAGAGGAGGGAATGGCAGCTCCCTCTATTATTCTTGCCTGGAGAATCCCCATGGACAGAGAAGCCTGGTGAGCTACAGTCCAAGGAGCTGCAAAGAGACATCACTGAGTGACTGAGCAGAGCACAACACAACACAGTTAAAATGTACAAACTTCCAGTTATGAAATAAATAAATAGTAGGAGCATAATGTACAACATGATAAAGAATTCACACTACTATTTGTTATATATGAAAGTTGTTAGAAATGTAAATCTAAAGAGTTCTCATCACAAGGGAAATTTTTTCTATTTCTTTAATATTATATCTATATGGGATGATGGATGTTCAGTAAACCTATTGTGGTAAACATTTCATTATGTATGGATATTTAAGTCAAATCGTAATGTACACCTTAAACTTATACAGTGCTATATATCAATTGTATCTCAGTAAAAGTGGAAGAAAGAGATTTTAAATCAATCAACTCTAGAAACATAAAGTATATGCCAGCTTAAAATGTTAGAGGAATTTTTAAGCCTTCAAAATAATTTTTAAAAAATGACAAGAACAAAAGCAAAACCTCTAGACAAAAAATGAATTTTAAAACTTAAAATCAATAAGAAATGCATAAAGGAAATGGTCAACATATTTAGTTCATCTGCAAAACATTATTTATGCCAATGCCTAAACCAAATGTAAAGGATAAGAACATTTTTAAAAATTAAACATAAAATGATGGAAACAATGAAAATTATTATTAATGTATATTAAAATCACTATAATAAAATAAATATCAAGTAAAAAGGTAAATATAACATTTAGTTAACAAAACAATAAATGCATATAGCTAATGTAAATATGCAAAAATAGCATATTAGCAATAAAATAAAAATTAAATTAATAAGATGCTACTGTCTTAAGAGACAAAGAGAACTAAGTGATTAAACTTTAGTTTATTAATGCCACTGAGAATGCAGCAAAAGTGAAAGTTTTATTTTACTAACGCTATTTTGAAGTTGTGGAACAGCATCAGTCACATTATGAGGATGTCTTCCCAGTTAACAATCCTTCTATCCCTCATTGTCTACAATTGCCTGAAAGTTTTCAGGGCAAACCAATCCACTCACAGGTGTGAACAGAGGAAACCGTGTTGTTCTTTGGAACACAACAAAAGCCATGGCCAGCCAGACTGTTTCTCTGATAAATGTAGATTGAGGAACAGAAGAGTAATCTCTTTGGTTAAAAGTTTAAGGTATGATCTGGAGATCTGTGTGGTGGCCAGGCTGTGGTTTAAAGAGTGAGAAAGTGAGACACACAGAGTAAAGGAAAGAGGAGCATCAGAGAGACATGGCAGATGACTTTCATTTCCTATTCAGTCTCTCCCTGTGGCCTGGCCTCTGTGAGTTCTAAGAAACCTCTGTGTTACTTAATAACAAACAACTATTTTTTGTTCAATTTGATCCTGATATTTGAAAGAAACCAAACCATAATAGAACAAATTGTTTGAAAAGGAGCTTGAAAGACGAGCCATAGGCTGAGAAAAGACATACTTGATAATGGATTGTTATCCAAAATATATAATGAACCCTTAAAATGCAACGAAAGAAATAGTAAATTAAAAAAACAATGAAATACCACTGCATATCTATAAGAACAGTCAAAATCCAAAATACTGGCAACACTGAATGCTGGTGAGGATGCAGAGCAACAAGAACTCTCATCATTGCTGGTGGAAATAAACAATGGCACAGCCATTTTGGAAAACAGTCTGTCAGTTTCTTACAAAAGTACACATATTCTTACCATACAATCCAGCGATCTTGCTCCTTGGTATATACACTGAAGAGCTGAAAACTTATGTCCACACAAAATCTTGCACACAGGTGTTTATAGTGAAAGTGAAAGTCTCTCAGTCGTGTCCGACTCTTTGCGACCCCATGTACTATACAGCCCATGGAATTCTCTCGGCCAGAATACTGGAGTGGGTAGCCTTTCCCTTTCCAGAGGATCTTCCCAACACAGGGATCGAACCCTGGTCTCTTGCATTGCGGGCAGATTCTTTACCCGCTGAGCCACAAGGGAAGCCCAGTATTTACAGTAGCTTCTTCAGGCTTCCCACGTGGCTCAGCGGGTAAAGAACCCGCCTGCAATGAAAGAAACACAGGGCATGCAGGTTTGATCTCTGGGTCAGGAAGATCCCCTAGAGGAGGGTCATGGCAACCCACTCCATTTATCTTGCCTGGAGAATTCCATGGACAGAGGACCCTGGTGGGCTATAGCCCACAGGGTAGCAAAGAGTCGGACACAATTGAAACAACTGAGCATACACATTCGTAACCATCCAAACTTGGAGAAGGAGATGTCCTTCAGTAGGTTAACAGATAAACTGCGGTACATCCAAACCATGGAATATTATTCAGAGCTAAAAACAAAGGATCTACAAAGCCTAAAAAGATCTAGGGGAAACATAAATGCATATTACCAAGTGAAAGAAGTCAATGTGAAAAATCTACGTACTGTATGAATCCAAACACCTGTCATTCTGAAAAGACAAAACTATGGAGATCAGTGGGGCCAGGGGTTAGGAGGGAGGGAAGAAAGATAGGCTGAGCAAGGGGAGGATTTTTAGAGCAGTGAAACTATTTCTCGTCATTAAACATTTGTTCAAGCTAGTAGAAGACAGGAGTGAACTTTGTATAAACTGTGGACCGTGGGTGATAATGATGTATAAGTATCAGTTGTAACAAATCAGTTACAACAAATCTGTTCATCAGTGGTAACAAATATATCACTCTGGTACAAGATATTGATATTGAGGAAGACTGTGCATATGTGAGGGCAGAGTGCATACAAGAACCTTTAGTACTTTCTGCTCCACTTTGCTGTGAACCTAAAAGTGTCCTTTAAAAAAATCTTTTGTTTTTATAGCAATTTGAGACTGTTTTCAAGAACTTTAAAAATATCATAAGGGAAACTCATAATTCAATTTCTAAGAACCCATCCTAAAGGAGGGATATTCAAAACAAGTCTACAGATAAGTTATAAAAATGCATTGTGTAAAAATGCATTGGATAAAGACTTAATTGCATTGTTGTGTGTGTGTGTGTATGTGTGTGTGTGTGTGTGTGTGTGTGTGTGTGTGTGTGTGTGTGTGTATATATATATACATGTGGCACTAGTGGTTTAGAATTGTGGTGTTGGAGAAGACTCTTGAGAGTCCCTTGGACTGCAAGGAGATCCAACCAGTCCATTCTGAAGGAGAACAGCCCTGGGATTTCTTTGGAAGGAATGATGCTAAAGCTGAAACTCCAGTACTTTGGCCACCTCATATGAATAGCTGACTCACTGGAAAAGATTCCGATGCTGGGAGGGACTGGGGGCAGGAGGAGCCTCAGGAAGACCGAGGATGAGATGGCTGGATGGCATCACGGACTAGATGGACATGGGTTTGGGTGAGGTTGCAAAGAGTCGGACATGACTGAGTGACTGAACTGCACTGAGTGGTAAAGAACCTGCCTGCCAATGCAGGAGACAAGAGATGTAGGTTCGATCCCTGGGTTGGGAATATCCCTTGGAGGAGGGCATGGCAGCCCACTCTAGTATTCTTGCCTGAGAAATCCCATGGACAGAGGAGCCTGGTGGGCTACAGTCCGTAGGATCGCAAACAGCTGGACATGACTGAAGCAACTTGACACACATATAGAAGTGAAAAGCAAAAAGCAATACAAACAATAAAGAAATAATAAAGATGTAGACAACTGGCAAAATTGTAACAGATTTATATAGTTCAATAATCAGCAAAAGGAAAGCTATTTACAAAAGCTGATTTAAAAAAATCTGATAAATTAATAATTTACAGTGCTAAGTAAAGATTATAATGGGAACATCTATTTCCTAGCTATAAACAATTTTAACTCTAACAGTGTGGTTTCCACTTCATAGCACAAATAGTCAAAATGTAATAAATCATTATTAAAGAAATTATGTATCGGTTCGGTTCAGTTCAGTCGCTCAGTCGTGTCCGACTCTTTGCGACCCCATGAATCGCAGCACTCCAGGCCTCCCTGTCCATCACCATCTCCCGGAGTTCACTCAGACTCAGGTCCATCGAGTCAGTGATGCCATCCAGCGATCTCATCCTCTGTCGTCCCCTTCTCCTCCTGCCCTCAATCCCTCCCAGCATCAGAGTCTTTTCCAATGAGTCAGCTCTTCACATGAGGTGGCCAAAGTACTGGAGTTTCAGCTTTAGCATCATTCCTTCCAAAGAAATCCCAGGGCTGATCTCCTTCAGAATGGACTGGTTGGATCTCCTTGCAGTCCAAGGGACTCTCAAGAGTCTTCTCCAACACCACAGTTCAAAAGCATCAATTCTTCGGCGCTCAGCCTTCTTCACAGTCCAACTCTCAGATCCATACATGACCACAGGAAAAACCATAGCCTTGACTAGACGAATCTTAGTTGGCAAAGAAATGTCTCTGCTTTTGAATATACTATCTAGGTTGGTCATAACTTTTCTTCCAAGGAGTAAGCATCACTTAATTTCATGGCTGCAGTGATTTTGGAGCCCAAAAAAATAAAGTCTGACACTGTTTCCACTGTTTGCCCATCTATTTCCCATGAAGTGATGGGACTGGATGCCACGATCTTCTGAATTGCAATTTTAGAATATTAGGTAGCACAGCAAATATTGGTGAAGTTCTTTGTTGCTGTTCCAGTCAAGTTTTACAGTGCTCCTCTTTATTATTGGGTTGCTATAATTTACTGACATATTCCAATGACCTAATCTATAGAAGAATTGTTAGGAGTAATTTTAAAGTGCTATTCTTTCTAAGTACCATTTAGTTTAATTTTTAAACTAAATTTTCTTAGCAAATTCTCTTTATAAAAATTTTCTTATATTTTTAAAAATTAAAATGTATTTCCAATACATCTTTGTATATGTGAAGTCTAAAAATTGCAAGAATTCTGCAAGAGTAAAATAAATACTTGATTACTTGTAACCTTCTTCTCTCATTAGTGAAGACTAATGGAACTTAAAAGAGAATTCAGAATGAAAAATATGTCATTTTAGAATAAATATTTTTCACACAATATCTAACGAACTGTTTTCTATAAAATAATTGGTTGATAAAGCATTCAAATTTCAATTTTTTGAAAGCGTATTCTCATCAACATTAATATTAAATTTAGCATGAAGCAACCAATTCCAAGTTAAACATTCCATGATATAAAATTTCAAAAGAATCGAATGGAGCATAAGTTCCTGCTTATGTCAATAATATCTATGTTTGTCAGGTTACATCTCAACCCTATATCGTTCCTGGTATACATTCTAAAGATAGTATTGCAGTCGTTTATTTATATGTATAAACCATGATCATTGTGAAATTGTCATACAGATAATTATCATCAAAACAATTATTTATAGTATTTGTTCATAGTCTTATAATGTCAATATACTTTGTGTGGAAAGTTTGTGCCTAGTGAAGATTCTGGAGCAGAATGGCTAAGATCAGAGGCTCTGGCAGAATTAAGCTTAGTGAGAATGGTACAGATCTCACAAAGATGCTGTGAAATTTGCTGACATAACTGTGGAAAGCCATCTAGTAAGAGCTCACTAAGTGAGTACATCTGGTTGAGCAAATTGAAATCAAGAGAGAGATACTGTCGCTCATGTTCATCTTGTCTACAAATTACTCCAACTTTAATATTTGATCATTTTCTATTTATGATATAGGAAAAGTTGAATTGTTCTTACAGTTTTTCAGGATTGCACTGTGTATGAATCAGAAGTCAGTAATATAGTCATTCTCACATTTAGTCTTCTATGCTTTTTTTTTAAAGAATCTGCTTCTTAAAATTGTGTCCTGTACTTTTATGTTATTTTTCAGATTTAATGAAGTTATCAGGGAAAAAACAAATCTTATACGAATACATTTGTCATTGTGTTCGTAGCAAAGAGACACCCAGTATCTTTCAATTCATTGTAGCATTATTTCTTTGAGGGACACTTTTTTTATTTTTAAGTTCTTGATTCCTTTCTAAAAGGCCTGAATCACTGAAGTTGTCAAATTAAGTTTCAGATTTCTCCTTTGCCTTCATTCCCCACCCAAGAACCAGCTTCCCCTCTTGGGCATGGATTGTGTTTGGGTAAGAAGGAAGACTGTCCAGATTGATAAAGCAATACCCCTGGGAAAAGATGATTAACATGTATAAAGGGATTTCCCTGCAGTATAAATACCAGCATGCGCTCTCTTGGTGCTTCAGAGCCTCCCTGATGTATATATGCAGGTAGTGAGATTTGAAACGGCCCTTTGAGATGGTAATATAATAAAACTGACTTGAGGAGTGGCACCTCTTCTCCGTTTTCTATTCTTTTGTGGGAATGAGTTGCCAACCTTTTACTTCGACTGATACCTTTATACCTCTGAATTCTGAGTCTTCTGCAACTCTGCCTCTGATAATGCATCCCAGTGCAGCGGAGTGCCTACCGGTCTCCAACCACGCCACCAACGTGATGTCCACAGGTACTAACTTCAATAACGGTCTACATGTGGCTGCGCCTTAAGATGTCAGGATGGGTGCTTTGAATCTTGTTAGTTTAGAATCTCATTTAAAAAAATTTTAATGTGTATTAAGTTAAATATTCAGGATATTAAAGAAACCAAAATGCCTAGGAAAATATTCAAGAAATATTAGTAAGTGTAGTAATTTCAAGTATTGTTGATTTTATTATAAAGATCTATTTTCTATATAAGTAAACAATAAGTCTGAAAACCATTTCTATGCAAACATGTATGGATAAAGAGTAAAACTAAAGAAATAATGTAAAATAATTTAAAAGGTGATTTTTTTTTCATCTTAGAGATTTGTTTTTAGATTATTTACTACTATGTCTAAAAATGCCATACACCTCATAGTAAACACAACTGAATGATTCTTAATACCAACAACAATGGGTTTCAAAGAATAAAATAATTAGATGTTTAAATACACTTGACTCAGATGGTAAAGAATCTGCCTGCAATGCAGGAGACCCAAGTCTGATCCCTGGGTCAGGAAGATCCCATGGAGAAGGGATGGCAACCCACTCCACTATTCTTGCGTGGAGAAGTCCAAGGACAGAGGAGCCTGGCAGGTTACAGTCCATGGGGTCGCAAAGAGTCGGACTTCACTTTAAATACACTTAACTTTTTTAGAATAATTAAAAACTCAGAAATCAAGTCTAGAGGCAGTATATTATTTATTTGTTTATTTTAAAACTTTTAATTTTATATTGGAGTATAGCCGGTTAGCAATGTTTTGATATTTTCAGATGGACAGCAGAGGAATTCAGCCATACATATATTATATCCATTTATACCCAAACTCCCCTCTTATCTAGGCTAGAGGCAATATAATACTTAGAACCCATGAACTGATTTGAATTTTTCAAAATTTAATTCTGAAGAGATTTCAACCATTAACCAAGTTTTTATATTTTCTTATATAACTTCTTAGATGAAACTTAAAATTATTTCAAATATATTGTCTCAAACACAACCAAGCAAATAAGTATGTTTTGTTAATGTGTCCACTTTTTACTCAGTAACAAAGGCTTTTGATTAATAAACAATGTCTTGGGTAAATGTCTGTTAAATAGCACTTTTAACTTGTAAAGCAATCTAAATATGAACTAAATTTTATAAATTTAAAAATCAATTTGAGTTGATACATTTATATGCCAATTTAAAATATTTTAGCTTCATATTTTGTGAAAATTAAGCAGCTTTGAAAGTTATATGTAAGTTTGGTATTAATCTTAAACAGAATTTTCAAGTATCTGAAGATCATATATCTAGATTTTGGGAAAATTATTACTGTAGAGATGTTTTTATCTACTGAAGAGTCTCAGAATTTAATTAAACATATATTGATGCAAATATCCTCAAATATGGTTTTAAAAATTTTAATAAAGTATTTTATAAAGAGGTGTGGTATAAGTAAATTTAAACAATTATCACATATTGTTGTATTGTTCAGTCGTTAAGTCATTTCCAACTCTTTGCAACCCCATGGACTGCAGCATGCCAGACCTCCCTGTCCTTTACTATCACCTGAGTCTTCCCATACAATTATCACATAGCTAATTGTGTATTTTAAATAATGGACATTTAAATAGATTGAGAATGAGAAGGATAATGCATTATTTGCATAATATACTGTATGTGGATAGTATTTGGCTAGAATAAAAATTGTAATTGGGGTTAAAATTAAGCAGGTTTAAGCTCAAAACCCTATTTATTTTAAAAATAAATAAAATTAGATACATAATGTATTTAGTAAATTAGTTTGTCATTTATATGACTTCCCCAAATCAGCAAAACAAAAGGAATTTAAACCTTGGAAGTAAAAAAAAAATCATAATTAGTAAAAATGTCCTAAATGGCTATTGTTATTGTTTTAAATAGCAATAGCATTGATTTTATAATTTCTCCATCAAATTGTAATCATATATATCTAATTGTCTAGGTAAAGAATTAGAAATTATCATAATGAGGGGGAAATGGCAACACACTCCAGTATTTTTGCCTGAAGAGTCCCAGGGACGGGGAGCCTGGTGGGCTGCCGTCTATGGGGTCGCGCAGAGTCG
Organism: Nanger dama; assembly: GCA_917880005.1. Lineage (NCBI taxonomy): Eukaryota > Metazoa > Chordata > Mammalia > Artiodactyla > Bovidae > Nanger > Nanger dama. The sequence continues at coordinate 36,138,292 of CAKJTW010000020.1, read as the reverse complement.
GACACGACTGAAGTGACTTAGCAGCAGCAGCAGCATAATGACAGGAGCAGTTGGATATTCAATGCGTTTCATGTTTGTTTAATTTTGGAATGCATAGAAATCATTATAACACAAAATGACTTCAGTTCTATGTGTCAGTTGTAAAATGAAAATTTATACAGATACTTTAAAATATTAGAAATGAGTTATAGAGAAAATGTTTTACTTTATGTCTTTAACTGATGGACTATACATTTTCAAAAAGTACTATAAATATCTTCTAATATCTCATATTATTCAAGAAGATACAATTATATTTTTGAAAATCCACCACTCTATTCAGGATATAATGGGGAAAAGTAGAAAATAAGATACATGAGAAAACATTGGTTACTGATTTTATTGTTAGTAGTTCATTGTGATTCATGTTGAAAGCCTGATAAAAGTTAAATAATTCAAATTTAATTTCAAAGTACACCTCAATTCAGTGATACTTGCAGCTATTTATTTATAAATGAAGTTAAATTATATGCTGGATTCAACCTTTATAAACCTCTAGTTACTCAGTGATCAATGAACTTATTTTTTGACCAGTTTAATCGTTAGAATTGTTCAATTAATGGTGTGCATGCAGAAAATCTACAAGCTTGTGGTTTCAATACCAGCCTAAATACACTGTACATTGTCACAGAGTTTTTGTAAACCTCTGAATTTAATGGAGTTTTATGATGATACCCAATAAAAGGCTAGTGGCTCTGCCACTTCCTCTTGATGAAAGACATTTGTTAGGTGAATAAGCAAAAGTAAAAGTAAAGACACATGAAGAGTTGATTTCTGTATTCATTGCTCCAGAAAGAGACAATTTTATAGTACCATGTTATACGAGAATTTTAAGAGACTATCCTCTGGTCAGTTCTTTGCAATGTCTACACTGGGTGAAACCTGCAAGAATTCTGCAGCTTCCGGTTGTGTGCGTGTGCTCACTCAGTCCTCTCCGACACTTGGCAACCTCATGGACTGTAGCCCACCAAGGTTAAAACTGGTCAGTCACGCCAACCCAGAGCACTAGATACAATTTTTAGTCCACTGTGATGATTCATGAACTTGTTACTTGGGGAAAATTTCAACCCCTAGTTTTAGCATACTCATCAGAGAACTGCCCCAAATGAGAACAAATTATTGGCATATAACTTTAAGAATAGCATAAATGCGTACTTTTGAAATGAAATGAATGTGTCTTGAATCCTCCTACATTTTCTTACCAGTCTCGTCTATTTTGTCTTTGATCCAAACTCCTAAATGTTTGTGCGCGTGTTTTGTGGTGACAACGTTGGGAAACACAGCAACGGGACTTCATTATTCTGTTCCTTCCTGTCATTATGGAAACCAGTCATCGACCTATGGCGTGATGGCAGGTACGAAAAAAATTGTCTTTACATGTAAGATTGAGTTTGGGGACGCTTGGATGCATTTTCTGGGTCGAAGGGAATCTTGACCAGAGTGTATCGTGAAATTCAGATCTTAGAAATTGCTGCTAAATCCACCACTTACTATAATGGTCCCTGATCTGTGACACCTTCAGAGATCATAATGGTTATACCTGATCACTGCTGTTCTCCACAAGCCTGAAATGAACTGCTATGCTTCTTAACTCATGTGTTTGCTTTGTATGATTTTTATTCTAATTCTCTGTTGCCAAACTGCTGTCACTTTTTATGCCATTGGTGGGCTTGCCTCCAGTAATAATAAGGTAGCTAGCTGCTAGCCTTATGTAACTATTTAAATTTAAAAGTAAATTAACTAAAATAAGGTCAGATTTAAAATTGCTCAGTTGCCAACAGTGAGCAAGTCAGCAAAATCTTTAAATGACCACTTCATTGCCCGCCTCCATACAACAGGGTTAATGATTATGAGGTACGGAACTTAATAGTCATCATTTCCCTTGAGATTTTGGCTATTCCTTCAGTTCCTGAATTTAAAATAAAACAGGAACATGCTTAATAATCTTTTGTGTCTACCAAAGCAGACAGACTAACTTACAGAGCATTTTCCTCATCACAGTATTTCTTTTGGCCATTTGGTCTGTAAAGATAAATAAGACATTGAAGGCTAAGAGAGATTTGTAGCTGCTTTAGCAATAGTTGAATCTTTGGCACCCCTGTCTGAGATGCTCTGAGTCTTGGATAAAATTGAAACAGTATAAGTTACATACTTATTTCCCTCTGGATAAAGAAAGCATCACTAGATCAAGATAAACTATCTTGTTTGTTGACACTTAAATGAAGGTATTGTTAGCAAATTTCTTAAGGAAAAGAAAATCTGACCTAAGAGATCCACTCATCACAAAATTTATGACTTAATTTTAGACTATAGCTATACAGTAATTTTTTTTGTGCACAGGAATTATTTAAAATCTCTTAATCTTTTATTTCTGCAGCAAGAAATAATTTCAGTGACAATAAACTCTAACATTCTATGTGAAAAATATAAATGTGTGTGTGCATGCTTCTGTAATAGTTGTTATCTAAGTAGATAATTTAAAAAATCAAACATAGATTTATGCCTATAAATTTGAAATTAAATTGAACAAAGAATTTAGTTCACCAACCTTTAATTTCTAAAAATTTCTCAGATTAACACTAAATGAAACATTAAAACTTTAAAATAATATATTCCAGAACAAATTAGCTTTCCCTACATTCTGTAGGAAAGCATTCTGAACAAACTCATATCCTCACCTTTATGATGAAATTAAAACTGATGTTCTTAATGGTTACCTTTAAATCCTAATGTCTCTCTTCAATAATTAAAAAATAAGGAAAGTCATATTTTTCTTCCTCTGTGAAAACGGACCATTTATGATTCGTGTACTTAGCTGTTAATCAGTATCCATGGTTAATGAGAGGATCTCTCATTGAAGATGAACTACTTTCATTATAAAAATAGTAGAACAATGTGCATTTAGCCACTAGCGCTGCCGGTCAAATGCTTTCTGTGGCCTCCACCACACTTGGATTACAGAGACAAGAAATGACGAGCTCATAGACATGTGCTACTCTTTTCTTGGAGGAGAGAGTCCTTGCTGTTGCTTCACAGTAATTCCCAGGAACCCAGGTGCAAATTAAGTCATCTCTGCACCCTGCAAGGGACAGCAATGAGTGGAGGTTAGCACTCAGAGCAAACACTGTGAGATCTAGGTAGAACACCAGATCTAGGTAGAAGCTGCTGAGTTCACAGCTGGCCTGAGAAATCTGACATCCTTCCAGTTTCCAGGGTTGCAGATAACAAGCCCAGGTTCACACTGAGAGTCCACAGGCAACTCAGGTTTTGCTGGTCCAAGTTTCCTCAGCAGGCCCTCAGCAAACTCTCATCTTCATTAAAAGTTAAAAAGGAGAGGTCTTTGGAAAAACCTTTTAAAATGATTCAAAGCCCTGGTTGGTGATAATAACAAAAAAAATTGATGTCCTAAGCTTTGGAGGTATCGCTGTAGTCTTAAACCAAAATTACATATATTTTGTCACTGAAAGAAAAATTCACCATGGCAAGCATAGAGATTATATTTGAATATTTTTGAGAGGGAGATCATTAAAATGTGATGTGCTTTGTAATTTGTTACAATGTCACTATTTTGACACATATTCAGTATTAGCCTTTGCATCACGGCGGATTAAATCTCAGAGAATCTGAACCTTTTCGCTGTCATCCCCAGAGAAGCTACACAAATTAAGTTATAACACACAGGGATTCGAAGTATTCAGGAATTCAGAAAAGGTTTAAAATACACAAGAGAAACCTGGTAATGTCATTTGAATTTTCTGAGAAGTCTCAGGCATTCATCAAATCTGCCACTTCCACACAATCCACAGAAGCGTCTAATCACCAACAACGAAGGTGCATTGTCACATACTCCATATAAAAAGAGAAGCTGCAGAAAGAGCCATATTGCAAAGGGTGTGAAATTGCTTTATTTGAATATGGTTATTTTATCCCTATACTCTGATGCTTATATTTAGTCTGAGCATTTCATTAAATTAATAACCCACTGGAAAGCAAGAGCTACAGCTCATATTTTAAGCTAAGGTTGGTAGGAAGGATTCTAATCATCAGATGAATCCTCTGCGGCTCATAGTCCAGGTGTGGAGATATCAAAGAGAATGATTGGTGGGGTGAAATGAATTAGGCACACCAGGAACTAATTATAAACCGTGTTCAAGTTAGCTTCTCAGTGTTCGTCTCTTCACATCCAAGTTGTGATGGGTACCATACATAGCTCTATCGGAGTTGAGCTGTGGCAGCTTTCTGTCAACTCAGCCTGGTTTTCTCCTTGATCTTCTCTTCAGATACATTCATAGTTAAATTTCTTCTTCTGTCTCGTCTCTCCTACGTACTTAAATAATTCAACAGCCTACAGGATGGATAATAGGAAAGAGGGAATTACAAATACTATTCAAAAATCTCTTCTAGATAAACACAAAAGAAAACTAATAACAAAAACCTTTCAAAATTCTGATTTCTGGGTATACAAGGTGGTGTCTGTTCTCATTTGTAAAGCTGGGTGAAAGCTGGAAAGCAAACTTCATGAGCTGTGTACCTTGTCCACTGCCCTGTGTAAACTGGGCAAATCAGCTACATGGTAATGACTCCTCAGCCAGCAAGGTTATGTGTCTTAACAGCCACCCAAGATGTGCAGCAAGAGTCCTTGATTAAAAGTTGATCTTAAGAGGAAAGCAAAATAGCTGATGTTGGAAAATTATTCAAGGAGATGAATGCTCTTTTTAATGAGATGTGGATAAGAAGAATAAAAGATGAGTATAGCTGAAAAGTGTCTTTTCCACCTGAGCTAGGACAAAAGGTACCAGAAATATGTTTCACATTTACATAGGAAAACAGTCTACTTTGGAAGCCATCTCTTCATTCTTGTCTTTTTCTATTTCCTTTTTTTCTTTTTATCTAGTTTTATTTTTGCCTCACTTATTCTGGATGTGTTGACACTAAGGGAAGAAGTAATTCTGACCATCTTTTGCTCTGGATCATGAAAGGCACCTGCAGTAGCATGGACTCTGTATTTTCCTTATATTATGTAGCATCTGTCTCAACTTCACAACTCAAAAGCTGCCACAGGCAGTCTGTAAACAAATGGCTGTGGCTGTGCTCCAAATCAACCTAATTTACAGAACTAGGCAGAAGACCTGTTTATATGTGGATAGGATGCAGCAATGCACAAAGAGAAAAAAATCACAATTCAAATTTGTGATTTGTTTCACATTGTCATGCATGAACGTAAAAAAGAAAAGTGGAAATATTTAAATGAACTTTGCTGTGCATATCTACAGCAAGGTGGGGGTATTTTACTATGTCCTTCTGCTTCCATTGTCTGTTCTTTTCAAGCTTCTAGCCCACAGCCTCAGAGATGTTGTCAGTTAGCATCTGGCTGAGCCATGTGCTGCAGAAAAGCAGTCTGCCCCTTATCATGGGACCTTGAATCAGGTGCCTGTAAGGCACGCTGGACCTCAGCTTCCCATCATCTGCTTTTAAAGACTTAACCTCTGTTCCTCTCCCTCCTCTGCCGTCCAGAAGTCCATGCAGAGCCGTTCAGAGAAGCTATGGCGGATTAATCTGCAGAGTGAAAATCCATCTTGGACTGTAAAGAATGTACAAACCCTTCCAAGCTATTTAGGTGTGCACTTGTTCTAGGCTTATAGACAAGTCTGGTTTATCAGTGTTTTGGAAAATATTCATGAAACTTCTGCGGCACACAGCTTCCTGCATCTTTTCTCTCGGTGCTCAAACCCCAACTTCTTAATATTCCAGGCTTTCGAAAAACCTTTAAAAATACCTTGTCACATATACCATACCAATCAATCCCCATTTCCCCCAAATATAGAATCATGTAATAGAAATCAGTTTGTCTGACTGTGCTTGTGACTGTCCCAAATTTCTGTATAACATTAGTTTCAGGGAAACTGTGTCCCTGTGGATAATTGTGGATACTTTCAGTTAATGAAAAATAAGGCAGCACACATTGTGTTTTCCTTTCTCCTCTGGATGCCAAACTTTTGAACATGGTATTTCTTGTGTACTCTTTAGGGACTCATGTTCAAATTTATTTTCTAAATGTCCATTTCTCCAGAGTATTTAAAATGTATACACTAGCTTTAAATCTTTCCATAAATAGAGATGGCACACTTCCAATATTTTAGTAAATATTTATAATACTTTTGTTTGAAAGCATTTGTTTAATGTGGCCAAATATATTTAAGATGCAGAATCCTTGAGTCATTTGATTTCCTGAGTACAAGATTACCTGAAAAATGAACTGATTATTGATGTGGCTTATTGCGGTGTTCACTGGGCTTCACTTCTAGTTTCAATTGTATAGTGAATTTATCTTAGCACCCAAGGAAAGTTATTTGTTTTTATATGGATTTTAAATTGTGGATAAAAAATACACATTTTTTCTCTGAAAATAAAGCAAAAGTTCTCAGATAAATATTAAGTAAATATTAACATAAAGGTGATAATTTTTTTTTATATATTAGTATTTTACTTAACTAGCAGAAATCTAAAACTAATATTAGGTCAAAAATGAGCTTTGCTAAAATGTAACCATTTTAAAAATTGAATTTTGTAGTAAATTAAAAATTGATAAAATTGCTTTTTAAAATTTTATCTGATCTATTCAATGCACCACCCACTAAAGCAAAAAGTGGATGATTAACAACAACAACAAAATAAATTGGATAGTTTTCATTTTTGAAAGTAATATGAATTGCTTTAGACAGAAATAGTTTCTTCTGTATATTTTTTATATCCATGAAACAGCTAAACTTATTTTTTATATTTTGCTTAATTTCTCACTTGTCTGTATTTTGTTTCAGAAAAATAATAGTCTACTGGATAGGGGTACACTTCAAAATTATGTTTTCTCATATAAATAATATGAGCCAACAATTTACTGACTTGCAATATTCTTTACTCATTACATATTGATATATTAATTTAAGATTTATATATTCTGGGAAAATACACTATTACTCATGTCTGATTTCTGACTGTATTTATAGAGAAATTATAAATAGCATAAAACTGATGTATTTTTTAGTTTCTAAGAATGATTACTGCCTATATTCTATAGTCATTTATATTTAATTTATCCTCATAAGAAAAATGATTAATTATTGAATATTTTATTTATATCAAAAAGTCTTAGTTATACCCATGTCATTTAATATAAAGTGAAATCCTTATGAATAAAAATGTAATATACTGCTGGAGAAAACAGAAATAAAATGTGTAGGAATTTGGCTTAGACCATCCTGTCAACTCATATTCCCTGTCTGAGACAGTCTCTTCTTTCCAAGTAAAGAATGAAACCTAGAAGCAATTAAACAATTAAATCATGTAGTTTTTGAGATTTCTCATTTAACTATGGATTCAGTGCTTCATCATTTATGAGGGATTATGTATCATATCTAGAATTGCACCCTTCCTTGACACTTACTTTTTCTTCTTAAATAGTAATCAAGAAATGATTCCATCATAGTATATGTTTTACAAGAATCTTGTTGCTGACCTTCTAATAGATCTTTAAAAGTTACCTTTTGTCAACATCCATCATTACCATTAAATCTATTTAAACCTTATTAATGTATTTTGTGTTCTCATAATTTTTTTACCTGCCTTTACTAAATTAAGCATTTACTGATAAAACATTGGATTTCTTAATGCTGTAATATCAATTTTTCAATGCTATAAACATTTCCCAGCATAGCACTTAACATACACCTTGATTATAATTAAGAAAATAGAGATCAAAATCTACATCCTGGTAGAGTTGAACCTCAGACTCACAATAACAGATGAATAGATTTTTGTTTGTTTTGGGGAGCCAAGCTGAATTCCATAACCAGGAATCAAACCCGGGCCCCTTATACTGGAAGGATGAAATCTTAAACACTGGACTGCAAGGGAAGTCCCTAGATGTCTTTTCAGAGAAAAACAATGATAGAAAACTCATGCTTTTTTGTAATTTGCTTATTTCTATTTAAATTATTTGCAAGTCCCTGGTTCTTTCCTTTGGCTTTGCATTATCTTTGTTTTTGCTGATCCCAGGAAGGTGGAAAAAAATGATCCCATTTATACTAAGCTACACTGACTTCTACTTCAGAAAACCGAATGTCAGGTAACCTTTTAGAACTGAGACTGGCCATCACAGAACAATCTGATGGGCCAAAATTTTCCATGTATCAAAATGAGGGATAATTACAAATGGTCCTTTTTTGTTGTTACAGGGAGCTTAACCCCTTGTCTTTATAAGTTTCCTGACCACACGTTGAGTCATGGTTTTCCTCCCATGCATCAGCCTCTCCTTTCAGAGGACCCCACTGCCGCTGATTTCAAGCAGGAGCTCAGGCGGAAAAGCAAATTGGTTGAAGAGCCAATAGACATGGATTCTCCAGAAATCCGAGAACTTGAAAAGTTTGCCAATGAGTTTAAAGTGAGAAGAATTAAGCTAGGTAGGTGCTTGTTAACAGCTGTGGGACACACAACCCCGTCTGCAAAGTCTTACTCTGTTACTGTTTAGTGTCTCACACGCTGCTCAGAAATCCAAGACAATTCTCATTCTACATCTCTACTGTGGATGTAAGTGACTTGAATTATGAAAACCTACAGAAACGTTCATTTCCTTGTAAATTCTTAGCAGTCAAAATATATAGATTTCTAAATTAATGGTCTCTTTTTCAAACATAAGTTCAGAAATACCTTTATTTGAATTAATATCTCTGTGTAATTCAAAGGCTAAAAAGCTGTGTGAATTGTATCCCTCTGCTTATCCTTCCTGTTTATCAGTGTTATTAGTTTCTGTGTATCCTTCTACTCTACGCATATTCATATAGGCAAATTCATGTATTTCTTCATATAGACGTTTTTCATTTGACTATCTTGGAGAGCTTTCAGTAATAGTTTTTTAGAGAGCTCTTCTTTTTAATGCTTCTCTCCATTCCATTTTATGAATATATTACCAGTCTCCTACTGATGGAATTTAGATGGTCTTCAATCTTATGTTACTAAACACAATGATGCAATGATTAACTTCATAAATAGCATTTTGCACCTATAAAAATATATGTGTAGGGAAAATGTTAAAAGTAAAATTGCTTGATTGAAGAGTATGTGTGTATTTGTAATTTCAATAGATGTCAAATTGGTCTCTATGTAAGTTCTAACAAATCTTATTGCCACTATGAGTATCTCCTTTGCCACTCTTCAGAATATGCATTCTGTTAAGGCAGAAGTTTTTGGTTTTTGTTTATTTCCTTTAGCTTTCTCCTTAACGGCATGTCCTCGGCACTTGGAACAGTGACTGGCATGTAGAATAAAAAATAGTTATTGAAGGAAAAGATGCTATTAATCTTTGGACCGTTGCAAATCAGTTAGGTAAAAGTAGTAGTTTCATTTTAAATTTCCCTTATGAGTGAAGAGTGAAAGAAGTTCTTTCATGTGTTGGACAGTCATTTGTAATTCTTCTTCTGTGAGTGATCTTTTCATAGCCTTTGCTCACTTTCTAGGGTGAAGTGTTTTTAATGTAAATAATCAAAATAATTAACCTTGATTTAAATGCATGAAATGTATTTTTAATGGATTGAACTGATAGTACAAACTTCTGCATTTGTGGACTGAGCCATTGGTAACTTTTAATGATATCAATCGATGGGCATCATATGTAATCATTTTATACACACAGGTATATAGCCTTGGGCCCTGAATTAATATGTAGTTACTATTTGTCATAAACACAGCAGTAGGCATCTTTATAACATTCATTTTCAATTTACTTTTTATATGACTGTGAATGTTTCAAATTCTATATTGATGACATTTATCAATTTATATTCTGAGACCGTTTGAGACAATCTATGAAAACTTTTTGCCTGGAGATAGAAGCATTACCAAATGATATCATAAATGCTTGGTGATATACATAAAATGTTGTGTGACCAAAGTCTCATAATAAACATGCTTTTAGGGAAACTAAACACAGTTCTTAGTTTTATTTGGTAGCTTCAACGTGTTAAATTTTTCACTCTTACAGTTGAGATAAAAATATTTGTGATATATCACCATATATTTTACATATTATATTTTAATATCCATAGATTTTGAGCATATTTCAACAGATGCCTAATAATAATGATTAGAGAGAATTTTTAAATGTCTTCTAAAGTGTGTGTTAAGGATTTCCTGGTAGAACAGCTGGTAAAGAATCCACCTGCAATGCAGGAGACGGCAGTTGATTCCTGAGTCAGGAAGATCCGTTTGAAAAGGGATAGGCCACCCACTCCAGGATTCTTCAGCTTCCCAGTGGCTCAGCTGGTAAAGAACCTACCTGCTCTGCGGGAGATTTGGGTTCAGTCCTTGGATTGGGAAGATCCCCTGGAGATGGGAACAGCTACCCACTCCAGTATTCTGGCTTGGAGAATCCCATGTACTGTATAGTCCATGGGGTTGCAAAGAATGGTCTGGCTACACTTATATTGAGGTGAGGTGAGGCGAAGTCGCTCAGTCGTGTCCGACTCTGCGACCCCGTGGACTGTAACCTACTAGGCTTCTCCGTCCATGGGATTCTCCAGGCAAGAATACTGGAGTGGATTGCCATTTCCTTCTCCAGGGGATCTTCCCGACCCAGGGATCGAACCCGGGTCTCCCGCCTTGGAGGCAGACGCTTTAACCTCTGAGCCACCAGGGGAAGCCTTTAAGTTATAAAAATGATTCATGTATAATTACTACAGTATATAGCACAGGGGCCAAAAACCCTGAATACATTAAAAGAATCATTTCACTGCTTTTCACCTATGCAACATTGTCTAGAAACATTTCTTATATATTTTTGCAAAGTGTGTATAACACATTTATCCAATTTGGCTAAATATGAATGGCAGATGTTCCTATCTGAATTCTTTTGACTTCTAAAATATTAACTTATTAACTAGAAGGAACTTTTAAACATACCAGACAATTCTACACTGAATAATCTTACTGTTATTCTAAATTGCCAACAAATATATCATTAAAAGCAGCATTTAATAGTTGCAAAGATACATGCACACATTTACACAATAGTGGACCAAAATCAGTGTTTCTTGCAAAACTGCCGCTGATGGCCTTTGCTGTTGCTTCACAGGATACACCCAGACCAATGTCGGGGAAGCGCTAGCAGCTGTGCATGGCTCGGAATTCAGCCAAACAACTATCTGCCGATTTGAAAACCTGCAGCTCAGCTTCAAAAATGCATGCAAACTAAAAGCGATTTTATCCAAATGGCTGGAGGAAGCCGAGCAAGTGGGAGGTACAAAAGCTGTGTTTCTGGAAACGGTGATGTTTTAACCTAAAAACAACGGTTTCCCTCGGTTGAATTTGTGCTAAAGCGAGAGGTGTGACGTTTGCTTTGGATTTTTCTCTTTGACATGAAAAATAAATATCTTGTTTCATTATGCTATAAAGACAATCAAGGCCAGTGAAAGTGTAGAAATAAATGTATTGAGAAGGTAAATAATCAGAGAATAAAATATATAGGGAAAGTTTCTACACAATGTGGCATAGGTGTAAAGTGGTGAAATGATTCTTTTAATGTATCCAGATTTTTTTCCTGCTGTGCTATATACTGTAGTAATTATTCATGAATCATTTTTATAACCTAATATAAGTGTAGCCAGACCATTCGCACACATCGTTCTTTCTAGTGAATAACAAGCAATTGCTAGATGAACAATTTAATGTGATAAAATTATCTATTTATATTAATGTCAAGCCTGGCTAAAGAGCAAGGTTTGATAGCATTTAGAGCAACTGTTTCAACAAAGATAGGGTATGATTTAAAGACAACTATTAATATTTATAAAGTTAATATTTTTTTCTGTGTTAACACTTTAACCTGGGCTTATAATCTAAAAATGATGTGTACTGCAAAAATTTAAAACAAAAATGTATGTTAATTCTATTTTGTATTATTTTATAAAGAAACTTTAAATCCAAATCTGATAGTTTAAAAAAAAAACCTGCTTTGTTTTTGTAATTATTCATTGTTTTTGCAACACAGCTTTATACAATGAGAAAGTTGGTGCAAATGAAAGAAAAAGGAAACGGAGAACAACTATCAGGTATACTTTCGATATATTACAAGTTAGTGGAGAAGAAAATGATATTTTACAAATGGAATGAGCATTTGAGTATAATATAGGTTCAATATAACATAAATATGAATAGAGCCAATTGAGAAAATAAGATAGGTGAAAAAGCACAACATTCAGTAAATTACTGCAGCGAAACAGCTGGAAATTTAAAATTTGATGGAAAAATATGTATTGTTTGATTCAAGAACAGTTTTGCTCTGCAAGTTTTGGATAAAACAGAAGCTGTACAATCACAGCTGAAAAGAATGACTGTTTCTACTGTCGGTTTAGAAAAGTCTTGCTTTGGGAAAGACCCTGTGGACTGTAGCCTACAGGCTACTCCATCCGTGGGATTTTCCAGGCAAGAATACTGGAGTGGGTTGCCATTTCCTTCTCCAGGAGATCTTCCTGACCCAGGGATTGAACCCAGGTCTCCCACATTGTAGGCAGATGCTTTACCATCTGAACCACCAGGGAAGTCAATATATTATCTATGGTATTACAAATTAACAAAACTGGTCACTAGTATTTTAGTTGCTTAAAGTTCAAAGTGACTTCTAGCATTTCAAGCCAGATTGTTCATTTATCTTTTTGTAGTTTCCACGAGGCTCATGGAGGAATTGCTAAAATACAGGTTTTGTTTTGGTTGGTTAGTTGTACACTAAACATTTCAATAACCTGAGTTCTGGGGCACATTTAGAAATGCATACAGAATTATTCTCTTCTCAGTAAGTCAGTGCCCTCTTGTGGCAGAAAGTGGGTAAACACTGTCTGGGTTCCCCTCCTTAATTTCTTCCTGTGACTCTGGTAAAAGGCGCCTACATGAGACAAGCATCTAAATGTTCAAAAAAATTCACATTTATTATTGTTGAAGAGCTTTGAGGGTGTTTTCAGAGTCTTTAGGTTTCCTTTTTATATTAATGTTAATACTAATATTTAGGAAATTTAACCTAACTTGATTTCAATCATCTCCTTCTTTCCTGCCAACTCCTCACCTCCCAGTATTGCTGCTAAAGACGCCCTGGAGAGACACTTTGGAGAACAGAATAAGCCTTCCTCTCAGGAGATCCTGCGGATGGCTGAAGAACTAAACCTGGAGAAAGAAGTGGTGAGGGTTTGGTTTTGTAACCGAAGACAGAGAGAAAACGGGTGAAAACAAGCCTGAATCAGAGTTTATTTACTATTTCTAAGGAGCATCTTGAATGCAGATAGGCTCTCCTATTGTGTAATAGCGAGTTTTTCTACTTTTCATTCCTTTCTCTTCTCCAGCCAAAATAGAAATTATTTGGTTAGCTTCAAAACATCACATCAGTAATTTTTGCAGAAGTGTTTCTCTTCTACTTTAAAAACAAATACAATTTAAATTATGTTGGTGAATTATTCTCAGAAGGCACACTGTACATTTTAAGCCAAAAACTAATAGGGCTAAAACAATGATTCTTTTCCTCTCATTATATCTTTCCCTCTATCTCTCCCTAACACACACACACACACACATACACACATACACACACAGGAGTATGCACATGTGGTCTTTTAAAGATTCTTTTGCAAAGGCTGTATATCTGCTTGTTAATATTTTAGTCAGTTCTGTCACATAAAGAATATCAGTAGAGACGATCCAATTAGAAAATTCCTTATCTGATGCCCTGCTTGCCATCAGCTTTAGTTTGTTTGAACTAAAAGTTTTGTACTTAAGAACCAGAGGTGCCTTAGAATTTTATTATTGCATTTAGGAATAAATCTTAATCAGAAGTGACACCTTTGAAGTAACAATTAGGGCACAGAGCCCAAAGAAGTCTTTCAAAAGAAATTTGTAGAAATATTAATTTATGATCTTTTATTCTTCCCAGATATTAGCTTTTTGATGTTTAGTTATGGAAAATATGCTTTATGAATTCTTGAGCCCCACACTACTGTTTCTATAAGCTATAAAAGTTCAAGGAAGATGTCTGGCTTACCTGCTATTTCTCCAGTGCCTGGGAAAGCCTTTGCTCACAGCAGAAAGAAATCTTTGTTAAATGAACAAGGCAGTTTACTCTTAACAGTGGCTACAAACTTGAAGAGAGTCAAATTTAACACCATAGCTCACTTTTGAAATCTCACAACCTGGAAAATCATCTGGGATCCCATCAGAAAAGAGGATCATTTTTGGTTTAATTAGTTAGAATATGATTTATTGTTAATGAAAAAATTTGCTGTATTGAGCTTTTCAGTTCAGGGAGTTGCACCTTAAGGAACATGTATTTAATTAATAAGACTGTGCACCACTGTACAGCATATGGAATATAGCCAATAGTATATAGTAACTTTAAATGGAGTATAATCTATAGAAATATTGAATCAGTTGCATACCTGAAATTAACATAATATTGTAAATCAACTATACTTCAGTTTTAAAAAAGAATGCACTTCTTTAAAACGTGTAGGTAGAGCAAACTGTAATGTGTTACCACTATCAAATAGCGACTTTGTTTTGCGTTTTGAATGTCAATCTGCTGGCAATGTTTATCTAACTTATTTTATATAACAAAAAATGGGAACAGTTAGACTAAATTTCTTTATTTAGAATGCTTACTAAATAAACTATACTGTCGTGTCTCTTGCTTTTTGTAATATTAATAAAGACTAAGGATTATGCAGATCATAATCTATGTAGATTATATATATATGTACACACATAATCAACATCCATTGGATAGCTGGAAACATTGATATATTATTAAAAGCAAACAAAAAATCAGTTTTCAGTGGCCTGATAATCCATGCTTAAGTACACATCTAGCACCCAGGAAGTGTTAAATACTATACAGATACATACATACATATATATATATATATATTTCTGTATACTATGTATATATAAAGACTTTTCATGAGAGTAAATTCCAAATTATTCCAAATTCCAAATTATTCAGCTGTGTAGATTTATAACTTTTCTCTTGATAATTCGTTTGCTTAAAACATGCATTAGTTGGGGAAGTGATTCATTAGTTTGCAAAAGGCAGAGCAAAATGTACATACAGACCGACACTGCTAAAAATACATGTATGTGTGTTAAAACCTGCAAATAAAAGCAAATGTAATGCATTAGAAATCTAGAATAGTGACTCTTTGCACTTGAATATGAAACTTCTGGGAATGTTTAATCTGACTCTATATAGCAAAAACAAGCACAGATATGTGCCTCAGTCATCATTACAGATGTTAAGTTTAGATTATAATCAGACATTCTTCTATAAGGTCATTCTTTCCAACTTTAGATACAGTTAGCATTGGAAACCAGTTTTTCCCCTAAAAAATATCAAGGCAATATTTAATATTGAAATAGCATCCCTTATTTACTATTTATTACTAGTAATAATAATAATAATAGTCCATAATAAATTACTATTTACCAGTTGTAAATGTACTGGTATTCGCTATTAACTCATTTGTATAAATGAGTTTTGAGACTATATTTTCTAACTATTTAGATAGTATTTTAATAGATATTGGCTTCCTTAAAAATAGAAAATGGTGAATGTTATTTAGAATTCTAAACTGCAATTAAACAAGTGACAAATGTGATTTACTGTGCAGTGTCTGTGTTTAACACTTGGGAATACACCCAAAGCTGACATTAGCCACACAGCCTTTGCATTTCTTGTTTTTATGAGCTGTTCTGAGAAATCTTCAAGAATTTCATAGAGTTCCATTAAAATGGAAGGCTCTGTTTGTCACTTATACCTATTGGTACACTCAGTTTTACCCTATAGAGATGGCTGAGAAATTCATTTAACTTACCTTTCCATTTTTAATGGTAAAAATAAAGAATCTGCCTGCAAAGCAGAAGATGCAGTTTCAATCCCTGTCAGGAAGGTCCCCTGAAGAATGAAATGGCAACCCACCCCAGTATTCTTGTCTGGAAAATTCCACAGCCAGAGAAGTCTGGCAAGCTATGGTCCACAGAGTTACAAAGAGTCTGAGACAACTGCACGGCCAACACTTGCACTTTTCATATCTAATGGTAAAAATAGTTAAAAGAAATATTTTCAGTGTTGGGACAGACATGTTTATGTGTGCACCCATGCATATTTTCAGGTTCTTGGGAGGATGGCTTGGGGGAGGGGGTGTGTATGCTGTTCCTATAGCTGGGTACCTGAAATCAGACTTCAGGATCCTCAGGCTTCTTTGAAGGGAAATTCAATCCAGTTGACTCTTGAAAGAACTAAGTAATAGGAATTGTCTTAAACACATTTATAGACTCAAGATTCTATAGAAATTGAAAATCAATTCTTCTGTAACTATAAAACCCTATTCATGTAGAGTAATGGCATCAAAAAGTCATCAGAGGTCTCTTTTTCAGATTTGCACATACACAGTTTAAACATGGGAATGTCTGAAACAGGTACAGATTAAATTGGGCCAACCAGGAGCAAGCTAGGGGTGTGGCTACTAGGCTAGTAAGGAATGTCCATGGGTGAGGGCGGGCTTCTCCTAAAGGCATTCATTACAAGTAATACACCTCACTGTGCAGGTAACATGAAGCTCACAGGTCACCAGATTTCCCACTCTGGTCTACATAGGCACAATTACTTTAAAATTTATTTTATTGAAGTATCTTCCTGGTGGCTCAGAGGTTAAAGCATCTGCCTCCAATGCGGGAGACCCGGGTTCGGTCCCTGGGTTGGGAAGATCCCCCGGAGAAGCAAACGGCAATCCACTCCAGTATTCTTGCCTGGAGAATCCCAGGGACAGAGAAGCCTAGTAGGTTACAGTCCACGGGGTCGCAAAGAATCGGACACGACTGAGTGACTTCACCTCACCTCACCTCATAGTTGATTTACAAGGTTGTGTTAATTTCTTGAACTCATTTCCACTACCTCTGCTATAACCAGACACTCCCCCTCCAAACATAAGAGTAGTCTGTGCAACACAATCAGCTGACAGATGGTCATTTTATGTTTTCTAAGATGAGTATTGACATTTTATACCAAATTCTACTTCTTTCAGACTCAGTGATCTCCATCCATGACATTAACATCCAGTAATAGAATATGACATTGGCTGCATCCTTCAGTAAGAGAAATTGCTATCCTCTTCTGCTCACTTTCTATTAGCAAACTTGTCAGTTGCTAAAAAAATCCTTTTGCCAAAAGTAGGAAATTAGGAAAATCAAGTAAACATACAAATCAGTTGTTTCATTAAACTCAGTGTATAAGAATCCTTGTTTACGAATTTTAAGGGTCTAAAAGGAAGTTTTGTTTTTCGCTGACAAAGGTCCGTATAGTCAAAGCTATGGTTTCTCCAGTAGTCAAGTACAGCTGTGAGGTGGACCGTAAAGAAGGCTGAGCACCGAAGAATTGATGCTTTCCAACTGTGGTGCTGGAAAAGACTCTTGAGAGTCCCTTGGACTGCAAGGAGATCAAACCAGTCAATCCTAAAGGAAACCAACCCTGGATATTCATTGGAAGAACTGATGCTGAAGATGCTCCAATATTTTGGCCACTTGATGTGAACAGCTGACTCACTGGAAAAGATGCTAATGCTGGGAAAGATAGAGGGCAGAAAGAGAAGAGGGCGGCAGAGGATGAGATGGATAGAGAGCATTACTGACTCAATGGACATGAGTTTGAGCCAACTCTAAGAGATAGTGAAAGACAGGGAAGCCTGGCATGCAGCAGTCCCTGGGGTTGCAGAGTCAAACATGACTTATTGACTGAACAAGAAGCAGCATAATTTACAAATTTACAGACAACGCTCATGAAAACTAGAGCATTTTATAAATATAGCCAAATCAAAATGACTCTATTCTTTCCTTTGGGTCCCAAAGTATTTTGTGGCATTCATGTTTGACTGAAATTGTTTTTAAAAATCTCTAAGACTTATCTGTTTAAAGATTTAAAAATGGTTATCCCCTGCAAGTTCCAGGAAAGAAATAATCAGATAAATTTCATGTGAAACCACCAATTATTAGATTTATCTATTCACAAGCATCAGTTCTATACCAACTGCTAGTTCTTAAACAGACATATAAACAGCATTGTTATCTAATTTTTCCAAGAAAGTAATAAAAATCATTCTTTTGAAAAATTACCAGATATGCATCAAACTTTTAACTTTAGCAGAAATCAAAAATAGAGTAAAAGAGATAAGGGGGAAAAAATAACAGCAATAAATCTTTATTGAGGTTTTTAAACAAAATAATTTAAAAACAAAAACCCCACATGTAAACAAGAAAGTAAATAAAGTTAGTTGGCATTATTATGTACATCCAAGAATCAAAACAAGTCCTGTGTTAACATTCCATAATCAAGTAAAATGTTTTGACCCATCAATGCTCAGGGTACCTGTATTTAATGTCATCAATAATGAAATCTTATCTTTGAACATTATAAAATGGTTTATGGATTATAAAGTTTAGGTTTTCATTTTTCTCATCAATCCTTATGTCATATGTCCACTAGTCCTAAAATGTATTTATGTTGTCCATATTAGTCCAAAACATCCATTGTCCCAAATTAACCAGGTTACAGTTATTTGATCTCTTCCAGAAGAGTTTTTAAAGGGTGGGATGTGCTAAAATCCATATATGACAAGATCATTTTTCAAAGCTAACCTAATTCTAAATTCTATCTAACTAATCTGCCATGTCTTCATTTCTTCTCATTTTCTATACATACATTAAATAACATAGCAACTTTACTTTAAAAATGCAGTTAATACATTAATACAAATTCAGGCAGCAATTTCTGACAAAGTTGTAGTTTATTTACCAAGAAAAAAATGTTAATTTTTAAAATTTAGGTTGAGTACTGTCTTAGTAGTGTTACTTAATTGAGAATCATGGCTTCATCAAACCCCAATGAGGGTTTGATATACACATTAATACAATTCAAAACTAAAGAGATTAAATTATAATTCATATGGAGGAAATTTCCTCAGTTCTGGGAAGAAAGACCAAAATATATTGTTTTATTAATATAAAATGTTATTAATTCAGTGTCTGTTTTTGCTAATTATATTTAATTCACTTTATAAGCTTTAAAAAAAAGTGCCTGGCTAACTTTTGCAAGAGGTTTCAATTTGAGTTTAAAATGTAGTTCTTTTCTGTCAGTTAAAATAATTTAAAGATGTGCACAATATGTTTGTACTGTTTAAGGCAGGTGCCAAGCACATTTTCAAAGGTAATAAACTTACCAAGTAGAATGTTCTCCCAAAGGAAAAGAAAAGCTCATAACAGTTTTTGTTTAAGACAGATGTTCAAATAGCACTCTTCTTTTAGGTGATTTAAAAATAATTTGACAGCTGAACCACCTATGGTCATAACACATATCACTTACAAAGGACACGTAACAGACACAAAATTAATGGTACTTTTAATACTCTTACAAGTCTCTTTAAGTTGGTGCCTCGTGGCTTTAACAAGATTTGTATTCTGTGTAAAAAGATTCAGAACATAAATACACTAAGGAATGAATATAATTCCTCTATGCCATGCAGAAAAGAAGTCAACATTTTACACATCATCACTCTCAAAGAGTTCTAATTAAAATCCAAACTGTTCCCATTTTTGCATCATTGTCATTCTTTGGCAAAAGATTCAAAATAGCCATGGGTTAGGAAAAACTGTTTACTCATGGTCTTCATTTTTGCAAAATAAATGTGCTTTGTAAATCTTCACTGTGCCTGGTGTATACTAAATAATTATAATAGGCAAAATATAATGGCTTTTTAAATTAATCTACTCCTAAAGCTTTGAGTTGCCGTTCAATCTCTTCATCAGAGATTGTAGACTTTGAAGTAGAGGCAGATGGTAAGCTTCGGGCAGCTGATGGAGCTTTGGCCATCTACATTAGAGAGAGAAAAAGAGAAAAAAAATTATTAACAAACTTTTGGGTTAGGACATAAAGGATATGCTGCAAGAGGTGTAATTTACTTTTCAAACAGATATTAAAAAACATACACCTAACATAAAGGAAACCTTAAAATATACCTTTCCAGAGATTTCAATTCCGATTTCGTCAAGAACTTGATTCACAATATCTTGGCTTTCTTCTTCATCATCAGAGCCATCAAAGATGTCATCAAGTGTGTCATTGACTTGAGGGGAGAAGAGGAAACAAAGCAGTTACTTTCAAACAGATTTCAGGTTAGGTTTATATTTTTAGAAAAAGGCCCAGCAATGTAATTTACGTAGTGCAAATAAAATCTATGAATATATGGAGAAAAGTAAATACCTTAGATAGTTTACACTTAAGGAGAACAGAAAAAAAAAAAGATTCTGATAAATGGAAAGGTAAATGATTATAAAAGTTTCAGATGGAAGCGATGACACCCATCTGGAAGGAAGAAATACTTGAGATAGTCACCGAAGGACACACAGAGATACAGTAGCATGAGCAAAGACAGAGTGGAAAGCAGCAGGGATACAAGTAAGGAAGAGTCAGTTCTGTGTGACTATGTAAGATGTATAAATGGAAAGTGGTTGGGAAGCAAAGAATTTTAAAAACTGGCCTATGATTGTTATTAACATGATCACTGGGGAAGGTCCCAGAGGAAGAAAGACAAGTAACCTAGCCTGATCTCACTGTAAGTACCCTGGCTAACTGGTTGTCTGATAAACAGACTAATACTTGCTAGCAAGAGAGTCCCTGAACTTAGCAGGCTGTTTTTGTTTTAGGATTGTTGTAGCTACAACCTATGGGTTTATACCTATGAGTTCCTTGAAAATAACATATAAGATAGGTGACCATCTGAGGTATAAATATATTCCTACACTTTGTAAATGTTCTGTTGAACATGAACTAAGTAAACAGATTAGACATATCATCTATGATGCTTATGTCTGTTATGGGAAGAAAAGATGTGGAGAGTCATTTCGGATGGCCCCACCCCTCTCTCTGTTCTGCATGAGTATCTTAATAGCTTGTATCCTTGACATTGCTATTAAAGCTTGATATTGATTAAGATCTCTACTGAGCACTGTTTGATAATTTTGATTTTTGTGTTAGTTTTATAGTATAAAATCAACTGGAGAAAGCTAAAGAGCTTAAGACCAAAAAAAAAAAAAAAAAAAGGAACACCATCTCTGAAGAAGTAAAGTGAATGCTAAACTTTTATTTTAGAATCTCAGTTCTTACACTTAGTAAGTGGCCAACTTTATGGGAAGTCACTTTACCATTCTGGGCCTCAATATTTGCATTGAGAAAAGAAAGGGGCTTGACCTGAACACTGTTTTTGATTTATGATGTGGGACTTTATTTTTGTAGTTAGAAAAGTGCCACTATGGGAATCTGATCAGCATGCTCAGAAGTAAGCCTCCAGAAAAATTATTTAGCAGTGAGACTCAGATGGTAGTGAAGTAACAAGGGCTGTAGGGAGTCCAGGTTAGAGTTAATAAGGGCCTGAATGAAAAACTACTCACAGAAAAGAATGAAAGAAGAGGACAAAGAAGCAGAATGGTGTAATCAGGATTAGCAGAGAAAAATGTTTTCAGGAAAGGTGTTAACAAAATTAAAGATGTAATAAAAATTTCCCAAAGATCTTGTTTCCAAAACCTGAATGTGAACAAGCATTGGAACACTGTAAAATATAAATTCTAATTTGAAAAAGATATGTCCATCTAAACCTTGTATTTATCTCTGGATGAAAATACTAATGTTAATACACTTTACTGAAAAAATGAGTAACCACCAATAACTACTATTCTTTCAGACTTGCAAATTACTAAAATACAAATGAGAACAACAGTGAGAGACATGAATTTTAAATACAGGCTTACTGATTCTCTTCATTATGGCTTAATGGAATATTTAATTCCTCCACTAAGATCTGCTCACACCTGTGCCATCATTGGAATCCACATAAACATGTTAGATACTATGATCATTATATAAATGGCAATTCTCTCGGTCACTAAAAATTCACTAATGATGTTTTTGAAAAATTATATTTTTAAAAGTAAAGGTTAAAGTAAAAACTAAAGAATTTCTGAAACTGTCAAAGACATATGCATGTGTGCTCAGTCATGACTGACACTTGTATTCCCATGAAAGAGCGCCATGAGGTTCCTCTATCCAGAGAATTCTCCAGGTAAGAAAACTGGAGTGGGTGGCCATTCCCCTCTTCTCCAGGAAGTCTTCCCAACCCAAGTATCAAAGCCAGGTTTCCTAAAACACAAACTTTCATCACCACACCACCCACACCCCCCCCCAAGTGGGGGGGCTCCCTTCTCCAGTTTCTGACCGGGTGGACCCGGTCCCGCTTGCAAGCAGATTCTTTACCATCTGAGCCACCAAGGAAGCACAGAGGGAAAACAGATACTCTGAAATGAAGTATCAGGACTATTGTGAATTTAGTAATCCTAGTAATTTAGGTACTACTTTATACAATAAATGCTGTCAAATTAAAATGCTAGGAGATAAACAAGAGCTAAACTGACATCCCTATATAGTTGTAAAATAGTTAGACAATATCTTTGTGAAACAATGATGCCAGTTTTGACATATTATACAAGTAACAATTCAATGTATTATACAAGTAAGAATTCAGTGTTGACCAGGGTGCTGTGAAGGGTCACTCATTTGTTATCAGTGAAATAAAGACTGGATAGTCCTTCTGAAATAATCTAGGGCTTCCCTGGTGGCTCAGAGGTTAAAGCGTCTGCCTCCAATGCGGGAGACCGGGGTTCAATCCCTGGGTTGGGAAGATCCCCTGGAGAAGGAAATGGCAATCCACTCCAGTATTCTTGCCTGGAGAATCCCACAGACGGAGAAGCATAGTAGGTTACAGTCCCAGGGTCACAAAGAGTTGGACACAACTGAGCGACGCGACTTCACCTTCACCTTCAACTTCTGAAATAATCTGGTAGTTTGAACCAAACTGAGAGTCCCTTGGACAGCAAGGAAATCTAACCAGTCCATCCTAAAGGAAATCAGTCCTGAATATTCATTGGAAGGACTGATGCTGAAGCTGAAACTCCAATACTTTGTCCACCTGATGCGAAAAACTGACTCATTTGAAAAGACTCTGATGCTGGAAATGAGTGAAAGTGAGAGAAGAAGGGGACAACAGAGGATGAGATGTTTGGATGGCATCACTGACTCGATGGATGTGAGTTTGAGTAAACTCTGGGAGTTGGTGATGGACAGGGAGGCCTGGCATGCTGCAGTCCATGGGGTCACAAAGAGTTGGACACGACTGAGTGACTGAACTGAACTGATGAACCAAAAGTCTTATAAAAGTTAATAGGCTGAGAACACTGAAGAAATTCAGACAAAGATATTACAGAAACATATTTATCAAAGGACTGTCAAATAGACATTTTAAAACAATCTTACCAACCAATATAAGAATTGTTCAATAAATTAGGATATATTGATGTTATATAATATTAAAGCCATTTTAAAACAGAAAATTCAAGGTCATGAGGACATCTTTATGTTATACTACTATGTTTTTTAAAGGCAAGATAAGATTCAAAATCATCTATGTTATCTCACTTTATAAGATATAGAAAAATATAGGAAAGAAATAATATTAACACTATAGGTGATATAATGATAAATGTTTATAGCCTTATTCCTCTTATTCCTCATATTTCTACCACAGTATGTAGTTTATACTCAACAAGAAGAAAATTAAATATTAAATTTAGATTCTGGAAGGGGAAAAAGAAAAAGAATGAAAGAGCTCCATTATCTCTACCTCTAATATAAATAGATCTTCTACAGTATGAAATATATATCTTTTATAAAATGAAAAAGTATAAATATATCTTCTATATATTTATAGATCTTCTACAGTATGAAATAATCAACACAACTCTTAAATTATCTAACTTATACTAGGAAGCGTTGTTTTAGTCACAAGTTGGTTTTGTTTCTCTAATCTATAAAGTAAAACTACTGAGGCCAACGGAGAAGGCAATGGCAACCCACTCCAGTACTCTTGCCTGGAAAATCCCATGGGTGGAGCCGGGTGGGCTGCAGTCCATGGGGTCACTAAGAGTCGGACACGACTGAGTGACTTCACTTTCACTTTTCACTTTCATGCATTGGAGAAGGAGATGGCAACCCACTCCAGTGTTCTTGCCTGGAGAATCCCAGGGATGGGGGAGCCTGGTGGGCTGCCGTCTATGGGGTCGCACAGAGTCGGACATGACTGAAGCGACTTAGCAGCAGCAGCAGCAGCTGAGGCCAAATAGCACAGAAACATGGCATCACATATTTTACATTTTTCTTTCAGCTAAATGTTAATGGAATTTTGAGCCTTACACAAAAACCTGATGAAATTCCAATACAGTCATCTATTTAAAAGGGAGCTACATCATTTCTTTTCTCTTTTGAGTCTTCATGGGTGAGAATATGAGGTTTTTAGTAAATAAACTTGCTAATTAAAAGATGAAAAAACTGAAAATTTCATTACAAGTGATTAAACTTACTCATTTCTTCAGTCATTTCCATTTTCATGTTTTCCTTCTGGAAATTCTGCATTGTTTGTAATGTCTTTTGTGGATCCATCTTCTTATTTACTGCCTGCATTGTCTTTAAATATATGAAAAGATTCACGTTATGTACATAATTATGAAAATTTTACTATGAATAATTCCAAAGGAAACACATCAATAAAGGTAGATTTTTAAAAGATAACCATTCTGTCATAATCAAACATGAAAGTGTTAATATTATAAAAAAAATTAAACTACTCATTTGGAAACCATCTGCTTAACATCTATATAATAAAGACCACTGTGGAAAAACTCATCTGAACAGTAGGCAAAAAATTATGTAATAAAAAATACAGCTAACAAAATCCATTGTTACTCATATAGGAAAACTAGATTCGCCTATTATATGGCAAGCAGGTAATGTCTAAATTTAAAAAATAATTAATTTTTTTCCAAAAATTTTCAAGTCTGAATTAAAGGACATTTATTTAACCTATTTATTCATTTAAAACCATGACTTCAAGAAATGATAAAAACATTGAGCTTTGCAAAAAATATGTGAATATTTTATATTCACAATTGATTTAATTAATACAAATTAATGATATCAAGTATGGCCAAAATATTTTATATATTATTATTATATATGTATCTGGGTATATGTGTTTATTGTATGTGTTATATAAAATATGTCAGTTCAAAGATAGAGAGCAGTCTTTTATGCATGCTGCAGCCAAAGTAATTTTTTCAAATACAAGACTGTACCCTCCCATCCCCCACCAGCTCACACATACCTAATTCTCTAGGGGCTTTGCGTTGGTCTTAGCATTGAAAACTCAATTCCATAAACTGACCTGTGAGACCAAACATCCTAACCCTGCCTAACAAGCCAGTCACATTCAGCACCACTGCCCTGGAGGCACACTGATCTTCCATTTCCTTAACTGTACTGTGTTCCCTCCCACCACAGGACCTCTGCATATACTGTCCCTCTGCTGGAATGCTCTTCTTTACTTGCTTTCACTACAAATACTTGAGATTTTCGTTTCTCACCTTAGGGCAGCAGTTTCTGACACCCTAGGTTAGAACAGATATTCCTGTTAAATCCTACTCACTACAGATAAAAGTTTATGTATTGGTGTAAATTATATGACTTTATTTGCAAATTATATTACTGTTACAAAAATATACTAATAACAACTACAATGCTCACAGTGATAACAGAGCAGCTAATGCTGATATATATTATTTCTGTGTGCCAGGCACTGTTCTAAGCACTATATGTATTCAATGTAATAATATTTAAAGTTAAATACATTTAAACCTAACAAGTCTTTATATGCTAGGTATTACCATTTTCTCTCTATTACAAAATAAGAATGAAGAGCTTGTCGAGATCACACAGCTATCAAGTAAGATATGAACCCAAGTAATCTGACTCCAAAGCCCATGTTTCTAATCACTGAATTAAAGGGAAAAAAAGAAAAGCGTTAGTCCTTCAGTCATGTCCAACTCTTTTCGACCCCATGGACTGTGGCACGCCAGGCTCCTCTCTCCATTACATTTTCCAGGCAAGAATACTGGACTGGGTAGCCATTCCCTTCTCCAGGGAATCTTCTTGACCTAGGACTGAACCCGGGTCTCTTGCATTACAGATTCTTTACCATCTGAGCCACAGGGAAGCCCAATCACTGAACTAAAGCTACCTCTCAAATGGGCTGCTTTGTAAATAGACTTTAATCAGCACTTGCCTGGTTATGCTTCCCATTTCATCCCCATCACTTATTACAGTTCCTACTTAGTGGACCTAAACAAATATTTCTTGAATTAACAAATTTTTAAGAAATTTAAGTGAAAATTCCAATTCATATATTGCTATATGGCAGGACCACATTAGGTATGTTTTTTTCCCCTATCACTTGCAGAAAATTACAAAATGAGTTGTCTTCCTCCTCAACATTACTGAAAGGTTATCCAGCTCTGGTGTGTGATCTTAAGATAGGACCTTATCTTCAAATTAGACAGATATTTAGTTCTATTGATCTGTAAAACCAAAAAAGGAAAACAAAGTTTTTTTGCTCTTAACCATGCATTTCCACTGTAAATGACTAAGATCCATCAAAAGTAAGTAAACTGACAGAATAAGCTTTATTCAGAATAAACAGCTTTCAAACAATCTGTTTTTAAGGAACACAATGTGCCACTGTACTTACTGTACATAAGATGGACACATTCTATTTCATGTGTTCTGTGGTCTAAAAGGCAATTTTAGTTAGTCCTCATTATTTCTGAATTCCTTATTTGTGAATTTGCCTACTCACTAAAATGCATTTGTAACCTCAAGTCGATACTTGCAGTACTTTTATGCTCATTTGTGGACATGCACAGAGTGGCACAAAGTTTGAGTGGCCCAACAAGCATAATTCCAGCTAGGTCTCCCAAGATGACACCCTGCCGTCTTGACTCAGCACTAATAATGTCAATTAGTGTCATTTTTGTGGTCTATTTTTCCCCTTTTGGTTGGCGATTTCACTGTTTAAAATGCTCCCCTAAACATAGGACTGAAGTATGGTCTAGACAAGTTAACAACAACTGTGATCAAAGACTCACAGGAACCTAACCCTCCATTTCCCCTAGGAACAATGTTTTGATATTCCCTAATTCAGTGTTCCTCAAACTTTATAGAATGTAATTACTGCAAATAATGAGAATTTATGGTTATGGACTATTTTCCTAATATATATAACCCTGTACTTTCTCTCCTCTGTGGTTAATCTTTTCTTTTTGTTCTTCATATTCATAATCTTTCTTCCCTTTATTTAAAGCCTGCTGATAATTTTGGTCTTCCACAAAGTCTTTCACATCAATCTATTCAAAGATCTGTGCAGTTCACTGAAACATGGAGAACAGAATGTTGTAGAGCATAAGCTTCCTTTTAGCACATCTCAACCTTCTCCCACCCCCAAAATGAACTATGTAATATATGTGAGAGCAGAGCCTTTGTCTTGAACTTCTGGTCTCTCACAGTTCTTAATACACAGCAAAGAGCTCACTATTTATTAAATGTCTGAAAGGCTCACAGTCTTTTAAGTTCTACAGTAAAATCATTAAGTTTTTTTAATCTAAGGACTATAAGTTAAACTTACATTCCTGATAAAATGAACTGATAAATTCTTCTGAAAATACTCATGCATCTTTCTGACACATTCATGAAAGTGAATCAAGAAGAAACTATAATTCAAATTATTATATCAAAATATATAGCATATGAAATAAGAAGTCCTGAAATCTTTTTAAAATTTAAGGAAAAAAAACTAAATAATGTTTTAGGTCAACTTAAAAATTTAGACTTTACATGTAATCCTGGAAGAGTGGAAGTGCCTAAAACAAAAATTTTATATTAAAACAAATTGATAAAAAGCCTAGAAATATTTATCTGAATTATGTTTAATTATAACTCATTTGATTAAAAATTACAAAGATTCTATACCATATATATGTTATTTTTATAATATGTCCTTCCTCCATGGGATTCTCCAGACAAGAGTACTGGAGTGGATTTCCATTTCCTTCTCCTACACACACATACACACACACACACACACATAAAAGAGGAAGCTTTAAATTTAATTTGAATGCTGATATTTAAACATCTCAGATGGAATCACAAAGCTATGGATATAAAGGTTTCCACTTACTTTTGCTGTAGTCGACATGGCTCCTGCCATCTTCATCTGAGAATTCATCACTTTTGTTTGTGTGGACATGGAAGTGACTTTTGAACTTACAGCAAAAGTTCTTGTTTTCTGTTTCCTTAGATGTACAAGCTGCTTGGCTAAAACTCTGCAAGCTTCTTTATTACCAATCTTGGCCATTTTCTTAATTTCTAATTCCTATCAGAGGAAATAAAAAGGAGTAAGATCATTAAAGGGGGGTCCTCAGTGATTTGATAAGAATAGACTGAGCATACACATTATACCCTTTCACCCTGATTATGAAGAAAGAGGCTTTGACCAAGTCATACAAATAGTCATTTGAGAGGGCAAACTGTTTTACATGTCTATATGGGTAAGACGGAACTAGTACTGTGCTCTACACATACAAAGCAAGTCTACAAAATAGTGCTCACCTAAAGCCGAAAAGAAAATTTAAAAACTCAATCCAAAAGTAGGTAGGAAAAAAAATAAAATAAAATGAGGAACTGGTAGAGGAGAGCAAAGAAAATAAAAGAGAGTACAGTGGTAGATCTGAAGCTAGTAATACAGACAACTATCTTCAGTGAAAAGGTCCATTTACTATGTTAAGTAAGAGACAGACTGGCAAATTAGATGTTTAGTTGCTAAGTCACTTCCGATTCTTTGTGACCCTATGGACTGTAGCCTGCCAAGCTCCTCTGTCCATGGGATTCTCCACACAAGAATACTGGAGTGGGTTGCCATTTCCTTCTCAAAACATAAAAATATATGCTATCTCAAGAAAACAACTTTAGCAAAACAAACTAAATAAAGCTAAATAAAAGGCTAGAACAAATATATTCTATATAAATACTTGGTAAAATCTGGAAATTTGGAGTGGTTACATTAACTAGATTAAAAGAAAAAAAAAGAAAGAAAAGGGAATATTACCAGAATAAAAGGGGGCATTTCATAACAAAGGAATTAATATATAAACATGTCAAACTAATCCTAAACGTGTATGTACCTAAAACAACACTTCCAAATTTATGAGGTGCAACTGATACAACTGAAAGGAGAAACAGACAGACACAAGCAGCATAAGGGACATCAACAACTCCTTTCTTAAGTATATTGCTGTATTTTAGGACAAGTGGACAGAAAAACTATAAAGATACAGATTTACAAAAGTACTATCAACAACTTGACCTAACCAACATTCGCTAAAAACTCCATCGCCAACAGCAGACTACTCTGAAAGTGAAGTCGCGCAGTCATGTCCGACTCTTTGCGACCCATGGACTGTAGCCCACCAAGCTCCTCCCTCCATGGGATTCTCCAGGCAAGAATACTGGAGTGGGTTGCCATTTCCTTCTCCAGGGGATCTTCCCAACCCAGGGACTGAACCCAGGTCTCCCACATTGCAGGCAGACACTTTAACCTCTGCACCAAAGTGCACATTTAAAAAAAAAGGAATTATCAAAAATATACCACATTCTGGATCAGAAAACAAGGCTCAACAAAATAAAAGGATTGGAATCCTATAAGTATGATCTCTAACTGGAGTGAAATTAAACTAGAAAGCAGTAAGAAAAATAAGAAAGGAAAATAACAAGCAGAAATTAGGCAACATGGTTTGAAATAAGTCATTTAAGAATTGATGCTTTCCAATTGTAGTTCTGGAGAGTCTCTTGAACAACAAGGAGATCAAACCACTTAATTCTAAAGGAAATCAACTCTGAACATTCATTGGAAGGACTGATGCTGAGGCTAAAGCTCCAATACTTTGGCCACATGATGCAAAGAGTCAACTCATTAGAAAAGACCCTGATGCTGGTAAAGATGGAGGGCATGAGAAGGGGGAGATACAGGATGAGTTGGTTGGATGGCATCACTGACTAAATGGACATAAGTTTGAGCCAACTCTGGGAGATAGTGGAGGACAGGCAAGCCTGGCACGCTGCAGGACATGGGGTCATGACAACAACAATAACAACATAGAAAAAACAAATCACAGGGGAAATGAGATAATATTTTGAACTTAATAAAATAAAAACGCACATATTAAAATGCGTGAGTTGCAGTAAAAACAGTTCTTAGAAATTTAAAGCGTTAGAGATTACATTTAGAAAAACTGAGTATCTAGTAGGCTTCAAAATAGAGAAAGCAGAAAAAAGCAGAGAAAATAAAACACAAAGTATATAGAAAGAAAGAAATATATATAGAAGAGAAGAAATCTATGAACTAGGAAGGAAAAAAATACAGAAAATTAATGAGATCAAAATCTTTTCTTTTTATAAGAAATTGATCAAATTGATAAACCACTGCCAATTAGAAGAGAGAAAAAAACAGACAGAAAATACACAAATGACAAATACTGAAAATGCAGAGGAGGGCATCACTTAACAACCAAAAGATGTTAAAGAATAGTAAGAAAATATTATAAACACAATGTCATTACATTTTAAAATTTAGTAGAGATGAACAGATTATTTGACATATGTGCACTACCAAACGTCATTCAAAACGTAGAAAGCTTGATCCATTCTATACCTATTTTCTAAAAATTGCAAATTTTAGAATTTAAAAATCTAGCCACAAAGAGATTTTTGTTAAGTTCAAACATCTATCCGTAAAGAAAACTTCAGTCCTAATGACTTTATTGATGAAACCGATCAAACATTTAAAAAGAAATACACAGACTCTTCCAGTAAATGAAACAGAAAGGGAAACTAGCCAACTCATGCTTTAAGGTCAGCAGTACTCTGATGTTAAAGTATACAAGGATACCACACAAAAACATAACTACAAATTAATAGTTTTTATGATCAGAGATACTAATATCCTTATGAAAATTTCTACAAACTGAAATATTTTTTTAAAAATTCATCATTACTAATGAAGTTTATCCCAACAGCAAAAGTTTGATTGAACTTTGGAAAATCATCAGTTATGTAATTCACTATACTAACAGACTAATGAAGAAAAACTACATAATTATCATCTTGATAGATACAAAAAAGACAGCACTTGACAAAATTAGTTCCTGATAAAAACTCTCAACAACTAGATAAAGGAACTTCAACCTGAGAAAGGGCCTCTACAAAAAGCCTATAGCTAATACTTAATGATAAAAGGATGAAAAATTTTATTTACACAGATGACATGATTACCTATGTAGAAATCTAACAGAATCTACAAAAAGGCTACTCGACTAAGTGAGTTTAGGAAGGTTACAGAATAAAAGATCAATGTACAAAAAAATGAATGTATTTCTATATACCAGCAACAAAAAACATCAGAAATATGATGAAAGTAGCACAAGATCAGTATAACCCTGAAATGACCCGGGAAATGACCCAAATGTTCATTAGCTGGTAAACGGATAGTCAAATTTTGCAATGTCCACATAATGGAATAACAGTTATCAGTAAAAATGATGATACATGTAATGACATTGATTAAGCTCAAAATAATTATGAATGAAGGAAGCCATATAAAAATGAAATCACTTTAAGATTTCATCTATATAAATTTCTTGAAAATGTAAAATCTACAATGACAGACCAGTGTTTGCCTAACTGAGGAGGAAATAGGGAGAAAGGGGATGGGAAGAAGCGATCACAAAGGGAATAAGGAAACTTTTGGGGATGATGGATATGTTCATTACCTTGACTGTAGTAATGGTTTCATGAGTTAATACATATGTTAAAATGTGTCAAATTATTTGCTTTAAACATGGACAATCAATTGCATGTCAACTATACCTCAAGCATGTTGGTTTTTAAAAATGTTCTAAGCAATATACATTTAAAAACATAACAGAAAAATACTTAAAGATAGCCAATCTATTTTAAAAGTATATTCGTTATCAAAGACATTGTCAATAACAGTTAAAATATAAAGTAAGACACCTCATTGGTCAACATGGCTATTTTCTTGCAACCCTCTCTTTCTTTTATTAATTAATTTATTTTTAACTGGAGGATAATTGCTTTACAATACTGTGTAGGTCTCTTGTTTTCTAGGACTATTTTATCTTTGCTGTTGATTGAGAAGAAGATGGCTGTTTTGAGCAATATTTCTTCCTAGGCATTTATGTCTTTCACAAACAGAAGAATAATTTGATTTTATATTCAGCAGAATAAAGACTCCTGATAAAATCAGGAGAATGACATAGTAAACAAAGGTAACCAGAAATTGCAGGAAGGTGTTAAATGCCATTTCTTAGAAAAGTAAATCACTTACCACCTGCCATGTGTCTTTTCCTAGTTAGCTAATTACTCCAACACTGACTTCGAAATTTGTTAGAAAAGTGAAACTGAAATATAATGTTCTACTTACCAGCTGTTTTTCTTGTTTCTCTAAAGCTGCCCGATCTCTGATGATAGCCCTCTGTGTACCTCGTAACTCTCGATTCTGTTCCTTTATTACATCTAAGAGAATCAGAAAATAAACCTAAATGTATGAATTGTAAGATCTTATTTAATACCACTTAAAATACTGGAATTAGAAACCTCAATTTAAAAAAAAATTACACGATGTTAAATTTGTTTCAATATACTAAAAATTAATCAAATGTTAGAATGAATTATAAATATTGATTATATAAAAAACCACTGAAGTACAAATACATTATAGTCTGAGGTTTAGTCAAAAGAATATATAAATCACACTAAAATACTCCCTTAGAGAACTGATTATTATACATTGCTTTTATGACATGTATATATATGTCACATGTATGCAAGTGAGTGAGCAAACACACACACACACACCCTTTATCATCTCTTCCCTACTTCAATATTACACGAAATTCCAAAAAGGAAGACAGGCAATATGTTTATTAAATCTTTTTTTCTACACTATGTCATCATCATTATAACAGAGTAGAGAAAAGCAGTCAGCCTTCCAATGAAGCAGACAGGGATTTGAATCATAACTCTGCTACTGGATCATTATATGATGGTTTCTTGTAAAGTCAATTAACACTCTAAACCTCAGTTTCTTATAAAATAAAAATTATCATGAAGGAGCAAATAACATTCACAACGACCTGATATATTGTAAGTGCCATTCATTGTTAGGTCTTTCTCATTTATCTCAATTCATGAGGATCCATCAGTCTTACCTTTTGAAGAATTAAAGTATTAGTCTAACTGACTGACCACAATTTAGATTAATTGTTACTAAATAGTGATTACTTCAAAAGATCACAGATATGGATGGTAATGTGTGCCAAACTGTTTCCTCACTGTGAGGAAACTTGCTAAGTACTTTACATAAAGTATGTGATCCCTTCATGGAACACAGCCTTGTCATAGCAAAGGGGCTTGTGTAACTCAATTAAGCTACGAACCATGCCATGCTGGGCTAACCCAAGAGGGACAAGTCATAGAAAACAGTTCTGACGAAATGTGGTCAGCTACTTAAAATCCTAAACGGTGATGTCTTAAAGTGCTACAATCAGCACGACAGCAAAATTGGAAAACTCAGCAGTGGCCACAACTGGAAAAGATGTCTTCATCCCAAAGCCAAACAATGTTCAAACTACCACACAATCACACTCACTTTACATCCTAGCAAGGTTGTGCTCAAAATCCTTCAAGCTAGGCTTCAACAGTATGTGGACCAAGAATTTCAGATGTAAAAGCTGGACTTAGGAAAGGCAGAGGAACCAGAGATCAAATTCGCAACATTCTATTGGATCAGAGAAAACAAAGGGATTCCAGAAAAACATCTACTTCTGTTTAAATGACTAAAGCCTTTGACTGTGTGGATCACAGCAAACTGTGGAAAATTCCTAAAGTGATGGAGTACCACACCATCTTACCTGTCTCCTGGAGAAACCTATATGAAGGTCAAGAAGCAACAGTTAGAAACTTACATGGAACAACTGACTGGTTCAAAAAGAGAAAGAAGTATGACAAGGCTATGTATTGTCACTCTGCTTATTTAACTTCTATACAGAGTATCATCAATAGAAATGCTGGGCTGGATGAATCACAAGCTAGAATCAAGACTGCAAGGAGAAATAACAACCTCATATATGAGGATGATACTGAATGGCAGAAAGTGAAAAGGAACTAAAGAGCTTCTTGATAAGGGTGAAAGAAGAGTGAAAAAGCTGGCTTGAAACTCAACATTCAAAAACTAGGTCAAGATATCTGGTCTCCCTCATTTCATGGCAAATAGAAGGGGAAAAAGTGGAAGCAGTGACTGCAACCATGAAGTTAAAAGACACTTGCTCCTTGAAAGGAAAGCTATGACAAACATAGTCAGTGCATTAAAAAGCAGAGACATCACTTTGCTGACAAAGGTCTGTATAGTCAAAGCTATGGTTTTTCCAGTAGTCATTTATAGATGTGAGAGTTGGACCATAATGAAGGCTGAGCACCGAAGAATTGATGCTTTTGAGTTGTGGTGCTGGAGAAGATTCTTCAGACTCCCTTGCACTGCAAGAAGATCAAACCCGTCAATCCTAAAGGAAATCAACTCTGAATACTAATTGGAAGGACTGCTGCAGAAGCTGAAGCTCCAATACTTTGGCCACCTGAAATGAAGAGTCAACTCACTGGAAAAGACCCTGATGCTGGAAAAGATGGAAGGCAAAAGGAGAAGAGGGTGGCAGAGGGTGAGATGGTTAGATAGCATCACAGATTCAATGGACATAAATTTGAGCAAAGTCTGGGAGATGGTGGAGTACAGAGGATCCTGGGGTGCTCCAGTCCATGGGGTCGCAAAAAGTCAGACATGACTTAGCAAATGAAAAACAACAGTTCAGTATAACATTCACAATAATGCCATGGAATTGGTTTTTCTATTATTTTATATGTATCAGAAAATATGTGTTAATAAGTTTAAATAATGTGCCCAAGGTCACAAGGTAGTAAGTAGTAATAAAAGATTAGGATCCAAGTTTTGTCTCCTGAGTCAGTGGTCTTAATCATTTTACTGGAGTACCTTTTCAGTAAAGAGGTAGAATTTAAAACTACCCCCACTACATCAGATGGCACTGGGAAAACTAGTCAGCTACATGAGAAAAAAGAAAGAAATTGGACTCCTGCCTCACACCATATATAAAAACTAACTCAAAAGAGAAGAATGACTCAAATATAAGAGCTAAAATCATAAAAGTCTTAGAAGAAAACATAGTAAACTACATGATTTGGGTTTTGACAATAGATTCTTAGATATGACACTAAAAGCACAAGCAACAAGAGAAAAAAATATATAAAGCAGACTCCATGAAAACTAAACACTGTGACTAAAGGGCATGATAAAGTGGAAAGACAATGCAGAAAACGGGAGAATATATACACCAATTACATATGAGTCTAGAAGCCGGAACATATATATATATATATATATATATATATATATATATATATAGGTATAAACCTCTTACAATTCAAAAACAAAGGACAACTCAACAAATGAGGGAACACCTTGCACAGACAGTTCACCAAAGATCATACATAAATGGCCAACAAATATTTGGAAAAGATACAAAGCATCACTACTCATTAGGGAAATCAGAAACCATCTCCCATTTGCCAAAATAGCTATAACCGAGTCTTCTCCAGCACCACAGCTCAAAAACATCGATTCTTCAGTGCTCAGCTTTCTTTATAGTCCAACTCTCACATCCATACATGACTACCAGAAAAACCATAGCTTTGACTAGACGAACCTCTGTTGGCAAAGTAATACCTCTGCTTTTTAATATGCTGTCTAGGTTGGGCATAACTTCTTCCAAGGACCAAGCGTCTTTTAATTTCATGGCGGCAGTCACCATCTGCAGTGATTTTGGAGCCCCCAAAATAAAGTCTGTCACTGTTTCCATTGTTTCCCCATCTATCTGCCATGAAGTGACGGGACTGGATGCCATGTTCTTAATTTTTTGAATGTTGAGCTTTAAACCAACTTTCTCACTCTCCTCTTTCACTTTCAAGAGGCTCTTTACTTCTTCTTGTGGGTAGGAATGAAAATTATTTCAGCCATTGTGGATAAAAGTTCAGTGGTTCCTCAAAAGTTGAACATAAAATTACCAACTCATCTCACAATATCCCTCCTATTTACCCAAAAGAACTGGAAAAAAAAAAAAAAGTACTTCAATCATTACTTTACACAAATTCAGCACTATTTAAAATAGACAAAAGGTGGAAACAGCCCAAATGTCCATCAACTGGAGAGACGGGGGACTGGTGAGTCATTGCTTAATGGATACAGGGCTTTATTTTACGGTGATGAAAATGTTTTGGAATTAGAGATGGTGGTTATACACCATTGTGAATGTACTAAATGCTACTGACCTGTTCACTTTAAAATGATTATTGTTAAGTGAATTTCAACTCCATTAAAATAACAGCAAAGCCAGCAACCATTATCTTTTGTTGTGAAGGAGCATCACAACTTATATTCTTCACATTTCTTATTATAATGAAACTTTAGTCAGAATAAAAATAACTAATTATACTGAGTAATAGGTATATTAAGTGCTTCACAACAACCCCCAAAGGTAGGTACTATTATTTCACTTGTTTCAGAGGCGAGAATTGGTATTTGGTGTATTTGGTGAGGTAATCTGCCTAAGGGAGAAAAAGTGCTAGGCTTCACCCCACAGGCATTCTGATTCCAAAGCCTCTGACTATGAAGCTTGTAGGAAAACAAAAATAAAGTTATCAAGGACATAATCCTTACAAATAGAGACAGATATCAACAAATAACACTGTTAAACAGAATGAAAAAACATTTCACGTCATTATATAAAATCAACTACAATGACTGAATAAAAGTTAAAAATAAGATGTCAGAGCTCCTATGTCCTGCTTAACAAAACATCTATTTCTCCTCCTCTACTTACTCTGTTTCTCAATTAAGTTATATTGGTGGACATCTCACACTCAGGATTTACTAAAGATACATTCTATATATTCCTTACACACAGGAATAGGAAACCATACAATACCTACATAGGAGATGAGAAGAGAGGGAGCTCTCTCCCCTCACTAACTTTCTTCTGGATGGGAAACATGTTTCACTTAAAAAGAAGAAGGGGATAGTCTGTAGGCAAATATATTTGGGAAATGTTCAAGTTGAAAAAAATTTAAACCAATTTCTTTGCTTCAAGGCTTCTAAGAACATGTAATATATAAAAGTACATTGTCAACCTTTAAGGGAAGAATATGTGGTTGATTAGTCTCCAAAGTCATTAAACCAAGAATCCTTTTAAAGAAACCTCTATTAGCATTTCTTGGGTAGAAATGTTTCATGGAGCACTGGCTGGGATCCTAGTCTTAAAAACATGACTTGTTAGTTTGCTAGAGCTATCACAACAAACACCATAGACTGGGTGGCAGAAACAACAGAATTTTATTTTCTCCTAGTTCTGAAGGCTAGAAGTTCAAGATTAAGGTGCTGGCAGGGTTGGTTTTTTCTGAGCCCTCTCCCTTGACATGGAGATAGCCACCTTCTTCTAGTCTCCTCACATGGCCTTTTCTCTGATATCTTTTCTTCTTCTTATGATTAACACTGGTCCTACTGGATTAGGGCTCCACCCTCATGACCTCATTTAACCCGTTATCTCTGTAAAGACCCTGTACATTAGGGGTTGGGGCTTCTACATATGAATTTTAGGTGGACATAATTTAACTAGGTCTACACACATGATGTTTTTCCTCTGAAATCTACAGACTGACACTAAACAAAAGAGTAAAGAAAGCTCTCATTTCCCCATCTTTCAAAACAATCACCAGCCTTTTCATACTCACTACTTAAACCCTCTCAGTTTCCTTGTTTTGAACACAGTTCCCTATCTTACCCAAGACAATGGATTGGTATGAAAACACTGACCACTTATCCTACTATTTCAAAAGAAAATAAGCCCTAAATTTAACACTATAGTATTACAAGTGAACTTTTGGAATACAATCCTTTTGCACACTAAAAACTCCCTGAATTCAACTAGGATTAAGATGAAGGTGAAGGTGAAGTCGCTCAGTCATGTCCGACTCTTTGCGACCCCATGGACTGTCTTACTAACATAATGATGACAGTCTTCTAAAGTTACAAAAGTACTGAGCTGAGAGAGAAGCCACCATATTGATAAGTTGAATTGTGACTAGGTAATTGACACAGTGTAGAGCAAGTGCTGAAAGCACTGACTGTTGGATCTAGAAAGATCTAGAATGTTATCAATATACATTTTTTTCATTACTAAGGTCATATAATGAAAAATTTATATTTGGTCTTTGTCTTGAGTTCCTGGCACAGAGCTCCCAAAGCCCTTGTAATTTCCTGAGTGATAGAAATGTCTTTTGATCTAAGGAAGTGTACCTCTGGAGAGTTCAAGATGGGGCCGCTTACCAGAAAGTCCAAATGCTTGATTAGAAGGTGAGGACTTTCAACCCCATCCCCCTAGGGGAGGGGAGGAGAGCGAGAGACAGGGTTATAAAAACTCTTAAAGAGACTGGAAGAGTTTCCAGGTTGGTGAACATACTAATGTTCTGGGAAGGTAACATGTCCAGAGAGGGCAGAGATACTCTGAGCACCACCCCTAACCCTATCCCCCTGCAAAGTACCTTGCTTCCATTTAGCTGTTCCTGAGTTGTATTCTTATAAATAAACTGGCAATACTAAGTACTTTCTTGAGTTCTGAGAGTTGTTTTAGTACGTTTTCACATCTGAAGAGGGAGTTGGGCTGACACTAGTGTCAGAAGTGCTGGTGGCAATCTAAGACTTGTGACTGGCCACTTAAATGAGGACAGCTTTGTGGACAGCGCCCTTAACCTGTGGGGTCTGTACTAACTCCAAACAGTTGTTAGGACTGAACTAAAGTGCTGGAGACACCCACTTGGTGTCAGAGAATCAGAGTAAAGAATAGATAGCCATATTTGTTGAAATATAAGTATTATGACATGATACTTTAATAAAACATAATTTAACTGAAATTGTTTGACTTCAATTTTCTTAATTTTATGTAACTATGTGTACCATAACTGTCACTGTATATTAGAGAAGGAAAAATAAAGAAAATTAACTACTGCATATTTCACAGCCTGTTGTTAATGACCTATTAATATTTAAAGAGTTCTAAGCTACAATTCGAGAGCATCTAATGTTATACACTAGACTATAAAATAAAACTAACACTTTAAAATATATTAAGGTAAGAGGAAAAAGACAGTAAATTTTTCTTTCATATGAAATAATGGGTGTATCCTATAAAACAAATTTTCTTTAAAAACAATTCCTGTACTAAACTCATAGTTAATAATTTGGTCTTCAAATAATTCAGAAGGAATAACATGAGAAACGTTAGGAGACATTCTTAATGTTCTGAAGTCAAAGTTTATTTCCCATTAAATTTGTTTCTTAGTAGGTCTGATTTCTTCCTAAGATTACAAGCTCTTTAAGAGCAAGAAGTATATTTTATTTATTTACCTATTTGTACTCACATTTTACTTCATGTCAACAACTATACCAATATATTAGTTAATTGCAATCTAAGGGAGTACAAACATATATACACCAAAATGTGAAAGGAGTTATCTTATAGCCATAATTTAACAGGTTCTTTAAAAATATGTAATAAAATTTATTGGTTATCAAGAAAGATGGCTAATAATTTAACAATAAAATCTACTAGTTATCAAGAAAGATGGTTGACAATATAACAATGGCAAAATCTGAGCTATGACAGATTTTATGACATTTCCTACAAAGGAAAAATGGAGTACTGCACTTCCAAACTGTGAAAATGCAGGGATGTGCCTATGGTGTGCTCTCTCTGTTACCACTTGGACATGTCAGAACGATCCAGGGGCTGCCCCACCCACCATCTTCTCCTCACCCACATCCAGCAAAACACTGAGAAAAGGCCACTCAGGCCAGCTCCACCCTGGGCGTTAAAGCCTTTCAGGCTCTTCTTATTGAACAAAGTAACACATATGTATAAGAGTGATAAGATCACTGAGTTAAATTTTGGACTTAAGAAGATACAAACAGACCTAAGGTCATTCTTTGGTTCCCAGTCAATAAGGTTTATCTGATTACCAAGAAAAGAAAAACAGAGAACCCAAAAATAAAAAGTGAAATATAAAAGGGTCTCCCATGTGATCTAGCTCACTAGAATTTTCTACTGGATTTGAGTCCAAGGCCCAACCTGAATCATAGTTGTTATTTCTAGACTCTGTTCATTTCCATACTGTTTACACATCTGAGGATTAAAGCAAAAAGTAATTACATGCTGCAAATATGAAAAGTGAAAGTCGCTCATTACAAGCTGCAAATACGAAAAGTGAAAGTCACTAAGTCGTGTCCTACTTTTTGCTACCCCATGGACTATACAGTTCATGGAATTCTCTAGGCCAGAATACTGGAGAGGGTTGTCTTTCCCTTCTCCAGGGGATCTTCCCAACCTAGGGATCAAACCCAGGTCTCCCGTATTGCACGTGGATTCTTTACTTGCTGAGCTAAAACGGAAGCCTAAGAATACTGGAGGGGGTAGCCTATCCCTAATCCAGTGAATCTTCCCCATCCAGGAATTGACTCCAGGGTCTCCTGCATTGCAGGCTAGTTTGTTGTTTTTTTTTTTTTTACCAATTGAACTACCAGGGAAGTCCACTTTTTCTTTTTTTTCATCCTTTCAAGTGCCTATCTTTTGAGAGAAGGGAGGGATCTCAAGCTTGCAGTCAGGATCACTGTGCCTCAGGAACACTAAGGCACAACTCACAGGCTATACCACTCAGCTGTGTTTAAGCTGGTCTCCTAGACAGCACTGGCTCTACCATGTACTGGGTTTGCCACTTACTTAAGGTCATGATGGACTTTTTAATTTAACATATGCCATATTGTCTGCTTTTAAATGTATTTCTTCAGAGAAAAATCATTTTGATTTATGCAACTGTATTGCCTATCCTGAATCTAATGATCACGTGGATTGAAAAAGGAGCACAAAATGCTTCCACATCCTGCTTTACCATCTCCATGAACTGGCTTTTGGGGGATTAAGATCCAAGAGGAAAGCGAGTGTCCTCTTTGTATTTTATGTGCAAGGTCTGCAAGCTTATCAGAGGAAATAGTGGCTACTGTGGTACTGGTAGAGTCAGTGAAGGAGTATTAGATAAACTCTGATCATGGCTATGAACAGAAGAGCTGGGAGCGTGAGTCAGCTAAAGCTGTCATGTGGAGCTCCCCAATGAACAATAAAGGGGGATGAGGTGCTGGCCATGTGAGGATATACCATCTCCTTAGGATGATGATGAGGAAAAAAAAAAACAACTGCAAAAATGCTACAAATTCAAAGGTTAAGGGGCAAGAAAGAAATACTAATATTAGAGGTCAGTAACTAGAGAATACTGGCTTTGAAAACCAAATTTACAAAGGCAGGAGGACAATAACAGTGAGAGAGTGGGTGAGAAGAAATCAGAATTTGATACGCAAAGCAAACTTGTTTCTCAGGCTTTGGACACGGTATATCAGAAATCTGAAAGAAAATATATCACCTAAGTAGCCAATTTTAATACATGATAAAGAAAAAATAAAAACAAAAATAAATAAACAACTATTGGAAACAGAAAGGAGAGTAGAGAAGCATGCCAACAGCTTTACTCTGTACTTGGTCCAGACAGCCAGGGATTTGCTTAAAAACCAGGCTGAAGTTGAAAAACTCAGCGGACTGACTTGAAAGGA
This sequence comes from Nanger dama, assembly GCA_917880005.1. Lineage (NCBI taxonomy): Eukaryota > Metazoa > Chordata > Mammalia > Artiodactyla > Bovidae > Nanger > Nanger dama. Next base: position 36,096,341 of record CAKJTW010000020.1, on the reverse strand, counting down.
AAAGGTGGAACACTAAGAAGAGAATAGGAGTCTAGCCCTATGGTAGCATAAAAGGAAGCAACAACGAATGCTTTTCCCCCACCAGCAAAGTCTCAAAAGTAACTCAAGCCTTGAGGAACTCATTGAAATGAATTTGTTCATGATTATTAAAATACCAGTGTTTTCAGGAATTTAAGGAAGGTTTTAAGATGTCACCCGTCAGCAGATCTTTGGGTCTCATGTGGGTCTCAAAGACACAGCCTTTAGCATGCTCATCAATAACAGCTTCAGAAAACTGCCAAGGGCAATTTTCAGCTTAGATAAGTAAAGGAATGAGTGAAAGAGCCTTTGAAAGAACAGTCTCACAGATAAATGGGTGGACTTGAAGGTAGAAAATGGTAGCATGAAAAGAAATACCAGCCTTTGGATCATGTTTGGAACAGAGAAATGTAAAGGAAAGATATTTCATACAGAAATATCTCTTCCTAGACTTCTGAAGGGGCTTCCTACTTTATTGTTTCTTTGCCTAGAAGGCTCAGGTACCCCAATCATCATATAACTATTTCCTTCTCAACACTGTGCTTTTCTTTCAAATACCACATAAGTAGGAAAGTCTTTTCATCACCCAGGTAATCACTTCTCCTACAAAGAGCAACAAAAACAGCAGTAATGAATTGGGGGGTGCGGTGGGTGGACAACTAAGGAAATTTGGAATTTCACTCCATATTAAATAATGCTACTGGGAGTTCCCAGGTGGCACTAGTGGTAAAGAACACGCCTGCCAGTGCAGGAGACATAAGAGATACAGTTTCAATCCCTGGGTCCGGAAGATCCCCTGGAGGAGTACATGGCAACCCACTTCAGTATTCTTGCCTGGAAAATCCCATGGACAGAGGAGCCAGATGGGCTACAGTCCATGGGGTCGCAAAGAGTCAGACATGACTGAGAGACTTACACTGTCACTTTCACTTCTGCACACTATTAAATTTTTGAGAGTCATAAAGGCACTGTGGTTATATAGGTGAATATCCTATTCTGGGAAATATTTGCTGGTTTGCTACAGTTCATGATGTCTATAACTTACCCTAAATAATTCAACAACAAAAACCTACATATGTGTACAAATGTACTTATAAAGACATACACAAAGAGAAAGGGAGAGAAAACAAATGTGGCATAATGTTAATAATTGGTACATTGAGCAATGAGAAAATGGGTATTCACTGAATACTGTCATTTCAGCTTTTCTTTAGATCTGAAATTATTCAAGAAAAAAAAAAGAAAATAAACAGTCTCCATTCCTATAAATAAAACGTTGCAATATTTTTGCTCAGAAAAATGCTCAGAAGAGTACTGCGTTCGTGAATTCCTTATTCAATTAATTTTCTTTGGTGTGCCAAGAATTTAGGAATCAACCAGAAAGCAAAATTTAAGTTTTTAAATATTCAGGATAATAATCATTCTGGGAACACATACCATGCAAAGAAAGATCTGGGTACTGTAGGTAGCACCATGAGAATGTTTTAATTTATCTGGAAGAAGACAGGGATATTTCTGAAGGGGATCTAATTTATGTAGATGATAAATTTTATCCCCTCTTGTGCTATCAAAATGTGGCATCACAACTGACTCTTGACAGATTTATCCAACTTAGTCAAAATTTCACAAGTTATGAACTCTGGAAAACCAGCATACATAAATAGCACCCAATGAGGCAGAACCCAAGAAGCTCTGTTCCTCTACTGTCAATAACAGTCCTCAAATTATCTCTAAACTTGCACTAAGGTTCAAGGTGGGTGGTGATAACATAGATGTAGACTATAGGATGCTCTGGATAATGGGAACACCACGCTTGGTTAGTAAATGCCACTATTTTGGCATTTAGTCTCTAAATTCTAAACTGCTGTAGAGTCCTTCTCATTTATGCTGAAGACTCTCTGCAACCATCCAAATGTGGAATGTGGAAAAACTTAAGAAAAGCATAACCCAACTTTGGAAGTGTGTGAAGATCTACTTTCATTCAGGAAAATACAAATCAAGAAAATGTCAAAAAAAAGTGGGAAGGAGCACAAGGAGTGAGGCATTTAACATAGTTTGCAAAAGAGTTCCAGAAAAACATCTATTTCTGCTTTACTGACTATGCAAAACCCTTTGACTGTGTGGATCATAATAAACTGTGGAAAATTCTGAAAGACATGGGAATACCACACCACCTGACCTGCCTCTTCAGAAACCTGTAGGCAGGTCAGGAAGCAACAGTTAGAACTGGACATGGAACAACAGACTGGTTCCAAATAGGAAAAGGAGTAAATCAAGGCTGTATATTGTCACCCTGCTTATTTAACTTCTATGCAGAGTACATCATGAGAAACGCTGGGCTGCAAGAAGCACAAGCTGGAATCAAGACTGCCAGGAGAAATATCAGTAACCTCAGATATGCAGATGGCACCACCCTTATGGCAGAAAGTAAAGAGGAACTAAAAAGCCTCTTGATTAAAGTAAAAAGAGGAGAGTGAAAAAGTTGGCTTAAAGCTCAACATTCAGAAAACTAAGATCATGGCATCCAGTCCCATCACTTCATGGCTAATAGATGGTGAAACAGTGGAAACAGTAGCTGACTTTATTTTGGGGGCTCCAAATTCACTGCAGATGGTGATTGCAGCCATGAAATTAAAAGACGCTTACTCCTTGGAAGGAAAGTTATGCCCAACCTAGACAGCATATTAAAAAGCAGAGACATCACTTTGTCAACAAAGGTCTGTCTAGTCAACGCTATGGTTTTTCTGGTAGTCATGTATGGATGTGAGAGTTGGACTATAAAGAAAGCTGAGCACTTAAGAATTGATGCTTTTGAACTACGGTGTTGGAGAAGACTCTTGAGAGTCCCTTGGACTGCAAGGAGATCCAACCAGTCCATCCTAAAGGAGATCAGTCCTGGGTGTTCATTGGAAGGACTGATGTTGAAGCTGAAACTCCAATACTTTGGCCACCTGATGCGGAGAGCTGACTCATTTGAAAAGACCCTGAAGCTGGGAAAGATTGAGGGCAGGAGGAGAAGGGGATGACAAAGGATGAGATGGCTGGATGGCATCACCGGCTCAATGGACATGAGTTTGGGTGGACTCCGGGGAGTTGGTGATGGACAGGGAGTCCTGGCGTGCTGCGGTTCATGATATCACAGTCGGACATGATTAAGCGACTGAACTGAATTGAACTGAGGTGGCATTGAAGAATTTCTCAAGAAAGAAAAAAAACCTGTTCAAATTAGCTACAGGAAGAAAAAAAGATAACTCTACACATAAAGGTATCATAACTAAAAATACATCAGAATGAGAAAGAGTACAGTATATACAGAGGAATATGAGAAGGGTTCTTAGTGAAATGACATGGCTAGTAAGCAAGAAAAGGAACAGATCAAGCATGGCACTCACTTGATCCTTTCATGCTAGAGACTCAATAAATGGATTTACAGTGAGGAGTAGCATAATCAGACTTGGATTTCATATATGTATCAATCACACAGGCAACTTTACAGATGAATGATTTAAAGGCTATGAAGCTACAAGAAGGAAACGCAGAAAAGTCATGTAAAAAATTTAAGATAAATGGGACCTTAATGAGAAAAGGAAGGATCATATGGGACAAACATTTAAGAGACAAAAGGAGGACTTGGTAATTAATTAAAGGTAGAGGGCAAAATCAAGGACTGCTACATATTGGAAGAGGAAAACCCAGGAAAAGAACTGACTTGAATAAGATGGTGATGAATTCTTTTTGGGACCTCTTTTAATTTGAGGAACTCTGGGACATCAAGGTGGAGATACTTAGCAACTATTAGGTATACTGATCCGAAACTCAGAAAAATATATCTAAAGATACACAACTGGGATCCATCAGACTTAGGTTATAACTAAAATAGGAGTTTAGATAAGATCATGTAGGGAGAAAATGTATGGTTAGAATAATGGTAATCCAAGATGGAACAAAGAAAAGCACTAACATTTAAAGACAAGGTTAAAATAAGAAAGGAAGGAAAAAGAAAAGAAAAACATAAAAGGAAAAGGAGTAGTCAGAAGAATTTGTGGAAAATGAAGACAGTGTTATGTCATGCAAAGCAAAAGAGAATTTCAAGGAAGAAATTATCAAAATCAAATGCAAAACGTAGCCCAAGAGATGATCACTAAAAATGGGATTCAGTGATCTAGAAGTCACTGATGATCTTAGCAAGATCTCATTTATTACATGAGATGTAAATCAAACTGCTGTACAATGGCGGGTGGGGGGGTACATCAGAGAAGTAGAGAAGTGGGGATAGGAGACATCATCACTCCTTTGAGAGATTTAGATGAAGAGTAAAATGAGTTGGAAAATACTTCCTAAGAAAACATTGGGTTAAGGAAAAATATTTCCTCTTAAGAAAATTTTGGCTTATAGACAAAAGGTATGCCTTACATGGTATCTACCAAATGCTGAGAATTCCATGTACTTAGCAAGAACAGCAAAGTTAAATTGTGCCACAGGCTTTTCAGTAAGAAATAAATAACAATGATAATGCTCAAAGAGAGGAAGTCATGACTCTGTCACTTAGTAATTGAATGATCCTGGGCAAGTTACTTAGTCCTTTGCTTCTCAGTTTCCTCATCTATAAAATGGAGATGACAATAGTGCTTATAGGTTTTGTAAGAATTAAATAAGATACAATATGCAAACATAGTGTGCTGGCTTAGACTAGCACCTCAAATTTGTCTTTGTTGAGAGTAACAGACAAAAAGTAAATAGCGCTTAAAGAGCTTTACTTTTTAACAGGCATATTTAGCTGTGCATTCACAAGTCCTCACGGCATCTTGACTTACAGGTTCATAATTAGATTTAAAAAACAGGTCACCATTAGTCCACTTAGGGAAAAAATACAAAAGAAAAACAAAACAAAAACATATATGCGTGTTTGTGTCCAACTCTTCATGACCCTCTGGGCCATAGTCCGCCAGGCTCCTCAGTTGATGGAGTCTCTCCAGGCAAGAATACCGGAATGGGTTGCCATGACCTCTTCCAGATGATCTTCCCGACCCAGGGATGGAACCCACATCAGTCACGTCTTCTGCATTGCAGGCGGATTCTTTACCACTGAGCTACTGGGAAAGGCCTATATAATGTGTGTGTGTATGTGCATGTATACATCTCTCTCTCTCTCTCTCTCTAGAAATCAGTAAAAAGAAAAGCAAGTCGTCAATTGTAATTTCAAATTCAAAAGAATCTTTCTCTTCCTTAGCACTGAGCTACAATTCTCATTAATTTCTGTAACAAAGTATACACTGCAGAGACTTGTTCATCTTTGTGTCAAAAATGAATTAAACATAACTCTGAATAGTAATAAGTGCTGTAATGTTTTCTTCCCTTTTAATTTACATATGCAGTATTCTTTAATGATATAATATGCAACTCTTCTAGCCAATCCAAAGAGACAAGAAAGATTCAATTATTCTCCAGCTCTATAAGCAGTTACATATTTTTCTTATATATCATAATTTCATTACTGCTGAAACAGGTAAAAAGACAGCACACAGTAAAAGATCTTATGATCAATAATCAACGAGTCTGAGGATCTGGCAGACATGCATAAGAATACATTCACTTTCAAAATATATAGCCTCATTATTGCTAAGATGAATGCTGTCACCTTTTAAACAAAACATCCTTTTTTTTTTTCCTGAGAAAATAAAGAATAAAAGCATCAGCAAATCTCCAGATCAAAGTAATAAAAGTACAGATCTACAATTAAGATGTCATTAAGTGCTCTCAATTGACATGATAATTTAAGAAAACATCAAGTATGCAGTTTGCTGGTTATAGTAAAATGTACATAGTGGCCAAATTTATATTCAGAAATATCACACTTAGATCTTTAAGTCAGTAGTATAGTTCCTTCCAAAAGTCCTTAAGATCTTTTTCTCCCAAGTAAGTCTATTCAGCAAAAACATCATTTCTTGGATGAATTAACCCAGCTGCAAATAAGTATACAGCTAAACATCCTCACAGCATTGAGGATGTTTAGCTTCATTGTCTTTTTTTTTCTGCTCTATACTTCAAGTACAATAGTCACTGGATTGCCAAAAGCACCAGGAAGCACAGCAGTGAGAATATAGAACTGATTTTTATGTCTTTGTAATTTGACAGACATGAAGCAATTAGAGCTAGGACGTTTGGCTTTTAATGTTAATTTTAAAAATTAATTTGTAATAACATAGTAAGAAGATGCAACCCTTTCCCTCTGTTTACTAAATTCTCACTCTATGAGACTTAACAACAACAACAAAACCTCCCCTCCCGCCCCCCAGTACTTACTATACAATAATTGAAAACCATAATGTTGGTACTGAACACTGAAAAATAAAGTGTCATGTTAAAGATTAACATTCTCAGGTAAAATACACATAAAACTCATTTCACATAATTGTATTACTCCCTATCCAAACTTGGTAGTTATTGCAAGTATTGTAAGTGGTACTTCTCGGTTAATAAAAAGTCAATTTCACCCACTCAGAACAACCAAAAATTATTATTATGTATCACACAGTATTATGCTGTGTGACAAACTAGGGGTAAAAAGACATGTGCTCAAGTAAAAGGTAGTGCAGAGGGTAAAGATGCTATCTCTGTCATCCTCCAAAAATAATTGTGGCAGCACTGGAACAGTCAATACAAAGGAATGAAGGAGTTACTCCACGTCTGGACTGAGCATCCTGTTTGTACCAATCACTGTCTAGCTACCACTGCTCCTTTTGTGGCAGTTAGACCCTTACAAAGAAGTGATTCTTTGAACCAGCAACAACCTAGACTCAACATGTAATGTGAAACACATTTCTAAATAACTTGAATGAATTTGATTCCTGGTAAAGTCAATGAAAATATCAAGGCTAATTAAACAGCTATATAAGCTTATATGACAATCACTGCTTACAGACACCAATGTGTATTCACATTTTCCCCTTAAAATGACACTGAGTTAAATGTCTGAAGCAATGCAAGCATATTCAAACATAAGCGTCTATGAAATGATGCAAACCACATTTCTTACTTTAGACAGCAAGATATTTATACGAGACAGAACTCAACTATGAAAACGAAATCCAGGTACCTCCCTTGGATTTCTTTTATTTTTCTACTGGTGTCAGTCAAGAAGCATTTATTTCACATCTCTGTTGATGGTGTGTCCCAGGGCAAGACTGGTCCAGACCAAGTTCTTTTGGTAACTGGAGTCTATTACACCCTCCCCCATGTCAACACGGGTTTCCGGTTTGGATGCTCCCAAGTAGTACAGCTCCAAACTGAAGCAGCAGTAAACACTCAGAGGAAACCAACAAGAAATTCATCAAATCACCAAGTCTAATAACACTCAAGGGTCAACCGCATCCTGCCTCCTGGAAATGCTCAGGATACAGCTGAAGGAGAAACCTGAGGACGGGCCGGGGCTGTTAAGGACTGTGTATCTGAGAGAGGAAGCCAGACTGCCCAGGTGAGACTGAGGGAGGGCGAGTCCGAAGAGACAGGCAAGTGGAAAAGTGACGCACGAAGGCGGTCACCTGTGGGGCCACTTGATCCAGCCCCGCCCCCAGGGACAGCAACAAGAGTCAAGGCCGGAAGTCCCCCAAATAAGCCTGGGAAACGCAGAGCTAGGCCTTTTCGGCCAGGCACGGAACTCACCATCCACGGTTTTCTTCTTGAAGAGGGACGCCATGGTCAGGAACCGCACCCGGGCAGCCCGGCTCGGCCCGATCCGGCCCGCGAGTGAGAAAGAACAAGGAGGGATATGACAGACCCTCGAAAGGTTCGGGATGGCGGAGCGGATGGGCAATTGAAGAGGGCGGGATCTGCAGTCAGGACCCGCGGAGAGCGGGTATTCACGGAGCCTGCCGCAGCCGAGTCGCCCGGAGCTCAGGTGACCGCGAACTAAGACACTTTTTGGAGAAGTCACTTCTAGGCGGCGCCTGCGCCGTTTGCGCTTGCGCCTGCGCACTGCGGCGCCTGAAGGCGCGGCCGCTGCCCTCACTTCAGCGGCTGCCCACTCTCCCGCTTGCCGGGGTCCCGGCGCCGGGAGTGATCCGCCGCTAGCGGTGTTAGCAGTACTCGGGGGATCGCGAGTGGGGTCAGGTGGCTTCTCGGTCCGGGTTCCACGCTGAATGCGGACAGAGATGATCCTTAGCGCTCTCCGTCCCCATCAGGAAGCTGGAAGTAGGGGTCCCAAGAATCCTAGGACATGCGTGGGTCCTCCTGGAACCAGTTGATTTATGACTATCCCCTTGCTGACTGTATCAAGCCTTTCATAAGTGCAGGGGCTGATGATAATACTGAGGTCCGTGCCCTGGTGGTGTTTGTCTTGGGAGTTTTCCGCGGTGACTGGCTCAGCAATCTCCCCGACGCCCACCCGCGCAGCCCTCTGCGGCCCCAAGGCGCTCACTGCGGCCCTGGGCCCGGGGCTCCTATCACCCGGTGAGGGTCTCCAGGGATCCGGTTTCTAGGCTTGGAAGTGGCCGGGAGAATGGCGAGCAACTGTCTTAATGCGACGTTTTTTATTTAGTGCGCTTGACTGGAAACAAGAAAAAGAAATCCACACACATTTGTTGTACACCGGTTTAAATGTCTCCAACTCTGTTTTTTAATATCTGTTTCTTGCAGTTGCTCAAGGAAAATTTATGGCTACACTGTGAACCTATTAGAATGTTACATACCTGTATATTGGTGTTCACTGTGGAACAAAAGCTTTATATTATGTACAAGGAAAAGCATAAAGAATTATTTAAAGAATCCTTCTGTGTATAAGCATAAATATGGGAAATATTATGTTTGGATCAAGATCTTAAATTCATTGTTATTTTTGTGTGTGTATGTATGTGTCCCTCTCCCTCCCTCCCTCCTTCCCCCGCTTTTACTCTCTGTGTGTTGTTTTTGTACGCATCTCTGTTTAATATATTATTTTGCTATGTATAATTTTAATTTTGCATTGAACTCTTTTCTCCCAGTCATTAGTGCTTTAAGCAACACTGCCTTCCACAGGATGAAAATAATAGTATTTTTTCCAAAGATGTCATTTCTGATAGGAAGACACCTCAATAACAGTATCAGTATTATCAATCACCTCTGGTTTTATGAATTATGTCTCAAGGATTTTTAAGTATTTGAGGTAGTCAGATTTCCACTGCTCATTTATCCCCCTCTAGAGACATCAATGGCACCCCACTCCAGTACTCTTGCCTGGAAAATCCCATGGATGGAGGAGCTTGGTAGGCTGCATTCCATGGGGTCGCTAAGAGTCCGACACAACTGAGCAACTCTTTTCCCTTTTCACTTTCATGCATTGGAGAAGGAAATGGCAACCCACTTCAGTATTCTTGCTTGGAGAATCCCAGGGATGGGGGAGCCTGGTGGGCTGCCGTCTATGGGGTCGCATAGAGTCAGACAAGATTGAAGCGACTTAGCAGCAGCAGCAGCAGCAGCAGAGACATCAAAGCCCTCAGGGCTAACTATTCTTCCTGCCATTGCTACTAAAATTTAGCTGAGAATCTGCTCAGGAAAACTTTCTTTTCTCAGGGAAAGTATAATCATCTTACTCCTTCTCAGGTTATTTGAGATATTGTGGGAAGGTGAAAAAGTAAAGAAATGGAAAAAAAGGTAAGCAGGACACAGTCTGTGCGCCCAGGGCCTGGCCTTTCCTGGAGTAAGCTCTATGGCAAAGAGGCAATTTACCCTGGCTGCCTGTTGTAATAAATGGCATTGAGTAGCGCTTGAATGCCTGAGAGGCAATAAGCTGTTATGTGTGTAGTGATCCTCTTCTTCCCTACTGCAGTCACCCTTGTTTTATTACTCCTACCCAATCCCCCCCACTGACCTAATTGTAACAGTTGGGAAAATGCCAAAATACTTAGCAGCAACCATATGGAAGACGTTCCAAAAGTGCACAGCAGGAGCTCAAGATGGGGCTTCATCATTACAATAAAGACAAAATAGAGATGTGTTGTATTTAAACCCAGCACTGGAATAGCGTCATTCTCCCCTAGTTTGAAGCAGGCTGATAGCTGGATAAGCAAACTGGAATCTATTCTGATTAGTTGGTGGCCAAACTGTACCTGTTTATATTTTAGAGATCACTCAGAGAAGGAAATGGCAACCCACTCCAGTATTCTTGCCTGGAGAATCCCATGGATAGAGGAGGCTGGCAGGCTACAGTCCATGGGGCCGCAAGAGTCAGACACGACTTAGAGACTAACCTACTACCACCACCTTATTAAAGGGCATGCACACTTAAATATAACTGAGATTTAGGACACCGAGGACTCATAGGGGCTTCTCTGATAGCTCAGTTGGTAAAGAATCCTCCTGCAATGTGGGAGACCTCAGTTCGATTCCTGGGTCGGGAAGAACCACTGGAGAAGGGATAGGCTACCCTCTTCAGTATTCTTAGGCTTCCCTTGTGGCTCAGCTGGTAAAGAACCGCCTGCAATGCAGGAGACCTGGGTTTGATCCCTGGTTTGGGAAGATCTCCTGGAGAAGGGAAAGGCTACCCACTCCCAGTATTCCCACCTGGAGAATTCCATGGACTGTATAGTCCATGGGGTCACAAAGAGTGGGACACAACTGAGAGACTTTCACTTTCAAGGAGTCATAAAGTAGAACACTATGGTATTTTTCATTTCTTTAAAACCAACATTATCACTTACAAACTCACTGAATCAACAAGAAACATGTATAAGCATGAAAGTGAAAGAAAGTGAAAGTGAAGTCACTCAGTCCTGTCCAACTCTTTGCGACCCCATAGACTGTAGCCTACAAGGCTCCTCTGTCCATGGGATTTTCCAGGCAATAGCACTGGGGTGGATTGCCATTTCCTTCTCCATAGGATCGTCCCGATCCAGGGATCGAAGCTAGGTCTGCTGCACTGTAGACAGACACTTTACTGTCTAAGCCACCAGGGAAGTATAAGCATATTGGACAGATCAAACTTTCTAATGTTATTTTTAAATCGTAAGAAATAATGATTTAATATCCTATGGTAATTATGACACAACTCTAGTCTTCCAAATTATTCACTGAAAAATATTTGCTATATTCCTAATGACACATACCATGTTACGTGTTGGGGACATACTATGAAGAAACAAACTGTGTTCCTCCACCATTGTCTCTTACCCACCTTCCTACCAGGTTTTTCTTCTCTTATCATTCACTTATTACACTCCAACTCCCATGTGTGGGATTTTTTTTTCCACACCAAGCAGTTCTCCAACACCATCTGGATGTCCTACAGTTCAACTCAGTTCCAACAATTCCAACACTATTTACTCAGAGATCACATCAGATCCCAAAAGATTCCACCACCACCACCCTGCCCCGATAGGTGCCAGTTGCAAGTCCAGATTGTTAAATGTGCCTCTAACCAACCAGCTATAAACTTGATGTTCCTATAACCCACCCATCCCCACCTTTGAATGCATGCTAAGTTGCTTCAGTAATGTCTAACTCTTTACAACTCTATGGACTGTAGCCCACCAGGCTCCGATTCTCCAGGCAAGAATACTGGAGTGGGTTGCCATCTCTTCCTCCAGGGGATCGTCCCATCCCAGGGATCGAACCCACATCGCTTACATCTCCTATATTGGTAAGCAGGTTCTTTGCCACTAAGGCTACATAGGAAGCACCCCCTTTGGATTTAGTTAATTTGTTAGATCATCTCAACAGAACTCAGGAAACCAGTTTACTCGCTAGAGCAGTGGTCTCCAACCTTTTGGCACCAAGGACAAATTTCGTGGAAGACAGATTTTCCACAAACCTGGCAGGCAGGGAGGGGGTTTGAGATGATTCAAGCATATTATATTTATTGTGCACTTTATTTCCAATCTAATTCTGCTGCTGATTTGACAGGAGGTCCCAGCCAACCTCCTCAGAGAATGGGGACACCTGCATTAGACTACCAGTTTATTACAAAGGATATTACAGGATATGAATCAACAGTCAGATGAAGGGATACTTAAGGCCAAGTTCTGAATGAAGGATCTTCTGTCCCCATGGAGTTTTGAGCCCAAACAAGGTGGCATGTGGATGTGTTCTGGCTCACCAACCTGGAAGTTTCTTAAACCCCGACCTTTTGGATTTTTAATGCCTTATAAGGCAGGACTGATTAAATCATTGATCAGTGATGACAGAACTAAATTTCCAGACCTTCTCCCCTCTCCAGAGGTTGGAGGAAGGAGGCTCAAAATCCCAGCCCTCTAACACATGGCTTGTTCCTCTCATGACCAGCCCCCATCCTTAGAAGCTTTACAAAAGTCACTTTATTATCATAAACTTGGTGTGTTTGAAAGGGGTTTGTTATGAATGTCAACACATATTTATTGCTTTTATCACTTACGAATTTTCAAGGATTTTAGGAGCTTTATGTCAGAAATGAAGATGAAGACCAAATATGTATTTGTTTTTATATGTGATGATAGCATAGGTGTCCATCACAGAACCAGCTTTGGCTCAGTATAAATAAAAGAGCAGAACTTTTCAAAAACAGGATGTGTGCTAGATGAGATAGTGAGCGTTTTGTCACAGAAGTGCTCAAGCAGGAGCAAGTTGTGGTAGAAAGAATTCTTTTGAAGAATCAAAGGCTTGATTGGAAGGTTTCTAAATTTCTTTTAAATTTTGAAATTCTTTTATGAATAAAGTATAGCTCAGGCCAAGTATCTTGGGATAGGGTGTTCCATTCCCTAACAGTAATGCCACCAAATCTTATTGGCTTCACTTTTAAAGATATGGTGAAGCCAAGAGGATAATCATATTTTATGGTTTTTGAATCATCCTGATTCAGGAAACCTTCACTTTCCTCCATATCATAATCATCTATGTAATTGATACTTCCCTGCTTTCATCTTCACCTCACTCTTCTTTTGTATCAGAAGAGTATCAAAAGGACCACTTTTGGTCCTGTCAAAATGTGAATCAGGGCAGAGCATGCTATTCTATTTCTCAGAAGGAGATCAACATAATCTCAATACTTACGTCTGGACCACACACACACGCAACTGTTCCACACTGAACTTCTGTTATTTCATCATATGTCCAAACTTTTACCATCCAGGTTGCTTTCCTATTCATTTCTCTTCATTGTGCATCACTCACATGGAACATAATTATTTACACGCAATCCTAAAATTATGCTATTTGTTATCTACATAGAATTTCTGATAAAACTTCCTTTAATTATATTACTGTTTTTGAATTACATCAAAATTTTAGTCAAGTAAAAGTTTTATTGTTTATAAAAAATATAAATTCCTATGCAGTCTTCCCATCCTATTCTTGACTATGGATAATTGTAGCCCAAATAGAAAAGTTATCATGCATTACTGGAGACATTCATTCATGTTTGTATTGATTCACTTATAAGTACTTTAGAAACTTAGGGCAGAAAGAGTTGTTGGTAAAATCCAAAAATCTCTTTTTCTTAAAACACATAACAGTTAAGAGAGAAATCAAAAGGCTTTTCAAAGCTGTACAGCTAGCAAGGTGTTGAGTCAGAATATGTGGGGACAGACTCCTTTGCTGAGTTTGTGCTTCATAGTCAATTATGTGGCTCTTGTTTGTCAGTTACCATGTGACTGTGAATGGGTAGGTTGTGTGCACTCAGGGGACAGGACAGCAGAGTGTGGGCTGTCTAAGGTTGCTGTTTCCCACATTTGCTCACAGAGGAGCCCAAGGCTTGATTTCAAGGAAAGGTATGTTGGAGAAGGACCTGTTTTACCTTCATTTCCTGGCTTCCATCTCTTGTCAGGGCTCAGTATCTATACATGGATCCCCCTCTCTCAGCTTCTCCAGATTCAAAACAGAGAGGCATCACTTATTCCATCTGACTAAATAAAGGTCAAACACTCAAATGGCATTATCTCAAACACATGTATATCCATTTCAAGCCAAATAATGTATGCAGCATTTAGGCAACAAATAATGTGTACAAACTAAATGCAACATTTTCCCCACATTTTGGCATGTTCACCATGTTTTTGCATTAAAATTTCAAATATTCCCTGTAATTTCTGCTTCCATGCATTTATAGTTTCAGAAATTCACCTCATTTTCTCTTTGTCAAATCTTGCTTTATAAAATATCTGCTATAAAAATGAGTTGGACAAGTCAGACATTTAGTCAATGAAAAGCTAAATGAGTACCCTAAATGTGTATGGCTGCACATCATTGGTTTTATAGTCACAAAGTGTTCTTGTGTTATTTGGAATATGTAACAGTGTTATCCTTTTGAAAAATAAACTAAACTTTGCCCTGAATTTCTCAGTGTTAATAGGAGTTGCACATGAGTAAATCAAGACTGAATTTGTGCCCCCTGGCACAACACAGCATATGTGTGTATTTGCTCTTCAATCCAGTAGGAACACTAGAGTATAGAACTGCTACCATACAAATAGAAATGAACTTCAACATAGGGGTAATGGATTTGCTTCTTCAATAAAATAAACCTTAATGGCTATCTCACTTTGTATTTCACATGAATAGAAATTAAGAAAGGCTCTGGATATTAGATCTTAGTAAATTAGTAAGTATGAATAATTTACTAAAACAATGGCATTGAACTTTCTATACAAATAAGTTGACCTTTTAGAGTAGTACTCATTTCAAGCTACATTTATGTGGCTTTCTTGTCATTGCTTATTCAGTAACAAATAGTCAAAGAACACATGTGCTATGAAATATATAGTGCTAGTTAATAACTCTGAAAGTGAAAGTCACTCAGTCATGTCTGACTCTTTGTGACTCCATGGACTATACAGTCCATGGAATTCTCTAGGCCAGAATGCTGGAGTGGGTAACCTTTCCCTTCTCCAGGGGATCTTCCCAAACCAGGGATTGAACCCAGGTCTCCCCTACTGCAGGTGGATTCTTCACTAGCTGAGTCACAAGGGAAGTAACTCTGAGGGATCTAAAAATGAGTTAGACATGAAGATTGTTCTAGAGAAGTTAAAAGCTTATTACAATTACTAGTGGTATATCAAGAATTAAACAATTTATAAAGATAAATGTACCCCTGGCTTTCCTGATGGCTCAATGGTAAAGGCAATGGCACCCCACCCCAGTACTGTTGCTTGGAAAATCCCATGGACGGAGGAGCCTGGTGGGCTGCAGTCCATGGGGTCGCTAAGAGTCGGACACGACTGAGAGACTTCACTTTCACGCATTGGAAAAGGCAATGGCAACCCACTCCAGTATTCTTGCCTGGAGAATCCCAGGGATGGGGGAGCCTGGTGGGCTGCCATCTCTGGGGTCGCACAGAGTCGGACACGACTGAAGCGACTTAGCAGCAACAGCAGCAGCAGCAATGGTAAAGAATCCACCTGTCAATGCAGGGGGTGTGGGTTTGATCCTTGGGTCAGGAAGATACCTTGGAGAAGGAAATGGCAATCCACTCCAGTATTCTTGCCTGGGAAATCCCATAGACAGAGGAGCCTGGCAGGCTACTGTCCATGGGGTCACAAAACAACTGGACATGACATGAGCATTCACACTCATTTAATTCAATAATTAAATGTCACAATGTATGGTCTCTTGAGGCCACTAACAAAATTACATCTTTAATTGAAGGTATGACTATAAATTTTAAGTTTGGAGATCTTTCAGATAGTTGGGCTATAATTAATGTATTGTATTTAGAGATATAACCTCATTTTTAAACCTCATTTTAAGCCTCATTTCTTCTTAAATAAGTTATACTCAAAAAATTGGCTCAGAATCTCAAAGATGCCCAAGAGTAGATGAAAAATTAAAATAATTTTGAAAATAATTTTAGTTATTTTTGGTGCAAAAAATGTAAGAGTGTCTAAAGTTCATAAACTGGACCTTGTTGATAGATACAATTGCAGTGATAAGTATTATCTATGTACAATGTTCATATGCTGGAGGACTGCTGTATCACATTTTCAGGGTTTAATATGAGAATTTCATATCTTCTCTCTGTACTTTATATGTGAAAATTACAATTTAGGCTACAAACTAGCCTTTTCAAAACATATAATTAAAAATTTAGCATTTCTATATTATAAAAATTTAGACAATCACTCATAGACGAGATATGGGCATTCAGTTTATTGAAATCTTGTTAATATGTATTTAGACTCAGTTGTGGAATTCTTTCTAGCTGAATCTAACTTTTTGCATGGTCTTTACAATAGTACAAACAATAATCATATTTAGTGATTATTTACTCCATGTACAGCATAGAGAAGTATAAAGAAATACTAGATAAGTTAATTGCCAAATTAAGAATGACATATTTTAGTGATGACAAGTAACCCTACAAGAAAAGTAATTGTATTAGGAGGGTTAAATTTGTAGTCAAGAATAGCAAGTTGATTTGACATATCAGAACAGTTTTCATAGTTTAAAACCATTTTTATGATAATAGCTATTGCATTTGGAGATGTGGGGAGTCTAAGTACAAGTCTGAGATCAGCTGGAATAGGATATGACTTATAAAGAAGGCTATACAGAAGTTGTTTACTCCCAAATTTTTCCTTGAATAGCTACCCTTGACTTTATTACCAGAAGGATGCAGAAGGATTCTGTATTAGCAGAAGTTTCCTACTGCTGCTGTAACAAATTATCATAACCTTAGTGACTTAACTCAAACGTACTATTTTAGTTATTGAGCCTGGGAATCTAAAATGGGTCTTAATGGACTAAAATAAAGGTTTCATCAGGGATGTATTCCTTGTAGAGGCTGTCTGAATTCTTTGGGCCCTTGCTCCTTTCTTCAAGTCTTGCAGTTTAGCATATTCAAATCTGTCTCTGACACTGTCTTCTAACCTTCTTCTACATGGAAGGTAACTTGTGATTACACTGGATGCAGTCAGATAGTCAAGGAAAATTTCCTTGTTTTAAAGTCTGCTGATTAGCAACTTGAATTCCATCTGGACACTATTTTCCTTCTGCCATGTAACAAAGCATATTCATAGGTTTCAGGCTTTAGGAGGCAAATATCTTTGAGGAATAGCATTCTGCCTGCAAGAAGTGATGCTATGTTTTTATCAAAAGCATGAATCATTGGGCTGCATAGCATTCTTTGGGATATTTGAGTTGTAGATTGTTTCCCCAGTGGTTTGCAACACCACCCATGTGGTTCTAAAGAGCACTGTTGACCCCACTGACATGAATAGACTGCTCTTTTCTATTACTATACATCATAGTCAGATGTGTTCTTTTGTGGGAGTATTCCTGATGCTTTCTCACATCAGCTGTAGCAGATTTCTATGAAATGGAGTAAAGATCTTTGGTGAAAGGTCTTTTGTCCAAAAGATCAAGATCCTTTTTGTCCAAAAGATCAGGATCCATTCAATTTTTCATTGAAACAGACTTGGCTTAGTGTTTTGTTCTAAATTCTTTTTTATGGATATAGTACATTTGTATTTAATGACAGTTTTATTTAATTGATATTTAGTTTTGGACTCAAGCTGCATTCATAGTGCTGACCATCAACATATTTAAATGTTTAGATGACTGACTTCCTTTTTCTTTTATCTTCCACATGTTTGACAACTAACTTTTCAATAAACTTTATATCAAGTCAACCATATTCAACCATCATTTAGCATATAATTTATATACTTTTCAAAAATGCATGTTGGATTAATGCCACTCAATTTTATTGTAAGAAATAAGTACATTTCCTGGAGAAGGAAATGGCAACCCACTCCAGTATTCTTGACTAGAAAGTGCCATGAGCAGAGGAACTTCATGAGATCCATGATGAGTCCATGAGATCACAGAGTTGGACATGACTGAGATACTGAGCACAGACCAGAATGTGCAATAATTTATTCAGTCATTTATTTCTTCATTTTTTCATTCACTTATGCTAGAATTTTAGAGGTGAAGGGGGTTTTAAAAGTTATCTACTACAAGCTCTTCATTTTACAAGTAGCTATCATGACCCATAACAAAGAATTGCCGAAGCTCAGTGTTGGTCAGTGGGAGGCCTACGAGGAACCCCAGTGACTCAGGTCTCAAGTCAGTGCTTGTCCTGTCCTAGAGATCTGTCTTAATAAAGAAGCAAATAATAAAGAAGAATAAAGAAAGGATCTGGAAGGCAGTCTCTGAGAAATGTGCAGGCATTGAGACATTTTGGTTTATGAAGAAATGATGGTATGTTCCTACCACTTTCAGTGCCCAGGATATAATTCATGTAGCTCATAAGGTCAGTTGGGTAAATATGAGAGGTCAGCCCTTTGGGTAAACTCCTCATTCTCTTGGATACATTTCAGGATACATTTGAGCTAGGAAATTTTTCTTTCAACAAATGATTTCTGCCATCAATATGGAGATTCAGAACATTAATATTTATATAAGTATATTCTGATTTTAATGAAGACAGAAAGTTATTTTAGGTCAGAAGCATAAATGGCAAAGCCAAACTCAGCCCCTGAAAGGAATGATCCAGAAAAAAGTTTGGGAACATGAGGGTGGGATTGGGAACATGAGGGTGGGAAGCCTTTATCCACAGTCTGCTAGAGAATTTAGAAAGTGATGAAGGCAGTTCTCGTGAACAAGTCAGAACATACACATGCACTCAGCTCATCATTCAATTTCTAAACCGTTAGAAACAGTTCTTAAGTCTCACAGTTCCCTCAAATTCAGTGTAAGGTTATTCAGGTTAGAATGGTGAAATAGAGACTGACAGAAAATACTAGTATTTCTTTGGGACACATTCTGCATTTAAGAAGCAAAAGGCACAAAATAGACAGGGCAAGCATTTTACCTAAATTAAAATCATGAAGATGCTGTATCTTCCAGAATATGATTTAAAAATTGAAAAATAAATTACAAAAAAATTTTATGTCAAAATAATGCTTAATGACAAGGAAGACTTTCCAAAATTCAGTCAGAAATGTTGGTGAGATAAGTCATATGAATACAAGTGTAAATTATGGCTAACCATCATTTTAGTAATACCTGATGTTACAAAAGTGGATGGTTGCTTTTTCTACATTTTGCACATAACGCATTACGTAGAAAAGCAGATCTAAGCACAGAGTTCTGCTACCAAGGGAGGATGGGGACTTTCTCCTTGGGGGTCATAAATATAGTTTTCCATCTGCTGGAAACTGTTTAGGTGAAACATGCCTGAAGTCAGGGCCTGGATCAGATGATCTCTGGGGGTCTCTTCCAGCCTTGTGAGTCTTTGAGAGAAATTTCTAATCAGCATGTTAATGACTACTTTAAATTTGTATTCTGGTTTCCTTGAAGATAATTACCAGAAACACTAAGCAGAGAATAGCATTTCTAAATGCCTGTTTAAAAGACGAAGAGAAAGAAAAAAAAAAAAAAAAAAGATTCTGTTTAAAAAGAAAAAAAAAAGTAGAGGTAAGAAAATGTGACTCACTCGATATCAGAGAAAGCAATTACCTGAGAAGATGGCATGGTTCGGCGGTCTTGGTAACGTCTGAGAAAGTCCAAGGATGCTGGATCTTTCCCTTGTTCTTAGATGTCTTGCTGTGTGACACAGGGCAAGTCACTTGACCTTAGTTTCTTCATCTGAAAATGCAAGACCCCAGGAGCTGTGCTTGATTACCTGACTAATATCAAGGTACAGGAACTAAATGAAGAATGGAATTTCATTTTGGGCTTCATCACTGCTGCAGCGATGACAGATGGGAATCACATGAATTAGGTTATCCCTGCGCTTCATTAACTAACAGGAAAAAAGTCCCAACAACATAGATGGTAAACTAAACTTTGAAAACACTTTTAAAAATCTTAACTTGGATATTATAGAGATGATAAATAGGGCAAAGATGTATTTAATTTCTACATCATAGAAAATCAACTTTAATATTATTCCGTATGTTCAATTAATTTAGTTTCTCCAAAATTAGCCAGAGAAGAAAAGGAGTGGGGGAAATATATACTATAGGCCAATAAATTCTCTTTCTATACCTAGTCTTTAGAAGGGGAAAGGCCTTTTTATTAATGTTGATGTATTGCTACTTTATAAATAACAAAAATGTATCAGTCCAAATTATTTTTCTCCCTATGTCCTCCTTTTCTTTACGAGTAGTAAAATAAGTTTAGTCTGAATTTTCATATGTTTCCGACACAAAACATCATTTACCCTAGGTGACTAAGCTGGCAAGTTTCCACATGGGGTTAAGAGCTTAGCCTTATGCTATTTCCAACACATTTTTCCCACCAGAGAGTTTTGTTTGTTTTAGTAAACATGTCCTATATGTGTATGTATAACTGAACCACCTCATTGAACAACTAAAACTAAAACCAAATTGTAAATCAGCTATACTCCATTATAAAATAAAAATTTTTTAATGTCCTAAATAAGAAAGCAAATGAGGAGGGAATTAAATTTATACCTAACACAGAAGATAATACTTTCCAGTAATCAGCTAAAACTTATCTCTGAGTACTACTAATAATCATTACCTATGTTTTAATGAATAATATATTCTACTTACAGTGAAAAAGCCAAACCCATTCTGGAAAAGTAGTTGGCATTTTGATTAAAGATTACAATTATCTGCAGCTTTTTGTTCACGAATGTTAAGGGAGGGCAGGTATATCACAGGAAATACTGCTCTATGTGAGGTTTGGGGAATCATAAATTCTGGTTGTTGATGGCATTATACCTTAGTCCCACCATCTGTACAGTATGAATAATCATATTTCTCTAACTCACAGGTGTGTTGTAAAGAGCAGACAATAAAAAGTAACTGAACATACAAGCATCCTCAGAGCCCAGATGATAAGGAAAACAAATGGTTAAGAGATACAAAGTAAGTGAGTTGAACTTTCTAATAAAACTCTGAGAATCACATTTAACCTGATAACAAAAAATCTGTTTTGACAATGTTCACCTACCAAGATTTTCATAAGGCTCAATTTTCTTCACAAAATGTGCCTGTCTTGGACTTTTGGTTTTATTCCAGAGTCTGTGAGGGGCAACAAAAGAGAAACACACTTCCCAGCCCTGCAACGTGTGGCATGTCTTATGTGAGGGATCAGCAAATGGTACATTCTCACTGTGAATCCATGCAGTATTTAATATTGAATTACAACTTTAATTGAAAGAGTGAAAAGTACACTTTAGTTGAATAAAGGGAGTAGGATGTCTGAGTGAACTCGGAGTTGGTGATGGACAGGGAGGCCTGGCGTGCTGCGATTCATGGGGTCGCAAAGAGTCGGACACGACTGAGCGACTGAACCGATCTAAACTGAGGATGAATTGTGCAAGCCAGGGAGCTGAATTTCTGAAGTTTGTGTTTCCAAATCATATGGGCCGGTGGAGCTAGTGGTCTCTGAAGAACAGAATGGATTTTGCCCGTTTCCAGCAGTGGTGGCTGGTCTGGCTTGTACCTGCCTGCAAACTTGTGTCGCAGGATGTCTCAATTTGGGGAGACATCCAAATTGGGGCTAGGAAAGGAATTTTGTGCAATTTCCCCCAAGAGTCACATTGACCAGAAAATCACATGAAGAGCTGATCAGCTAAGTGGAGGGCGATTTCTACTGCCCAATAAAATGATAGGCATCAGAGAAGCACCAGGTGGTCCTGCCTGCTGGTCAGTGGCCTTTCTCCACTAGTCCCCTCCATGAGCAGCCCGGTAATCTCAGAGACATTCAAGTTTAAAACAGATAAACCCAGTACCTGGCACTCTCTGTGCAGTGTATTGCTTAAACAGGAATATTTCTGGCTAAAATTATACTCAAGTAGTCAAGCTATGGAAAGCCTCTACCTAGGGTGTGGATCTGCATATTTTCACAACACGTGTATTAATATTTAGTCAGCAGGTGGCCCTTGGCAGATTCTTTTCCAAGCTGTGCGGCTCACAGGATCTGTTTCCTGACCAGAGATTGAACCTGTGCCCTGGGCATTGAAAGCACAGACCCCTAAAATATTTCCTTCCATAGATTCATAGCCAGATCAGATTTTCATCTGAATCTCTGCCAATAAACAGTACGGAAAATTTCCCTAGTGAATGGGATGGGTGATGTTTTAATGGGATGGGTGATATTTTAATGGGATGGGATGTAGGTCAGTGGTCACTTCCTTGCATTCTGCTTCCAAGCATGTGGAGCCATGTGCAGGGGAGCCTGAGTCCATGTGAGTCAGCTGTGAGGAAGACCCTGCGGTAAAGGCCATCGCCCTGTCGCCAGCCCAGTATCATTCCTGTATATAAAGCATATGATGTACTTTTCAGATTCATTCCCAAAATAAAATAATATGTGTGTTCTTAATTGAAGTAAATGTATACTGGTTGAAAAATTAAAATTTTGTAGGTTTTGTTGATTTATGTTGATTGGTCCTATATAGAGTTGTGGCTAGAATTTTAAATACATGTTTTTTTATTTAAAAGGTAATAAGTGCACAATTAAAAAGATAAAACTTACAATGTAAAAAATGAAAGTAAGTTCCTATTTTACCTACTAAATTCCACCATCCAGTGTGCCCACTGTTAGCTGATTATGGTGATAAAGTACAATCCTATTTCAGGTGTTTTTCCAATGAAATACTTTCCAGTTTTTGTTCCTAATGTGAATGGAATCTTCTTTTCTGTTATATTTTCTGACTGGTTTTGGATGATAAATATTAAAAAGCAGTAAATTATGAAAAAAAAAATAAACTGAGGATGACTGTTAGGAACTGAAGAAATGCCTTTTTATTCCAGGTATTGACATTTATTAACATGACACAGGTAAAATGCCCAGCAAGCCTTTGTGTTTCTTCCTTCAGAATTTGGGGTTCCAAGGATACCAAGTCAATATGCCTAATTCAGATCAAATATTTACCCTGGATATTCAGATACACTCAGAACAGGCAGGTTAGAGTATAATATAATCCAGACTTAGTGTAATCAGGCTTCCCTGGTGGCTCAGACAGGAAAGAATGTACCTGCAGTGCAGGAGATGGAGGTTCAATTCCTGGATCAGGAAGAAGCAGCCCAGGTCAGGTTCAGTTCCTGGGCTGGAGAAGGGAATGGCTACCCACTTCAGTGTTCTTGCCTGGAGAATTCCATGGAAAGAGGAGCCTCGCAGGCTACAGTCCATGGGGTTGTAAAGAGTCAGACATGACTGACTAACTAACACTTAGCCTATTAGTGGGTTATTCGCAGATATAGGAAAATCTTTGTGAACCAAGAAATCACCCTTGACTTCTATAAGCATATTACTAAATGTTATCAAAAGCAAGTTAGATCCTTTGGTATATGGGAGAAAGATAACTTTCTTCTCTTCATGCTTAAAAGAACATTCCCTGTCTCTGCTGCCAGTAAACACGTTTTTGCTTTAACTCCTTTACCCACCATTGAAGAAAACCAGAGTTTTGAAATGTGGGTTAAAAGATGTGAAGTTGTGTGCCTCCAGTTCCTTTCTTTGTAAGACTTTCTGTGAAAACTTTGTTCTCAACATTCCAGTTTTTATTTTATTTTTAAAGAAAACAATCTCCCTCAGCTTCTTTAAATAAACAACACAAATAAATAAGTTGAGGATCTCTGGTTTAGTGTTAGGAAAATTAGAAAGGAAGAGAATTTCAAGGATGGGCAGTCAAAATTGTGAAAAGCATGAACAGTGGATGAAAAGTATGAGTGAAAGAAAAAGGAAGTGCTGTTTCATTAACGTAGGAGCAGAAGATTAAAATGCTTTAAGATACAGAGCAAAGGATGATGAGAAAGAAAGTGGGGTCATCGAGTAAAGAATATACTTCAAAATTTTGAGAACTAAAAAAAGTAGATTTTTTCCAAGATAATTGAGATATAACCTCACAACATCTTGTGGGCTTAGTGTATGGGTCTGGGAAAACTCTTTCAGTTTGTGGATCAAGCATACTCATGGGAAATGTGAGAAATGCTTTCAAGTTTTGTACAGGACTCTCTGTAATCCACATACTGTCAACCTTGAATGGGTACCTATGAGTATTTTTACCTTTTTATAAAATTTATTCGTAATTTTTATCTTTTTCATCCTTCTGATTTTCCTTACTCCCAAAGGACCAAGGTCAACAGTGTACCTTGCTGTCGGGGCAACTAATATTGGTTTTGGATTTCATCCTGTCCTGAGTTTGGAATAGGTTAGAGCATCTGGATTCCTTTGAGTATAACATGTAAAAGTAAACATTTCTCTACTAATATTGAAAACCTTAAAGGAAGAAAGGGCACAACAGGAACAAGAAACTTCTGTTCCCCCATGAGTGCTTTGATAATATCATGAAAGCTCCTAGTGAAGACAAAGATTGAAACTGGGAGCACCGTTGCTTTTCAAACTGAGGTGAAGACTACCTACATCACCATCAATGCCATATTTATCTGTGCCATGGGTGTGCCAGGCAAAGAGCATGGGAAAGTTCAGCTAAAGAAAGGAAAATTAATATCTTTGCCCCTGAGATTTAAGCAAATAAAGAAAGAGAGAGAGAGAGAAGAGACTGGATGAGCTTTATGGAAGAGTGAACATGCGATCACATAAACAGCTTGCAATATCTGGATTCTCTGAGTGATGTAGGAGATAAAGCCCTCTATTGAGAAATAAGGAAATAGGTTGGACTGTGACTGGATAAAAATAAAGAACAACAACAACAAAATAATCAAGAAGCTCTGAAATTGTCACTTGCTGAATTCCATATAGGGACTCCATCATGGCACTTCATACAGTGACTTAAACTGAGTTATGTGCATTGTTGAAAATGTCATCAAAATTATTACTCTGTGCTTCAGCATTGAAACAGCAAGTTATTTTGTACTTAGAAAGACATGGGAACAAAGCAGTGGGACATGAATTTGATATTAATGAAGCAAATGTTAATCAGAGGAGAAATGAACGCAAGTCTATAATTTCTTACCAAAAAAACAACCAAAAGCACTAGTGAGACCCAAGAACATAAGACATGCATATTTATTAATAAGATGTCTGTAAAAAGATTGGCAATCAGGCACCAGGCTCTGTAACTAAAGGAAAGAGAAATTTCCATGTATCTCAGCCTAGATGGATGAAGTTTCAAATTAGTGAGAAGATGGTATGACCAACTTAGTTGTAACACAGATTATTTTTAAAATGCTTGACATCCATTTGCCAGAAACTTCAGCTAATTTAATATTACCACTTTAACTTCCAGCAACATGTGATTCAGTTGAAGAAAACTGAATAAATTCCGATTTAGTCAAATAGGATAAGCTGATGAATCCTGCAGCTCTTTGACATGCCTCCACGTTAGACCATCAATACCAAAGCACTGAGAAGATGAAGATTATGGGCATGGATGAAGAAAGACACTGTATCACCAAGAAATTGTGCATAATTGCCAATGGTCAAGTGTTTCCTCCATGTTGCAAATGTTACTCCATATTTGTATGCACATACATAGGTTCATGTACACACACAGTTGGTTGAAAATTGTCTGAACTATTAGACTGGATATATGTTTTCTGGAAGAAACAAGTAGGAGCCTATCCTAGTGAGCTGCAATATTTCACTTCTTGATTTTTTTAGTGAGCATGCACTGAACCAGTGTGAACATAAATTTACCCAAAACTATAATGACTTAGTTGTTAATGGCTGCCATTGTGAGTGGATAAACGCAACCTCATGATTTTCAATCAACCAGTCATTTAAGGACCATTTAAAGGAGGGTGTGAGCCCTTATTGCTGAAAGACAGCTATCTGTTAACACCTGCTAAGATTAATCTAGTGTCAGATATAAAAACTGCCAATTAGGAATCTAAATGAAAATCTTGAAGGCAATAGTGACTATGTAAAAAATACCCATGCATCGGAAGCAGATTTAGCAGGACGAAGATGACAATTACTATGAAAACATGCCCATTGATGAAGGAATAACAAAAAATTCAAAAAGTAGTCTCTCAAAGTAAACATATTTCAGAAATTGCATATCAATTGAATTTGAGACTTAGAAAATTATGTATCCTCCCCAAAGTGATGTAGTCTTATATTTTTTAAATATAGTCATAAATTATATTTAATTTTTTACATCTAAATAAGTCAAGTCTAAAAGCTCTTCCAACAGTATAAAATAAAAATATATATATTTCAGGAAAGTATATCATTTTATTGGCAGATTTTTTTACTTCTCAATTGCATATGAGATGGTACTTCTGAGAACTGATGTCATTTTAGATTAAATAAAGTACTATAATAGGGATTTTCACAATGTTATTGGTCATCATTTTTTTCTATCTACTCTCACTCATCCATCTGTTTGTAGAATCCATAATAAGTAGCAATTTTGTTCTAGGAATTCTACTGAAAACTAGGGATAAAAAGTCTGATGAGGTATAATCTTGAGACTGTCATTACAGTCTAGCTGAGGAGAAAAGGAGAAGTAAATAGTTATAAGGTGATAAGCATTGTACTGTGCTGTGCTTAGTCACTCAGTCATGTCCAACTCTTTGCAACCTCATGGACTGTAGCCAACCAGGCTCCTCTGTCCATGGGATTCTCCAGGCAAGAATACTGGAGTGGGTTGCAATGCCCTCCTCCAGGGGATCTTGCCCACCCAGGGATCAAACCTAGGTTTCCAGCATGGCAGATAGATTCTTTGTCATCTGAGCCACATGGAAGCCCAAGAATACTGGAATGGGTAGCCTATCCCTTCTCCAGGGGATCTTTTCAATCCAGGAATCAAACCAGTGTCTCTTGCATTGCAGTTGAATTCTTTACCCGTTGAGCTACCAGAAAAGCCTAAGCACTGTATTATGTATGTGTGTATGCACAATAACACTATTATTGAAGTAACATGAAGTCACTGGCTCTGACTGGGAGATCCTGAAAAAACAGAAGAAAGATTAGGGGTTAAATCATAAATAAGTGCTTATTAGACAAAAGGGAACACATTTTGAGTAGAGGGAACAATATATGCAAAGATCAGAGTGACAGAAACAGCAGTATTAGAGGAACTTCCAGGAATAAACTGGAAATAGATTTTGAAATATTTAGTTTGCAACGAGAAGATTGTAGCATTTGGAATCACTGAAGACTTCTCCAGCATTTGATTTTTAAATTTATTTTTATAAATTGTACATGACAAAAAATTGGCTGTCTTAACCATTTTAAGTGTACAGTCCCATAGTATAAGTACATTCACGTTGGACTGCTAACATTAAATTTGAGAAGGACATTTTGTGGTAGGTAAACTGGAGTTTCAAAGTCATTAAAAAAACAATGAATTGAGTATTTTTATTGAGGTATGATAGGACCAAAATTAGAACTGGAGACTAGAAGATAGAGACTACTAAAATAAAGTTTGTAGGAGGGGGATTATTTAAGGCAGGTGGTGCTAGTGGTAAAGAATCTGCCTGCCAATGCAGGAGACACAAGAGAGAGCTTGTCCAGTCCCTGGGTCAGAAAGATCCCCTGGAGGAGGAAATGGCACTCCACGCCAGTATTCTTGCCTGGAAAATCCTATGGACAGAGGAGCCTGGCGGGCTGCAGTCCACAGGGTCACAAAGAGTCAGACATGACTGAGAGACTAACACTTTTACCTAAAGAACAAAGAGTCAGTAAAGGAGACCGTGAAGGAATAGTGAAAGAAAAGATTAATAGAGGCAGACAACGTAAACGTCAAGAAAGGAAAGTATTTCCAGTGACAAGAGCATCTAACTGTATGAAATACTAATACTCAAATAGAATAAAACTTTTTAGATAGTTCACTGGATTTGACAATTAGGAGTCATTGGTGAGTATAGGAAGAGCAGTTGTATAAAATAATTGGGGATGAGGTCATGGGCATAAGTGAAATATAGTGAGTTGAAACAATAGTAGGAATCATAAGAATATGAAAGGATAAGAATGATGATAGTTGCTATTTATGGACAACTTACACAGTGCTGGGTACTGGGCAAGTGTTATGCAACATGATAACGTATAATTGTCCTACAAATTTTCACCATAGTTATTAAAATTTTATAGACTTAGAAAATTAATATAACTTGCCCAAGGATATACAGCCTACTATAAAGGCTAAAGCCAGGTTTATACTACTCCATGTGCCATTGACAAGCATATTTACAGAATTAAGAACAAAGTATTCTTTCAAGACGTTTGACCACAAAGGAAGCAAGAAGATGAGTCAGTAACTAAAGGAGATAGTAATATTAAGGAAAGTTGTTTTATTTATTTATTTTGAGGGGATTGGTGTGAGAGGCAGAGTTTTTAGATTGAAAAAATTGAGCAAAATTCAAATTGTTTTAAAATAATTAGTTTAGAAAAACAGAGTTTTGATAATGTAAAGATAAAGAGAATATTTAGTGGAAAGAGAGCTCAGAGTAGGAGGAATAAAATTTTCAATTCATGGGTCAAAAGTTTACTCTCTGAGAATAGGAAAAATCTAGATTCACAAAAGAAAAGGGAAAAAGAATGTATGGCATTACATACAGATAACTGAGCATGGTAGTAAAGTTATGGAGTTTTTGAGTGATATTCAGTTTTTTTTTAACAGTGTAGAATATGTTTGGGGTTTTGAAAGACATATAATAGTAAGCACAGAAAATATCTCAAGGAACTGGAAGAGAATTATAGTAGTAAACACTTTAGTAGCATAGTTGAAATGAGAAACTAGAACTTGAGTGAACTCCAATAAATATTTTCATGTGATTCATCATTATCAGTGTGTAAGGCATTGATAATAAAAGAGAATTGAAGGCAATTCTTGCATTGATCCATGGATAGTGAGGCCATACAGGCTTCCCAAGTGGCTCAGATGGTAAAGAATCTGCCTGCAGCACACTAGTCCAGTGTTCGATCCCTTGGTTGGGAAGACCCTCTGGAGAAGGAAATAAGAACCCATTCCAGTGTTCTTACCTGGAGAATTCTATGGACAGAGGAGGCTGGCAGGCTATAGTTCATGGGGTCACAAAGGGAAGGACATGATTGAGCAACTAAGACACACACTAAGGGTACAATAGTAGAAAGATGAGACAGGAAGAGAATGCAGGAGAGTGGTGAAAGCACCATTAGTGTGAAATCAGCACAGAGCTGCTAACCAGGCTGGGGTTAATTATAGAATTGTCGTTTGGTTAATTATAGAATTGTCGTTTGGTGTCAGAGCAGAAATGTAGCATAGACAAACAGTGAGAACTATAAATAATAAGTGACTGTGAGAAGAATTTCAGGATTTAATCTTTCAGAATCACCCTTGAGAGTTGACTAGTTCTAGTGCCTCATCGTGAAATAATTTTGCTAAAGAAGGAGGAATGAGAAATGCCCAAATATAAAATCATATCTGGCAAAGTAAATAGGAGTTTAAAAATGTGAATTTTACCTCAAGTTAAGTAATTCTAGCATACCTTTCACTGCTGCTGCTAAGTCTCTTCAGTCATGTTCAACTCTGTGCAACCCCATAGATGGCTGCCCACCAGGCTTCCCTGTCCCTGGGATTCTCCAGGCAAGCATACTGGAATGGGTTGCCATTTCCTTCTCCAATACCTTTCACTAGCAGCTTTGAAAAAGAAAAATAATTCTCAAGAATACAGCTCTTACAAAAACACACTGATTCCTATACCTAACTTCTGAGTTCATGAAAAGCAATCCTTTTTCTCACTGCTATCTTAAACAGAGCTACTACTAGTAGGCAGGGCTAACAGTAGTACCTTTTGAACCCCAAATGCTTGTTAATGTGGGTACTGCTGTTAATCTACTTCTAGAAGCCTGTATTTTCTTCAAGGTTAAAGCTTGGATTCATGAGAACAATAACCATTCCTCTTCTTCAGCAGTTAATTTTTGTGTTTATGATCAGTCCCTGAAAATTGTCAATCATTTTTGAAGAAATTTGCTCATGGTTTTCCATCTCTCTGTTACTAAGGCCAAGCTTAAATATTTGCATAGTATAAATTTGTGTGATGTACTCCATCAGCATTTATATGATAGTTTATTATTTTATCTCTTCTATTGTTTTCTCATTCTTTGTTATTGTTTTTTTTTAAAGTTTGTCTCAATGACAAAGGCACCCAAAGATAGAGTATAAGCAAATATCCATGTCTACTATGTTTAACAATTGACTACTTAGATTAAGTTCTGGGTAATTAAGCAAGAGATTTCTTACTTAGTTGCATCTGATTCATGCTTTTTCTTTTATCTTAACCAAAAGTATAGAAACTACCTGAAAAGTGAAATCCAATCATGTAACCTCTATTTACACATTTTCTTCAAAACTCACTTACTTTGAATGTAAGCAAGATGGGCTCTTACCATGTGTCCTGACCAGTTCAAACACTGCTTATTACAAGATCTTTCCAGATTTCCCCAGGCAGAGTTAATTACTCCATATCTCAAACAACTCTGCTCATGTATGTCATTTATCATTTATCATATTGTATTGTGCAATCTGTTTATAGGTCTAAATCTTTCTTTAGACTTTGACTCAATTAGGGATAGAGGCTGTCTTACTAACCTTTGAATCCATGAAAGCAATAAATGTGTGACTCAGATTCTATGTAATTCAAGACAAGTCTTTACACATTTGAGTTATAGTAATTGCATGAGGAAAGTTGTAGAAACCCTAAGCATACAACTTGATGAATAATAAAGAGTACCTAACTTTCATTATGAAATTTTCCCCCAGAATCATTCTCAGTTACCTCTCATTCAGAGGGATCCACAGAGCTACACTCATGATTCCTCAGTCTCTAAACCCTTCCGTTGTCCAACAGTAACCATACTCAAACTTCTGTAGTAAATAGTAAGAAATTATTTTACATTGTTGTTTTGGTCCTATGTGAATAAATCTGTGCCTTCTTTATTTTTCTCTTTATTTTTATATCTCTATATATATATCAGTTTGTATTTTATTCATATATATATGTACATATATATATATATATATATATATATAGATGACAAGTTCAAGATCCAGAATAATTCAAACTTAACTAATTTAACTATTTCAATGAAAGTGTCAAGTAGTGTTAATTAGGCTTATCTGATTTGAACACCTTATGTGTATGATATACTAAAACGTAGCTGGCAATCATTTATCTTCCAGCAACAGAGAAACAGATCCCTCCAAAGTGATGGTATTAGAAACTGAGGGCTTTGTGAGCTAACTGGATTTAGATGAGAACTTGAGAGCTGGGTCTTGGATGATGGAATTAATGGCCTTATAAGGGACGCATTAGGTAACACTAGTGGTAAAGACAAAGTGCTAACAAAGGTCTGTCTAGTCAAAGCTATTGTTTTTCCAGAGGTCATATATGGATGTGAGAGTAGGACCATAAAGAAAACTGGGCAACAAAGAATTGATGCTTTTGAACTGTGATGTTGGAGAAGACTCTTGAGAGTCCCGTGGACTGCAAAGAGATCAAACCAGTCAATCCTAAAGGAAAACCAGTCCTGAATATTCGTTGGAAGGATTAATGCTGAAGCTGAAGCTGAATCTCCAGCCCTTTGGCTACCTGATGTGAAGAACTGACTCCTTAGAAAAGACCCTGATGCTGGGAAAGAATGAAGGCAGGAGAAGGGGATCACAGAGGATAAGAGGATGAGATGGCTGGATGGCATCACCAACGCTATGGACATGAGTTATGAGCAAGCTGCAGGAGTTGGTGATGGACAGGGAAGCCTGGTGTGCTGCAGTCCATGGAATCGCAGAGTTGGACATGACTGAGTGACTGAACTGAACTGAGTGGGGAAGAATCCGCCTGCCAATTCAGGAGATGTAAGACAGGTTCAATCCCTGGTTGGGAAGATCCCTCAGAGGAGGAAATGTATTCTTGCCTGGAAAATACCATGGATGGAGCAGCCTAGCAGGCTATAGCCTATGAGGTTGCAAAGAGTCAGACACAACTAAGCAACTGAGCATGCACACACAAGAAGACACACCAGAGAGCTTGCTCCCTCTCTCTCACGTGGTACACACAAAGAAGAGGTCATGTGAGCACATAGTGAAAAGGCATCCATCTGCAAGTAAAGATAAGATCTTTTACAAAAAACCTAATCATGTTGGCACCCTACTCTCAGATTTCCAACCTCCAGAACTATGAGAAATACAGTTCTGTAGTTTAAGCCACTCAATCTGTGGTATTTTGTTATGGCAACCAGAGAAAACTAAGACACTGGTATTTACAGATGTTCATGGTATTTGGACCTTAAGCCTGTATATGCGTAATGATGTTTCAGCTTCCCAAAATGCGTGCAGGAAAGGTACATGAAGCCCAGCTCTGTCTTGCCACAGCTAGTGTATCATTTTCAAATTTTGCCACTAAAGAGTTCGGTGATAGTTCCTTTTTCCAAAGTTAATGATGCAAGTAAACATTATCAAATTTAGATTAGGTCTTCCACTTAGAGAAATAGTTCTCAATGAGGATGATTTTACTCCTTAGGAGACATTTCTGTTTGTATACTCATGGTGTAGTGTAGAGGATGCTAATGAAATATAATGGTTAGAAGTCAGAGATACTGCTAAACTCAGTGTCATAATACTAGAAATGGTACCCCACAATAAAGAATTGTGCATTTCTACACATCACTAGTGCTGAGGTTGAAAACACCTGGCTTAAAAGAAATTTTCATGGAAATAATTTGATTTTATATTAGCTTGGTATTTGTTGGGTTTGGGGGATGCCTAAGATTTGCATTACATGTGTCATTTTTCTTTTGCTTTTCATTTTAACTTCAAGGGATGTATAATACCAATTTAGGGAAACTTAAGGGAAATTAAACTAAAAATAACTGGAGAAATTTGGGAGCTAAAAATACTCAAATATCATTTCTCATACACTCTACCTTACAAGTTTCAAAGACAGGGCTGCTCTGGTTTAAATGTCCTTTGGAGCATGCTCAGTTCCTGGTAGATATTATTACTTACAGTAATAATTAAAGATATTCTGAATCATCAAGAAATATTTTTCTCCTCTTAACATTGCTGAATTTTATTTCATTAACCATGATACCACATTCTAAATAATTCTTTTCTTGAACTTCCAATTTGATGATATTTGCATTCTCTTTCTATGAAAATTAATACGTGAAAATCACTTTTCTAGTGAAACGGATGCCAGATATAGTCTATTCTTTGGAGCATGGGTCATGAAATATTCCTTTGCTGCTGCTGCTGCTGCTGCTAAGTCGCTTCAGTCGTGTCCGACTCTGTGCGACCCCATAGACGGCAGCCCACCAGGCTTCCCCGCCTCTGGGATTCTCCAGGCAAGAACAGTGGAGTGGGCTGCCATTTCCTTCTCCAATGCCAGAAAGTGAAAAGTCAAAGTGAAGTTGCTCAGTCGTGTCCGACTCTTAGCGACCCCACGGACTGCAGCCTACCAGGCTCCTCCATCCATGGCATTTTCCAGGCAAGAGTACTGGAGTGGGTTGTCATTGCCTTCTCCGGAAATATTCCTTTACTTGAATGTTATATCTGGCTTTTAAAAAATGGTTACATATAAGCAGTGACTCTTATATGACTTTGCTGAAGGTAAAACTCTTGCCAGTGGTGTCAGTTTGGTAGAAAAATGCTGCTGTTTATCACTTATTATGCGTTACAGTAAAGCATGTATGCTAGTAAAGAATGAGGGGAGGAGAGAGGCAAAGAAAGAGCTGCAGAAGAGATAGATTACATGGGGTTGTGCGTATTATCACCCTGAAGTCAGTAGGGACGGCTGCTAAATGCTCTTACAACCATAATAGCCAATCTCATGTTAATTCTAGCCTGAAGCTTCCTGACACTTCTTGTTCAGAGATAATGGGGACAAGACTGCTCTCTCTCTCTTTTTTTCTTTTCTGGTTGAACAGCAGATTTTTTTTTTTCCCAAGGACGTCAAATAAATTAAGCAGTCTTTGCAAACAGTAATACAAAAGCCTTTTGCTTTGTAGGAATTCCCAGTAATAACATGCAAGAGTTATTACCCTTGATACTTAGTAGATTTTTTTAATGGCTAGCAATAATCATTTTGATTGAATATTGGCTTATAATAGGCTTGTAAAGGAATTCAAGCAACCTTAACTGCTTTCAGTCTTAGCTTCATGTGCCTCAGGAAAATCCTTGAAACAATATATCTTGGAGTCATTAACATGGAAATATTTCATAAAAATGAAAGTTAATACCTATTAGCCTCAAAAGTGAAGCCAATTAAAATAGACTCCTTATATCAATTTTTAGTACTTTAATATATTACTGATCCTTTTCTTTGAAAGAGGAGATCATTTTATGGCAAGTTGCAATTTTAATTTCCTTGGACACTCGACTTCTTTTTTAGCAAAGAAATTTCATAGTTTTCCTAATTCCTGATTTACAAATCAACTGAGATTTTTATCTGCTTAACAACTCATATAGATATTCCAGATTCCCTCAACCAATTTGGGAAAGAAAATGAGATGCTTACTCCATGAAAGTATATTGTTTGAACTATTGGAAAGCAAGGTTCCTTCAATATTTTGTTTGAAATTTATGTCTCCTCAGTGAGAATGCTTATAGGCCATCCTCTGTTTTAGTAGACTTTGAGTAAGAAAGAAATACTCCGGAGGCTAATCTACTGAAAAATATGTGAAGTGATTCCACTGTGAGGCTGTGGAATCCACTAAAAGTCAGCTTCCACAGCATGAAGGACTGCAAGAGAAGCAGGTTTGAGGCTAGATTGGACTCTGAAGAATTATGAAGAATGATTTCTTACTTGTTGTTTTATCACTTCCTATCTATCAGGGCAGGATAGTATCAGTAATTGAAAAACACACTAGTAGAGACCCTGGAGTGTTTCTGCCCAAAGGACACCAGAGCATTAAAGCTGGAGGAAGATGGTTGTAAACCGAAAGGTTTGCATCTGCTTCTGTTTGCCTCCTTTGAAGCCCTGGATGGTAAAAAATGACAGAAGCTCGTAGATTGCCAAGGAATTTCCATTATTATCAGCTTTTTAAAGACACTAAATAAAGCACTCTGAACAACTCTTGCTACTCACCCATGTATATTTAAATATTTCTGTAGTTTTCATTGATTGATGATTTTGGCTTTATTCCATATGTGGAGTATTGAAATGCTTGCTTTGTCTTCACAGTATGGAGACAGCACATTGCCTCTTGGAACACATATAATCTTACCACTACATGAACATTATTAGGTCAGGAAACCATATAATAGGCCTTTACGTGATAGTTATTGAATTAGTGAAGAGATGCTCACATATTCTTGCACTTTTAAACAGATCACTTGATTGAAAGAATTAATTAAAAATCACTTGGTCATAATTTTAAGGTATACTTTCTGACTTGGGGCTTCCTTTGTGGCTCAGCTGGTAAAGAATCTGCCTGTAATGTGGGAGACCTGGGTTTGATCCCTGGGTTGGGAAGATCCCCTGGAGAAGAGAAAGGCTACCCACTCCAGTATTCTAGCCTGGAGAATTCCATGGACTATATAGTCTATGCGGTCACAAAGAATAGGACACGACTGAGTAACTTTCACAGCTCTGACTTGTATGTTAATGGCAACAACCCAGACTCAATAGAATATGTGTATGAAATGATTTCTCAGTGTTGGTGTTGTGTTATGCCAGTTCCTTTACTTGTCACAAGGGCACAATTGTAATATTGACTTCTGGAACACATGGTAGGGCCTGTCACTTTAAAATATAAACTATGGAGTAGGGAAAACTAACTGCTTATGATACAAATCAAACGTGGGACTTTAGACCAATTGCTATCATTTTCCAGATAGGCATTTAAACATAATGTTAAATTCTGGATTATCCACAACATTCATATTACTGAGTGATCACCTGTCCTAATGCCTCTCCCTCGCCAGGCTTGGTTCCCCTACCCTTCCTTGGTGTCTTTTCTCTCCCACTCTGTAACTATCCTGGGACTACAAGCCTCCTTTCACCCCACCGCATACCCCTTACAATGCTGTCTCAGGCCAGACTCTTTGCTGACACCTGCACTAATAGCAGGGTAGATTATCTGCTCTTCTTAATTATCTCTCCCACAGCTCGCCTCCATTAGCTTGGATAATTGACTGTATACATAACATTCATATGCAGAACAATGTGCTATAGGAAGAAAATTAATGTGGAAAAAAGGAATCTTTACATGAGGTTTTCTCTGTGTGGTGTCACATATAGGGACTCTGGAGTTTGGGGGGCACATCTGCTTTTCTTTTGTTGGGAAAGTCATTAAGAATTTGGAATGAGACTTTTAAAGGATAGGAGGAAGTGTTGCGTAGGTTTTTCATTGAGATGGCATTCAAGAGACAGAGTTTCAATGAAGGAAAATTGTTGCACGCTCATGAGTGAGAAGACAGAAAGCAGCAAATGATGAGGCATGAAGAACAAAAGGATTAGCCATGAGTTACAGAGCTTTGGAGGAGGCCTAGAGAGGCCAAGGGGGTGAATTCAGTGGAAACTGGTCATCAACAGAACAATTATGGAAGAAGAAAAATATCTTTCCTATATTCTTTGAGTCAATCCCATAAATTGCCCCTGCAGTTTTTGGCAGTTATCCCTATTATATGACTGGCAAATTCAAGTATTCGATAGATTTAGTGATTTCTCCGTTTGACAAATGATGAGACTGGAATTTAAACATGGGGTATGATGCTAGAGGGTATATTGTGATTCAGTAGGCTATTTGAAACTTTTGGACTGTTTCAAAAATTATACCTCAAAGTTGTATTGCTTTCAAAGCAGGTAAATAAGAACAGCAAATACAAATAATATGAAATGATTACTACAAGTCTATATTACCTTAAATTACAGAAAGTGAATATAATATATTGTTGTCAGTCAGTAGTGTCTGACTCTTTGCTACCCGATGGACTGTAGCTCGCCAGGCACCTCTGTCCTTGGGATTTCCCAGACAAAAATACTGGAGTGGGTTGCCATTTCCTTCTCCAAGGGAGAAATCAAACCCACCCAGAAATTTCCCCCACCCAGAAATCAAACCCTGTCTCCTGCTTTAGCAAGTGGATTCTTTACCACCGAGCCACCAGGGAAACCTGAAAATAATATATAGAGAGAGTGAAAATAAACATAAATTTGTGATTTAGTTGTCTGAGTTCTTCTTTAACAGCAAAGAAACTGCAGAAATACTTAGACTGAAAACAGGATTAGAAAATTGTTCAGCTGTACAATAATAATCCAACATTTTATCTTTCTTTGTGTTAGATTAAATAACAGTTTGAATGTCTTTAATTTTGCATAGTTTCAAATTAATTCTCATAATAACGATAAAAGTCACTTACCTATCATTAGCCCTGTAGATGACCTAAGACTTCTTGGTATATTATTATTGAGGTTTTAGGAAAAAAGGAGGAATTTTGCTCTCATACCTCTTACGGGTTGACCTCACAAGAATCAGTACACAAAAAGAATGTGTCTTATGAAGTGATTTATTAATTTATCTGGTGTGAGATGTAGTGCCTTAAAGCTTTTTGAAAATTCAGATTTCATCTTGCTTTGTTTGTTTTCATGTGTTTGAAGCCGAAAGGTTTTCATTTGTGTTTCTGCTGACTTGCACATTTCACACAATAGGCCTTGTTATTAAGGGCCTGATCATGGTCAGCGCAATTTGCAGTGTTAGCTAATTTTGAAACTAGCAGTGAATTTGAAATTAATTGCAGACTATTTTGGGTTCATTAGTGTTCATGAAGGGTTTTATGCCTGTTGTTTGTTTTTTAATTGAGTAGAGGGGACCAAAATAACAAAGGCTGCTTTCTCTTTTATTCAGAGATAAAGTGGTGCAATCTTCAACTAAATCAGTGATAATAGTAGCAGCAAAGACAATACAAACAGAAAGATTTGGCAATGAGGGGGCACTTGCAGCTCTCCTATTTGCCATTTGTATATCCCAAAACATGGATTAAGAGGGGCAATGTTCAAATAATTAAATGACCAAAACAAGGTAAATAATACAAGCTTTTCAATTTACCTATTGCAAGGTAAATAAGCTTTGCCTATTTACAAAAAGGGGTCAAATTCTAAGCATTCCATGTAATCAAATAATTTATTAGGTTTGTGAGGTTAACTGCTTACAGCTAAACAACTTGTAGCTTAATTGCTTCTCATACTAGAGTAGAGTTAGAAATGTCTTTCTGCCCCCTATCCCCAAAGCGGGAAAACCCAGCCTCAGGCACTCAAAGTGCTATACAGGAAACAGTAGGTAGCATAATTCAGCCATGTCAAATTAATGTTGCTATCCTGGGAACATAGATAGCATAATGAAGGAAGAATAAGGACATTCAGGAGAGAGAGTCCTTCAGCAGGACATCCCTTCTGGTTTTTATTTCTGTGCAGAAAATAATGATTTATGTCCCATTAAAAATAATAACATTTGGAGTTTGGGATTAACATATACACACTACTATATATAAAATAGATAGCCAACAAAGACTTACTGTAGCACAGGGAATTGTGCTCATTATTCTATAATAACCTATATGGGAAAAGAATCTGAAAATGAATGGAGGTATATATATATACATAAATATATATATTTTTATATATATACATAAATATATATATATTTTATATATATATATAATATATGTATACATACATATGTATAAAGCTGAATCACTTTCCTGTAGACCTGAAACTAAAATAGCATGATAAATCAACTATACTCCAATATAAAATAAACATTAAATTAAAATATTATCCTGAAGATGAATTTTGAGAGACTAAGTATATAATTTTATTCATCCATTCACCCTTCTTCTACTTTTTAAATATTTGTTTAATTCTCTGTAGTAGATCTGTAAGTTTCCAAAAGGGGTAGAGAGCATGGAGAATTGTGTAAAACATGAACAAGGAATATCGAATTGAATCTGTTTTGTGTGTGTGGAGTTCAATGAATAAATCTCCTTGGAAGGCACATCAATGACTGCTCTCTGCTCCTGTGGTTTAAAGCCATCCTTGCTCTTGTTGGATGACAGATTACCAGCAGAGAGGAACAGCAGGTTTGAATTCATGATGATAGATAATGGGCTGAATATAAGTGTGTTCTTGAACTTGGTTGAACAGCCATCCTCATCGCCTGAGACATTTAAAAATACACTGGATAAAGAGAAAGAAAATGCCCTTCAGGGAAAATCATTTCCTCTATGCATAGATAATCTGTCTTTTCAAGATTTTGTTCTATATGAAAAGTGGAACTAATGATATACCAACAGGAGTTTGAGAAATCTTTAAATTCACAAAAGCAGAGCTGATAATTGTGATGTGAGTGAGATGGAGAAAGGCGTCTGTCCTTTAACACGGAGCCTGGAGTGACAGGTCTAGGATGGTTTGTCTCTCCTCAGTGTTAATCATTTAGCTGAGGATCTAGTGGCGTGCTCCAGTACCATTTCTGTAATTCACACAGAAAAAGAGGAACTAGAGACAATTCATGTAAATGATTACAAAATGATCTAAGATCACGAATGGAGGGGATTTCACTTTTCACGTGACTCAAGTAGTGATGTTTGGACACACTCTAATGACCTGTGTGGAAGCGATCTCCTTGAAATAGTCAACCAAATACATAAAGAACAGATAGGTAAGAGTTTCTAAATTAGCCCTAAAAAACACCTCAAAAGCATAGTTCTCAAAACAATTTAGAAACTTATATTTATTCAAATACTGAAGTATTAATTTTATTTCCAAAATAATCTTAGACACAAGCACACTGGTGATTAAAATAAGAGAGAGAGAAATGGAAAACCATCTTACTCCATTATTTGTTTTAATCAGCAATAGCAAATGAGATATGACCTGTTCCAGATATTTGGATTTCTTAATGTGTTGTAGTAAATAGATTGTTGCTTATATTATAATAGATTGGACTCATTGTGTGGGGAGGGAGACTGTATTATAATTAAAATCTTGCCAGAGGGGTTACCAGAGAATATTTCCACATGTTCTTAAATTCCTTTAACCAGAGAGTTCATTAAGTTTTATGGGCATTTATTTGTTACCATTGAGAAAACTTTTGAGGTTTGGATGTTTTATTTCCCTTTCTGAGAGAAACATTAGGGCATTTTATATTATCTGTTCAAGTACATAATGTATCTGTGGCTAAGAAGAGATTAGTTCTTTAAGGACACAGGGGATGGGGGTGGGGGAGGAGAGAGTGGGATGAATGGAGAGAGTAGCATAGAAACATGTACACTACCATATACAAAAGAGACAGCCAGTGGGAATTTGCTGTATGACTCGGGGAACTCAAACCTGGGCTCTGTGACAACCTGGAGGGGTGGGATGCGGTGGGAGGTGGGAGGGAGGTTCAAGAAGGAGGAGACATATGTATACTTATGGCTGATTCATATTGATGTATGGCCAACAAAATATTGTAATGCAATTATCCTTCAATTGAAAATTTAAAAAAATTTAAAGAAGAGATTAGTTCTATAAAAAAGAAACTAAATAGTGCAGTGGTATATCATTGAATTTTTATATATCTCTGAATAGTATGTTACAGTGTATATAAATACATCCTGCAGAAAAATTTATAGTCAATTTCTGGGGAAGAAAATTTGCATAAGGAAATGTATTATCTTTACCTGACCCCAACATCTGCCTCTCTGTCTCTCCCATCCTCACTTTTCCCAGTATCAATTCCAGTTCCTTTGCCAGGGGTAAGGAGAGTTTTTCCAGGGCAAGGATCATCTTATTCTCCCAGTTCACCCCTGGGCTACTCTGGCCCCCTTCAGGGTTAATGATTAGCACTGGGAGATGTAAAAATAGAAAAGAGCATACTGAAAGGCACAGGTGTCATCTAGTGAGGGTGCCCTGAGAATGTCTGCTCATACTAATACTCAGTGGTGGACGCTTTCCTGGCTTTCTTAGGTACCTGCCTTGCTGGAGGGTCCTGACTGCAGTACCTTTAAAGCAGGAAGTGCTGGCCTCAAACAGTCCATTTGCTTATGATCCCACTGTCAGGC
This sequence comes from Nanger dama, assembly GCA_917880005.1. Classification (NCBI taxonomy): domain Eukaryota; kingdom Metazoa; phylum Chordata; class Mammalia; order Artiodactyla; family Bovidae; genus Nanger; species Nanger dama. The sequence continues at coordinate 36,055,486 of CAKJTW010000020.1, read as the reverse complement.
CCCTGGACACGCAGAGTGTCATCCATTTTTTGGAGTCCCATTGACCCACCAGGCAGTCATCTATGTAACATTTAAAAGGGCTCAGCTTGAACACAGAGCACTCTTTGCCCAAAAGTCAAGGAACAGTACCTTTCTTCTGCCTTCAGTGGTTTGCTCCCATTGCAGCTTCTTTACTGTGCCATGCAGTCCCTCTTCTGTGGAATTTTCAGATATAGTTCTCGTATTGGTTTCTGTGTCTAACAAATTTCTAGGGCCAAGTGTTTCTCTTAAAGACCTTGCCATTCACCTGAGATCAAGAGGAAAGAACCACTTTCCTCTCTGCCAGTGCTTAGGAGTGCAGGATTATATGTGTGTGTGTGTGTGTGTGTGTGTATGTGAATATGTGTGTGTGTGTGAGTGTGAAGGGAGATGTCTGCTAAAGCACTATAAAGTTCTCTACAACCTCCGCCTGGAAGTGGGTGAAAGGTAGAGAGTAGCAAATCAGATTTTTCAACTTTTTCAGTCACTCCACGTAGAAAGTGCACCACCTCCTTTTCAGAAGGTGGCAACACGTATCACCCATTGCTTTGTTCTAGACTTTGTCATGAGAACTTAATTAAATGAAGAAAGAGTTGTGATTTAAAATCTTTTCCCATGCATACATAGATTTAGCTTTTAGCCTTAAGGCCATGAGTTGCCACTGTATAATTTTAGATGGTAAATAACATAATGGAATTATGTTTAAGGAGTTCACTCCAGCAGCAGAACGGGCAGTGGGTTGGAGGAAAGGAGAGTGATTTGAAGGGAATGTGTCTCTACACAGTGGCAGGAACTTAAGTAAGATTCAGTCAGGCTTGAAGTTACGCAATTGCTGTGAAGAATGGTGAGGTGGTGGAGTCAGGTGGCAGAGAAATCATGGAATTAGAATCTCTATGACTTGGTTATTTATTATGGACAGAGAATGAGAGAGTGGAGGATTTCAGGGTTTCTGGCTTCAGTAACAAGACAGAAAGTGGTGCCATTAATTGAGATAGGAGTTATAGGATGAGGAAAAACATGGGTGAAAGATGGCATCAAAGAAATTGCCAATTATGTAGCAAAGACAGTTATGGGTTTACACACATGTATGCTTGTAATCTATGCTAACATTACATATTTCATATACATTCTTTTTAATCAATCCTTTCTGCTACCTTTATAAGGATTCAGTTTAGAAGACTCACAAAAAAAAACACACAGGAATCAGGTGGCCTCCATTGTAAACCACAGGCAGGAATGCTGTTCTTGGAACAGGAAAACACATAATAAGCAGTTTGTACATTTCAAAACTTCAGATTGTTACAGATACACTTTTAGTTAGCAAGATCATAAGCACATAGCTGAAATACTCACTTTAATATTACATGATTATTAGAAATTTGAGAGGCCAGTTCAACTGGGGTTCTCTAGAGTACTTTTTAATGGATACAGGTTTGTTCACCATTGCAACAGCTTCTCTCATTCAGCTAATTCAAAGTAATTTAAAGGGTAGGAATTTGACTTATTGACATGAAAGCAAGAGGCTTTAGCTTGGAAATATTTTCTTGTGAATCAACCACAAAATAGTTTAGTTGAACCATGGCTAAAATATTTCAGGGCTTTCTGAGGCCAAATGGACCAGAGGGGTTTTTCCTGCTTCCCATCTTCTTGTCAATATTATAAACAGAAATCCTCAGAGGCAAAAAAAAAAAAAAAAAAAAGAAAAGAAAGAAAAAAGGGAGGGGGAAACAGAAAACAGTCAATTTGTTAATTACAAGACTCATGATGTATATTTTGTACTCAGGTTAAGCCTCAGCTCAATTAAAGATTTATTGCTAAATTACCCAGAGTGTCTGTGGTAGATTGTAGGAATGACCATAATTCTTTGCAGTTACTTCCATTAAGAGATGGAATTTGTTCTTCCATTCCTTGAATTTGGGCTGGCTTTGTAACTTGCTTTTGTCAACAGAATTTGACAGAGGGATGTTCAGGTCTTGAATCCAAACATGAAGAGGCCTTGGGTGATTCTTCCCTTTCTCACTCTTGACTGCCATGTGAACAAGGCTCAGCTAAACTTCTACATGAACAGAGACTAGTCTAGTTATCCTTGTTGTCCATGGATTTCATCTGACTAACATCCAGCTAGGTTAGTCCAGATGGCCACCACCTAGTGATTAAGATGAACCAAGTCTGACCCAGATCAGCAGAACCACCCAACCAAACTGTTCATTTGTGAACAATGATGATAAATGATTGCTGCTTTAAAACATTATATTTTATGGGTGGTTTGTTACAAAGCAAAAGCTAATTGGCATAGGAGCTAATCTTAATAAATTATCCAGAAGCTTAACTTGCCCAAATAGCCCAGTTTTTAATAAATTTACTAAAGCCTGACTGCACGTATCTAAATGACAGCCATATGAGCCAACACAACATCTAGACTTTGTCTACAACCATAGCTTTTTCATTTGTGCTTTATTTATATTTATTATAAATTATACTGACAAGGCTTCCCTGATGGCTCAGATGGTATAGAATCTGCCTGGAATGTGGGAGACCCAGGTTTGATTTCTGGGTCAGGAAGATTCCCTGGAGAAGGAACTGGCAACCCACTCCAGTACTCTTGCCTGGAGAATCCCACGGACAGAGGAGCCTGGTGGACCTTGGAGTTACAGAGTCGGACATGACTGAGCAACTAGATGACATGACGTGATATAGATACAACTAGGTTAATATGGGAGTTATATTCTAACTTTAAGATATCAGATTATTTCATTGTAAAGAATAGTAATGTCATTAATATTTTAAAAACAGGAAGAAAAGGGTAGTTACCTTTATTGTTTGCCTTGTATTTTAGAACTTATATAAAATATAAAGGGAGTTGAACAATTTTTTTGTCCATTTCAAATTACTATTGTACTGCTAATTATAACTATGTGGTAAAATCATTCATCCTAAAATTAAAGATATTCAGACCAAGATATAAGAAAAAATGTTAAAAACGTTTTTAAAAGGACTATATTAGCAAATGAAGAGTAATGGACCACCATTTACTCTCATATTACACTGTCCATCATTAATGGTTTTCAGTTCCGTTCAGTTCAGTCACTCAGTCGTGTCCAACTCTTTGCGACCCCATGAATCACAGCACGCCAGGCCTCTCTGTCCATCACCAACTCCTAGAATTCACCCAAACCCACGTCCATTGAGTCGGTGATGCCATCCAGCCATCTCATCCTCTGTCATCCCCTTCTCCTCCTGCCCCCAATCCTCCCAGCATCAGGGTCTTTTCCAGTGAGTCAACTCTTCGCATGAGGTGGCCAAAGTATTGGAGTTTCAGCTTTAGCATTAGATCCATCTAATTTTTACTGGAACCAGCAAAGAGCAAACTGTGCCTAATTATCTAATCTATACCTGCAGGGTTTTAGTTATGGTCTCTTGTTCAATTAAAAATATTCACATGTAATACAAGACTTTCTGCAGATTTATAAAAAATTTGGGGTATATTAACTACTCAGTACAGTTAGTTATTATACTAAGTTACATGTCTTTACATGTAACATGTAAAGCAATGGTCAGTATAAAAGTAGACATTCTATCTTTGAAGTGAAAACACTATATTTTATTCATAATAAAATGTGGATAGAAGTCAACTGAATTCATTCTATCATATTATTAAAACTTAATAAAATGATTTTTAAAAGAATAGTATGAGACAATAATAATTTCATGATTGATTAGCACAAGCAAATCTGGGCATTTTTCACAGTTTCATATCTAAAATAAGCACAGTGTGTTTATTTCTTTTTATTCATTTAACTACCACTAATATAATTTATCTTATGGCAGACACTGTTATAAGTGCTTATGAATATTAGCTCCTTTTTTAATTCTCATAGCAACCCTAGAGATATTATGTTCATTTTACAAATGTAAACATTAAGCCAAAGAGAAAAATTAAGACAGAGAGGTAAAGAAACGTGACCAGGTTACCTGGTTAGTCAATAGCAAATACGGATTTTAACTCAGGATATCTACTCATATCACCCATATTTTAAGGACTATTCTATAACATAATTTTGCTTTCTTAATTTATCACATTGATGTCATTAAATATTTGTTCTCATATCCTAGGAAAAAGACAATATTTTTTAAACCATTGAGATCATTTCCCCGGTACAAGCTATTTTCAGCTATTCTATGTAATCTTTTGTATGATCTTGCTTTCACAATACTCAGAGCTGATTTTGCCATCCTTAAAGATCTAGAGGGATGCTAGATACATAGATGAAATCTGGAAATGTTTGTCAAATATCTGACATATAGCCTAACAAATGCCAGGTATAGAAAAGTTCTTGAGTACTGGAGTCAATAATATACTTACTGCATTATACAATATATATGCATATATATTACATATACAAAACTAAATTTTGTAGCACAAAAAACATTCCAAATATTCAATATTCTAGTTGCCTAAAACTGAAAGTGAAGCAACAGATGGAGAGGCGGATACAGAGCGTCGCCAGGGGTGCTTGCTAATTATCATGTACTACTGTAGGCACAAGCACTGTATGTAAATCGTCAGTTGTATATTTATCACCAACGTCATCCTTTATCTGCAGGCTATTTTCAGAAGCTAAGTACTCTGCCCAAACTATTAACCACTTCATTTAGTACAAAGTGGAAAGGGGGCTTTTATGAGTAGAAATGTATGGAAGTGGCAGTCGAATTCATAATTTAGCAATGCATCATGAATCCTTAACTTTCCCATTTAAATATTCTACTTTGTGGCAAGTATAGATTCTCTTTCAAAATATGACCATAAAATATTATCTCCAGGAAAGAAAAAAATTATTCTAATGTGGCATAGCACCAAGATATTATTTCTCTGTAAACTTTTAGCTATATTTTTCCTTAGGGCAATATTTAATGCTGCCATTATAAAGTATTTTGACAGAACATAATTTCTGTAAACCTAAATGCTGCAAGGGGTTTTTGAGATAAACTCAGCCATATTGTGGAAAAATCAAATTAGCTTTTTCAAACTTGGAGTGTTATGTTCAATAGAAGGACATATGATTAATATTCAGACAATACAATTTCAGCTGAAACAATATTATTCCTGCAATATTCTATTCAAATGAATCCAAATTTTATATGTTAAGGTGAAAAATGTGGACAGATGATGGTTAGAAGTGTTAAGTGTAGGCATCATCTAGAAACGAATTATTTTTTAAAGTCAAGAGAATGAAATTAAATAGCAAAAGTTTTGGTGACATAGAATATCAGTATTCTGGCAACAAATATTTGAAGACCCATATGGGTGAAGCAGTAAGAAATAAATATGGTGGCACAGTAGCAGTCAGTGAAGGTATGCCTTCTTTTCTGTTTGTTTTCTCTGAGTTTCCCTGGTGGCTCACATAGTAAAGAAGAATCTGCCTGCAATGCAGAAGATAGCGTTCAATCCCTGGGTCAGGAAGATCCGCTGGAGAAGGGAATGGCAACCCACTCCAGTATTCTTGCCTGGAGAATTCCATGGACAGAGGAGACTGCTGGGCCACAGTCCATTGGGTCCAAAGAGTCAGACATGGCTGAGTAGATGTTTAAGATGACTTTTCTCCTGACTTGTACCTATGAAAACAGAATGAGGAGGAAAGAGTGACAAAGTTACCTTTAGGCAACCTCAAGGGAGATTATTTATAACAAATATTCAGAGAGAAGTTAAACAGATAATCAGTGTTTCAACACAGAGGTCTTTTTTCTAGAAGGTTCTGTAGGGCCCACACAGATCAGCTGTGGCATGTACATAGTGAGGAGGACTTATTCTGAGGGTTTATGAGCTTACGGTCTGCCAGAGGAGTCAACCACAAATAACATAAATTTTCTTCAGCATGCTAGAACGAAATTGAAAAACTAAGCTGTGTTATTGTCTACATTTCAAGGGAAGATGGGAAGAGACTTTGAATTGGACAATTCTGGTTCAGAATGAAAGTAAGAAGTGAAAAACAAGGAAAAATCTAGAAGAGGAGGGATAATCATAAAAAAAGAGACACAAATAATAATGATCCAAAGAAATGCAAGTTAAAACAAGGATGATATATTGTTCTTTGTCCATCAAAATGAAAAGATTTTTTTAATGGTAAATTGAAATATTAAGTATGACATAGTGCCCATGGTTCTCAAAGAGTGATCCACAGATCCCTGGGACTCCTCCAGAACTTGTCGCAGAAACCACATCGTCAAAGCATCTTCTGACCACCATGATGTCACTTGCCCTTTCACTCTCATTCTCTCACAGAGTACTGGAGAGTTTTCTGCAGGTTACTTAGTGGGTGATGAGTCATCACTCTGATAACTAGTGAAAACTGTGCTTAGTGGTTTACATCTTTTTCTAGTTTTAATTTCTAATACAGCAAATAGCTCTGACTCATATAAACAAAAGCTTTCTGGGGTCTTCAATAAAAGGATCTGGTAACTAAAAAGATTGAGGGCTGCTTATATTGTTATAACAAACATATAAACAATCTTTCTGAGTGTGGACTACTTAAAAATAATAATTTCCTTGGTGTAGTACTTACGCTGATAGCAATAAAATCTCAAGGGATCAAAAAAAGCAGACTAGATATTAATTACAATGATAAACTTCACTCTATTAAAATAGTAAATACTGGACCTAAAATTGGAGATATTTAATAAATGATACTAAATCCAGGGAATCAAACAGTCAAGAATTTAAGAAATGATTTACAAACAATAGTAGTGTTAAAAAAATAAACCTTAATAAAATGAATGTGGTTTATCTGCCTAACAAGGGGGCAGAATGCTTGGAAAGGAGTACTGCCATAGGTTAAACTCTTGGCTGTTATGTGGTATTTTACAAAAACTTGATCTGTTTAAAACAAAGACAATACATTAACCATTGGAGCCCGTATATTGGTTTCCATCAAACAGGGTTGCTATATTAAACGAGATGTTACATGTAGCATTTAGCATGAAACTTGGATCAATTCAGTTCAGTTCAGTTCAATCACTCAGCTGTGTCTGACTTTTGCGACCTCATGACTGTAGCACACCAGGCTTCCCTGTCCATCACCAACTCCCAGCGCTTACTTAAACTCATCTCCATTGAGTCAGTGATGCCATCCAACCATCTCATCCTCTGTCGTCCCCTTCTACTCCCACCTTCAATCGTTCCCAGCATCAGGGTCTTTTCAAATGAGTCAGCTCTTCGCATCAGGTGGCCAAAGTATTGGAGTTTCAGCTTCAACATCCATCCTTCCAGTGAACATCCAGGACTGATCTCCTTTAGGATGGACTAGTTAGAGCTCCTTGCAGCCCAAGGGATCTCAAGAGTCTTCTGCAACACCACAGTTCAAAAGCAATTCTTCAGCACTTATCTTTCTTTATACTCCAATTTTCATTTCCATACATGATTATTGGAAAAAACCATAGCTTTTACTAGATGGATGTTTGGGGCCAAAGTAATGTTTCTGCTTTTTAATATGCTGTCTAAATTGGTCATAGCTTTTCTTCCAAAGAGCAAGCGTCTTTTAATTTCATGGCTGTACTCACCATCTGCAGTGATTTTGGAGCCCCCAAAATAAAGTCTGTCACTGTTTCCATTGTTTCCCCATCTATTTGCCATGAGGTGATGGGACTAGATGCCATGATCTTAGTTTTTCTGAATGTTGAGTTTTAAGCCAACTTTTTCACTCTCCTCTTTCACTTTCATCAAGAGGCTCTTTAAGTTCTTCTTCTCTTTCTCTTGTAAGTGGGGTGTCATCTGCATATTTGAGGTTATTGATATTTTTCATGGCAATCTTGATTCCAGCTTGTGCTTCATCCAGCCCAGCATTTCTTATGATGTACTCTGCATACAAGTTAAATAAACAGAGTGACAATATACAGCCTTGAAGTACTCCTTTTCCTATCTGGAACCAGTCTGTTGTTCCATATACAGTTCTAACTGTTGCTCCTTGACCTGCATACAGATTTCTCAAGAGGCAGGTCAGGTCATCTGGAATTCCTACCTCTTTAAGAATTTTCCAGTTTGTTGGGATCCACACTAATGGCTTTAGTGTAGTCCATGAAACAGAAGTAGATGTTTTTCTGGAACTCTCCTGCTTTTTCAATGATCTAACTGATGTTGGCAATTTGATCTCTGGTTCCTCTGCCTTTTCTAAATCCAGCTTGAACATCTGGAAGTTCATGGTTCACGTACTGTACTGTTAAAGCCTAGCTGGGAGAATTTTGAGCATTACTTTGCTTTCATGTGAGATGAGTGCAATTGTGAGGTAGTTTGAGCATTCTTTGTCATTGCCTTTCTTTGGGAGTGGAATGAAAACTGACCTTTTCCAGTCCTGTGGCCATGCTGAGTTTTCCAAATTTGCTGGCATATTGAGTGCAGCACTTTCACAGCATCATCTTTCAGAATTTGAAATAGCTCAATTGGCATTCCATCACATCCGCTAGCTCTGTTCATAGTGATGCTTCCTATGGTCCACTTGACTTCGCATTGCAAGATGTCTGGCTCTAGGTGAGTGATCATGCCATTGTGATTATCTGGATTGTGGAGATCTTTTTTGTACAGTTCTTCTATGTATTCTTGCCACCTCTTTTTAATATCTTCTGCTTCTGTTAAGTCCATACCATTTCTGTCCTTTATTGAGCCCATCTTTGCTTGAAATATTCCCTTGATATCTCTGATTTTCTTGAAGAGATCTCTAGTCTTTCCCATTCTATTGTTTTCCTCTATTTCTTTTCAGTGATCACTGAGGAAGGCTTTCTTATCTCTCCTTGCTGTTCTTTGGAACTCTGCATTCAAATGGGTATATCTTTCCTTTTCTCCTTTACATTTCACTTCTCTTCTTTTCTCAGCTATTTGTAAGGCCTCCTCAGACAAAAATTCTGCCTTTTTGCATTTCTTTTTCTTAGGGATGGTCTTGATCCCTGCCTCCTGTACAATGTCATGAACCTCATTCCATAGTTCTCCAGGTACTCTGTCTATCAGATTTAATCCCTTGAATCTATTTGTCAGTTCCACTGTTTAATCATAAGGGATTTGATTTAGGTCATACCTCAATGGTCTAGGGGTTTTCCCTACTTTCTTCAATTTCAGTCTGAATTTGGCAATAAGGAGTTCATGATCTGAGCCACAGTCAGCTCCTGGTTTTGTTTTTGCTGACTGTATAGAGCTTTTCCATCTGGCTGCAAAGAATATAAGCAATCTGATTTCAGTATTGACCATCTAGTGATGTCCATGTGTAGAGTCTTCTCTTCTGTTGTTGGAAGAGGTTTGCTATGACCAGTGCGTTCTCTTGGCAAAACTCTATTAGCCTTTTCCCTGCTTCATTCGGTAATCCAAGGTCAAATTTACCTGTTACTCCAGGTATTTCTGACTTCCTACTTGTGCATTCCAGTCCACTAAAATGAAAAGGACATCTTTTTGGGTTTTAGTTCTAGAAAGTCTTGTGGTCTTCACAGAACCATTCAACTTCAGCTTTTTCAGCATTACTGGTCAGGACTTAGACTTGGATTACTGTGATATTGAATGGTTTGCCTTGGAAATGAACAAAGATCATTCTGTCATTTTTGAGAATGCTTCCAAGTAGTGCATTTCAGATTCTTTTGTTGACTATGATGGCTACTCCATTTCTTCTAAGGGATTCTTGGCCACAGTAGTAGATATGATGGCCATCAGAATTAAATTCACCCATTCCAATTCATTTTAGTTTGCTGATTCCTAAAATTCCAATGTTCACTGTTGTCATCTCCTGTTTGATCACTTCCAATTTGCCTTGATTCATAGACCTAACATTCCAGGTCAATATTGCTCATTACAGCATCGGACTTTACTTCTATCACCAGTCACGTCCACAACTGGGTGCTGTTTTTGTTTTGGCTCCATCTCTTTATTCCTTCTGAAGTTATTTCTCTGCTTTTCTCCAATAGCATATGGGTCACCTACTGATTGGGAAGTTCACCTTTCAGTGTCCTATCTTTTGCCTTTTCATCCTGTTCATGGGGTTCTCAAGGCAAGAATACTGATGTGGTTTGCCATTCCCTTCTCCAGTGGACCATGTTTTGTCAGAACTCTCTCCCACGACCCGTCCATCTCGGGTGGCCCTACACTGCATGGCTCACAGTTTCCTTGAGTTAGACAAGACTGTGGTCCATGTGATCAGACTGGTTAGTTTTCTATGACTGTGATTTTCATTCTGTGTGCCCTCTGATGGATAAGGATAAGAGGTTTATGGAAGCTTCCTGATGGGAGAGACTCACCGAGGGAAAACTGGGCCTCGTTCTGATAAGCAGGCTTGTGCTCAGTAAATAAATGTTAGTTATTGTAAATATCTATATAACATACTAAGAATTAAACTAAAAAGTATTCATTCACTCAACAAATGTTTGTTAGACTTGGGTCACATCTGGAAACAAAATATTCCAAAAGAACTCCTATGGAAAACACATTAGAGATGGTTCTTTTTGGCTATGCGTGGTATAACAACTGGATTTCCACCACATACAGTCATAAATATGCACACTCACTCACTGCCCTTCTCCATATGCTTAGAAAAGTAGTCTGAAAGGAAATACTCTCACATATCAAGGCAACTATATTTTTAAAATATTTTCATGAAAGCTTGTTTTATTTTTATAACCTGAACAAACAGGCATAAGAAAATTCCATGAATATGTTGTTTATCCTGAAGACTGTGCAGTTTTCTCATTTTTATGCTGAAACTGTGCAGTGGTCTCAAACTCTTTTGAAAGAAAAACACTGTATTAGACTCCCAATTCCCATGACAAGGCTGTTGTTTTTCATCCCTTCTTCATTCTAGGTATCCACAGCCAGCGTGCCACCAAGTCCTGTCATAACCTTCTAAATATCTTTAAGTAGTTCCCAGCTTTGTCCTCTCTCCACCTTCTCTTCTCCCAGCTTTGTCCTCTCCACCTTCTCTTCTCCTGTTTAGCAGAAATCTAAATCCTCAGCTTTTGATATGATGCTTCTGACTGTGATCCTTGTCACATTCTCACTCTTTCCCATATCATCCTCCACAGAGTTCCTAGGAGCCCTTCCTAAAAGTCCTGCCTATTCATGTCATTCCCTTGCCTGAAACTTTTCAAAAATTATTTTGTTCATGTAAGATGGCTCTTCTAATCTGATCCCTGATTACTTTTCCAGTTCCGTGACTTATCCTGTCTGCAGTCTACCAAATCATTTGCTTTTTCAAATACCTCACATATCCTTTCAAAGGTCAATGCCTTTGTTCTGCTTATCGCGCCTCCTGGAATATGCATCACCACCTATGAACTTAACAACAGCTCAGTTTTGAAGATTCATTCCTTTCTCTCATATCCTTACCTGACATCTCCTGAGAGGACTTTGGGTGCTCTTTCTCCATGCTCTCAGAACACCACTATCCTAACTTTGCACTGTGCTGGTGTGACTGTTAATTTAGCAATCTCCTTCTCGCACCTTTAAGCTTTCTTGTCCTCAGAACCAAAGCATCTGGCACATGACGGTTATCATAAAATATCTTTCCTTCATGAATATTTCCCTTCTCTGAGCTGCATTTCTCTTCTGAGTTTCTCTCTTGGTGGAAGGTTCCTCTCAAGTACATCAAAAGTGGAGGTGAATGGCTTAACCTGGGAGTTCCCTTTAAGTATGGAGCAGGATGAGGAGGGATTTTGTAACCCTTGGAAAGAACTTCCCAAATTCTCAATCTTTTTCCAGAGAAGGGTCAAACTCTCTTCTCAAAAGGTGGTTGTGAGAATTAAATGTTTTTCGGAAATAGCACAGTGCCTGGCACAGGAAGGAACACAATAGGCCTTAATTGATATCATTACTTGTATCCTTATTGCTGTTGATGTTGTTGTTTAGTGGCTCAGTTGTGTCTGACTCTTTTGTAACCCCATGGACTGTAGCCTGCCAGGGTCCTCTGTGGGATTCTCCAGGCTAGAATACTGGAGTGGCTTGCCTTTCCTCCTTTAAGGGGTCTTCCCAAATAAGGGATTGAACATGTGTCTCCTCATTGGAAGTTGGATTTTTACCACTGAGCCACAAAGGAAGCCCCTGTATTCTTTTATATCTTACTAAAAACTATTGATAGCCCCAATCCTTTTGTCTGTGCATACTGTTTCAGCTATTTTTTTGACTCTAATATTTGAACTACACATTTTATTGGTAAAAACTTATGTATTGCTTATATTGCAAGGCCAGAACTTGATATCTTATCATTAAATTGTATCATTTTTTTAAAATCCTTGACTTTATAATTAAAAATATAACATCTTATAAATGGTGTTAAGTAACAAGATGTAATACATGCCTTTAAAACTATATTTTAATGCAAAATATAGCTTTAAAAGACAGAACAGACATTTTGGCCAATCCAATAAATTAAACGTTAAATATATTAAAATCAAATTATAGACAAGCCAACCTCAAAGAGGTAACTTCTAAATAGAGGAACAACACAGGAAATATGGTGAAGATATAATGTATTTGATTTTAAAAGCACATAAAACTTAAAAGAATATAGACTAACAAGCCCCTAATAAGTGATGAAAAACCATGACAAACAAGCACTTTGCATAGCAGAAAATGAATTAGTAAACATGGAAACATGTTGAACCTCATCAGTAATAAAAGAAACATGAAATCTGAATAAAAATAATACATTTTTAGTAGTACAGCAAAGATGTAAAATAATTAAAATACTCTTTGCTATTAAGAATGAGTTGGAACTTTTAACCAATATGCTTAAAATTAAAAGAAATATTTCGCAAAGCAATTTAGCTTTGTGTGTTTTTTTTTAAGTTTACTCTCTTTACCCAATAATCCCAGTCTTCATAAATTCCTTACTTGAGAAGGAAAATAATGAGTCTTAGCATATAAAGCATCCTGATTAAAGATGTTTTAGAATGCTTATGCATTTGCCTAGTTCAAATGCAAAAGAATACTCTATTTTAGAAAATATTCTATTTTCTTATTTAATTTGCCATCATTCTAAATTACTCTTTAAGTCAATTAATCTGTTTCCCAATAAATCCAAGATGAAAATAATAATTTTGTATTAATATGTTTAAAAATACATGAATTTCATTCTGAGGTCTATAGTATTATTATCTGAATTACTTTTTTATGACATTTTTTAACCCTTAGAATTACATTTCTAGATCATATTGTGAACTCATTGCCAGACTAGTACTTGCTAAAGAACAAAGCTATTTTCCTTTGTCCCTATACCTTCTGTCCTTAGCAGGGAACCTGGCATGGTGAACACATGTATTATATTTGTTGATTGAGTGTATGAATGAACATCTTCTAAATATTTATATCTTATTTTAGAAATTTTGCTTTTTCTTTTCTTCAAGGTTGTAATCTTTGTGTTTTAGATTAGTTGCTTCTATTTAAATATATTCAGACCCTAAGGGATTATATTCATCTAATTTTATTCAGATGGTTCCAATCTTAAAAACAAACACAATCTTTCAAATCATCTACCGTTACTAATTTTTGGCCATTTTCCATATTTCTTTTCCTTTGTCTCAATTCCTGGGATATTATATTAACCTGATTTTTCAAAGCTAAGCCACAGCCTTAGCGACAGAATTAAGAGTTGGGAGGAATTTTTAGAGACCTAGTAATCTTGTAAGTAAATTTAGAGATGAAATAATTGTATATTAAGTAATTTGCTCATGGTTCTAAAAATACATAACTGCAAAGTTAGGACTAAAACCCAGTTCTAGATTGCATTGCTTCAGTATTCTTTCCATTATAAGCCTAAATTTTGAAGATTTCCCCTGTCCCCCTTTTTTTCTTTAAGCTGTTCTTTTCAAAAGCCATTTATTGAGGGCACACTTTTTGCCTGGCCCTGGGAGGGTCATGATTAATAAACAAGAACACAGGGAAAGGTCATTGTTTGATTTGAATAGACATGCGTGGCAGTTAGAAATATGGAAATGTTCTCTCTCCCACGTGTAATACTTTTCAAATCTTCTCAGATTTGTTGTTGTGCATCTTAAATAAGCTGATTCAGCCTAGTGTTCAGCACTGAATTTCTTTACTACTTTTTAAATTATAGTCTTCCCTTGAGAAACTTGATTAATTCATATTGCTGAAATTATCACCTTAGTGCAAATGACATATGGTTTCATTCTGTTTCTAGTCTCTCTGGTTTGGAACATATTTTTGAAACACTAATAGATTTCTTATCCTGGAAGCCTCTTAATGCTTTGACATTAAACATAGGCATTACAAAATGTAGCAGTGTTAATTGAGAATGGTAATCAGGATGTCACCACTGGGTCCTATTTCCTGAGAGTTAATGTAACTCAATTATGTGTGGTATCCTTAGAATGGAAGTTTAACAATGAGCTATTGTTTTAATTTTATATTATTTCTATGCAAAACTGTGCTCTTTGTAAAATAACAGTATTTAAAGTTTGCAAAATATAAGTAATATTTAATTGCTACCATAGCTGATGCTAGTGTTTACCAACATTTTGGAGGTCTCTTTTTTCAAGTTTAATCCTTATAAAGGATATTTAAACATTTTAAGCGAACATATTCCTTGTAATATTTGTTTTTACTATTTAAAGAAAGCCATTTCCCCTTAGCTTGAGAATTCAGTTAAATATTTTTAAAAACTGCCAACCAACAGAACTAAACAATAGTAATAGCTTCTTGCACTAAAATATATATTTTAAACATATCACGTTTAAATCTGAGATTCTTCTAAACCAAATTTGTTTTCTCCTGCTCTATACTGACTCTACCTTTGTGATAATACCTCCAGAGAGTGAAACTGGGACCAGTGTGGAAATATCATTGAAAGGGCTGTCCACAGAAGACAGTGAGTTCATTGTGATGAAAATGATCAAGGTCAGTGTTATTTTTGACTCTGGCAGGATACTGCACAACTTGTATCTTTAAAATTCAATGAGACAGATAGAAATGATGAGTACTAAATGTCCTCTTGGAATACTGGGAAAAGCAAATTTTATGCTGGAAAATCTTTCTGGAAGGCAACTGGTGATTTGTCTTTTCAGCACTTGATTCTGGTTCTTTTCCTTATATTTTTGGTTTGTTTTTAGAGAAAGACGCCCACATTTCATGCTTTGCTTTTTCGTTAGTCATTTTCTTTCTATCCTAGTCATTTTCTATCTATCCTCTCAACATTAGTCCTCTACCTATTACAACTTGGGTTTTGTCTCTCTCACCTCCCTCACCCCAAGACATATAACACTTTTGGGTTTTGTCCATTCAGAGGCTTAATTTATTTGCTAAAATTAGCCTATGGAACAGTTATCCTGATTCAGCTCTTGGTCTGTGTATCAGGTTGGCAACTTTCAGCCACAAATTACAGAACATGTCAGTTTACAGCAGCTTACATACCGAGTTAGGAAATCATTTCATGTAACCAAAGTCCAAACATCTGGAGAAGGGAATGGCTTGTTCACTCCAGTACTCTTGCCTAGAGAATTCCATGAACAGAGGAGCCTGACGGGCTACAGTCCATAGAGTCACAAAGAGTTGGACAAAACTGAGGGACTAACACCAAGTCCATACACAGAGCAGGCCATAGAACAGTATGATCGGATATTCATCAATGTCTTTCAGTGTGTTTCCTCTATCATTCTGTAATTCTCGGTGTCAGCTTCACACTGAGATAAGTCGTTTGTGTTTGCATGATAAAAGGCAAGGGTTGTACAGTTTTTGGAAAGAAAATCTCCAAATGTCCTCAGCTGACTTCTCATGTCCCACAAGTCTAGCTTGGATATTGGACATGGGATTTCCATGATTGATTTATAATGTACATTTAGGCATCAACTTCTAGCATATGGACTCAGTGAGAATATATACTCATGACTGTTCCCAATGCCTAGATATTTTCTGGCACATAATAGGCTTTCACCTTATAATTTTGAATAGATATTCAAATCCTCATGACTACTACATATGGCAGGTAACTCCAGATGATGTTCCCAGAAATCAGCTAAAAGACCATCTGTCCATTATCTCTCCATGCTTTCTTCCTCTCCTTGAAATCCTTATTCATACATCAGCCCTGCTTTAACTCCTAGACCTACCTGGACTTTAGAGTTTGTCAGCCCTTTTCCTGTTTTTAAGACCTTTATTACTATGGAAGGAATTAACAATACTACCTTAAAGAGTGATTGTGAGGATTAGAAAAAAAATGTATGCAAAGCATCTGACACTGTGCCAGATGTACAGATGGAATTTGATCAGTGGTGATGTTATTTTCTGTTTTCTTTGTACCAGATTAAGATTATGATATCCTCCCAGGCTCTTCCCTGTGCCACTAGTTATATTTGTGACAAATCTGACCTGAGTCCATGATTCACAGGGCTGACAACTTGGACCTCACATGGTTTTCAAGTTCCTGCTCCGAAGATGTTTCAGGCACCAGAATATCTATACTCAGGTCCTAACTGTACTTGTCTCTGGCTTCAGCTTCTGATTTGGTTTCTATCTTAACTGATGCTCTCATTGCTAATTCCTTAATGCCCTGAGGTGCTGACTATTGTTTTGTTCTGATCTGCTCCATATATGGGAGCTAGAATTGCCTTAGAACTCAGTTGACAACTTGCGCTTCCATTTTTAAGGACTGACTTGCTCAAGGTCAGTGTCTTCCTGCCTAAATGGACATCCAAATGTCATCTAACTAGATTACCCATCTCCATGCTTGTCTATCTTACTAGTATATCTCATTCCCAAAGCTTCAAACCTCAAACATAGCTGTTGCATGAAAATCATTATATTTTGTAATTCTATGACTTATATACTCTGCAGAATGGCTCTAGGCTTCAGAATATATGAGATGTAATAGTGGAAACACAATAAAAATAAAATCAATGTCAAAAGTCTAAGAACAAATTTAAAATCAGTTCAGTTCAGTTGCTCAGTCGTGTCCAACTCTTTACAACCCTTCCTACCCTAAATGTAAGAAATTCCCAGGGCTTTTATGTCAGCTAAAAAGACAATAAAAAGATGGGTAAACATATGGCTGGTGTAGTGCCTACTTGTTATTCAGTGCTACCTTAAAAAAAAAAAACTTTCATATATAGCCTTGATTTCTTTTGAATATCAGACTCAAACTCAAGTGTTTGATTCTGTAACTGAGACAACATATGTCACTTTTAGTGGTGGGAATTATGTCTACTTTTTCATCTGCAGTATAGGAATCTGGACTATTTAAATAACCCCTTTTCTTGCACTGGCAATGCTTAGTTATTAAATTTATTTCCAGAGGTCTATCTACTCTGGTTCTGCAGAAAGCAAATGGTACCATGATGCCTACACGCCTGCATTCTTGACATGTAGTGACTGCACCCTCTTCCTTTTATGGATAAGGACATCCCTGGGCACTCTACAAAATGTTAACTGAAATCAAATCCTCAATTGGCTCTCTATTCTTACTTGAGTAACACACCCTATTTTCAAAGAAATGCTGACATGTGGAAGATTAGCATGAAGGTGAGAGGGAAGAAAGAAATCAAGGCAGTAAACCCTAAACTTATGTATGTGTTGAATATTTCATGGGTAACTGCATAGGGATTGTGTTTTTTAAAGTATGTGTAACATCTGGTTCTTTTCTTCACTGAACTCATGTGCAGTGCTTTTTTATGCTTAAGAACAGATTTTCTATTGTTTCAGAAATAATTTTGCTTTTGTACCAAAGGCACTTGTATTAACTCAATATGGTGCAGTAAAAGTATTTCATGGAATGGATCTGACCATATTGTTTATTGATCTCTCCACTTATTCGCTTTATGTTTATCTTTAGCCAGCCATTACATCAAGTTTTTTTGGCATTTATCTGGATACAGAAATTAGATAGCAAAGGAAAACCTACAATTCATGTGGTTTTTTGTTGGTTGTTGGTTTTTGCCTTTTTGTTATGGTGTTTGGAATGCAGGAGGTAGGAAGGAAAAGTAGAATTTAATGCCACTTCATTTTACAAGAAAGAAACATGTATATCTAAATACTTCTGTTACTGCTCTCCACTTAACAAAGCAACAGCGATGCTGTGAGTATATGAAGCTTGTCAGTAAATAGTAGACCAGCAGAAGGACTCTGTTCCATCTTAGGTCGCATTTTTGCTGCTCAGGTAATGGACAGAAAACAGACCTGAAATATTTTTAAATATGTGGGAAGAAAAACTGATTAAAATCTGAACCTGTCAGTTTTATAAACAGAAAGATGTAGAATATTTTCAATTTCATGATAATTATGACTTCTGTTTACACTTACAGTCTTAACTTCCATTGTGATGTAGGATGAAAACCTCACCCTGTGCTTAATGATCAAGCCCAGTATTCTCTCTCGCCCCGTGGGCATCCAACAAAGTATCAATCTTGTATATTTGCCTTCATGCTAAATTTCTGTTCCGCTCCACTGTTAACTTAAAATGAACGTGTCAAACCTGAAATCAGTGTTTGTTTCCCACAAAACTAGCATTTTCTTCAGCTTCTTTTAACAGTGGACCCATCACTTCACCATTTCTGCTGCTTACTGCTCTCCACATAATTCACATCACCTGCTTAGATCTTCTAATTGGATCAGAAAACTGGTATTTTGATTGATAGATTTTAATACATATCATTTGTGAATATATTTTAATACATACCTCCCTTGCTCAAATATTTTCAGTGATTTTCAGTGATTATTTGTCTCCTAAAGAGTAATTCATAAACTTTCAAGCTTGGCATGAACAGTTTTACACAATCCAGGCATAAAGTACCTCAGAGTGCACCCCTTGTCACTGTAAAGTGCTTTTATAGAGACATCCTTGTTGTGAAAGTCATGGTTGTGAATGCTACATTTAAGCTGGGTCATATTCTCATCCCTTCCAAATTTATGACTCTATGATTCATAACCTTTTACTTTAATTCTCACTTTTTCCCACTCTTCCTGACACAAATCTTATTTTTGTTTAATTAATATACATGTTGGATAGAAAACAATGTTTGAGGTGTGCATTCCACATAACTGAGACTGCTGCTGCTGCTGCTAAGTCGCTTCAGTCGTGTCCGACTCTGTACGACCCCATAGACGGCAGCCCACCGGCTCCCCCGTCCCTGGGATTCTCCAGGCAAGAACACTGGAGTGGGTTGCCATTTCCTTCTCCAATGCATGAATGTGAAATGTGAAAATGAAGTCACTTGGTCGTGTCTGACTCTTCGCGATCCCATGGACTGCAGCCCACCAGGCTCCTCCATTCATGGGATTTTCCAGGCAAGAGTAACTGAGACTAGATAGATTACCAGTTAAAGACTATTTTAAATTTCACCTCATTCACTCATTTTTTCTGGCCACCTAACCCCATGTTTCTGACCTTATGTTGCATTTACTGTTGGAATCTCTTACTTAGTATTATAATTTGTTGGTGTGAATTACTATTTGTTTTTCTAGTAGTATGTACTTCTGATGGTAGATTGTAAGATCCTGAGTAAAGAGAGTGTCTTATGTCACTTTCTTTCCCCATCTCGTGTACAATCTTCCATACTATCCATATTGCAGATACCCGTTGAATATTTCTGGATGATTCAATGATCCTTTAACTTTATCACCTGTGTGAATCCTAGTTAATTTTCCACACCTGTTAGCAATCTGCCTGCTGCATTCGAACTTGCCTGATTATAAAACCTAAGTAACTTTACATTCTCAAAGTTCTTTCAAACTTTTAGCCAGTTTTATTTTTTATTATCACAACCAATAATTTATTTCTCTCTCTCTCACTCCCTCTGTCTCCTTTAAGGATTCTAGACATATTGTAAGTATGTATTGTAAGTATTTATGATTGGCTGGTAACTCCTCTGGAAATATCTCTTTCTCCAGGTCACAAATCCGTAGACTTCTATGAAAGTGTTCTGCAATGCAATTGGGTGATCAGTATCTCTGGGACTGAACAGTAGTGTGCATACACCCATGGAGTACAGTTCTTTAACTCCAAGGAAGTAGGTCCCATAAAACCCAAACAAAAGGCCTATTCAAATAGCTCAGTGAGAATTTGCCAACCAGCTGGAAGGTCGAGGTGACATCTCTCCACTAAGATACACCACCCCATGCACTCTGCTCCTCTGCGTGCTGCTCTTGAGTGTGGGGAGTTTGGCGCATGTTTATCAAACCAGCCAAAAACCTGGCATGGTGAGGAGATAATTCAGAAACCATGGGCCACACTATCAGATGAACAGTCTCCGTTATCGTAATGTAGGCATCCCCAGTGACTAGCCACACATTTTTACATGACTTTATTCACTAATTTCATGCCAAAGAAAGGCAACAGATGGAAGGTCCCATGTAGACAGCTGAGCCAAATGGATGTGGCGCCACTGCTACCCAAAAGTGTCAGTCCTAGTAAACCGGGGCTATGAAGACAGCCAACGGGTGGGGCGGCCCAACACAAATATAGATAATATTTGTGGTTTAACTCCCACACAGTTATGCAGAAGGCATTATGAATTGGCTTACAGTTTGAGCTGGTATTTTTAAAAATACTGAGGCATAAATAAAAACATGATCTAAATGCATAAATAGAGGTCTCTGCCTACCATGTGCTAGAAAAATATCTCAGGGTCTCAGGACTAAAATAAACATGATTTCTACCATGTGCTCAAACAGTTGAATTTTGCCCAATTCAAAATTAGGCAAAGTATGAGTATTTACTAGTAAAATTAACTTATTTTCTCCCTTTTCTCATTATAGCTACAGGCAAAGAGAGGAAAGATAAGCCATTATACAGTGCTTTTAATTCATACATGAAGTCAATTGTGTTAACTCATTATAGAAAACTAACTTCTCTCTTCTGCCCCTCACTTCTATGTAGAGGAAATTGATGTACTGAGGATAATTACTTGAATCTTCTCCTTTACTTTTATTCTGTAAACATATCACTAGGCTTACAGTTTTCAGTAAAAATGTGTAAATAGGACAAAAACAATAAGGGAAAAATTTCTCCATATAGAGATGAATTTCAAAATTTTTCTATTGTTTAAATTACAATGAAGATTTTTGTTTTCCAAAAGGAAAACTAAAGATAAAATGGAATAAATTGAGGAATGAGTCTTAGGCATCAAATAATAAGATTTCCCTCTGAGCTACCATGTAAGTCCTTCAATAAGTAAGGTTTCTTATCAATTCTTATTTGTGAGTTTGTCTTGGCTTTTCTTCCAAGGAAGAAGTATGGCATCCAGTCCCATCACTTCAGGGCAAATAGATGGGGAAACAGTGGAAACAGTGGCTGACTTTATTTTGGGGGCTCCAAAATCACTGCAGATGGTGATTGCAGCCATGAAATTAAAGGATGCTTACTCCTTGGAATAAAAGCTATGACCAACCTAGACAGCATATTAAAAAGCAAAGACATTACTTTGCCAACAAAGGTCCATCTAGTCAAGGCTATGGTTTTTCCAGTGGTCATGTATGGATGTGAGAGTTGGACTATAAAGAAAGCTGAGCACTGAAGAACTGATGGTTTTGAACTGTGGTGTTGGAGAAGACTCTTGAGAGTCCCTTGGACTGCAAGAAGGTCCAACCAGTCCATCCTAAAGGAGGTCAGTGCTGGGTGTTCATTGGAAGGACTGATGCTGAAGCTGAAACTCCAGTACTTTGGCCACCTCATGTGAAGAGTTGACTCACTGGAAAAGACCCTGATGCTGGGAAGGACTGGGGGCAGGAGGAGAAGGGGATGACAGAGGATAAGATGGTTGGATGGCATCACTGACTCAATGGACATGAATTTGAGTAAGCTCCGGGAGTTGGTGATGGTGAGAGTGGCCTTGTGTGCTACAGTCCATGGGGTCGCAAAGCGACTGATCTGAACTGAACTGAATATTGAAAGGGCAGTCTTTCTTCCTGACCTCCAAATGTCTTTATGGTCCAAAACTTTAGGAAATAAGGCATTTGAAATAAAATAGTAGTGCAGCGTCCAGGTTACCTTTTGTCTATTAACTCATTCATTAATTAATTCAAAGAATATCTAATGAGCACATATCAGGCCATACTGCAGCTGCTCTGATAGGATAGTTTTCCTCAGTTCCCTCCATGCCTCCATGCTGCTCAAAGGTACTCTGCATCTGCCATGTGCTCCCGTAGTATCCTGTGCATTTCACTGCTAGAGAATTATTACTAGGTATTTCAGTCATATGTTTGCTTATCTGTTTACTTCCCACTTGAGTGTATATCCTAAATCTCATTTTTCTGTCTGTACTACTACATATTCAGTTCAGTTCAGTCCCTCAGTCATGTCTGACTCTTTGAGACCCCATGAACCGCAGCACTCCAGGATTCCCTGTCCATCGCCAAGTCCTGGAGTTTACCCAAACTCATGTCCATTGAGTTGGTGATGCCATCCAACTACCTCATCCTTAATCATCCCCTTCTCCTCCTGCCTTCAGTCTTTCCCTGCATCAGAATCTTTTCAAGTGAGTCAGTCAAATGCATCAGGTGACCAAAATATTGGCGTCTCAGCTTCAACAGCAGTCCTTCCAATGAATATTCAGTACTGATTTCCTTTAGGATTGACTGGTTGGAAAAATAACTCATTCCTAATTTAAGCTTTTATAGCAAGGAGAACAAACTAGATACATTAATAACACCTGGAATACAGAGCTGGTTATAAAGATTCAATGAGAATATGGACAAATCAACCCAGCAAATAATTGTATCACACAATCCAGAAAAGGAAAGAAAGTAGATGATGTAGGATCATTTATATGATGAATGTAGTAAATGTAGGAAATCAACTATGAAGTTCAAGGATAGAAGTACATTTTAGTAACCCAGTTTTTTTGTTTTCAAGCAAAGAATGCTTTATTCTCTAATTAGAGAATGGACAGTTACGAGCTCCTGCTCTACAGCATCTGCAGCGCACATTTTTAGAGAGATCTCATCAGCTGGGAGGGACTGAGTTCTCCCGGGACTGTCCTGCTCTTGCTCCAAGCCAGTGAGCTGAAGGAATAGTCTCTGCACATGGCCTGCTGCCACCATCTTGAATTGACTGTTGCTTGCAGCGTTTCTGTTAAAGGTCTGAGCTGAGGTGTCAGCACAGCTGTTTAACAGAGAGAACTCTAGTCTAAAGTGCCAGGTGCAAGTCTTCTGCATGCTGCACCCTATAAGCAAGTGAAACAGGACTAAGCACAAGGAGGGAAAAAAGGTTAGACTAAATTTTATTACCTTTTCTATTTTTATTTCTCAAGAAATATTAGTAATCCAGTTTTTATTACACAGTGTATTCTAGACAAATTGTGTACTTTTTTTCCTCCTTGACTTTTCTACTGGTCTAATATTCTCTACCCATTTTTCATGCAAAGAAAAAAGAGAGAGAGAGAAAAGGCAGAGATTGAGATCATGGTTATATAAGCCATGTGTGAGAATATTCCATTGCATAGTAAAGCAAAATTTGCACCATTGAGGAGAAAAGATGAAGCATTGTAACTTGTCTCTATAGCCTAAAGAGGTTTGGATTTTCAATATGCTTCACTCCCCAAAATTTAGAA
Source organism: Nanger dama (assembly GCA_917880005.1). Classification (NCBI taxonomy): domain Eukaryota; kingdom Metazoa; phylum Chordata; class Mammalia; order Artiodactyla; family Bovidae; genus Nanger; species Nanger dama. Next base: position 36,031,957 of record CAKJTW010000020.1, on the reverse strand, counting down.
CCACAAAATCTAATATCCTTACTTGCTATTTCAAAACCAAAATTCCACAAGCAAAATTTTAGAGATACAAACGTCTTTTATCCAGATGTAAAAGATAACTTGGAATTGCTTTTCTCTTTTTCCTCCTTCTATTTTTTCTTCACTTGTAATTCAGCTAGTATTTCTCTGCTTTTATGTTTTGAAAATACCATCCCACTGATGCATACACTTAAAAAGTTACTTGGTAACTGTATTCCTTCACTATATATTCAAATAGCATGGGGAGAAATTGAAGATAGAAAAGCATTTCTAGACTTTCAGAGATTACTGGATTGAAACTGAGAGATCCCTGCATCTACCCAGCATGAAAATGCCTCTAAGCTGAACAGATCTTCTAAGTGCACCTGAGGGAATTCATTCTGCTCAGGACTCAGTCATGCTCTCATACCAATTAAGATGATAGACTGTATATTTAATACGTTTTTCAATTGTGAAAGAGGATGTATATTGTGAAACAACAAATCACTAGGGTATGTTTTTATTATATTATAAAAACCTTTAAAACACGGAGTGACAATAGGAAATGGCTTTTTGCCATAATTACTTTGAAGTTGTGCTACTTTCATTCTTCTTGGTTGGCACACTGTAGTGTTTATACTTGACTTAACCTGTGGGCCATTTCTCAGCAGGAGTAGGCTTGCACAGCAGTGAGTGCAACCTTTAATGGGACGATATCATCAGCAACATTATTAGTATCATTTATATAGTGTAATAAATAACACTTTTTTCTAAACTGATGTCAGCAGAGAGAATCCCTGCTTTGAGGATCTAGCTGTAGGATCCCGTTATTCTTAGAGATTGTATTTGTACATGGTTGGGTCAAGTCATCCAAATATATCCCCGTTTATCTTTCTGACTTAAGTGTCTTGTAGCCACCTACTTGACTGAAGTACACTGAGTAAACTGAAAGGAATCACTCTTTTTGAATTTCCCAAACTCACTAAGAATGAGGGCTAATTCTGATTGTTCATGAATGATCATAGTTCATAATCTGGAGTTTGACCATATGGTTTGTTTTCCATCCCATGACAATTGCGAGAGTGCATGAGGGTCCAGGGATAATTAACCTGGGAGAGAACTATAAACCAGACTATTTCATGTAACCTTCGTGGTTACCTTTGTTATGTGTGAAGCAACTTCATTAATATCTGCTTTCCTGCCTCTCCCACTAGTGGATTACGTGAATACAAATTAGGAATTTTCAGCTCTACCATTTACTGTTTGCCAACTGTATAGAATATCCTTTTTTAAACTTTGGTATACATAAGAGTTATCTGAGAATCTTTTAGAAAGCAAATTTGATTAAGAAAGTTAATTTCTGAATTATATTCTGATTCTTGGATTGAACCTGAGGAACTGCCCTTTCAAGGAGTGAGCAGGTGATGCTGGTGCAGTTGGTTTGGTGTTCAGACCTTGAATAACAAGGGAAAAGAGTTTTAGCATCCTAGCTAAAGCTCATTTCCTAAAGATGATGCTCTCTTCAGAATGATAAAAAGGTATTTCAAACCTCTTGTGCCCCCTCCCAGGAATGTCTGCTAGCTCACAGCTTCTCTCATTGTTGTCCCTTCTTTCCCACCACTCATTTTTTCTATTTTCCCTCCTTCCTTACCCCCAGCACCCCTTCCCCCAACCTGAAAACATTGTATCATTCTTCCTTTAGTTCTGAGCTAAGCAGTTTTTGCAGATCTCTTTTGTTGGGACACATTTTCCCTTTCTTAAACAAAAACACCAGGGAGGAACAGGGCAATGCACAGGGCAGAAAGAGGTTTATTTGAATAATGTCCTTTTGTTTGGTTTTCTAATAGAACACCAGGTTTATCAGAATTAATGCGGTCAGGGTTAGCACAAATCTTTCCCCTTTTGGAAGGGAAGATTTTGCTTAGCAGCAAGGAAATCAGCTGAGCAGAGTGAACAATGTTTTATTTGACCAACAGATGGCAGTAGCAGTCTCTCTTTCTCTATTGCAATAATCAGAAAATTGAAACTAACTTGCTCCTGAGAGCCTTCTAAGAGCACTCATCAACATTTCTTAGGTTCTTTGAGCTCCTGGCTGATTTCAAAACGTTATCTCACTCTTTGAGCACTGGACCACTTAATCACTCTTACAAAATGTAACCCTATTTTCAGGAGACATGCTACCTACCCAATCCATATTTGCCTAATTCAAATGGAAAACCAGGAGACCGTGACTGTCTCATTTCCAATATGCATAATTTTTTATTTTACGCATCTGAAAATTTTAGCTACACTAAAAATACAATTTTAAAAAGAACTCATATTTTTGAAAATTACATATGTTTTCAAATGAGTCAGTGTAAATCATTTCACCAGTCTCCATCAAGATCCAAGCTTTAGAGTTATGCAGTTGTACATGTCAAATAAATCAAATGTGTTTCTATCTATAGTGTCTCTGAGAATATTTATTACTTTTTTTAGTATATTTGGTAGGATGTGTATCTACAAAAGCCTGCTCAATATTCCTTTTACAAACATTCTCCTTACTACTGGGCAAAATTTCTTATAGAATTTCAATTAAGAGAAACAGAAAAAATATTTTGATCCTCAGTGTGAAAACTACATATAATTTATTTGTCATTCTAGAATTATAAACATTTATATATGTATAACTGTTTCTTATTTAACAGCTACCATTTAACTATAACATGTCTGAGCATCATAATTTAACTGCTAATCTTAAACTCAGAATATCATTGATACATTTTTATTCTATCCATAGTGATAAAATGATTTTTTATGATTCATACTGATACTGTCTTCCTTGATACCTGTTCTAACTTCTGGTTAAAGCTCAGGGTTTGAAAGTTTGTGTTCCAGCTTTTGCCATGGCTTCATTTCACTTACCTGTTTTAAGGACGGCTCAGATGGTAAAAATCTACCTGTAATGCAGGAGACCTGGGTTTGATCCCTGGTTTGGGAAGATCCCCTGGAGAAGGGACTGGCAATCCACTCCAGTGTTCTTGCCTGGAAAATCTCACAGTGGAGCCAGGCAGGCTACAGTCCATGGGGTTGCAAAAAGTCAAACACATCTGAATGACTAACACATTTTGCTTTTAGACACTTAGTCAGAATCTCTTATGTTCATACCCTGTAAATGTTTAAAAATGCATTTATAGAAAAATGAATGTTCTCCCCTAAGATTGTGAACAAGGCAAGAATGTTACTTTTCACCCCTCACTCAACATAGTACTGAAATTTCAAACCACTGTGAAAAGGCAAGAAAATGAAATAAAAAGGCATACAGTCTGTGTTTTCCAGTGCTTTGGTCGTCTACCTAGAAATCCCCAGGAGACTACAAATATACTCCTAGAAGTAAAAAGGGAGTTCAGCAAGTTATAGGATTTGAGAGCAACACATATTTTTATGTCCTACAATGAGTATGTAAAAACAAAATTAAAGGCTTAGTATCATTTACAGTTGCCCCAAGAACAATAAAATATTAGGTATAAGTTTAAAAGAAAGTACAAGAAGTGCTACTATTTCATCTGTTGGTTAAAATGCAATGAAAGAAATCTCAAGAAGACCTGAATAAATGGAGAGGCATATCATATTCATGGATTATAAAATTCAGCATAATAAGATGTCAAATTATTTCCAAATTGGTTTATAGTTTTGATACAGTTCTCCTAGATATCACATCTTTTTGCAGACACAGAGAGGCTTATTCTAAAATTTACATGGAATGGCACGAAGATTAGAATAACTAAAAAAATCTTGGAAAAGAAAAATAAAGTGAGAGAAATCACTCTGTCTGATATTAGAACAATATATAGCTTCAGAAATCGAGACTCTGTGACACTGAGGGAAGGACAGACACATGTATCTGTGGAGATGGTGGAGAAACCAGAAATATGCCCACAAATATATGCTACACTGTTTCTTGGAAAAACTGTGAAACAATTCAATGAAGGAATAATTAAACATCATAGGCAAAGAAATGAACCTCAAACTAAAATTCATAAATTGTACCAAAATTAAACCGAAAGGAACCATAGACTTAAATGTAAGATAGAGCACTTTTAGAAGAATTAAGTGAAAATCTTTGGGATCTTGAGCTTAACACTGAGGTTTTACACTTGATATCTAAGCATGAATCATAAAAGGAAAGTTTGATAGACTGGAATATATCAAAAATAAAGAAAATTTGCTCTGCAAATGATACTGTTAAGAGAATGAAACAAACTAATATGCATGTGAAGAAAAATTGCAAACCACACACCTGACAAAGGACTAGAATGTCAAATATATGAAAAGCTCAAAAACTCAGTAGTAAAAGCACTAACAATCTATTTAGAACATGGGTAAAATAAATGAACAGACACTTCACTGAATAGGATACATGTAGATGGAAATAAATGTCTAAAATTTATTAAAAATAATTAGCCATTATTGTTGTTGTTAGCTGCTAAGTCATGTCAAAGACCTTGTGACCCCATGGACTGTAGCCTGCCAGACCCCATTGGTCCATGGGATTTCCCAGCCAAGAATACTGGAGTGGGTTGCCATTTCCTTCTCCAAGGGATCTTCCTGCCCCAGGAACTGAACCCGTGTCTCTTGTGTCTTATGAATTGTAGGTGGATTCTTTACCAGTGAGCTACCTACTCCAAAAAAGTATTTCTGTGTTATGTTCCTTTTACAAAATTATTGGATGTCTATTATGTATTATATTGATGTTGTTACCAAACCAAGAAACAAACAGAGTTACTTGCAGTCCACATACGATAGTTTAAGAAAAAGTTTCTTCAATAAAAATATCCTTCTACCATTCTACCCTTATTCTTAAAATCCTACCATTCAGTTTATCACTTTGATTATAGCACTGAAGTCCCCTCTAAGAAAATAATGTCCTCAGAAGTGTTATTTGTCTCTTATGTACTTACTACTTGGAAGGGTAATGTAACAAACCAGCAATGCATAAGTATTCTCAGAAGGATTTTTATGCCAAAAAGTGGGATCTTAAATAAATCATGCATAGGACAGATAAGTTTGATTAAAAAAAAGGAGTCAAAAGAGAAGTATAAGAGATCAATGTGAAGACTTCAGAATTTTGATTCTCAAAATGTTATACTTAACTTTATGATTATAAGTCATTTATTTGATTCATAAAGGTCAATAAAGAGAAATTTCATAGAATTTCACTTGTTTGTACTACTAAGAGTAACATACTTACTCTTAAGGACAATTAAGGGAGATGTGTTCAACTCAGGATGATAATGACTGGTCTTCAAGATTAAGGTTACCAATTATCTTGCAAACTTCCTATTATAGACACTCATGGATAATTGCAATTAATGGTTTTCTGGAAGCACACTGTTTCATGAATCGTGTTGATCTTTGGTTGGTTTGAGTCCTTTTATCTTAGTCTTGTGTGCATGTATGTGTGTGTGCATGTGTCTGTGTGTGCATGTGTCTGTGTGTGCATGTGTGCGTGTGTGCATGTATGTGTGTGCGCATGTGTGTGTGTGTGCATGTGTGTGTGTGAGTTGCAGTGAGCTTAGCTTCTTCATTATCAGATTAATCTATTGTAGATAGCTGTTTATATAACAATAGAGGTTAAGCACTGCCTATTTTGGGCTTTTAATTTAATAATTAAAATTTAAGGCTTATATACCTTGTCATTAAAATATGAATCACTCATAAATCTGCTGCTAGGGAAAATTGATATATCATCTATTCCTATCTTGGAACTTGAGTCATTTAACCTAAAATATACTATAAAAATAAGTAAAATGAAATTCTTGGTGTTTTTGAAAATTTATACAGGATACAATCTCACAAACTGAAATCATGCATCTATGCTCAAATTCTTCACTTGTAAACTGAGTAACTTTTAAGTAAACAAACAAATACATTGAAATATATTGTAAGGGACAAGTTTGTTGTTAATTATTTTTTATCCTTTTTGGTTTCACTGGAAAATGAGAATGTGGGGCAGGCACATCTCAGGATCCTGTAGTCTCCTTCAGTGAACACTGGTCTGTGTTTCTGAGACTTTTCTGACACAGGAAGCCAGAAGGCAGCACAAAGGTACAGAGATTCAGAGAAAAGAAGGGAAGAGGGAAGAGAAGAGGGTAAACCCTGCAGAAGGGGAGACTGCTGAAGACAAACATGGTTAATCTCCCAGTTAGCAGGGGTGTTGGCCCTATTCGCCTCATTCATATCTTTCACAATTTATTATATTCTACTTTTGCCTTTTATGTAAATGTTAAGTTTGTGCATTAGAATGTGAGATAGTCTGTGGATATAGAGAAAACAGATTTACAGTCCAGATCAGGAAAGATTAAATGGATATTGATGGAAGAAGATGCTGTAAAACACATTTAGGATTGAATACTACATGATACATTAGAGTAAAAATTCTGTGCATATATGTACATAACTCTAAAGTCTTTATGTGTACATATACACACACACACCACTTTATCAGCATGACTGTTATCAATTCTAGAACCATGTTGCTTGGGGTCACTAAGGACATTTAGTTCTCAAGCATAGTCCATGTGTATTCTGACTTTTAACTCTGCTCCCACAAGTAGTGAATCCCCATGGAAATGGATTGACAAAGGGAACATATACAGCAATAATTTTTCTTGTGAAATTTACATTTGTCAAAGATAGAAGTAACTGCATTATAAAATTTGCCTTGTTTTAGAAACTGTTCAACAATATTTTTATATTAGCATTTTTATATCTGCTTAACAAAAATATAGGGTTTATTGATGAGTAAGATTAAAAATATATTTTTAAAAATAACTGTTGCTTAAGGTTTATAGAAGTTTCTTGCTACCAATAAATTTGAAGATTTCTGCCATACCAAAGAATTTTCAAGAAAAGTGCATTTTGTTAAAGATGTGAAAATTTAACTATGATGTCAGCTTAACACCTATAATGGTAATTAGAAAAAATAAAATGAAGGTAATTATAGGGAAAGAAAGCCACATGGGGAACTGAGTAGGCTGAGATGAAATTAAATATTCCCCTGTCATTTTCTATTTTTTCTTTTGGGATAGGAAAAGTGCAAGAAAGTAGATGAGAAAAATTATACCTCTTTATTAATTGACAGCTAATAGGTGCTTTCATTCTAATTGCACATGAGCCAAATTAAACTAGAAGTATTAAGAGGATTTTCATTTAATTTGTTAGAAGAATTCTAAATCAAGTAATTTTAGGAGAGCATATGGATTTGTTTAACAGTTCATTAGGGTCATCGTTTGGAAAGGAAGAAAGGATGGAAGGGAGGAAGGAAAAGAGGCTAGGAAAGGAGGAAGGGAGGAAAGGGAGGAAGGGAAGAAAGGGAGGGAGAGAAGAGGATGACTAGCAGAAAATGGATACAAGAGCGTGTGCAAGCCTTCCCTAGAGTATTGTGTCTTTCCTCAGGCATTAATATCCAAAAGCAACAGTGTGATTTTTACACTATTTTATACACACCATTGAAAAGATTCTCTCTGCATCACAGAATTAATAAAAGACCATCTATAATAAAGAGCCTCCTCCAGTGGACCTCATTTTGTCAGAACTCTTCACTGTGACCCGTCCAACTTGGTTGGCTCATATCTTCATTGAGTTATGCAAGCCCCTTTGCCACAACAAGGTTGTGATCCACTGAAGAGGGATCCACTGGAGAAGGAAATGGCAACACACTCCAATATTCTTCTCACAAGAACCCCTTGAACAGTATGAAAAGGCAAAACCATATGACACCAGAAGATAAGGCTCCCCGCCCCCCAGGTCAGAAGGTGTCCGATATGCTACTAGGGAAGAGGAGAGGGCAATTGCTAATTGATCCAAAAGGAGTGAAGAGGCTGGGCTAAAGCAGAAAAAATGCTCAGCCATGGATGTGTCTGGTGGTGAAAGTAAATTCTGATGCTGTAAATAACAATATTGCGTAAGAATCTGGAATGTTGGGTCCATGAATCGAGGTAAATTGGACATGGCCAAGCAGCAACTTGCAAGATTGAATGAACATGGACATTTTAGGAACAGTAAACTAAAATGGATGGGAATGGGTGAATTTAATCCAGATGACCATCATATCTACTACTATGGGCAAGAACCCCTTAGGAGAAATGGAGTAGCCTTCATAGTCAACAAAAAGAGTCCAAAATGCAGTACTTGGGTGCAGTCTTAAAAGCAACAGAATAGTCTTGGTTCATTTCCAAGGTGAACCATTCAAAATCACAGTAATCCAAGCTTATACCACAAGCAAGGATACTGAAGAAGCTGAAGCTGACCAGTTCTATGGAGATCTATAGAACCTTCTAGAACTAACACCAAAAGAACATGTCCTATTAATTATAGGGGATTGGAATGCAAAAGTAGGAAGTCAAATGGTACCCCAAATAATAGTCAAGTTTGATATTGGAGTACAAAACAAAGCAGGGCAAAGGCTAACAGAGTTTGTGAAGAGAACATGTGGGTCATAGGAAACATCTTTTTTTCAACAACCCAAGAGACAGCTCTATACATGGACATTACCAGATGGTCTGTACAAAAGTCAGATTGATTATGTTCTTTGCAGCTAAACACAGAGTATTTAGTCAGCAAAAAGCAAGACCTGGAGCTGACTATAGTTCAGACCATGAACTCAATTGTTGCAAAATTCAGGGTTAAATTAAAGGAAGTAGGGAAAACCACTAAGCCAATTAGGTATGACCTATGTCAAGTCCCTCATGATTATACAGTGAAGGTGATGAATAGATTCGTGGGGTTAGATCTGGTAGACAGAGTGCCTGAAAATTATGGACAGAAGTTCATCACACTGCATGGGAGGCAGTGACGAAAACCATCCCAAGGAAAAGGAAATGCAAGAAAGCGAAGTGCTTGCTCTGGGGAGGCTTTATAAATAGCTGAGGAAGGAAGAGAGATCAAAGGCAAGAAAAGATGGGAAAGATATAACGAACTGAGTGCAGGGTTCCAGAGAACAGCAAGGAAAGGTAAGGCCTTATAAAATGAAAAACGAATAGAAATACATGAAAACAATAGAATAGGAAAGACTAAAGAGCACTACAAGAAAACTGGAGATATCTAGGGATCACTTCATGCAAGGATGGGCATGATAAAGGACAGAAACAGTAAGGACCTAACAGAAGCAGAAGAGATTAAGAACAGATGGCAGGAATACACAAAAGAACTACATAAGGAAGGTCTTAATGACCCGGATAACAACAATGGTATGGTCGCACATCTGGAGCCGGATGTTTTCGAGTGTGAAGTCAAGTGGGCCTTAGGCAACATTACTATGAACAAAGCTAGTGAAGGCGATGGAATTCCAGCCGAGTTATGCAATATCCTAAAGATGATGCTGTTAAAGTGCTGCAGTCAATATGTCAACAAATTTAGAAATTTCAGCAGTGGCCACAGGGCTGGAAATAATCGTTTTCATTCCAGTCCCAAAGAAGGGCAATGCCAAAGACTGTTCAAGCTACCCTACAATTGCGCTCATTTCACATTCTGAAAAGGTTATACCCTATGTCCTTCAATTTAGGCTTCAGCAGTATGTTAACTGAGAACTTCTAGATGTACAAACTGGGTTTAGAAAAAGAAGAGGAACTAGAGATCAAATTGCCAAAAATCATTAGATCATAGAGAAAGCAAGGAATTCCAGAAAAACATGTACTTCTGCTTCATTGACTACACTAAAGCCATTGACTGTGTGGATTATAACAAACTGCTGAAAATTCTTAAAGAGATGGGAATACCAGACCATCTTACTTGTTTCCTGGAGAAACCTGTATACAGGTCAGTAAGCAACAGTTAGAATCAGACATGGAAAAACTGACTGACTCCAGACTGAGAAAGGAGTACGTCAAGGCTGTGTATTGTCACCCTGAGAGTACTTCATGCTAAATGCTAGGCTGGAAGAATCACAAGCTCAAATCAAGATTGCCAGGAAAAATATCAACAACCACAGATATGCACATTATACCAATTTAATGACAGAAATTGAAGAGGCACTAAAGAGCCCCTTGATGAGGATGCAAGAGGACAGTGTAAAAGCAGGCTTAGATTTCAACATTCAAAAACTAAGTTCGTGACATCTGGTCCCATCACTTCATGGCAAATAGAAGGGGAAAAAGTGGAAGGAGTGACAAATTTTATTTTCCTGGGCTCTTAAAATCACTCTAGATGGTGACCGTAGCCATGAAATTAAAAGACACTTGCTTCTTGGGAGGGAAACTCTGACAAACCTAGACAGCATATTAAAAAGCAGAGACATCACTTTGCTGACAAAGTCTGTCTAGTCAAAGCTATTGTTTTTCCAATAGTGTTGTATGGATGTGAGAGATGAACTATAAAGAAGATTGAGAGCCAAAGAATTGATGCTTTTGAATTGTGGTGCTGGAGAACTCTTGAGAGTCCCTTCAATAGCAGTGAGAGCAAACCAGTCAATCAAAAAGGAAATCAACCCTGAACAGTCATTGGAAGGACTGATGCTGAAGGTGAAGCTCCAACACTTTGGCCACCTGGTGCGAGGAGGTGACTCACTGTAAAAGACCCCAGTGGTGGGAAAGATTGAGGGCTGGAGAAGAAGAGGGTGGCAGAGTATGAGATGGTTAGAAATCATCATAGACTCAATGGATATGAATTTAAGCAAGCTCCAAAGGATTGTGAAGGACAGAGGGGGCATGCTGCAATCCATGGGGTCAGAAAGAGAGGGAGTGACTGAACTATAGTAACAGTAAGTAATGAGTGGTAGGGATGATTGTTTTAATGATTTATCTTTCTGTATAAAATGTAAAATTGTAGTGAGATAGGAACTGTTTGTGACAGCATCTTATCAATGAGATATCCTATGAGGAAATATCAATTTGCTTTTTCAGGGAAAGAAACTGCCCAGATCCTTTACCTTTGGGCAGATCATTATGGCCCTTATTAATTATGCCATCTAGACCAGGGGAACTTACACTAGCGTGATGTGTGAAAGAGTCTTTGTTTTACAAAACAGCCTGGAATGCCCATATTTAGGGCTCTGTGGATGAGGCCATTCATTCACATGAGGAGCCTAGAGATGGAATTATTCTCTGTATCCCCTCCTTGCTCCTGCCAGCCACACACATAACTACCTCAGGACAGCTGAGGAAGGTGGTACTTGTGGTGTGGACCTAGTACCATATCAGAAGAGAAAGCAGTGTGAGGGGATTCTGGGTTCAGATTGAACCTTTCCAAAATCACCTTGTATCCTAAAGAGGTAGGGGCAGGAACCAAAAGTGTTTCTTTTATGAGTTCCAAAAATGCAACTCATAAGTGTAAGGGTCTGGGGCTAGCTTGACAGTGCATAATTCATACGCATTTGCTTCTCTAACAATTTCTGTAGCCAGTCAATGGCCTGAGCCTGCCTCTCAGAAGATGCCTTATGCCATATAAACTTAGGCAGTGGAATGGAAGGCTTGGACGACCCTTGCCAACCAGCATGAGAGATCACCCCATTGACAGGAAACACATAAAACATGTAGCTCCACTACCCTAGGTGGTGTGACTTTGTGGCCAACATTTTGCTCTAGACTCTCTGTATACAAGGGACAGGTTATTAATGACTGTGAAACTTCACACTGCATTTAGAAAGTGGTTAATCTGAGAGATGCTATTTTGTAACTGGGTGCGATGCAACCAAAGATGGAACTGGACCCCCAGCCCCCTGCCACCTGCTCTGACATTTCTGCTTCCAGCTCTGCTTCTTCTGTGCAGTGGCTTCAGGCTCGTCCTCTACGTCCTCCTTGAGCCAGTTTCTAGACTTCATATTCCAAGCTCTGTCATGCAGGGAAACTGAGCTCCATTCTCCTGTCTTTAAAATTTAAAAAACAAGATCAGAGTTCTTAAGAAAGAGCTTTGCCTGGCCTTGCTTGATTTGCCCTCAGATCAGGCTTTGTCACCTAGGCATATTGCATTCTGGACCAGCTAACTGTGTGTCATGGATGGCCATCCTGTGTGTTGTAGGAGGTTTAGCTGCACCCCTGTCTTCTACCTACTAGGTGCCAGTAGCTCAGTATCTCCTGTTGGGCAAAATTGTTCCGTGGTTGAAAATCATTGCCTTACTCACTGTGGTCAGAAATACAGGATCCCTTTATATCAGAGCAGGATGGTGAGGTGGGATTGGGAGAAAGAATGAACCCTCAGTTTATTCTGAACTAGGCAGCCACCACAACTTGAACTTCAGTATTCTTGCCTAGAGAATCCCAGGGATGGGGGAGCCTGGTGGGCTGCCGTCTATGGGGTCACACAGAGTCGGACACGACTGAAGCGACTTAGCAGCAGCAGCAGCAGCCATGTAGGCTCTCTCTAAGCTTTTGCACGGATACATTCTCTTTGTTGTCACATGGTTATTTCACTACCATGGAAAGTTATTTAAAAGGTTTGGATGAGTGAAGAATAAGAATTTGGTGAAATACTGGATAACAATTTTTATAATATTTACCCACATTGAAACATAAGTATATTTAAGCAACTTCTCTCAAATGTACAAATAACATAAAATCATTAGCCATAATTAGATTTATAGATTAATATTTTCCTTTGACAAGGAGGACAAATTATTCATTATTTTTCTATGTTACTTACATCAAGGAAAATCTTTTCATTGGTTAAATAAAGGGGAGTATAACTGAAGAGTAATTATGATCACTGTGAAGGTCCTTCTCTGGTGACTCAGACGGTAAAGAATCTGCTGCAGTTCAAGAGACCAGGGTTTGATCCCTGGGTACAGAAGATCCCCTGGAGAAGGGAATGGCAACCCACTCCAGTATTCTTGCCTGGAGAATCCCATGGACAGAGAGGCCTGGCAGGCTACTGTCTATGGTATCACAAAGAGTCAGACACAACTGAGTGACTAACACTATTATAATTTTGAAGGTCAAGTTGATAATTTTGAATGTTTCACAGGATAAATATGTGGTTACCTATAACTAAAGAAGCTCATATGTCATTCACATATTATTTCACATGTTAGGGTTTATTTATTGAGTTCATTTCCAAGATTCTTCTTGATTTCTTTTTCACAGATATTGCATTTAAATATTAAGAAACTACACCATATCATTGTAGAGTATCTATTCATTAGGGCTTGCAAATGTGGACATATTAAGGCAGAAAAAAATGTAAGCATGAGAATTCTGGCTGGCTAACTTTATAGAATCAAAGAAAAACTTTCACCCACCCAAGAAGTCCTCAGAAAATGATCAGAACATGTGTTTTGTCCTTGAAATTTTGCTATTCTTTTGATTTATAAGCAGTCTAGAGAAGAATCCTATAAATTAAAACATATACTCCTGCATCTTAATTTTTATACAGAACCCAGTGGTAGATTTACAGTCATTCAAGACCTACTTCATCATAATTAAATTGTACTTGTCAGCTTTTTATTGCTCTTCTTAGAGATAAATCCTTATCTTAGAGGTTCCCACAGTGATTGTCATCATGGCCTCTTGCTTTCATCATGGAGAGGGGATTCTGACAGAATCATAACTCCTACAGATCTTGTATGACATACCTTCAGCTTCATTTCTTTATCACAAAACAGTTATTTTGTTATCTAAAAACATTTTGATTGCTCATTTTTTCAAAGTTTTCCAGAGCTTTTTTTCCCTCATTCTATTTCACTTCCTCTGTCCCTTTTATTCTTTCCTTCTCTTCTAGCAAAAAAAAAAAAAAAATTGTTGATTTTGCTTAACCTTGTTTATAATCACAGAAGTTCCTATTCCACTGTGTTTAATGGAAGTTTGCCTTCATATTACTCATTAGAGATATTCTTGCTGTAAATGTGAAGGTCTCTGATGAAGGAAAGTATCCTTTATCTCTAACCTGCCTATCCCCAAATTAGAACTACATATGCCATCCTTTCATTCTCTTTTCTCCTGTTTATTTATTAGACTTCTAATAAAATTTAGATATAATTTTTCCAGAACATCTCATGCCATAATCATCAAATAAGGGGAATCAAAAAATATTTTGTTGGTGGTGGTTTTTTATCTATTTTTATGAAGAAAATATTTTATAAGATTTATGAAATGACTTGTTTATTTTATGCATATAGGAGTTAGTTATATATCAATCTTAAAACTAAAGGAAAAAATGTATACTAAATATGACAGATAAAAGTGATAATTTTGACATATTGATTAAAAAATACAAGTTGCAATAAATGAGGGAAAAATATAAAAATATTGAGAGACAACTTACATAAATGCCCAGAATACCTCATCAATTTTAAAATTTAATAAAAATTAGTAGTGTAGACATGACTTTGCCAACAAAGGTCCATCTAGTTAAAGCTATGGTTTTTCCAGTAGTCATGTATGAATGTGAGAGTTGGACCGTAAAGAAAGCTGAGCGCTGAAGAATTGATGCTTTTGAACTGTGGTGTTAGAGAAGCCTCTTGAGAGTCCCTTGGACTGCAAGGAGATCAAACCAGTCTATCCTAAAGAAAATCTGTCCTGAATATTCACTGGAAGGACTGATGCTGAAGCTTCAATACTTTAGCCACCTGATGGGAAAAACTGGCTTATTAGAAAAGACCCTGTTATTGGGGAAGATTGAAGGCAGGGAGAGAAGGGGACCACAGAGGACAAATTAGTTGGATGGCATCGCCAACTCAATGGACATGAGTTTGAGCAAGCTCTGGGAGATGGTAAAGGACAGGGAAGCCAGGTGTGCTGCAGTTCATGCAGATGCAAAGAATCAGACTGACCAAACAATAGCAACAACTCCAGTAAATAGTCTCCTGGACAAATTTTTGTGCATATCCAAGATTATTTCTATAAAATAAGTTTGTAGAAGTGGAATTTGTAAACCAAAACAGGAATATTTCTAAGGCATTGACTTGTGTTGCCACACAATCTTCCAGGAAGCTCTTTGCCACTGTGTATTCTTGTTGGCACTGTAGAAGAATGCTCTTTTCCTAATTTACTTACCAATGGTGCTTTGTCATTATATTATATACTTGCTTCTTGGACTTTTGGTTAATTTTATGTTAGAAATATAATCTAACTGAAGTCTTGTTTTGGTGGCTGTATAGAGCTTCTCCATCTTCAGCTGCAAAGGATATAATCAGTCTGATTTCAGTATTGACCATCTCCTGATTTTCATGTGTGGAGTCGTCCTGGGTGGTTGGAAGTAGGTGTTTGCTATGACCAGTGCATTCTCTTGGCAAAACTGTTAGACTTTTCCTGCTTCATTTTGTACTCTAAGACCAAACTTTCCTGTTACTCCAAGCATTTCTTGATTTCCTACTTTTGCATTCCAATACCCTATGATGAAAAGGACATCTTTTTTTTTTTTTTTGGTTTTTTTGTAGTTCTAAAAGGTCTTGTAGGTCTTTATAGAACTATTCTACTTCAGCTTCTTCAGCATTAGTGGTTGGGGTATAGACTTGGATTACTGTGATACTGAGTGGTTTGCCTTGGAAACGAACCGAGATCATTCTGTCATTTTTGAGACTGCACCCAAATACTGCATTTCAGACTCTTTTGTTGACTGTGAGGGCTACTCCATTTCTCCCAAGGGATTCTTGCCCACAGCAGTAGATACAATGGTCATCTGTATTAAGTTTTCCCATTCTGGTCCATTTTAGTTCACTGATTCCTAAAATGTCTATGTTCACTCTTGCCATCTCCTGTTTGACCACTTCCAGTTTTCCTTGATTCATTGACCTAAAATTCCAGGTTCCTATACAATATTGTTCTTTACAGCATTGGACTTCAGTTCATCACCAGACACATCCACAACTGGGTGTTATTTCCCCTTGGCTCAGCCTCTTTTTTTCCTTTTTGGGCTGTTTCTCTGCTCTTCTCCAGTAGCATATTGGGCTCATACTGACTTGGGGAGTTCATCTTTCAGTGTCATATCTTTTGCCTTTTAATACTGTCCATGGGCTTCTCAAAGCAAGAATGCTGAAGTGGTTTGCCATTCCCTTCTCCAGTGGATCACATTTTGTTAGAACTCTCCACCATGACCCATCTGCCTTTTGTGGTTCTGCATGGTATGGCTCATAGTTTCTTTGAGTTAAACAAGGCTGTGAACCATGTGATCAGTTTTTTTGTTCTTGTTTTCTGTTATTGTGGCTTTCATTCTGTCTGGCCTCTAATGCTTAAGGATAAGAGGCTTGTGGAAGCTTCCTGATGGGAGGTACTGGCTCTGGGGGAAAAATGAGTCTTACTCTGATGGGTGGGGACATACTCAGTAAATTTTTAATCCTGTTTTCTGCTGAAGGGTGGGTCTGTGTTTCTTCCCAGTTTAGTTCAGTTCAGTCCCTCAGTCCTGTCCATTCTTTGCCACCCCATGAATCACAGCACGCCAGGCCTCCCTGTTCATCACCAACTCCCGGAGTTCACTCAGACTCACGTCCATCAAGTCCGTGATGCCATCCAGCCATCTCATCCTCGGTCGTCCCCTTCTTCTCTTGCCCCAGTCCCTTCCAGCATCAGTCTTTTCCAATGAGTCAACTCTTCGCATGAGGTGGCTAAAGTACTGGAGTTTCAGCTTTAGCATCATTCCTTCCAAAGAAATCCTGGGGTTGATCTCCTTCAGAATGGACTGGTTGGATCTCCTTGCAGTCCAAGGGACTCTCAAGAGTCTTCTCCAACACCACAGTTCAAAAGCATCAATTCTTCAGTGCTCAGCCTTCTTCACAGTCCAGCTCTCACACCCATACATGACCACAGGAAAAACCATAGCCTTGACTAGACGGACCTTAGTCAGCAAAGTAATGCCTCTGCTTTTGAACATACTATCTAGGTTGGTCATAACTTTTCTTCCAAGGAGTAAGCATCTTCTAATTTCATGGCTGCAGTCACCATCTACAGTGATTTTGGAGCCCCCAAAAATAAGTCTGACACTGTTTCCACTGTTTCCCCATCTATTTCCCATGAAGTGATGGGACCGGATGCCATGATCTTCATTTTCTGAATGTTGAGCTTTAAGCCAACTTTTTGCTTTCTTCTTTCACTTTCATCAAGAGGCTTTTTAGCTCCTCTTCACTCTCTGCCATAAGGATGGTGTCATCTGCATATCTGAGGTTATTGATATTTCTCCTGGCAATCTTGACTCCAGCTTGTGCTTCTTCCAGTCCAGTGTTTCTCATGATGTACTCTGCATAGAAGTTAAATAAGCAGGGTGACAATATACAGTCTTGACGTACTCCTTTTCCTATTTGGAACCAGTCTGTTGTTACATGTCCAGTTCTAACTGTTGCTTCCTGGCCTGCATACAGATTTCTCAAGAGGCAGGTTAGGTGGTCTGGTATTCCCATGTCTTTCAGAATTTTCTACAGTTTATTATGATCCACACAGTCAAAGGCTTTGGCATAGTCAATAAAGCAGAAATAGATGTTTTTCTGGAACTCTCTTGCTTTTTCCATGATCCAGTAGATGCTGGCAATTTGGTCTTTGGTTCCTCTGCCTTTTCTAAAACCAGCTGGAACATCAGGAATTTTATGGTTCATGTATTGCTGAAGCCTGGCTTGGAGAATTTTGAGCATTACTTTACTAGCATGTGAGATGAGTGCAATTGTGTGGTAGTTTGAGCATGCTTTTGCATTGCCTTTCTTTGGAATAGGAATGAAAACTGCCCTTTTCCAGTCCTGTGGCCACTGTTGAGTTTTCCAAATTAATTAACCTCCTTTAAAAGAAGTTATGCCACCATGCTGCAACTCCCAGAACTATTGTATTCAGTTCCCCTGACCCCATGGCAGGCCACTGTGGAGCCACGCCTCCACCAGAGACTCCTGGACACTCACAGGCAAGCCTGGCTGAGTCTCTTATGGGGTCACTCCTCTCCTCCTTTCTCCTGGGTCCTGGTGTGTACAAGGTTTTGTTTGTGACCTTCAGGAGTGTGTTTTCCCAGTCCTGTGGAAGTTCTATAATCAAATTCCACTAGCCTTCTAAGTCAAGTTCCCTGAGGAGTCTCAGGCTCTTCTGGATCCTTGGGTTGGGGATCTGGAAAATTGTGGTGCAGTCTGTGGGTCCTTTGCTCGGCAGCTCTGTGGTGGGGCTGATGGTGACCTCCTCCAAGAGGACTTATGCCACGGGCCATCCCTCCCGGTCTGCTATGGCCAGAGCCCTGTACCCACAGCTGATCCATGCCTCCGCAGAAGACATGCAGACAGGATTGTCAGTCTCCTGTGGGGTGCTTGGGTCCTGGTTCACACAAGGTTTTGTTTGCACCCTACAAGTGTCTCTGGAGGGTATGAGATTTGCTTCTAAATGCAATTTGGCCCCTCCTGCTGTCTTGTTGGGGCTTCTCCTTAGCCCTTGGGGCACAGGGTATCTTTTTGGTGGGATCCAATGTTCTCCTGTCAATGGTTGTTCAGCAGCTAGTTGCAATTTTGGAGTTCTCACAGGAGAAAATGAGTGCGCTTCCTTCTACTCCACCACTTTGGATGATATGAAATTATCTTCTTTATCCCACTTAGGAAAACCATTATTGTTGCTTTTGTTCAGTTGCTCAGTCATGTCTGACACTTTGCAACTCTTTACTGGAGTTAATTGCACTGAAAAATTGCAAATTAAATATTCAGTAGTAAGATATAGGTTTAATAAATAATAAGACATCCAGATAATAAAGTGCTATATATTTAATGACATGGGAAAATGGGAGATAAACATTTTACAAGAAAATTACAAAACAGTATTTATAATCTTATCTCATTTGTATGTTAAAGCTAATTTATGACTACAGAAAAGACTATGAGTCTATAAACCAGATTTTAAGAGTGGTAAGATTGGGTACTACACATGCTTTTGAGGATTAAATAAGTTAACACAGCTTTCAATACCATACCATTTGCTTTCTTGAAGTGGTTCACTGACTCAGAAAGATTTTATTACCATTTTCATTTTGGATACATTCGTAGTATTGGAGTAAATGAGTGCTTGAAGAGCATTGATATTTATAAGTGGGGAGAACCTAGAAGAAGACTTAATTTTTTTCTGTTTTCTAGAAGACACAAGGGATTCAATTACAAAATGGGAAATTGCATGTTTATAATATTTAGTTTTTACATGTGGAAAAAATATAATTTTGGCTGTTAATATAAAAAAGATAACTTAAAGATATCTTAGTTTTTAAATATCTGAAAGCTAGGAAAGGATATTTTAGAAATAAAGCAAGCCTATAGGGAAGTTAAAAAAAAATAAATTGCATTTAAAATATGTTAGTCTAAAAATTGCAAGATTTGGGGGTTTAGAGATTACTTGATTAAAAAGCTGATTACATATGAAAAATGTTAGGATATTTTTTTAGAAATAACCACAAGTTGGGTTCTGTGCAATATCATCACAATGTTGGAACTTCTTTTTCTGCTCTGTTAAATTTGTGGCTCAATTATTATAATTCCCAATATACTATACTTTGTTTTTATTCTACAGCCTTTTCTGTGTGGTCACGGTTTTAACATTGCTCTCTTGTTCCAAGACACATGAGTGCCAAATGAACTTCAATAACTCCTAAGACAGTGTTCCCCTCTTCTTATTCTCTGTTCCTTGCCCTTAACTAATGAAGATCTTTGTATAAAATCAGGAAGTTGGCTATATATATTTTAGAACAAGCCAGAAGGGGCCTCAGCAGATACATACAATAGATTTTTGTGCTCACATAAGGTTTATCTTATTTCTTCTAACAATTGGTTTTGTGGGCAGTTTTTGTGCGTTTCCTATGGTTTGTTCTTTTGGACATGTCCTTCCATAAAACTAGAACTAAGGGTGAGCCTTCATCACTGCGCCTGTTAACACTGACTCCTGACTTAAAATGTGCAATGGGACTTTTGTGCTCACACAAGGCCTATAATATTGCTTCCAACAACTTGTTTTATGGCAGTTGGTCCCTTGCCAGGTGGGACTTTTCACAGGCTGCCTCATGACAGGGCAGCTGTATGCTTCCAGTTTCAACAATCCAAGAGGCAGGAATGGGAGAGGAACAGTGACAGGAGGGAAACACCTGTCTTTTCGTAACTTCACCTCAGAAATGGCATTCCATTGTTTCTACCATTTTCTCTTCACTAAAAGTGAATCAGTAAGTCCATCCTTCACTCTACACGAAGGAGTTACACTATGGGATTAGTTGGGGAGGAAAGAATCATTGGAGGCTATCACCACCTAGTGACTGGTTGAGGAAAGAAAAATAAAGTAGGTTGGTTAAATAGTTTTTAGAGATATTATTTGGATGTGGATTTCAGTGGATGTATATTTCAGGACCCAGGTAGGGGTACTGGCCAGAACAACGTGGGACTCTGGTCACAGAACTGACATTGTGAAGAAGGGCTACCATGCCCAGAAGACTGCAGGAACACTAGGGAAACAGGGACCTAAGTTTCGGCCTGGGGCGTGGGTGCGTGACAAGGAGCAGTTGCGACACAGAAGCTAACGTAGCAGTCGTTTGCCTCTATAAAGGCAATTTCTGCTACACTGCTCTTTCGGTTCAGAAACTGGGTAGCTAAAGGAGACTTGAATCTGGGAAGCTTCCTTGGCTTAGCCTGAAGAACAAGAAAAAGGCAAGGCTGACGAGAACCACAAGACAGTGGTTCTCAAACTGTTTGGTATCAGAATCAAACAGTTAACTTAGTAAAAGTGCAAAGACCCAGATCCTGTGTCACTTCAATAAGCCTAGCCTCTGTATGCTTCATTTTAATGCTCCAGGTAATTCTAATAGACACCAAAATTTGAGAACCATTGCCATATAAGGACTACTATGCTCCCTAAGGAGCATGCCATTTACTGATTCATGATAATTCATTAAATTAACAAATGAACACTAAACCCTGACACAGTTCACGGTAGGAATATGAACGTGCATCCTTGCAGGCAGAAATGGAGAAAAAGATGGTTATAACTAAAAGCATTCCAAAGAAAAGGCCTGTGCTTTTATGCTGGAAGAACAAATCATGGCTGGCACTGATTAATAGATTCTGCTCTCTTAGGCTGGCAATATCCAAAAGAATTTTCTTTGCCAGAAATAACAAAATGGACACCCAAGCCAGCATCTGGAAGTTATTCTTAAAGAAATATGGCATTAGCTAAAATTAGAGTGGTGGGTCAGTTTCTATTTATCCATTCATTGGTCCATGCTGATGAAAGGTTAATGCAATTTAAACTAAAATCTTCATCCTGTTTTTCATTCTCTTCCTTCTTGTTCCATCATGCTTATTTCCAAATGTGTTTGACAAACATACTGGTGGCACTTCGCTAAGACTTATATGGACTATTTGCTTAGCTGCTCAGTCACTACCCATTCTTTGTGGCCCCGTGAACTGTAGCCTGCCAGGCTCCTCTGTCCATGAAAATTTCCAGGCAAGTATACTAGAGTGGGTTGCCATTCCCTACTCCAGGAATCTTCCCAACCCAGGGATCAAACCCGTGGCTTTTGCATCTCCTGCACTGGCAGGAAGATTCTTTACCACTAGCCTAAGAGTGGTAAATACTTTTTAATCACTCAAGTGAGAGAATTCCAGCATAGGTTGTATGCAGTCTTTGGACTCAGAGAGACCTGGCTTTAAATCCAAGTGACATCACTTACTGACTGTAAAAACTTAAGTTACTTGTCTTCTCTAAGTTCTCTATTTGTAAATATGTGTGGGTTAACTAAATGCTTTGAAAGATTATTATAAGAAGTGATGCAGGCAAAATGCTCGACTCATAGTAAGTGCTCAGTAAACTGAAGTAGTTCTGCTATTGCTGCCTGATACCTCACATTTTGTGAACATCAAAATACAGTAGAACCACTGTTTGCTCAGGATCAGGTGCAATTTATGCCCATTAGGGTGTATTTTTGATTTTCTGTTTTTTTTCTTTTCTATTTCTAAAATTTATTTTTCAGTTCAGTTCAGTCGCTCAGTCATGTGGGACTCCTTGCTACTCCATGAATTGCAGCACGCCAGGCCTCCCTGTCCATCACCAACTCCTGGAGTTCACTCAGACTCACGTCCTTCAAGTCCGTGACGCCATCCAGCCATCTCATCCTCGGTCGTCCCCTTCTCCTCCTGCCCCCAATCCCTCCCAGCATCAGAGTCTTTTCCAATGAGTCAACTCTTCGCATGAAGTGGCCAAAGTACTGGAGTTTCAGCTTGAGCATCATTCCTTCCAAAGAAATCCCAGGGCTGACCTCCTTCAGAGTGGATTGGTTGGATCTCCTTGCATTCCAAGGGACTCTCAAGAGACTTCTCCAATACCACAGTTCAAAAGCATCAATTCTTCAGTGCTCAACTTTCTTCACAGTCCAACTCTCACATCCATACAAGACCACTGGAAAAACCATAGCTTTGACTAGACAGGCCTTTGTTGGCAATGTAAGGTCTCTGCTTTTCAATATGCTATCTAGGTTGGTCATAACTTTCCTTCCAAGGAGTAAGCGTCCTTTGATTTCATGGCTGCAGTCACCATCTGCAGTGATTTTGAAGCCCCCAAAATAAAGTCTGACACTGTTTGCACTGTTTCCCCATCTATTTCCCATGAAGGAACGGGACCAGATGCCATGATCTTTGTTTTCTGAATGTTGAGCTTTAAGCCAGCTTTTTCACTCTCCTCTTTCACTTTCATCAAGAGGCTTTTTAGGTCCTCTTCACTTTCTGCCATAAGGGTGATGTCATCTGCATATCTGAGGTTATTGATATTTCTCCTGGCAATCTTGATTCCAGCTTGTGCTTCATTCAGTCCAGCATTTCTCATGATGTACTCTGCATATAAGTTAAATAAGCAGGGTGACAATATACAGCCTTGACATACTCCTTTTCCTATTTGGAACCAGTCTGTTGTTCCATATCCAGTTCTAACTGTTGCTTCCTGACCTGCATATAGGTTTCTCAAGAGGGAGGCCAGGTAATTTTAAGATAATTGCTTTACAATGTTGTATTGATTTCTCCTGTACATCAGTGTGAATCAGCCATAAGTAAGCATATATCCTTTCCATCTTGAGCCTTCTTCCAACCCTCCCTCATCTCACCCCTCTAGGTCATTACAGCACTGAACTGAGCTCCCTGTCCTGTATACATTGACTTCTCATTAGCTATATATTTTACACACAGTAGTGTATTTGCAGGGAAGGAATAGAGATGCAGATATAGAGAAATGACGTGTAGACTGACTTGTGGAAAGAGCGGGTAGGATGAGTTAAAAGTTAAAAGAGTAGCATGAGTTTCTATTTTTAAGTAAGAAAGTATAGTAAGTAAGAGCACATATTGTAGATCCAGACTGCCAAATTCATATCTTCCTTTATCATTCCCTAGCAATGTATCTTTGGATGATTTAATAGACAGTTCACTCAGCCTTTCTGTTTTGCTCACCTCATCTTTAAAAGAGGCTTCCCTGATGGCTCAATGATAAAGAATCTGCCTGCAATGCAGGACATGCTGGTTTGATCCCTTGGTTGGGAAGATCCTCTTGAGGATGAAATGGCAGCTCACTCTAGCATTCTTGCCTGAAAAATCCCACGGACAGAAGAGCCTGGTGGGCTACAGTCCAAAGGGTGACAAAGAGTTGGACATGACTGAGCACCATCTTTAAATTAGGGTTAATAATGATGCATCTTAGGAGTTTGTAAGGATTAAATATGTATTTGTAAAGCATTTTACAAGAAAAAGCATCATGTGTGTTAGAATTTTCACTCTCCTCTTTCACTTTCATTAAGAGGCTTTTTAGTTCCTCTTCACTTTCTGCCATAAGAGTGGTGTCATTTGCATATCTGAGGTTATTGATATTTCTCCTGGCAATCTTGACTCCAGCTTGTGCTTCTTCCAGCCCAGTGTTTCTCATGGTGTACTCTGCATAGAAGTTAAATAAGCAGGGTGACAATATATACCTTGACGTATTCCTTTTCTTATTTGGAACCAGTCTGTTGTTTCATGTCCAGTTCTAATTGTTGTTTCCTGACCTGCATACAGATTTCTCAAGAAGCAGGTCAGGTGGTCTGGTATTCTCATCTCTCTCAGAATTTTATGTTTGGTTTTGTTTGTTTGTTTTTTTTTTTTGGTAAAGTTCATCCTTTACTTGTGCTTTTTACTTTAATAATAGTGAATGTGGTTTATCAAGGAAAATTATGGGTTAAATTGTACTTCTACATTGGTCTCAACATTTTGATGGTGTAACAGTGCTATATGTCTCTGGACTGCTTTATAATCCTTACCCTGAGTAGAGGATCCAGTTCTTTCAAGCATATGAGCTGTTCAGCAGGAGTCAATTACTTGAGCTTCAATTAATCATCCAAATCAGAGTAATTCATAGAATTGCTTTTAGTAAACTAATTAGTGCTCATGTGATCCAAACATGTGAAAGAACTATCTCAACATACCTGACTGACTCTCAAAGAAGTAACATTCCTTATGAGAGCTCTGCTCAAAATTGAAATAATGGGAGAGAATGATCTAATCTTTTTGCCTTTCTGACAACATATAGCAATAAAATGTTCTGTGCAGTGGATGCCAATATATGTGATGAATGCTAGTATAACAACAGAACAATATTTTCTTATATATAAGAGAGAATATCATATTAATGCACGTTTTTATGTTGTCTACTGGAGAAAGTTCATTTCAAAGATTGCCTAATTCTTAAAATAAAAACTATTGTACCTATATTGTTAGAAGAGAAGTTTCTGAGATCATAAAATTTGTTGTCATGGCCATTTGGGCAGAGAAATATTCTCAGGTGACCAAGAGTGTGAATGTCCTATGAATACTGTTACTGATGTTAATTCATTCTCTAGGCTGGTGGGTGATAAATCTATGCTGCCTTGAGAAAATTTCCTAGAAAGCATCCCCTCCCTCTTCTGCTTTTGAGAATTCACATCTTAAAACTAAAAAGATGCACGTGTAACACACATTGAATTGATATTAAGTATCAAAATATTCCTGATGTCTGCACAGCCCCAGGGATAGAAAGCCACTTTGCTTTCCTCTCATAGCTGTGATAAGAGCACTTCGAATGAATGGAGAAGCCAAGTATCATGTGTCAGCCTGTTTGGATTCCCAGGGAGAGGGCAGTTGTCTTCTCGGTGACTTTCACTAAGCATTCACAGATTTATTTCCACCAATACCGAGATTCTCATGTTTGAGAACCTCCTTTCATGCACTGGAGAAGGAAATGGCAACCCACTCCAGTGTTCTTGCCTGGAGAATCCCAGGGGTGGGGGAGCCTGGTGGGCTGCTGTCTATGGGATCGCACAGAATCGGACACGACTGAAGCGACTTAGCAGTATGGTGCGAAGCATGAGGAAGTCTGAATGTGGAAGTTGGAATCTATGGGGGTTGTATAGTCCCTGAGGGAGCAATACCTTGAAACTTGCCCCCTGGGGCACCAGCACACAAAGTGTGAGGCATGGATGCAGGGCAGGTGTCCCCGGGAGGACAAGGACAAGCAACAACAGTGTGACAGATCAAAACGTGGAAAGAGGAGCTCAAAGAGAGAAGCAGTCTCAGAAGAAATGTACCACCCTGTCCAGAACGTGCAGCCACAGAAAAGAGAGAGTGTAAAAGCAAAGGGGAGAGAAGAGACTGAAAGTGTAGAAAAAGGAAAGACAGCTTATCTGGATTCACCTCGCCAACCACAGGACCCTTGTAGGACCCCACCTAATACTGAGTAAATACAGTGGTTCTCAATTCTCTGGGGACACATACATAGATTTAAGAGAAAAGCAGAATAGAAGATAGTTTTTCAGGAGCAGGAATGACGTGCTGATGGAGTCATCTATGGCTGGACCATATTTATGGACACTTTTTGTGAAGCTGGCTTACTGTTCAAAGCTAAACTCATGCTCGTCTGATATGCTTATAATTATATGTCAGGTTAATTTTAACTATTCATTAAAATCAATTAATGGTTTATCTTTAGTTTTGTCGATTTTAAGCAAATCCTGTTTGTTTTATAAATTCAAATAAGATACTTTACAAAAAGTGTGTTTAATAAGGCATGTTTCCTCACTGGTATCCTTAGCATTAAAAAGTAATTGTTGGATTTGTTTTCAGTGTGACTGAATGTGAAATAATAAAGGTGTGCACATAACAATCAGTCTGGAATATCTGAAACTTCTCAAGGGATGTACTTTGAGGTGGAACTGCTCAATGTTACTGAAAGCTCTGTGAAAAATACTATTCTAGTACATTCATCTCATGGTATTAAATTGTCCAGGGAAGACACTTGTTTTGATTATTGCAGATTTCATTATAATGATTCATCACATCATTAGCACAGTAAAAGAAATATCCCTTTAAAACATATTTATTATGAAGTCTGTTTTTGAGAGAATATTATTTGTGATATCACCAAGTCCTATTTATGGGGAACATTTGTCTTCATACCTGAAAAGTACTGACAACTAGTTTGCTTTTATCTTGTGGACCATTAAATCATATAATTGATTATGTTTCCCACTTTGTGTGGCTTCTAGAGAGATTTTTAGAGGCAAAATTGTGGCCCATCTAGATCAAATTCACTGGATTTTATTACATATATTTCATATACTAAACTAATCAATGGTTTCACTTTCTTGACCCTCATTTTTTATTTTTCCTTTCCTCCAGTTTCCTCTAATTAAAAAAAAAAGTTTACAGCTCTAATTCTTCTTGGACTTGTGGATGCCCAGATGTGTTTACTAAAGCCTGGGTAGCTCCTAGCATCCTACTTGCAGGCCTCCTGGTTAGAGGAAGGTCGCGGTTAGCAGTTCAATAAAGGTAAGTTACCCAAGCTTTCAAAGAGATCCAACCAGTTATTCCTAAAGGAAATCAGTCCCAAATATTCACTGGAAGAACTGATGCTGAAGTTGAAACTCCAATACTTTGGCCACATGATGCAAAGAACTGACTCTTTGGAAAAGACCCTAATGCTGGGAAAGATTGATGGTGGGAGGAGAAGGGGCGACAAAAGATAGGATGGTTGGATGGCATCACTGATGTGATGGACATGAGTTTAAGGAGGCTCTGGGAGTTGGTGATGGACAGGGAAGCCTAGCATGCTGCAGTCCATGAGGGTCAGAAAGAGTTGGACACGACTGAGTGACTGATGGAGAGGGAAATGGCAACCTGCCCCAGACAGAGGAGCCTGGTAGGCTACAGTCCATGGGGTCTCAAAGAGTCACACATGACTTCACTTTCACTTTCACGTTTATGCATTGGAGGAGGAAATGGCAACCACTCCAGTATTCTTGCCTCGAGTATCCCAGGGATGGAGGAGCCTGGTGGGCTGCCTTCTATGGGGTCACACCGATTTGGACATGACTGAAGGGACTTAGCAGCAGAAGCAGCAAAACGACTGAATTGAACTGAAACAGGCTTTCTAGTTCTCACTGATGACCAGTTCTTTCTATTCTTTCCACTGCCCCTTCTGTTGCTTTTTGTTAGCTTACTATTTTACTTGACTTTTTGGAGAAGACTTTGTGCTCTCTGATTGCTCAGAAATGACTGTACTTCTTTCTGAAGTGAGATGTTTTTGTATTTTGATTAGAGGTCTCCTTGATTTCATAAGCCATTGCTTATAAAAGATTTATGAAACGATTAATGCTGTTGTGCCCTCTCCTCACATTATATTTAACCAAATACATAAAAAGAAGTGTCTTTGATCAAACTTCATTTAAGTTTGCCTAAATAAATGAGAATTTGACTTATGTCTTAAGCCGAGAAAAGGAAACACTTCCAGAACTTACAGAACAGGTGGCTGGGGGAAAATATGGTAATGTATTAAAGTAAAATCTATTAAATGACAGAGTAAAGTCAATTAATAATGCCGAGTTTATGTACAAAAAGTTCAGCAGAAAGAAATTTTTACTTAAAGGTTAAACTGAATGATAGAACTACTCTGAGAATAAATAATAGGTTGTTTAAAAACAACAACAAAACAAAATCCCAGTTTTACCTTACAGAATACCTTTAGGATACCAAGAATGCACATGCATGCATGCTTTCAGTACTGGGCCAACCGCCAAATCTGAGTTTCTTATTTCTACCTATATGATTCTTTCGGTATTAAAATATGGCTAATATTCAAACAGAGGGTGGATGGCAAGTGAGGCAGCAGCAGCGGATGTAGCAAGGAAGTCTGATAAAGTGATTTTTGAACAGAAACCTGGACCAAAACTTGGAATTTGCAGGAAAAGAACACCCCAAGCAGAGAGCACATCACTGCAAAAGCACTACCAGCCCTTCAGTAACGGCTCATCACACAGTTGGTTTTCTTCTGTAGGATCATGTATGGCCATGTAGGTGATAAGAGAAAAACCAGTAAGAAACCTTGTACTCACACATTTGTATAGATCTCCAGTCTTAAAATTACAGCTAGATTTGTTTCAAAGATTAACTTAAGATAATTCATCACCCATGATGCCATATCTCTCTAATCAGCTTTTGTAGGTCTTCCATTTCTAAACATATAAAGGGATAACATAATTTATAAGAAAACAGAGCCACAGGAAAGAAGGAAAATGATAGCATTTTGTGATATTCATAACAGGATGTTTCCAGTTTCAAATTCTGAATATATCTCAAAAGTAACTTTCAACTAACATTTCATGAACATCAACTCTTTCAGTTGATCCTGGAGGACAGAGCCAGGTCTCCCTTACAACTCAGTGCAGTGACTGTGAAGCTGCAGAACTGTGTCCCTCCATATATGTTACAGACTGATTTAACATGCAATTAGATAATTCCAGAATTTGTTACTACAGCTCATCTGGCTCTTCCATCCTTATTTAAGCTGAACCAGGATAACAGGATTAACTGCAGGGGCAATGCACGTATGATGGATTGTGCAGTGCATGCCTGGGGGCAGAAAGAGGAAACCAAGCAACAGTATCCTTGCTGACTCTCTATGTTTTCAGAAAGTCTGGTGGCCCTGTATCTTTCAGACCTGAGACACAGGGGCCCCCATATTTCTACAAATCAGATAGCCATCTGTCAGACTGAGTTGAATCAGATTTCCATGATGTGGAAAAAAGGCTCAAGAGTACTGTAGATAAAGCCATCAAAATTATGTTTCACCTGCGGCCATAGCCAAGCAAAACCTGCCAATTTCGTCCCATGGCAGATCTAGTGACAGCTCTCATCACTTGGCTTTGCTTGCTTAGTTCTGCCTTTCTGAATTTCACTCCAAGCTGGATTTTCTTCAAGACAATATAGGCTTGAACAGCAGGTGAATCCAAATGATGAGAAATTCACTGAAAAAAAAATATCTGAGCCTATTTCCACATGCATAATTCACATTTGTAATGGTTTCATTCAGGTGGCTTATTGAATTCTTTTAAATACAGTAGGGTTTTGTGTGTGCGTCCCTTGACAAAATGGATTTATCTTACACTGTATAATACTCAGGATAAACTATCAAAAACTGTCTCAAACTGACCAAAATGATTTCTATAGTATATAAAATTAAGTATAAGGAAGAATACAAAA
The DNA here is from genome assembly GCA_917880005.1 of Nanger dama. NCBI lineage: Eukaryota > Metazoa > Chordata > Mammalia > Artiodactyla > Bovidae > Nanger > Nanger dama. Next base: position 36,002,550 of record CAKJTW010000020.1, on the reverse strand, counting down.
TTTAAAATTTGTGGCCTTTGTCCTTAAAATTTTACCTTTCTGGAGTAGATTTAGAGAATATTGGAGAATATTGGAGTGATATATATTATATATGATATATATTAATAATAAGAGAAAAGCAAAGAAGATTTAGTGTAGTTGTTTTGTAACACTTTAGGAGTTATTAGGAGTCCATAACTCTAAAGCTGGAAAATACAATTAATTTAAATACAGAATTCTTTCTCTGAATGCAAGTATGTTATTATATATATATGCATATATATATGGTTTACACACACATGTACTTGTTACATGTCAAACCAACTTCACACACACACATATACACATATATACATATACACACACCTGTATACACATATATATTATATACATAGGTATAGGTTCATGTGTGTGTATGTATGGTTGATTTGGTTTGGCAAGTAAAAAGGAGACAAATAACCTAATAATATTTCATTCTGATTCTGTCTTTAACACCAAGCTTGCTATTGACTTGTTCTAACTTCCCAAGCCTTACTTTACTATTTTGTAAATAAGAACTAAAGAAATGGAGAAGATTCAGCGATTTTCCAGATGGTGCTGTGGTGAAGAATTAGCCTGTCAGTGCAAGAAACACTGGCTCCATCACTGGTTGGGAAGATCCTCTGGAGAAGGAAATGGCAACCAGCTCCAATATTCTTGCCTGGAAAATTCCATGGACAGAGGAGCCTGGCAGGCTACGGTCCATGGGGTCACAAAGAATCAGACACAACTGGGTGAGTGAATGCAAGGGCTGACAAATACAGATGGGGTGTATTTTTTACTGGCTATACTATTATACCTGAAGTGTCTGGTGATTATTCTACCTCTATGAAGCTGAATTGGAGAAGGCAATGGCACCCCACTCCAGTACTCTTGCCTGGAAAATACCATGGATGGAGGAGCCTGGTAGGCTGCAGTCCATGGGGTCGCTTAGAGTCGGGCACGACTGAGCGACTTCACTTTCACTTTTCACTTTCACGCATTGGAGAAGAAAATGGCAACTTACTCCAGTGTTCTTGCCTGGAGAATCCCAGGGATGGGGAAGCCTGGTGGGCTGCCATCTATGGGGTCGCACAGAGTCGGACACGACTGACGCGACTTAGCAGCAGCAGCAGCATGAAGCTGAATCTTAAAACTCCAAAGTTGAAAATCCAAATTTCGTTATTTGTTATCTTCAGGTAAGCTTCAGCTCCCTAATACTGACAGATGTCGTTTTAAACTCTGCTGGAACAAGGAAGAAAATAAACAAACACATTCAGAGATACAGATCTTACTAAACTTAAAAGAATTTCAGGCAAGAGGCCAACTTGGGATTTGGACTGGAATTGACAGTATGTCCAGATGATGTTATTAACTAACATTTATTGAGTGCTTATTATGTGCCAGATACTCTTCTAAATACCATGGCATGCTAACTCATTTAATCCACTTAAAAATGACTATCCTAATTTTACAAATGAAGAAACTATGCCTCAGTGTGGTTATGTAACCCAACTACATTTGCCTGGATTTAGAATCAGGGAGTCTAATTCCTAAGTGATATGAGTATTACCAGGCTAATAACAGTCATCAGCTAAGTCACTTCATTTCTCTAAGCCTCAGTTTTTTCATCTGTGAAATGGAAGTAAACCAAAGTTCTTCTTTCCTAAGGCTTAAATGAGATAATAAGAATTTGGTATTCTAGGGATTAAATGAGACAATACTTAACACCACTTAGCACAAGGAAAACAGTTTGGTAATTGCCTAACATGCACTTATCATATGACCCAATGGTTCCATTCCATTTGTCAAAGAGAAATGAAAAAGTATATTTATCACAAAGACCTTACCTAAATCAAATGCTTTATTCATAATGATAAAAACTGGAAGTGACCCTAAAGTAATTCAGTAGGTAAATGGAAAACCTGTGGTATTATAGAATATTTCTCATCAGAAAAAGGAACAAAATATTAATACCTGCAATATGGATTGCTCTCAGAGTCATTATGCTAAAGCAAAGAGTTTAGACACAAAAGGCTAATGATATATAAGTTGCAACTCCATTTATATGAAATTCTGGAAAATTATAAATCAACAGGTACAGAAATCAGATGGTCACTGCTTGATAGTGTCTAGAGGTAGGGTTTTGGGGAGAGGATTGATTACAAACGAGGACAAATGAATTATTTGGTGTGAATGAACAATTATTATAATTTTAGTGGTGTTGCATGACTATATACATTTGTCAAAACTCAGAACTTTTCATCCAAACAGGTTGCATATTACTTAACATAGATTAAGCCTCAAACAAGCATTTTCTCAAAAATTGTTTTAAAAAGAATATTTAGCAAAGTTCCTAGTATATGTATGTGCACAGTTGCATCCGACTCTTTGTGACCCCATGGGCTGTAGGCTACAAGGCTCCTCTGTCCATGAAATGTCCCAGGCAGGAATGCTGGAGTGGGTTGCCATTTCCTTCTCCTCCTAGTATATAGTAATCATAAAATATTATATATAATGATTACAGCCACAATGCAATGTGGCTTGCTTGCTCCTTGGGAAAAAAGCTATGACAAACCTAGATAGCATATTAAAAAGCAGAGATGTGAGAGTTGGACTGTTAAGAGTGCTGAGCACCAAATAATTGATGTTTTCAAATCATGATACTGGAGAAGACTCTTAAGAGTCCTGTGGACAGCAAAGAGATCAAGTCAGTCAATCCTAAAGCAAATCAACCCTGAATATACATTGGAAGACACATTCATTGGACTGATGCTAAAGCTGAAGCTCCAATACTTTGGCCATCTGATGCAAAAAGCTGACTCATTAGAAAAGATCCTGATGCTGGGAAAGAGTGAGGGGATGAGGAGAAGGGAGTAACAGAGGATGAGATGGTTGGATAGGACCACTGACTCAATGGACATAAATTTGAGTGGACTCTGAGAGATGGTGAAGGACAGGGAAACCTGGTGTGCTGCAGTCGATGGCCTTGCAAAGAGTCAGACATGACTTTTAGCTATTGAATAATAGCTTATTTGTCTTTCATATTTTTCTTTCATATTTGATCTTTCTTTTTAAACATAATATACAATGGCTGAGTCTAAATTAGAATAAAACTGCTTTATTAAATGGATGGCTATTAAAGAGTAATGCTCTCTAAGGCACTTAGTACATTACGCTGAAAATAACAACTTTAAATTTATTCTTGACTTGATTTCTTGTGAGTTTGGGGCTTCCTCTCAGAAGTCTTCACCTTACTGAATAGTCTTAATGGCCTAACTTTTATCTTCAAATGATAAAGATGACTGTTTCCTCAAACTACATACCACATTGAAATCGTTTAGAATATCCATCTCAATAATGTTCAGATGAAATACAGTTCTCTGTATTCTCACCTGCCAATGAGGTATTTTATGATGAATTCTCTTATCATCCATACCTCCTTTATCAGTCAGGAGTTTGGGGATACCACTGAGGGAGCTGCTATAATTTGGGGTTCACAATTTACTTTGCCAACAAAGGTCTGTCTAGTCATAGCTATGGTTTTTCCAGTAGTCATGTATGGATGTGAGAGTTGGACTATAAAGAAAGCTGAGCACCAAAGAATTGATGCTTTTGAACTGTGGTATTGGAGAAGACTCTTGAGAGTCCCTTGGACAGCAAGGAGATCCAACCAGTCAATGGAAGGACTGAAGCTGAAGCTGAAACTCCGATATTTTGACCACCTGATGTGAAGAACTGACTCATTGAAAAAAACCTGATGCTGGGAAAGCTTGAAAGTGGAAAGAGAAGGGGGCAACAGAGGATGAGATGGTTGGATGGCATCACAACTCAATGGACATGAGTTTGAGTAAACTCTGGGAGTTGGTGATGGACAGGGAGGACTGACATGCTGCAGTCCATGGGGTCACAAAGAGTCAGACACGACTGAGCAACTGAACTGAACTGAACTGAACTGAATTTGACAATATCATAATCACTGGGAGGTCTGAAGGACAAAGAGGATAGGTGGCTCTTGGAATTCAGGGAGGACAGTATAAGGAGGAAGCAGCCTGATTGGAGATATTTGGAAGAATTTCATGGCCAAACCACAGTGACCTAACAGGAATGGGAAGTGAAAGTGAAAGTATTACTTGCTCAGTCATGTCTGATTCTTTGCAATCCTATGGACTGAAGCCTTCCAGGCTCCTCTGTCCATGGAATTCTCCAGGCAAGAATACTGGAGTGGGGTGCCATTCCCTTCTCCAGGGACTCTTCCCAACCTAGGGATCGAACCCATGTCTCCTACATTGTAGGCAGAGTCTTCACCATCAGAACCATCACAGAAGCCCAATTAGGGAATAAATATCTGACGTCACTCTCCTTTTCTTCAAAGTCTGCAGGTGACTTTCACTGCCAGAGGAAGGAGAACCTGTTGGTGGAATCTATAAAGACGTTGAGGTTGTCAGGCTTCCAAGTGGCTCAGGGGTAAAGAATCTGCCTGCCAATGCAGGAGACACAGGTTTTATCCCTGGGTCAGGATGTCGCTGGGAGGAGGAAATGGCAACCCACTACATATACTTGCCTGGGGAATCTCATGGACAGAAGAACCTGGCAGGCTGTAGTTCATGTAGTTCCTGAGGCTGCAAAAGAGTCAGACACGACTGAACGACTAAGCAGGCACACATAGAAGTTGTCATCACAGACACATGGTGAATCCGAGGGGAGAATGGAGCTGGAGGGGTTACTAGAAAATGGCCAGCACATTGCCCTAAAAATATTCAGAACCTGCTGGGGACCAGCGTGAGGAACTCTGCCCATGGCAAAGGTCATGAGGAAGGAAGCTTGGCATATGCAAAGGCGTGATCAAGCCTCAGGAAATCTCCTGCTCCCGAGCATCTACCCCAAAACCAGAGTACTTTACAGGGAGCTCTCCCCCATAACCATTTCTCTCAGAGAAGGAGTTAACTTGCAGCTCCAAATCAATAAAAATTCCTGGGTGTGACAAGAGTGTTTCAACTTATGAACCTGAAGTTTCTCTGGCCTGCCTGATCAGGTTCGTCTGGCCGCATGTGATTGTTTACAACCCCCCACCCCAACTGTGAGAGGCATGGGATACTTTAAAACTTTCTAAATACAGACTCTTGAGAAGTTAGAAGATCATTAGTATAGTATTAGTGGGTTGGTTAGGAGTTATATTGGTAAAGGGTTTTTCATTTGTTGTGTCAGTAATTGCTGCTAATTCCCTGCCCTGGGTGTGACAAGGGTGTCTCAGGGTCAAACCTCTCTGCTGACAGACTAGCTTGTGTGACAACCATAAACAGCACAGAGAGTTTGGAGTATTAGCTCATTTGATTGCCGCCAGGCCTCCATGTCCTTAGGCACCTGGGAATATGTTAATTAATGTATTTGGAATATAGAAAAGGAAATATAGTAGTTTTTGATGTTATCAATACTAGACTTTTTGAATTAATGAATTCTCTCTTTTGTTATAGACCACTGTACTTTGTTATAAATCACTGGGTCCTTGCTATGCAAAAATGTAACTTTATCACTGTCTTAAGACTAAGTAGATCTTAAGGGGAACATTGGTGAAAGGATTTTCATTTGTTGGGCTGATGTTTGCTGCTAAATCTCCATATTTATTCCCTGTCCTTATAATGAATATAACTAGCATATAGGAGAAATAAGTATTAACCTTTAAGCATATAGGAGAAATAAGTATTAACCTTTAAGATTAATTATGTTAAACCTTGGGTTAAGTAAATTCCTTTCTTGATTGTAACTCACTACACCCTCACCCTATAGAAATGCAACTTTATTTGGAGGGTGGCGCCTGATTTAAGAAAAAATCACCCCTGGAAAAATAAGTTTTCTGGTTAACTGACTGGTATCAGAAAGGGCCATAAATGTCAGCAGACCTCATGGTCAGAAGATGATGTAAAAACTCATAAGATCTTTGTATAATTTTGTATGAAGCACCTGATTGTGACAAGGGTCAGGTCTGCTGACCCCCGCATGGTTCTGTATTCATCCCTATGTATAACAAAAGGTATATAAAGAAACCTGAAAAATAAAGAAACGGGATCAGTTTCTGGAAAGACTGACTCCCCATGTCGTTCATTCTTGCTCCCCGTTTTTCCGGCTGAATTCCCATCTGAAACATGGATGCTACTCCATGTAACCCAAGTTATTCGGCCTCTTTTTCTCCACTAATTTTCCTACTACACTATCCATTTCTAATCTCCCCTCTATATCTGTAACTCAATAGTTTTTTTCTAGGACGCCTACTCCGTCCCCACCTTCGAATCACCCTGGATCCACCGGGGCTGGACCCCGGCAAGAACCACAAGATTTCTCTTCCAAGTATTTTCTGTTTTGCAGATTAGTTTCCCATTCTCTTTGTTTGTTTTGCACATTTTCAATACTTCTCACTCTCCTCATTATTTACCTTGCTTTTGTCAGATCCCTTTGTCAGTCTGAAAGTGCAGGCAGGGACCTGCCTCTGTCTATGGCCGTACCACCCTGAATGTGCCCGATCTTGTCTGAAAATGCAGGTGGCTCTCTTTTCATGTTGACCTAATTCAGGGCCTTTCAGTTTGCCCAAATGGCCTAAACCAAATTTCTAGAATGGTATAGGAAGCCGAACTATGGATGGAGCAGACAGGCTGGCCCCTGGAAATAGAAGGGGGTGAGTAGTAGGACAAAAGAAGTGAAAATTTATAGTTTAAGAGGAAACTGGGGCTGTGGGGCAAGTGAGGAGCATTTTGTCATAGAAAAGTGTCTGGGACTTGGAGTGAACTATCTGGGTTTTGTTCTGGGCTCAACAAAGATTTACCATGTGGCTTTATACAACTTATTTTACCTAGTGGACTTTGGTTTTCTTATTTATAAAAGGAGAACTACCAGAGGCCCTATGTGGGGATAGTACAGAGGTTCAGGTGTGGTTATAAAAGCCAGTGTGCCTGGATTTGAATCCTGACTTTGTACTTACTAGTTATGGAAGTTACTTAACTTCTCTGAATTTAAGTTATCATGAAGTATCTATCTAGCTCATAGAAATTATTTAATAAAGGTGAATTCCTAGTATACCAGATCTAGAGGTCAGTTACAGTCATATTTAATCCTTCAATTAATTGCTAGCAACATAGATTATAAACGATGATTTAGTCAGTATTTAGTCAGTTATCCTTAGGGTCTGGGCTATGAACTGTCAATCATTATATTAATAATGTATAGGGTATTTCTTTGCTGTTCTTCAATTGCTCAGTCATGTCCGACTCTTTGCAACCCCATGGACTACAGCATGCCAGGCTTCCCTGTCCTTACAAATAGGATAAAATCCTTCAAATATTTATATGCTTAGCAATGGAAATTTTTAATAAAAGGATGGACTTTAATATAAGAAATATTATTTTTAACATTGCAGTTTTGAGTGTTCATTTTGTCCCAATTTTATTAGATCTCCATTAACAGTGAATTTTTTTAAATGGCATAAAATATTTCCAAATGATTTGCCATTGTCTCATATGTATTTATAGTAAAAAAAAAAAAAGATGCATTTACTACAGTACCTATTTTTCTAATTGAGACTCTAAAGAGCTACATGGACAAAGTCAAAACATGTATTTCTAATCTTCATTTTAGGGCTTTGTTTCCCCTCAGAATAAAGGTCTGTGAATATATATGATGTATGTGCGCTTCAGTCATGCCCAGCTCTTTGGGAGCCCATGGACTGTAGCTTGCCAGGGTCCTCTGTTCCTGGGATTTTCCAGACATAAAAATTGGATTGGGTGGCCATTTGCTACCCACTGTAGTTAATTATTGTTAGTTAATTAACCCAATAACCCAATGTAGTTAATTATTAATCACTAAAATATTTAAGTTACTATTATATAAATTAATTTTAAGTGACAAATTTGTTGAACTGTTTCTAAATTTAACAATGAATTTGATTGTATTTCATTGAGTTTGCTATGGTTGGTTTAATTAATTATATCAGAATGGAAACAATCCAACACATTTATCAGGAAGCATGAATAAAATATTTCTAAGTTTCTCTTTTAACAAAGGAAAATAACTCTTTCCTGGATATCTTCTCCTTATATTTATCTTCAGCTATTTAGGGAGTCCAACAAGATCTTCTTTACATATACCCTTTCATGAGATTGGAAGGGATGCAAAAATTAGTCCATTTGGAATAACAATTTATGGTATTGTTATTGATTGATTGGCAGTATTTGTTGCTGTTGTCTTCCAGTTAAGTTTAACAATGGGAAGAATCAATACAACAAGATAAATTCCATAACTGTCACCTACTAAATTATGGAGAAAACTTTTTTGTAAAGTCTGAATTCAAAAGAAAATTATAAATTTTTCCTGAATAACAGTATATAGCAACATTATTTAATGAGATATATATAGCTATAAATATCTAGAAATTTTATTAACTTAGCAAAAATTAACAATAATAACTAGTAATTAAGTTAAACAATAATTAACAATGATAATTAATAATTAACTTGATTTTATTAATAAATTAACAAGTTTGTTTTATTAGATCCTCTGTTAGTACTCTAGACATTGAAGTTCATTTTTTGAAGTTATGATATTAATTTTAAAGGCTTTTAATATGGCATTTATAAATATCAATAGTTCATTTGCATAGGAAATGAATATGCATGTGTTTTTTGAAATAGACACTAAAAATTCATTAATTTCATTAGTTTCTTTAAATGACTACAGATGATCCACACCTGTTTTGTATTTTCTGAAGCAAATTCCAAGAACAAAACAATAAAACAGACTTTAGAAAACATTTTGTCTTCTGGGAACAGAAAAATATGCAACTTCACATGAAGGATTGTTAGATCATATATGTTAGAAAATTATTTTTAAAATAAATTTTTATTGCATGCTGTCATGGAGTTAGATTGCAATTTCATTTGTCATAGTATTATAACTTTGTTAATTTTGAGAAAGCAATTTGTTTTTAAGCCAATGTATCCAAACTGAAAATAAAAATTAAAAAATAAATATTCATCCATTTTTTTCATTTATTCATTCAATAGGCATTTTGTGAGTATCGATTAGAGGGCAAGTATTGTGTTAGACACTAAGGTGAGGGGATGAATGGCTCCTTTCTTGAGGTGTCTACAGTCTGGTGGTGGAGACAAAAATTACGACAAAATTATGAACAGGACATTAGGAGCCACTAAGGATGAGTGTCTATCTCAAGCAAAGGAGTGGAAAACAGAACTGAATCTTGAAGGATAAATAGTATTGTGTAGTCAGAGAAATGAAATTTAGTACTCCAGGTATTCAGAATAATTTTTTTTTCTACTGAAAAACCTTGTAGCACTCCTTAATCTGAATGCTGAATTTTAGCAACTGGTGAATGGTATCAGATCTATTTCCTTGAACTCTGCCTTAAAGCTTAAGGACATTTAACCATATCATCCAAGATGGTTGAATATGTTAAAAAAAAAGTCATTTTAATTGCAGTATATTACGAACATTTAACATAGGATTCCTATGAATCTTATATATCCTAATGACTTCTCAGTTTATCTGTATTCAAAATACCTGTTTTTTTAAAAATACAAATAGGATAGAAAATGATGCTAAAAGCAATTATGATTGACCCTCAAACAATGCAGGGTTTATGGGTTGACCCTCAAACAATGCAGATTTTCAACTGAAATACAGGTTTCCAATCCTCCAATCAGTTGAAAATCTGAGTATAATTTATAATTGACCCACCTTACACACCGTTCCTTAGTATCCACAGTTCCATAGTCACAGATTTAACCAACCACGGACCAGTATAGTACTGTGGTATTTACTACTGAAAAATATCCTTATATAAATGGACCCATGGAGTTCAAACCCATGTTATTCAAGGATCAATTCTAATGTAAAAGTAGCAGTTTAACATAAATATTAAAACAAATAATTACTATAAAATCAGTCTGTCAGTATATCAAGCTTTCCCCCATTAAGTCTTTTAAAACATGATTTGCTTTTTTGGGAAAAAGTTTCCCCCAAATATAATAATAACACATTTAAATATGATGTATATTGATAATTAAAAATAAAATGATCTTTAATAAATATTTTATTAATATCACCTAGAAATTACAAGTTGCAAATACAGTGTCTATTAGATATTTAATTCAACATCTTAAGTTTTAAAAGAAATAATAATGTGCTAAAAGAAACAGGACATACTATATTCACTTGAAAAATTCGACCCACTAAGAAATATTAAAAGCAGTCCCTGATATCCAGAAACTGGCCTGAGATGAGCAACAAGGCCCCAGTGTCTTAAAAGCTGGCCTGGCCCTTACAGCTAGGCCATTCTGTTCTTCTGGACACAGTCTCAAAGAATACCAAGATCAGATGAGGTCACTCTGAGACCATGATAAAATGAGACAAAAGCAAGACCATTGCACAATTTTGTCTAGATGCCAACAGAAAACAAGGTCATTGTGTAAACCACAAAAGAACAATCATCTTTTCATGATTAACTTGAGTGACTGCTGATTTTTCACTAGTTACAGCTTGATCCTCACCCTAGTCTTTTCTTCTTTTTATAGGTAGGATTTTTTTGAAATAGCCAATCATAGATTTGCACTCACTTTCTGACAGCATCTGTAAGTGAAGGAAAGTGAAAGTCACTCAGTTGTGCCTGACTCTTTGTAACCCCATTGGAATTCTCCAGGTCAGAATACTGGAGTAAGTAGCCTTTCCCTTCTCCTGGGGATCTTCCCAACCCAGGGATCAAACCCAAGTCTCCCACATTGCAGGCAGATTCTTTACCAGCTGAGCCACAAAGGAAGCCCTAGTGGATTCTGACAGCATCTAGACTTGAGTAAATCCTCCCTTCCTTAAGCCCTCCCGAAAGTCATCCAACCAAAGCTCAAATTGATAACAGCTATTTCTAAAACTCTCTTGCAGATACCATAGCTTTCCAATATGTGTGTTCTTCCATGCTATGGTGTAAAACAAACCCAACTTATTCAACTCCAGGTATTTTCTAGCAGTCCTTGGCTGTAGGAAATTAATACTAGCCAAAACCCTGCCCTAGATTTAGATTCTATATTGCAGGATAACACAACCACATTACTAGTAACTGATGCTGTGTCTTAGTACAGGTCTTCACAGCAGATCTTATATTTAAGAGCATGCACTTTGGATCCATATTCCCTAAAGTCAAATTGTAGCTCTGTCATTCACTAGCTATGTGGTTCTTAGTAAATACTTAATCTCTGAGCCTCTCTCTATTGATATATCCACAAAATGGGGAAATAATCGTACTTCTTTTATAGGTTTTTATGAAAGTAACAGCTCTTTGGAATATTATTAATGCTAAATAAATGGTAGCAATCATTATTTAAAATGATCAATACTCAAAAGAAGGAAACTTTTTACCTAAAATATGAATATTTCAGTAATGGGAGTAGTCTGAAACCTGATTTATGAAACATTTTTTCATAACATACTATCATAAAGATGAAACTCAATATATTGATCTTTTGGTATTGTGTAGAGTAATCTGAGACATTAAATGAATAGATATTCTATACCAATTTAGGCCCTGAGTCTATAAATTCTTTAAGTTCAATTTTTTCTTTTTACATAGAGATTCTCTCTGAATTTTTATACAAAGTCTTAGTTTGAGGTCTGGTGACTGATCTTCAAAGATGGCCCCTCAGTGAGACATGACTCCTGATGTATCCAGGCCCTTGGGTGGTCCCTTCCTCTTGAACTTAAGTTGACACTGTAACTTACTTTTGAACACTAGAATATAACAGAAGAGATGCCATATGACTCCTGAATCTGGGTCACAGGAAACTTGTGTCTTATTGCTTAGGTACCGTGAGACACTTGCTCTTTGGACACTCCATCTTGAAACCAAGCTACCATGCCATGGGAAGCCCATGGCACATGGAGAGGTAGGTTTAGATGCTAAAGTTTATAACACCAGCTAAACTTAGAGCCAACAAACTTCATCAACTGTCAGGCACATGAGCGAACCCTTATGGCTATATAGTCCTGTCGAGTCTTCAGATGAGTATATCTCCTGCTGATATCTCACTGCAAGGGTGCAGAAGACTTCATCTGAGACCACTCTATGAGATCAGTCAAGCCCCAGATTCATTAGGATAATAACAAAATGTAATTTCAAGATACTAAGTTTTGGGTGTTTATTACATAACAATAAATAACTGAAAAAAGTGTATGGTTTTAACAGTTTGTGTCCATTTGAATATTCAAATAGACTGAAGGAAAATTTTTGCTAGCCAACATATTTTTGATGTGATTACTAATTTAATAAAAATAACACAAAGGGTCCAACACCTTTGAACACACTCCATAAGTATTTCCTTCGTGGTCAATGTTCAAAGAGTTTCATTCTCATTTCTCCTTTATTCTGATATTTTAAGTTCTGGTATTTATCTTTTCCATATGGCAGAAAAAGAACATATTAGCTGTTGGAGAAAAGGGGAAAGAATCTATGACTTAAGCAACACAAGAAGTGGCTTATCGTTCTTGATAGCTCTACAAGAAACAGATGTCACCATGTTGACCTCCTGCCAGGGAGTGTGTGAGGAATTCTGGGAAAGCAAACTGGAGACCAGCAGAAGTGTGCTAATGAATCATGTGATAAGCCACATGTTAACTGCTAATAAGTGGGACAAATGATTACTTCTGGTGGAATGATAACTTTGATTGAAATACTACATGTCTAATAGTCTCAGTCAACTTCGTGTGTGCCTTCTGGATGCTCCAGGGAAAAAGTACTTTGCAGATGTTATTAAATACAACTGAACTTTCCCTGAAACTACCTCCTAAATTGTTGGTCTGATTCACTACCAAATTTTATGAGTTTCATATTGGCATCAGAGATTTCTTAAAGTTACATAGATGGAAATCTGGATAATGAGCCTGTAAAACTGAAAAATTTAGACAAACATGAATTAGTAAAACAAGATGGAGATATTTAATGGTAGAAATAGATGGAAGAGAAATGTAAAAATTATTTTCAGTAATCATCAAAATAATGGACTCTAGGATTTTTTTTTCCTCTCTCTCTCAAAGGAAAGTTTAGAAATGTGATGATCAGTTCAGTTTAGTTGCTCAGTCGTGTCTGACTCTGCAACCTCATGAATCGCAGCATGCCAGGCCTCCCTGTCCATCACCAACACCTGGAGTTCACTCAAACTCACGTCCATCAAGTCAGTGATGCCATCCAGCCATCTTATCCTCTGTCGTCCCCTTCTCCTCCTGCCCCCAATTCCTCCCAGCATCAGAGTCTTTTCCAATGAGTCAACTCTTCGCATGAGGTGGCCAAAGTATTGGAGTTTCAGCTTTAGCATCATTCCTTCCAAAGAACACCCAGGACTGATCTCCTTTAGAATGGACTGGTTGGATCTCCTTGCAGTCCAAGGGATTCTCAAGAGTCTTCTTGAGAGTCAAAGTATTGATGATGCTTTTGAGTTCAAAAGCATCAGTTCTTCAGAGCTTAGCTTTCTTCACAGTTCAACTCTCACATCCATACACGACCACTGGAAAAACCATGGCCTTGCCTAGACAGACCTTTGTTGTCAAAGTAATGTCTCTGCTTTTTAATATGCTATCTAGGTTGGTCATAACTTTCCTTCCAAGGAGTAAGCATCTTTTAATTTAATGGCTGCAGTCACCATCTGCATTGATTTTGGAACCCCCAAAATAAAGTCTAACACTGTTTCCCTTGTTTCCCCATCTATTTGCCATGAAGTGATAGGACCAGATGCCATGATCTTAGTTTTCTAAATGTTGAGCTTTAAGCCAACTTTTTCACTCTCCTCAGTGTGACTATACATAGACAGATATTTTTCTCCCTTAAAAGTGTAATTTAAAAATGTAAGTCATCTCCCCCATTTTATTTCCTTCATCTTTGTTACATTTATCAACATTGACAATCTCTCCCTCAGTCACAAATAAGTAGCATTTTGCTTGTGAATCCATCCTTACTACTATTTTCCCAAAATATTTCTCTTCCTTATTAAATAATGTTGCTTTAATCTGGTTTGGTGGTGCCAGACCATATATTTATTTTATTTTTGGATTACCTCTTGGATTCTCTACATCTATGAAGCACTTTATTGGTTACAAACTCTGAGTATAATTAAAGGAACTATGGGTACTTTCAAGGAATGCAGAAATTCTGGCTTCAATTTCCAGTCATAGGTTCACTCTGCAGTCACACTTGTTATTTACCATGTTTCTGGAATGTTATGTGCGAGGTGATATGTTCTTTTAAAAGAATCTTGGACTGATGTATCTTATCCATGTGAAAATAACCAAAGTAAGGAAAACAATGGGACTTACTATTCCCTAAGAGCCACTCTCCCTGTTTGTTCAAATGAATGGCAATTATTTTTTATAAGATCTGATGGCAATCGCCTCTCTTTCTGGTCTCCTTTCTCCATTCACACTATCTCCTTTCTCCTTTTCAATATTACAAAGTTGAGCTTGACCACCTAGTCCCCATTCCCAGGCCATGGGACATAAATGATGAGATATGACCCTGTATCTTCTAGTCTGATCTGAATTGTTATAATTTCCTGGAGTGAGAAAAACCCAAACCCACACACCGCTGGCAATTTGGCCAAACTTATTGAGGCTGGGTCTTTTGAGTGTTTCAAGCTACACATGGCCTTAATAATGAAACAATTCCTGGCTTGATCCCTGACTTCAAAGATTAAAGATCCAGTTTTCCTAAGATATATCCCATTCTCAATCTTTTCCCCTTGATTTATGTCCCCAAGTGCCCACTATATTTCTCAAAGCATGTGTTTACACCACTTTGCATTTGGAAATTGTCAAATTTTACAATTTGCAGTGTATCCAACACACTGTTGCTGGAGTTATCTTTATAAAGCACAGATCTTATTTTTTTCTGATCATGGCACTTCTTAACTCAAAATCCAACTGAATGGTTCTCCTTTTAAACCCTTCACTTGGTCTGTTACAGCATGACACAGGTGTACTTCAGAGTTGACTCACTGGAAAAGACTCTGATGCTGGGAGGGATTGGGGGCAGGAGGGGAAGGGGATGACAGAGGATGAGATGGCTGGATGGCATCACTGACTGGATGGATGTTGAGTTTGGATGAAATCTGGGAGTTGGTGGTGGACAGGGAGGCCTGGCACATAGCAATTCATGGGGTTGCAAAGAGTCGGACACCACTGAGCAACTGAACTGAACTGAACTGTAGTCAATTGTGTACAGTAGCATTATGTTTAATAAAACAATGAGCATACCTTAATTTTTGAAATGCTTTATTGCTAAAAATGCTATCATCTGATAACATAGGATTGCCACAAATCTCCTGTTTGTGTAAAAACTGGAATAACTGTGAAGCTCAATAAAAAGAGCTATGCCTGTATGTTTTCATTATGATAGATCTTCTCCTTATTGTCCCACATTTAAGAAAAAAACAAGCAGTATCAATATTATAAGAAAATAGATACAAACCTAGAATTACGGTCATGTTAACTATAGGCCACTCTACTCCCTCATGATTTAACACACCAGATCCTCAATCATTCCACAGCCAGGCATTTCAGCTTTGCAGTAGCTTTTCTTTTCCTCAAAACAATAATTATGATTGCTAATATTAATGTAGTAACTCATTGCATCCTCATAACAACTCAAGCAATTGATCTTATTATCCCTTGTACATAAGAGGAAACTGAGGCACAGAGAATCTAGGGAACTGATTAGTCACTAATAATATCTGGAGAATGTGAAAGTGTATGAAAGTAAAAGTTGCTGTCATATCTGATTCGTTGTGACCCAGAGGACTGTAGCCCACCAGGCGCCTCTTTCCATGAAATTCTCCATGCAAGAATGCTGGAATGGGTTGCTGTTACCTCCTCTAGGGGATCTTCCCGACCCAGGGATTGAACCCAGGTCTCCTGAATTTTGGTGGACTCTTCACCTTCTGAGCCTTCAAAGGGGGAACAAGGCTGGCTCCAGGGCCCTTTCCTGTTAATGTTACTGAAGTGTTTTTTCATTCATTTACTTCCTAATTTTTCGTTCTTTAGGAAGAATAACACAGCATTTGAGAGAAGTCCTGAAGTCAGAATCTCTGGGTTCCAGTTTGGGCTCCACCAGATGGTTGGCTTTGGGTAAGTTATTCAAGTTTTCTAAGATTACATTTACTTCATTTTCTATGACCCAGTTTTAAGGGTCATTGTGATGGTTAAGTTAAATCATGTAAAGATTTGACTATATAGTAAGTTCACGATGATTAGTTTCTATTAATATTAAATGCTACCTCTTCCTCAAGGAACTAAAGTTTCTCCATTGTTGTGGCACTTTGTTTTCTTGCTGTGAACCTTGGAGAATTACTGACTGGAGAAATACTTAAAGACTTCTGATGTAGTTCAGATTTAATATCAACATTTCTAGGGGTGGGACTAGCCATCAGTACTTTTTTTTTTTAACTTACCAAGTGATTCAAATATAAAGCCATTGTTGTGAAAACTGCCTTAAAGTTTTTCTAATATGAAAAATCTTTGTGCATATGTTTCTCTTTGCATAAATTTCAAGGTCCTTGATTGCAAATGCTCCATCGAATTCATCTTTGTATTTCCAGTGGTAACTAGCGCAGTCTTACATAGAGTTGGCACAAACAATTATTTATTCCTTTGAATTAAAACATCTTCCAAATATGCTCACTGTTATAGAATGAAGGATAAGCTCTTTTTGCCATCACTAAAGAACCCAATGCCTGTCTTAATCAAAGATTGGCAGGATTCAGGTAAACAGATTCAGATGAGAAAGTGGCAAGAATGTGGTGATAAAACAAAACACCTCATTTTTAATTTTAAAATAACAAGCTGCAAACTTGACTATGCTTTATAATCATCTGGGACGATTTTTACCAAAAAAAAAAAAATTTGAGACCCTCTGTTTCCCAGGAAATTTCAGCGTTTTATCAAGCTTGAGAAATACTGACTTAGATGGATCATAACAGACTCAGGACCTGCCTCCTTTTACCCCAAGGTTGAAAGTCAACCACTGCAGTTTACATTTAAATACCAAGTAATGAAAAGAATAGAGAACATCCTGTTGTGTAAGTGTACCTGCATATCTGGGAGAAGCGAGATATCAGGACAGGGAAACATACACATGCATGTGCAGACACACATAATACATTAATCTCTTTTAAGTTACCTTTCACCTCAGACATGCAATGAGAAGCAGAGTATAGGATCAGTCCATAAAGACAGGATGTCCAAGACATTGTTATTGGTGAGGTAATTCTCTTTTGGTGAAGGAGTCAAGGAGATGGCTTTGCCAAATAACTATCAAATATGCAGAGTCATTTTTAAGGGGAACATTTAAGTTTAACTTACTGATGATAATCTGGATTGGATCTAGATGATGATAAACTTGCTATCTTAGAATTACCATATCTAGTGTTGTTAAGTACTAGAACCATTTTTGCCATATTTCAACCACAATTAATTCTCAGATGGGAAGACTCCACATTATAATATTAGCCTGTTCAATGCTCTTTAATAGTTTAACAAATAATAGGAAATAAAAGATTAAGGGTACAATATATTGACACAGTGATAAAGAATCCATCTGCCAGTGCAGGAGACGCAAGAGACTCAGGTTCAATCCCTGGGTTGGGAGGATCATCTGGAGAAGTAAATGGCAACCTGCTCCAGTACTCTTGTCTGGAAAATTCCACGGACAGAGGAGCCTGGTGGGCTACAGTCAGTAGGGTCACAAAGAGTTGGACATGATTGAGTGACTGAGCACACATACCAAAAACAAGAATGTGAATGCTCGTTCTATGATGTACAGATTGCTATCATTTTACATATTATTTCAAACTGAGATAAAACAGTGCTTGTACCATACTATATTCTTTTAAATTTTTGTAAACTTTTTTCAACATGCCACATTATTCATCCAAATATCTTTCAATTTAACTTAGTCTTAAAGCTATTTGTTTTCTCTTTCTTGATAAGAGAAAGAAAAATCATGATCAACAAAACATGTGAAGAATGTCATATTTTTAAAAATTAAATTTTTTCAAATTTTTTCAAAAACATACCAATAATACATCCCTAATTATTGGTCTTAACATCTTTTGCTAAAGAGATCAATTAAGATAATATTATTGATGTACATAAGAAATACTTAAACCCAGATAATACTAATATGTAGTGGGAAATTCTTGTCATATCATCCATCTACTATGAACAGATAAAAATGAGTAAAGCATGATTTATAATCAACTTTCCAAAGTCAACTGTAGTATTTTAAACAAACAAAAAGTAAATGAAAAAAATCCATTAATTATTATTTCTTCTTCTGTGTGTCCCAAAGAACTTTAATTACACTTTTTAGTCCCTATTTAAAGTTCTTATGTGTTATACTAAGTTATTAAATTATAAACTACTTGAGAGAATATATATTAATTATTTCCAAATTTTTTGCAATTCTCAACAGGGTAATTTATACATACAATGTGTTCAATAAATATTTTATTGAACTAAAGTGTAAAGCAGTTTTTAAAGGCTGCCACATTCTAACCTTTTATTAAAACAATATAAAATTAAAATGTGGTGCATGGATGAGCATCAGCATAGCTGTGAACTTGTTAGAAACACAAATTCTCAAGTCCCATACAAGGCCTGCTCTATCAGAATCTCTGTGGTAAACCTATGTTTAACTAGCTGATCTTTTAATCCAGGTGATCTTTATGTCCTCTTAAGTGAGAGGGCTGACAGTATATTTCACATCAATTTCTTATGCAAATAGGTAATACATATTAAATCTGCTGATTACCACTAAGCTGGCAATGATAACTAATAGACCCATCATTTTGGGGGAGGGAGACTGAATTAAAATTCTAAAACTAGAATAATTGTTGTTTCTAATAGAATAATATTAAGTATAGATAAATATAAGCCATTATACATTAACCATATACTTTTTAACAGCAACTATTTGAGCAAATTCTGAGAGATAGTAGAGGACAGAGGAGCCTCATGGGCTACAGTCTATGAGGTCACAAAGATTCAAGACAAGACTTAGTGACTGAACAACAATGGTAACAACATTATATGAAATACTATGCCAGATAATGGGATGGATACAAATATATTTCCTGCTTTCAAGGAGGAATATTTAGGCTGAAGAGACACTTATCCACACAAATAATTTAAAGTTCAGTGAAATAAGTGTGTAAGTTGTTTACTAATTGTGTCCCAGTTCAACAACTACTGCCATATCAGTTCAGTTCAGTTCAGTCGCTCAGTCGTGTCCAACTCTTTGTGACCCCATGAATCGCAGCACTCCAGGCCTCCCTGTCCATCACCATCTCCTGGAGTTCACTCAAACTCACGTTCGTCAAGTCCATGATGCCATCCAGCCATCTCATCCTCTGTCATCCCCTTTTCCTCCTGCCCCCAATCCCTCCCAGCATCAGAGTCTTTTCCAATGAGTCAACTCTTCGCATGAGGTGGCCAAAGTACTGAAGTTTCAGCTTTAGCATCATTCCTTCCAAAGAAATCCCAGGGCTGATCTCCTTCAGAATGGACTGGTTGGATCTCCTTGCAGTCCAAGGGACTCTCAAGAGTCTTCTCCAACACCACAGTTCAAAAGCATCAATTCTTTGTTGCTCAGCCTTCTTCACAGTCCAACTCTCACATCCATACATGACCACTGGAAAAACCATAGCCTTGACTAGATGGACCTTAGTTGGCAAAGTAATGTCTCTGCTTTTGAATATATGATCCAGGTTGATCTTAACTTTCCTTCCAAGGAGTAAGCATCTTTTAATTTCGTGGCTGCAGTCACCATCTGCAGTGATTTTGGAGCCCCTCAAAATATCGCCATATGCATCTTCATTAATGTTTGGGCTGGGACACCACAAACCACATTTTCGAATGGACAGCTGGCTCCCTTTTAACTTCTGAGTGGGATGCTGCTGCTTCTGCTGCTGTTACGTCAGTCGTGTCTGACTCTGTGCGACCCCACAGATGGCAGCCCACCAGGCTCCCCCGTCCCTGGGATTCTCCTGGTAAGAACACTGGAGTGGGTTGCCATTTCCTTCTCCAATGCGTGAAAGTGAAAAGTGAAAGTGAAGTTGCTCAGTCGTGTCAGACTCTTCAGGACCCCATGGACTGTAGCCCACCAGGCTCCTCCGTCCATGGGATTTTCCAGACAAGAGTACTGGAGTGGGGTGCCATTGCCTTCTCCAGATACTAAGGTGATAGTTGGTTCCAATCACACTAGCTGAATTCAGTTTTCAGTTTTTTGAATACTTTTAGAAGCAGCCTCCTCTGCACCTCTTTAGAAACAACAAAACTTGTGGGCTAGTCCCCCTCCACAGAGGTCTGAATTCCAGCCACTAACAAAGGTCCATCTAGTCAAGGCTATGATTTTTCCAGTGGTCATGTATGGATGTGAGACTTGGACCCTGAAGAAAGCTGAGCACCAAAGAACTGATGCTTTTGAACTGTGGTGTTGGAGAAGACTCTTGAGATCCCTTGGACTGCAAAGAGATCCAACCAGTCCATTCTGAAGGAGATCAGCCCTGGATGTTCTTTGGAAGGAATGATACTGAAGCTGAAACTCCAGTGCTTTGGCCACGTCATGTGAAGAGTTAACTCATTGGAAAAGACTGTGATGCTGGGAGGGATTGGGGGCAGGAGGAGAAGGGAATGACAAAGGATAAGATGGCTGGATGGCATCACCAACTTGATGGACGTGAGTTTGAGTGAACTCCAGGAGTTGGTGATGGACAGGGAGGCCTGGCGTGCTGCGATTCATGGGGTCACAAAGAGTTGGATATGTCTGAGCGACTGAACTGAACTGAAAGTCCCTTTTCTGGGCTAAGAACCAGCACCAGCTCATCATGAAAGCATCTCAGTTTTAACAATTCCACTGTTTTCTGTTTGTTTTCTAGCCTTACATGTGGTTGCTGTTTCCTCCAGTTGCTCCCACTGTAATAACCTAGCGCTCCATTTTTGCCTTTGTATCTTAATCAACTTTAAATCCATTACCAATTTTTTTATCTTATCTGTGTTAGAATAACTGGTGTGTTTTCTATCTCCTCCCTGGACATTAACCAATATAATAAATGATAAAAGATAGGGATTGTGAAGTGGTTAAACAACAACAAAAGTCCCCAAACTATTTAAGTCATAGAGTATATATGTATAAGTCATAGAGCATATGAATTTGATTCTAAGACTCATAGCAACCAAAGTTTTGGCTAGTTGAGAAGAAATAACTTTTGAGGTCTTACCTCATTTTGGAAATGAATTTAATTTTTGCCAAATGTAGAAAACACCTGTATTGGGGAACCATTTTTTCGATATTGTTGTACGCTGACAGTCTGTAATTGGAAAGGTCATTGAATTAAATGGCAAATTAATTATTGGGGTTCTATGATAATGGTATTTGTATATTAATTTTATTATGCCCTTTCCCAGCAAAATAAGTGTTTCTTGAAATCTGTAGAACATACAAAAGGAAGTAAGGTAAAGGAGTACATAAACTGAATGTTTATGTCCCCACATAATTCATAGGTTGAACTTAATCCCTGATAGGATGACATTGGTAGGTGGTGCTTTGGGGAGGTAATTAGGTGTTGAGAGTGGAGCCCTCATTAGTGGGATTAGTGCACTCATGAAAGAGAACCCTGGGAGCTCACTCAAACCTTCCACCAAGTGATGACAAAGTAAAAGAAAGTCATCTTTGACCAGGAAGTGAATTCTCACCAGATGTTGAATCTGCCAGCACCTTGAACTCTGACTTCCCAGTCCTCAGAACTGTGAGAAATGTTTCTTTAAAAAACATATATTTATTGAACTATAGTTGATTTATACTGTTGTGTTAACTTCTGCTGCACAGCAAAGTGACTTAGTCATACACATATATGCAATTTTTATTATGTTATTTTCCATTGTGGTTTATCTCAGGATATTGAATATAGCTCCCTGTGCTATAGAGTAGTACCTTGTTTATACATTTCTATTGTTTATAAGCCACTCAATCTATGGTAATTTGCCAAAGCAGCCTGAATGTACTATGACGGAGTAAGATCAGAGTTAGAGGAGGACATTGGAACAAGGTACTTGACCGAAGCCTGCGTAGGTGGTCAGGTACTGGAGCAGGGCAGTGTATTAAGAAAGTAATTGTAAAGAACTTGGGCAAATAGGCTGACAAAAAAATCCCTCCTATCTCTGGACCCTTCAATCCTAGTAATAAGCAAGGTCAGAAACCCCTGCAGCTGAGGTTTGTCCTTGTCTCAGCTTTCATAGGCCATCTTTGAAATGCTCTGTTCCAGAACAGCATGTACACATGGAAAGTGCTTATCTGTGAGATGGTTGCTTTTTCAATCCTGGGTTTTTCTTTTTTTAAGTTTGCTAAGATAGTTGCAATAAATTTGAACTTTATGTTATATTGGAACATGATACAAAATTCTATTGACATTTCCAACAAAAATATTAGAAAATTTTCTACAATATCATCATCAGCCATGACAACAGCACATTTTATTGGAATATGTCCCTTTAAAATTTATCCAAACCTAGTAAATAGACAGCAGCAAGAATTCTTAGTGTTTATGAGATATTAGAAACACATACATGCCAATTTCCATAAATGATGTAAAAGAACAATCTTATATAAGATTGGCAAGTGTGTTGGGATTAGACAAATCTGCCAAGTTTTAGACATAGCATTTTGTAGACTTCACATATAAATGTATTAGGGTGGATTCATATTTATGGAAATTGTCCTATTATTTTACTTTTACTTAAACAATGCTGAAAGTTGCATATTAAAAGTGAGGGAGACTACAATCTGTATTCTTTGTTTATAATATGCCAAATATCCCATTATTTAGAATATCCAGGTGTTTAATTTCACTTAGACTCTAATGTTTAGTGAACTAAACTTTCATTTTGTATCTCAGTGCTATAGTTTCATAAATACATAATCAAGAAGGCAAAGTTTTAGTTTTCCAAAATTAGAGTGTATTCATGAGGCTTTATTACATATTACATAAGAAGTTATAAAATTCCTATTGTGACAGAACATTAGATAGAATTTTCTAGATGTCTATTATTCACTGACATGTATCTTATCTTCACATCAACCAAGTCTTCTGACTAATGAGAATAGAAAAAGTATTATTTCACCTGAAAATGTAATGTTCAGAGGGAAACTTTCAAGGAACAGGATTGAATATTTTCTTC
Source organism: Nanger dama (assembly GCA_917880005.1). Classification (NCBI taxonomy): domain Eukaryota; kingdom Metazoa; phylum Chordata; class Mammalia; order Artiodactyla; family Bovidae; genus Nanger; species Nanger dama. Next base: position 35,979,285 of record CAKJTW010000020.1, on the reverse strand, counting down.
AACAGTTCTTAAAGACTGTCTTGGAGAAGGGAATGGCAATCCACTCCAGTACTCTTATCTGGCGAATCCCATGGACAGAGGAGCCTGGCAGGCTACAGTCCATGGGATCACAGAGAGCTGGACATGACTGAGCAACTAACACAACACAAAGACTGTATAATAAATATATTAGGATTAAACACAATACTTTCCACTATTCTTGGAAGTTTAACACACATTTTAAAGGTTCACTGAAGTGATGTCATGTGTCCTATGACAAGAATCCTCCTTATGCAGGTCAGGAAGCAACAGTTAGAACTGGACATGGAACAACAGATTGGTTCCAAATAGGAAAAGGAGTATGTCAAGGCTGTATATTATCATCCTGCTTATTTAACTTCTATGCAGAGTACATCATGAGAAACGCTGGACTGGAAGAACACAAGCTGGAATCAAGATTGCCAGGAGAAATATCAATAACCTCAGATATACAGATGACACCCCCCTTATGGCAGAAAGTGAAGAGGAACTAAAAAGCCTCTTGATGAAAGTGAAAGAGGAGAGCGAAAAAGTTGGCTTAAAGCTCAACATTCAGAAAACAAAGATCATGGCATCCGGTCCCGTCACTTCATGGGAAATAGATGAGGAAACAGTGGAAACAGTGTCAGACTTTATTTTTTTGGGCTCCAAAATCACTGTAGATGGTGACTGCAGCCATGAAATTAGAAGACACTTACTCCTTGGAAGAAAGTTATGACCAACCTAGATAGTATATTCAAAAGCAGAGACATTACTTTGCTGACTAAGGTCTGTCTAGTCAAGGCTATGGTTTTTCTTGTGGTCATGTATGGATGTGAGAGCTGGACTGTGAAGAAGGCTGAGTGCCGAAGAATTGATGCTTTTGAACTGTGGTGTTGGAGAAGACTCTTGAGAGTCCCTTGGACTGCAAGGAGATCCAACCAGTCCATTCTGAAGGAGATCAGCCCTGGGATTTCTTTGGAAGGAATGATGCTAAAGTTGAAACTCCAGTACTTTGGCCACCTCATGTGAAGAGTTGACTCACTGGAAAAGACTCTGATGCTGGGAGGGACTGGGGGCAGGAGGAGAAGGGGATGACTGAGGATGAGATGGCTGGATGGCATCACGGACTTGATGGACATGAGTCTGATTGAACTCCGGGAGATGGTGATGGACAGGGAGGCCTGGCGTGCTGCGATTCATGGGGTTGCAAAGAGTCGGACACGACTGAGCGACTGAACTGAACTGAACTGAATCATTATTTTTATTGCAGAAGAATTGTGGTACTGAGATGTATTTGTCTGTAAGTGAAGTTCTGGAGTGGACAATTGTATACTTAAATACCTATTTTAGCTATGTTGGTCATTTAACTATATTTCCTTCCCAATATTTCTATGTAAAGCTAAATCACAAAGTTAAGTGAGAAACTTTTAAAATCTCACGTCAGAGCCAGAACTTGATAAAGTTTGTGTTAGAAATGGAAGTATACACTGGTGAATCTGACTTGAAATATCTATTCTCTTAAGACAATATGAGTACAATAAAAATGGATTGTTTTTCACTTTTGATTGGTACTGATTACAAAAGTACCAAATATGTTTACTTCTCAGTGGGAGATCTGGTTTCCATGGGGACCAAACCAACCTCATCTGCTGTTTTGCAGACAATGCTCCATGTACCACCTCCACTTTGGCAGGACTAGAGAGTGGCGGAACACAGCTACCCTGGCAAGTGTGCACAGCCCTCTATACAGTTTCTCCTTCATTTTCCATCCCCTTCCAAGAACAGAGCCCAGGGGGCCTTCAAAGATGTGCAGCTTTCCTCCCACTTTCAAGTTGCATCACTTGTGATGCTCTTTGAAACTGGAACAGTCTACATGATGATGATAAACATCCGCCATGTGTCACAATGTTTCTTCAAGTTAAGTGTCAAATTATCTGGCAATATAAATAAGTGCCTATTTTTTTTATTGTTTTAATGCCTGTGTTACAGATCCTGCACAGATCAATGATATTTCTTACACAGATGGATCAAATATCTATCATATGCTGGAAATTTGCTCTATTTGATAGATATTTACTACTGATTCAGGTGTACGTCCTACACTTAACAGAGCTTGCTATGTGCCAAAAATTGTTCTAATCCTGAGGAATACAGAGATGAGGAAAACAAGAGTTCTTACTCTCAATAGCTTAGAATCTAGACGAGAAATAAGAATCACAGAAGCAGTATTTATAAACCACTGTAGTAAGTTTAATGATACAATATTTACATTGAAAGATATGGAGTCACAGCAGGGACCCCAATCTCATCCTATGGCATTAAGAAAGGCAAAAGGAGACTTTCTGGGAGGCTGGCTTAAAAGAATGAAGACAAATCAGATGGTGAAGAAGCAGTAACTTCAAGCAGTAAAGTAAGAAACAGCAGCTTCTGGTTTCAGAGACAGAGGCAATTTTGTGCTTGACCAAAACTTGTGAGGTGAAAAATAGTAAAACCAGTGAGCTGAAGTCAGGTCATCCATTCCCCAGTGAATATTAGAAATTTTGGATTTTCTCCAAAGCCACTGAAAAATATAAAAGGAATGAGGATGAGGACCACTGGTCAGTTGTGTGTTAATGAGTAACAAGACCCTATAAAATATTTGAAGATCATGAAATGCTTAAATAAATAAATGGTCACTTAGGGGACCAGAATATAGCCCTGATGAATGTTAAAGCCAAAACTTTTAACATTTAAAACTCAAGATTTCACTGAATACAGTTCATGTGTTATCTTTAAAATCAATGTGCTACATTTGGAGAAGGAAATGGCAACCCACTCCAGTGTTCTTGCCTGGAGAATCGTAGGGACGGAGGAGCCTGGTGGGCTGCCATCTATGGGGTCGCACAGAGTTGGACACGACTGAAGCGACTTAGCAGCAGCAGCAGCAGTGTTACATTTTATTTCTACTTAGCTTAGAAAAGAGAAATATGGTGGGAGGATGGCATACCAGCAAACCTGAGGACATGCGAATAACTGGCTCCTTGGGTCACTGGCATATAGTAAACTAATGGACAAAAGATACAGGGAGTCAAGAATATTCTTAAAATTTGAGCTTTTTCCTTTGGATTATCAAAAAATATAGTGAATTTTTCACTGTCAGAAGTAGAAAGGCAAAAACCTAATAATTTGAAGGTGGTCAGAGATTACTAGTTCAATTATTTTATTTTATAAAAGTGCAAACAAAGATCAAACAGGTAAAATGATTTGACTAAATCACACAGGGGTTTCTATTGCTCTTTGTTCATAGGGTTTTTTTTTTTTCCTTTTTTTTCTATTCAGTTGAGCAAAGTACAGAATAAACAGAAGATATAAAAAGATAACTTGGGGCATTGGGAGAGATATTAAATATAAGCATTATATGGTCCTATCCTAGTCTAACAGTCCATGGGTTTTTAAAGATGTTCTACTTTAAAATTTGATAAAAAATGTTGGCTAATGAGTTGAAACCCTCTGACTCTTCTCCAGTCAAAACTAATTCATTTGAAATAACCATATTTTCTTTCATTATATTATTCCTATTACTTTTTTACTTTATACTATTATTACCTTGTTGACAGTTTAGAGTATAAATTATTGTTTACTATAATTGTTTACAGTAAATTACTATTTATTTAATAAATTTATTGTTTACTAAACATAAATTGATGGGCTATATAGGTAAGACAGTTTCTCTGTTATAGAGGGGGTGCAGCCAGTGGCATGATCATATATCATTAAACCAACAAATCTTATTCCTTAGGAAATTGACTTTAGATCATTCTGCTAGTCATTTATAGCAGTGTTTTGCAATAACACAAATAACAAAGCAAGGAGCAATATTAACTTAAAATGTGAAGCCATTCATTATGAGAAAAACTCAGAATGGATGAAAATTTGTTTCTTGAAAACTAAAAAAATCTGGTAAGATGAAAAGCCAAAGATTTTGAATAGTTTAAGAAAAAGTCTTTAGAAGTATTTTGGCAAATACTATTAAAATATTAAATGAAAAGGTAAAGCATTTGTCTTTCATCCAGAATAGTATTAACTATTATTCAATATTTCAAATTAGAAAATGTGTGGACATTTGTGTCTGTGTGGGTGCCATTCAGTTTGGTCTTGGGCAATTGAAATGGCTAAATAACACCCATATGGTAAACAGCTTGGTACGCCCAGTATAAAGGAAAAGGTGTTGGCAGGGAATCCGTGAAGGAGGCATTTTTATTTGCACTCTTAGAGGTGATGTAAATGTCCAGCTTCAAGGGCTTTGTTTCTTTTCTTTAGTTTTTTTTTTTTTCTTTCTTTCTTTCTGTAGAGGTGTTAGACTTTGGCTGGGTTTTCATAGAATAGAATATTTTTCAATATTAAATACTCATGTCTAGATAAAAATTATGTAGTTTGTTGCCTTGGAGGGTGATGGAAGGAAACCTATATATTTAGTTTCCATAACAAGAATCAGAGCTATTAGAGAGTTATGGAAAAACATAAAATGATTTTTATCTGAAAAAAACCTTGCATTCTTTATAGGTCAACATGACATGTGAAGGAAAGATATTCAATAATAATACTTAATCATATTAACAGTTAACATATACTGAATATCAATTATCTGCCAGGGCCCTCGGAGAAAGAAATGGCAACTCACTCTAGTATTCTTGCCTGGAAACTCCCATGGACAGAGGAACCTGGTGGGCTCTGGGTTCACAGGGTTGCAAAGAGTTGGATCCTACTGAATGACTGAGAATGTCAGGGCCCTTGTTAATAATTTCCATGTATTGTCCATTGATCTAATTTCATTTCATTCCCAAAATATGTCTATGAAACTAGCATTATGACGATGCTGATTTTGCAGGTTTAGGAACTGAAGAACTGAGAGGTTAATTTAAACCACTGAGTGTGGGGTCAGGAATCTAATCCAGGCAGTCTTGTTCCACAGACATACTATACTTGTCACTAGAGTGGTATGATGCTTTTTTGTAGTAAGATACCAGTTTTTAATGTTTTTGCAACATTTCAAAAGTTGTGGGACTAGAGAAGGCATTTAATATGACGTTTATAGTGGATGTGGGCAAGAGCTCAGAATCTGGAGTAAAGAGAACATAGTTTCACTTCTCCATTCTACCAGTCTTAGGAAGTATTTACCTTTCCAAAAAGATAAAGTGAGTCTCACTGTCTTCATGTTTTTTTCTCTTTCTTTTTATTTTTAAACTGTGGATATGGGTATTTTTAAAATATTATAAATTACATTTAAAATACATTTAAGGTTACGATAACACATTTACAGAAGACTTTTAAAATGGCAACATCTTTTCCCACATAGTGTTGTTTTCAGGATTAAATCTATATGTGTAATGCCTTGTTCGTGTGCTTTCAGTGAACTGTTATTTTTTTCAAAGCAAAGATCTAATGTCTACAGAGAACATATTGTGTGAACCATTTATCTTCATTTAAGCAGAGTGACATTTGAGCATCAAATAATTTCTGAGGCTTATATTTCTGAATTAGAAGATGAACATTAAGAAATCATTTCCTTTTTATTTAATTTTGGAAGTCAATAGTACATATACTTAATTCTGGAGCAATATAATAATTGTAACTTTGAACTTGAGTTTAGAAGATTAAAACATGCTCACCAAAAGTAAAAATTGAATTATTTTTCTGTGTTACATGAAGCAATGTTTTTAACACACAGTTTAAGATTACTAACATCAGGGACATTAAATACTATACCTAGACTAAATAAGTAACTCTTTTGAGGTTTTACATGGATTTTTCAATAGAACTTAAAAAATTACATATCCATTCCTAGAAATATTTCTTAGTAATTACCATAGAGGATGATGTGGAAGACAATTTTTATGTTTTCTTCTTATGTAACAGGAATCAAAACTTTAAATTCTCACAGAAAATTTAACTAATCTGTTAATTTTTAACATGTTTTGAACTATAAGATTGCTAAAACAATACATCTTTGAAGTGGAATAATATCTCTTATTAAAAATTAGTCAAAACATGACATAATAATATCTTAAAACATTTTCTTACTATATTTAAAAATAAATTTTTAGATATTTTATAAGTACATTCAGGCTGGATTAGGAAATGATGTCCACAATATAAGAATATCTTCTGAAAATGAATCTAAAAGAGATTAAGCACTATATTTAGTGGGAATAGTCTGTCATAGGCAATTGAACACAAACCAGTTTAAATAAGATATTCCATAAATATGTTAAATAAAAATCTGATGTAGAGCTCATATATTACATAAAAAGAAAAAATATGACACTTTCACTTTAATAAAGCTTAGACTTTTTATGTATTTTATACTTACACAAAATAAACTATCATTTAGATCTAAACTTTTAAGGATTTTCACTTATAAAGACTCAAAACTGTAGGGCTTTCAGAATCATCTGCCTTTTGACATAGATTTGAAAACTTCAAATAACTTTTAGTTTCAATTCTGTGGCAACAAGGGAATCATCACCACATGCTGAAGTATCAGTATTATTTAACTCCTCTCCTGGACACTTAAAGGAGCAGCCTAATATGTGATTTGGGACAGCTGGATCCCATGTGCCTTGGTTTCAGTATTTATCACTGGGGTAGATGAACCTCACCTTGAAATGTGGGCAGAATAGTTTCTTCACTCAGCATGCAGAAGGCTATGTGGCAGGGTTGAAATCAATATTCACACTTGCCCTGTGAAATCTACTTGATTCAAAGTTTTCCCTTTGGGGTATTAGCAATGGTAAAGGATGATATTCAAGCTCCATAACCAGTTGGAATTCATGAATTTCAAATTAAAATTTGAGTCTTCTATAGTAAAAAAAAAAAAATCAAATCATATCTTCTCCATCTGGGGTACATGGAAAGACTTCAGGGGACCAAGGGGTCTGGAACCAAGTTGAGATTGTGTGATGTTCCATGTGTATGCACATTTTTCTATGTAGTGGGCTCTTAACTTCTATACTTCTGTTACATTCTCAAGAGGATGTGTAAACTATATATATATATAAAAAACTATATAGTAATATAGTTATATATAAATATATAAAACACTATGTAGTTTTATATATATATATATATATATATATATATAATGTAAGAATCCTTATGTTGAGAGAAAAGGAACTCCAAACTTCTGTTACATGTTTTAAAGAAGCCAGGAACAATTGACCTAAGTTTAAATTTTGTGTCAAAAAAAATAGCTTTGTATAGGCTCTCCAAATAGTACTCAGAAATGCCATGAGGCAATCAGGGAATTATCCTTAATATAGCAAAGGTAGCTGTGATGGCGCATATAGTGGCTGAAAGGAGCTACCCCACCTCCGAGGTCAGGGGCGGCAATAGGGAGGAGCAACCCCACATCCAAGGAGTGGTGGCTACGCGGGCGCAGGAGGGCCTAGAGGAGCTATTCCACGTTCAAGGTTAGGAGGGGTGGCAGTGAAGAGATACCCCTCGTCCAAGGTAAGGAGCAGTAGCTGCACTTCGGTGGACCAGCCATGAAGTGATACCCCATCTCCAAGGTAAGAGAAACCCAAGTAAGACAGTAGGTGTTGCAAGAGGGCATCAGAGGGCAGACACACTGAAACCACAATAACAGAAGACTAGTCAGTCTGATCACACTAGGACCACAGCCTTGTCTAATTCAGTGAAAGTAAGCCATGCCCATGGGGCCACCCAAGACAGGCAGGTCATGGTGGAGAGGTCTGACAGAATGTGGTCCACTGGAGAAGGGAATGGCAAACCACTTCAGTATTCTTGCTTTGAGAACCCCATGAACAGAATGAAAAGGCAAAATGATAGGATACTGAAAGAGGAACTCCCCAGGTCAGTAGGTGCCCAATATGCTACTGGAGGTCAGTGGAGAAATAACTCCAGAGAGAATGAAGAGATGGAGAGAATGAAGAGATGGAGCCAAAGCAAAAACAATGCCCAGTTGTGGATGTGACTGGTGATAGAAGCAAGGTCTGATGCTGTAAAGAGCAATATTGCATAGGAACCTGGAATTTTAGGTCCCTGAATCAAGGCAAGTTGGAACAGGTCAAACAGGAGATGGCAAGAGTGAACGTCAACATTCTAGGAATCAGCAAACTAAAATGGACTGGAATGGAATTTAACTCAGATGACCATTATATCTACTACCGTGGGCAGGAATCCCTCCGAAGAAATGGAGTAGCCATCATGGTCAACAAAAGAGTCTGAAATGCAGTACTTGGATGCAATCTCAAAAACGACAGGCAAATCATTCAATATCACAGTAATCCAAGTCTATGCCCCAACACGCTGAAGAAGCAGAAGTTGAATGGTTCTATGAAGACCTCCAAGACCTTTTAGAACTAACACCCAAAAAAGATGTCCTTTTCATTATAGGGGACTGGAATGCAAAAGTAGGAAGTCAAGAAACACCTGGAGTAACAGGCACATTTGGCCTTGGAATGCAGAATGAAGCAGGGCAAAGACTAATAGAGTTTTGCCAAGAAAATGCACTGGTCATAGCAAACACCCTCTTCCAACAACATAAGAGAAGACTCTACACATGAACATCACCAGATGGTCAACACCGAAATCAGATTGATTATATTGTTTGCAGCCAAAGATGGAGAAGCTCTATACAGTCAACAAAAACAAGACCAAGAATTGACTGTGGCTCAGATCATGAACTCCTTATTGCCAAATTCAGACTGAAATTGAAGAAAGTAGGAAAACCACTAGACTACCCAGTTATGACCTAAATCAAATCCTTTATGATTATACAGTGGAAGTGAGAAATAGATTTAAGGGACAAATTCTGATAGGTAGAGTGCCTGATGAACTATGGAGGGAGGCTCCTGACATTGTACAGGAGACAAGAATCAAGACCATCCCCATGGAAAAGAAATGCAAAAAGCAAAATGGCTGTCTGGGGAGGCCTTACAAATAGCTGTGAAAAGAAGAGAAGTGAAAAGCAAAGGAGAAAAGGAAAGATATAAGCATCTGAATGCAGAGTGCCAAAGAATAGCAAGAAGAGATAATAAAGCCTTCCTCAGAGATTAATGCAAAGAAATAGAGGAAAAGAACAGTATGGGAAAGACTAGAGATCTCCTCAAGAAAATTAGAGATACCAAGGAAACATTTCATGCAAAGATGGGCTCGATAAAGGACAGAAATGGTATGGATCTAACAGAAGCAGAAGATATTAAGAAGAGGTGGCAAGAATACACAAAGAACTATACAAAAAGATCTTCATGACCCAGATAATCACAATGGTGTGATCACTCACCTAGAGCCGGACATCCTGGAGTGTGAAGTCAAGTGGGCCTTAGAAAGTATCACTACGAACAAAGCTAGTGGAGTGATGGAATTCCAGTTGAGCTATTTAAAATCCTGAAAGATGATGCTGTGAAAGTGCTGCACTCGATATGCCAGCAAATTTGGAAAGCTCACTAGTGGCCACAGGAATGGAAAAGGTCAGTTTTCATTCCAATCCCAAAGAAAAGCAATGCCAAAGAATGCTCCAACTACCACACAATTGCACTCATCTCACACGCTAGTAAAGTAATGCTTAAAATTATCCAAACCAGGCTTCAGCCATATGTGAACCATGAACTTCCTGATGTTCAAGCTGGTTTTACAAAAGGCAGAGGAACCAGAGATCAAATTGCCAGTATCCACTGGATCATGGAAACAGCAAGAGAGTTCCAGAAAAAAACATCAATTTCTGCTTTATTGACTATGCCAAAGCCTTTGACTGTGTGGATCACAAAAAACTGTGGAAAATTCTGAAAGAGATGAGAATACCAGACCACCTGACCTGCTTCTTGAGAAACCTATATGCAGGTCAGGAAGCAACAGTTAGAACTGGACATTGAACAACAGACTGTTTCCAAAGAAGGAGTACATCAGGCTATGTATTGTCACCCTGCTTATTTAAATTCTGTGCAGAGGACATCATGAGAAATTCTTGTCTGGAAAAAGCACAAGCTGGAATCAAGATCACGGGGGGAAATTCAATAACCTCAAATATGCGGATGACAGCACCCTTATGGCAGAAAGTGAAGAGGAACTAAAAGCATCTTGATGAAAGTGAAAGAGGAGAGCGAAAAAGCTGACTTTAAAGCTCAACATTCAGAAAACAAAGATCATGGCATCCCTGCCCCATCGCTTCATTGGGAATAGATGGGGAAACAGTGTCAGACTTTATTTTGGGGGCTCCTAAATCACTGCAGATGGTGATTGCAGCCATGAAATTAAAAGATGCTTACTCCTTGGAAGGAAATTTATGACCAACCTTGATAGCATATTAAAAAGCAGAGACATTACTTTGCCACCAGAGGTCCGTCTAGTCAAGGCTATGGTTTTTCCCGTGGTCATGTATGGATGTGAGAGTTGAACTGTGAAGAAAGCTGAGCACCGAAGAACTGATGCTTTTGAACTGTGGTGTTGGAGAAGACTCTTGAGAGTCCCTTGGACTGCATAGAGATCCAAACAGTCCATTCTGAAGAAGATCAGCCCTGGAATTTCTTTGGAAGGAATGATGCTAAAGTTGAAACTCCAATTCTTTCACTACCTCATGCGAAGAGTTGACTCACTGGAAAAGACTCTGATGCCAGGAGGGATTGGGGGCAGGAGGAGAAGGGTTCGACAGAGGATGAGATGGCTGGATGGCATCACTGACTTGATGGATGTGAGTCTGAGTGAACACCGGGAGTTGGTGATAGACAGGGGTCCTGGCGTGCTGTGATTTTGGGGTCGCAAAGAGTCGGACACAACTGAGTGACTGAATTGAACTGAAATGGATGAACTGATATGGAGAGGACTATGCCTGAGAGTCTGAAATACATAATCAGAGGTAAAAGAAAGTGAAAAAGTCATCATTAACTCTTTAGTAAGCATTATCTATCAGGCACTGAAATAGGCATGTTACATATGTGAATATAGAGGGACCTCAAACATCACTTGGCAGTTATCACCATATTCTCCATAGACAGACTACAAAAGGAGACAAAAGTTAAGAATCTTGATGAAGTTAACACAAATAGCTTAAGAGGGAGATCTGAAGTCCTCACCAAGGTCTGACTAGACTACAGTATTTCTGATATATCATTATTTTTTGTGTTTATAATCTTAGCATCCTATAAGTAAAAAATTTCAGGAATTTTATTTTATTCACCAATATGTAGGGTTAAGTTTGGTGCCTAGAACAAAATAGGAACTAACAGCAAAATGAATACATCTAGCCCAAACTACCATTTAACAGAGAAAATATGAGAACAAGAGAGGGAAAATATCTTATTAAAGGCCACTCACCTAGTTAGTGGCAAAAGTAATGGAAGCCCAATATCCTATATCCTAGATAAACATGTTGTCTACTGCGTATGAGTGGTGAAGCCCATTCCAGAATACCTCTATCTCGGGTCAGTACTGGCTCTCTGAAGTAGATGACTTCTTCTAAATTATTCTATGTAATTGCACCCACAAAACACTCTATCTGTAACAAGTTTTCACTGTGTTCTTAAAAAGAAATTGTCTTTAATTATGATATAGTTTCCTTCATCTGGTGTATTTTGCTAATGTTCTTATTTTGTCCTTCTGATCTATAAAGAATCATACAATTCTTCACATCCTGTAAATTCACCTTCAGTATATGTCTAGCAAATAAAAGAGAACATGTCCCAAACTGACTCTTGCAATGCAGTTTGTACTGATCACAGAGTTCAGCTCTTGGTTTAAACTTTCAATTGCTCCAGCTGTATGGTTTATTCTTCTGAATCCTGATAGAAGAATAGATAGAACTTTTACCTCACTTTAAGCAGTCATCAAGCTTTGTAATTATTCTTGTTTGTGTATACATTTAATCTTTCCTAAAACAGAACTTACATGTGATTTCATATCTTACCTACAATAAATAACTCCTGTTAGGTGTTCATGCCTTGCTAATAACTGGGAATTGCTCTGAATTAGTTGGGGCTTTGAGGTACTTCTAGTCCTGAAAAGTTATTTAGTAGCTACAATATTTATAGAAGCTCAACTTTCCCTCAACAATTACCAGGCTACTTCCTTTGTCCTTTTACATTTCCTCATATATCCTTAACTGATCTCTGTACAAATGTATATTTTCTGATCATCTATTTATTAGGTAGAAAGTTAGGCCTGAGCCTAGCAGAAAAGGATGTGAGCAGAACTCTAAACCCCACCCCAGTCAGGGGCCAACAGGGCCCAGGAGAACTCACAGATGTCTACAAAATAACCACAGAGACTTTTCTAACTCTGGCACCTTCATCCTAGGTACACACTGGATACAAACTAACCATAGGGGCTTCTCCAGCCCCAGTATGTGAATCCTTGATACACAGCTGTGTCCCCAAGTGACCATAGGCAGCCAGGAGCCCATTAAGGGCTCCTAAACATTCAATACACACATACAGCTGATTATAACAGACCAAATTATTGAAAGACATGCTCAATAGAGCCTGTTGTTAGGTGACTTGCAACTGTCAAATCAAAATTGTCAGTCCAAGCCCCTTAGATGAATATGTAAAGCCATATCTTGACAACACTGCACCTCATCATTCCAGCACCAGTACCTTTCTTGGCTTGGCCCACCTCTCACTGAGGTATTCTTTCTTTAGTAAACTTGTTTTTGACATAGGTAGGACTTGAGATTCTTCTTTGTATCCTTACTAAGTACTAACGCCCACGAGGGAGGGTCCTCTTTGATGCTCCCAAATCCAGTAACATATTAATTCATTGGTCAACACTGATCTCAGCTTCCTGCTGTGTCTTTTAGTTGTCCTAAAGATTCTCTAGGCTGAGAAAACTGTTAATTTTGCTAAATATACCTCCTGATATCAATAAGATACAATTATCATCAACTTCTTATGAAATGAAAACAATATAAAACAAGGCCACATAGGCCCCAAGGAACTATATTTTCTGAGGTACAGATTACACTTTAAATTCTGAATTTTACTTTAAGATACTGTTTATCTCTACCTTTTAAAAATATGCAGAGAAACATATATATATATATATATATATATAAAAACTGAAAAAAATTAGTTCTATTACAGTTACCACAGGTTTTTCTCCCCTTTCTATGGGAAATATACTTGGCTTTAGCAAGAAGGAATGGAAGAGAAAAAAATTTGCATTTAATGTGTATGCCAGACACTGCTGAGGAAAATCATCCTACTTCATTTATTTATCATGTTCTTTGAAAGTAAATTTCCTTCAGTTAAAGGGAGATTGTTAATGTCAGATCTTTCTATGTCTAACCAAAATATATCAAATATTGTTCAAAGAGCTGACTCACATTATGTCTGTGTATTGTACAAAGGGTGCATTAAATATAAGTTTTTAATAACCAAGAAATTACTGATAGATAATCCTTAAAAAGAAGCCATATAATGAATGTGGGATTAAATCCTTAACAAGAGTCCTTGATACTTGGAGATATCCTGCAGCTCTCTGAATTCCCATCATGTTTTTAATCATAATTGCTTTCTTAGCACCCATCTGGGCTGCTATCAACAGAGGCCTATTACTTCCAGAAAAGAATAAATAGGGAGGCAAGTGAATTCTTCGGAAGCTCCAGTTCTGCCTTGGTGCAGATTTCTCCATAATAAAATAAAAGAAGGAAGCATTAAAAAAAAAAAAAATTAACTGAAGCAAGTATCCCTAAATAGATTATTTTCCACAAAGAATCAGTGGGTGCTAAATGTTCCCTTGTTGGCTATAAAATCACTGAGGGAGAAATAACAATTCCAGCAATCACAGCATTAGTTTAACCCTACGAACTTAGATACGAAGAAAAATGGAAAATACTTTCAAAAGACCATCTTAAAGAAGGCCACACAATTAAGATGGTCATTAGTGGGAGTTTTCCAGCTTCTTTGCTTTTGCTCTGGAAGGGGCTCCATAGGGTCTATGATTACCCTTCAAAGCATAACAATATGGGTTTCTGTTCATGGATTTGGAGGATTGAATATGTTATTAAAAGAGTCGCTGTAGTTTCATCACTTCTAGTATCTCCTGGGGCATTGTATACAGCTGCATTCAAAGAAAATGAACTGTTTTAAACTTGATCATATTCATCCCTTGGGCTCATCTGATTACAAAATTGCCCAATGAGCTGTTACAGTATTTTCAACTAATTAAGTAACACATATATTGGGATTTCTTTCTTCTTTTTTTTGCCTTTATAGTATATGTTTCACCTGTCTTTAACAGTGTGAATGTCTCAGTGTTTGTTGTGCTGCCAAAACACTCAAACTACATCCCTAAAATACACTTTTTCTCACATCCTTCTTCATGTCAAGGAGATGAATAGTGAACATTTATTTTGCCATTTTATTGATTCTTAATCAGAGCCACTAAAGAGCAAATCTATTCAATCCAGGAACTCAGAGAGCTACATTTGACTACCAGATCATGCAATTTCCTAAATCAGTGGGTAACAATTCAAGAGTCCTTTGGGACATAGTTACTACACTGAAGCAAGGAAACAGAGACACATCTGCAGTAAAAGAAACTGTCACATAGAGGAAGAAGTGAATCCTTCAGAATGTGTATTTTTGCCATGTTGCAAATTTCCCTTTGAAATCAAGGAATGATGGATTAAAAAAAAAAAAAAAAAGCTATTCAGTGCTACTTGAGAAAGGGTTCCATGCAGCACTACTTTGGGATCCCAGCTTAACTCAAAGGGAAATTTTTTCAGTGTCTAGAATCCTTGATATACTACAAATGAAGGAAGAATATGTCCTCAAATTCCTTGTAGCAGGAACCAATCAGGTGACACCAATCTGGACTTCCAAATTGAACAGCACATCTACAAAAGGAAAAGCGATGGCATCCACATCATAAAAACTTAGTTCCCAAGACCTAAGATCATGACATCTGGTACCATCACTTCATAGATGGCATAAAAATAGAAACAGTTACAGACTTTATTTCCATGGGCTCCAAAATCACTGTGGACAGTGACTGCAGCCATAAAACTAAAAGATACTTGCTCTTTGGAAAAGCTATGACAAACCTAGACAGTGTATTAAAAGAGAGACATCACTTTGCTGATAAAGGTCCATATTGTCAAAGCTATGTTTTTTTTTCCAGTAGTCATGTACCAATGTGAGAGTTGGACCATAAAGAAATCTGAGTGCCAAAGAACTGATGTTTTTGAGCTGTGGTGCTGGAGAAGACTCTTAAGAATCCCTTGGTCAGTAAGGAGATCAAGCTAATTAATCTTAAAGGAAATCAGCCCTGAATATTGATTGGAAAGACTGAATGCTAAAGCTGAAGCTCCAAAACTTTGGCCACCTGATGTGAAGAGCCAACTCATTTGAAAAGACCCTGACGCTGGGAAAGACTGAGGGCAGAAGGAGAAGGTAACGAGAGGATGAGAGGGCTGGATGGCATCATTGGCTCAATGGACATGAATCTGAGCAAACTCTGGGAGGTGGTGAAGGACAGGGAAGCCGGTGTGCTGCATTCCCTAGGATTGCAAAGAGTAAGACACGACAGAGTGACTGAGCAGCAACCACATCATGAATCTGAAGAGAACCTGGGAGAAACTTCTTCCAGCAGCTGTGGCATTGTTGCCATTGAAAACAGCTGATTAGAGTCTTACTCTCCAGGAATATTGGCTAGCGAGTTGTACTGAAGTTGGCTGCTGCTTCTGGAGCCACTCCTACTAGTGACTGCTTCACTCCTGGAAGCTTTACTAAGCTGGATCCAGGCAGCTATTGCTCTGTGTAACACAGACTCACCTCTTTGTTATGTGGACATTGCGAATTGAGCAATAGCAAGGGAAATCACTCAGTGGGTCTGATGTGCAGGATGCTGGCCTAGGAACTTCTGCACACACGTGGCACCATGTCCTCCTGAGCAACCTTGAGAGGTCTTGCCTGATATTTGCTTCCAGGGATAGTAAAGAGATTTCTAAAAGGCCTGTGACCAAGGAGGAAGGTCAGGGCAAATGGACCAGTCCAACTTCTGAGTTTACTACTACTCAATCTGAGGTTGTAGACTAAAGGCACAAAGCAGTCCTCTGTGTCTATCCAACGGTTTCCTACTAAAGATGGTGGTGGGGCTTCCTCGTGACCCAAATGGTAAAGAATCTGCCTGTAAGGCAGGAGACTGGGTTCTATCCCTGGGTCAAGAAGATGCCCTGGAAAAGGGAATGGCAACCCACTTAAGTATTCTTGCCTGGAGAATCCCCATGGACAGAGGAGCCTGGTGAGCTACAGTCTGTGGGGTCAAAAGAGTCAGGCACAACTGAGCTGCCCACACACGCACAGAGGTGGTGGTACTCACTCCACCCCCAAAGGCTCATGGGCAGCTCCCACTGCTCAGGCCACTGAATGGCTAAGAACAACCCCTAGAGGTTTTAATGTGCTCCTTAATCTTAAGGGTGGGGGGAAATAACCAGTTTCTTTGAAAAAAATGATTCAGCAATACAAGTGTTATGGATAGACTGTATACCCCTAAAAGGCATGTGTTGAAGCCTTTCCCCTCAGTGTATTTGGAGACCTGGTCCTTAGGGAGATAAGTAAGGCTAGATGAGGTGGATCCTGATCCCACAGGACTGGTGTCCTTAGCAGAAGAGGAAGAGACACTACAACTTGTGCCCTTTTCCCTCAAGAGCCAAGGGAAGAAGCCAGGTGAGGACGCAGAAGGGCAGCTGCACGTCAAGAAAAGCACTTTCTTCAAAAACCACCCCTGATCTTGCTTGCACTTCTGATCTCCAAACTGGGAGAAGATTAATTTCTGTGGTTTTAAGTCATCCTAGTCTGTGGTATTTTTTTTTATGACAGTCCTAGCAGAGTAATACAGTGAGCTCTAAGGAAATTATTCTATAGGAGAGCAAGGACAGTTTTCCTAACTTAAAAAGAAATAGCTTGTTGTTTAGTTGCTCAGTTGTATCAGACTCTTTTGCAACTCCATGGAGCCCACCAGGTTCCTTTGTCCATGGGATTTCCCAGGAAAGAACACTGGAGTGGGTTGCCATTTCCTTCTCCAGGGGATCTTCCTGACCCAAGGATCGAATCCACATCTGTTGCATTGACAGGCAGATTCTTTACCACTGAGCCACCAAGGAAATCCCATATAATTCAAAATAAGTGAATAAAAGTACAATTTAGTTCAGTTCAGTCACTCAGTCATGTCCGACTCTTTGCAACCCCATGAATCACAGCACGCCAGGCCTCCACGGCCATCACCAACTCCTGGAGTCTACTCAAACTCATGTCCATAGAATCAGTGATGCCATCCAGCCATCTCATCCTCTTCGTCCCCTTCTCCTCCT
Source organism: Nanger dama (assembly GCA_917880005.1). Taxonomy (NCBI): domain Eukaryota; kingdom Metazoa; phylum Chordata; class Mammalia; order Artiodactyla; family Bovidae; genus Nanger; species Nanger dama. The sequence continues at coordinate 35,961,980 of CAKJTW010000020.1, read as the reverse complement.
GCCCCCAGTCCCTCCCAACATCAGAGTCTTTTACAGTGAATCAACTCTTCACATGAGGTGGTCAAAGCACTGGAGTTTCAGCTTCAGCATCAGTCCTTCCAATGAACACCCAGGACTGATCTCCTTTAGGATGGACTGGTTGGACCTCCTTGCAGTCCAAGGGACTCTCAAGAGTCTTCTCCAACACCACAGTTCAAAAGCATCAGTTCTTTGGTGCTCAGCTTTCTTCACAGTCCAACTCTCACATCCATACATGACCACTGGAAAAACCATACATAGCCTTGACTAGATGAACCTTTGTTGGCAAAGTAATCTCTCTGCTTTTCAATATGCTGTCTAGGTTGGTCATAACTTTCCTTCCAAGGAGTAAGTGTCTTTTAATTTCATGGCTGCAATCACCATCTGCAGTGATTTTGGAGTCCCCTAAAATAAAATCTGACACTGTTTCCCCATCTATTTGCCATGAAGTGATGGGACCAGATGCCATGATCTTAGTTTTATAAATGTTGAGCTTTAAGCCACCTTTTTCACTCTCTTCTTTCACTTTCATCAAGTCGCTTTTTAGTTCTGTACCGTAAATGCCAAAAAGCTATATTCTTGCCAGGATAATCATAAGAACAAAATGCTATAAATCACTGTCTGTTTTCATTCAGATCTGCAGTAGAATCAAAGGACTGTTCTAGTCACATGTCACAGAGCTTCTCAGAATCCAGCATACTTCCATGTTGTCTTTTATTGACCTATATATGACACTATCCTTTTGACAGTGGACTTTGAGATGTTGCAATGAAATGCCTAAAGATGGCATAAAAGCTCATAATACATTGTGGGGCTGAAGGCCTGTGCCTGAGAGGTCACAATCCATCCAAAGGCAGGAGATAGACAGTCAGTTCATGATGTTACTTGGAACAGTGCTATCTTCAATGTCTTATCAGATGCCTGAGTGGATTTTTATTAAATTAATACAACACAATAATATAGTGAGTGTGATAGTTGCAAAGTTATGTAAAAGTAGGTAATATGATTGCTAGAATCAGATCTAATAATATGCCATCTAAATAAGGTATATTTGACTTCGTGTGAAAATTTCTTCTTATAGAGGAGATATCAGGTAACTGAAATAATGAGATTATGTTTGTGAAGTTCCAATTGGCAATATTTAGAGGGTACTGCAACATTCTATTTCCTAGTTATATGTGTGTAGCTTAAATGTCTCCCAACCCCCAAACCTTTTACATGATTAGACATAAATCTCTTTTCATGGAAGATGCAACAGCCATCACAGTACTGTGGATGATTGCTTAACTTTCTGTGCTTTCTCTACTACTTTGGATTCTCAATTCTCTCCTGCCTTCTCACTTCCTTCAGCTGCTGTTCTTTGTTGTGGCTCCTTCTACTGCCTTAAATGGGCAGAGACCATTTCTTCTGTATTCACCAAAGTAAATCTAACATGAAACTTCTGTGCAGAACAGAACTTTTACTGAAAATTTGGAAGTAACAGAGGAAAAATATCCCCAACAAAGAGGAAAACATAAAAACTGCTATTTTCCTGTTGGTTGCTCTTGTAGCCAGGAATTTTCTCTAGCTTGCTCACACTGCTGCAGTTTTTTGCCAGTCCTTACTTGTTCTTGGGAAGGGAGTTTTCAGTTTTCCCAATGTTTAACTTATGCAACCATAAAGCAACTGCATAATCCCAATTATTTCATTTTACAAAGCATATTATCTCTCATTTTGTTTTATGGTCTTTCATCAGACCAGCACTGAAACATATATTTCAAATTATTATTTGGTAAAATTGCATTTTTACTCTACTGTCTTAAGATCTTTAATACATATTCACTAATCAGATTATAGAACAGTTCTATCACTCAAAATTCACTTATTCTATGCCTTATAGAAAGCCCTCTCCCAACCCTAAGCCTTGACAACTGTTCATCAGTTCTTTATCACCATAGATTTTTTTTAGACTATCGCATAATAGAATCATAGATTATGTAACTTTGAGGGTGTTTTCTTTCATTCAGCACAATGCCTTGAAATTCATCCAAGTTATTGGATGTATCAATCATTTCAGCCTTTTTACTGCTGAATAATGTTCCATTGTGTGGATATACCACTGCTTATGTCTCATATGCTAAAGAACTTGAGTTGTTTCTGGTTTAGGTAATTATAAATAGGATTGCAGTAAATTTCTACTTAGAGATTTCTGAATAAGCGTGAGTTTTGTTTTGTTTTTAATTTCCCTGAGGAAAATATCCAATATTTTCCAGAATATCCAGTAAATATCCAGTAAAATATCCAGAACAGGTTTTTATCCAAAGTAGGTGTATCATTTTTTTTTCTGCATTCTTACCTGTAATGTATGAAAGTTTCAGTTATCCAACAGCATCAATCACACTTGTATTGTCAGATAATTTTTAGCCGTTCCAGTGTTCTTGCCTGGAGAATCCCAGGGACGGGGGAGCCTTATGGGCTACCGTCTATGGGGTCACACAGAGTCGGACACGATTGAAGCAACTTAGCAGCAACAGCAGCAGTAGGTATATAGTGGTATCTCATGCTTTTATTTTATATTTCCCTAATAGCTAACCATATTGAGCATTTTTCATATGCTCATTGTCCATCCTATATCCACTCTGATGAAGTATCTTTTCAAGTCTTTAGCCTACTTTCAAACTGGGTTGTTTGCTTTTATAATAAGTTTTCAGAGTTCTTCAGATATAAAAAGATTTGTCTCATCTACAACATTTTCTGATTAATTTCTAAAGGGCAGTTATTCTGAGGTTTTCTCCCATTACTGCTTTTTAAAAATACAATCTCAAAAGAAATACGCTTTCCATTTGCTAAGCCTAAAATCAGTACTTATGTTCATCATCTGTATTCTTCTATTTGTGCTATCTCTCTTATGCTCCTTCAATTACATTTTTTTGATAGCTCCAAAATCTTTTGCATGGTCCATTCTTTCTTTTAATGTTAAAATATTTATATTGAATATAGAAATAACTTATGACTCCTAAGTCTGCCTTTCTGTCATTGCCACTAGGCTTCTTGAAAAATGTACTATACTTTCTGCCAAAGTATAGTACAACTTTGTAGTACTTTATATAACTTCATAGTATTTATGCAACTCAAACTCTGCTTTCATTATCATTTCAAAAATGATCTTAAAACAATCATCAGTGACCAGCAGCTTCCTCTTTTGAGGGCCTCTTTGTGTTCATTTTTAGATGGCACACTTGCCCACGACCTAGATAATGAAAGTATCACAGAGAAATCAATCATTGTAGTTACAGAGAAAGAGTAAAGTAAATATTTTTGGAAACAGAATCTTATGCTTTCTGAAAAAAAAAAGTTTTATAGAAAAATTCATGTGGATAAAAGATGCAGAAATGCTCAGAATTTAGCATCCACATAAAATTTAACTGCATATATTTATATGTGAAAGGCATTTGTGTTCACAGTATCTTGTTTCCTTTGAACTCATTCTTCCAGACTGAAGTATGTGAATTTGGTTTACTGATGTAATCTTTCAATGCTTTGTTTTTCTGATTTGTAAAATAGAGATAAAAATAGTAGCTAACCCAAAGAAGTTTTGTAAATATTGTGTAAGATTATGAGTGTAAACCCGTAGAAGTTTTGTAAATATATGAGATTATGAGTGTAAAGCTTTTATTAGAGTAACTGAAATACAGAAAATAATTAATAGGTAATCTGATTTTTTTTCTTTTGCAGTATTTCTCTAATTCATTTAAAAATACATTTTAAAGATATGACAGTTCATTCAGCATGAGTTATTGACGCTGCTGCTGCTGCTGCTAAGTTGCTTCAGTCGTGTCCGACTCTGTGCGACCCCATAGTCAGCAGCCCTCCAGGCTCCCCGTCCCTGGCATTCTCCAGGCAGGAACACTGGAGTGGGTTGCCATTTCCTTCTCCAATGCGTGAAAGTGAAAAGAGAAAGTGAAGTCACTCAGTCGCAACCCCATGGACTGCAGCCTTCCAGGCTCCTCCGTCCATGGGATTTTCCAGGCAAGAGTACTGGAGTGGGGTGCCATTACCTTCTCCGTTACTGACACTGGTAACCTATAAATTTTGTGGAGCTTTGAACAGTTTTTCCTTTTAATTGTGAATGTCTAGATGTAGAATATATGGTGTTTATGTGACTTTTACATATGTTGGGTAAGTTTTCTCTTTGCTTGCCTGCAGAGAACCTCTACATAAACCAGATTTGTAGAGTTTAACCAACTCAGTGGGAACTCTACATTATGAATGTATTTTAACTGACAGAGAAGAGAATCATGAAAGAGTTCAACCAAAAGTTTGAGTGCTAATTAACAAAAAGCTTATGCTTAGTTATCTTTTGTTTCTTAAAATCAGTTACTTGTAACAAATTCTTACATAAGTTTTTGCATATAATTCAGGTCCCAAGATATTCCTGGGTGCTTTTTTCTGTGTAATTCTTTAAAACATTCTGCATTATCTATCATCTTAGAAGTTTGGTGATTTATTCTCTGTAGGATAGCATATGCATACACTGGAGGATTTTTGTTTTGCCTATTTACTTCCAAAGACTCCCTTGTCTAAATAATTCTGTTGAGAGTTTCTTGTATAAACCACATTGTCTTTTCCTTTTTATTTTTAAGTATTCACCTGTGCTCTTATAATTCCAGTTTTACAAAGAAGCAAAGGCTATTAATCAAATGTAACTGAAAATAGCTCCTCTTAGGATTGTTTCTTTTGGCAAGAGCAAGAAGTGAATCATGTAAAAGAATCCATTAGAATCATCATACATAGCATTCCTAGAAAACAACATATTTATGGGTTTATGGCTAATTATAATAATGTTCCTTGGTAATATCTTCATTTTATACTTGAACACACAATAGAAAATTGCTCAATGTTCTTATTTCTCTTCATCCACTGAAGATGGAACAGTTATTTTGAAACGTTTCATGGGCATGTGGACTATGCATCTGTGTGTGTGTGGGGGGGGTGGTTAAAATCTTACTTTTTCCTGTAAATATCTGGCATATATTTATTTTAAAATGGTTTTTTAATATGTTTGGTTTATTTTTTAAAGGTGCATAAGAATCTTTATTATATAGGATGTCACCTCTGAGTGATTTTGAAATATTCAAATTTTAATTTAATTAGTTTTAATGTTGGTTTCAAAATGTTCACAGTAGATTATAATTTGTTATTTCAATGCAAATGCACTTGTTTATTTTTTTGTTGTTGTTGTTTTGTAAAACATTTAAACAGTACAAAGTAGATGAAGCCAATGTATTGCATTGCCACATCCATTGGTGACAACATAATATGGCTTTATTTAGGGCTTAGCCTGGTAGCTCAGCTGGTAAAGAATCCACCTGCAATGCAGGAGATCAGCTTTGATTCCTGGGTTGCAAAGTTCCCCCTGAAGAGATAGGCTACTCATGCCAGTATTCTTGGCGTTCCCTGGTGGTCAGATGGGAAAGAATCTGCCTGCAATTCAGGAGACATGGGTTCAGTTCCTGGGTAGATCCCCTAGAGGAGGGCATGGCAACCCACTACAGTATTCTTGCCTGGAGAATCCCCAAGGACAGAGGAGCCTGGTGGGACACGACTAAGTGACTAAGCACAGCACACATGTCCACACATTAAAGCTGATGAACTACAATATTACTTTCTTTTTTTTTCACAATTTATCAACTCCCTTAGATAAAGGAAACTCAAGTAAATAACATTAATTTGAAACTAGTTGTGCAAAGCATTTCATCTAGAAAGAGGAGAATCTCAGGTCAAATTTCCTGTAGTCCTTTACATTTTCATCTCAGATTTTGCTGTATGTACTGATTACCTAGTGTTTTAATCAATCTGGGCAGCTCTAACAAAAATACCATAGAGTAGGTGGCTTAAGCAACACACATTCACTTATTACGCCTCTAAAGGCTGGGAAATCCAAAATCAAGGCACTGATATAATGGGTTTCTATTGAAAACCTCTTCTTGGCTCATTGCCCTTAGGCTTATTGTGTCCTCACATGGCCAGAGAGCTCTCTAGAGTCTCATTTATAATGACAGCAGTCCCATTCATAAAGGTTTCACTCTCAGGACCTAAATACCTTTCAAAAGTCCCCATCTCTAATTGCCATCACTTTTGGAGATGGATTATGGTTTTGTTAGGTAGTTAGAATAGGAAAAAGGGGTCCAAAATGGCAGCTAAAAGACAAAGAAGGGAAAAGCCCTCAAAAAATAGAACAAAGGAAGGTCTGAGGACTGGAGTGAGGACCTCAGATAAAACAAACAGCCCTCCAAGCTAGCCTGATTTACATAGAGCAGGCTCAGGGGGAGGAGACAAGTGTATAAAAAGAGGAAGCCTAGAAGGATTGAGGCCTCTCTTTGTCTTTTGGGTCATTGTCCTCCCACCCTCACTCCTTGAGGGTATAGTATCCTTTGTTTTTCCTAATAAAACTGAGCTATGACACTGGTCTGCCTGTTGTTTCAAATTTTTGCTGTGATGAGACAGAACAGAAGAAATTACACACTCCTACAACAGTTTCAACATATATTTTTTTGAGAGGATGTAAACATTCAGTCTAGAATACCTAGAGAATCTCACTAAAAGGCAGATTGTGATTCAATATATTTGGGGTGGGACCTGAAATCCTGCTTTTCTAATGGCTCCTAGGTAATACTGATACTTTCCCTGTCTAGACTGGGCACTGTTAAAATTATTTAAGAAGGCAATTTAGAAAATACAGACAAAGGTTATTTAACATTTCATGAAGTGGATAGTCTTTATTTGCTGCTGCTACTAAGCTGCTTCAGTTATGTCCGAGTCTGTGCAACCCCATAGATGGCAGCCCACCAGGCTCCCCTGTCCCTGGGATTCTCTAGGCAAGAATACTGGAGTGGGTTGCCATTTCCTTCTCCAATGCATGAAAGTGAAAAGTGAAAGTGAAGGCGCTCAGTTGTGTCCAACTCTTTGAGACCCCTTTGACTGTAGCCTACCAGGCTCCTGCGTCCATGGGATTTTCCAGGTAAGAGTACTAGAGTGGGTTGCCATTGCTTTCTTTATTTGGAGAACTGCAAAATGGGGCAGAAGACAGGAAGTTTTTATAGGATAAAAAATAATCAATAAAGGAAATATAGGAAATATGTGATTGGCTAGGGCCATATAGTTAAAACTTTCTTGGCGTGGGAATGAACAAGAAAACAAGTATAGAGTTGGCTTGGCATTCCATAATTGGCTATTGGACGTACTGCATGTATTGTCAAACAGAGCATTCATAGTGATACGAGTGTTACCTGAGTTTTGGTGTATTGTCATGAAACCCCAGGCAGGAATATATCCATCCTGGACCTAGAAATTTATTTCAGCAGTACTGTGATTGTTTTCCAATATTTGGCAGTTTTTATGGGGAGTCAAGGCCATCTGGTAATAAACAGGGTACTCTATTACCAATGATTTCTATTTTTTTCTTTTTCCTATTGATGTGCAAACTTTGTAAACTTTTTGTTTTGGTCTTGGTATTGATGTCAGACATTGAGAAGGGAAGAGGTGTAAAAATCCAAGCCTATCTTTGTACCAGATGCCAGCAATGTTCAGACCCATTTGGATCGAACTTTTCTAGTTCATTAAGGGTAGGTGCTGCCTGTCACAAGCTGTCAGTGGACCTCCCTGAGTGGGGCTTAAAGTGGTCATTTCATTGCTGGGCAGATTCTGGCATCCCTGCAACTCCAGGCATCATGATTCTCAAAGGCCGAAAAGGATACAGTCTTGCAAAAAAGCATAAGAAGTATTTGGTATTTTAACGTGTAATTTTGATTGTTTAAAGGAATATAGAAGTTCTTAATATTTAGCAGAATATTTTATTGGCTTTTAACAGTTTGATCCATAAACATCCTAATACCACTTCTAATCCAGTATGGATTCCTAAGTATGTAGGTAGTACCTAGTTAAGGCAAGAATGGTTACTTAATTCTTTCAATAACAGCTGGATCAGGATTTCCTTGTTACATCTTTTTAAGTGAAGAAAACAAACATACAGAAGGAATATGGAAATGTAATTTATAAAAGGTGAAAGAAGAGACTTCCTTGACCTCTAAAGAAAAATAAAGCAAGACATTTGAAAGCTCCTAATGCTATTGCCATGTTTAAGGCATTTCTTATATTTCTATTGCTTTTCCATTTTGCTTTGTTTTCCCAGAATAGCTTGTTATTTGTGGGCAATTGTCTGGAAACGATAGGAAATTATTTTTAAATTGTAGACATCAATATGTTACAAAGCCTTTGCGTTAGGCACTGACTTCTATAAATTTATAAAAAGAATTATTGAAAGGAGCTAAACTCAAAGAAGTTTGAATCATCCAAACATTTTAGACCATCAGGAACTCAGAGGTTCTTGTACTTGTAAACACAAAAGCAAGTTTAACAACAGGCTTTGTTTTGCATGAGACTGATGCATAAGTTACTCTCAAGAAAGCAAAGAAATTTATTGCCCCATCCTTCCCTGCAGGAATACTTCGAAGGAAAACTAATTAACAGTACTTTGCAAATTTTGTAAAGCTACAGGAACATCACAAAGTCATCATCTATGGCAAAGGTATCCTAATGTGCTTTGGATGCTAAATTCATCTTTTATGAGGTGAGAATGCAAGGTCCATCCTGCTGAGAAGTCTTTGTTAAAAGATTTGTGAGGGACAATTTACTTGCCTCCAACACAACCAGTGGTTCTTGGGCCTTTATATTTCAAAGATGAATAAATAGCAAAGCAAAAAAACAAACAAAAAAGACATGGCGTAAACAACTAATTTAACCAAAATAAGTGCTTCAAATAAATCAGTAATTAGCACTATTATTTCTATAAAGAAGTGACACTATGATTACTATCATTCCTAAAAAGAAAGAGCATGTTAACACAGAAATGTAAGTAGGGAAAATCTCTAACATGACATATGTTGACAAAATAGTCACAACATAGAAATTGAGAATTATATTTTATTTGGTGGGGAATTGTTAGGACTTGCTTAGTGGGTAAAGAATCCACTGGCAAGGCAGTAGACACAGGAGATATGGGTTTGATCACTGGGTGAGGAAGATACCCTAGAAGAGGGGATGGCGACCCACTCCAGTATTCTTGCCTGGAGAATCCCAAGGACAGAGGAGCCTGGCAGGCTACAGTCCAAAGTGTCGCAAAGAATCGGACACAACTGAGCGACTGAGCGTGCATGTATGGTAGGATTTTAAGCCTGGATACATTCAGTACTACAGACTAATATAGGATCTCTGAGCTGTCAGTAAATTGCTCTCATTCTCAGACCATGGAAGTGATGTAAACTTGCTCTTTGCTTTTTCATGTGTTTTTGTTTATTTTTGTTTTACAAATAGAATATAACTAACTACCAACTGGTGAAACTTCATTTCATTGGGGGAGTTTGTAATTTCCTTGGTTCTGTCTCGTCGTGACAAAAATTTGAAGCAACAGGCAGACCAGTGTTACAGCCCTCAGATGGACCAGTGTTACAGCCCCGTGTAATTTCCTCTGACAGACCAATGTTACAGCTCTGTTTTATTTAGAAAGTAAAGGAAAGTACATCCTCCGCATGTCAGGGTGGGCCAACCCAAAAGACATAAAGAGGAAAGCAGTCCAAAGCTCAGCTTTGGCTTCCCTTTGTACGTTTTTCCTCCCCTTGAGTCTACCCTGTGTAAATTGTACTAACCAGGAGGGCTGTTTGTTTTACCTGAGGTCCTGACTCCGGGTCCTTGGACCTTCCTTTGTTCTATTTTTGGGGGCTTTCCCCTTCTTTGTCTTTTTAGCCACCGCTATTCTGGACTGCTTTTCCCTATTCTAACTACCTCACAATTTCAAATCATGGTTCAAGAATAACATACTGGGAATTTTTCCCTTGGTAAAGTGGCCAAAGCACTAAGATTACTGATTCAATTAGAATTAAACTTATGGAAATTTAATGAATTAGAATTTAACAGAATTTGTTAATAGATTGTGGCTTTCATGAGGAGACGAGTGGCAGCTTAAATTCTTTTTTTTTTAAATTATGGTCTCTTTATGAAACTATTCTAAATTAATAATAAAATAACATTTTACCACAACAGGATATACATACAAAGACAGAAGAACATCTCCCATGGAAACTTATACATCACCTTCTTATTGTAACCAACAGCCCCACTCACTTGGAGGGTGGGAGGATGCTGGCATGTCCCTCAACTGCACTATGAAACATTAATGCTAAATCATGTTCTGAATTGCTATGATTGTTGATCCTTCTTAAAACTTCTTCAGAGGAAACAGGCGCTTTCAAGAGGAACTATAAAGTAATTCATTGAGATGTTTTCACTCATAAATGTATTATATGCATATTTAAGTAGTCATAATCATTTGCAATATTTGAAGCAATAATTATGCTATAATGCTTGGTTCGTGGAACAGTGGATCCCTTGAGAGCTCATAAAATATGATGCAATTTAAAGTATATTAAATATATTCATCTTCCTGGGATAAGAAAATATCCAAGGTAAAGCAAAGGCCAGTTCAACAAATCAGTCTTTAGAATAAAATCTGACTTTACATGCTCATTTTGAAAGATGACTAAAAGTAAAACTGGAGGAAGAAAGATAAACAATGCTGTCCTCTTATAGTATGATTATTCTATGTTACGGGAAATAAAACAATATTAAAATATTTGAAATGTGGTATTGGAAGCACTTATTAAGAGAATGATAACCACTTTGGTTCTACTTAATGAAACTTAAAAAAAAAATCAGTGCATTAGAGTACTGAACAAAAATGAGATAGTGTGGTAAATATTTGGCTGAATTAGTATCTAGTGTAATGTTGGGCACTTACTATGCATGAATGCTGAGTGGCTCAGTCATGTCCGACTCTGCGACCTTGTGGGCTACAGCCACCAGGCACCTCTGTCCATGGGATTCTCCAAGCAAGAATACTGGAGGGGTTGCCATGCCATCCCCAGGGGATCTTCCAGACCCGGGGATAGAATTCCTATCTCTCCTATCTCCTGCAATGGCAGGCGGATTCTTTACCACTAATGACACCTGCACTTACAAGGTATTTAGGAAATATAAGCTTAATGAGTGAATGAATAAAAAGGCCGCTGAGTTTTTGAGTTTCTCACTTCTTTGATAGTATTTCTGCATGTGTATACATATGCAAATTATGTAAATAGCCTGCAGTTCAAAAGGGCTTTAAGGACTTAATTGTTACATGCCTCAGGCAAGGGGAGGGGGAATCTTAGTTCCTGGGACCAGAGATCAGACTTCATTCCTTGGAGTAGAAGCAAGAGTATTAACCACTGGGACCAGAGAACTTCGAAAGTGTAGGGATTTAAGATGAATGCATAGATATCCTTACTCGTGAGAAATTCATAACTATACAATATTTAAAATGTGGAACTGACAAAGTAGGGAAGAAATTTATTTCTATTACCACAGACTCAGTGGGTCTATGTTTCTGTTAGTAAATTATTTAAGAAAACATATACATTGCAAAGTTGAAACTTTTAGAATTTTTTTCAGAAAACTTGGCTATATAATAAACTCAATATCAAATGGAGGCAAAGGAAGTAAATTTCTACAGGAAAAAAATTTTTCCTGTCCTCTTAAGTACAACAAATGAATGATTGCCAAAGGAAATAATACCAATTGTAACATGTAGGTATATATTAGTCTCTGGGATATATAGATTAGTTTGCTAAAAGACAATAACATAAATCTATTTATTAAACCTTTTAATATCAATAGCTCTTGAATGCAGAGTAAGGCTGTTTTTTTCCCCTACGAACACATCAATCATTTTCTTCTGGGCAGGAGTTACCTTTCCAAAGCAGCTTTGTTAGAATATATCTTGATGACAGTTTTACAAAGAACATGAAGGCAACTTATCTCAATGCAGTGATTTGGACTGACAACTGCATTTTGGTACACAGTCTACTGATGCATATTAATGTATATTAAACTCTAATTAGAAGATCATGAGCTGCAATGATACAAATTGCTTTTACAGAGTATTTCTACATGACACAGAAGCGTACAGTAATATATGTCATTAATAATAATGGTCAGTTAATATTTTATTAATTGATATAAACCAATATTGATATCAATTAATATTACTCAATATATTATTAATTAATTCATATTTTATTAATATCAATTAATATTTTATTTCAAGCAACATTGTTTACTTTCTCTTTCATCTTTTAAGTAGCTGTATATGTAATGCAATGCAATGTACATGCAATGTCAAACCTGGGTCAAACCCAGGGTTAGGAAGATTCCCCTGGAGAAGGGAAAGGCTTCCCATTCCGGGGTTCTGGTCTGGAGAATTCCATGGACAGCTATAGTCCATGGGGTCACAAAGAGTCTGACACAACTGAGCCACCTTCACATATGTAATGCCGAATACAGTAAGTTCCCTACATACAAATGAGCTCCCTTTCTGAGAGCACATTCAGAAGTCCAACAAAATTAGCCTAGGTATCCAGCTAACACAATTGGCTATATAGTACTGTAATGTAATAAGGTTATAATACTCTTTACACAAATAATACATTAAAAAAACCACAACAATAAAACATTTTTAATCTTACTGTACAGTCCCTTGTAAAGCATAGTAGTACAGTGCAATAGCTGGCATACAGGGGCTGGCATTGCATGAACAGGCAAAAAGAGTTACTGACTGGAGGAGGAAGAGGAGGTGGGAGACGGTACAGCTGAAGTATCATTAGCATTAGGAGATGAAGGCAAGCTATAATTTCACTCACACTTGATGTTGATGGCACAGGTTCTGGTTCCTTGCAGACTCAATTCTATCTACCCTCTTGAAAAACAATTCAGTGATTTCTAGGTACAAAGGTCTGTCCATTCAAGGCTATGGTTTTTCCAGTGGTTGTGTATGTATGTGAGAATTGGACTATAAAGAAAGCTGAGCACAGAAGAAATGATGCTTTTGAGCTGTGGTGTTGGAGAAGACTCTTGAGAGTCCCTTGTCCTGCAAGGAGATCCAACCAGCCCATCCTGAAAGAGATCAGTCCTAGGTGTTCATTGGAAGGACTGATGTTGAAGCTGAAACTCCAATAATTTGGCCACCTGATACGAAGAGCTAACTCATTTGAAAAGACCCTGATGCTGGGAAAGATTGAGGGCAGGAGGAGAAGGGGACAACAGAGGATGAGATGGTTGGATGGCATCACCAACTCAATGGACATTGGTTTGGGTGGACTCCGGGAGTTGGTAATGGACAGGGCGGCCTGGCGTGCTGCGGTTCATGTGGTCACAAAGAGTCAGACACGACTGAGCGACTGAACTGAACTAGGTAGTCACTCTTTTTCTCATCATGGATGACCTGGTAGCACTGGATTGCATTCTGAATGGCTACTTCAGCCTTCATGAACAATTCCACCTTTGGGTCCCATGTCTCAAAAACTAACAGTGCCTCCTCAAATAAAGAAAATCCTCTTGGGATTTCCTGCATCGTGAATCTCTTAGATTCTTCAGCTACTTCTTCTTCGTTTTGGCTCTCTTTGCTTTTTCTCTGGGCCTCCACTTCCATCAGGTCTTCATTAGAAAGCTCCTTGTGCTGCACAGCAAGGAGTTCAGTGAAGTTTTCCTCATGCAAATCTAGCTCCAGCTTCCTGCTGAGGGTCAATAAGTTGCTGAAGACCTCTTTGGATTTCTCATCCTCCTTGTTTTCATGTATAGTGGTTCTAAGCAGACTATTCCTAGAGAATAATTATTTAGTCACTTAAAATTGTTGATTGATTCCTCAAATGAACACCTGAGCATTATTAGAAACATCTATTGATTCATATATAAACTCTGGAAACCACTCACCTTGTTCTTTAGGTGATTATTGATGCTGCTCTCAACTCTTCAAGCAACCATTCTTGTAGAAAGGTTTATTGGGTATCACATAAATGTTTAATAACCATTCAATGCCCTCTGACAGTACAAAAAAATAGGTGGCAAACTATATTTGGTCCATTGGCTGTAGTTTGCTCACATTTGTACAAGACAATAATGATTCTGAGACACTTCTTGGCACAGAGTAGACCCTCAATAGGCTAACTTACTATTATAGAAGTGTGTGTGTGTGTGTGTGTGTGTGTGTGTGTATACACATATATGTATAAGTATTTATATATCTAAGGGTCAGTATATGTTAATTTTTTTGTATAAGTTCCACTAAAAATAGACATAGATGAAAATATAAACCATACAACCCATTTTGGGAGACAGAATTATGTGCTGGGGTTACCTCAGATGAGTCAATTGTTAACATTACTGAAATTTTGAGCCCCAAATTAAATTAGATATACTTACAGTGCAACAAACTATACTAGAAAGATAACAGTTACTCAAATTTTACCTATACATAATTATCTTGCCATATTTTACTATTACATATGTTCTTGAGTTTATGTCTATTATATTAATACCTTTATGTTGGAAATAATATACAAGGGTGTGCAACTATGAATTACTTTCCAAATCTGAATTCAGCAACTACACATAATACATATTAAAATTGGCTATGATGGGTATTTACACACAGTGATAGGCAAATTCCACAAGTCAGGACTTGATGTACAGTTTTGTTGATTGTCTAGAGATAAGAAAGTAATGGAGGAAAGAGTAATACAGATTAAATATAAACATGTATTGAGCCTGTAGTCATTACATTATAGAAAATGCACATATATACAAATCACATTAGAAAACTATTATCCAAATTAACAGCAAAGTTGCTCACAGAGAAGTCACTTCACTATAACATGAATATCTGATGTACATCCATGTTTTATTTCCTTTCACTCACTAATGTGCTTGAAAATATCAGGGGGCTGTTTGGTGACCGTTCCCAGTCCACCATTGGTCCCTGAGGCTGACTGCTTGGACCCTACCAGGCTGATCCTTGGTCACTGGGTGTTTGGGTGCCTTTTAAAGGAACGACTCCGGAGGCAAGAGGGGGAAAGCACAAAGGAAGAGCCTCCCTGGGGCTGACTGCTCAGAGTTATCACTGTGTTGACAGTGCAGCGTCCAGTGTGCAGTCCTCAGTAGATATCAGCTTAGCAGAAAGTGATAGCCAAGAACTGCTCCCTCAGGGCAGGGTTGGTGAGGGTCATGGCTCCCTGAAATGCAGTTCTGAGGCCCTTGGAGGGAAATCTACTGCTCAGAATGGCTGTCCTTTCTGTCACATCCTGGCTTGAGACAAAGTCTGACCAGAGTCCTGCTTTTGATCCCAGGGGTCTCCCTGGCAAGCTTTATGGGCTCTACAGGGGCTGGGCAGGATGGAGAGCAAGGGTCAGAGAACCCGGTGGCCTTGGCACTTCCAACCATTCCCTCTCTCCCCCTAGGCTGCTTGTTGTTCAGCTTGCCAGGCTGATAAAGTTTCTTTATAGAACCCTATAAAGTAATGTCTCTTTATAGGAATGGAGCAAGGCAGTTCAGTTCAGTTGCTCAGTCATGTCCGACTCTTTGTAACCCCATGAACTGCAGCATGCCAGGCTTCTCTGTTCATCACCAACTACTGGAGTTTACTCAAACTCATGTTCATGGAGTCGGTAGTGCCATCCAACCATCTCATCCTCTGTTGTCCCCTTTTCCTCCTGCCTTCAACCTTTCCCTGCATCAGGGTCTTTTCAAATGAGTCAGTTCTTCACATCATGTGGCCGAAGTATTGGAGTTTCAGTTTTAGCATCAGTCCTTCTAATGAATATTGAGGGCTGATTTCTTTTGGATGGACTGGTTGGATCTCCTTGCAGTCCAAAGGACTCTCAAGCATCTTCTCCAACACCACAGTTTAAAAGCATCAGTTCTTCAGTGCTCAGCTTTTTTATAGTCCAGTTCTCACATCCATACATGACTATTGGAAAAACCATAGTTTTGATTAGATAGACCTTTGTTGGCAAAGTAATGTCTCTGCTTTTTAATATGCTGTTTAGGTTGGTCATGACTTTTCTTCCAAGGAGCAAATGTCTTTTAAATTCATGGCTGCAGTCACCATCTGCAGTGATTTTGGAGCCCCCAAATAAAGTCTTTCACTCTTTCCATTGCTTCCCATTCTATTTGCCATGAAGTGATGGGACTGGATGCCATGATGTTATTTTTCTGAATGTTGAGTTTTAAGCCAACTTTTTCACTCTCCTTTTTCACTTTCATCAAGTGGCTCTTTAATTCTTCACTTTCTGCCATAAGGGTGGTGTCATCTGCGTATCTGAGGTTATTGATATTTCTCCCGGCAATCTTGATTCCAACTTGTGATTTATCCAGCCTGGCATTCTGCATGATGTACTCTGCATGTAAATTAAAACAGCAGGGTGATAATATACAGCCTTGACATACTCCTTTCCCTATTTGGAATCAATCTGTTGTTCCATGTCTAGTTCTAACAGTTGCTTCTTGACCTGCATATAGATTTTTCAGGAGGCAGGTCAGGTGGTCTGGTATTCCCACCTCTTTCAGAATTTTCCACAGTTTGTTGTGATCCACACAGTCAAAAGCTTTGTCATAGTCAATAAAGCAAAAGTAGATATTTTTTCTGTAACTCTCTGTCTTTTCGATGATCCAGTGAATGTTGACAATTTGATCTCCGGTTCCTCAGCCTTTTCTAAATCCAGCTTGAACATCTTGAAGTTCACGGTTCTCATACTGTTGAAGCCTGGCTTGGCAAATTTTGAGCATTACTTTGCTAGCATGTGAGATGAGTTCAATTGTGTGGTAGTTTGAACATTCTTTAGCGTTGCCTTTTTTGGAATTGGAGTGAAAACTGACCTTTTCCAGTCCTGTGGCCACTGCTAAGTTAATTTGCTGGCATATTGAGTGCAACATTTCACAGCATCATCTTTTAGGATTTTAAATAGCTCAACTGGAATTCCATCACCTCACTAGCTTTGTTCATAGTGAGGCTTCCTAAGGCCCACTTGACTTCACATTCCAGGATGTCTTTCTGTAGGTAGCGATCACACCATTGTGATTATCTGGGTCATGAAAATCTTTTTGTATAGTTCTTCTGTGTATTCTTGCCACCTCTTCTTAATATCTTTTGCTTCTGTTAGGTCCATAGCATTTCTGCCCTTTATTGTGCCCATCTTTGCATGAAATGTTCCCTTGGTATCTCTAATTTTCTTGGAGAGATCTCTCATCTTTCCCATTCTTTTATTTTCCTCTATTTCTTTCCATTGATCACTGAGGAAGGTTTTCTTATCTCTCCTTGCTATTCTTTGGAACTCTACATTCAAATGGGTGTATCTTTCCTTTTCTCCTTTGCCTTTAGCTTCTCTTATTTTCTCAGCTATTTTTAAGGACTCCTCAGACAACCTTTTTGCATTTATTTTTCTTGGGCATAGGCTTCATCCCTGCCTCCTATACAATGTACAGGACCTCTGTCCATAGTTCTTCAGGCACTCTGTCAGACCTAATCCATTGAATAGATTGTCACGTTCACTGTATAATCATAAGGGAATTGATTTAGGTCATACCTGAATGGTCTAGTAGTACTGTACTTCATGAGAATACTGTACTTTAAGTCACACTGAGGATTTAATAAGTGTGCTTTGCATGAAAAGATAATCAATATTGCTAGTTATTAGAGAAATGTAAATCAAAGCCATAGTAATGTTCATACCTCTTAGAACGATGAACATCATAAGGTCTACAGATAACAAATGCTGGAGAGGATGTGGTGAAAAGGCAACCTTTCTGTACTATTGGTGGCACTGTAAATTGGTACATCCACCTTGGAAACCATTGTGAAGGTTCCTTAAAAATTAAAAACAGAGTTGCCATATGATCCAGCAATACCTCTCTTGGACATACATCTAGAAAAGATAAAAACTCTAATTCAAAAAGATACATGAACCCCAATGTTCATAGCATGATGATAGCCAAGACATGGAAATAACCCAAATGGCCATCAACAGATGATTGGTTTAAGATGTTATACATGCACACACACACATATATTACTCACCCATAAAAGGGGATATAATATTGCCACTTGTAGCAACATGGATAGGCCTAGAGAATATCATACTAAGTGAAGTCAGAAAGAAAAAGCTAAATGTTATATCAGTTGTATGTGAATCTAAAAAATAATACAAATGAATTTGTATACAAATGAGAAACAGACTCACCGGTATAGAAAGCATGCTAATGGTTACTAAAGGAAAGGGGATATGGAATTAATAGATACAAACTAGTATACATAAAGTAGACAAGCAATGTGGATTTACTGTAAAACACAGGAAACTATATTTAATATCTTGTGATAATGTAATGAAAAATAATCTGGAAAACTGTGTAACTGAATCACTGCCATACCCTTGAAACTGACACAGTGATATAAATTAAGTCTACTTCAATTAAAAAAAAAATGTGCTGTGCTCTGCTTACCCTATTGCACTTGGAAGAAGTCTGTATAGTTCTTTAGTTGTGGGTCTTTGCATAAGAAACAGATCTGAATGGAGCAGACTTGAAACTCAAGCCCATCTGTGTCTAAGGTACTAATCAAAAGAACTAAAATTGAAGAAGTAAATGCTTATGGTCATAAGCTACAGGGATTTAAAGGTTATTCATTATGTATGTTATGCATCATTGTTATTGCAGAAAAACCTGCCTAACACACATATATGCACAGGGAAGAACTGATCCATCCAAATACCCTCCATTTCCTGTCCGAAAAGCACTGGAAATAGTGATGAAAAATGGATCTTCTCTCTGAAAACATGGACATATGTGATATGCACAGTCAGCAAACAATCACATACATATATAATTATATAACTATACATTGTCACATGTGTTAGCCAAGAAAAAATGGGACAGCATAGGGTGTGAAAATAAAGAGATACAGGAGGAATTTCAAATGGGAAATCAGTGAAAGTTCCTTCAAGTACTTCTTATTTAAAATATGAAGGAGTCAGAGAAAACAAACAAACAAACAAAAAATAAAGTAAGCATTTTTGTCTATAGGGACAGAGCGAACAAAAGAGATGCAGGACTTTGGGACTTTTAAGGCACTAGCTGGAGCCAAAGGAGGGGTTTAATAGCTTTTATGCTAAACACAGAGCAACTCAGGAACTAGTATTCCTTTAAACTTATGTATGTAAACATATTAGTCTCATAACTAGAATAAATTCAGCCTTCAGTATACACAAACTTGAAATTTTGAATGTCTCCAGATGTGAAATGTTCTTGTAAACATACAGAGTCTGTATTAGAGGAGACTTTCAAAATTCCATCAGAGTACAGCCCATATCCTATTTAGAAAAAGGAAAAAAGGAAAGAATTTACTCATGAAATTCACTTTTAAATAAATGACAGCTATGAAATATTATCCTAAGATATAATTTTATATTTTAATTTTTGAAAATTTAATTGTTATCTTTGAAAATTATATTTTTTTCATTTGTGGACTCATCACTTAACTATAATAGTGAAACTAAGCAAGAGAAAAATTCCTCCTTTAGAAGACACAAAAATTGCTATGTTTCTGGCTCAGCAGAAGAGCCTTGCTAAATATCAACCACGAAAATCTTGCATAGCACTATCTAAAAATCAAGTAAAATAGAAACATTTACTCATAAAGTTCTCATTTATAAATATACATTTATAAATCACTATTGAAAGAATTATAATCCATGAAATTTCCATTTGAATTGTTATATAATCATTTAAATAATATCAGTAAAGTCAAAAGTTAGAAATGACAGGGTGGGTGAAGCACAAGCTGGAATCAAGATTGCTGGGAGAAATATTAATAATCTCAGATATGCAGATGACACCACCCTTACAGCAGAAAGAGAAGAGGAACTAAAGAACCTCTCGATGAAAGTAAAAGAGGAGAGTCAAAAAGCTGACTTAAAACTCAACATTCAGAAAGCAAAGATCATGGAATCTGGGCCCATCACTTCATGGCAAATATAGGAGGAAACAATGGAAACAGTGACAGACTTTATTTTCTTGGGCTCCAAAATCACTGCAGATGATGACTGCAGCCATGAAACTAAAAGACACTTGCTCCTTGGAAGAAAAGTTATGACCAACCTAAACAGCATATTCAAAAGCAGAGACATTACTTTGCTGACAAAGGTCCATCTAGTCAAAGCTATGGTTTTTCCAGTAGTTATGTATGGATGTGAGAGTTGGACTATAAAGAAAGCTGAGCACTGAAGAACTGATGCTTTTGAACTGTGGTTTTGGAGAAGACTCTTGAGAGTCCCTTGGCCTGCAAGGAGATCCAACCAGTCCATCCTAAAGGAAATCAGTCCTGAATATTCATTGGAAGGACTGATGCTGAAGCTGAATTTCCAATACTTTGGCCACCTGATGTGAAAAACTGACTCTTTGGAAAAGACCCTGAAGTTGGGAAAGATTGAGGGCAGGAAGAGAAGGGGACAACAGAGGATGAGATGGTTGGATGGCATTGCCAATCGATGGACATGAGTTTGAGCAAGCTCCAGGAGTTGATGATGGACAGGGAAGCCTGGCGTGCTGCAGTCGATGAGTTCTCAGAGTCCTCAGAGTTGTACATGACTGAGTGACTAAATTGAACTGATGTCAAAACAGAAAAAGGTCAAAATTATTTTCAGAAGACAAAAAAAAAACACACACACAAAAACCCTGTTGTATTTCTGGATTATTTTAGTAGAGTTGTTGACAATACCAAAAATATGATAATTATAGTATTTGCAAGTAGAGTAAGATGAAGCAATTAACTTACATAATTCAGCATTTTCTTAAAGATTTATGATTCTATCAAGCTTTCATTTGATTCAATGCATAGTCACTTAACTAATAACAATAAAAGTAAGAGAAAAAAATCAAAATAACTTCAGCAGAGAGAGAAGAAAATGTCTTAAACTGAGGTCCTGGATCTTCAGAACTAAGCTTATTGGGAGACAGAATCAACTCAGAAGCAGAAACACTTTCTTTTTTTTTTTTTTAAGCTTTATTTAGATTTAGTTCATATACCATACACTTAATCCATTGAAAGTTTACAATTCAGTGGCTTTTAATGTATCTACAGATATGTGCAAACTCATCATAATTTTAGAATATTTTTATTACCTTCAGAAGAAACCCCATTTTTTTAAAATTTTCAGAATGAAAAAAATAATATGGTATTGTAAAGTAAAATAAAGTTAAAAAAAAAAAGACAGAAACACTTCTGTTTTCATGTTGAATGGTGGAGACCATTCAACATGAAATGAATTGAATGAATGAATTCAGCCCTGGTGCAGAAACATTTTGTCCATGGAGGATGCTGCAGGTCATGGAGATCTCTTGAAGGAGCTGATTTCTGGAGAGGCTGGTTCTTGCTTTCCAGGAGAGGGGCAGGCCAACAATCCCTCTTCTCAGAAATTTACCGTTGGCCCCTTCTGTAACATATGGCTTCTGATGGGAGCGTAAGGTGCAGGACCAGAAAGAGCATTCATATTTGGAGGGTTAGATCCACAAAGGTCCTGAGTTTCTGCCTTGTAAGAGGATTAGGACAAGCTCTTTCTTTGTCTTGTGGAGGAGCTGCTGTATCTTTTTCTAAGGTCATAGGGATGGCATCCCCCTACTAGTCATGAGACCATCAGTCCTGGCCCCGTCACAGCATCTTATACCTCTTTTTTCAAGATCTGTCAAACAGAATTCCCTAGTTGTCTTCCAGGGCCTAGGCCAAGTGCCCAATTTAGAACATCAGGGACATAAAAATACTTTTTAAAATGTTCAAATTAAGTTCTAACTCAAATATTTGTCTGAAGTTTTTATTTTTTCTCCTTAGGCCATCAAAGTTATTCTTAACCATCAATATTTCCTACCTGTAATCATGAGCTTTTGCATCATGGGAAATATACTCTGATGGTGATACTTACCAGTGAGTATTTCCAACTTTTCTGAAAGATTTTGAATTCTATTTTATATGTGTTCAGCTTTTCACATGCATGGCTGATCTATTGGTTTGGAAAGATTTTCCTCTTTTCACTCTAAATTGAGTATTTCATGGAGATGAATTTTATTTTATCCTTAATGAATTTCAGAAAGGACACAAAGTCTCTATTGAAACTTTTTCTCTTTAATTTCTAACAGGTTTTCTGATTGCAGCAAAACTGCTCAGTTTGGATACTTTTATTATGATCTTTAAGTGCATTAATTTTCCTATCTTCAGCTAACTTAGTGTGCATTTGATTTCTTTTTTCTTCAAAAGTTTTTGAAGCATATTAGTCTCCTATGGCTGCTGTAACAGATTAAAACAAACTTAGTGTCTCAGGGCTGACAAAGGTCTGTATATTCAAAGTTGTGGTTTTACCAGTAGTCGTGTATGGAAGTCAGAGTTAGACCATAAAGAAAGCTGAGCACTGAAGAATTGATGCTTTTGAACTATGGTGTTGGAGAAGACTCTTGAGAGTCCTTTGGACTGCGGGGAGATCCTAAAGGAAATCAGTCCTGAATATTCATTGGAAGGACTGATGCTGAAGCTGAAGCTCCAATACTTTGGCCACCTGATGCGAAAAACTGACTCATTAGAAAAGACCCTAATGCTGGGAAAGATTGAAGGCAGGAAAAGAAGAGGACAATAGAGGATGAAATGGTTGGAAAGCATCACTGACTTGATGGACATGAGTTTGAGCAACCTCTGGGAGCTGGTGATGGACAGGGAAGCCTGTTGTGCTGCAGAGTCGGACATGACTAAGCAACTGAACTGAACTGAACATAGTGGCTTAAAAACAGCACACATTTATTATCTGACCACAGAAGGCTAAAATTAGTCTCACAGGGCTAAATTCAAGATATCAGCAGGGTGGTGTTTCCTCTAGAAGCAGGGGAAATTCATTTCTAGTGCTTCATAGCTTCCTGCATTCCTTGGCTCATGGCCACATCACTTCAACCTCTGCTTCTATCACATTATTTTCCTTTCTGACTCTGATCCGTCTGCCTCCCTCTTATAAGAGACCCTTGTGATTACAGTGGACCTACCCAGATCATCCAGGAAACACTGCCCATCTCAAGATCCTTAACTTAATCAAATCTATCAAGTCCTTTTTGCCTGGTAAGTTTCTTGGGATTATAACATGAATATCTTTGGGAGGGGCAACCTATTACAGAGTTTTATTTAGCCACATCAATTGGTTTCTTCTCAAATTCTACTAAGAGGTTTCCATTTTCTGATATATTTGTTTTATGGGATTCCCAGTTCCCACAATCCATGCTGTCTTTTCTAAGAAGAGGATCACACACAGCCTTAGAGAAATTCACCCAGTAATATGATTTTTTACTTTATAATAACTTACCACATACATGGCACCTTTAGAGTTTTGTAGCATTGCATGTTTAACGTTCAATTACTCTTCTTTTTCACCCTTCTACCTGTGAAGGCAATTTTATGCTCTTCTTAAGTTTAGAATTTTCATTCACAACACTTTTATTTTGTTAAACTTATTTATTTTAATTGGAGGATAATTACTTTATATTAATGTGATGGTTTTTGCCATACATCAGTATGAATGGCCATAGGCATACATGTGTCCCCTCCCTCCTGAACGCTTCTCCCATGTACCTCCCCACCCTATCCCTCCAGGTTGTCACAGAAGCTTTGGGTGCCCTGAATCATACATCAAACTCAGGCTGGCTATCTGTTTTACATATGTTAATGAATAGGTTTCAAGGCTATTCTCTCAACTCATCCCACCCTTTCCTTCCCTGACTGAGTCCAAAAGTCTGTTCTTTATATCTGTGTCTCCTCTGCCTGGTGGGCTGCCGTCCATGGGGTTGCACAGAGTTGGACACAACTGATGCGACTTAGCAGCTGCAGCAGCAGCTCCTCTGCTGCCCTGCATGTAGGATTGTTAGTACCATCTTTCTAGATTCCATCCTATATGTGTTAGTATATGATGTTTTTCTTTATCTTTCTGACTTCACTCTGTATAATAAGTACTATGTTCATCTACCTCATTAGAACTGAGTCAAATGCATTCCCTTCTATGGCTGAGTAATAGTCCATTGTATACGTGTACCACAATTTCTTTATCCATTCATTTGGTGATGGACATCTAAGTTCCTGACAAGTTATAGCTATTGTAAATAACGCTGCATTGAACATTGAGGTACATGGGTCTTTTTCAATTCTGATTTCCTCAAGGTATATGTCCAATAGTGGGACTGCTGGGTTGTATGGTTGTTTTATTTCTAAAAGTTTTCTAAAGTCATGCTTCTTTTTTTTTTTAACTCTGAAGTATAATGAAGGTGGTTTTAGTTGCAGCTACTTGAAATTTTTAGTGTTTTTTTGTACCAGTTATCATTTAAAGATAATGAAAACTTATGGAAAGAGAGGTTCTATATTCTTTCTAATGTCCTCCAAATTTTGTATTTCTATTAAAGTGTTCTCCATTTTGACTTCCATTAAAGTTGATTTAATTCCTGCAAATTCCTCTTTATAATGATCTCAAAGATGTACTCTCTTTCCTTCAGAAGGACAGCCATTCCAGTGACCAGTTCTTTATCTCTAAATGTGTACAGGTCTAATGATTATGGAATCCTACTATTACTAAAACTAGTTGGACAGTAATATACAGTCATATTACTCTACTACAGTAACATGCACAGATCTGGGGCTAGTCTGAGGTCTCTTGTTGGTACTGCTGGCACTACAAAGCATCACAGCCATCAGCTGACTCTCCGTGGCCTCAGAGGCCAGAGCCGAGACCCATCATGTTGCCAGCCCAGACAGTTCTGTGGACATTCTTCCTAGAACCACACCAGTGTCCAACAATCTCATCTTAGTTGTGCAAGAAAGAGCAAGAACAGTGGAAGAGAGCCTCCCAACCTTCCTAACATGGTGACATAGCAGGGATCATAAAACAGGACCAGAGGGGATATAGACTAAGCCTCACAGTGATGTTGCTCTGGGGCTTGAGTTTCTATGCAGCCTAGCCCAGTGCCCCAAGCACCCTGGGAATCCATGTCTTGTCTCCCGTTTAAGCCATTCAAAGGCCCTGGTTGGGATGCCCCACTGATTGTGAAGGGATGGCTATGAGGATTTGAAAGTTTCCTATTGTCACATATATTTTATCTTCTCTTAAATAAACTTTTAATTCTGTGGCCCTTCTAAGAGTGCCAGGCTTAGCAAATAAAAATATAATGTATTCAGTTAAATTTAAGTTTTATGAACAATGTAGATATTTTAGTATAAATATGCTCCATGCAATAATTGTGACACACTCATAATATATATATATATTTGGGGTTTTTAGAAGTTCGGATTTAATCAGGCATGCTATGTTTATCTGGCAACCTTTGTCCTGGAGGCATCATTCTCACAATGACCGCATAAAATACTATTTTCAGTGCCGGACCAACCTAGAAAGTGTTTTGGGGGAAGGTATGGAAAACCCAAGAAAGGGTTTCAACCACTGGTATACTGAAGCCAGATCCCACCAGCTGGCTAGAACTGACTGTAAGCATCTTCTCTCTCTCTTGTACTCAGCAAGGTCTCAGTCGTAGCTTGAGACAGACCATGACTGGCATTTAAACCAAAGTTATATAGAAACACGAAGCATCAAATCTGTGTCTACTGCCCAACCCGACCAGCTTCCAGAAAGATATTCGTTTTAATTTGCACATGACTGATCATAATCAATCCTCTTTAACGGTATCATTCTTAGGATGTGGAAAAAGCACTTCTCCCTTCTTAGAGTAAAGGTGAAAGAGAAATACCGTTGCCACCAGAGGTCACTCTTAATCTCCTGAATCCAGAATTACCTAGGCTACAAAAGGAATCTC
The DNA here is from genome assembly GCA_917880005.1 of Nanger dama. Lineage (NCBI taxonomy): Eukaryota > Metazoa > Chordata > Mammalia > Artiodactyla > Bovidae > Nanger > Nanger dama. The sequence continues at coordinate 35,936,192 of CAKJTW010000020.1, read as the reverse complement.
CTCCTGGAGCATAGAATCAAGAAAGACGTTTTCTGTTCCCTAAAGTAGAGAACCTAAAATTCAGTCCACATTTTAATGACTCACTGTGGATTTTCCATAGAATATAAAATAGTTAAAACCAGTATTATGAATACTATTTAACATCACCTTTCTGTTGATTGTCAAGTGCAGAAACTTACTTATTATAGCCTTCTCCCTTTAGCATAATAAAAAAAATATATTAAGATATGGAGGGAACTGTACTTCATCAAGGTTTAGTTTTACCTACACATACCTTAGGCATAGAGTGAACGTGTAGAACCAAAGAGAAGGCTTCAGTGGAGGTAAAACATCTTGGTGCTCTCTTGATTAAAAAGGTGTCATGATTTATAGAATTTGACTTAAACATAGCTCTACTTAAGACAAAGCTCTATTCAGCCTATATTATCTTGAATATTTGTTACTTAATAAAACTAAAAGTGTTTACTGGGCATTGTCTATAAGTTGTTTGAAATGAATAAAATATTCTCATTCTCTGAACTCAGAGTCTCCTGGAAGAATTATATATACACATCCCTGGAGGAAGGCATGGCAACTCACTCCAGTATTCTTGTCTGGAGAATCCCCATGGACAGAGGAGCCTGGTGGGCTACAGTCCATGGGGTCACAAAGAGTCAGACACAACTGAGCAACTAAGCACAGCACACACATATACGTAATAGTACTTGATTTAATAAAGCTTTCAAAGAAGTATGAGAATTCAGAAATATATAGCAAGTCATTCTTTTCTCTTAAATTTGTTGGCTGATTTATGACCTAATGTCACTTTGTTATGAACAAGAAGCTTACATTCTATTAGGGGAAGGTATTAAAAATTAAAAATTTAAATAAGTGATAATTGCAAGTAGTGCCAAGCTCCATGAAGAAACTAACACAGGGTAATGAAATAGAGATACTGGAGTATAATCAGCAGGGTCAATAAATCCTCTCCTGGGGGAAATAGCTGAGTCCTGAACAAGGAATAAGTTCTGTGAATGTCTGAATGTAGAAGACTAGAAATTTTAAAAGCCTAGAAATTAAAAAAATGGGAACTTAAGGATCCTTACAGAGATGAGAATTAATGGACTTACTCAAATCAAGTATGAGATTTGTTAATAAGCATGTCTGAAGAAATGCCCTTGCAAGTGTAATGGCCGAACATATTTAATGAACCTCTCTGCAATGAGAACTGGATGGATTAGTTTGTTGCTAGGTGCAGTCAGTCTTCTGCAGACTCTGGGACGAGAACAAAAATGTGCCCCCAAGAGAAAAGGTAAAAGACCCTTGTAGGAGAACAGCTTGCTCCAAAGATGCTGACCATCAGATCTGGCCTCAGAAGATGGACTCCTTTTCAAACAGTCTTGGGAGATATGAAACCATCTGCCTGTGCTTAGCAACTCTAAGAGACTGTCTAACGTGCTGAAATTGAATGACATGAAAGTTAGAAGAGGAGATCGTCCAATATTTGAAGTGATGAAAGGCTTTTGAAATTTGAAATGATTGTGAGTGAAATTATGTGAATCTAATGGTTAAGAGTCTGTCTTCACATGCAGGGAACATGGGTTTGATCCCTGGCTCGGGAACTAAGATTCCCCAGAAGGCTGTACACTGTTGCTAGGACCCTATGCAGCCAAATAAAACTAATAAGGGATTTTTAAGCCCTCTTAATGAACTTAAGGGCTTCCTAGGTGGCTCAGTGGTAAAGAATCTGCCTGCTAAGACAGGAGCCTCAGTAGACTCGGGTTTAGTCCCTGGGTTGGGAGGATCCTCTGGAGTAGGCAATGGCAACCCATTCCAATGGGCTTTTCTGGTGGTTCAGACAGTAAAGAATCTGCCTGCAATGCGGGAGACCTAGGTTCAGTCCCTGAGTTGGGAAGATCCCCTTGTCAAGGGAAAGACTACCCACTCCAGTATTCTGGCCTAGAAATTCCATGAACAGAGCAGCCTGGCAGGCTATAGTCTATGGGGTCGCAAAGAATTGGACACCACTGTGTGACTTTCTCACTTTCAATGAGTTTAAGCTTAACAGTCATGTGAAACTGATAAGGTATTTTTTTAGGCATCTTAAATAATGAACTTAATAATCAAGTGCAAATAGGATTTTAAATTATTTTTAAAAGATCTCTAAGGAGGAATTGTTCATTAGATTTAAAATGCTGAAGAGGAATTTTTAAAAAGAGGGTATAATAAGACTTTCCTGGTGGAAAAGTGGATAAGGATCTGCCTGCCAATGCAGGGGACATGGGTTCAATCCCTGGTCTGAGAACATTTCACATGCTGTAGGGCAACTGAGCCCACATGCCACAACTACTGAAGCCCTTGTGCCCAGACTGGGGCTCCGCCACAGGAGAAGTCATGGCAATGAGAAGCCCTCACACAGCAGGGAAGAGTAGCCCCACTCACTGCAACCAGAGAAAGCCGCACACAGCAACTAAGACCCAGCACAGCCAAAAATAAAATAAGAGTATACAATATAATTTGCTTTCTGTTTATTCCAGTTTTCATGAATGCTACCTCCAATACTAACAAAACCTATGCTGTGATTCCATTGCATGCTAGGCAATTTTCTCATTTTGTCTTTCCAGGTCCTTAATGGCTCAGACGTGGGCTTGAGAGACAGAGTCTGCACTGAGTGTCTAAACCTGGAAGGCAGAGATCAGGGACATTGGAGGATTTATATCTCTTCCCGTGGGGATGTGTAGATGTAACTTAACTGAATAACCCATTTGTTCCTTTCATTCATTTATTCTGCTTGAAATCAGATTAACACAGGCTTAAATTTTCTTTCTTTCATGTATTTACATATGACCCTAGGTATATAATGGATCTTCAGGTGACTCACATTTAAAAAATCTGCCTGACAATGCAGAAAAAGCAAGAGATGCGAGTTTGATCCTAGGATTGGGAAGATCCCCTGGCGTAGGGAAATGACATCTTACTCCAGTATTCTTGCTTGGAGAATTCCATGGACAGAGGGGCCTGGCAGGATGCAGTCCAGAGCTCACAAACAGTTGGACATGACTGAGCACATACGCACACATGCCTACTAGCTGCATAGTTCCTCAGCTCTCCAAAATTCACCCGTATCAACACTAAAATGAAGATACTACATACATTATCTGATGGTTATTGAGACTGAGTAAGAATGTAGATCAAGTGTTTAATACAATGCTGTGGACCTTTGCTCTCAGTAAACAATAGATTGTTGTTTTTTTATTATTCATTTACTAATTCAAAAACTATTTACTAAATACACTTATTATGAAAACTGTTTTTGATCCTAGGATCAGAACAACCAATAGACTGTATTTATCTAATATGTTATATACATGTATCTAATATATTGTTTGACCGATTACATATACATGCATGTATGATTATAAACTACATGCTGTGTGGGAGTGGTGTGTAGAGAAATAACTCTTATTTTGTTATCTATCATGGGGAAGCCAAGGCCCAGAGAGAATGATAACTTTTCCAAGATGGTACAGCTCATAGCAGAGCTCAGCCCTGTTGTCTCAACAACCAACACCAAAGTGCCTGGTTCAACAAAGAGTGGTTAGTTCCTTGTGGGATGACAACTGGTGAGTGTTAGGAGAGGCTTAAAGAGAGATATCCTTTAAGCTGTCTTTGGAAAGAAAGGTAAGTTTTTATCAGATTGGGAGGGAGGAGGGAAGATGGGGAGAATTAGTAGCAGAAAGAGAAGCTAGCATGTTCTTTCTATCAGCTGTGGGAAAAAAACCTTGTTTCGATATTAGTAATTACAGACAATTTAAAATTAAAATCTCTTCCATTAAGGGAAAGCAGAAACTATTACCCTTTTAATATCAGTTATAAAGTTTTGCTCCATTCATTTGTTAACGACCTTGCAGGAAAGCACACAATCGATTCTCATAAAAGATAAACTCATCTTCTTTATTAAAGAAAGGATAAAGAATGAAGAGTACTTAGAGTTCCCTTACCTTAATGGTTAACAAAGAGAAACTAGAGTTCATATTTTGTATTTCTTAATGTGTACATTTTGTTGTTGGTTGGGCTTGCAAAATAAGGAGTTGCTGACTGGCAGGTCAATGTAATTTGTTGCACACTTTTATATTTTCAGTACTTATATGTAGGTTACGTGAAAATTTGTGGGGAAAAAAATGTGTTGCTGTTACAAGTGAAAGTGAACAAATGATTTGTTCAAGTGGTTAGTGCCTATGACTGGGGTGCTAAAGCAAAAATAATGTAAAATATTTTATTTCAGAAATAATTTCAGTATTTCTGTGACCTTTGGTCCATAGCATACTTATTTGACTCCTACCCACCTGGGAATCCATGGACAAAGACTTAGATGCTGCCATTCTTATTTCTCCTTAGATTTTTCTGGAAACAGCCTGAAAACACCATGTCAGGGTCTCTATTGCCCTCTGTTTTTCTTCTTTTGCCCAGGAATACTAGTGGAGCAAATTAATATAGCTCCTTACCCTCCAGCCCCAGATGAACCCACTAGTATTTAATAGTTTCTAATCATAGCCAGGTTCTCATTGTTGTCAAGCATTCCCATTTACTTCTGCTTAATCCTAACCTCAGAGAAGGCGATTGCACCCCACTCCAGTACTCTTGCCTGGAAAATCCCATGGACAGAGGAGCCTGGTAGGCTGCAGTCCATGGGGTCGGGAAGAGTTGGACATGACTGAGCGACTTCATTTTCACTTTTCATTTGCATCTATTGGAAAAGGAAATGGCAACCCACTCCAGTGTTCCTGCCTGGAGAATCCCAGGGGCGGGGAAGCCTGGTGGGCTGCCTTCTATGGGGTCGCACAGAGTCAGACACGACTGAAGCAATTTAGCAGCAGCAGCAGCAGTCCTATCTATTTCCCAAATTCTTGCCAGATTCACCCATTGAACTCAAGCACCTTACTTCTCTTGTTCTCTTGTTCCCAATTCTACTTCAATATTATTGCTCTTACTCTATTATTTTATTTACCAAAAACTTCTCCGAGTATGTTTTACTATCAACCACTTCCTCTCTAATAACTTGTAAATTTAGTTTCCACATGTCGGCTAGCAAGGGAAGGCAGCTTAAAATAGACACTGGACCTGAATATTAATTGCTGCTCCATCATTTCTGGACCTGTTACCTCATGTATGAAATAGCAATAGTTAAAATACAGCACATGGTTAGAGTGAGATCAGATACATGAAGAATCTATCATATACCTGGCAGAAACAAGGTGCAGAATAAATACAGAATCCCATACTTTCTTTCCTACTTGTTAAGGCATGTTCCTTCTGTGTGTTCCCTGTGAATTCCTCTTCTCACTTCTGTGTTTTGTTTATAGCCTTCTTTTTATTATTCCTGTAATAATTTTACTTACAACCACAATTTGAAGCTTCCTTCCATGCATACTTGTCTCAATTATGTATCTTTGATTTATCAAACCTTGGATTTGAAAGTAGTCTTACTGACTGAACTTCATTATTGAGAAGTGAAGTGAACTGAAGTTGCTCAGTCGTGTCCGACTCTTTGCAACCCCATGGACTATAGCCTATCAGGCTCCTCCGTCCATGGGATTTTCCAAGCAAGAGTACTGGAGTGGGTTGCCATTTCCTTCTCCATTATTGAGAAGAGAGAATCAAGTCCCAGGGGGATTGCATTGCTTTTCTAGAAACATAAGAATTAATGGGGATAGAATCTCCATCTTCTGAATTTTGGATAACTGAGTTGCCAGTTCTTTCTCCACAGTTTCAATGTTTCATTTTGAATCACTTCGTGATCTTATAAGAATCTTGTATTTTTATAATTAGCAAAGTATTAACATACTTACCTTCTCATTATCTCCTGTTTGCCCTACGAGCACACTGAAACTCAGTAAATTTAAACAGTTCCCCAGGTTGTATAACTCATTGTTAACAGGGCAAGAATGAGACTCAAGACTTTAACTTTTGTTTCCAAAGATCTTTGATAATTCTTTTCAAAATCTGGTGCAAAAATCTAGTTTTATGTTTTTCATGCCTTTCAGATGGTTTACTCAGGGTCTCTATGCTGAGGAAGTGATTTCTGAATGCTACTGTGTCCTAGCTGTAAAGTATAAAGATTACACCAAAAGCACATGTAAATTTGGATTACAACCCACTGTTCACTGTCCCCGCACATATATATTTTTTGTTTATTTTTGAATCATATTATAAAATATATGTTATGTCAGTTTATTTTAAATCCAATGGAATCAAGTTACTCTTTTACCTCCTTCTTTGTATTTTGCAGGCAATGCAAACAAAGAGTTGCTCTGTGGTAAATTTTCTCAGGGATGATTTAACTAGCCAATTTCCAGACGCTCTCATGTAGCACTCAGATATATCTTAATGTGAAGCAATGACAAAGACATCTCTTCACTGGCTGTTATAGGGTGGTGCTAATAAAACACATCTAACCATAGAGAGTACATTGGAATATTTTATGACTAGGAGGTGATTGCATGAATTATAAGTAGTATAACCTGGTTACACTGTGATAGACTCAACAGCTTCAGTAAAAAGTACATATCAAATATACAATTCAAATGCAACATTCATTAGCATCATGCTCTCCATATATACCTGCTATTATTTTCAGAGCAGAAGCTTAGAGTTATTCTCTTTGAAAACATCTTTAATCTCCACAAAATGAAGTTGTATGTACTATATTTCCCAGATCATCAACATTTCAATAAATGTGATAAAATTTTGTATAACTTCAGATTATTTCTTGAACTAGATCATGACAAATATATGTATAAAAATAAATGAATGTTATTTTAATTGAAATATTGTTATTAATAGAAGCTTTTTATACATTTATAACATATATAATATAATTTACTAATAATTATTAACTAATTTGATGTTAATTATTAAATTATATGTCTGACATAAAATTTATCTGATTTATTATTATGTATTAATCTATATACTTATGAAACATATAATCTGGCTAGCTGCAATCACAGCATTCACATCAGGAAAATTATTCTAACATGTATTATGGGACATGTTAAGAAGATAATGACATTTAAATTTCAACTAATTATATACACTGTGTCATAGTTGCCAATAAAGCAAATGTGATATTAAACTGCATTAATAAATACATTCCATGTTTTAAATAAGGAAGACAATAGCACACTGTATAGCACATAGATCACATCTGGGTAGATGTTGGCTCCAGACAGCACATTTTATATTTATTATTTGCTTTTATTGATATATAATTTATTTGCAATGTTGTTTAATTACTGCTGTACAGCAATGTGATTCAGTTATACATATATATTCTTTTTCATTATGATTTATCATAGGATATTGAATGTAATTTCCTGTGCTATAGAGTAGGATCTTGTTGCTTATCCATGTTATATATAATAGCCTAGATTTGCTATCCTCAACATCCCACTCTATCCCTCCCCTGATCCCCTTTCTATTGGTAACAAGTCTGTTCTCTGTAACATGAGTCTGTTTCTGTCTCATAGTTTCACTTGTGTCATATTTTAGATCACACATACAAGTAATATCATATGATATTTATCTTTATCATATCCTTCACTTAGTATGATAATCTCTAGTTGCATCTATCTTGCTGGAAATGGCATTATTTTGTTCTTTTTTATGACTGAATAGTGCTGCATTGTTGATATCAACAGCCTTAGATATGCCACTATAATGGCACAAGGTGAAGAGGAACTAAAGAGCTTCTTGATAAGGGGGAAAGAGGAGAGTGAAAAAGCTGTCTTAAAACTCAGCATTCAAATAACGAAGGTCATGGCTTCTGGTCCCATCACTTCATGGCAAATAGGAGAGGAAAAAGGATTTTATTTTCTTGGGCTCCAAAATCACTGTGGATGATGACTGCAGCCATGAAATTAAAAGGCAGTCCTTGGAAGGAAAGCTATGACAAACCTAGAGAGCATATTAAAAAGCAGAAACATCATTTTGTTGACAAAGGTCTACATAGTCAAAGCTGTGGCTTTTCCAGTAGTCATATACAGATGTGAGAATTAGACCATAAAGAAGGTCAAGCTTTCTCAGTGATGATGCTTTCAGCCTTGAAAAATTGGTGCTTTCAAATTGTGTTGGAGAAGGCTCTTTAGAGTCCCTTGGTCAGCAAGGAAATCAAACCAGTCAATCCTAAAGGAAATCAACCCTGAATATTCATTGGAAGGACTGATGCTGAAGCTGAAGCTCCAATACTTTGGTCATCAGATGTGAAGACCCAGCTCATTGGAAAAGACCCTCATGGTGAGAAGGATTGAAGACAAAAGGAGAAGGGGCATCAGAGGAAGAGGTGGTTAGATAGCATCACTGACTCAATGGGCATTATTTGAGCAAACTTCAGGAGATACTGAAGGGACAGAGGAGCATGGCATGCTGCACTCTATGGGATTACAGAGTCAGACACGACTCAGCTACTGAACAGCAACAACAAAGTAATGCATTCTATATATGTACTTTGTCCACCTCATTTGAAGAGTTGACTCATTGGAAAAGACTCTGATGCTGGGAGGGATTGGGGGCAGGAGGAGAAGGGGACGACAGAGGATGAGATGGCTGGATGGCATCACTGACTTGATGGATGTGAGTATGAGTGACCTCCGGGAGTTGGTGATGGACAGGGTGGCCTGGCGTGCTGCGATTTATGGGGTTGCAAAGAGTCAGACACAAATGAGCGACTGAATGGAACTGAACTGAATAATTAGTTATGTTGAGCAAGTTTGCATATATCTATTGACCATCTATATACCTTCTTTGGATAAATATCTATTTAGGTCTTCTGCCAATTTTTGATTGTTTTTTTTTCTTGCTGAGTTCTATGAACTGTGTGTATATTTTGGAAATTAAGCCCTTGTCAATCAGATTTTTGCAAATACTTTCTCCCATTCTGTAGATTGTCTTTTGTTTTGCTTATGGTTTCCTTTGTCATGCAAAAGCTTTTAAGTTTGATTAAGTGCCATTTATTATTATTTTTTAAATTTCTATTGCCTTGGGAGACAGACTCAAGAAAACGATGCAATTTATGTCAGAGAATATTCTGGCCTATGATCTTTTCTAGGAATTTTATGGTGTCCTGTCTTATGTTCAAGTCTTTAAGCCCATTTTGAGTATTGTCTGAAGCCTGGGAAGACAATGTTTCCTGCTTTGTTCCTTTTCTTCAGAATTGCTTTGGCAATTCTGAATCTTTTGTGATTCCATATAAAATTTTAGGGATTGCTTGTTCCATCTCTCTGAAAAATGTTATGGGTAATTTGATAGCGATCATATTAAATCTGTAGATTGCTTTGGTTAATATACCATTTTAACAATATTAATTCTTCCAATATAAGACATGAGCTATCTTTCCATTTCTTTGAATCATCTTTGGTTTCCCTTATTAATATTTAATAGTTCTCAATGTTTAAGTTTTTCACCTCCTTGGTCAGGTTTATTCCTAAGTATTTTATTTTTAGAGGTGTGATTTTTAAAGTTATTGTGTTTTTTTTTTTACATTTCCTTTCTGATATTTCATTTTTGTGTATAAAAAAATGCAGCTGCCTTCTGTATGTTAAGCTTGTATACTGCTTCCTTGCTGAATACATTGATCAATTCTAGTATTTTTTGTGTGGAGTCTTTAAGATTTATAATATAAATATTGTGTCATCTGCATATAATGAAAACTTTACCTCTTCTTTCAAATTGGATACTTTTATTTCTTTTTGTGTGTGTGATTGCTGTGGATGAGACTTCCAGTACTATGATGAATAGAAGAGGTAGAAGTGGGATTGCTAATAAAAGTAGGTTGGGACAACAGTCCTAAACAGTAATCTGAATCATGGAGTCCATAATCTTGGTGATGATGATGATGATAGAAATCACTTAACTAGCATTTCCCAGAGGCTAGGCAGTGTTTCAAGTTATTTGCATAAGAGATAGGGAACATTATTTTCTATATTTTGCTTTGTTCCAGATTTTACGAGAAAGTATTTCAGCTTTTCACTGTTAAGTATCATACTGAGTATGGATTTGTCATAAATAGTTTTTATTATGTTGAGATATGTTCCCTTTATATCCTCTATGGTAAGAATTTTTAACACAAATTGAGGTTGAATTTTGTCAGATGCTTTTTCTGCATCTATTCAGATGATCATATAGTTTTTGTCTTTTCTCTTATGTGGTATATCACATTGATTAAATTGTATGTGTTGATACACATAACAGTACATTTTAGATAAATGTTGACAAACTGATGATTCCAGGGAAAAGCAATAAGAATGTAAACCATTTGCCCATTAGAAATGGTAGATGAAATGGAAGATATTAAGGCTAAGGAAGAAGAAATAGTGAGGTAAGTGGGCAGTGAGGAGATAGGACTGGGAGTTTGGTGGATTTATTGGGCTTCAGAGGGATGAAAACTGTAATGTGAAAGGGGGATTAGCTTCATTTGTAAAACATCAGAAGACAGATTATGATAATGGCAGTGGAGGAGTAATTTTACAAAGTCAGATTTAAGCTCAGAGAAGGAACTTTCTGACAATAAGTGATGCCTAAAAAGAGACCAGATTGCCATTAGATATGAAATTGTTTTTTATTGTTGACTATTTTAAGACAGAGTCTACACAAGAATTGGTGTGTTGGAGAGGACCAACATACACTGAGTCCAAGTATAATACATTTTTAATAAGGTGCTCACATATTTTATATTCCCAATATAACATATTTAAGAGTGAAAGGGATTGCTAATAAAAGTAGGTTGGGATAACAGTCCTAAACAGTAATATGAATCACAGAATCCATAATCTTGATGATGATGATGATGATAGATTCACTTAACTAGCATTTCCCAGAGGCTAGGCAGTGTTTCAAGTTACTTGCTTAAGAGATAGGGAACAGTACTTTCTATATTTTGCAGAGAAGGATAACTACAGTTCAATTTTCTATATTAATTTAAGGTCTTATAGTTGAAAAGACATAAAACCAGCTGGTAAGAGGTAAAGATGGAGAGATTCTGATCCAGATAATCTGTTTCTAGATCTCATGGACTTAACTACTATACTATGCTACATTTAGAGGGATATAGATATTTTAAAACTTTAGTTAGAAATAATTATAGATCAACAGGAAGTTACCAAAATAGTAAGAGAGGTCTCATATTCCTTTTCCTTAATTTTCCCCAGTGGTTACATCTTATGTAAGTAAAGTATATTCAAGTCGAGGAAATAGACGTCAGTACAGGGTGTCTAAACAATTTCTATGCCATTTTATCACATGTCTACATAAGTACCCACCACCGCAATCAAGATATAGATCTAGTCCCTCACTACAAAGAGGTCCCTTGTTGTTATTCCTAGGCAGTCATGCCTACATTCCCCCTGCTCATCATTCCTACCACCTGGCCACTACCAGCGTGTTCTCCATTTCTATAATTTTGCCATTTCAAGTACATTTATAAAAGGAATCATACAGTGGTAAACTTTTGGGACTGGAGTTTTCATCCTGCATAATGCTGAATAGATATGCTTAATAGGAAAATTTAAGTATTTGATTGCACAATTTCTATAGACAAAATTTTATAATAAAGAATTTGCTTAAATATTATTTTATAAACAACATGCAATGCAGAAGATACAGTAGAATCAATAATCTGTTTAGGAATAAGTATGTTAAGAACATTTGATGAAAAAATAGCATTCAGATTAGCTTAGCCATATAGGAATTGTCATTTTGATCGGATTTGTTATGATTATCTTTTAATGACTGGCTGTTTATTTTGTGTAACATCTTAAATGACCTGTTTTGTTGCCGATAAACAGAGAAGCAACCTGATGTGGTGATGGGAAAGAATATAATTTAGCAATCAGCATTTAAATTTATTTTAAATTACATTCCCAGACATTGGGAAATATTAAAAAGGAATTAAGAAATTTTCTCCATTAGAGTTTTAGTTAGAACCACTTCATTAAATGACAGCTTCAAAGTAAATAGGCAGGCAATTATGATTCTCTGCTAATCACACTGGCTGATAAAATTGTTTCTTCACTTCTTATTTCCAGTGATCTCCACCAAATAATGTTATCTATAAGATAATATTCTGACTGAAGAAAACAGAGTAGGCAAATAAGCAAACCTAATTGCCAATAACATTTACATCTAAAACATTTTGTTATAAAACAGTTTAAAAACTCAACAGCTAACAAGATGAACAGGTATTTTTTTTTGTTTGTTTCATTTTAGTTTTTATTTCATTACATTTCATTTTATTTGTTTTTGGTAAAAAGAAATGCTAATGCATTCTTTCATGCACATAGATAGGAAAAGCCATTGACTCACTCCAGGAAAGGCAGTCGAGCAGACTCTGGAATGTGAGCCTTGATCTATAGCTTAGCACAGCACTGTACACATAAGCTTTGCCCAGGAGATGTTTGGACAACAGAATAGAAAAAAACAAAGAAAATGTACAATTAAGATTTTAATTCAATTTTTCATCTAAATTATATTAGTGAAAATTTATCTCATTTTTTTCTCACATAAAAAGTGATAAAACATATGTATATACGAATCATACAGATGACTAACAGAAAAAAATTTTAAAAATTACACTTCATTGTAAGCAGTCTTGTTGTCATGTTCTCTTATTTTTCAAAACAAATTAAGTTATTCTACCTTATACATCCATAGAAACCTGAAACACATGTGTTATAGGGCATCATAAAAACACAACCCATGAATGATCAACGTGAACACAACATTTCCATTCTCATGTTTCAGTATAAACAAACGAAAGTCAGTCAACCAATCAACAAGGAAATGGAAAACAAAGAGTACACTACTTATTCACAAAAAGAATTCACTTTTGTAAGTGAACTTCTATGTGTGTGCATCACTTGTTAAAATAAAATCTATCTAGCTAAAGGAAATATGTCTCCTTAGAATTTTACTGAACATCAATGCAGCCTTTCACATTAGTCTGTTAATTATCATGAATCATTTCCTTATATACAGCTGTAGATTATATAATTACACCATATGTGTTCATTCACTTGTTAATCAACAAGTATTCACTAAGTTCTTACTATATACAGGCATTGGAAACGTAAGATAAATGTTTGGTTTGTCCTCCAGAATATAGCTAACAGCCATACATGTGGAAGATTAGCCAATATATATAATAAATGCTAGAAATGAAGAATTTATCAACTCTAGTAAAGGTGCTGCTACAGACAGAATGAGGACGAATGATAGCAAATGTAATATGGCTCCCTTAGATTAGGATCAAAGGTAGCCACGCAGATAATTAAATCCAAATGCTTCATCTTATAGGTGGAGAAACAGAGGTTCGAAAAGTTATCACAGCTAGTCAGAATATATCTTGTCTAGAAGCCAAAATTTAAAGTGTCTGACTGCTAACTTTACAAATATTGTTGTGAAGAATAAATGAAGTATAATAAGAAGTCTTTGGTAGATAGCAAAGTATCAGTAAACCTCTAAGAAGAAGTCTATTGCAGTGGAAATAGCATGAATTTGGACTATAACATACTTGGGTTATACTTCCATCTCTTTCTAAATATGGCACTTAATTTATCATTACTTGGTCTCACATTCCTCCTTTCTAACACAGGATCAATCATTCCCAATATCTCATAATCATTTATCTATGCCAAAATCAATCACTTGATAAATTTGTCATATCATTACTCACTATTTGATAAAGTTTTAAAGAGGAGATTTCTGTTTAGGGGGAAATAAAAACTTGATTAATGTGTTGGATTTGAAGATGATATGTCTACAATATATCTAAGAGAGTGTTAATTTGTAGACCATAAGAACATTTGATAATTTTGTTTTGATTTTCTGGTCTCTGAGTGGAAATTGACCAAAGAGGAGCCAACAATGTGGGAATTGAAAGGCCAACGTTCACATCATTTAAAATACTGTGAGAAAGAGTATAGTGGGATTTGTTGATGTTTAGCTGTGAAGTGAACTTTTCTCTAATTCTAAACTCTTACTATAATATAATACACAAGTGAATACATTTTCTTTTTAGCAGAGATTAAATAAGTCATGGAGTTTTACACTGGGTTAGGGTGGAATGAAGCAGAGATAATTATATGGAAGCAGGACCCTGGAATGGAAAACATAAGCCTCTTGGATACTTACTGATACCGTATGGAGAAAATAGAGCTGCCATAGAGCATGTAGTAGGATATTCAATCCCATCATAACTCAAAGGGCAGGAAGTCCTCAGTTGATATCTCAGTTGCACTGGATATGAAGATTCAGTGAGACAGTGAAAATGATAACCTGGTTATCAAAGCACATTTTGGAATGTCTGTATAGACAGTGATGACTCTTTTTCTCTTTGGCCTCAAACCTTAATCACTGGCTTTCTGACCTCTGCTAATCAAAATATGGTTGGAATCTCACCCCATCATAATGAGATATGAGTTCCTAAAAATTTGAAACAGGGACAGACTGGAATTTAGTATTTATGTTGCACTAGAACCATTATATATGATTAGAAGTATGGATATAGCCTGACAAATGGACAGTAAGAAGGGAAAGTTAAGGCAGCAGAACTGAGAAGAAGAAGCATTCTCACCAATAAGAGTGCATTTTATTTAATTGAAGCATTGTTATATTTCTTAGAAACATTTATTTCTTGGTAATTAGGTACATTAAGCCATAAGAATACAAAATTTCAGGGACAAAAAACAAATTACTTGAGTGATTTACTTGAGGCAATAGTGATAGAAGCCACACCCATCCTTGTCTGCTCTTTGTTTTCCAGGTCCATTTATTCTGACTTTGGAAGAAATAGCTCCATTTGTTGTTTACAGTATCAAAATCATACTCAGCTTATTTTGGATCCTATAGGATAGCACCCCAAACTCACAAATTTTCTTGTAACTGGTCCCATAACTGAGTGTTCGGCAAGCCTTCTGATATTCTATAAGGAAGCTATATGGGATGATAGATACACGCTGCTGCTGCAGCTGCTGCTGCTGCTGCATTGCTTCAGTCGTGTCCGACTCTGTGCAACCCCATAGACGGCAGCCCACCAGGCTCCCCCCATCCCCGAGATTCTCCAGGCAAGAACACTGGAGTGGGTTGCCACTTCCTTCTCCAATGCATGAAAGTGAAAAGTGAAAGTGAATTTGCTCAGTTGTGTCTGACCCTCAGCGACCCCATGGACTGCAGCCTACCAGGCTCCTCTGTCCATGGGATTTTCCAGGCAAGAGTACTAGAGTGGGGTGCCATTGCCATCTCCGGATAAGATACATAGTAGAATTGTAAAGCCCATTTGACTCACATTTAGCAGAAAAATGAGATCCTCAGACTGAAATGGGGTACAGTAATCATGAATAAGGTAATAAATAGTGGTATAGAAAGAAGCATTAGGGACAAGGCAGGCATATCCATCCAGAATAAGTGTATATTACCATGAGGACAAAATTTTGTAATCTCTCTGGTGCAAGAATTCCAGTGTAATCACTCTTCCTGTGGGTGTCTGGTAAGTCCGTTAGATAATAGAGCCATATTAGGAACTTAGCCTCAACTTCTGTTGCTGCAGATGAAGAATACAGCAGAGACAGTATTCAGATAAGTCTTGCATGGGGAATATCATATTGTCAAGTCTATAACTTTATCTTTGTGCATAACTTAACTGATCTTGCCAATATAGATAACTTTTCCGCCATGAACTGTGAAACTATTGGCTGAGTGATACTCTCAGAACTGGTTACATTGTCTACATGAATATTAAAGTGAAAGTGTTAGTCACTCAGTCATGTCTGACTCTTTGTGACCCTATGAACTGTAGACTTCCAGGTTCCTCTGTCCATGGAATTTTCCAGGCAAGAATACTAGAGTGGGTGGCCAGTCCCTTCTCCAGGGGATCTTCCTGACCCAGGGATTAAACCCAGGTATTCTTCATTGCAGGTAGATTCTTTACCAATTCATTTGAGCCACCAGGGAAACCCATATGAATATTAAGCCCCTCCTGTATAATAGGTGACTTTGTTTTTGTTTTTTTTTAAACCAGTCATCATAGGGAACTTATCAAGAGGTTCGGATTGCGAGAGATGGGACAGTGCAGGAGCCCAGGTGCCAGGAGATCTTGTGCTAAATATATATGAAACTTCCTTGTGCTCTCAGATACTAGAAAAACATTATATAACTCCACTGGTGATTGGAATTCTTCTATACACCCTACTTTACGATTTGGTATATCAGATTACAACAGTTCATAAATGGGTAGATCAGTCTACCTGCTCAATTGGTGTTCCAGATGTGGCATTCCACCTCTATCAGAGCCTAGAAGCAGGCCCAAGAGCTGTTTCTCAGTGTTAAGTATTTTTGTGTGCAATAACACATAGCTGAAATCCAAAAAAATCTGGGAGTCTGAATCATGTACCAGTGATTCTGAGAGCATTCATTTTTGTACCATTCATAACTGCCATAGACATTTGGAGCACCTTTAAATCTGTTGGATCTACCAGGTCACAAAGCCCAAGAAGGAAAGCCCTTTACACTATGTGTGCCAGCTTTAGAATCTTTCATTGCTCTAGTATGATATTAGTTTTCTATTGCTGAGTAACATATTACCACAAACTTAACATCCTGAAGCAATAAAAATTACTGCCTTTCAGTTCCGTTCAATTCAGTTCAGTCGCTCACTCGTGTCTGACTCTATGCGACCCTATGGACTGAAAAATGTCAGGCTTCCCTGTCCATCATCAACTCCTGGAGCTTGCTCAAACTCATTTCCATTGAGTTGGTGATGCCATCCAACCACCTCATCCTCTGTTGTCCCCTTCTCTTCCTCTCTTCAGTCTCTCCCAGCATCAGTCAGGCTTTCTTCCAATGAGTCAATTCTTCGCATCAGGTGGCCAAAGTATTAGAGTTTTCAGCTTCAAATCAGCCCTTCCAATGAATATTTAGGACTGATTTCCTTTAGGATGGACTGGTTGGATCTCCTTGCAGTCCAAGGAACTCTCAAGAGTTTTCTCCAACAGCACAGTTCAAAAGCATCAATTCTTCAGTGCTCAGCTTACTTTTTAGTCCAACTCTCACATCCATACATGACTACTGGCAAAAACACAGCTTTGACTAGATGGACCTGTCAGCAGAGTAATGTCTCTGCTTTTAATATGCTGTCTAGGTTGGTCATAACTTTCCTTCCAAAGAGTAAGTGTCTTTTAATTTCATGGCTGCAATCACCATCTGCAGTGATTTTGGAACCCAGAAAATAAAGTCTGACACTGTTTCCACTTTTTCCCCATCTATTTGCCATGAAGTGATAAGACCAGATGCCATGATCTTCGTTTTCTGAATGTTGAGCTTTAAGCCAACTTTTTCACTCTCCACTTTCACTTTCATCAAGAGGTGCTTTAGTTCCTCTTCACTTTCTGCCATAAGGGTGGTGTCATCTGCATATCTGAGGTTATTGAATTTCTCCCGGCAATCTTGATTCCAGCTTGTGTTTCTTCCAGTCCAGCGTTTCTCATGATGTACTCTGCATATAAGTTAAATAAGCACGGTTGACAATATACAGCCTTGACGTACTCCTTTTCCTATTTGGAACCAGTCTGTTGTTCCATGTCCAGTTCTAACTGTTGCTTCCTGACCTGCATACAGATTTCTCAAGAGGCAGGTCAGGTGGTCTGGTATTCCCATCTCTTTCAGAATTT
Organism: Nanger dama; assembly: GCA_917880005.1. Lineage (NCBI taxonomy): Eukaryota > Metazoa > Chordata > Mammalia > Artiodactyla > Bovidae > Nanger > Nanger dama. The sequence continues at coordinate 35,918,496 of CAKJTW010000020.1, read as the reverse complement.
TCCACAGTTTATTGTGATCCACACAGTCAAAGGCTTTGGCATAGTCAATAAAGCAGAAATAGTAGTTAGTAGTTACATTATGTTAAAGATATGGGGAGGATTGGCATAAAAAATTATAGCAGAGAATAGGAAATTGATCTCTTTAAACTTATTGACCACATATTGTCTCGGAGAATATTTAAATAATTGTTATTGTTCAATTTCTAAGTCATGTCCCATTCTGTGACCCCATGAACTGTAACATGCCAGGCTTCCCTGTCTTTCACTACCTCCATGAGTTTGCTTAAATTCATGTCCCTTGAATCAATGATGCTGTCCAACCATTTCATCCTCTGTTGCCCCCTTCTCTTCTTGTTCTCATTCTTTCCCAGCATCAGGATCTTTTCCAATCAGTCAGCTCTTGGCATCAGGTGTCCAAAGTATTAGAGCTTTAGCATCGATACTCAATGAATACTAAGAGTTGATTTCCTTTAGGATTGAGTGATTTGGTCTCCTTGCTGTCGAAGGGACTCCCAAGAGTCTTCTCCAGGACCACAGTTTGAAAGTATTACTTCTTTGGTGCTCAGTCTTCTTTTGGTCCAATTCTCACATCCATACATGACTACTGGAAAAGCCATACTTTTGACTATATGTTTTTCTCCAAACTTGAGCTTAATCAGCTATGCTGCTAGGATCTGTTCTCTCTTTCAAAGTTTTTTCTCCTAGTTCTTCCTCAATATTCTCTAACTCTAATCTCTTCCTCAAATATCTCAAACCCAATATTCTACTCCACCTTCCCCATCTTTCATGACATTCACCCCCAGTAAAAATACAAAAAAAAAAAAAAAAAGAAGAAGAAGAAGCAACACACGCACACATGTTTATATGTTTGCATAAGCACACACACACACTTCTTGCCTCAGAGTTTGTCTGTTCAAGCTAACATTATTTTATGTTAAAATAATCTCTACATCAGCGAAAGCAAATACTATCTTCATTATGCAAGGTAGTTAATTATGTTTTCCTGTTTTATCAAACTCTGTCCTATCTTTTGCCTTTCATAATGAAAAAATAATATTTTTTAAAAAGAAAGAAATCATCTTCTGCCTAAGAGAAATTATGCAGTTGCCCACATATAGAAAGTATGCAATCATTTTCTTTCTTTTTTAAATGTCAATATTTCATTGTAGCAATAAATGAAGTACATGCTCTTTCTTTTAATTTAGAGCACACCAGGAGTAAGATGGAGAGGTTATATAGAAAAGTTGAATACAGAATTTTCAGTGATCAAGAGCTTGGAATCGTTCAACAAAATTTCAGATTCTCAATATTGACTGCTCATTAGGATCACTTGGGGCTTTAAAAAATATCCCAGTTCTCAAGCCTCATGCTTAAGCTATCATATCAGAATCTCTAGGGGTGGGATCCAGGAATCAGTAGTTTTAAAAGCACCCTCAGATGATTTGAATGTGCAGCCAAAGTTGAGAATGATTCATTCAGAGAAACTGGGATATTTCCAAGCATGGCTAGTTAGAAGATGAATGCTGTCTTGTCAACAGCACTTGACAAATTATATCAGAAGTAATTCGGGGTGATGAAGAAGTCAGAAGTTTGCCTATTCATATTCTTTATAAAGAGTAGGAGTTGTTTCTTAAGAAATATTTACTCATCCATGTGGGGCTTCCCTGGTGACTAAGTGGGTAAAAGAATCTGCCTGCCAATACAGAATATGTGAGATACAGGTTCGATCACTGGGTCAGGAAGATCCCCTGTAGGAGCAAATGGCAACCCATTCAAGTATTCTTGCTTGGGAAATCCATGACAGAGGAGCCTGATGGGCTGCAGTCCATGGGACTGCAGAGTCAGACATGACTTAGCAACTGAACAACAATTCATCCATGTAGATTATGATACAAATGAGAAAGCCCATATAATAAAAAAAATGAGTGGTGGAAGTTTGGGTTGGGTGGAATGTGTGTAGCTGACCTATGTCAACATATCAAAGCATTTGTGTGTATATATATATCCTATTGTTTTTTCCAGTTTTTGTTGGGAGAGAGCCAAAATCATTTGATCTTAGTATCAATTCTGGAAGAAGCCATCTCTATCAATTTGCCATTTCCTTTTGTTTTGTAATAATATGGAAATAGAATTTAAGCATAGAAATAAGCCTCTATGGTAGTGAATTTCAGTATTTCTTCTTAACCAATGGACAAAGTAAGTAACTTTACCAGTAGCCTTATAGCAAGTTAGAAATAGAGCTGAGATTAGAATCAGACACTGTAAGTATAATGTTCTAGAACATATTGCATTGCTTAAAAATGTTTTTCTAGGTATACTTTTCTTCTTTTTAAAATTGGATGGTCTGTATAAATATCTAGTGAGTTCACATTGAAGTCCTCTAAAGTTATTTCTTTCATCTCAGGCTTAATGATTTCAGATTATGATTATTATATAGAAAAAGAAATAAGTAGAGACTGACAAGATTAATGTATCACAAGCTCTTTGCCTCACCACCTGGTTGAAAAAGTATTAAATCATTGGAAAGCAGAGTTATTCTCAAATTTTATTATGAGTACAAAAGGAAAAATAATGTTGAAAGGGACAAGTAGTACTATGATTCAATTAGTACTATATTCAATTTTCTTGTCAGTCAATGTCTATTTTGGGAATAAGGTGATGGTTATAAATGTTTATGCTCCATATCAACAATTGGTAAAATAATTGATGTTTATGAGGATAGGTTTGGAATAACGGGGAAAGATTTTTATAGAGTTTTTTCCTTTGGAAAATGAAGAAGTGAAGAATAAAAAAAGTTCAGCTCTTCAGACTGATAAAAGAATAAAAGTGATTGTGAGAGATGCTTAAATGGAAGACTAAGAGGGGGATATGGGATATAGGACAGTGATTAAAAATTTTGTAATCTGCCTTTGGCTGAACAGTAATTGGGTTGGAATAGAAGGTTTGCCACTTCTTCAGTCTGCAATTTGGGGCAAATTGCTTATAGTGTCTATATCTCAGTTTTCCTTCTCTGTAAATTGGGAGTTAATGAACCCTTGTTTTATAAGTTGATGTGATAGTGAAATGAGTTTATGCCTAATAATCAATATTAGAAATAGAAATAATCTCTATCTGTCTAATATACTTATAAATACCTAATAAATATTCATCTAGTATTAGCTATCGTTCCAGGGCAATGAACTTATGCTGGGAAAGATGACATAGCCTGGTTAAAAATATGTAGAAGTAATCTTATCCATAGGTAATAGAATCTGGTATGAATTGCATATTAAATATGAAGTTCAGTTCAGTTCAGTCACTCTGTCATGTCCGACTCTTTGCAATCCCCATGAATCGCAGCACGCCAGGCCTCCCTGTCCATCACTAACTCCCGGAGTTTACCCAAACCCATGTCCATCAGGTCGGTGATGCCATCCAGCCATTTCATCCTCTATCATCCCCTTCTCCTGTCCCCAATCCCTCCCAGTATCAGGGTCTTTTCCAATGAGTCAACTCTTGGCATCAGGTGGCCAGAGTATTGGAGTTTCAGCTTCAGCATCAGTCCTTCCAATGAACACCCAAACAAATCTCCTTTAGGATGGACTAGTTGGAGCGTGTTGCAGTCCAAGGGACTCTCAAGAGTCTTCTCTAACACCATAGTTCAAAAGCATCAATTCTTTGGCGCTCAGCTTTCTTCATAGTCCAACTCTCACATCCATACATGACTACTGGAAAAACCATAGCCTTGACTAGATGAACCTTTGTTGGTAAAGTAATGTGTCTGCTTTTTAGTATTCTATCTAGGTTGGTCATAACTTTCCAAGGAGTAAGAGTCTTTTAATTTCATGGCTGCAGTCACCATCTGCAGTGATTTTGGAGTCCCCCAAAATAAAGTCTGACACTGTTTCCACTTTTTCCCCATCTATTTGGCATGAGTGATGGGACCAGATGCCATGATCTTCGTTTTCTGAATGTTGAGCTTTAAGCCAACTTTTTCACTCTCCACTTTCACTTTCATCAAGAGGCTTTTTAGCTCCTCTTCACTTTCTGCCATAAGGGTGGTGTCATCTGTATATCTGAGGTTATTGATATTTCTCCTGGCAATCTTGATTCCAGCTTGTGTTTCTTCCAGCCCAGCGTTTCTCATGATGTACTCTGCATATAAGTTAAATTAAATAAGCAGGGTGACAATATACAGCCTTGACGTACTCCTTTTCCTATTTGGAACCAGTCTGTTGTTCCATGTCCAGTTCTAACTGTTGCTTCCTGACCTGCATATAGGTTTCTCAAGAGGCAGGTCAGGTGGTCTGGTATTCTCATCTCTTTCAGAATTTTCCACAGTTTATTGTGATCCACACAGTCAAAGGCTTTGGCATAGTCAATAAAGCAGAAATAGATGTTTTTCTGGAATTCTCTTGCTTTTTTCATGATCCATCAGATGTTGGCAATTTGATCTCTGGTTCCTCTGCCTTTTCTAAAACCTATTTGATCATCTGGAAGTTCACAGTTCACATATGGCTGAAGCCTGGCTTGGAGAATTTTGAGCATTACTTTGCTAGCATGTGAGATGAGTGCAGCTGTACAGTAGTTTGAATGTTCTTTGGCATTGCCTTTCTTTGGGATTGGAATGAAAACTGACCTTTGCCAGTCCTGTGGCCACTGCTGAGCTTTCCAAATTTGCTAGCATACTGACTGCAGCAGTTTCACAGCATCATCTTTTAGGATTTGAAATAGCTCTACTTGAAATTCCATCATCTCCCACTAGCTTTGTTCGTAGTGGTGCTTTCTAAGGCCCACTTGACTTCACACTCCAGGATGTCTGGCTCTAGGTGAGTGATCACACCATCATGATTATCTTGGTCATGATCTTTTTGTATAGTTCTTCTGTGTATTCTTGCCACTTCTTCTTAATATCTTCTTCTGTTAGGTCCATATCATTTCTGTCCTTTATGGAACCCATCTTTGCATGAAATGTTTCCTTGGTATCTCTAATTTTCTTGAAGGGATCTCTAGTCTTTCCCATTCTGTTGTTTTCCTCTATTTCTTTGCACTGTTCACTGAGGAAGGCTTTCCTATTTCTCCTTGCTATTCTTTGGAACTCTGCATTCAGATGCTTATATCTTTCCTTTTCTCCTTTGCTTTTCACCTTCTTCTTTTCACAGCTATATGTAAGGCCTCCTCAGACAGCCATTTTGCCTTTTTGCATTTCTTTTTCTTGGGGATATTCTGATCTCTGTCTCCTGTACAATGTTATGAACCTCTATCCATAGTTCATCAGGCACTCTATCTATCAGATCTGTCTCTTAAATCTATTTGTCACTTCCACTGTATAATCACAAGGGATTTGATTTAGTTCATACCTGAATGGTCTAGTGGTTTTCCCACTTTCTTCAATTTCAGTCTGAATTTGTCAATAAGGAGCTCATGATCTGAGCCACAGTCAGCTCCCGGTCTTGTTTTTGTTGACTGTATAGAACTTCTCCATCTTTGGCTGCAAAAGAATATAATCAGTCTGATTTCGGTGTTGAGCATCTGGTGATGTCCATGTTAGAGTCTTCTCTTGTGTTGTTGGAAGAGGGTGTTTGCTATGACCAGTGTGTTCTCTTGGCAAAACTCTATTATCCTTTGCCTTGCTTCATTTTGTACTCCAAGGAAAATTTTCCTGTTACTCCAGGTATTTCTTGACTTCCTATTTTTACATTCCAGTTCCCTGTAATGAGAAGGACACCTTTTTGAGTGTTAGTTCTAAAAGGTCTTGTAGGTCTTCATAGAACCATTCAACTTCAACTTCGTCACTGTTATTAGCTGAATCAAGGCAAATTGGAAGTGGTCAAACAGGAGATGACAAGAGTGAACGTTGACATTCTAGGAATCAGCGAACTAGAATGGACTGGAATGGGTGAATTTAACTCGATGACCATTATATCTACTACTGTGGGCAAGAATCCCTTAGAAGTAATGGAATAGCCATCATGGTCAACAAAAGTGTCCAAAATGCAGTGCTTGGATGCAGTCTCAAAAACAACAGAATGATCTCTGTTCATTTCCAAGGCAAAATACAAATCTAAGATGTAAAAAGTGCTGCTGCTAATCATTTTGCTAAAGCCATTTGTTCAGTGTTGTAGCTTGACAGTTAAAGTGGTGCTTGGGATTCTCTAGTCTTCTCTCTCTCTTTCTCTTTTTTTTTTTTTCCTTCTCCTTCAAGATTTTTACTTTCGAAGAGAAAAATGCATATTTGGAAATAGATGTTATGTATCCAAGGAGTCATGGAATTAGATGCTAAGACCACTGGAGGTTTATAGGTAAAAATAGGAAAGAAGGATGACTAGTGAGACTATGCTTCTCAATTTTGAATCACTCTCCTTTATAAATCTCCAAGGGAGTGATGTTTTACAAAGTTTTATCAGCAAGCCTCCTTGGGGTGCCTGAATCAGTATGACATAAGAATAAGCCAAGATCACCCTTTCATTGAGAAAATAAATGAGAAGTTGTATGCTACTGGCAAATAACTTAGTTGTGATTCTATTAGAACAGTTATCTCAAAGCTTCTCTTTCTATAACAATGGTCATGTGGTGCAACATAGATCTTAATTTTATTCCAACAGACTTGAAGGCCACAATTTGGAATTTGGGGAAAAAAAGAAAGAACTAAAACATGCTCGATTATAACAATTTTAAGAACTAAATCTATGCCAAAGAAAGTACATTACAAATTATGGAAAATATTGCCATAATTGTAAAATAGGAAAATCTTTTTCTCATTTTCATGACTGATATCACTGCCATTCAAAAGTAATATTTATTCTGATAAGTGGTATGTTTGTGCACATGTGTGTGTGTACACGTGACTGTAAATAAAGAACAATCAGGTATCTTCGTGGTTTAATCTCTAATTTCCTCCTGCTCAAATGTAAACTTAACATAGAAACCTTCGTAGGCCCCTCCTATCTGAAATAGGTCCTCGAATGTTCTCTCTTCATCTTACTTTTCTATACTTTTTCTTCATACCCTTTAGCATTCCCTGGCACATATATATATATATATATTAATATCTTTCTATTATCTTTCTGTTATTGATCACTTTTGAAGCTGTATAACATAATAAAATTAAAATTATTATTTATTTTAAAAATAACTAGCAGTTATTTCTAGGTTTGAAGTAGGTTAACAGATTGTGCATAATATGACTAGGTAATACTTTGAAATGATTTTGTAGTTTGATGCAGTAATTAAAAGTGTGAGTCATAGGCTATGTGTTGAGTGTTTTAGTAATGTTTATTTCAGTTCTCTTATTTTCTTATTTAATCTTTCACTTAAAAATTAGTACTATGTACTTATCATGTACTAGAAAATTGCCAGACACTGCACTAGAGCTGAAAATAAGACAGCTATGGATCATTGTCTTTTTCCTTACAACCTAGCAGGGAAGACAGTGGTTAAACAAATAATCTTTCAAATGGGTTTAATTGCGCTTGCCATTAGTACTCGGAGGAATTAGAGAGCTTCTGTAAGTGTATGTAGAGAGAGAAATGCTGGTTTTGTACTGTAAGGAAAATCTTCTCTAAGTAAAACAGAGAAATCTGAATCCTAAACCAGCAGTAGTGATACCCAAGAAAGGAGCAAATTAGTGCTACACAGTTTCCCAGTTCTCAGCAATCAGTCTTTCCAGGTTTCATGGAAGTAGGGGAAAAGGAGGAGAGGATAAACTAAGGTGCGTGCATGCTAAGTCACTTCAATTGCTTTGTGCGACCCTGTAGTGAGTGGGCTAGAGCCTGTTTGCAGTTAGATCCCATATCCCTTTCCACAGAGCAGAAGCATGGGAATTTAGAGTGTCTGGAGAGGTGAACACAAAATCTCCATATTGTAAGATACCATGTACAGTTTCAATGGTGATCTGGAGGTAGTAAAAGTCTGTACTAAAAGAATGTAGCAAAACTAACAAAAACGCATTGGATACTGAAACTCTCAGTCCTTTTCTTCAACATGGGTTTGAGAATTCTGCTAGCCAGGCTGCTGCAAGCTAAACACTGAGCACGAGGAAGTGCCCTTGGACGATCCAACAAGGCCTAGAGGTAACACTTAATAATATCATAAGTAACTATGGTTTTCCAAAGGTTCATGTCTGTAGTCAGATGTCCCTACTGAACCCACATTGGTGAAGTCCCACTCACACTCAGAAATACCACTCATTCTGACTATCCCACCATTATAGATGAGTAGTCAGCTGGGACTTATCAGACATCTGAGAAATACAGCATTACTTGAAAAAATAGACACCAAAATAAATAAACAGTTTGAAGAAAGAACTATATAGTGAAGATAAAACAATAAAAGTTATGATCAATAACGTGAGGATTAAAAGATATACAAACAGGAAAGAAGAACGGATTACTATTAAAGAATACTATTAAATATCTACAATATAAAAAAAAAAAAACTCTGATATTAAAAATAGGAACATAGCAGAAACAAAAAGGTAAAGGATATGGACCATAACTTAGGGTATATAATCCATATGGTAAAACGGAAGCACAAAGTGGGACTATATTCCAGATAGTAGAGCAAAAATAGAAAAATAAGAGATAACATAAGAAAATCAGAAGATAAACCCATGAAGATTAATATTCAGATAATAGTCATCCCAAATAGAAAGAAAAGGAAAAACAGCGGAAGGAAATCATTAGTGGAAGAATTTAAGAGTTCCCAAAGACAGAGGAACATAAATTTGCTCACTGCAAAATCTACCTATGCCCCTAGAACATCCTATCATGATATTTCAAATGGGTAAAATTTAGAACCTACAAACTTCCAGAGAGAAAATACAAAGCAAATACCAAATAACAAAATCAAAACAGTGAAAAAAAAAAAGTACAAATATATAAGCCCGACTCAAAATGAAGTTCTCAACAACAACCCTGGAAGCACAGAAGACGATGACATAGCGCTTCCAATGTTGAAGGAGCTCTGTTTCTAATCTAGAATACTATAGTGCCCCCATCATCAATGAACTGCTAAAACAGAGCAAAAAGACACTTGAAATATCTTACCTCCTAGTCACAATTTCTCTGGAGGCTACTGCTCAAATAAAACTGGGGGATGAAGTAAGATATAGAAAGCCTTGGAATAAAACAGGAAACATAGGAGAAAGGTAAAAGGAATCTCTAGGAGAAATTTGAACGGAGATGAAGACCAGGCCTGGAAGCAAACTTAATTCCACTGGAGCAGGTCACTAGAAGATTATCCAAGAAGCAGAAACTGAACGATATCTCCTATGTGGAACTTTAGATATGGATACCACCGTGCAATGAGTTTGAGATAAATGGAAAAATAAGCACTTAAAAACTAGGTAATTATAGATTCCAGGAATGTGCAACACTGTACAAGAAATTAAAGCTCCTCTCTGATAGCTTTCGATGAACGATGTCAGATTCGGGATCTCTGAGGAAGAAGATTTAGCTTCGGGGATCAGAAAGTGAAAGTGAGGTAGCTCAGACATGTCTGACTCTTTGTGACCCTGTGGACTGTAACCTACCAGGCTCCTTAGTCTATGGAATTTTCCAGGCAAGAGTACTGGAGTGGGTTGCTATTTCCTTCTCCAGGGGATCTTCCTGACCCGGGGGACCAGGCTTAATCACTTGAGCTTCAGTGTGGCAGAAGTTTTATTACAGTGAAAAAGAAAACTTCTGACACAGACAACAGAAGGGGTATGGAGAGTGCCTCCCTCGCTAGTGTTATCAAGGCCTTGAATACTTTACCAGACCCACTCCCTCAGCATACATCTTAAATTAACAAGATTGGAACTAACAATAGAAAGGTTTTACAAGACCCACTCCCATACATGTCCTCCAAGCAAGATACATTGTTATTATATAATCATTCAGTTCACTTCAGTTCACTCAGTCATGTCAGACTCTTTGCAATCCCATGGAGTGCAGCACAGGAGAGTGTCCCTGTCTTTAAGAGCTTGCTCAGAGCTCTTAAAGAGCTTTCTCAAACTCATGTCAATTGAATAGGTGATTCCATCCAACCATCTCATCCTCTATCATCCCCTTCTCTCCTGCCTTCAGTCTTTTTCAGCATCAGGGTCTTTACTACTGAGTCATTTCTTCACATCAGGTGGCCAAAGTATTGGAGTTTCCAGCTTCAGCATCAGTCCTTCCAAAGCATATTCAGGGTTGATTTCCTTTAGGATTGACTGGTTTGATCTCCTTGCTATACAAGGACTCTGATGCCACAGTTCAAAAGCACCAATTCTTCAGCACTCAGCTTTGTTTATGGTCCAGCTCTCACATCCATATATGACTACTGATAAAATAGCTTTGGCTAGATGAACCTTTATCAGCAAAGTGTCTGTGCTTTTAATATGCTGTCTAGGCTGGTCATTGGAGAAGGCAATGGCACCCCACTCCAGTACTCTTGCCTGTAAAATCCCATGGACAGAGGAGCCTGGTAGATTGCAGTCCATGAGGTCGCTAAGAGTCGGACATTACTGAGCAATTTCACTTTGACTTTTCACTTTCAGGCATTGGAGAAGGTAATGGCAGTCTGCTCCAGTATTCTTGCCTGGAGAATCCCAGGGACGGGGGAGCCTGGTGGGCTGCCATCTGTGGGGTGGCACAGAGTTGGACACGACTGAAGAGACTTAGCAGCAGCAGCAGCTAAGCTGGTCATAGCTTTTCTTCCATGAAGCAAGCATCTTTTTATTTCATGAATGTAATCACTATCTGTAGTGATTTCAAATCCATTCACTTTCTCCCACCTCTGCCATCAATATCCTAGTCCAAGTCACCAGGGACTCTTGACTGTATTATTTCACTGGATATCTGTTTTTTAATTTATATTTTTATCAAAGTTATATGTGCATGCATGAATGCTGCATGAATTAAACAATCAAAGAGTATAGGAGTTGCAATATACCCACACCCACCCAGGGTATCCTGGCATCTTCCTCCCCATTTCTCATCTTGGACCATTTTCAATTCTATTAGTTATTCTTTGAGCATTTATCTCTAACCTCTACAAAATAAGTATTGTTATTTCTTCATTCAGACTTGAGAGAGTTAATGCTTCAGTTCAGTTCAGTTGCTCAGTCGTGTCTGACTCTTTGCAACCTTATAAATTGCAGCAGGCCCGGCCTCCCTGTCCATCACCAACTCCCAGAGTTCACTCAGACTCACATCCATCAAGTCAGTGATGCCATCCAGCCATCTCATCCTCTGTTGTCCCCTTCTCCTCCTGCCTCCAATCCCTCCCAGCATCAGAGTCCTTTCTAATGAGTCAGCTTTTCACATGAGGTGGACAAAGTATTGGAGTTTCAGCTTCACCATCATTCCCTCCAGAGAAATCCCAGGGTTGATCTCCTTCAGAATGGACTGGTTGGATCTCCTTGCAGTCCAAGGGACTCTCAAGAGTCTTCTCCAACACCACAGTCAAAAGCATCAATTCTTTGTTACTCAGCTTTCTTCACAGTCCAACTCTCACATCCATTCATGACCACTGGAAAAACCATAGCCTTGACTAGACGGACCTTAGTCGGCAAAGTAATGTCTCTGCTTTTGAATATACTATCTAGGTTGGTCATAACTTTTCTTCCAAGGAGTAAGTGTCTTTTAATTTCATGGCTGCACTCACCATCTGCAGTGATTTTGGAGCCCCCAAAATAAAGTCTGACACTGTTTCCACTGTTTCCCCATGTATTTCCCATGAAGTGATGGGACCAGACGGGACCAATATTGCATAGGAACCTGGAATGTCAGGTCCATGAATCAAGGCAAATTGGAAGTGGTCAAACAGGAAGTGGCAAGAGTGAACGCTGACATTCTAGGAATCAGCGAACTAAATTGGACTGGAATGGGTGAATTGAACTCAAATGACCATTATATCTACTACTGTGGGCAGGAATCCCTTAGAAGAAATGGAGTAGCCATCATGGTCAACAAAAGAGTCTGAAATGCAGTACTTGGATGCAATCTCAAAAATGACAGAAAGATCTCTGTTTGCTTCCGAGGCAAACCATTCAATATTACAGTAATCCAAGTCTAGCCCCCAAACAGTAACGCTGAAGAAGTTGAAGTTGAATTACAAGACCTTTTAGAACTTACACCCTAAAAGATGTCCTTTTCATTATAGGGGAATGAAATGCAAAAGTAGGAAGTCAAGAAACACCTGGAGTAACAGGAAAATTTGGCTTAGGAATGTGGAATGAAGCAGGGCAAAGACTAATAGAGCTTTGCCAAAAAAATGCAGTGGTCATAGCAAACACCCTCTTCCAACAACACAAGAGAAGACTCTAACATGGACATCACCAGATGCTCAACACCGAAATCAGACTGATTATATTCTTTGCAGCCAAATATGGAGAAGTTCTATACAGTCAGCAAAAACAAGACCGGGAGCTGACTGTGGCTCAGATCATGAGCTCCTTATTGACAAATTCAGACTGAAATTGAAGAAAGTGGGAAAACCACTAGACCATTCAGGTATGACCTAAATCAAATCCCTTATGATTATACAGTGGAAGTGAGAAATAGATTTAAGGGCCTAGATCTGATAGACAGAGTGCCTGATGAACTATGGACAGAGGTTTGTGACATTATACAAGAGACAGAGATCAAAACCATCCCCAAGAAAAAGAAATGCAAAAAAGCAAAATGGCTGTCTGAGGAGGCCTTACAAATAGCTGTGAAAAGAAGAGAGGTGAAAAGCAAAGGAGAAAAAGAAAGATATAAGCATCTGAATGCAGAGTTCCAAAGAATAGCAAGGAGAGATAAGAAAGCCTTCTTCAGCAATCAATGCAAAGAAATAGAGGAAAACAACAGAATGGGAAAGACTAGAGATCTCTTCAAGAAAATCAGAGATATCAGGGGAACATTTCATGCAAAGATGGGCTTGATAAAGGACAGAAATGGTATGGATCTAACAGAAGCAGAAAATATAAAGAAGAGGCGGCAAGAATACACAGAAGAACTATACAAAAATGATCTTCATGACCAAGATAATCACAATGGTGTGATCACTCATCTAGAGCCAGATATCCTGAAATGTGAAGTCAAGTGGGCCTTGAAAGCATCACTACAAACAAAGCTAGTAGAGGTGATGGAATTTCAGATTGAGCTATTTCAAATCCTGAAAGATGATGCTGTGAAAGTGCGGCACTCAATATGCCAGCAAATTTGGAAAGCTCAGCAGTGGCCACAGGACTGGAAAAGGTCAGTTTTCATTCCAATCCCAAAGAAAGGCAATGCCAAAGAATGCTCCAACTACCGCACAATTGCACTCATCTCACATGCTAGTAAAGTAATGCTCAAAATTCTCCAAGCCAAGCTTCAACAATACATGAACCGTGAACTTCCAGATGTTCAAGCTGGTTTTAGAAAAGGCAGAGGAAGCAGAGATCAAATTGCCAACATTCACTGGATCATGAAAAAAGCAAGAGAGTTCCAGAAAAACATCTGCTTTATTGACTATGTCAAAGCCTTTGACTGTGTGGATCACAATAAACTGGAAAATTCTGGATGGGAATACCAGACCACCTGACCTGCCTCTTGAGAAACCTATATGCAGGTCAGGAAGCAACAGTTAGAACTGGACATGGAACAACAGACTGGTTCCAAATAGGAAAAGGAGCATGTCAAGGCTGTATATTGTCACCCTGCTTATTTAACTTATATACAGAGTGCATCATGAGAAACGCCAGACTGGAAGAAACACAAGCTGGAATCAAGATTGCCAGGAGAAATATCAATAACCTCAGATATGCAGATGACATCACCCTTATGGCAGAAAGTGAAGAACTAAAAGTCTCTTGCTGAAAGTGAAAGAGGAGAGTGAAAAAGTTGGCTTATAACTCAACATTCAGAAAACTAAGATCATGGCTTCTGGTCCCATCATTTCATGGGAAATAGATTGGGAAACAGTGGAAACAGTTAATTCTTAGGTAGGTTGATAAGAAGTCTGGGCTCCTCAAAGAGGAGAAAGGGTTCTGGGGCTCTCAAGGAGGAGAAAGCAACAAACTTTTTTTTTTTTTCCCTATATTCCTTTGTCTGAGTCACATAGGATGCTTTTTCTTAAACTCTGAGTTGTTAGGACAACAATCTTTAAGACTGGCTTCCATTAAACCAAGTGTTAATGACTCAAGGGTATGTTTTTCCTTAAGCTCTGCATTAATGATTATATGAAGGTCAAGAAGCAGTAGTTAGACCTGGACATGGAGCAACAGACTGGTTCAAAATTGGGACCCAAGTATGTCAAAGTTGTATATTGTCACCCTGCTTATTTAACTTACATGCAGAGTACATCATACAAAATGCCAGGCTGGATGAAGCACAAGCTGGAATCAAGATTACTGGGAGAAACATCAACAACCTCAGATATGCAGATGACACTACCCTTATGGCAGAAAGCAAAGAGGAACTAAAGAGCCTCCTGATGAAAGTGAAAGAGGAGAGTGAAAAAGTTGGCTTAAAACTCAACATTCCAAAAAATAATAATCATGGCATTGGGTCCCATCATTTCATGGCAAATAGATGGGAAACAATGGGAACAGTGACAGACTTTATTTATTTCCTTGGCCTCCCAAATCACTGAAGATGGTGACTGCAACCGTGAAATTAAAAGACACTTGCTCCTTGGAAGTAAAGCTATGACCAGCCTAGACCCTGATGCTGGGAAAGATTGAAGGTGGGAGGAGAGGGTGATGACAGAGGATGATATGGCTGGATGGCATCACTGACTCAATGGACAAGAGCTTGAGCAAGCTCTGGGAATTGCTGATGGATAGGGAAGTCTGGCGTGCTGCAGTCCATGGAGTTGCAAAGACACAGAAATGACTGAGCAACTGAATTGAACTGATATGGATGATGAGGAATACTGAATCATCAATTTACACTTTTAGGTTTCTCCTTGAGCAACAGTGTGATAAACATCACCAGGAGGAAAAGAAAAATAATTAAAAGTATACAAGCTCTCTTTCATAATTACTGAGAGAGACTTGACATGGATATATTGAGTAATGACTCAATGTAAGGGTCTGGAGCTCAAAGAAAAATCTAAGCTTGACACATTACTGGGAGTACTGGTCTGGTGTGACTCATTAATTAGTCTTTCAGCATCTGGGATGGTACATATGTAGAACCAATTACCAGAAAATGTAGCAAATAAAGAACAGTTTTTCTATTAGCTATTTATGAACACAGATGGTCTCCCTTCTTCTCCTCCCTGCCCTCAGATTCCAGCTGATCTTTCTAAACCTCTGGCTTCTTCTCTAAGGTCCAGTTGTTTATGTTCCTCAAGGTCATAAAAATGGTGCATCTTAGTCACATCATAACGGTGTGATCTTACTGTCTTCTCCAAAAGAGGATGTTTAGTTCTGTTTCTTCAACCTGATAAGTTATAAGTTCAAAAAAAAAAAAATCTCTTGACTCTTTTGCTCAGTTTTATGATGCTGTCCTCCCATTAAAATGCTTGTGGGATAAAACAGTGTGGCGTATCCTTCCCTGTTGAAGTGACATTTAAGGCTGCAAGTTAACCTGGAATAAGAATTTACAGTGAGAACAGAAGAAAATATAAAAAGGAGTCCTGAGAAATTTCAGCACTTAAATGTTGAGAAGAAGAGAAGCAGAAAAACTGTGAAATAGTTGCTAAAGAAAAAAAGAGAGGAAAGCCAGGAAAATTTGGTGTCCTTGAAGTCAAGATAAGAAAGAGTTTCTATGAAGAAGAAATCAGCTACATGGAAAGTTAATGGGAAGTTGTTTTTATTTTTATTTTTAATTTTTTAAAATATAAATTTATTTATTTTAATTGGATGCTAATTACTTTATATTATTGTATTGGTTTGGCCATATATCACATGAATCCACCATGGGTATACACGTGTTCCCCATCCTGAACCCCCTTCCCACCTCCCTTTCCGTACCATCCCTCTGGGTCACCCCAGTGCACCAGCCCCAAGCATCCTGGGAAGTTGTTTTTAAGGTGAGTCACTAAGAAGATTCATCAGACTGGACAAAATTATCATTTTCTAATATAAATTCAATGGAGTGATAGAAGCCTTGGCGATATTAAAGAATTGTTTAGATGGAAGCTCTGACTTCTCACTTTCTCTTTAGATATTTTAAAGTCTTGAATAGTAATTTGTCAATGCTTAGTATATCCAGGGATTATGGTGAGTGTTTGGTTTAAAATAAGAAGTGGTAGTAACCCTTTCATTTGAGTTTTTCCCCTTTGGAAATTGATTCACATAGCTTATACTGTGATTTCATTTTAAATATACACACATTCACATATGGAACCACATATGGCTAATAACTGAAATGTTTGTAATAGAAACAGAAAAAAAGCTGCTTTTTCTTATATTTAACCAAATAAATTTGCTTTGTTTACGTTTTGCTAGAGAAATGTACACTTTAATGCTTGGTAATGATTATAACACTGTAAGTACAAATTTAATTGGAGAACTATACAGAAGTATATTTTGGTATAAAAAAATCCAGCATTGCTTAACTTGCAGTATCTTACTGTTTATTCAGCTTCTACTTTATGTAAGACTCTTGCAATTATGTAACTGTATTTGTATATTAACCTTTTTAATACAAAATAAAATTGATGAATAGGATTAGAAATTAAGTGGATTAATTTTGAATTTAGAAAGGCCATTGCATAAGAGTTTGATTTGTGGGCCAACAACTGCAGGACCCACACCTATTAGGGTCTGGAAGCATTCAGGTCACGTTGCTTCCAAGATCATTTGATATCCTTCTATTTGAATAGTCTTGGCTTATGTTAAAAGTCTTTAGTCTTTCTCTGTGTACATTAGAGGAATGCTTAGCAACCTTGTGGTTGTGATACTTTTTAAACTCTTGGGTCACTTTCAGTGAATATCAATTCAATCAACATTGGTCTTGAAAAGACTGATTTACTGCTTTGCATTTAGAACAAGACCAACACATCCCTTCCTGGTCTCAGGGAAGGCACCTCAATCCCTACTCTCTCTTTTCTTTGCTGTATTTCCTCCTGCAATGTCTGTTAGAATTCTGTAGCAAAGGTAAACAACCCCAAAGTGTTATCTTTGTAAATTGTATCCTTCTCAATGATCTGAAAGGACCTGCCATCCTGTTCTATTTAGATAATCCCCAGAGATATTTTTTACCCATTCTTTTAGCTGTTTCAGAGGGTTAAAGGAGTTAAACTTTTATTCAGTGTTCCTAACTTGACTGCTGCTTTATCACTATAGCATATAGCAAACAATAAAACCTTCAAAAAAGGAGAGGCATGGCCAAAATTTTATTTGACTCAGTAAAAAATTGGAGAGCTGATAATTTTTGCTTACAGCATAGTTGGAAGGAGAAAAAGTTATAACAGGGTTGTAATTTAGATCAGATAAAACTATTGCCCAGAAGCTTCTAGATCTTTGTTTAAACCCATGGTAAGGGTAAGGACATTGTCAACAAAGGTCCGTCTAGTCAAGGCTATGGTTTTTCCAGTGGTCATGTATGGATGTGCGAGTTGGACTGTGAAGAAAGCTGAGCGCCAAAGAATTGATGCTTTTGAACTGTGGTGTTAGAGAAGACTCTTGAGAGTCCCTTGGACTGCAAGGAGATCCAACCAGTCCATTCTAAAGATTAGTCCTGGGTGTTCTTTGGAAGGACTGATGCTGAAGCTGAAACTTCAGTACTTTGGCCACCTCATGCGAAGAGCTGACTCATTGGAAAAGACACTTGTGCTGGGAGGGATTGGGGGCAGGAGGAGAAGGGAACGACCCAGGATGAGATGGCTGGATGGCATCACCGACTCGATGGACGTGAGTCTGAGTGAACTCCGAAGTTGGTGATGGACAGGGAGGCCTGGTGTGCTGCGATTCATGGGGTCACAAAGAGTCGGACACGACTGAGCGACTAAACTGAACTGAACTGAAGGGGTAAGGTTGGTAGTAGAGTAGAGGCAGCAGCAATGTGATAATGAAAGGCCAGATTTGCCATGGCCTTTGACCTTAGAGAACTCACCCTCTCGTCTGAGATTTCCTAATCAATAAAGTGTGAAGGTTCTACCAAGTGGCTGCAGAGTATCTATTCTGCTCTTATATTCAAATTCATTACCCTCTAGAATGTGCCCTAGTGGAGAGCTCTGAATATCTGGTTGGTGAGGATATTACTCATAATAATTTCAGTGACTAATTAGTGCAGACCTAAAGAGTAGATTTTCAAAACAACTCTCCCTGGTGCTTCAATACAGCAATACTTCTTTATTGTATGTTTTTATAAATATGCCCCATGATGCCATGATTGTTTTATTTTTACATCCTAGAATATAACAGTTTCAATTACTTGCCACATATCTAATGTTTTTAAAAGGTAAAGGACATTTACTTCCCTCCTCCAAATGTCATTTTACTTTTCTCTCAAATATAATTGCATTTTAATAGTCAAGAGTAAATAAAAATATTTTAAAATGGTAAGGTTTTAGGATTACAAAGAGTGATATCACCAGAATTTTAGGATTAAACAGCTAACAAACAATTAGGTTAAATATTTTTAAGTTGTGTCAAGTATTTATTGAGGTAAAGAAAATTTTTTTCCACGGAATCCTAAAATGAATATATTTCTCATTTGTAATATGCTAATGCTATAGAGTTGGGCATGACGTAGCAACTAAACAACAGTGTTTTATATAATGAATCTTCCCCAATAATGATGCAGTAAAAATATGTGTAATGTGATTTTTAAAAATCAGAATTAAAAAATGCATGGAGTTGGTTCATGAAGTCCATTCAGAGGTGTATGCTGTCAGCCTGCTCATTAGTGCCACATTCTTTCCTTGGGTTCTTTGAAAGATGATGGGTTGTAATACTGCAAAATATTAACAACATTCTTGCTGAAAAGCTGTTGTCTTGAGAGCTTTCCTGCTGTGTTGTTAATAACAGTAAGATCTTAAATGGAGCTATTACCTCTACTCTATAAATCACAATTGTTTTTAATCAAAAAACATTAAAAGGAGCTAATTGCCCCTGAGAGATTATTCCAGTTAAAAGGGATTTGAAGCTGACCTTAAGCAGTCGACTTGGAGTAGACACATGTATTGCCTTTGGGGAGGAGGCAAAGATTTCATTCATATATCGAAGGATTTCATTAGCAAAGGTAAAAGACAATGATTCTACATGTATTATAGAAGGAGGAAAATACACAATCTCCATCAATACATAGGTCTCATCACTAAATTTCTGCTATGGGTTTACAACGTTCCATTCCTCCCAGAATCCTGGGAGGCAGGAGAAGAAAAGAATTCTGGAGAGGGAGATATTATTATTTATTTATCAGCTCTACCTTAGAAGATTTTAAGTCCCTTTCAATTATTACCTGACATTTTTTTAATCTCAAAATATTTCACAAACCCTCATATGACAGTAAATTTGAATAGATAGACATTCCCTTCTTCAGGGGCTCTTTCCAACACAGGGACTAGACCCAGGTCTCCTTCACTGCAGGCAGATTCTTTACCATCTGAGCCACTATGGAAGCCTGCCAATTTTACACTTAGTGTCAATTAATGATAAAAACACTAAGAGCCAAAATCTATAATAAATTCAGAAACCCTTAAAAAGCTATTTTAAACAAAAAATTGTAAGTATAAGTGAGTTGCATACGTGTGAGATCAAGCTTACTCCATCTCTAGGAAATTCCTGAGGCATTTATGAATTTGCACATATTGAGGATGTACAACCCTCAGATACTCTAAGTTAGTATTTCTCTCAATGGTTCTCTTCAGATTTTCCATTAAGTCAGTCAGTGTGACTCTTTGGGACCCCATGGACTGCAGCATGCCAGGCTTACCTGTCCATCACCACCTCCTGGAGCTTGCTCAAACTCATGCCTGTCGATTGGCAATGCCATCCAACCATCTCATCCTCTGTTTTCTCCTCCTTCCTTCAGTCTTTCTCAGCATCAAGGTCTTTTCCAAGGAGTCAGTTACTCACATCAGATGGCCAAAGTATTGGAGAGTCAGCTTCAGCATCAGTCCTTCCAATGAATATTCACAACTGATTTCCTTTATGATTGACTGGTTTGATCCCCTAGCAATCCAACGGACTCTCAAGAGTCATCTGCAACACCACAGTTCAAAAGCATCAATTCTTTGGCATTCAGCTTTCTTTATAGTCCAACTCTCACATCCATACATGACTACTGGAAAAACCATAGCTTTGACTAGATGAACCTTTGTTGGCAAAGTGATGTCTCTGCTTTTTAATATGCCATCTAGGTTTGGTCATAGCTTTTCTTCCAAGGAGCAAGTATTTTTTAATTTCATGGCTGCAGTTACCAGCTGCAGTGATTTTGGAGCCTCAGAACAAAGTCTCTCACTGTTTCCATTGTTTCCCCATCTATTTGCCATGAAGTGATGGGACCAGATGCCATGATCTTCATTTTTTGAATGTTGACTTTTAAGCCAACTTTTAACTATCCTCTTTCACTTTCATCAAGAGACTTTTTAGTTCCTCTTCCCTTCTGCCATAAGGGTGGTATTATCTGTATATCTGTTAATAATTCTCTAAGCAATCTTGATTACAGCTTGTGCTTCATCTAGCCAGGCATTTTGCCTGATATGCTCTGCATATAAGTTAAAAAAACAGGGTGGGTGACAATATGGAGCCTTGACATACTCCTTTCCCAATTTGGAACCAATCTGTTGTTCCATGTCTGGTTCTAACGGCTACTTCTTGTCTTGCATACAGATTTCTCAGGAGGCAGGTAAGTTGGTCTGGTATTCCCATCTCTTGAAAAAATTTCCACAGTTTGTTGTTATCTACACAGTCAAAGGCTTTGTCATAATGAATAAAGCAGAAGATTTTCTGGAATTCTCTTGCTTTTTTCTATGATCCAAATGATGTTGGCAATTTGATCTCAGGTTTCTTTGCCTTTTCTAAATCCAGCTTTAACATCTGGAAGTTCTCAGTTAATGTACTGTTGAAAGGCTGGCTTGGAGAATTTTGAGCATTATTTTACTAGCCTGTGAGATGAATGCAATTGTGTGGTAGTTTGAAAGTTCTTTGGCATTGCCCTTCTTTGGGACTGGAATGAAAACTGACCTTTTCCAGTCCTGTGGCCACTGCTGAGTTTTCCAAATGTGCTGGCATATTGAGTGTAGCACTTTAACAGCATCGTCTTTTTGGATTTGAAATAGCTCAACTGGAATTCCATCACCTGCACTAGCTTTGTTCATAGTGATGCTTCCTAAGGCCCACTTGACTTCGCATTCTAGGATATCTGGCTCTAGGTGAGTGATAACACTATCATGATTATCTGGATCACAAAGTTTTTTTGTATAGTTCTTCTCTGTATTCTTGCTACTTCTTAATATCTTCTGCTTCTATTAGGTCCATACCATTTCTGTTCTTTATTGTGCCCGTCTTTGCATGAGATGGTCCCTTGATATATCTTTTGATATATTTTTGAAGAGATCTCTAGTCTTTCCCATTCTATTACTTTCCTGTATTTCTTTGCATTGATCATTGAGGAAGGCTTTCTTAGCTCTCCTTGCTATTCTTTGAAGCTCTGCATGCAAAATGGCCAAATCTTCCCTTTTCTCCTTTACCTTTCACTTCTCTTCTTTTCTCAGCTATTTGTAAGGCCTCCTCATTCACCCATTTTGCCCTTTTATGTTTCTTATTCTTGGGGATGGTCTTGACCAATGCCTTATGTACAATGTCACTTCCATCTCTAGTCCATCAGGCACTCTGCTTATCAGATCTAATCACTTAAATCTGTTTGTCATGTCCACTGTATAATTGTAAGGAATTTTATTTAGGTCATACCTGAATGGTCTAGTGGTTTTACCTAGTTTCTTCAATTTAAGTCTGAATTTTAAGAGTTTATGATTTGAGCCACAATCAGCTCCCGGTCTTGTTTTTGCTGGCTATATAGAGCTTCTCCATCTTAGGCTGCACAGAATATAATCAGTCTGATTCTGGTGTTGACCATTGGATGATATTCATGTGTATTCTTCTCTTGTGTTGTTGGAAGAGGGTGTTTGCTATGACCATTGTGTTCTCTTGGCAAGACTCTGTTAGCTTTTTCCCTGCTTCATTTTCTACACCAAGGCCCAGTTTGCCTGTTATTCCAGGTATCTTTTGACTTCCTACTTTTGCACTGCAGTCCCCTATGATGAAAAGGACATCTTTTTTGGGTGCTAGTTCTATAAGGTCTTGTAGGTCTTCATAGAACCATTCAACTTCCGCCTCTTTAGCATTTTTGGTTGGGGCATAGACTTGGATTACTGTGATACTTAATGGCTTGCCTTGGAAATGAACAAAGATCAATCATTTTTGAGATTGCATTCAGGTACTGCATTTCAGACTCTTTTGTTGACTATGAGGGCTACTCCATTTCTTCTAAAGGATGTGGTTCTCTTTCTGCACTGTAATAGACTCAATGACTGAGATTCCTGTTTGCTATATGCTACAGAATATTAGACATATCAAATAGTGCTTTAGTTGTTTTTAGGTGAGTCATTCTAAAAGCAATTAATGGTTTTGTCAATAATAAATACAGCTATTTAAAGACTTCACCAATATTATGGGTTATGCACAATTCCTGGTTCAGTAGCTATTTCTAGTCTACCACTTTTCTCTGACGTCAAGAAACATTGAATGTTGTAGCATGTAAAATTGATGCATTTATAGCTACTTTTGAATCTGCTTTAAGTGTTTAAATTAATCATACATTT
This sequence comes from Nanger dama, assembly GCA_917880005.1. Classification (NCBI taxonomy): domain Eukaryota; kingdom Metazoa; phylum Chordata; class Mammalia; order Artiodactyla; family Bovidae; genus Nanger; species Nanger dama. The sequence goes on along the minus strand of CAKJTW010000020.1, from coordinate 35,895,804 downwards.
TTTTTTTCCTTTTCTATTTTTGAAAAGTGACTCAGTATCTTTCTTACAGCTGTAGCTATGTTCTATTTGAAAATGACCAATAGAAAATAGGACTTCCCTGGTGGCTCAGTGGTAAAGAATCTGCCTGCCAATCCAGAAGATGCAGATTGAATCCCTGGGTGGGGAAGATCCCCTGGAGAAGGAAATGGCAACCTACTCCAGTATTCTTGCCTGGGAAATCCCATGAACAGATGAGACTGGCAGGCTGCAGTCCATGGGGTCACCAAAGAGGTAAATAAGACTTAGCCACTAAATAACAACAACTTACAGTCAGTTTGCTTTTGATATTGTAGATAGCCAAATGTTCAGAGTCATGGGGTCAGGGACAGGTTACATCAAAATGTCCTTATTCAAAGTCAGTGAAACTGATGAAATTCTGCTAAACAAAATGTAGGTGTGACTCTCCTGACTGCAAGTTCTAATACTCAGCTAAGTTGTAAAAGATTTAGTTATATCTGATTGACCTAGTCAAAAGTGCTGGTGTGATTGCAAAGATGTGCTAATTGATCAGCCATTGCTCAGAAGGCCTTTAGGAAAAGACATGACATATGCTCATATAACATCAGTTCAACTCTCAGCATGTTGCCCTAATTACATGCTTCGGTGTGTGTGCTTAATGATAAGTGGAATGAATGCCAGAATTGCCTTAGAGAATACAAGGCTACTGTTCTTTCCTGGATCCTAAAGATTTCATCATTTTCAGAAGATGGTCTCATGAACTGAAGCACTATTTCCTATCTTCTGATAGTCTTTATTTTTGAAAATTTATATTACTTTTTAAAAAGACATATTTCTTTGAATTATTTGATTTAATTTGCCTGTTTTATTGTTGGGGCCAGGGATACTAGGTTGACAGGCAATAAAGATAATATCACTTCCTCCATGGCACCAGTCATGAAGAGACTATGAAAGAAAAAGAGGAAACATAAATGGTGAGATGAATGAAATCATAACCCTGGCACCTCCTCAGTTACCAGTGTTTTCTGCTCAACATATTATGTTGCAAATCTCATTAGGCACAGAAATTCAACTTTTCTGATCCTTGACACTTCTTTTTCTTTCAAACATTTTTTTTTAAGTAAAGAATATGAGACTTGTTCATTTTGATTCCCAAGGTGAATACTATCAAACTCGCAAAGTATAATCTTCAGTTTCCTCTGTTTCATAGTCCCATCCCCCAAAATCATTTTCCTGTTTTTTATTCATAATTGTGTATTGGTTTTCTCTCTCTCTCTCTCTCTTTTTTTTTTTTGACTGCAGTGTGAGGATGGTGGTATCTTAGTATCCTGGGCAGGGATCAAATCCCCATCCCCACCCCTTGGAGTCTTTATAACTGGACCATCAGGAAATCCTAATTAGTTAAAATTTTTTTATTGCTGTGTAGTTGATTTATGATGCTGTGTTAGTTTCAGGGGAACAAATTACATCAGTTCTACATATACTAATGTCCACTCTTTGCTTTTTAGAGTCTTTTCTCATACAGGTCATTACAGAATATTGAGTAGAGTTCCCTGTGCTATACAGCAGGTTCTTGTTAGTTATCTATTTTATATATGGTAGTGTGTATATGTTAATCCCAACTTCCCAATTTATCCCTCTCCACATCCCTTGGTAATCATAAGTTTGCTTTCTACATCTGAGATGAATTTCAGGCCTCAGAAAACCTGAACCGACCCTACTTACACAGTATAAACTGGTAGTCCCTCCAAGGGTCTGGCATTTACATAGAGCCCAAAGCTTTAAACAAACAGATGAAATAGTTATAGCTGAATTTCAGGTATGTGGAAATGATGAACAAAAAGCTTTTCCAGAATGTTAGGGAAAATATTTTTGTATCTTTATAGTAATTTACCAGGGGGTGAATTTACATGGGAGTCTTCTAAATTGTTATCCTTTGTTTTCTACTTGATGACAAGGCCTTCTTATGCACAAAATTGTCAATTAATAATAATAATGATGGCAGGAATAGTTATAAATCATTGAACATTTAATAAATACCAGAAACTTTGCTGACCTATGACTTCCACTGCAAAATTTAAGAAAAGTAACTGAAGAAGTTTCCTGAACATCAGATATGGACCAGGATGTAAAGAAAAATTCAGGACCAGAGGTAGCTTATAGGTTCAAAAGATGCAAGGGAATAGCTTTTATTTATATACTTTTTACAGAAGTATAGTCGATTTAATTACTGCTGTAGAGCAAAGTGATTCAGCTATAGATATATACACATTGTTTTTTTAAATGTTCTTTTCCATTATGGTTTATTGTAGGCTATTGAACTGTGTCATGTAGTAAGACCTTACTGCTTATCCATAGCATATATAAAAGACTACATCTGCTAACACCAACCTCTCTTCCATCCTTCCTCCAAACCCTTCCCCCTCGACAACCACCAGGGGTTTTCTCTGTGTCTCTGTTCTCTATGTCCATGATTCTATTTATGTTTCATAGATGGGCTCATTTGTGTCATATTTTAGATTTCACCTGTAAGTGAAATCATGCAGTATTTGTCTTTCTCTCTCTGGCTTGCTTTACTTAGTGTGATGATCTCCAGTTGCACTCATATTGCTACAGGTGTCATTCTTTTTTATGGCTAAGTAGTAGTTCATTGTATGGTTGCTGTTCAGCTGCCCAGTCATGTCCTACTCTTTACAGTCCCATATTCTGCAGTATGCCAGGCCTCCCTGTCCCTTACTATCTCCCAAGTTTGCCCAAGGTCACGTCCATTGCATCAGTGATACCATCCAGCTGTCTCATCCTCTGATACCCTCTTTTCCTTCTACCCTCAATCCTTCCCAGCATCAGGGACTTTTCCAGTGAGTTGACTGTTTGCATCTGATTACCAAAATACTGGAGCTTCAGCTTCAGCATCAGTCCTTCCAATGAGTACTCAGGGTTGATTTCCCTTAAGAGTGACTGGTTTGATCTCCTTGGTGTCCAAGGGACTTTGAGGATCTTCTCCAGCACCACAGTTCAAAGGCATGAATTCTTTGGTGTTCTGACTTCTTTAAGGTCCAGCTCTCACAGCCATTCGTGACCACTGGGAAGACCATAGCCTTGACTATACAAATTTTGCTGGCAGAGTAACATCTTAATTCCAGCTTGGAACTCATCCAGCCTCACATTTCTCATGATGTGCTCAATTTATAGGTTAAACAAAACAGGGTGTCAGCAGACAGCTTTGTCATACTCTTTTCTCAATCTTGAACCAATTAGTTGTTCCATACAGGGTTCTAACTGTTGCTTCTTGACACACATACAGTTTTCTCAGGAGCCAGGTAAGATGGTCTGGTATTCCCATCTCTTTAAGAGCTTCCCATAGTTATGATCCACACAGACAAAGGCTATGCCATATCTTCTTTATCCATTCATCTGTTGATGGATGGGTAGTTGTTTCCATGTCTTGGCTCCTGTGACTAGTGCTTCTGTGAACATAGAAGTGCATGTATCTTTTGAATTATAATTTTGTCCAGATATACATCCAGGAGTGGGATTTCTGCATCACATGATAATTCTGTTTTTATTTTTTTTTCCTGAGGAACCTCCATATTGTTTTCCACAGTGGCTGTACCAATTTATATTCTCACCAACAGGGTAGGAAGGTTCCCTTTTCTCCACATTTTGTCCAACATTTGTTATTTGTAGACTTTTTAATGATAGCCATTCTGACTGGTATGAAATGATACTTCGTTATAAGTTTGATTTGCATTCCTTTAATAATGTTTAGCAACATTGAGCATCCTCTTATGTGCCTATTGGTCATCTGCATGTCTTCTTTGGAGAAATGTCTGTTTGGGTCTTCTGCCCATTTTTTGGATAGTGTTGTTTGTTTTTGTTGTTGTTGAGCTGTATGAACTATTTATATAGTTTGAAAATTAAGCCCTTGTCAATTGCATCATTTGAAGATATTTTGTCCCTAAGGGCCTCCCTTATAGCTTAGCTGGTAAAGAATCCACCTGCAATGCGGGAGACCTGGATTTGATTCCTGGGTTGGGAAGATCCCTGGAGAAGGGAAAGGCTACCCACCCCAGTATTCTGGCCTGGAGAATTCCATGGACTAGGGCAAAATTGAGTGACTTTTACTTTTTCCCTGTCTATAGATTGTCTTTTCGTCTTGTTTATAGTTTCCTTTGCTGTTTGAAAGCTTATAAGTTTGTTTAGGTCCCATTTATTTATTTTTGTTTTTATTTCTACTTAAGAAAACATTGGTATAACTTATGTCAGAGACTCTTTTGCCTATGAGAAGAGATTTTTACAGAATTTTAACATTAGAAAAAATAGTCCCTATTTTGAGCCAAATTAAAAAAAAATACTTAGAAATAATAATCAATCTCTTTTACCCCTTAAATGACCATATTTCAGAACACAAGACCAAAGAGTCATAGAATATTCCAACTAAAAGCCCTTAAATTACCAGTTTCAGTCTTTTCCTTATTTTGTGAAGATCCTCTCCACCATCTTAACAGAGAGACCACTTAGCTTCAGCTATGTCTACTCTTGTAAACATTTTCATTATTTTTGGCCAAATCTGTGTCTCTCTGGCAGAGTCAGTAACCTATAGCTCTCGAGTTAAATTTTGCATATGCTTATGGCTTGCAAGCTAAGAATAGAAATCATGCTTTTGAATGGTTGAGAAAAATGAAGAGAAAAGTAATAGTTAAAGACACAAGACAATTAATAATTAAATTTGTGCCTTTAAATAAAATTTAGTATGGCTGTAGAATACAGGCTGTAGAATACAGCCGTACTCACTGCCTATTTATTCACTATGGCTGCTTACAGGCTACAGTGGCTCTTCCGTTCTCTTACTTTTAAAATTGGAGAGTATTTTATTTTGCCTTCACAATTTTTTCTGAATTGAGATAATTACAGATTTGCATTAAATTGTATGAAATAATATGAGATCCCTTGTATATCTTCCCCAGTTTTCTCCAACGGTTATATTTTGCAGTACTATAGTGTAACATGACTCATTATATTGACAGTGGTACTGTCCATAGATAATATTTAGATTTCATCAGTTTTATTTGTACTCACTTGTGTGTGTATAAATTCTATATAACTATTGTCACTTGTAATCACAAGTTCAGAGAACGTATTATTCCTGTTTTTTTCTGAAAAAAAAAAGATGTCACCACTAAATGACTGAACAATGATTCAAAATAAACAGAAAAAAATCCAAAATTAGAAAATTATATACTATAAAGTCTGTGTTGTCTTTGTCCATATTACTTCATTTTCCTCAATTAATTACTTCTATTTTGGTGGACAAAACCAACAGTTGTGACTTTTGCTAAGTCTACACCTCAGATTAATAAGAAACATAATATTCAATAGGATTTTAAAAATATAATTTAAACATTTTCTAGCATCTCGTTTATTAAGCCTTTTGCTTTCCATTAATCACAGTCCTTGTACTACTCATCATTATTTTTCTAAATTTTCCTTCACTTTATTGCATTCAATTTTTAAATTTTTTATTTTGAAATAGTTGTTGATATTAAATAATATATAGACATTCAGATTTTGCTAGTTTTTCCACTAGTGTTTATATTTTTGTTCTAAGGTTGTATCCAGGCTCCACATTACATTTAGTTATTATTTTATTTGTCCTTAATTCCAGTTAGAAGAACAGAACATTTCCTCAGTTTAAAAAAGCATATTTTAAAAATTGTTTGTTATTCAAGAAGAGTGCTTTTGAAGAGAACTGGTTTGGTATTATTTTTAACTCAACAGACATCTCTGTGAAGTCAACCAAAATGAATACATAAAAAATTGTCTTATTTTTAAAAATATGAAAGTGAGACCCATCTAGTGGACAAAATATTGTATCACACAATAACCAGATGCAACTCTAACATTCTGTATGTACATATAAATCATACGTACACACATGTAAGTCAGTCAAATATTTTCTTCTTGGATTTTCTCCTGAAACAAAAATTTTTATAAATCAGTTCATAATCCGGTATTATCTCTCTTATGAAAGGATGCATCCAGAAACTTCTACACATTTTCTTGAAAATACTAATCTCAACTCTGATTTACATATTTTTCAAACACAGCAGAAATAATTTATTTTTAAAAATTTACTTATTTACATATGTTCTATTTTTTTCCAGGTAATGGACTTTTACAATTTTGGAAATTACACTGAGTAAAGGTCCTGGAGTTTTGTGTATATTTTTATAACTTTACATCACTCTGTGACAAATAGGATTGATTTCTGCCTGATGGCCAATCTCAAACAATGAAGTGAAAGCTACCAGCAATAAATCAAACTATTTTTACTACAGATAACTAGCCTTCCAAGTGAAATGGAACATATTCATAATTTGTTTAATAAAATGATTTGAATTCCTTTATTTAAGGGGGCAAGTAGAATAAGCTAATCCTTTTCTTAAGTATGGAAGCTATAGGAGAACCCGAATATATTTCTTTCTTTTGAATTGAGCACTTTTTGGCAGAGAAGTCATGGACAAAAGGAAGAGAATATTTCATCTAAGACACAGGTTCTGAAAATTTTTAATAAATGCAACTACCTTAGTGATTGGAGAAGGAAATGGCAATGGATTAGGGGAAGGAACTTATGAAGCCCTAAACAAAGAAGGCAAATGAAACTGGAAGCCGTTCAAGTCAAAATCAGAGGAGAAAAATATATAAATTTGTAAAAAGATAAAATTTTCCCTTAAGGTAAACAATGGAGTGCACCTTCTGGTTTCATTTACATTTATATTTATCCTGAGTAGTTTTCTCTCAGGGAAAACAATTTTTTCCTCTTTCAGTGAAATCTGTAAAGTGTAAACTGCTAGATATCTGTAGACTCTTCTAGAATGCACAGCTGGAAAAACAAGGATATTTAAACTCTCAAATGGTTTGGGTCCATTTCAAGGTTTTGTTCTTGGCCTTATGAACGAACCAAAAATTTGCCCTTAGCCTCTAAATTTGGGAATAATAATTTAAAACCTTTGAATGATGTGTTTCATTGGTGTGTATTTTATATAAAATTTGTCCATTTAAAAATTTAATATTTAGCAACTTTAATAAGGGAATAAAACATATATATGGATATTAATAATATTTGGTTTCTTTTCTATGAAAATGACACCTTTTCTAAGCTTGCACATGAACTACAATCATATCTTTAGGCATATTGTTTTATCTGAAAGCTGATAATTTTCAATTTAATATTCCAAATGTGGTTAAAAATTAATGTTTCAATATATTTAACATATTTCATTGTACAAGATGGTTTAAAAAGAATCTTTATGCATAAACACTCATACAGTAATAATTTAAAAAATGGTATTATCTTTTATAACAGTGTAAATCAAACCTGGCAGCTGGTGCTTGGCAGTTTAAAGAAGACTCACAAAATTATTCTTACAAATTATGATGATCAACTAAACCCAAAGCGACCCTTGGCACAACTGGCTAATAAGTTAGTCAAAGAAAGAATTACTAGCAATTATGTTTTCTGATTGCTTACCAGCTGGCAACAAAATTTGTGGTTGGTGTAGTCCTATGTATGTCTGTTTTCTTTGCTAGCTTCTTGTTTTGGTGCTTAAAGCACCAACGACAAAAATTTTTACTTTTTACTTCAGAATCAGAGTCTTTGTTCAGCCTTAAATATCTTCTGCTTCTGCCATATGTTAGCTCATGACTATAACTACTATAATGTGTATAAGGTTAATGTGCAAAAATCAGCTGTTGTGAATTTTCTGTGAGCCTTTCTGGAAGCATACTTTCATGGATTTGGAAAGAAACTGGCAAACCAGAAGGAAAGAGGAAGACTTGATCAGATAAGAGAAAAGATATAATGTCCAAAGTCTAACTTCTTTCCACCTCACCATTTGGCCTGTAGCAGCATTGGGCTTCCCTTGTGGCTCAGCTGGTAAAGAATCCGCCGCAATGAGGGAGACCTGGGTTCGATCCTTGGGTTGGGAAGATCCCCGGAAGAAGGTAAAGGCTACCCACTCAGTATTCTGGCCTCGAGAATCTATACAGTCCACGGGGTCATAAACAGTCAGACAGGACTGAGCAGCTTTCACTTTCAGCAAGTAGCAGGTTTAGATCCTGCCGCTTGTGTCTGCCTCATATCTTGTTTGTAACGTGGGACAGGATAATATTGTTAAGATACTAACCATGCCTCCTTTTCTTTCTCCCACCTGGATTTATTATTTCCCGTCCTCCCAACTCCAGTAAATAGACCTTGCCATGCTCATCTCTTTCAGGAGGGAAGCATCAAAACAAAAACAAAATGCCCACAACAGCCACAACAGCAACAAAAGCAATAACAATTCTTTTAAAAAAGACTATTTGAGATTCTTCTTGGCCTTGGTTTTCAGATATTTAAGGCCTCGGGAGAATGAAGAAGATTTAAGATATAAAGATACATGAAAGAAAAATAATTACCTTTCCCACCAACTCTCCCAACAGTAAGGACAAGAAATGGAGAAGATGGTATAAGAACAGAGGCTAGGAGGGAAGTGAGGAATGGAGAGAGGTTGATTGGGGTGCCCTCCATCTATGGGTAGGGTCCTGAGAGGGTGATATCAAGACCCAACATAGACATCATTACAGCAATTTCTGTAACATGGCGTGTATGTTAAGTCACTTCAGTCAGTTCCAACTCTGTGCAACCCCATGGACTGTAGCCCACCAGGCTCTTCTCTCCATGGGGTTCTCCAATAGAAGCACCATATTAATAGCAAATAACAAGCCCACTAGAAGGGGCCATGGGAGTAGGAATTTCAGTACTGAGCTTAATAGTCTGATGTCCAGTGACCACAGGCAGAAAGGCAGGAATGAAATTGTTGAAGATGTGGTTTACCTCCTCTTAAGCACTTGGAATCATTTAATTCTCCCAAACCTTAAACCCAAGCCCAGGGAAAGGGGCAAGGGGCAAGGGGACTAAATTGACTTACAACAATTTTATCCTACACTTATAAGATGAATGCTCAAAATAAGATTAATTTTGTTATTAAAAAAAGTAAAGTGTATTTCTTATACACTGAGTTCTTGCATACTTACTGATTGATATTCACATCTACTATCAACATAGGACACAAACTCCTTACAGTGAAGAAAGATGAAAGTAAATGTGTTATTGCTCAGTCGTGTTTGACACTCTGCAGCTCCATGACTGTAGCCTACCAGGCTCCTCTGTCCGTGGACTTCTCCAGACAGAAATAAGGGAATGGGTAACCATTCCCTTCTCCAAGGGATCTTCCCAAGCCAGGGATCAAACCTAGGTCTCCTGCATGGCAGGCAGATTCTTTACCATCTGAGCTACGAGTAAGGGAAGGCTTTGCACTGTTGGCAAAGGCAGCAACATTAGAAAAAAGTTGGAAAGATAAGGAACACGCCAGATGAATAATGGATGAGGGGCATTTAGGGAAAGGGAGACTACAATGACACTGAGAAAGGAAAAGGGAGAACTGTGTGTCTGAATAAGATCAAGAGGTAACACACGGCACACAGTCACCTAGATATTAGTAAGCAGAGAGCCCTGAGGATGGAAAAACAGACGCATCTGGAACATTAAAGTCCTTGTGAAGAAGTGTTGGTTTAGTTCTATATTGACAAGGGTCTATGAAAATATTTTAAACAGAGGCATGGTATGAACCAATCTGATCTGTACAAAATTAATTCAGGTGGAGTGTGTAGGAGTCTTTGAAAGGCAGACAGATCTGTTAGGAAGCTGATGAGAAATTATTATGATTTAAAGTGTAGGAGAGGAGATAGAAGACAGCTCAGATTTACTTGGCATGTATAATGGATGGGATTTAGAAAATTAGACATTAGTTATGAGGGAGAGGTTGATGATAGCTCCCAATTTCTGAATGGAATGTTACTATAATTAATCAAGCAAGATAAGGAATATAAGAAAGAGATATGTAGAGATGGCCAGTTGATTGTTGGAGATAGATTTTTGGATTTCTGGAGTAAAAGCAGATTAGAGAAATTCCATAACCACAAAGCATGGTTTCAGTAAATTTGTACAGATTTCCCAATATTTGTGGTCTTTACCATGCTTTTGCTATTTCTCTGTCACATTCCTTCAACCTTGAATCAGTCAACAGATCTGGAATGTTCAGTGGTACTCAAATTTGACATTCCTTGTGCCTCTCTTTGACTTCAAATTTGATCCCAATCTGCCTTCCATAGCATTGTCCCTCTGCTGATTAAACTGTGGAATCTTGACCATAATCCCCTTGCTTGAGGATTATTTGAAATTACCTTGTCCTTCTTTATGGCAAGGCCATGAACCATTTCAACAAAACAACAACAAAAAAATAACAGATTAGGGGACATTATAGTTCCAGACACTATAGGTGGAAAATCACCTTGTCAACAGATCAAGTTGGCATTCACTCACCATCTGAAGAGAGACACCCTGGTGGCTCAGATGGTAAAGTGTCTGGCTACAATGTGGGAGACCCGGGTTCAGTCCCTGGTTTGGGAAGATCTCCTGGAGAAGGAAATGGCAACCCACTCCAGTATGCTTGCCTGGATAATCCCATGGATGGAGGAACCTGGTAGGCTATAGTCCATGGGGTCGCAAAGAGTTGGACAGGGCTGAACGACTTCACTTTCACTTTCACCATCCGAAGAGGTGGCAGCCACAAAGGGTCAGTGAATTGCCAGATATATCAATGCTCCCACCCTTATAAAAAGGGATAATACATATGCAATGATGTTTTTACTCCAGACTCATATTTTAAGTGCTTTACATATATTAATTCATTTAGTCCTTTGCCTCAAACCTGTGAAGTAAGTACTATTATTATCCCTATTCTATAGGTGAAGAAGCTGAGATATAGAAAAATAAAATTGATTAGGCTGCACAGTAATGTGGATTCAAACCCAAGTAGTCTAGCTTCAGAGACTTTATACTTGCTCAATATACAGTACCCAGTACCCCTTTGCATTAGCTTTCTATCGCTACTGCAACACATTACTACAAACCAGCCTTGTCTAACTCAATGAAACTAAGCCATGTTCTGTGGGGCCACCCAAGATGGACCAGTCATGGTAGAAAGGTCTGACAGAATGTGGTCCACTGGAGAAGGGAATGGCAAACCACTTCAGTATTCTTGCCATGAGAACCCCATGAACAGTATGAAAAGGCAAAAAATAGGACACTGAAAGATGATCTCCCTAGGTCAGTAGGTACTCAATATGCTACTGAAAATCAATGGAGAAATAACTCCGGAAAGAATGAAGGGATGAAATCAAAGTGAAAACAACACCCAGTTGTGGATGGGACTGGTGATAGAAGCAAGGTTTGATGCTGTAAAGAGAAATATTGCATAGGAACCTGGAATGTTAGGTCTATGAATCAAGGCAAATTGGAAGTGGTCAAACAGGAGACTGCAAGAGTGAACGTTGACATTCTAGGAATCAGCGAGCTAAGATGTACTGGAATGGGTGAATTTAACTCAGATGACCATTATATCTACTACTGTCAGCAGGAATCCCTTAGAAGAAATGGAGTAGTCATCATAGTCAACAAAAGAGTCCAAAATGCAGTACTTGGATGCAATCTCAAAAATGACGGAATAATCTCTGTTTATTTCCAAGGCAAACCATTCAATATCACAGTAATCCAAGTCTATGCCCCACCAATAATGCTGAAGAGGCTGAAGTTGAATGGTTCTATGAAGGTCTGTAAGAACTTCTAGAACTAAATCCCCAAAAGGATGTCTTTTTCATTATAGGAGACTGGAATGTAAAAGTAGGAAGTCAAGAAACACCTGGAGTAACAGGCAAATTTGGCCTTGGAGTACAGAATGAAGCAGGGCAAAGAATAATAGAGATCTGCCAAGAGAATGCATTGGTCATAGCAAACACCCTCTTCCAACGACACAAGAGAAGACTTTACACATGTATTTTCACCAGATGATCAACACCGAAATCAGATAGATTATATTCACTGTAGCCAAAGATGGAGAAGCTCTATACTGTCAGCAAAAGCAACACCAGGAGCTGACTGTGGCTCAGATCATGAATTCCTTATTGCCAAATTCAGACTTAAATTGAAGAAAGTGGGGAAAACCACTAGACCATTCAGGTATGACCTAAATCAAATCCCTTATAACTATACAGTGGAAGTGAGAAATACATTTAAGGGTCTAGATCTGACAGACAGAGTGCCTGATGAACTATGGATGGAGGTTCGTGACATTGTACAGGAGACAGGAATCAAGAACATCCCCATGAAAAAGAAATGCAAAAAGCAAAATGGCTGTCTGAGGAGTTTTACTAATAGCTGTGAAAAAAAGGGAAGTGAAAAGAAAAGGAGAAAAGGAAAGATATAAGCGTCTGAATGCAGAGTTCCAGAGAATAGCAAGGAGAGATAAGAAAGCCTTCCTTAGCTATCAATGCAAAGAAATAGAGGAGAACAATAGAATGGGAAAGACTAGAGATCTCTTCAAGAAAATCAGAGATACCAAGGGAACATTTCATGTAAAGATGGGCTCGATAAAGGACACAATTGATATGGACTTAACAGAAGCAGAAGATATTAAGAAGAGGTGGCAAGAATATAGAGAGGAACTGTACAAAAAAAGATCTTCTAGACCCAGATAATCACGATGGTGTGATCACTCACCTAGAGCCAGACATCCTGGAAAGCAAGGTCAACTGGGCCTTAGGAAGCATCACTATGAACAAAGCAGGTGGAGGTAATGGAATTCCAGTTGAGCTATTTCAAATCCTGAGAGATGATACTGTGAAAGTGGGGCACTCAGTATGCCAACAAATTTGGAAAGCTCAGCAGTGGCCACAGTACTGGAAAAGATCAGTTTTCATTCCAATCCAAAAGAAAAGCAATGCCAAAGAATGCTCAAACTACCACACAATTGCACTCATCTCACATGCTAGTAAAGTAACGTTCAAAATTCTCCAAGCCAGGCTTCAGCATACATGAACCGTGAACTTCCAGATGTTTAAGCTGGTTTTAGAAAAGGCAGAGGAACCAGAGATCAAATTGTCAACATCTGCTGGATCATGGAAAAAGCAAGAGAGTTCCAGAAAAAAATCTATTTCTGCTTTATTGACTATGTCAAAGCCTTTGACTGTGTGCATCATAGTAAACTGTGGAAAATTCTGAAAGAGATGGGAATACCAGACCACCTGACCTGCCTCTTGAGAAACCGGTAGGCAGGTCAGGAAGCAACAGTTAGAACTGGACATGGAACAACAGACTGGTTCTAAATAGGAAAAGGAGTACGTCAAGGCTGTATATTGTCACCGTGCTTATTTAACTTATATGCAGAGTACATCATGCAAAACCCTGGGCTGGAGGAAGCACATGCTGAAATGAAGATTGCTGGGAGAAATCTCAATAACCTCAGATATAAAGATAACATCACCCTTATGACAGAAAGTGAAGAAAAACTAAAGAGCCTCTTGCTGAAAGTGAAAGAGGAGAGTGAAAAGTTGGCTTAAAGCTTACCATTCAGAAAACTAAGATCATGGCATGGCATCTGGTCCCATCACTTCATGGCGAATAGCTGGGGAAACAGTAGAAACAGTGTCAGACTTTATTTTTCTGGGCTCCAAAACCACTGCAGATGGTGACTGCAGCCATGAAATTTAAAGACACTCCTTGGAAGAAAAGTTATGACCAATCTAGACAGCATATTCAAAAGCAGAGACATTACTTTGTCAACAAAGGTCCATCTAGTCAAGGCTATGGTTTTTCCAGTGGTCGTGTATGGATGTGAGAGTTGGACTATGAAGAAAGCTGAGAGCTGAAAAATTGATGCCTTTGAACTGTGCTGTTGGAGAAGACTCTTGAGAGTCCCTTGGACTGCAAGGAGATCCAACCAGTCCATCCTAAAGGAGATCAGTCCTGGGTGTTCATTGGAAGTACTGATGTTGAAGCTGAAACTCTAATACTTTGGCCACCTGATGTGAAGAGCTAACTCATTTGAAAAGACTCTGATGCTGGGAAAGATTGCGAGCAGGTGGAGAAGGGATGACAGAGGGTGAGATGGTTGGATGGCATCACCGACTTAATGGATATGGGTTTGGGTGGATTCCGAAAGTTCGTGATGGACAGGAAGGCCTGGCGTGCTGTGATTCATGGGGTCTCAAAGAGTCGGACACGACTGAGTGACTGAACTGAACTGAATAGCCGATCTGTTTTCTAGTTCTTGAGGTCAGAAGTATAAATATATCATAGAAGACCTCTGGAGGTCAGCTTTCTAAAAGGGTCTAAAGTTAAGTTCTGTACTCATTCTGGAGACTCTACGGAAGAATCTGTTTTTACGTTTTCTAGGTTCCAGAAACAATCTGCCTTCTTTGGTTGTTTCTTCATCTTTGAAGTCAACATGAGCATCTTTAAATTTCTTTCAAAATCTGCTTCTGTGGTTATGTCTCCTTTTCTTCCTTCAGTTCAGTCACTCAGTCGTGTCTGACTCTTTGTGACCCCGTGAATCACAGCACGCCAGGCCTCTGTCACCAACTCCCAGAGTTCACTCAAACTCATGTCCATTGAGTTGGTGATGCCACCCAGCCATCTCATCCTCTGTCATCCCCTTCTCCTCCTGCCCCCAATCCCTCCCAGCATCAGGGTCTTTTCCAATGAGTCAACTCTTCGCATGAGGTGGCCAAAGTATTAGAGTTTCAGCTTCAGCATCAGTCCTTCCAAAGAACACCCAGGATTGATCTCCTTAAGAATGGACTGGTTGGATGTCCTTGCAGTCCAAGGGATTCTCAAGAGTCTTCTCAAACACCACAGTTCAAAAGCATCAATTCTTTGGTGCTCAGCTTTCACAGTCCAATTCTCACATCCATACATGACTACTGGAAAGACCATAGCCTTGACTAGATGGACCTTTGTTGGCAAAGTAATGTCTCTGATTTTAACATGCTAGCAAGTTTGGTCATAATTTTCCTTCCAAGGAGTAAATGTCTTTTAACTTCATGGCTGCAGTCACCATCTGCAGTGATTTTGGAGCCCCCCACCCCCAAAAAAGAGTCTGACACTGTTTCCACTGTTTCCCCACCTATTTCCCATGAAGTGATGAGACCAGAGGCCTTGATCTTAGTTTTTTGAATGGTAAGCTTTAATCCAACTTTTTCACTCTCCTCTTTCACTTTCAGCAAGAGGCTTTTTAGTTCCTCTTCACTTTCTCCCATAAGGGTGGTGTTATCTGCATATCTGAGGTTATTGAGATTTCTCCTGGCAATCTTGATTCCAGCTTGTGCTTCTTCCAGCCCAGCGTTTTGCATGATGTACTCTGCATATAAGTTAAATAAGCAGGGTGACAGTATACAGCCTTGATGTACTCCTTTTCTTATTTGGAACCAGTCTATGTTCCATGCCCAGTTCTAATTGTTGCTTCCTGACCTGCATACAGGTTTCTCAAGAGGCAGGTCAAGTGGTTTGGTAGTCCCATCTCTTTCAGAATTTTCAAAAGTTTATTATGATCCACACAGTCAAAGGCTTTGGCATAGTCAATAAAGCAGAAGTAGATGTTTTTTTCTGGAACTCTCTTCATTTTTCCATGATCCAGTGGAAGTCGGCAATTTGGTCTCTGGTTTCTCTGTCTTTTCTAAAATCAAGTTGAACATCTGGAAGTTCACAGTTCACGTATTCCTGAAGCCTGGCTTTGAGAAGTTTGATCATTACTTTACCAGCCTGTGAGATGAGTGCAATTGTGTGGTACTTCGAGCATTCTTTGGCATTGCTTTTCTTTTGGATTGGAATGAAAACTGACCTTTTCCAGTCCTGTGGCCACTGCTCAGTTTTCTAAATTTGCTGGCATATTGAATGCAGCACTTTCACAGCATCATCTTTCAGGATTTGAAACAGCTCAACTGGAATTCCATCACCTCCACTAGCTTTGTCAGTAGTGATGCTTTCTAAGCCCCACTTGACTTCACATTCCAGGATGTCTGGCTCTAGGTGAGTGATCACACCATCTTTTTCCTTCAGGACCAAGATAATCACAATGATGTGATCACTCACCTAGAGCCAGACATCCTCTGAAATCCCTCTTAAAATTATGCGTGTATATGCTTAGTCACTTCAGTGTTGTCTGACTCTTTGTGACCTCATAAACTGTAGCCCTTCAGGCTCCTCTGTTCATGGGATTTTTCAGGCAAGAATATTGGAATGGGTTGCCATTTCCTCCTCCAGAGGATCTTCCCAACCTGGGATTAAAGCCCACATGTCCTGAATCTCTTGCATTGCAGGGGGATTCTTTACCACCGAGACTCCTGGGAAGTATCTTACAGGAACACTTGTCATTAAATTGGGCCCACTCAGATAATCCAGCATAATCTTTTTACCTTGAGAGTTTTAATTTTATCATAGCAGCAGAGCCCCTTTTCTACATAGGCAACATGTTCCCAAGTTTCACGGATTAGTATGTGGACATCTTTGTGGTGCACTATTCTTTTCTACTGTACCATCATTGACATTTTGTAGATAATGCAGATATTTCCTCCCTCAGAGACCTGAGTAATAGCTTTCTAATTTTATGAAATTATTTGGCATAAAAATAACATCCCTCTTTCTCATAAACACACATATACACCCATGCACACACACTTACTTATTCATATCACAGAATTTTCCAGTGTGGAGCAAGGAGTTTACCTTAAACACATGAAAAAATATTATGGATGACAGCTGGTATCCCATGATGGTCAACACTTATATTCTTACCTAGATACTCAAGGAGCACCAGAAAATTTAGTCAGCAACCAGTGTGGAGAACCAACTTCTTCCATTGTTTATGTGCATGCATGTATATCACACCAGAACCCTGACAGATGCTTTGGGTAATGTATTTACCTTACACTACTATTTTTTCCCAAAGAATTTAAAGTGATAAAGTGCCATTGAAACTGAATCATAATTATAATTTTCAGTTCTTTTGCTGTTAATATAGTCTCACCAAAAATGGAAGCAGGAACCCAAAAGTTAATGATTCAGAGTTACCTATGTTTCATTCCAGAATCATTACACTTGAGTCAGAGGTAAAAAGATACATCAGGAATCACCTCGTCACATCAGGAATCACCTCGTCACATCAGGAATCACCTTGTCACATCAGGAATCACCTCGTCATCTTTTTGGGTGGCATAAAGGACAGTCTCTTATAGGAGAACTGATGACAGAAGACCAAGGTTATGGATTCCTTGGACTTTTATAATAGACTAAGCAGTTAGTTTAGAACGTCCCAGGTGGTGCAGTGGTAAAGAATCCACTTGTCAATGCAGGAGACATGAGGGACGCACATTCAATCCCTAGGTTGAAAAGACCCCTGGAAGAGGAAATGGCAACTTGCTCCAGTATTTGTCTGGAAAATTCCATGGACAGAGGAGCCTGGTGAGTTATAGTCCATAGGGTTGCAAAGGGTCAGAAATGACTGAGGAAACACACACACACACACACACACACACACACCAGCGAGCTGCCATTTGCTTTAATAAATCCTTCATATGCTGTGCTTAGTCACTCAGTTGTGTCCAACTCTTTGAGACCCCATGGACTGTAGCCCGCCAGGCTCCCTGTCCTTGGGGATTCTTTAGGCAAGAGTACTGGAGTGGGTTGCCATGCCCTTCTGCATGGGATCTTCCCAACCCAGGGACTGAACCCAGGCCTCCCTCATTGCAGGCGGATTCTTTACCATCTGATCCACCAGGGGAGCCCAAGAGTACTAGAGTGAGTAGCCTATCCTTTCTCCAGGAGAATTGCCTGAACCAGGAATTGAACTGGGGTCTCCTGCATTACAGGCAGATCCTTTACCAGCTGATCTACCAGGGAAGCCCAGTGAATCCTTCATAGTCTTATCATATTCCCAGATGTCCTATAATATAGAATTACACATTTAAATAAGTGAATAAATCTCAGACATTTTAGTGAGAATTATTTTAACTTTAGCCTCTATTTTTAGAATATCTAGAGAAGATTAAAGTACTAAACATTTTTTTTCTTTTTTGAATGAACAGGATGAATCTACTTTTGAGTCATTGTTCTAGTTGGGGCCAGTCCTAGGTTAAAGATCTTGCATGGTTTTATACCAAATTTTCCATGTATCACTCCTTAAGATTTTCATTCTTCCCATGTGTATATTCCTTTTAGTCTCCAGAAACAAGTAGAAACTATCTCCTTTCATTCTTTTTGTATGTGTGTGTTTGTGTATGTGTGTGTGTGTGTGTGTGTGTGTGTGTGTGTGTGCTGTTAGAATAAAAGTAGGGGCTTTGTAAATGAGTTATACCTTGCTCATGTTACTTAAACTGGCGAATTGGTATAACTCCATGTTATTTTTGACTCTACTCCATGTTATTTTAACTCTGCTTCCTAGAAGCTACCTATATATTTTTAAATATTTATACAATTATTCTTTTCTATGGATTGACAATTCCTATATATATTCATTGCTAAATACTTAAAGAAACAAACTGTCAAATTTGAAACTTTTATATTGTTATAGTGCAGCCAGTTTTTCACATTCCTGGGAGAAACAGGTAATGCATATTAACTAAACAAAGACCTGCTTCCTCAACTTCCATTTGATGTAAAACACTTGGATAATAGGCAAAGTATCTTTTCTCTTTTTCTAGAACTTAAATTTATATCTTAAATCCAACTAAGAAAATATGTTAAATTTCTTTCCTTTGAGGAGAAGAATGTACTGGGCACTGTATTGACTCTTCACGTCTGGATTTAAAAAGTAAAGCAGGTTGACTACCAATTGGCAGAAATGACTCACTTAAGTTCTTGCTCTTCTTCCAAGAGGTAACAAAACATAATCTTAGAAATATAGCATATTTATTTTAGCTGAAGGGCGGTCTGGGGGTTCTCAGCCTTTATAAACTTCCTAGTTCTACTTGCCCAAACTCAGATGTGTGAACAGGAAGGATTGTGAGCAATGCAAATAATTGCACACGTGATCAGATTCTCATTAAATGCCTGTTGACTGAGTTGCTAGCTGGAGTAAGACCTGACACCAAGAATGTGGTCTGGGAAGTGACAGGGACGGGGGATGGTTAGGGAAGCAACACAGGGAGCTAATGGAAAGTATGCTGTTTAGAGCAGAACAAAACATCAGACTGATTCTGGATTTATGGTTCAAGTAAGAGGAAGAGCAGGAGAGAGTTGTGATATATGTACATATATACATGTATCTATATTTTATTTTTATATAAAATGTAAAAATATTTAATAAAATATATTTTTTATTTTTATATATTTATTTATATTTTATATTTTATATATATATATATTCTCTTAGAAGTGGAATCTCTCATTGCAAAACTGGATCACAATTGGCACTAAAAGAAAATAACGGACTTGAGCATCAAGAGAATAGGATTTTAACAAATCTGAAACCTGCTCTGATATCAGCTAGAGTGTAACTCTTCACCAGCTTTGCTTTGTACAGTGCTGCATGTGTACTGGTTCCCTGGAAGAACATTCCCAAGGTCCTCAGGACCACATTGTTGCCTGTCCACTTGAGAATAAGTACCTGGCACCACAAAATTCAGAGCATCAAATTCTCCATAATTTTTAAAGTGAAAAGTTTGAATTGGGTCTAAAGTTGTTGGCGAACTGCTTGTTGAGAGACTGAATAAACATGAATTAATCTTGAAACCCTATTTAATCAGTAGTTTACTAGAGAAAGTTTTCTTTCAGTCATTCACTCCACACAGATTGATTAAGCAGCTGTTCCACAGCAGACGGATTAGCGGACAGAGGAGAAACGCTGATGGCCTCAAACAAAGAGATCTTCTCAATTATTATTGCTAATTAAAATCTTATATTAACGTGTTTTGGAAGGAGCCTTGTGAAGAATTTTAGCAAACATGAGGTGTGTAACATCACTTCTCCTGCTTGAGCGGTCAGACTCCAGACACTTCCCCCATCCCAAAGACATAGTTTATTACTTTTGGGCCAAGAAACCAAGAACAATAAACCTGGCAATAATTTAGAAGTATGGATCTGTTAAAACAATTTATAAGCTTGTCCCTAAAGAAATCCTGGACTAGAATAAACTGAAATCTTTTATTCTTCTTACCTACATTTCTCCAGTGTGTGGCTATGCTGTTTTGCTAATTTATTTACAGAAAATAAATATATTTTTCCCATGATTTGTAAAAGTCCTTTTATAGGACTATTTTCAAGGGAGCTGTTGCACCACAGCCAGGACTTAGCTCTGTTTTAAAAGGAAATGAGAGTTTGCCGTGTGCAGTAGTAAAACATAGACACCTAGGTGCTGCCTCCCTGGCAAATTCTCCCGGAATAGCATAAAATGATGAAATAATAACATACAAGTGTGGAATATTTGAGGAGATATTTATGGCAACAACAAATGCACACATTGTCTGGTTTGTCAACCTTTCCTCTGATATTTTTAAGCATAGTTTCTCTCATCATTTGGGGTTTAGCAGGGATTTAACCATAGACGCAGGCTTCAGGATGTGTCTTGTATCCCAGAGTGTCGCCTTTGCTCTGCTATCCTCATTTAACAAGCCAGCAGGGTTTTTAAAGGGCTGCTCGTTACTTTTTGCCTCATCATAGAACTTCAGAGGAAACAGCAACAATCCTGAGCCAAGGAGCCCAGCCTGCACAAAAAGTCAACCTCAACACATCCAGGAGGGGTGTGATGTCCACTGTTTCAGTCTTTATAGTCCACAAGTGAAATGGCCAACACTCTGAAGCAAGGAACAAGTACGGCTGTACGCTGATGCTTTTTCCATTGTGTGATCTTGTCAAATAATTCCCTAGTCTCTCCTTTTAAGAGGGTAGAGAGAGACTCTGTATGTCTTTGTCTGGTAAGTGTTCGGTGAAATATTTGGGCGCATTTAGTAAAGTGCTAAGAGTATGACTGAAGAAATAACATCTGGAGAGTACATGTCTTAATACAACTTAAGCAAAATGAATTCTGTCAGTCCTTATATTTTCATTAAAATCATTTGAATGAATGTATTTTAAGTGAATTAATGTGAAAAATCAAGATAATTTACCATCTCTGTGGACTGATATAGAATACTGAATAGAATGAATGGCTTTTAATGAATGCTGTATAAGGATTTTCTTTCTGTTAGTCCAGGATCTTGGGCTATAGCAGTTTGATTTATCACAATTAGGAAATTTGGTTAAAAAAATTTTAGAAGAATCAAATTACAAAATATTAGACGAGTTTAAAGTAAAAATAGGTAGAGTATCATGAAATAAAAATGTTAGAAATATTGATAATTATTGTTAATTAACTGAAGTTTCAGTTTTCAGTTTAATATTGATAATTATAATTTATATGACAATATATTATATAAATTATTTACCCAATCATTGACCCATTTTATTTATTAAATTTTTATCCAACCATTGGCTCAATAAACATTAAACAAGTCCCTTCTGTGTAAAGCAGGGTGGGCACTGGAACAGCAGAAAGAACAAAACAGCAGAATGCCTTTATGGAACTTGGAGTTCTAGAATTAAATGTCACATCCATTTTTCTCTCATGGTGAGTGTATGAGGAGATAACTATTAGTGCCCACATTTGTAAACAAGGAACTGGAAATTTCAAAAGATAAGTAATTCTCTGAGGATACCCAGCTGTTTAGCTGACTACTGGGAGTCTGAACTGTTTGTTGAATGACAACACTATGCTTAGGATCTCAGGGCTCCTTAAGTAGTCTGTGAAAAACCAGTGTGACTCAGATTTAAGATGAAAATAAGATTGCTTTATCACTGGTTGGCATGAACAAAAGTGGAAATATGAAGTGTTTTGAAGTATTGACAATCAAGAAATAATAGTAATTTCATTCACTGACTATAAAGAGTCTCAACACAAAAAGCAAGTTTTACAATAAATGATAAAAGAAGACATGAGTGACAGATAAAATACTAAAGAATTCTCCTCTTGAAGAAAAAAAATGCATTTTTAAATAAAATTTAAACTGCAAGTTAACTTGATGTCATAAATTTCATGCATAAAATTGAAAGATATCAGCCATCTTTTGATTGTCAGTCTATTCAATGACTGGTCTCTAAAATTAGAAACATATGGATGCCTGAATTTTTAAAATATTTATTTGGATTATTTTGACATTGGTCTGAATTTCTGGTGAAAGCTTTAAAGTTGGAAAAATATATCTGAAGAAAATTTTCTAATATCAAAAAAATTACCATATAACTTATGAAATTGTGAGAATGTATCATAGCAGAAATAGGAAAAAAAATGGCCATTTTCATGGAAAGAGGAATGACTTGGAAAATAATATATACAAACACTGCATTTTTAGTAAAATTAAGTCCATGTGCAATGCTGTTTTCCAAAATATAGAAACTAAACCATCTTTTCTGAATATAAATTAAATGCAGAAGAAGAAAATAGTTCCCATTCTATCCCACTTCTCTTTATGGTTTGTATAAAACCAATTTTGAAGTCTTTTTATTTTATTGTAATTGCTTACTGACATTAAATAGAAGCACATTTTAATGCTTCAAGTGTTGTTGATAGTTTTAAAATAACCTTTATACAGTACATATTAACATAATAGAATTTTTTTGAAACCAGAACTTTTACGGCCTGACATTAGACTTGTAATTGAAGTTTGTATATTTTCTTAAATAAGCTAGAATCGTGAAAGATAAGGGCTGAACTCCGTCAGGAAAGGGTATGCTATACTGTGCTTGCTGTTTTAGCTAACAGCTCCCAAATCTGAGAGACAGCAACAGTTTTTCACTCATGCTATCTGTCCAGCAGAGGCCATCACGGTGCATGGCTCCATGTCAACCTCCAGTCATTACACGTGAAGAAGGGAGAAGTGCAAATCATGCATTGCAGTATCTTAAATTGGCAAGGAGCATGTCTTTTCCTGAAGAAGGGAAAGGCAACCCACTCCAACATACTTGCCTGGAGAATCCCATGGACAGAGGAGCCTGGCAGGCTACAATCCATGGGGCTGCAAAGAGCGGGACACTACTGATGGACTAACACATACGTACATACATGTCTTTTCCACTAAAGTCAGTTGATCACGCCACACTTCAGCTTAAAATGGGCTGGCTAAGGGGGAGAGGAGAATAGTTATAAACAGACCTAATGACTATAATGGAAGATCTATAGAGAGAATCTTTGAGATCATCTAGTTTTTACCCATTTTACAGATACAGAAAGTTATTTCCAGCAAAAGAAAGAAGATAGCTCAAAACCATAAACTAATTAAATCGGATACTGGTTATAAACAAGGGCTTGTTTTATTCTTCTAAAGATATATTTAAAGATACATTTAAAGATACATCTTGTAAAGATACATTTCATGCAAAAATTGGGCACAATAAAGGACAGAAACAGCAAGGACCTAACAGAAGCTGAAGAGATTAACAGCTGGCAAGAATACACAGAACTATACAAAAAGGTCTTAACGACTTGGATAGCCATGATGATCACACAGCTAGAGCCAGATATCCTGGAGTGGGAAGTCAAGTGGGCCTTAGGAAGCATTACTGCAAACAAAGCTAGTGGAAGTCATGGAATTCCAGTGGAGCTATTTCAGAACCTAAAAGATGATGCTATTAAAGTGCTGCATTCAGTGTGCCAACAAATTTGGAAAAGCCAGCAGTGGCCACAGAACTGGAAAAGGTCAGTGTTCAGTCCAATCCCAAAGAAAGGCAATGCCAAAGAATGTTCAAACTACCTTACAATTATGCCCATTTCACATGCTGGCAAGGTAATGCTCAAAATCCTTCAAGCTAGGCTTCAATAGTACATGAATTGAGAACTTCCAGATGTACAAGCTGTATTTAGAAAAGGCAGAGAAACTAGCAATCAAATTGCCAACATCCACTGGATCATAGAAAAAGCAAGAGAATTTCAGTAAAACATCTATTTCTATTTCAATGACTACATTAAAGTCTTTGACTTTGTGTGAATCACAACAAACTATGGAAAATTCTTAAAGAGATAGGAATACCATCACTTTAAGAATTACCTGTCTCCTGAGAAACTATACAGGTCAAGAAGCAACAATTAGAACTTGACATGGAACAACAGACTGGTTCAAAATTGGGAAAGGAGTCAAAGTATATCATGCGAAATTCTGGGCTTCATGAAGCTCAAGCTGGAATCAAGATTGCCAGGGGAAATATCAGCAACCTCAGATATGCAGACGATACCACTCCAACAGCAAAATGTGAAGAGGAATTAAAGAGCCTTTTGATGCAGGTGAAAGAGAAGAGTGAAAAAGCTAGCTTAAAACTCAGCTTTCAGAAAACTAAAGTCATGGCATCTGATCCCATCACTTCATGGCAAACAGATGGGCAAAAAGTAGAAACAGTGACAGGTTTTATTTTCTTGCGCTCTAAAATCACTGCAAAAGGTGACTGCAGCCATGGAATTAAAGGACACTTGCTACTTGGAAGGAACGCTATGACAAACTTAAACAGCATATTAAAAAGCAGAGACACTCTGCTGACAATGGTCCACATAGTCAAAGCTCTGTTTTTTTCTGTAGTCACGTATGGATGTGAGAGTTGGACCATAAATAAAGCTGAGCACTTAGGAGTAGATGCTTTGAAATTATGGTCCTGGAGAGGATTCTTGAGAGTCCCTTGGAGAGTAAGGAAGTCAAACCAGTCAATCCTAGAGGAAACCAACCCTGAATATTCATTGGAAGGAATGATGCTGAAGCTCCAATTCTTTGGCCACCTGATGTGAAGAACTGGCACCCTGGAAAAGACCCTGATGTTGGGAAAGACTGAGGACAGGAGGAGAAGGGGACAACAGAGCATGAGATTCTTGTATGGCATCACTGACTCAATGGACATGAGTTTGAGCAAACCCTTGGAGGTACTGAAAGACAGGGAAGCCTGGCATACTACAGATCATGGGTCACAAAGAGTCAGACATGACTTAACAACTGGACAACAACAGCAACAAAATACGTATGTGCTGAGTAGCTTCTTTGTGCCAGTTCTGGGTTAGGTAGGATCTTGAAATTAAAAGAAATAAAGATAAGTTATTGAAATAATTTTCACAAGAGAGGGACTTCAGAGTAACATCTTAGATTAAAAGTAAAGATTCATAAAAACAGGAGAGAATAAAACCTTTAGGTGAGCAGAAGAGAATCAGAAGAGACTCATGAAATATTAATATGATAGCACTGTGTTTTCATTGAGCCACAAATAAGTTAGTTTGGCTAGGTAGTAAGGTACAAATGAGGGTGTGGTCAACCACAAATTAAAAAGGGAGCTGATATGAAGGAAATATAGAGTTTGAATGTTTTCTGTGATCTACTATAAGGGAGGAGATCTTCTGACTTCCAATCCAACATTATTTCAAAACTCTGTTTTACTGCAAAATATAGCATATGAATTCATTTACTCAGTTCTTTCCAAGGGAGAGGAGATTTCAGGGGCTGTCTTCAGGGGTCATTTGCATGTGTTTGAGACAAGTGTGGCTGAATCCCCATCTTTTATGACTAGATTTTCTGGTGTTTCACAGCCTGGGAGAACTAATAAGTGATTCAGAAGGTCCACAAGGATAGGTTCCAGATTCCCAGTCTCCAGACAGGATTCAGCAGAATGAGAGTGGATACCCCCAAGATTATCCTACTGCCTTTGCAGGCTCTGCTGTATCCCAGAGCCAGATGGACCAGGCATGCACTTTTATGTGTTTACGAGGCTTCTCTCTCCCAACAACAGTCAGTGGTTGATAACAAAAGGCGAGTTGGGCTTTCATTTTCCTCAGCAGGGTCTGAGCTCTGCTGGGTTAAAGAATCTCCTCATTCCACCTTGTATTCCACCCAACCCCATGCCTGGGAAGATATCGTTGATTTTCTTGACAAATGTGGGAAATAACTAACAGAAAAATGTTAAAATTCAGAGAAACCAGAAACTTGTTTCAAAGACAGTGTTAGTGAATCTGACTTTCTACACAGATCAATATTCAAAAAGTATGGCTCTTTTCTTTCTTTTTTACAGACTTGTAACTTTCCTTATGGTAGGCAATTCTATATATTTGATGAAAAACCATGAATAAGCATGGTTGAAAATGTAAAACAAAACAGACAAACAAAAAACAAGTCTAAAATGAAACACTTCTTCAGCAATCAAAATGCCTAGACTACAACAAACTTTAACTCTGACCACATGCAAAGCACGTTGCTTAGAAACCCAGAGCAGTGGGTTTGCCCAGCAACTTCAGATCCCACCAGTTGCTCCTGGGAAGAAACTGACATGGTGACAACAGCATTAAAGAAATACAGAAATGCAAGTCATCTGTGAAGGATGAGGAAAGGAACGTAAGTGGATCTAAACATTTTAGTTGCTATTTGATGTTTAAGAAACTGTATAAAAGATGAAGCCCTGACTCTCATTGTTTGGGTCTAAGATTCATATTGTTTATGAGGGTTATATCCCATGTGTTATGGCCTCCACCCTCTCTGGGCAAAAACTGTTCAAACATGATGTTAGCTTTTAGTAGTCAAAATGGTATTAGGCTTAAATATGTTCTATTGGCCTATATGGTTTATTGATCTCACAACCCTATATGTATTAAATTCCCCTTTGATTTTTCAGTAGGAATAACTAGACAGGTGTAATAATTCCAGATTATAGAATGGATAGAGTGAGATCACCTCTTAGCTGGATTATTGCTATGTTGTACATCTGTTTCAGTGTGGTCTGTCCAATCCTCAGATCATAGTTTACACTAATAGACAAAAGCTTTCTAAAAAGTAGATCTAGTCTTGTCACTCTGCTACTTAAGTGTCACTGATGATTCACCCCTAAAATCATATTAAAATCTAAATTAGTATGGTATCCAAAGTGCCACTATTGCTTTCCAGTAATTTGTTTATATTTCCTCTGTATTCTGAACATGCAAAGCCCTTTAAAATCTCCACGAGTCTGTCCCAGCTCTTCCATAGCCCTGGAATAGTCATTCATCTTCTCTCAGTCTGATAAGCCTCCATGCTGTGCTGTGCTGTGCTTTGCTGCTCAGTTGTGTCCAACTCTTTGCAACATCATGGACTGTAGACCACCAGACTTCTCTGTCCATGGGGATTCTGGAGGCAAGAATACTGGAGTGGGTTGCAATGTACTCCTCCATGGGATCTTCCCCACCCAGTGATCCAACCCAGGTCTCCTGCATTGCAGGCAGATTCTTTACCAGCTGAGCTACCAGAAAGCCTGATAAGCATCTACTCACACTTTAAAAATCCAGCAATAATATTTGAGGAAAGCCCTCCTGATTTCTTCCAAACTAAAGTAACTACTCTATTACAAATCCAGTGTTCTAGATCTGGCCAAAGGAGGAGTTTAATAAATTTTGTTAACTTAATGAACTAGAGTCCTTTTCCAGGACATACTTGAATCTCTGATATAAGAATCTTCTGGCTGTAATTTTGACTTCATTACATGTGAGTTACAGTCCTAAAGTTCAGTTCATTTCAGTTCAGTCACTCAGTTGTGTCCGACTCTTTGCGACCCCATGAATCGCAGCACACCAGGCCTCCCTGTCAATCACCAACTCCTGGAGTTCACTCAAACTCACGTCCATTGAATCAGTGATGCCATCCAGCCATCTCATCCTCTGTCATTCCCTTTTCCTCCTGCCCCCAGTCTCTCCCAGCATCTGAGTCTTTGCCAGAGTCAACTCTTCGCATGAGGTGGCCAAAGTACTGGAGTTTCAGCTTTAGCATCATTCCTTCCAACAAACACCCAGGACTGATCTTTAAAATGGACTGGTTGGATCTCCTTGCAGTCCAAGGGACTCTCGAGTGTCTTCTCTAACACCACAGTTCAAAAGCATCAATTCTTCGGCGCTCAGCTTTCTTCACAGTCCAACTCTCACATCCATACATGACCACTGGAAAAACCATAGCCTTGACTAGACGGACTTTGTTGGCAAAGTAATATCTCTACTTTTCAATATGCTATCTAGGTTAGTCATAACTTTCCTTCCAAGGAGTAAGCATCTTTTAATTGTATGGCTGCAGTCACCATCTGCAGTGATTTTGGAGCCCCCAAAATAAAGTCTGACACTGTTTCCACTGTTTCCCCATCTATTTGCCATGAAGTGATGGGACTGGATGCCATGCTCTTCATTTTCTGAATGTTGAGCTTTAAGCCAACTTTTTCACTCTCCTCTTTCACTTTCATCAAGAGGCTCTTTAGTTCCTCTTCACTTTCTGCCCTAAGAGTGCTGTTATTTGCGTATCTGAGGTTATTGATATTTCTCCCAGCAATCTTCATTCCACAGTCCTAAAGTAGGGGTAGTCAAAGAAATTTGCCATTTTATCATTATATAAAATCATATCTATTTGTTAACTTACATTTAAGTTTTGGAACTGTCTTCCTCTTAAAGAATTTATGTCCTATCCCCAAACTGTTTCATGAAAACAGATTTCAGAATACAAATTTTTCCTTTAATGAGCATTCTGGTTTAATCCAGGTATAATAGAGAAAACCTAATTTTTCATAATTGCATTAATATATGGGATAGGTTAATTTAATAAACAACATATGAAGAATCCATTTTAGTTAAAAAGAATATCAGACCATGTGATTATCTGGCAGTTTTTATTTTTTTTGTATTCTAGGTCTTCATATTTCTCTGATTCACTCCCATTCCCCATCCAGTCTAATAGACACTGTTTTGAATCAGCTAAGACTTCTTCCTTGAATTGCACAAATGGAGACTAGTTATTAACTTGTGTGTCTTCTTTAGAATGCAAACTACATGAAAGTAGGGACCTGGATATGGCAACTTGCTTAAAACTCTATCTTAGGGCTTTCCTCAAAGTTTGAAATGTAGTAATCTCTTTTAAAAATATTCGTTAAAGAAACAAATGCAAATATTGAATGTGCAATAAACATATTGGGCTTCCCTGGTGTCTCAGCAGTGAAGAATCTGCCTGCAAGGCAGGAGACAGAGGAGACACAGGTTCAATAACTTGGTGGGGAAGATCCCCTGGAGGAAGGCATAGCCTCCCACTCCAGTATTCTTCCCAGCAAAATCTCATGGACAGAAGAGCCTGGCAGGCTATAGTCCATGAGGTCGCAAAGAGTCAGATACAACTGAAGGGACTGAGCAGGCACACAATATACATATCAATTTTTCTATTTAAAAAAATAATCAACACAAAATTTTTCCATAACGGGTTTGTGGAGACTTTTAAATAAAAACACATAAAAGTAACCAGTGCTAACCTCTCAAACATTCATTTAAATTTTCCTACAGAAAGATGTATTGAGTACTTATTATTTGTTAAGAACAATGTTTATAGTAAAGACTGGGCCAACCTGGAGATATTTCTGCAATCAACATAAGCAGATACTTATGGATCTATAATCAGTTTTGCAGAACATGAAGATTTCCAAAGATTATTTTGTGGCAAAATATCTGCTACTCTAAGTACTGACACAGTTTTTAAAATGCAGACACATGAAACTCTACCTAATGAGTATGCAAATGTAGATGCTTACAAATTTCCTTTGTGTGAGGACACATGGATATCTGGCATAAAATAATATAAAACATTTATACCCACAACATTGCCAGGAAGGGAAGATTAGGTTCTTGTGTGCTAAGAGAAGGGTTTTTTTTTTTTTTTTTGGTAGACAATGAGGTCTGAAGACAGCAAGAGAACAAGAAAAGAGAGAAAGAAGGAGAGAGACAGAGAAAAACTGTTTTGATCTCAGTAATTAATTATCTCCTAGATCAATGGAATTTCTATTGAAATATTGATGAATAGGCAATATTCCCATCAGGTTAAAAAAAAAAGATGGTAAGATAGTGAGGTGGCATTCAACACAAAGAAAGAGCATTATATTTGTCATTGAAGAGCACTGAGGTTCTACTCACTTTTCAAAACCCAGTGATAATGCTCTTAACAAAATAAGAAATACCTGCTTCAATTTTGTCATCTAAATCAAGGAAGAATTTTATTCTGGAAGAACAAACTTTTGATAATGTCTGCAAATGAATTATTATTTTTTTTCTTTTTGGAGGCTGTGTTCAAGTACAAATCTAGTCTAGTGATTGATAAACAAGTAGTGATGTGGGGAATTAGTTTTTCTTTTTTTTTTTTTTTTTTTTCAAGTCACTAAGACAAGTTTGACTATTTGTGACCCCATGCACTGTAGCCCATCCAGGGAATGGACAAGAGCAACAAAAAATAGCAATATATGTTGCTATTTTGTTTTTCACTGATATTATCAAACTTAATAGCTTTTCTCTGGTGCATTTTGAAATCTAAAAAGTACCTACAAGAGGCAGCTTATTAATAGGAAATTGAGTGGGGAGGTTAGAGTGTAGTTCAACAGGAGAGTGAAAATGGGAACTATTTTTTCCTTGTTTACAAAGACATGATGTTCACATTTTTCCGATATGAAATAATAATGATGACGGTTAACATTTTAACTGCTTACTCTCTACGTATGACCCTTTTGCATTATCTGTTTAATATTCAGAGTAACCCTAAGAAGCTGGTTATATTATTCTTGTGATTTTTTTGAGTGAAAACATTGAGGGAGAGAATGGTTAAATACTCAGTCTCTGGTCACACAGCTAATAAACAGTCCTTAGACTTGAACTTTAGTCTGACTGACTCAAGAGCCTCTATTGCTAGCTTTGTTATTGCCACCACATCAGAGAAGGAGGGTAGCTTATCCCTGGGTGTGCTGAGTGACAAGATCTCAGGGAAGTGGTGTGAAGAGGGTGATAAAGTGTTGAGGGAGCTAAGCAAAGTGACCCAGGGAGAGAATGTGTATGGACTCAGTGTGAGATCTAAAACCTATTATTTGTTGAAAGTATTCTAATGATGAAGAAGCAGAGTTTACTTACATGAAACCTGGAGTCCCATTTTCCTAAAAAGAAGGTTATAAAGAGATAACTGAATGCACCATACATGAAGGCCTAGCCTACTTGATATGTGATACACCTAAACATTTCTTCCTTAACGTCTTTGAAGCTGATATTTAAACTCTGCACTAAAATCACTTAATCCATCACTGTATCCTATCCATGCTACATTTTGGATGGAACTCAGAAATTATTTTATGTCACTTAATAATTCAATTTAAAGAGAGAGAAACTAAAATTAATACTTACAAAAGAGATTCAATAGTAATAATATACCCCTCTCCAAATGGACCTATTTACCTTGTATTCACATGAATAGAGTGGAAAGTACTGGGTAGTTTCTTAATATTTAAAGTGACCACTGGAATTAAAGCATAAATTTAGTGCAAGTCTTTATAAATTTTTAAAGAAAACTTGGTCTTGGAGAAATTTTTGTTACCAGAGGAGGCATCTGTTACATTAATCTAAGGACATGAAAACTATATCTAGATTTTTCTCTATGTCATGAAAAGTTATTAGTTAACTCATGGGAATTCTCTGGCAGTCCAGTGGTTAAGACTCTGTGCTTTCACTACTGAGGATTTGGGTTCCACCACTGGTGGGGGAACTAGGTTTCCACACGCCATAGTGTGACCAAAATAATAATAATAGTAATAACAAAATAGTTAACTCATGTAATAGAAGTAGACCCAAGGTTATAACTTAAACACATGGTAACGCTGTAGCAAATTTATGTAAATTCAGAATCCATGAAATTCCTTAGGAGTTATCAGAAATTCATTTGCTGTTTCACAGATCCGATGCATTTGGATTTCAGATTTACCACGTGATGTCTCTGTAGTTGTCTGGTATATGTTCAATAGCTTGAAAGGGAAAGTGAAGTCGCTCAGTCATGTCCGAGTCTTTGTGACCCCATAGACTGTAGCCCGCCAGGCTCCTCTGTCCATGGAATTCTCCAGGCAAGAATACTGGAGTGGGTCACCATTTCCTTCTCCAGGGGATCTTTCCGACCCGGGATCGAACCCGGGTCTCCCGCATTGCAGGCACTAGGAAAGCCCTGGTTCAATAGCTTAGATAGTGTTAGATGAGGTGGTATATTATGGTGGCTGGAAGTGAAGACTCTGAGTTCTTACATACCTTGAAACACACATGACTAACTTCTTGTTAGCTATGTGACTCTGAGCAAGTTCTTTATTCTGTACCACAGTTCCTCCGTATGTTCAAAGTGAATGGTTATAGGACCCAATTGTTTATTTGGTTGTAATGATAAAATGAAATAATCAACAGCCACACTTGATGCTGAATGTGACTAACTGCACTGAACTTGAGCAATAATCATCATTCAAGGAGTATCATGGCTAGCATTGCCAGAATAAGCAAATAAAAATAAAGGAGCCCCAGTTAAGTTTAAATTTCAAATAAAAAATACACAGATAAATTTAGTGTAATTCTGCCCTATGTGATATTGTAAACATAACACTAGAATGTTATTTATGGTTGAAACTTTTATCTGGCAATCCTAATCATAATGCTGATGATGGCACCCAATGAGTTAATTCAAACAGTTTTGTTTGAATATATAAATAAAATTATTGACTGGAAATTTTAAAGTGACTAATATTCATGCATTTAAACATGTTAATTTTGCTGCATAGGCTAACCTTCAATCTACCTGTGTGCTAAGTTGCTTCAGTTGTGTCTGACTCTTTGAGACCCTATAGACCTTAGCCTGCCAGGCTCCTCTCTCCATAGGGATTCTTCAGACGAGAATGTTGGTATGGGTTGTCATGCCTTCCTCCAGGGGATCTTCCCGACAGAGGAATCTGTTAGGTAAAAGATGACCAGGACACCAAAAGAGTGTCTAACAGGCTTTAATGGTGAAGCACTCCTGGGCGGGGTTCCTGGACTGGAATGGGGCAGGTTGAGGAAGTCCGTGCGGGACCATGTTAGAAGTTTGTTTACATATGCATGTTGCGAGGGATGGCCAGGTTAATGGATGGGGATTTGGATAGGTTGCTGGTCGCAGTGCCACGGGCTGATAGGTTTTTCTATGCGGCTGGGGCGGTGTGCCTTTAGCTGAGGAAGTGTGCTGTCATTGGTCCCCTGGGGTCTGGGAGGCGCCTTCCATTAGGGACTTCCCCCACCGGCAGGGGAGGGAAGGGGAGGCCCATCATGGCCCCTGGGGTCCGACCTTATGGAATCAAACCTGCATCTCTTATGTATCCTGCACTAGCAAGAGGGTTCTTTACCACTATCACCACCTGGGAAACCCAACCTTCAGTTTAAATGTATTCTTATTCAATAGTAGCTAGAGATCATTTATTCAACAGCTAATATAGAAGCTACTAGGTTGCTTCCATTCGTTGGTAAATGAGACATCAGACAAGAAGAAATGACTGCACAGAGTGATAGTGATCCAAATTTGAATCAGTAAAGGCTTTTACTCAGTATGGTACAGATAGAGAGAGACCATGGGCTAGAGGTCTTTGAGAAACATCCTGCAAATAATGTACCAGATATTATTGCTCCATGGGTAGGATAAGTCCACAATGCTGAAAAGCAGATAGGAAGATAATGTGATAATAACACAGATAAATATAAAATTACAACTGTGGAAAGTATGCTAAAGGAGGTATCAATATGTGGTGCTATAAAAGAACAAATGAAGAAGTTTGGATGTGCTCAGAAAAGTCAGGGAAGGCTTCTCTGGGAAGCAATAATAGGACTGAGATCTAAAGCATAAGTAGGAAAGAGAGACACAAGAATATTATTTTAGGTAGAGAGAATAGCAAGCACAAAGATACCAAAGGGGGAGGGAGCATGATGTTCAAAGAAACAAAAAGAGGACCGCTGCGGTCAGAATGTTAGAGAGGAATGTCAAGAGTCTGAAAGGTAAATAGGGACCAACCCATTGGATGGCATCACAGACTCAATGGACATGAGTTTGAGTAAACTCTGGGAGTTGGTGATGGACAGGGAGGCCTGGCATGCTGGAGTCCATGGGGTTGCAGAGTCCTACATGACTGAGCAACCGAACTGAAATTTGGGCTTCAAGTTGTTAGTATTTACCCAAAGTGCCAGTAAAATAATTTGAGTAGAGTGAAGGGATGATGAATATGTATTTTTAAAGTATGTTCAGGCCGCTTTGTGGAGAGTGGCTTGGAAGAGCCAATGCGAACTCTGAATGGAATCAGTAGACAGTTTTTCCTAAAAAAATATAATTTAAGTATTGGAGGATTTAAAATGAAGGTGAAAAATAAGGTGCAAAGGAAAAAGAAATATCTGCTTCAAATTCTGGATCCAGGAGTACACTTGTGTGATTGGAAGAGGGTCCATTCAGTGATAGAAGAGAGTGTCCATTTAATGCAACATGGAAAATATTTGTATTGGTGGAGGTGGAGTAGGAGGAAATTCAAAAGCCAGTAGAAGTACCTTATGAATAAAGGTAAATTGTTTATAGTAACCCTGTAAGTAGTGAGTAGTTACTGAAACTTTTAGTAGAAACATAATTACGAGGAGTGCATTGATTTTCTTTAAAGTTCGTACAGTATCAGGAATACATAATTGAGGCTAAGAAATATAAATTGGAAACTGTGGGGCTGGTTGGGCTTCCCTGTTGACTCAGATGGTAAAGAATCTGCCTGCAATGTGGGAGATCTGGGTTCAATCCCTGGCTTGGGAAAATCCCCTGGAGAAGGGCATGGCAACCCACTCCAGTATTCTTGCCTGGAGAAACTCCAAGGGTAGAGGACCCTGGTGGGCTACAGTCCATGGGGTCTCAAAGAGTTGGACATGACTGAGCGACTAAGCTTTTAGTTACACATCTGCTGCTGCTGCTGTTTTCTCACTAAGTTGGGTCGACTCTTTGTGATCCCGTGAACTGTAGCCCACCAGGCTCTACTGTCCATGAGATTTCCCAGTCAAGAGTCCTGGAGTGGATTGCCATTTCCTCCTCCAGGGGATCTTCCTACCCAGGGACTGAACTCGTGTCTCCTCCATTGGCCGGTGGATTCTCTATCGTTGAGCCACCTGGGAGGCCCCTACACATCTACAGTAGTGCGATTGCTGGGAAGAGGAAAAAGTGTGATTTAAAGACTTGGTTTGGAGAGAATGGAAGCAGAAAGATAAAAATAATGACGAAGAAGCAAAGAAGAGGTTGGGAATTAAATGCAGTCATATATCAAGCCCAAGGGAGTAAAGAAAGAAATTCAAGGAAGTGAATTTCAAATGTAACCTGAATTTAAGTAGTTTTCAAGGTTTATCAGTCAGTTTTGCTATTATCATTTATGCTGAGGTCACTAACTCAAAGCCTTCATTTTGTACAACAGCACATGTTCATTTCTTAGACTATATGCAGACTGTGGAGTGACTGTGACTGTGTGCCAGGCGTCTTCTTCCCTAGATTCTGGCAGAAGGAGCAGCTCTATTAAGGACATATGGTTCTCCTGGTAGAGGAGAACGTGTGAGGAAGAGTCATGAACTGTTCCTTAGAGCTTCTACTCAGAAGCTGCACAGGTACTTTTATTGACTAAAGAAGTCATACAGAGAATCCTGATATCAAAGGGCAAAAAAGTATAATCTATTTATAGGAAGGGGCCATAAAAAATGTTTAAATAAATTAAACAATCATTAGCATTCTGACTCAGCAATCCACTTCTAGTTACTTACCCAAGGGAAATGCAGACATAAAGACACACAAATCTGTATGCTAATGTTTGTAGAGGCTTTATTCCTGATCATCAAGAATGGAAACAATCCTAATAGTTATCAACTAGTGAATGGAGAAATATGTGGTGCATCCATACAACAGAGTAATATTCAGCAATAAAAAAATCACCAAACTACGAATGATACATGTAACACCATGGATGAATGTCAAAGACATTATGCTAAGTGAAAGAAGCGGATTTAAATGGTTACACATAGGTTACCATATCTCTTCATGTATATGACACTCTGAAAAGGATAAAACTGTGGGGAAACAAAACAGACCAGTGGTTGGAAGAGACTGGTGGTGGGGAGGCCACTGACTACA
Source organism: Nanger dama (assembly GCA_917880005.1). Taxonomy (NCBI): domain Eukaryota; kingdom Metazoa; phylum Chordata; class Mammalia; order Artiodactyla; family Bovidae; genus Nanger; species Nanger dama. The sequence goes on along the minus strand of CAKJTW010000020.1, from coordinate 35,859,888 downwards.
AGTGGAAACAAGGAAATTTTTGGAAGGGTGATGGGAGTATTCTATATTTTAACTGTGATGGCACTTAGACGACTGTACGTTCATCAGAACTCATAAAACTATACCCCTAAAGGGAGAAATTTTATTGTATGCAAATTATGCCTGTATACTGAGTAACATGCGTTTGTTAGTTAGTAGGAAATCACTATTACTTCCATGAGTTACTTCATACATAATTAAAAAATGAATAGATGCCTAAAAATAAGTAATTGATTAACAGAGACAAAGCAACCAAATGAGTATGCAAATGCTCATTTATCTACAGATTTTTAGAGAAGGACAGTAATTCACAAGTTTTGATATAGTTTCCTAAATTGCAACTTAATTACTAAATTTTACAACTAAGAAATTTAGCTGTTTCCCTTTAAGGAAATAACCCTCAGCATGTAATATATATCATGGAGTTTATGGCCTGTGAGTTTTACAAGAGAAGTAGGCCTCAGTAAATAATTATAAAATGCTTTTGAGTCATTTCAATTCCCAAAGAAATACTGCATAATCTAAATAAGGAATGGTGCATTTTAATGGACATAATATTTTAATTTGGTAGTTACACAAAACTGTGTTCTGGCAGTTTATAAATTGTATGAACATGTGCAAATTCAACTGACATGCATTATTCAAGAATGAATAATTGTCCAGAAAGATGAGCAGAGAGAGAAGAATGAAATATAATTTCTTTGCCTCTCTCACTCTCACTCTCTTTCTCATTTCAAGATAGCACAGCAAATAAAGAAAAAGAGGGAAGGATTACTTGGTTACTTTTACTAGTGATCCAGTAGACAGTAAAAAATAAACTATAATAGTATTGGAGAAAAATAGTCCAAATCATTGTTTCTGTCCAAAATAGTCCTATATAATTTAAGTAATTCAGTCAAATAACTGGTGAACTAAGATAAATATCAGATTAATTTTTTTAACTAAGTGTTTCAAAACAAAACAAAATCAAATCCCATTGACTGCTTATGGGTATTTTCAGGGAGGGAAGAGGGAGGTTAAGTTTATCAGTACTGATGTATTAGACACTTGTACTACAATGTACTGAACACTTCCATGTGGTCAGATTGTGAAAGATCATTTTACAAAAAAGAGATTATTGCTGATCACAATTCATGAACTCTTTTTGTGAACCCCAAGATAGCAAAGTAGTGCTATAGTTCAGAATCTTTTGATTGATATGGACCAGAGACAATCAGAGGGTCTGCTTTCATCTCTATCTTGATTCTAGAATCCTGTGTAGAATTTTGGTGGGAAGAGTCTTTTTCTGTTTGAAATTTAAATCTAAATTAGGTTCCCTGTTGGGCAGCATTATGACCCATCCTGTCTAACCATTCAACATTCCCTAGGCATCTCTAATAAGGAGCACTGTCAACTGCTGCATGCCTAGCGGTGCATGCATTACAAAGGCACGGTTGCTTTTTGTTCCCCTCACTGCCACTTCTTCAATCACAAACCCTTTGAGAACCAAAGTGGTTGATGAGGAAGATATTTAGAGTAATCAAAAATCTACTTTTATCCAAGTACTCAGCTATCCTCTCAGAAAAATTGATAACAAAACACAAGATCAATTGTTTATATTATTTTTCATAATCTTTCCCATTATAGCTTATTATAAGATTGGTGGCTCAGATGGTAAAGCATCTGACTGCAATGTGGGAGACCTGGGTTCAATCTCTGGGTCGAGAAGATCACCTGGAGAAGAAAATGGCAACCCATTCCAGAACTCTTGCCTGGAAAAGCTGAGTGGACAGAGGAGCCTGGTGGGCTACAGTCCATGGGGTCGCAAAGAGTCAGACATGGCTGAGCGACCTCACTTTCACTTTTTCAGAAGATATTGAGAATAGTTCTCTGTGCTATACAGTTGCTTATCTGTTTTATATATGGTAGTTTATTTATGTTAATCCCAAACTGCTAATTTATCCCCCTCTCCCTCTGCTATTTATTTTGGTAACTATAAATTTGATTTCTATATTTCTGAGTCTTTCTATTTTGTAGATAATAAGGTCATTTGTATCATTTTAAAATGTTGCATATAAGTGATATCATATGATATTTATCTTTCTCTGATTTACTTAGTATGATAATCTCTAGGTCCATCCATATTCTGCAAATGGAGTTACTTCATTCGTTTTTATAGCTGAGTACTATTCCATCCTATAGATGTATTATATACCACATCCTCATTTTCTATTTGTCTGTTCATGGACACTTAGTTGTGTGCATGTGTGCTAAGTCGCTTCAGTCATGTCCAACTCTTTGTCACCCTATGGACAATGGCCCAGCAGGCTCCTCTGTCCATGGGATTCTCCTAGCGAGAATACTGGAGTGGGTTGCCATGCCTTTCTCCAGGGGATTTTCCTGACCCGGGGACTGAACCCACATTTCTTATGTCTGCTCATTGGTGGGTGGGTTCTTCTCAGCTAATGCCACCTGGGAAGGCCTTAGTTGCTTCTATGTTTTGGCTATTCTACATAATGCTGCTGTGAACACTGCAGTGCATTTAAGAAAGATCACATTTAACAAAAAGTGGGCAATGTTATATATTTAGATATCTCCACTGCTGTTTAGTATATTTTGTATATATATGTTTCATCCTGCTCCCAATGATAGAGTCACAATTCTTCCCGATAATAAGTGATTTAATATCCATCAGTAGGCAAATATTCTGGATATTGTAGGCAATCAACGTCATGGAGCAACCAGATAATGTTCCCTGGGAAGGTTAGAATGATGTATGCAGGTCATTACTCTCAGTCACCCCAAAGTCAGCAGCAGACAAGGAAGAGATTTCCATTAATGTAGAGACTAGGCAATTGGCTGAAATTGAGTTTCTTGCCTAGCACAGCTCCTGGACATTAGAACTGTGCTTCTCATAAGATCTTTGTTCCCACATCCTTGCCCTAAGAGTTTCTAAAAGCAGATCCACAGTAAGACCATGTTTAGAGACATTTGGGTTTTGGCTTCTTCAGGGCTCTAACTTTTCCCAACTTCCCCAAGAATTTTCACCCACACTCTTTCGTTCTCTCATAAATAAATACAATTTTTTTTTTTTTTTGCCTTCTTTTCCCTTATAATAGGACTATCAGACTCTTGGAGAGGAGCACAATCATCTGTTAAAACAGACCCTTAAATCCATTAGCAATTAAAAAAATTATTTAGCCTTCCTTAAGGATAGAAAGAACTTTGTTTTAAGAAACACAGTGTTCTAGTTTGGCTCAAATTACAACGGGGAAAAGAAGAGGCTTCATTTTGTCCTGGGAAGGAGGACCCCTAAGGAAGAAATTGAATGACTTCTTCTAGTGTAATGCAAAGGAAACTTGGATTTTCATATCAAAAACACAAGTTGAATGTATATATATTTTTAAAATAAAAGAACAAAATCTTAATTCACTCAATTTCCTTTAAAATTGTTGTTTCATTCTCCTATTTTTTTTCCCCTTCTTTTCCCTCTCCTGTTCTACATTTATATAAAGTTTGCTCCATAAAGCAGTTCAAAAATTTTTTTAGGATCCTAGGTCAAAGAGAAAAAATGAAATTAAAGAAAAGCATCTACTGATTTCCTCTTTCCTCCAAAAAGATGAAAGACTTTTAGTTTTTCAAAGGTTGCTATAAAACATCCAAATACTCACCAAGGCACAAAGGCAGTAAACTATATCTGAAAGAATATCTGAATGAAAATACACTATTTTAATGGCTTGGTCAAGTTTTTCAACTTTTTTTTTTATTTCTCAGCTTCTTTATCTGGAAATAAATGAACTCTGCTAGATCCTATAATTATAGAAGTCTATGAATCTTCCCCATCCCCAGCTTTTTATTACCTTTAAGTATTAAAACAGTTTGATAATGTGATATATAAAATCACTCCTATTTATTGACTTTAGACAACTAAAATGTCATACTAATGAGATTCAAATCTGCCCCCTTTACCCAGCTATCTACACACATGCTTACACTTGGACAGAATTCTTTAATGTCAGATAATCTCATACCAGGTATTTCACAATAATAATAAAACAAGGAATAACACACACACACACACACAGAGTACAGTGGTTGCCACTGGCCTTCTTTTTCTCTCTTTCCCCAATCAAATACTGCTCTTTGCTTAGTTGTTCCGATCAAGATGTATACGATTATAGATCAAGATGTAAGATGTTAAGTATTTCAGTGGTATGTACATTTTAAAAGAGAACAAAGATGGAACTCTAACCTCAATATTTCAGTTACGGATGAAGGAGAGGGCAGGAGCATCACTCTTTGGCACCCCTGAAATCATTCGTGATGATTCTGCTGGCAGAACATTCAATGTGTTAAATGAGACTTTTGGACACAACAAGAAGAAAATGTGTCCAAAAGTGGCACAAGACAGGGAAATATAAGCTGAAAGAATATTTGTATGAAATATAGAGGAAAAACCAATCTGTCAAGATGTTCATTATGGGGTTATTCGCCAAATAACCAAGTCATGAAAACAATATAACAACCATAGAAAGTAATTTAAATCATAAGCTATTTAGGTAAGAGAATTCATAGTTCTTAAAAATGATGGTTTATAAAAACCAGAGAGTAACATAAGAAATGTTTACATATTGCTTGGGGCTGGTGCACTGGGATGACCCAGAGAGATGGTATGGGGAGGGAGGTGGGAGAGGGGTTCAGGATTGGGAACTCATGTATACTTGTGGCGGATTCATGTTGATGCATGGCAAAACCAATACAGTATTGTAAAGTAAAATAAAGTAAATTTTTTTAAACAAAAGTAATTTTTAAAATTTGGTATATACCACCCAAAAAAGTACAGCAGGAATATTTATCTACTTCATTTTGTGTACCTCTATATCCCAGGCTCTATGAATCACTCCATGAAGACCCACAAGACCTTCTAGAACTAAAATCAGAAAAAAAATGTTCTTTCCCTCATAGGGGAGGACTGGAATGCAAAGTAGGAAGTCAAGAGAAACCTGGAGTAACAGACAAGTTTGGTCTTGGAGTACAAAATGAAACAGGGCAAAGGCTAATAGAGTTTTGCTGAGAACTGAATGGTCATAGCAAACAACAACAGAAGAGACAACTCCAGCAATACGAGAGACAGCTCTGCACATGGACATCACTAGACGGCCAATACTGAAATCACTGATTATATTCTTTGCAGCCAAAGCTGGAGAAGCTCTATACAGTGGGCAAAAACAAGACCATGAGCTGGCAGGTGGCTCAGATCATAAACTTCTTACTGCAAAATTCAGACTTAAATTGAAGGAAGTAGGAAAAACCACTAGACCATTCAGGTATGACCTAAATCCAATTCCTTATGCTCATACATTGGAAGTGACACACAGATTCAAGGGATTAAATCTGATAGACAGAGTGCCTGAAGAACTATGGACAGAGATTTGTAACAGTGTACAGTAGGCAATAATCAAAACCATCTGCAAGAAAAAGAAATGCAAAAAGACTAAATGATTGTATGAGGAGGCCTTACAAATAGCTGAAAAGAAGAGAAATGAAAGGCAAAGGAGAAAAGGAAAGATATATCCATTTGAATGCAGAGTTCCAAAAAATAGCAAGGAGAGATAAGAAATCCCTCCTCAGTGATTAAACAAAGAAATAGAGGAAAACAATAGAATGGGAAAGACTAAAGATCTCTTCAAGAAAATTAGAGATACCAAGGGAATGTTTTATGCAAAGATGGGCACAATAAAGGACAGAGATCATATGGACCTAACAGAAGCAAAAGGTATTAAGAAGTGGTGGCAAGAATACACCAGAAGAACTATACGAAAAATATCTTCATGGCTCAGATAACCACAATGGTGTAGAAGTCAGTGGACCTCAGGAAGCATCACTATGAACAAAGCTAGTGGAGGTGATGGAATTCCAGTTGAGGTATTTCAAACTGTGAAAGATAATGCTGAGAAAGTGCTGCACTCAATATGCCAGCAAATTTGGAAAACCCAGCAGTGCCACAGGGCTGGAAAAGTTCAATTTTCAGTCCAAACCTAAAGAAAGGCAATGCCGAAGACTGTTCAAACTACCACACAATCGCACTCATCTCACACGCTAGCAAATAATGCTCAAAATTCTCCAAGCAAGGCTTCAACAGTACGTGAACTGAGAACTTCCAGATGTTCAAGCTGGATTTAGAAAAGACAAAGGAACCAGAGATAACATTGCCAACATCCTTTGAATCATAGGAAAAAAACACGAGAATTCCAGAAAAACATTGGCTTCACTGATACACTAAAACCTTTGACTGTGTAGATGACAACAAACTGTGGAAAATTCTCAAGAGATAGGAATATCAGACCACCTGCCTCCTGAGAAATCTGTATGTAGGTCAAGAAGCAACAGTTAGAACTGGACATGAACAATGGAACGGTTCCAAATTGGGAAAGGAGTACATCAAAGCTGTATATTGTCACACTGTTTATTTAACGTATATGCAGAGTACATCAGGAAAAATGCCTGGCTGGATGAAACACAAGCTGTAATCAAGACTACTTAGAGAGTTATAAACAATCTCAGATAGGCAGATGACCCCCCACCCTTATGGCAGAAAGTGAAGAGGAACTAAAGAGCCTCTTGATGAAAGTGAAAGAGGAGAGTGAAAAAGCTGGCTTAAAACTCACCATTCAAAAACCAAGATCATCGCACAGGGTCCCATCACTTCATGGGAAATAGATGGGGAAACAGTGAGAGACTTTATTTTCTGGGCTCCAAAATCACTGCAGATGGTGACTGCAGCCATGAAATTAAAGATGCTTGTTCCTTGGAAGAAAAGCTATGACAAACCTAGAGAGCATATTAAAAAGCAGAGACCAAGGTCTGAATAGTCAAAGCTATGGTTTTTCCAGTAGTAGTATATGGATGTGAGATTTGAACTATAAAGAAAGCTGAGCACTGAAGAACTGATGCTTTTGAACTGTGGTGTTGGAGCAGACTCTTGAGAGTCCCTTGGATTGCAAGGAGGTCACACCAGTCAGTCATAAAGGAAACCAGTCCTGAATATTCATTGTAAGGGTTGATGCTGAAGCTGAAGCTCCAATACTTTAGCCTCGTGTTTCAAAGAACTAGCTCATTGGAAAAGACCCTGGTGCTGGGAATGATTGAAGGCAGATAGAGAAGGGGACAACAGAGGGCGAGATGGTTGGATGGCATCACTGACTCTATGGACATGAGTTTGAGCAAGCTCTGGGATTTAGTGATGGACAGGGATGCCTGGCGTTCTGCAATTCATAGGGTGGCAAAGAGTCAGACATGACTGAACGACTGAACTGAATTGATATCTTAGGCATCTTAAACAGTATCTGGCACACAGTAGGTGTTCAATAAATATGTGTTGTGTGATTTTATTGATGAGTCATTTAAAGTAAATACTGAACAGTAATATACAAATAAATGCAATGATAGATCCAAGTTAGGGTGTGAAATTATGGTACATAATTTTTCCTGATTTTTCCTAACTTCTTCCTTTTCTCTCCCACCTTGGTGTCCATATATATACTGTTGATATGCAGTTGTGCATATATTTCAGTCTCCCTCTACCTCAGTACATGTCTGTTTATGTTTGCAATCTGAGCATAAATGATAATTCAATGAAGTGGGAAATTAGGAATTTTTAAAAGATGATATTTCTTTGAAAAACAAAAATCAAGATATAATGTGATATGTACTTTTCGTAGCTACAGTCCTGTCTACAGCCAGTGACAACTACATAGCACAGAAATGACTTCTCTCTGTTTCAGTCATGAGCTAGTTTTTCCATTGTACATTTATTCCACAGTTAATAAAACAGAGCAATTCTACTTGTTTTTAATGTTCTGCCAATGAACATACTGCTTAGAACAATAAGTATGAAATAAATTCTTGTGTTTTTTTTCAGAGAGAATTAGTTTCTTACCATGAAGTTTAGCCAAGTCAGGCAAATTAAACCTAAACAATAAAGCTTCAATTAGACATGTTATAGTGCAGACTTATGCGTAGAGTTTCTGAGCAGATTGTAGTTATGGAAATCAGCAGATATGTAACAATACACATTAGCCTCTGATTTTTGTATTTTAATAGCATATGAAGTCTGGGACAAACTGCACTATTTTCAAACTCAAAATTGCAACCTATAATTGCATCCACAGTTTGATGCACATCATTGTGGATGGTTCCTTTCTGTTTCAGCATTATTTTTCCATCCATTCACTGTTTGCTTCTTCAGGAAATTCACTTGCTATCTGTATAATCTTAGATGAGTTGGTGAATAATTTTGGCTTCAGTTTCCTCATAAAACACAGGCAGTATTTGTTATTGTCTTATACTAGTTGCTGGGGTTGAGTAACACATGCAGCATTTTAAAAGTCCTGGTATATCTCAAAAGTGTTAGCTCCTTTTACTGTGCCCCAGGCACTCTGCTAGGAATTGCAGGTACGGAGATGAAAAGGATGGGCTTAGTTGTGGTTCATGGCAGCTTGTATCAAAGTGGGTATCTTCATCAAAAAACAGTTCTCTATGGCCTGCTGGAGTTTCTGCATGGCTTATGAGCAGAAGCACTGACAGCCTTTTGTCCTGATAATCTTTTCAGGGGTGTTTATATGGAGGACAACCCTTGGAAGATAGATGGTGTCTTCCCCCAGAGAAGAGAGCTGTTGGCTTGTTTTCCATCATTAAAAATAATAATAATAATAATGCCTCTCTCTCTGGGACGAAATGTGGGCAGATTTGCTTGAAGCCAGTTCTGAAAGACTGACACTTCCTAAATTTCAGATTCCTTTACTGCAACCCATTTTATGTACACATGTCACCTAGATCCTGTCATTCCTCTGTGTAATAACTGGGGTCTCAGAAAATCAGGGCAAATGTTGATATTTAGATATAGCCATTAATATGAATAATCTTTTATTTCTGATCCAGGACCTGTTTGCCTTCTCCTAGCATCCCAGTTAACTTGTTAACTTGCAAGCTGCATAAAATTTCAGATTTTTCACAATTGCTGACAATAATTAGGTAAATTTCAGAAGTATATAACATGTCTGGAATAAACACAAAAATGTACATACACATACATTCTTGTGAGTGTAGAAAAATTAAGGATAGCTAAATGTTATAGGAATGTTGCACAGAAGGATGAAGTTAGTATTAATCTATTAATTTATTGACTTGACACTAAAAACCTTAGAAACATGAGAATTATCCAATCAAAATGTCAGGAGTTTATGCCAGTCTTGCCTACTACTTTTTCTTCACTGCATATTAGAATAACTGGCATATAGGATAGTATATTGCATATATTGTTAATAGACAAATATGTAACTTATGAATATATTTATTAATAAATGTGTTCTTTTTACTTCTTTCCAATTTCCGTAATAGGATAGGTGCTTTTGCATGGGAAATCCAGTCTTTTGTTGAATATCATTTTTGGAAGTTCTTCCTTACTGTAATAGTCAAGCTTCCTTACTATATTACATTGTGATAATATAAAAAGCACAACATAGTATTGAATGGCATTGCATAATAAAAAGTTTATTTCTCTTCTAATACCATCATTCAATATAATTAGGAAGCTCACCTTCCTAGAGGCTTTCTCTTTCATGAGATAAACCAGAAATTGGGGATCTTCTGTAATGCTGTTCCAACCAGGGATAAAAAGAAAATGACCATGTTGCCTCCAGTGTACTTAATTTGAACTCAACTTTCATTTCTTAAACTTAAGTCATTGATTCCAGTTTCTTCCTTGGAACAAAACAGAACAAAACAGCAATGAAAATTTATTCTTTTCACATGATATGACAGATATTATAATATTTATTTCCTTTGGTCTCTACTTTTTCAGCCTCAATTTTCACAGTTTTCATAATCAGTACATGAAATCATTCTCAACTACTTTACCATTTTGATTATTTTCCTATGGCCATCTATTAGGTTGTCCAAAGCATTCGAAGAATATCATTGAGAATGGAATACATCTGAATATATTCAGATTTTGTCAGAGAGATTAGAAAGGCCAGTGCCTCTGGCTTCAGTCTTTCCTATTATCTCATGAGAATTATGGGACACCAGGAGGGATAATATTTCTCAGCATTAGCAGATGCTGGCCTAGCTCATTTCATTGTACCTGGTCACCTCTCCTCCCTTTAGGTCACTAGACTTCAGGTGGGCATTGCCTCAAGGAAGCGTGGTAGCTATGGAAACTGGACAACAAATACATCAAATTCTTAACTTCTAAATTTTGATAAGAACCATGCAAGAATACTTGATGATCAAGTTTTTCCTGACTTTGATGAGATAAGAACTCTCCAGGCTAGAAGAAATAGGGAAACGTTGTAGAAGAAGCTAGAACATTAGACACTGGTGAAGGCATAGGAGAGCAGGTTGCAGGCGCCCTGTCCACTCCCTCCACCCTCACCTTTAAAGTCGGTTCTAGAAAAGGGAGGAGGAAAGACAGAAGTCAGTCACAAGTGAAAGTGGAAAAGACAGAATTTCCCAGGCCTCTGCCCTCTCTCTGGCATGCTGAGAGAGGCAGCGTCCTTCGGGGGGCTAGGTGGGGTGTCAGGCTTGAGAACTCCAGGCAACTGTGGGCTCCCGTGCATGGCCTAGGGACATAGGTGCGTCGCTGTTCTGCCACACTCCACCTTCAACAGCCGAATATTTCAGGCAGGAGTAGACAGGGACGATCTGAAATCTCCAGTTTAACTTGAAATCATTGAATACATCCAGAAAAAGTTGAAAAATTTCTGATGTAACTTGAGTTCACTTATACCTAAGTGAACTTATACCTAGGATTAACTTGTCTACCTTTAGGAAGACTCAGAGTTATAATAGGGAATATGTCATCTCTTAGAAGGATATGGCCGACTCTTTTGCATTTCTAAGGACACAACTTAAAATATTTTGACAACCATAGATGGTTTGTTGTGAATGGACAGGTACTGGATTTGGCTTTAGAAGATCTAGGTTGAAGTCACCATCTCTATGTATTTGGCCCCATGAGAATTTCTCTCTTAGCAACAGTTTTTATCATAAAAACATGTTATGTATTATGACTTTCTCCTGGGCAGAATGAGAGTATGAAATGAGGTAAGTGCCTAGAATATGATTTTATAGTGTATGAACTGTCATGAATTTATCACTATTAGCCTATTTCTACCAGGTGACTGTGGTCTTAAAATTAGGCTAAACTTAACATATGTGATTTGATGTTACACTTTGATATGGGATATAGAAAAACACTCCAATTTAGTGCTTCTTGAATTTAACATGCATAGAAACCACCTGGAAGATCTCATCACAGTACAGTTTCAGATTTAGCAGGTTTGGGATGCAGCCTGAGGTTTTCTACTTCTAACAAGCTTTCAGATGATAATGAACCTATTGAACTATAGACCACACTTGGAGGAGCAATGCTGAAGTTAATGACGAGGTTTTGCACAGTTGCTGAGCTGAAAGTAACAATTAATATTCAATATTGTGTCTCACATTGCTCTAGAACAGCTTTATCTCTCCCATCTGTTCATATCAAGCTCCTCATATTTGTAGCCTATCTGAAGCTGATTATGCCATGACCTGATTATCAAATGCTCTGAAATTACTTTTAGATTTTTAAAAATATTTATTATCCATAAAGAACATGGTGTACTTCCAGGGAAAGTATAAACAAATAGTTCAGTCCTTGAGAATTTATGAGTTTTAATCCTACAAAGTTGGCAGCTGATATGCTATTATTTCAGTTATCCACTTTTAAGAAAGAATAAAATTTATATTTGGATACTATAAGTAAAAAAATAAACTGGACCAGTATTAAGGCGGCAGAGGTACTATTTTATTTAGATGGTTTGTGTGCATCCATATCCCCTCAAGATTCCAGGAAGGTGGTATACACAGAGGACACGTTATCGTTCATGCTTTTGTCCCTCTGGTGAATAATACCACTACTGTCCAGAACATAGAACATCACTGCAGACATCTGAGATGAAAGTTGTCTGTTCAATCACAAGAAAAAGTTGTAGACTAGAGACTGTGGTTTCCCTATGATAGAATGGGTAAATTTATTCAGAACCGCCAAAGTTGCACATCAACTTTCTACAAAACCCTCTTTGAGACAGATTGTTTGGGTGATCATTTAATCATATGATATTTGATTTCCTTATCTATTATGAGGATTAGATGAGTTGCTAATAGTAAATGTAAAAGCATTTAAGACCTGCTAGACACATAGCAGACATTATGTAAAGGTTAACTATGATTATTATTGGTGTTATTTCTATTACTATTATCATTATTCCTTAATTCCCTTTCTTGATCAAGTTTCTGTTATGATTAGATAACTTCAGGAAGTCCACCCACAACTATACCACCAAGATGGACTTGACTTTGCAATCTGTCTGGACACTAATATATAAAGTATGAGCTACTATAATTTATAATAACTGGAGATGATATACATCTCCTGAAATCTCAGTGGACTCTTTATTTTTCAGTTGTAACATAGTTGTACTATACTAAAGAGATTGATCACATTAAAATCCTTAGAAAATGGGGGAAAAAAGTATTTTCAAAAGTATTACTCATCAACCAAGCATGTTGAGATTATTCTAAAGAAAATATGAAAATTAGGCTAAAAATAATTAAAGGTATATTTTCTGTCTAATATTCATACAAAAAGTCCTTTGTGTGTGTGTTCTTCCTGTTTGATGTTTAAAGAGACCAAAGCAAGACCATTTATAGATCAATAATCCACAACATTCACTGATGACAGAGTCATTCAATTCAAATTTATCTAAGCAGGGTCACAGTGTACCCACTTTTGGTGCTGTAGGAAGCACCAAAGAAATATCAAACTCTACCTCCTCCCTCATAGAATTTGTCTTTTGAATCTTTTCATGATGGAGGCAATTATGATAACTGACATGATCCAATCAAAATAACGAACAATAAAAATATTCACTGTATATAATCAAGTCACCAAATATAAGGTGCAGGCAATATAAATTATAATGGTATAAAGAAAGTTAATTTTCAAATGTTAAGATACACTGCCTAGAAGAAGTGATGCCTATATTGCATGTGGAAGTAGGTGGGATTTTGAATATATTCCAGGCATCTATAGCCACAGGGATAATAACATTAAAACATCCTTCCCAGTGTGACCTATTTATACAATAAGAATAAAGTGGGCAGCTGGGATGCAGCTAAATTACTCAAAGGACTTTAAATGTGTGCATACCTTTGTAGGTGTGGAACAAACACAATGCATGAAAATCTGGCAAAAACTAGCAGCCAAACAGAGGAGTAATTTTTTTGTTTGTTTCATAAAAGTTATTGGCCTTCAACAGGGTCTAAAATGTTTTCCTTAAATACAAAGTCTCTTTTGTGCTTATTAAACATAAATTATCTATAAAAATCATGATTTGCCCTCGTGTTCCAGGCTGACACCTCTTGTGTGAGTGAGAGTACAGCCCATAGTGTCTCTTAGTGCCAAGGGGTTGTGGGGAGGCGTGAGGCATCATGTTTCCTCTCTGCCTTCTCTCCTCTGAATGACAGCAACATGGGTCTTTGGCTTCATTTACCCTAAAATATTTAAATCAAATTATAAAACTAATGTATTAAAAATGAGAAATAAATTCAAACCAGATTATGCTGGCTGCTGTGATTTATTAGTCCAATTGATCTTTGTCTGTGGCTTGTTAGCCTGGTGGGTTAGAACACAGTGTTAATGACGCCAAGATCAAGGCTTTAGTCCCTCCTGGCCTATTTAGCTTTGTTCCATTCCAAGGACAGAACTGCACCCACACCAGGCCAGATTTCATGTGAATATATTCCACTTGTCACAAGCTGACAGAGAGAATGTAGTTAGATTAGTCCACATCAGCCATTACTACCAGCAAAACTAGCAAAACAACAACCAACTCAAGGTACACATTGAACTAATGGTCTGTCATTAACTTCTGTGAGGACAAATGATCCTTTCTTGGTGAAGTACATACTCTTTGCTGACTTGTTAATGCAGGCTAAGAAGTGTCTTGGTATCTGTTCATCTTATCTCACTGTTCCCAACTTGGATTTCTTTATTATTAAATCTCTATTTAAGTATACAAATAAGTAGTACTATAAAATCTTACAATTCCAGCCAAAGTTACTAGAGGAAAATAATCTCAACAAACTTTACACAGGGAGCCTGCTGACTGTTTCAAAACTGCGTAAACAGAAGTACAGAGTTTCAATGCACCTCCAGTGAGTGAGAAATTGGTGAAGCAGGTGATAATGCCATTTGCTGTATGTCCCTGGTGGATTCACTGGAGATAAAGTCTCATTTTTATTAAACAAACAAAACTAGAAGGACTGAAAATAGACTCATTATTAAATTATAAGTAGATGAAACTTCATCCTTGGAGTCTTTACATGAGAGCTTCAACTTGTAATGAGCACTGTGTGCTCTGACCTAAACACATCATAAGAGAAGTAAATAAGACAGAGAAGTGGCACTTCATTAGATGTTTAAAGTCATCAGGAAAAAAAAATACCATCTTGAATCAGAGTACAAATAATATCTCTGTAAGGAACACTGCTTAAGAAATTCTTGCATGGATGTTTTAAAAACAATCTGCAGAGAGAACATGCTGACTCTTATAAGCTTAGCCATTAAATCTCACCAGGCTGGAGAGAATAGAATAATGCAAAACACAACAGGCATGTGCCATGCACAACTCTTGCATGTCCTGTGCCCTAGATTGTTCATGAATTCACAGGCCTGGCTGGTTGGCTTGTGCATTTTTAGATCAGAACCCTTAAAAGGACCCACAAATTATTTTTTAAAATTATTTAGATGTTCTGTAGTTTGTTTCACAACTTGCTGAGGAAGTTTTGTGACAGGGAAATAAGCTAACATTTTGAAGTTCAGCATGAGCTGATTTCTCCCCTATGAGCTTTATGTATCTTATTTATTAATCCTCACACAAGTCCTATAAATATAACGATCTCCATTTAGACATAAGAAAACCGAAGTTCAGACTTTTGTCTGGAGCTAAGGCTTGCGCTCTTTTCATTCTTCATGTAAGTCTGAAGGCTCTTCATGACACTGATTTTACTAGTCACCCCGCAGCACAGCCAGCCCCTGCTCACTTGGTAAGGAGCTCAGCCAGCTGGTGACTTTTCTGATCACTGTCCCCTACAAGACTTGCTGTCCTGTCCACCTGCCTACTCTGGCCACTCTGCTGTAGTCCCTTCAAAGTCTCCATTTCCTACAACTAAGGCCACATTTCTGGTAATATCAAAGGTTATTTGACTTTTTCCTCTAGTTTTATTGAAATAAAATTGACATAAATCTGTAAACGTTTTTAGAAAAAAGAATCCTTCTACATTGCTGGTGGGTATGTAAATCAGTGCAGCCAGCATGGAAAACGGTTACAAAGTTTCCTTAAAAGAACAAAAACAGAGTTACCATGTGATTCTGAAGTCCCATTCCTGGGTATATATCCAAAGAAAACTCTAATTTGTAAATGAAGGATACTTACAATGTTGTGTTAGATTCAGTTGTACAGCAAGGTGATTCAGTTATTCCCAGGTGGCACCAGTGGGAAAGAACCTGCCTCCCAGTGCAGGACACATAAGGGATAAGTGTTCGATCTCTGGGTCAGGAAGATTCCCTCAAGGGGGGACTGGCAATCCTTTCCAGTATTCTTTCCTGGAGAACCCCATGGACAGAGGAGCCTGGCCGTCTACAGTCCATGGGGTTGCAAAAATTCGGACACAATCCTAGAAATTGACACCTTCCCTTTGGTAACAATAAGTTTTTTCCTATATCTGTGAGCCTATTTTTCATGTATAAGTGATATCATATGACATTTGCCTTTGTTTGACTTACTTCACTTAGTATGAGCATCTCTCAGTCTATTCATGTTGCTGCAAATGGCATTATTTCATTTTTTTTTACAGCTGAGTGATATTTCATTATGCATAAGCACCGCATCTCCTTTATTTATCTGTCAATAGATACTTAAGTAGCTTCCATATATTAGCTATTGCAAAATATGCTGCGATGAACATTGGAGTACATGTCCCTTTTCAGTTTAAACAATGTTTAAAAACTGTATAAGTTTAAAGTGTAATATGTCATATGACTTATGTACATCGTGAAATGATTACCATGGTAGATTTAGTGAACATTCATCATCTCATTAAAGAAATTGAAAAAAAATGTTTTCCTTGTGATGAGAACTCTTAGGATTTACTCTCTTAACAGCTTTCAGAGATAATGTCAATTATCTCTACATTGTTGCACATTACATCACTAGTACTTACTTATAACTGGAAGTTTATACTTTTTGACTACCTTTATCTAATCCCACCTAGCCGCACCCCGACCTCTGCTGCTGCTGCTGCTAAATCACTTCAGTCGTGTCTGACTCTGTGTGACCTCTACCTCTGGTAACACACAAATCTTATACTACTTTTAATAGATTATGAAAAGAACCAAATAGAAGTGAAATATTAAACATAAAAAGACTTTTCAGGAAAAAAACAAAACAAAGCACAACTTCTCAATTCTAGCCAAGGAGGGAATTTTCAAGCTACTTCTGTAATCCCTAGCAATTAATTTTTTAAATGGATTTCAGTACTTTCAGGAGCTCCCTACTCACTTCTTTCCAAACCAGTTCTTAAAGTCAGAAACTCAGGTTCAGCAGGAAATTTAAAATAAATTGACCCATTAGACAAATAACTGATGAAGAAAATTTCTGTGAGCCTTATTAATTCTTTTATCTATCTTTTAATCTCTTTCACAATACAAACACATACAGTTAAATACAGACATAGACCATTTTGTTAGACTTAGTGCTCATTAATTTTTATATAAAGTATGGTATGATGATAATTTTTTACAAAACACATGTTTTAGAATCAGACCTGGGGTCAAATCCTGACTAGGCACTCACCAGGTAGGTGATCTTTAAGCTATTTAATTTTTCTGACCTTTAGCTTTTTCATATCTAAAATGGTAACACCATCTAATCCATGGGATTTTTGTGAAAATTAAATTAGTGAGAGAAAAAGAATCTTAGCATAAATGCCTGGTTCATTGCAAGTGCTCATAAAATGTGAGTTCCCTTTTTCATCATCTTCCCCATGAAGATGCAAAAATACTGATCCATATAAACTTACTATATTATTCATCTTCTCATAAAGCACATGCTTAAAATCATCTAACAATTCTATAACCTACATTTTGGTGGTGAAACACTACTGCTAAACAAAGCCTATCCCTATAATTGTGACAATATTGAACCTCAAACGAACTTATCCTTTCATAAAGCATACAATCATGATTTCATTAAGTATGATATAGTAGTGAATATGAATAAAATATAGGCTTCCCAGGTGGTGCTAGTGGTAAAGAACCCTTCTGCCAAGACAACAGAGGTAAGAGAAGTGGGTTTGACCCTCAGTCGGGAAGATCCCCTGGAGGAGGACATGCCAACCCACTCCAGTTCTCTTGCTGGAGAATCTCCATGGACAGAGGAGCCTGGCAGGCTATAGTCCATAGGTCACACAGAGTCAGACACAACTGAAATGACTTAGCATGCATGCATAAATAAAACATATATATTTTATTTCTTCATGATCATAGTGAGGAAACAGGAAGAAAAAAGGGGGTTAAAAAGCCTATATATCAAAATAGGATAAATACTAAGAAGAAGATGTGAACAGGCTGTTATTGGAGAGAACAGCGGGGCAGAATAGGGGTGTACTTTAAATTGAAGAATGTTTTTGAGGAAGCATGTTTAAGCTCTAAATGGTAAGTAGGCCAAGTCGGGGGAAATTTTTTCCAAGGAAAGGGTGCATGCAAAGACTTAGGGAGAGGGCTCATTGGACTGAAGCAAGTGGTCGGATGACCTGTGCTAGAACAAAATTGGAGTGGATAGGAGGAAATGGGTAGATATGGTACAGGTTAGCTGGCAGAGGCAGACAGAAAAAAACATAGAAAGAGAAAGAGGGGAAGAGAGAATTTATGATTAAAAAAAAAACACACATTATATTCACCAGTGAGTTAAAACTTAGTAGAGCTAGCTGGCTTAAAAGTCAGATAGGAGACATCCTTTATTATTATTCCTTGAGTTGGTCTAAATTCCTACTTGGTTTCCCTGATGTCTATGACTGTAAAGATTCTGCCTGCAAAGCGAGAGACCCAGGTTCACTCCTTAGGTCGGGAAATCCCCTGGAGGGGGGGAAAAGGCAACACACTCCAGTGTTTTTGCCTGGAAAATCCCATGGACAGAGGAGGTTGGCAAGCTACAGTCCATGGGGTAACAAAGAGTGGGAAACCACTGAGCGACTAACACTTTCACTTTCTCTTATATATATATGTATACATATATACATATATATATATATATATTTTGCCAATCTGAATATGATATTAGCATTTAAAGATTGATTTATGTATTTTTTAAAAAGACATGTTTCCTAAACATGGATCAGTTTTTCACCTGGTTGTCAACTGAAGAAAAGGCAAATTTGTCAATGCTGGAGGTTAAATTGTCTGTTGAACTTTCTGGAGACACAGTATACATGATTTTGTTCACTGCAGGGGTTTGAAGAAATTTTCAATAATAATTTGGGCCATGCATAGTTTCATTTGCTTTATTTATTGAGTTTCAGTTCAGCTCAGTCACTCAGTCATGTCTGACTCTTTGTGACCCCATGGACTGCAGCATGCCAGGCCTCCTTGTCCATCACCAACTCCTGGAGTTTACCCAAACTCATGTCCATTGGGTCAGTGATGTCATCCAACCTTCTCATTCTCTGTCATCACCTTCTCCTCCCACCTTCAATCTTTCCCAGCATCAGCGCCTTTTCAAATAAGTCAGTTCTTCTCATCAGAATGCCAAAGTACTGGAGTTTCAGCTTTAACATCAGTCCTTCCAATGAACTGATTTCCTTTAGGATGGATGGGTTGGATCTCCTTGCAGTCCAAGGGACTCTCAAGAATCTTCTCCAACAGCATAGCTCAAAAGCATCAATTATTCTGCACACAGCTTTTTTATAGTCCAACTCTCACATCCATACATGACCACTGGAAAAACCATAGCCTTGACTAGATGGACCTTTGCTGGCAAAGTAATGTCTCTGCTTTTGAATATGCTATCTAGGTTGGTCATAACTTTCCTTCCAAGGAGTAAGCATCTTTTAATTTCATGGCTGCAGTCACCATCTGCAGTGATTTTGGAGCTGAAAAAAATAAAGTCAGCCTCTGTTTCCACTGTTTCCCCATCTATTTGCCATGAAGTGATGGGACCAGATGCCATGATCTTAGTTTTCTGAATGTTGAGCTTTAAGAACCCAATATAAGATATATTTCCATTCCATGAGTTTTGGGCTCTGGGCTAGATGCTAATTTTTGTAAGTAACTTGCATATAGAAGTGATTTGAAGATGGATGAGATCTCAGGATGAGGGGATAGAGTAAGATGAGAAAAAAAAGCCCAGAAAAAGACTAAGAAACTAGATATTTAGAGTTTAAGTAGAGGATATTTGGTGAAGGAGAATGAGAAAGAACAGCCAAAGTATAAGAAGGCAGATTATTAAAGAGGGGCATAATGGTAGGATGTTAAGAGAAGAGGTAAATGTAAGGAGGGGTAAATCCACAGTTTCAAAATTTACAAAGCATCAATTAGGATGAAGTTAAAGACATAAAGTTAGAATTGTTAACATGATCGTTACTGGTGATATTAGTAAATTTTGGTGGGGTGATGAGGCAAAAATATGATTGTATATGGGTGGAAGAGTGAATAGAAAAGGAGAAAGTGGATATTTGAGGGTTGTAATGGTGGATAAGATAGGAGACAGTAGTTATAAGAAGATGTGGGTCAGCATGCCAGAGGAACACAGTGAAGTTGCTGGGCACTGAAGAGAGCACCCTGAAGGAAGGTGATCTTAGATGACAGCTGCGTAAGTGGTTTAACTGTTTTACACGTTACTTTGGTCTTCTGTTTCTATGTCTATTCTACTAGTCTTATCAGCATCACCTTTTGGTCCAGACAACTAGAGTTCCTCCTTGGTCCCTGAGATTTAGAGAGCCTCACTGGTTCCTCTCCTATCATGCCTCTCCTCAGAGGCAACTGTAGGGCAAAGCAGACATGCCCACCGAAGTCCTCTCTTCTAGCCTCCTCTGGCCCCCATTAAGCTGGTGATTAGTTTCCTATTGCTGCTGTAACAGATCACCACAAACGCAGTGACTTAAAGCAATGCAAATTCATTGTCTTATAGTTCTGGGGGTCTGAAGTTCACACTGGTGTGGTTGGCAGGATTGCATTTCTTCTAGAGACCCCAGGGGAGCCTCCTTCATGCCTTTTCTAGCTTTTAGAGGCCATGTACTTCTTGGTTCATATTTCTTCTCCATCTTCCAAGTCAGAGGTGGCCTGGAGAGTCTTTCTCGCTTCCTGTCAATAGGACACTGACTCTTCTGCCTCCTGCCTACCCTTTTAAAAAGACCCTTGTGATTACTTACTCTGGGCTCATCCAGATATCCTGGGATCATTTTTCTATCTTAAAATCTACTCATTAGTAGCCTAAATTCCACTGCAATCTTAACTCTCTTTTGCTGTATAAACATATCCATAGGCATTATTCTGTCTAGAACACCTATGTTTTTGTACTCAAGGGTGGACAGCTTCCTGAGTAGATGAACCAAGTCTACTTCCTCAGAGCCATACTTCCTAGAGCAGGCTGCATTATAGTGGGCTCAGCTGAGGCCAGAGGGCTGGCCAAGAATCAACTCTTTATACCCTAGGAAGAATGTTTGGATACACATGCTGAGCCATCCAACACGTGCACTGCAGATCTCATTTGTTTTCTCACACTAAGACTCTAAGCTAAAGACAAGCCTAGCTGTCATCCTTCTAAAACAAAAGGCAGTCCCTGCTTTGCCCTATCTTATCCCAAATGATATTGGGGAAATCCACTTCAAGTTACCCCTCCAAATGAAACTGGTTTGCGGAGTTCACTTCACTAAATTCCAGCTGGAAAATTTGGAAATATTCTGGGAAATTTGGTGGGTGGTGCCAAAAATATACTGGCTGTAAACCCCTGACTCAGAGAGTTGGAAACATTGAAGGTCTTCTAAGTATTCTATTGGTTTCTCAAGTGGTGCAGTGGTAAAGAACGTGCCTACCAATGCAGGAGATGCAAGAGATGTGGGTTCATTCACTGGGTTGGAAGGATCCTCTGGAGTAGGAAATGGCAATCTGCTCCAATATTCTTGTTGGAAAGTTCCATAGACAGAGGAGCCTGGTGGGGCTATGTCCATGGCATTACAGAGTCACATACAACTGAGCATATACACATACAAGTATTCTATTAGAACCGCAGTGGCTGGGATATAAAACAGTAGGAGGATAAACACCAGGTAGGCTTGAGTTTCATGGGACTCAACCAGAAGAGGAATGGGGCAGACTGAAAGAAGAAAATAAAGATAAATGAGTAATTTTTGAGGAACTTGAACTCAGAAATGCAAATCGTCAAATTCCATCCCATTACTATGTTATTCCAAATAATTGTGACACCTCTGCATGACAGATATGAAAATGAGTACATCATTGGTCAGACTGAAATCTCTGATCTGGATGACTCACTGCTGTTAAATGCAATCAGCCTACATTCCCCCAACCCACTCCTTTTTCACAACTCTAGGTTCACTAAAAGATGATCTCATCTAAAACCTCTGCTTATATGCACAAATGAATATGCATGAATAGGTACATGTATGCACACTCACCCACATATATATGTGTGCATGTAAACATATATATTCACGTGTGTGTGTGTGTGTGTGTGTGTGTGTGTGCATCTGTTTGTTTACTTATATTATTGTGGGTGGTAGAAAACTGAACTAAGAGTCCAGAGACCAGGAGGCTTTGATTTTAGTTCTGCCTCCATTTCCTTTGTTGTTGTTCAGATCAGTCATGTCTGACTCTTTGTGACTCCATGGACTGCAGCACATCAGGCATCCCTGTCCTTCACCATCTCCCAGAGCTTGCTCAAACTCATGTCCATTGAGTCAGTGATGCCATCCAGCCATCTCTTCCTCTGTCCCCCTCTTCTATCTGCCTTTAATCTTTCCCAGCATCAGGGTCTTTTCTAATGAGGAGGCTCTTCCCTTCCGGTGGCCAAAGAATTGGAATTTCAGATTAGCATCAGTCCTTCTGATGAATATTCAGGATGGATTTCCTTTAGGATTGATCTGATCTCTTTGCAGTCCAGGGGACTCTCAATAGTCGTTTCCAACACCATAGTTCAGAAACATCAATTCTTCAGCATTCAGCCTTCTTTGTGGTCCAACTCTCACATCCATACATGCCTCCTGGAAAAACCATAGCTTTGGCCAGACGGACCTTTGTTGGCAAAGTAAAGTCTCTGCTTTTTAATATGCTGTCTAAGTTGGTCATAGCTTTTCTTCCAAGTGCAGGGGGCGCTCCGCAGAAAGAGCGGAGGCAGTGGAACTTCCCTCAGCAAAGCCGAGGGTTCCCGAGGAGAGGTGAGCTGCTGTCCGCCAACCCAGCCCCTCGGCGAGCGAGAGACAATCAGACGAGACAGGGGTTCCGTAGAAGCAGTTCCGGTTTACTGTTGCAAACTCCCAGCTTATATAGACAAACAGGAGGGTTTTAGAAGGGACTTTCCATAGTTGCACCAATCACATTAAAGGTCAAATTGTCACCTTCATTATAACAGGAGTCTATAGAGATCACACACTGTCTATGTGCACAGAAATCAAGAGAGCCAATTAAAAACTTTGACAGACAACATAGACCCTGCCCCCATCTCTTCCGCCAGGCGCCATCTTAGGTTTTCCACCGCAAAGCTAGCCCCTTTGTTTTTAAGGTTTCCCATTTAGGGCCCCACACCAAGAAGCAAGTGTCTTTTAATTTCATGGCTACAGTCACCATCTGCAGTGATTTTGGAGCCCAAGAAAATAAAGGCTCTCACTGTTTCCATTGTTTCCTCATCTATTTGCCATGAAGTGAAGTGACTGGATGACAGAATCTTTTTTTGAATGTTGGGTTTTAAACCAGCATTTTCACTCTCCTCTTTCACTTTCATCAAGAGACTCTTTAGTTCTTCTTTGCTTTCTGCCATAAGGATGGGGTCCTCTGCATATCTGAGATTATTGATATTTCTCCCAGTAATCTTGATTCCAGCTTGTGTTTCTTCTAGTCCAGCATTTTGCATGATGTACTCTGCATATAAGTTAAATAAGCAGGGTGACAATATACAGTCTTGATGTACTCCTTTCCCAATTTTGAACCAGTCCGTTGCTCCATGTCTGGTTCCAACTGTTGCTTCTTGCCCTGCATACAGGTTTCTCAAGAAGCAGGTAAGGTGGTCTGGTATTTCCATCTCTTGAAGAATTTCCCACAGTTTGTTGTGATCCACACAAAGGCTTTTAGCATACTCAATGAAGCAGAAGTAGATGCTTTTCTGGAACTCTCTTGCTTTAGATCACTTGTTTGCTTATCTTCGAAAGAAGATGTTTTAGACTAGGTGACCTTTTTATTCTTTTCTAGTCTAAAACCCTAAACTTCTACCTAGGGGAAGTCAGACATATCTTCTCTCTTACAAGAACTCCAACTTAGCTTTCCTTAATAGGAATTCTCCTACTTCTCTGTCTGGGCATAATTTATCTTCATTTTCTTCTATCAGTGCAGGATAAGGAGGAAGAAAGACACCAAAACATATATATTGCATTATAGAAAATTTTGCCAAACACCTCCAGACTTTTGAGTCTATGACATTAGCGTCTGAGAACTACATCTTTGTCATACATTAAATATTTGCAACATACTAAACAGAGGCTCTATGGGGCATGAGGAGGATGCAGAAATTGGAGCATGAACATGTTTGAAGTAGTTCTGCCTTTATTTTCTAAGTCAACAAATAGAACCTGAAAACGTTCTAAATGTTACATATACAAGATATATATGATTCAGCAATAGTCTATTGGTGGAGCCATATTGCACACATAATTGTACAAAAATGATCAGTTTTAGCTATATTATCTGAAGATAAAGTTAAAAGTGTTAAGTGACTATACTTCTTCCTAGGAAGGGAGGTCTCAATTCAGATGGCTGAATGGACAGCTGCAGGAGATGGTGACATAGGTAAGAGCCAAAATTTGAATGCTGGGACTCCAGACTGTCAAGAGCTGCTGGGGAAATTTTTCTAAAAAGAGGGGCAAGCATCATTACTTTGTTGGATTTGCAGTGACTGGAATGGAAGAGAATAGGACAAATGGATCAGAAGAGGTTTGAACTTGGGGTCTGGAAATCAGGTAGGTGCCTCTTGCATGATTCTGGGTGAAAGATCTCCCAGTGAACTAAGGATCATAGCAGCAGAGATAAAGAGATTCAAGGGAGAGACTCAGTAGAAAGGTATCAGTGGGGATGAAATGGACTCTAAGACTATATGTGAATACTGTGATGTTGGATGATACCCAGATTTTCAGCTCAGTAACTAGGATGGCAGTTTCAATACCTGAAATGGAGATCAAAAGAGGAAGATCAGGTCCGGGCTATGGGCAAAATATTAGTGCTATTATGACTGAGGTCCTGCAGAACATCTGTGTGGAGCCACCTGGACAGAAGCTGAAAAGATAAAATCTGGACCAGAGAAGATGGGTATGACCAGTGGTTTTTGACTTGAGAAAAAGCAGTAATAAGTATTTTAAATAAATTTGTATATGTCTTACTTATTATCACCCTATTTATTTAACTTATACACAGACCACATCATGAAAAAGGCCCGGCTGGAAGAGTTACAAGCTAGAATCAAGATTGCCAAGAGAAATATTGCCAACAGCCTCAGATATGTGAATGACACCACTCTAATGGCAGAAAGCAAAGAGGAACTAAAGAACCTGTTGATGAGGGTGAAGAAGGAGAGTGAAAAAGCTGTCTTAAAACTAAATATTAAAAAAAAATAAGATCATGGCATCTAGCCCCATCGCCTCATGGGTGGCCAAAGTATTGGAGCTTCAGCTTCAGCATCAGTCCTTCCAATAAATGTTCAGGATAGATTTTCTTTGGGATTGACTGGTTTATCTCCTTGCAGTCCAAGGAACTCTCAAGAGTCTTCTCCAACAACACAGTTCAAAAGGATTAATTCTTTGGTGTTCAGCCTTTTTATGATCCAACTCTCACATCCATACATGACTACTGGAAAGACTATAGTAATGACTATGCTAAGTCACTTCAGCATGTCCAGCTCTGTGCGACACCATAGATGGCAGCCCACCAGGCTCCCCCGTCCCTGGGATTCTCCATGCAAGAGTACTGGAGTGGGTTGCCATTTCCTTCTCCAAAGCATGAAAGTGAAAAGTGAAAGTGAAGTTGCTCAGTCGTGTCTGACCCTCAGTGACCCTATGGACTGCAGCCTTCCAGGCTCCTCCTTCCAGGGGTTTTCCAGGCAAGAGTACTGGAGTGGGGTGCCATTGCCTTCTTTGAGTATTGACTAAGGGACCTTATATTTCATGGCAAAATAGGTAGAGGAAAGGTGGAAGCAGTGACAGATTTCCTCTTCTTGGGTTCTAAAATCGCTGCAGATGGTGACAGCAGCCATGATACTAGAAGATGATTGCTTGTTGGTAGGAAAGCTATGAGAAATCTAGACAGTATGTTAAAAAGGAAAGACATCACTTTGCTGACCAAGGTCCATATAGGCAAGACTATAGTCTTTCCAGTAGTCACATATGATTGTGAAAGGTAGACCATAAAGAAGGCAGGGCACCAGATAATTGGTGCTTTTGAACTGTGGTGCTGGAAAAGACTCTTGAGAGTCCCTTGGACAGCAGGCAGATCAAACCAGACAATCTTAAAGGAAATCAGTCCTGAATATTCATTGGATGGACTGATGCTCAAGCTCCAATCTTTCGGTCACCTGATGTGAAAAGCTGATTCACTGGAAAAGAAGACCCTGATGCTGGGAAAGATTGAAGACAGAAGAAGAAGAAGGGGATAGAGTATGAGATGATTGGTTGGTATCACCGATGCAATGGACATGAACTTAGGCAAACTCCTGGAGATGGTGAGGGACAGGGAGACCTGGCATGCTGCAGTCCACGGGGCTGCAAAGAGTCAGACATGACTAGGCAACTGAAGAACAACAACTGATAGGAATATGTCCTCTTTTACAGAAAGCACAATGTCTAAATGGTGAAAGCCCTTAATAAATATATTTTTAATTTTCAATTAATCAGAGAATGAGCAAGTGAATAGGAGCTACTATGAGTAGCTAACAGTTCCTATCCAGTTACTACAGTTTGTATATTTGAGTATATGCGGGAGGACATGTGTGACGGTACATGTGTTTATATATTTGTGTGTCTGGGTAGTTATACATAACCATACACACATTTATATTTATAATATTATAAAAATTAATAATGTAAACAGTACGTTAGTACTATACATCTGTATTAGTCTGCTAGGGCCTCCATAACAAAACGTCACAGACTGTGTGGCTTAAACATAGAAATTATTTTGTCACAGTTTTGGAGGCTAAAAATTTAAGATCAAAGTTACCCTTAGAGTTAGTTTCTGGTGAGGCTTCTCTTTTGACTTGCTTCTCACTAGGTGTTTTACAAGCCTGCCAAAGCAGACAGACCCCTGGTATCTCTTCCTCTTCTTATAAACACATCAATCCTAGATTAGGACCTTGTGTTCATGACCTTTATTAACCTTAATTACCTCCTGATAGACTATGTCTCCAAATACAGTCTCATTGGGTGTTAGGCCTCAGCATGTGAATTTAAAGGGGCCACATCTGTCTGGAACATCAGTACAGTTGACATCCAGATTAACTTCTCAAAGTTTAGTTCCTGCAAACAAAAACGATTGTTCTGTGTTACATATAGAGGGAGGGATATACTTGGTCAGGGACTTTCCTTCTTTACAAAGTAAGTATAATTCTTTTTACTTTACTTGATTATATTGAAATACAATTATATTGGAGAAGATTGTAAACCACTTGCAAATAAATCTTTAAACAACAGCTGGATGTAGCTTTAATCGCGTGTCACTGTTTGTTATTTTATGGAAACCAGGCTGAAAAGGCCAGAAGAGGTTGACATCCCACAGGAGGTCATACCATGAAGGTGTAAACTTAAAGCGGCGATTGTAGGGAACCGGGCTGCATTCTTGGCATGTGCGCTCTTGCAACGAAGTTAGCACTTATGGTTGTATTTAATGTAGGAGCTAATCCCCCCTTCATTTTGTGCCTGCTTTGTTTTACCTCTTAGTACACTTGGCCTTCATTTAGCCTCGGCCTCTACGTTGGTGTTCCCTGTAAAATCTCGGTGCTGGGAAGCCCTCACCCCGGCGGCCAGGTGACAGGAGATGGGCTGGGAATCCGCGGAGCTTTTGAAGGGCGTGGAGCCTCTCGCATACCATTCCCTCCCACCGTCACCCCACTGCCTGGAGGCGGAGAGGGCTTCCAACTTCGCTCCAATCCGCGGCCGGTCCTCCCCAGGGTCCCCCTGCTGGGCGACCGGCCCGCCACCGGCCGAGTTGGAGGAACTTCGCCGAGCTCCGCGTCAGACCCGGAGACGAGAGCGCTCCCTCTCCTCCCCCGGCCAGCCCCCCTCCCAGTGCCCCCGCCTCCTGGTCCTCGCCCAGCCGGGAGCGTCGGTGATAGGACGAGCCCCGGGCGTGCATTGTGTATATGCAAACCAGAGCCCGGCTCCCCAGGTCTGCCCAGCCCGGGCCGGCGCTCCGCACCGGCTGGCGCGGCCGTGGGCGCCGGAACCCCGCACTGTCATGTCCCCGCCGCGCGGCGGGCCATTGCGTGCCCGAGTCGCTATATAAGCGCAGGCCAGGGGACACCCAGAGGGGCTGAAGATGAGGGTGCCCGCGCATGGGCCCCCGCTAACTGCCACCTCCTGCCGAGCCCGCGCGACGCGCGGAGCCCGCGGCCGCAGAGGATCCGCCTTGGCCGCAGTAGCAGCTGGAGCTGCGACAGAGGCGGCGGCGGCGCCCGTCGCTCCAGCGCGTAGAGCCGCGGCCGCAGCCCGGGGCCGCCGCTGCCCCGGCTGCCATGAGTTGTGCGGAGGTGATGTATCACCCCCAGCCGTATGGAGCGCCCCAGTATCTGCCCAACCCCGTGGCAGCTGCAGCCTGCCCCACAGCCTGCTACCACCCGGCGCCCCAACCTGGCCAGCAGGTGAGTCACCGACCGGGCAGCCTGCCGGGGGCGGGGGCGAGGGGCACGGAGAGTATCGGTCTGGGGCTCCCGCGACGACGTCCCTCGGGGATGGGTGGCGCGGAGGATGCTCTGAGAGTTGCGGGAGCGCCCTTGAACAGAAAGCCATCGGAAGAGCAGAGCAGAGCAGTTTCGGGAAGGACGCACAGCCAGGTGGACGACGGGTGGGGATTCCAAGTGAGACGTTACCTGGCTGGGGGCTTCAGTGAGCTGTGGTCATAGCCACCCTAGCTCTTAGGGCTCAGTTCTGTGAAGCTCACCAAGGGCACCTGTTTTAAGAATATGTGAGTAAACTTCCTTTAAACCAAGTATTTTGTTTCCTTCGAAAAGGTGGAGTGTACTAGGGTTTTCTTGATTAAGAGGATGAAATGTGTCACTGACACAGGGGAGGCTCTCCGGATACTGAGCTCACGGAATGTCTCTTCTGGGACTTTTCTGGTGGATCATGAGTCTAGTGTGATACTCGTCAAATTATATTAGAAGTTCTCTGTAAAGTCTGTCTTCTTCCATACTGTGACTTAGGGGGCAAGTAGTGATCCCCAAATCCCTTATCTATTTTTAATCTCATCAGAGCACAGAGGTGCTATGGTTCAGTCTATTGGATAGAACCCTCTCCTTTCCCAGCCAAGAAGTAACCTTGGATCACTGGATACTGTATCTCCACCATGCCAAGAGTGACTGAATTGCTGTTAGATAAGAAGGGTTCAGGAACTAGAGAGATGATAGTGTTCCTTTAGAAGGGAGAATAGGGTTCTGAGGAATTTAGCACTCTGTATCCCTGGATGTTCCTTTCTGGATGCCACAGAGTGTCAAGGGTTAGTCAGCCTACATAAAGCACATAGGTGAGCACGTGGCCAGGGTGTACCAAAATAGGGTCCTCAGACTCTGGGAGTTAGTGTAGGTTGATTTGGTGAGACTTAAAAACATGTGATTTATGTACTCTGAGGTGGAGATACCTATCAGGGATCCAGGTGCGTTTCTAATAATGCCATCTACAGTGTTTATTGATTTTTTTTTCTTAAGTTTCTTAAAAACCCTGTGTTTTATTGTGGTCTTCGGGGTTTGGCTCTTTAATTAATCTAGTCATTTAAAATATTTCCTCTACTTCTGTCTCTTTACTAGATTTATTGTGCTACTCTTTGGAAAGAAATGATAACTTCTGTTTATAATTTAGGGACTGAAATTCAGCTGATTCTGGAAGGGTACATACTCTAGATTCATTTGCTGAACAGTATGAGCTTAACCAAGACAACCAGGGCAAAAGATGAAGGAGCCTCACTAGGTGGCTTTTTTTTTTTTTTTTTTTGATATTCATCAGCTTCAGCATTTAAAAGCAAGATTACTTTTAGGGAGGGGAATGGGAAAACTGAAATTTGTGGTCAAGGGTAATAGGTTAAAACATTTTGGTTAGGCTCTTTGTTTACATTCTTTGGCTTTAATATAAAAGATATAAGTAATGGAGAAAACCATTTAAATCCAAGTCAGGCAAGTGATGCAGAGACACTGGATATCTCTTTTGCGTGTTTTATGAACACTCTGTTCCAGATGAACCACCCTCTTCTTTCCTTTCTTCCATCTCAGACACTGTAGAGGCCTTCAGTTATCAATTGGAACATAAATGAGCAATAAACTTAAACTTTACTAAGCATTCATAAAGGTATTTTTCCCCATCAAAAATAACTTTAGCAGACTACTTTTGAGTAAGAGTTTATTTTCTACAGTTGTGGAAATAGTTGCATTAAAATATGAATATTTAGTGAGGGATAGAATTGGAATAATTTTTTGAGCTAGAAAATAAAGTTTGGTACCAGAAAAATTATGAATAACGAATCATGAAATATAGTTTTTAATAAAAAATGACTCCAATGCCTTATCTAACTTTTGCAGTAGCCCCAGAACTCAGTTCCCAAATTGCATTCTTTTGCTAAGACCATCAACAAATCAAAAAATGAGCTTTCTTTTTCACTTGAATTGTCTACCTTGATGAGTATCATATATTAGTAAATAGCAATTTCTGCTACCCTTTGGGCTTCTATAGTTATTGTTTAAGTAGGTGTTAGGCTGAGTTGAGCTTAAGAACTTTGTTGAGAAGTGTGCTAGAAATTTTCATGTTGCTTTTACTATACTGGCTTGTTTGAGATTATTTTGTTTTGTGGAGTAAAGAAACTATTTGACTATAACTGGCTAGCACAATAAAAGACAGTCGTGTAACTACTGTTCTTTTACTGTCAGGAGTTTATTTTGATGACCTATATTTTCTGTTGGAAAAAGATTAAATCAGGAAATTTTTATCAAGCTGACAAAATTTTTAGACTATGTGGTGTGTGGGTGAAGTGGGCCTAATATTAACTTGTCCTCAACATAGTCATCTGAGAATACATATTTTGGTTGTTTTTGCATTCCATAAGGTTTTATCATTATTATCCATGAAGATTGTTTTCTCTGTACATGGGAAGTGACCCCTAGTAGCATCTTGCCTAAGAGACAAAAATAAAAGCTACAAGCCCTACTACATTTAAAAAATTGATTTGTTGAGGACAAGAAGCAGAAAAAGTGATAGAGTGACAAAGTTTAATCATCATTTAGAAAATGTTAGAAAAGATAGCATTAAAGTTTTTCTGTCACTTCTGTATATTCAATTATTGTATTATATCTTTGAATTGATTTTTTTTTCCTCAAAGCCATATAGCTCTGAAGTCCTTGTAAATTATTATGTTATAATGGTTTATTACACTGGATTTTAAACTTAAGTATATTTTCCTTTTAATGCATGATTATATAGCAGAAAATTCTTTTTGAAATAGTAGAACTTCATACTCCAGGCACATGTACTCTCAGCTTTCCCCCTAAAAGCACAGTGTTATGTTTGAAATTTTAAGTTTTATTTTTTTATTTGAACATACTATACATTGTTGGTGGGTAATAGGTTAGCACCTTATGTAAATATACCTGTAGAGTCAATTTTATAGTCCTTGACATTATTTCCTAGAAACTGCATGGCTGTGCATACATTTTACAGTGTGGTTTCTAGAGCCAGGATTTGTTGAGGGCTGCTAAGCTGTCTGGTCCCCGCGCCCACCATTTCTTATTAGCTCGAAAGTATCAGCCCCTACTATCTCCTGAGGGGAACTCTTGACCCAGTCTCTTAGCACATGCTCCAAAGGCATGATGACACCGCAGAACATGTACAGAAAGGAATGTACTTGTATCCTAGCAGTGACAGTAGGAAAAATGAAAAAAAAAAAAATTTAAGATATGTGTCAGGAAAAATTGAGGAAAATAATGTGAAATCATAAATTCCCTTCATACTCTGTGGATTCCTCATCTTAAATGCACGCAATCTGCAGTTGTCTAAAATCTCCCTCCCCCTCCCCCCATACTTTCATAATGTTAACATTAGGGAGACACTTAAAGCAGAGCTTTCATAACTGGGTAGTTCATAGATGAGGCAGTGAAAACGGAGGAGAATAACCCTTGTTCACTAATTGTGCATGAGTTTTTAACAGTCACACTTTGGGCTTCATATAGAAGTATATTTAATCTCCCCTCTTTCAGGGTGACAGCTGGGTGACTATATATGCATGCTTCCACTTAAGAGAATTAAAAGTCTTGGGAGGCAGAACTCCAGTTATAAGTTTGTAAGGGATTTTTCAGGCTCTTTCTCTGGCCTCTGCCACTTTGGTTAGGTCATAAAAATCTCTCCGAGATTCTGTTTGTTAGGGAAAAAACTCTGGAAAACACACACTTCAGCCCCTCCTTTTCCAGATGGAGAAATGCATGTTTATAGGGCTGAAATGCCTGACTAAAGATTTCAAAGCTAATGGGTGGCAAAATCAGGACCACCGGATCCCCTGCTCCCTAGTATAGCATCTTTCCACCATACCATGTGGTCCCCTAAGTTTTTTTTTTTGCTATTGTGCAATAGGCTTATTTTTGTCTTTTGTGCTCCAAATCAACTTTTTGATAAAGAAGATTAATATGCAGTAGATTCTTTGGCCTTGGGGCTTGAAATTCTTTCCAAGTCCTTGGTGGTGTGCGTTTTTAGTTTAGGCATTCCAAAGTATTTTTGCAAGCATTTGTATTATGCTAATGACTTTTGCCAGCCATGTTGCATCCTTTGTTGATGAAGCAGAATGTCAGTTAGCAAATGAACATGTATTTATTTGAAAATAATATTCAGGAAGTGATATGAACAGTCAGCTTTAAGTGCCTTATATATCATTGCTATTCCAACATAAGTTTAGATTCATAAGAGGAAAGCATACAATTACATACTAAATAGTTTCAATACACAGGCCACTTATTTAAGTGGGAGGATCTAATTTTCTTGCAACTGTCTGTAAGCAAGGACTTAAGTGGATTTGTAAGAGTTCATACAGGACTTCTTTGAGAAAGAACAGCCTCTCTGATTCCATTCCACACAAAATAACTTGACTGTAGACACTGAGAAATTTCAAGTGCCTCAGAGCTTTATGCTCCCAATAACTTTCCAGCCAGAAAATTCAAAGCCAGAAGGAAAATTAAACTTTAAACTAACTAAACTGAACTGTTGTCTCTGGCAATCAACCAAAATGGAGATTACAATACCGGTAGTACGGGCAGGCTGGGAAACCATACATTCACATGCAGTGCGGCTTCATTCAGCAGAAAACCAAATGCCAGGACAAGGAAGCATTCTGTGGAAATTTAAGTTAAGGATATTTTCTCTCAATGCATGGAAGTCCTCTTTACGTAGTGCTTGGTAGAGGCTCGCATCTCACAGAGTTGGAGAGGACCAGGAGATGATAAAGGAAATGAGGGTGATCAGGAGGTAGAATGATCCCTCATGGTACCTCTTTCGCAACTACAGAAGAGATGTTGTGCTGACCCAGTTAGGCAATATGTACATTTCTATCTTTTATCTTTCTGTGCAAAGGGGATTTTCAGTAAGACTAAAAATATTATGCTTGACTATTATACAGAGTGAAGTCAAAGAGTAAATCAAATATTGTATATTAAAGCATGTATACGGAATCTAGAAAGATGGTTCTGATGAACCTGTTTGCAGGGCAATACTTGAGATGCAGGCATAGAGAACAGACGTGTGGTCCCAGAGAGTGGGGAAGGAGAGGGTGGAATGAATGGAGATAGTACCATGGAAACATGTACACTACCATATGTAAAATAGCCAGTGGGAATCTGCTGTATGACTCAGGGAACTCAGATCCAGGCTCTGTGATGGGGTGGGAGGTGAGAGGGAGGTTCTAGGAGGAGGAGACAAATGTATACCTATGGGGTGATTCACATTAATGTATGGCAGAAACCAACACAATATTGTAAAGCCATTATCCTTCAATTAAAAATAAATAAATTAAAAACAAAAGCAAAACAAAAAATATTATGCTTGGAATGCTTAAGTCAGATTCTAAAGCGAATTTGAGAAGTTAAGTGACTGCTGTTCTAAAATCTGGACACTTAACTTGAATCTCATTCTCATAGGTCCTATTTCCAGCTGGCTTTAAAAGAAATCTCAAAACTGATCAATCGAGTAATATATAACAATTTATGGTATTATCTCTAGGAAAAACATTTTCATTCAAGAAACAAAGCTCTCTAATACTTAAGTTTCCCTACTCTGGCAGAGACCAGTGAAGGAAATAATTTTGGTCAAAACTTTGCACTGAATCTTTGAAAAAGCACCTCTTTTAGCCGCTGGTTTTCTACTTTAGCTATTAACTTAGGAAGACTCTAAGAATGCCTTGAACCATTAGATACAAACATTTGCTGCTAGAAGTAAGTCATAAATGCCATATTTATAGATATTTTACCAGATATCAGATTTATGCCAGTAATTTACAAGTATGATCTAAACTAGGGTAATTGAACTATTTTTCACTTGTCTCCTACTTTAGTAAAGAAGAAAAAAAAAAAAAAGGGAAAGAAAGGAAAGGAAGAAAGGCCTGAAGTGAACAGGTGTCCTTTTCTCTTAAAATTGTATTATTTTAGTGTGCCAAAACACTTGTCCTTAGTGGATAGGGTGAGAGGATTCGAAGGATGCCTCTTTTCTGGTTCCTGTGAAGATAGCAGAAGGAATTACCCAAACTAATTCTTAGGAATTGAGCTAGATGACCTACGTCTGCAAAATAATTAGTCTTCACTGATCTGTAGGTTTTTTTGGCCAGTGTCCTGAAAAATCAGAAGAGCCAGCCAATGTAAGAAACAAAATTAAGTGTGAATTTGTCTAGAGCTCCAAGCATGTTGCTTATTAGGATACAGAATTGTACAAGACCTCTGAGATAATCAAGTCAAAATTCCTTATTTTCAGAAGAGGAAGTTCAGGGCCAGAGGTTTCGGTTCTTTACCCAGATTTATGGACTAGTTTTGGTCAAATCTCCTCAACCATTCCAGTTCTTCTTTCTACTGTTCCCTTCCCATCTGGGCATCCTTAGAAGCAAGAAAAGCAATTAGTAATTTACCCAGTGTTACTTATTTTCTCATATAAAAATTTTTGAATATTAGCTACTTGGAGAAATTAGACAATTAGCCAGGTAAATAAACCCTCAAGTTCTCTTTATCATTTTCCTTACAACCCTCTCTCAAATGCTGTGACTATCATTTTTGTGGCTCCAAGTCTTTGCACAATGACTGACACAAAGTAGGAGTTAACTGACAATTCCATGAATAATAGATACATTTTTAAAAGTGAAATCATACCCTAAATCTAGTAATAGGATTATACAAACATACCAGAAATTTATACGTCAGAAATGTTGTTTCATTCAAAGAAGTCTGTTTAAGAGAGAACACATACCCTCATGATGTGATCATTGCTTAAAACATTTTGGGAATGCAAATTTTGAAATTCTCTCTCAGCCTGTGGCACATTTTTTTGAATATCTTCAAAACTGGGAAATGTTCATCCTTTAAGGGGTTTGATTTTTTGATAGTGACCAGAATCATTGAGCAGCAAGTGTGCTCCTAAAGAGCCAGTGTTATTTTTGGTTTGCTTCTTCTGTTAAGAAAAATAAAGACAAACACACAAAGCTAACAAACAAATCTTGAGGCGTGAATGAATCTTATAAATTGAATCTGCTCATATTTCTAAAATAGTATTTTCAGAAAAACTTTATTTTGTTTCTGACTTGCTAAGGGGACTACCCATTTCTAGATATAGAAGGGCAGATTCCTCTAGGTATACATATATTTTGAAAAACAATGTTTTATTTAATAACCATGTTTTGATATGTTTGCATTCCTAATTTTTAAATGTTATAAATAAATTTTGACTTTTCTTAGTATATGATACCATGCTGCCTATGGGCTTCTGTTTGTTTATTCAATTAAATATTATATAGAGGCTCATTTTCTTTCATCTGTTTTCTTAGCAGATGCTTTCTAGTCACATAGAAATAAGTCCTAATCCCATCCCTGCCATTTACTAGTTAGATGCTGGCCAAATAAATCAGCTTTTGCGTATATAAATTGAGAATAATTATTTAGACTGAATATTTGTGCACTGGTGAGAGTTAGTGAAACAAAATACGTCAAAGTTCTGTGAACTATCTTCCTTATCCTGATCCTCACCCCGACCTCCCTCCACCTGATTCCCCCTCCTCCAAATAGACTAAGGGCCAAAACTTCAAGTCTCTCTGAGATAGATTTTAAAATCTGTTACTCAAGTAAATTCAGAAAAATATGATCAAAGATCAATGCACTGCTCTATGGGATTTATAGTTTTGAAACATTGATCAGAAGCTAATGGTCCTTTCTTATAGGCCCTAACCATGTCTGTCAGGATGAAAGAACCATTGCCTTAGAAAAGACAGTCAGTAGAATTTTTTTATTTCCAAATATTCAGTGATTCATTAAAATATTTTTGTTTCCTTAGGAAAAAGTTTCCACATATGCACAGTAATCATTTGGCATTTTGTAGGCTTAAGCCTTGGGGAGTTAGTGGTATTTGGCTCTGACATGGAAGTCTTTCTCTTGTCAGACAAATCCTTTCCCCGGCACATTCCTGTGCGAGTTTGTTTCTGCTGTGCCTGATGGCAGTCTATGAGGTGGTTTAGTATGGTTTGCACTGCCTAGCCAGACTTCCTTCACACTGCTGCTTTCAAGTCTTTCAGAGTTAATTTTAACTTTGTGGCTGTTAGCTCAGTCATTGTTTCATCTAACTGAGGATTATTTTACCTGAAGAAAACTTGTTATTATTCTGCAATGAGGGGTACATTCTGTAAGCCAACTTGCAGTCTTTGAAATTCCTTCTGATGACTTATTTTTGTTAACAATTCTTAAGTGTCTAGTAAGAAAAGCATGAATATTTCTGACAGACTGGGCTATTTTTAGGGAGTGATAGTGCATTTTAAGAAAAATATGAACCACATTGCCTTTCAGCCTTGATTCAGGAAATCTATCTAGGTTCTGATGATTTGAGATTTATTTTTAACGTTTTGAATTTTGTATATTCTTTTCAAGAACAAAGATCATGCTAGGGAAGTTTCATTCCAAGGAGCATACACCAAGTAAATATAGAATATGGCAACAGAGTACATAAGTAACATACTTAGATTTTTTTTTTTTTGGAAGGCAAAGGATTGATTTACAGTCACAGAAGAACAAATAACAGAAGGTAGTCAGGGCTTAAGAATCAATGGGGAGGAAGATTAGAAAGGTGTGAATGTCAGCATGTGAATCAATTGCTGTTTTAATTTTGTGTTCCCATTTTCCTCATGCTCACACTTAATGTTCAAGAAATGTGTGTAAGTTCAGTGTTGGCCTTTTAGGAAGCTACTGGCTAATCTGATACTTTAGAATTCTTGTTTAAACCAGTGATGTTGATGGTGAGGTCATAAATGTGCTTGTGTTGTAAATGTGAATATTTAATTGGTTCACTAAAAATTTTGTGAAAATTGATGCAACTTTATCTCAGAAAAAAAGTGAAAGAAGTGACAGTAAATATGCTTTATGTCTTGTCCATTGGTTGATATATCTTAGGCTCCTTTTCTATTTTATTTTTTTGATAGCCTCCAGCAAATTCGTTTAATTAGTAGAAGATCTGCCCCAAAAAGCTAGGAAAGAGAAAACAAAATTATTTTATAATCCTCCCCCAAGTGTATTTAAATAAAGTCATATAATATAGATATTCACGTAGTATCGTGTATATTTGAAAGGAATATTTCAAATATTTATATTTATATAAAACCATATGTATATATATAGATGTATATTATATATAGGAAATATAAAAATTATAGAGAATCAATGCATCCATTGACAGAGAATTGACAGATAAAAGGTATTTTGATACAATGGAAGATTTTGCGTATCTTTTCCCATTTCATAGTGAAAAATGTGTAAATTTTAGATTAGTTTATTTGTATCCAATCACTTAACAATTGGGCAAAAAGAATAACTTGAAATTATACAGCAGTTAGAAAATTGTGTAATCTTTAATAGACTGCAAATGTATAGTTTAAATTCAACTGCCAGCAATGTAAAAATTAAGATATTTTATTATCATCATTGTTGATCATAATACTATGCTACATTTGCATACAAATGGAAGCTAAGTTTGTATTTGATTTGCAGTTCTCAAGTCTTTCACATATAACTTATTTAAGTATAAATTGCTAATTGGGATAAAATAAACAATTGCCTTTCTTTGGATAATTATCATAGCCAGGGCTCTTCCATTTAAAGAATAAATGTTAAACAAATTAAACAAGTAGATGCAAAGCCTGACTCTCACAAACTGATTCTGTGCTGAATGTTAACAGAGAAGAAGAAATCGATTTAATAGATAATACTGAACACTTGTGGCAGTGAAGCCACTCTGTAGTAGTTTTAATTTTTTTCCCCATGTAAAAACAGTGCTTCTTTCTAACATGCCTGAGAATTCAGTAGAGTGTGTGCATTTGCTTAAAACCTTATAACTTCGGTAAATGCACATGTGAATAGAGAAACAGTGCCATCAAGGCAATTATACTATTCGTTTGACTTCATAATGGAATTTATAGTCAGGAGTAACTTTAGAGGTCAGTTAGTTCAATATTCTCATTTTATATATAACCTATGTTACTATGGTGTTTTTATTATTGAAGTTAAACATAAACATGTTCAAATCTGTGCAAAACAGATTATAAGAATTTTGTAACCACTCAGTCATTACCAATTACTTATTCATCAGCAAGGCATGTTTACTCACAGATAATAAATTTTCTATTCATCATGAATCCATAACCCTACTGAAACAAATTTTAAATAAAAAGGAATATATATGTATGTATGTATGTATATGTAGGTACACACACACACACACACACACACACACACGTATATATAATAGCCCTAAATAATAACCAACTGCTTGTAATGTGCCTGAACATTTCAGAGCCTACCTCACATGAGAACAACATATTCACTGCTGGAGAAAAGGGTTAAGTTTTTTGAATGATGCATTTATAATATGTGGCTATAGATTTTGAAGCTGGTAGTTACCATTAGAAACATTAAGAGTCTGGGTTAAGTGTTTTGATAACGTTTTACAATCTATGCTTACTGATATCCTAGAATGATTCACTTCCTATCTACTCACATTCACTTTCCAGCATGAATTTTCCTCTGAAATAAGAACAATGGTATAACAAATGGTTAAGTTTTGTAGGTACACAGATGATAGGATGCTCCTTTTGTCGCTAAAATAATGAATTTTATCATTTTTAGCATTATCTTTTAATATATAGTTTATAGTAAAATTGTTGATTATAAAAGTGATATGTGCTCAATGGAAAATATTTGGAAATATTGGAAAGCAGGAATAAGAAAATAACAACTACAAGCCTATCACTCAGAAAAATAATACAAAGCATAACATTTTAGTGACCTTTTTTTCCACACTACATATCCTTCCCTGCCCTCCTCTGATACACATGTACACCCATGTGTACATCTATCTGTATATTTTTCATATTTATTCTGGGCCCACCACTTGTACATCCTGTGACCTTTTGCAAGTTACTTCACTTCTCTGTGCCTCAGTTTCTTCATCTTTAAAATATGAAAAGTAATAATAGCAATGTTATAGGATTGTAAAGATTGAATGGGGTAATAAATATGTGTCAGTCATAATATAAACTATTTCTATAGCTATGATTATGTATTTTGAAAATATTTTAAAATTATCAAGTGTTTTTCACTTTGATTTGAAAGCCATAGTAGCCATTGCTAGTACTTGTATTATTTTCAGTAAGTCATCATAATACCTTTTTTCCCTCCTTTTATGATAATGGTGGTAAGTGGAACATCTAAAAATATGTTCCATGCAAAATGGATCTTCACACAGGCTTATTTTGTCATTTTAGTTTGATTTTTTAGAAATGAGTTCAGCACATCTGCCAAATCCTTTTATAAGATGCTACATTCCTGTTTTTATTTTAGTGTATTTCATTTATGAAAAGCTCTTTTCTTCTCCACCCCTCACCCCACCAGGCAGTGAGGCCTCCTTCTCTATTCCTCCCCATCCTGAGCTATAATGTTGCTGTACATTAAGTCTTTAAAATAGAAATGGGAACAAAAGTAGAAGGGATCTGTCACTTTCTTTTAAAAATTCCTTCTCTTTTGGTATACCTAGGTTAAGAAAAAAAAAAAACACAACTGCCTCTCACAGTCTGAGAATATGCCATGGGATAAAGGACATTTTTTTCCCCACCAAATCTGAAATAAGAGTCTTTTTTCAGGGTGGGAAGCAGAAAGCTGGTTTGGGGAAGGGGATGGGGAGATGGAGTAAAGCAAATGAAGAAGAATCAGTTTGCGAACATATGTTAATATTTAGAGTCTTTTTTTTTTTCAAGTGAACAGTTAACTAGTTAATGCTTTTTTTTTTTAACAAACTGTCTTTGATACTGTGTTTTGTTTATTCTATCCCAGAAGAAGTTAGCGGTATACAGCAAGATGCAGGACTCTCTGGAAGTCACCCTTCCCAGCAAACAAGAGGAGGAGGAGGAGGAGGAGGAGGATGAGGAGGAGGAGGAGAAAGACCAGCCTGCCGAGATGGAGTACCTTAACTCTCGCTGTGTCCTTTTCACTTATTTCCAGGGAGACATTGGGTCAGTAGTGGATGAACACTTCTCAAGAGCTTTGGGCCAAGCCAGCACCCTTCATCAAGAATCTGCCATTTCAAAAAGCAAGATGGGGCTAACCCCCTTATGGCGAGGTAAGAATTTCAGAGCAGATGCTCTCCAGGCCACTGGCTGTGTTTCGCAACCGTCTGTACCAGGTTCCAGCTGGAGACCTGCCCCTGGAGGACGGATATCCACTCGCTTTTTAATTTTTAAGGACAGCAAGGAATTTCTTTCAGACAAACAGCTGGATCAGTTTTGTCACATGTGGAATGCAGGGTTGGAAAGGATGCAGTCACACCCCTTAAATTCCTCATGGAAAGTAGTGATGCAACCGGCCTGAGTTTATAGTGGCAGGACTGAGCTGCGAAGCACCATTCCTTAAGCCCCGATGGCCCAATTTGGATCTCTAAATAATGGGCGTGCCTGGATCAGCGTTTAAAAATTAGCTCTTGCTCATTCCACTAGGTGCTATGTTGTAACATAGCAGAGATCTGAGTCTGCCCCAGGAATACAGACTTTGAAAGCCTTCTGTGTTTGCTTCATGGCTTACTCTGTCCCACTCTGTTGTAATGTTAACACTTTGTAGTGTACAAAACAGATATCAGTGACTGTATCTGCCTGATTTCTGCTTTTTTTTTTTTAACCTCAGTAAAGCAAAGCAATAGATCGGGCTTCTTCTCCTTTATTTCCCTCTCCATTGAGGTCACAGAAGTGTGTTCAGATCTTGTTTCTGACTCACAGAAAATGATCAGGTGACAACTTAATTGAGATAATTACAACATCAGAGAAAAAACAATCCATCATTCCAATGATCGTTTTAGAGAGATGCATTATGAACTTTTCTTCTGAACTCACCTGGTTCCAAGAAGAATCTAGTGAAATTGTTCTCAAAGTGTGGCTTCCAGGACTGGGAACATGAGCATCGCAAGGGAACTTGTTAGATACGTGAATTCCTGGGCTAAGCCCCAGACCCACTGAATCAGAAACTCAGAGGTAGAGTAACCTATGTTTTAACCAGCCCTCCCAGGGATTCATGTGCAGGCTCAGGTTTGATAGCTGTAGATCTAGTGCTGTGAAAATCACAGATTGCCTAACTCAGACCTTTGAATCAGACAGAGGGTCCAGAGGGAAGCTCTGGGAGTTGCTGTAACAAGTGCCCCAGGCGATCCTGTGATGAGGAAAGGCTGGACACCTCTGTTAGGGGCGGGTGAGAGGGGTTGAGTGGCTGCTTCCTTCTCAGCGTCAGTAGAAAGGTTTGGACTTGCCTGCCTGTCTGCCTGCTTTTCCTTCCCTTTCCTCCTCCCCGCACCCCCCCACCATTCTATCCTTTCACCATCCCTCCCTTCTTTTCTCCTTCCTTCTAGTAAATATGAAAATGTTAATATACACAGAGACTGTAAAGAGGAAGATAGAATACATACTCAAGTGACCTAGACCTCGACACAGGTGAATTGGGAAGCATACTGCTTAGCTGGATTAGTAATTATGGACTTAGCAAAGAAACTCTGTCCTTCCAACACTAAGATGCTAATAGAACCGATAATGCCCTATTAAATAGCATATTGTGAAAACTTTTAAAACAGTGGAGGGTGAAATTAGGAAAAGTTCAGTGACCTAGCTGACTTTAATAAAGTGTTTGATATATCAATAATAAATCCTATCATGACAGCAAGTCCTGGGATAGTGAGTGAAACTGTCAGTGACTCAGTTGTGTCCGACCCTATGCAACCCCGTGGACTGTAGTCTGCCAGTTTCCTCTGTCCATGGAATTCTCCAGGCAAGAATACTGGAATGGGATGCCATTCCCTTCTCCAAGGGAAAATGCAATGCCTAATTCTTTTAGCATACTGATATATGCAGCCCAGTGACCACTAAACTTGGAATATAGGAATGAAAGTTCCAAATTACAAATAGTTTTAAGTGAAGTGTTGTGTAAATGTAACAGCTCTACAGTTCATTGTTTTCCCATAATCTGCATGACTTAATGGAAAGGACCTTTAGAAAGATGTCAAATTTTAGCATCGAAAGGGTGGGTAATGGTAGTGTTTTAGTATTATTAGAAGTTTCTTCGCATTATCTTGAATTTGGCCTACAAATCTGTCTCCTGTTTCATTCATTGACATTGACTTATGCAGCAGATATTTATTAAGGTCCTGCTATGTTCTAGGTTGTGGGAATATATCAGTGGACAGGAGAGTCTAAGCTTGTATACTCATGAAGCTTTCTAGTAAAAGAGACAGACAATAAATATATCAATATATTGAGATGCAAGGTATTGTTTTACCATGTTTTATTTAGGGTGACAATAGATGGTCTAAGATTTTTATTTCAGTACGTGCCCAAAGGAAATAACAGTGCTTTTCATCACACAAATATCTAGAGGAAGATTACTGCTGCTAAGTCGCTTCAGTCGTGTCCAACTCTGTGCGACCCCATAGACGGCAGCCTGCCAGGCTCCCCGTCCCTGGGATTCTCCAGGCAAGAACCCTGGAGTGGGTTGCCATTTCCTTCTCCAATGCGGAAAAGTGAAAAGTGACAATGAAGTTGCTCAGTCATGTCCGACTCTTAGCGACCCCATGGACTGCAGCCTACCAGGCTCCTCCATCCATGGGATTTTTCCAGGCAAGAGTACTGGAGTAGGGTGCCATTGCCTTCTGGACAGATGAAACAGGCAGTGCAAAGGACCTGAGGAAGGACTGAACTTGAATGTTCAATGAGAAGCCAAAATGCTGGTATAAGTGGAGTGAAAGGAAAAGGTATAGATAGAGACCAGAATTTTTAGAGCTTTGTAAGTTAGTTTATCAGAGAGAGTATCACAGGATGCTCTTCAGTCTTCATTTCTCCCTCTTTCGCTAAGACTATATGTGTCCTGTTTCGTTATCTCACATCATTTCTCCAATACTCAGGATAATGCATTTCTATATGAAAAATATGGAATATAAATTGAATGATCAAGTGATTAAATTAAACGAACCAAATTCATACTGTGTACCCAGGATAAGAAAACAAAAAGTCCTTAACAGAATTTATAGTAATAAGTTGTGTAAATCTTTGGGTACAGTTTTATTTATAAAATAAGGGACTTGAATTAAGGGATTGTTGAAGTCTTGTTTCCATGAAGTTGTGATTTCAAATGTATTATTTACTATCCAATTATAAATAAAACTTGGCCATAGTTGTGAATTGGTGTTTTTAGTTAAGTGTACATAAGTTGAATAAGAATCATAGGAAATCCACAACATAAAATTAAGGATTTGGTAACTATGTTATAGAAAAATGTAATAGGGATTCCCATGTGTGGTGGAGAGTTGCTTCAAATATTAACTGCCAAAGCAACACCAGTTTGCATAATGCTGTCTTTGGTTGGATTATGTTTGTTTGGGGTTCAAAATTGGACCTTATTATTACCTGGTGGCAATGTTATCCTCGATGCTCAAAGTATCTCTGAGAGTAGCTTCAACTATAATATGTGTTTATTATTACTCATTTCCTATTGTTGTTGTAAAGATTTTTGATGATGCTACATGCTAAGTCCCTTCAGTCGTGTCCGACTCTGTGCGACCCCAGAGACGGCAGCCCACCAGGTTCCTGCGCCCCTCAGATTCTAAAGGCAAGAACACTGGACTGAGTTGCCATTGCCTTCTCCAATGCATGAAAATAAAGTAAAGTCGCTCAGTCGTGTCCGACTTTTAACGACCCCATGGACTGCAGCCTACCAGGCTCCTTCATCCGTGGGATTCTCCAGGCAAGAGTACTGGAGTGGGGT
Organism: Nanger dama; assembly: GCA_917880005.1. Taxonomy (NCBI): domain Eukaryota; kingdom Metazoa; phylum Chordata; class Mammalia; order Artiodactyla; family Bovidae; genus Nanger; species Nanger dama. The sequence continues at coordinate 35,815,759 of CAKJTW010000020.1, read as the reverse complement.
GCCATTGCCCTCTCCGTTTTTGATGATATATATGAATAATTTAGCATAGGGCTGATGCAAGGCATTAACTGAAGGTCAGATGACTTTTCTCTCTTAAGTAAGTTTTCATTCATTTGGCACACAGAAAACCAACCTTGGATCTTTATTCAGAAACAATGTTTTCTGGAAGTTTGTATTCCTGACAAAAAGCACAGTGTCTTGAACATACTAGATTCTGAAGGCTATTGACAATTTTGATGGCCATGGCAGTAATACTTTAGGAGGAACTGTTGACCAGCTGTATTAAATTAAAGGGTCTAATTTATGGCATGAGGTTTGTTTTACAGTGCTGCACAAGTGCCGCAGTGCTTCAAAGGAATTTAAAATTGAATTATGTTTGACTGCCGAATATATTTCCACAGTAAATCTTCAGGCAAATGATAGAGTGTCAGCTAATGATGGAATCGTGGTCATACTTTGAGCTTGTATCTCGATGGACTTAGGAAAGTCCTCTTTAGATGTTTTGTGACTTTTCCTGTCAAAAACTGACAGGAAGTATTTGTCCTTTATTAGGCACAACATCACATGACTACCTCTTCTCCCAGTATATCTTCTAATGGATTTTATAGGGCTTCTCAGTTAAGAAAACCTAATGAATCTGATTGTCTCATCTCATCCAAATAGAAACATCAGCTTCAAATGTATCTATTCACTGATTTCAGTGCTTAAGTTTTATTACAGAAAGTGTGTACGTGTGTGTTTGTGTGTGTAGGAAAAGGGAGTAGTTAAGACATAGCCAAATAGATCATTGACTTAAAAACTATGCTGAATGGTAAACTTGATTTTTTTTTCTTTTTATGGTTGCAAAGTCAATATATTCTGCATAATTGATCTACACAATGTCTTCTTGGAGCAACATTCGCATAAGAAAGATCTCTCAAAATGAGCATTAAACTTAGACAGCAAAAAGGAAGAAGGGGGAAGGAGGGCCTGTCTCTTGGGTCAGCTGACACAGGGAAGGAGAGAGTTGAGTGGCCTCTCCAGGAGGCTACTGGAAGTGATCACTGTGGGGGAGTTTAAAATAAACACTTTGGAGAAAACTGAGGCCTGGTTTATCTCAGTTACCTGCCTTCAAGGATTATGGGCATCTGATAACACCCTCTGAAATTCTCATTTTAAAGTCACAAGGACTATTTTGAGCAACTCTAGAACAAAATAAGTGGAGCGCAATCTTTGTACATAATGGTAATGATTAATTACAGAGTGACAGGTAACACTGGAACACATATCAGTTCACCTCTGACCCCAAAATTTATTTTTATAGAAAGTAGAACAAGAGGAAGAAAATTGTAGACTGAGAATGGAGGAACATTGGTTTTCACTAAGGTTAATTAAAAGGTAAATATTATCTTTTAGCATGGATGTTTCCAGTCAGTAGTAATTCTAAGTATATGTTTTCTGGAAATTTTTAAGATCTTCAGTTCAGGCGCTCAGTCATGGCAAACTCTTTGCAACCCGATGAATTGCAGCATGCTAGGCCTCCCCTGTCCATCACCAGCTACCCAAGTTTACTCAAACTCATGTCCATCGGGTCGGTGATGCCATCCAGCCATCTCATCCTCTGTCATCCCTTCCTCCTCCTGCCCCCAATCCCTCCCAGCATCAGAGTCTTTTCCAATGAGTCAACTCTTTGCATTAGGTGGCCAAAGTATTGGAGTTTCAGCTTTAGCATCAGTCCTTCCAATGAACACCCAGGACTGATCTTCTTTAGAATAGACTGGTTGGATCTCCTTGCACCACAAGGTGTTGGATCTCCAACACCACAATTCAAAGCATCAGTTCTTTGCACTCAGCTTTCTTCACAGTCCAACTCTCACATCCATACATGACCACAGGAAAAACCATAGCCTTGACTAGATGGACCTTTGTTGGCAAAGTAATGTCTCTGCTTTTTAATACGCTATCACGGTTGGTCATAACTTTCCTTCCAAGGAGTAAGTGTCTTTTAATTTCATGGCTGCAATCACCATCTGCAGTGATTTTGGAGCCCCCAAAATAAAGTCTGACTCTGTTTCCACTGTTTCCCCATCTATTTCCCATGAAGTGATGGGACCGGATGCCATGGTCTTAGTTTTCTGAATGTTGAGCTTCAAGCCAACTTTTTCACTCTCCTCTTTCACTTTCATCAAGAGGCTTTTTAGTTCCTCTTTACTTTCTGCCATAAGAGTGGTGTCATCAGCATATCTGAGGTTATTGATATTTCTCCTGGCAATCTTGATTCCAGCTTGTGTTTTTTCCAGTCCAGCATTTCTCATGATGTACTCTGCATATAAGTTAAATAAGCAGGGTGACAATATACAGGCTTGACATACTCCTTTTCCTATTTGGAACCAGTCTGTTGTTCCATATTCAGTGCTAACTGTTGCTTCCTGAACTTTTGAAATCTTAGGAAGCTATTTTTCATTTTACTATAGTCTTCATTTTTGGTGGCTCAGACAATAGAGAATCTGTCTGCAATGCAAGAGACCTGGGTTAGATCCCTCGGTTGTGTAGATCCCCTGGAGAAGGGAATGGCTACTCACTCCAGTAATCTTGCATGGGGAATTATATGGACAGAGGATTCTGGTGGTTTCTGGTCCATGGGGGTCACAAAGAGTCAGACATGACTGAGGGGCTAATACGTTTACTTTCTTTTTTTTTCAAAATTAATAAAATATTTTTTAAATTATATGTTTAATTTTCTCTTGCATAAAAGTTTACCTTTAGATTTTTTTTTTTCAGAGAAAGTAAATGTTAATGTAAAACATATCCTATCTACTGTGAAATTGAAAAGAACCTCTTGATGTACCATGTTAAGCTCTTTTATGTCTCTAAGACATATTTCTGTTAAAACTCACACCAGTGAGATGACTGGGTATGTATTGGATGGGTTGTATTAGACAATTTATTTTTTTTCCTTTTTGTTGTTTAGAAATAGGGTATGTATGTTTGTGTGTAATGTTTTTAATCCCAAATGCAAACTGAACCAAAGTATATCTAGACATTTTGTATGTGTCAGACTCAGTGTGAACGTTATCCAAATATTGTGTCATTGAGCCCAAAGTCACCATAGAGTGTTAATATCATATAGTTCTGAATTGCTGAAAAGTAATATTGCATGGAAATACTGTGTGCAGTTTTTCATAAGCTTTTTCATCCAAAAAATGTGGCTGTGATTAAATACTTGTAAGCAAAGAGTCATGTAATGAAAAAAATTTACATACATATGAAATAAGCATACTGATTCCCAGGCATGAAACAAAGAATATCATCTGTTTCTTTGTATCAAGAATTTCTTTTTTAACAATCAAGATACCAGATAGTGATTTTGAAATGTAGACTTGCCCATAAACATATTTTCTATTCAATATCTTTTCATTTATTTGTAGAATGCAATGTTATTTTTAAAAACACTGCATTGATCTCTACAAACTTTATGTTAATCTCAGGAGACACACTGACTGGGAAAATACTAAGTTGCTTCTAATTTGATTTTTCCCTGGCACATTTTAAAGCTTTGTTCAGCCTTTATGGGGTGTGTTTTTTAGAACAGACTTCTACTTTCAATGATAACATGTTCACTAATCACAATACAATATGTAATAAATAGGATAATATTTTTGTAAGGAATTTTTTCATTATTTATATTTCTTCATGCATATCCAAAATGTGTAAACATCTGTACAATAAAATTAGGCCCATGGACATGAATGAAACAAAAGGAAAGCATCCAGGAAAATGACATATACTCTCTGTATTTTTGGCATTTTAACGGGAGATATTAATATGGAGAACTCTATCTCTGGCACACACCTGTGGGTTGAGTTCAGCTGTTATAATGGGATTCTGGTCCCACAAGAGATAAAACTTATGAGCAGAATGAAGGGTTTGGTACCAAAGATTGGATCTCTGAGAGCAAAGGAACCCGTTGGTGGTGGCAAAGCTGTACTACATAATATAAGAAGCTTCTATAAACTCTTTAATAATGAGTTTTAAACTTTAAATGTTGACAGCTTTCACTGTATGATAGAAATATTCTACAAATGTCCATCATTTATAGGTTTCCTGGGTGGCACGAGTAGTAAAGAACCTGCCTGACAATGCAAGAGACAGAAGCGACATGGGTTCAATCCCTGGGTCAGGAAGATCCCCTGGAGTGGGTTGCATGGCAACCCACTCTGGGTATCTTGCCTGGAGAATCCCATGGATAGAGGAGCCTGGCAGGCTACAGTCCATGGGGTCGCAACAGTTGGAAATGACTGAAGCGACTTAGCACTGCCATCGTCTAAGACAAATTGAATTTTCTTCCTACACCTTAGACAATTTTCCTTCTTGTCATTAGCAGCCAGGTTTCATATGTCAGAGGAGGACAATGCTTAAATAGATCACATTTGCCCAATGCCAGTAGGCTTGACTTTAAGTGCTGTTTTCTAATAGATTGTGATTGTGATAAAACTAAGTCATTCAAGTAAAACTTTGCCAGGTCTGTGGAAGGTTTGAAAAATAGTTTGCTTTTCATCCTTTGCTTCTATAAGATCATCATCATTTAGGTTTCCTCAAGGGTTTGAGATCCAAGGAGATTCTGGGCAGGGGCTAGGGGGAGACTTGAATTGAGACAGTGAAAAGTTGTCTATCTGTGGATGATAGCTCTGCTGTGAGGCTGATGGAGAGAGAGGAAGAGCTTACAGTGTAGTGACTTAGCCTTTAGTGAAGCTAAAGAAAGAAAATATTTGAAATAACCCAGTGATATCCTAATTATGTTCATCAAAGTACATATGTGGGGGTTGAGTCAAGTTACTTAAGATTTCCCTGAGGTGGAAAAAAAAAAAAAAAAAAAAAACTGTCCTGGAAGTTTATGAAGAACGTGGACATGTCTGCATTCTTACTTCATGAACTTTTATTTCACATAAACTTTTTCATATAAACTTATTTTACAATACTTCTTGGGATATCCTTCATTTCATGGAGATATCTAGCAAGGTTATTTTATGTGGAACCCAGTATAAAATACTACATGCATAACTAATGTACTAGCGACCTTATCTTTATAGATAGAAATAATCCATAGGACATTTCACAGAATGGTTAAAAGCATGGGGCCAGAAGATATTTGGAATTAAATGAGCTCAAATGCCTTATATATGATTGGAAGATACTAAGCCACAGACAAGCCATCAGATCACTTGGGGTCCTACAATAAGAGAAGATGATTGCTGGATATCAGCTCTTGACCTGGGCTCTCCAGACACCCAGGCCAGGGCTTGCTCAGTTACCTATGCCGGAGGCAACAGGCTATGGCTGGAGTAGCTATCACTCTAAACACAGATCTGACCATAACCCTTCCTAGGAACTACATTCCATAAAAATTAATTTAAAAGTAAAACCAAAACTCTTTTAAGCTCACCTCCTCAGGATATTACCCACATTTAGTGCATGGCTTGTAAGGCTATGAAAAGCCAACCTAGACAGCATATTAAAAAGCAGACACATTACTTTGCCAACAAAGGTCCGTCTAGTCAAGGCTATGGTTTTTCCAGTGGTCATGTATGGATGTGAGAGTTGGACTATAAAGGAAGCTAAGTGCTGAAGAATTGGTGCTTTTGAACCATGCTATTGGAGAAGACTCTTGAGAGTCACTTGGACTGCAAGGAGATCCAACCAGTCCATCCCAAAGGAAATCAGTCCTGAATGTTCATTGGAAGGACTGATGATGAAGCTGAAACTCCAATACTTTGGCCATCTGATGCAAAGAACTGACGTATTTGAAAAGACCCTGATGCTGGGAAAAATTGAAGGCAGAAGAAGAAGAGGAGGACAGAGAATAAGATGGCTAGATGGCATCACCAACTCAATGGACATGAGTTTGAGTAAACTCCAGGAGTTGGTGATGGACAGGGGGCCTGGCATGCTGCAGTCCATGGGGTCACAAAGAGTTGAACATGACTGAGCGACTGAACCGAACTGAATTGTAAGGCCATACCCATCTGGGTCCTTCTTGGACCATAGTATGTTTGCCACCATCTGCCCACTGAGTCCTTTTTTGATTCCTCAAATGCTGCTTTGTGCAAGTATGTGTACTTCTGGCCTTTCTCCACACACTTTTTCATTAGCCTAAAACACTCTTCCCTAACTCTTCATATGGCTAGCCCTCCTGACCCTTTTGATTTTGCTGTTACTTTCTAAGCCAGTTTCAATGCCCTGTGTATTTCCCCTCCTGAGAGCGCAATCTAAGTTACTTTGCTATGTCTATTTACTTCTCTGTTCCCTGCCAGATGTGACTGAAGATGGTCTCTGTCCAATCATCCCTAGTCACCCCATGTTTCACACATAGTAGGACATCTATAAATATGTCATGAACATTGAGTGGAGAAATTGAAGCAAAGCTTGGAATTGTTCTCTCTCTTGCTTATTTATCTCCAAGTGCTATTCTTTGATATCATTGCCCCTTTCTCAATATCTCCTCCAATCCATAACCCACCTGAATCTCCTCCACGCATGATTTCCACAGAATTTTCACCAAATTCTAGGTGTTCAGGTTATAGTTACAAGTATGCTGACTTGTGGCACAGTTGTGCTGAGTGACAGCCATTACTTGCCTCAGTTTCTACATCTCTAAAATGTAGATAATAGTAACTATCTCATAAGTTTGGAGTGTGAACCCAGTGAGATCAATCCATGAAAATCTCCTGGCTTGTATCCAGTACCTGGTCACTGACATTAAATGTAAACTACTATTATTTTCAGTCCAGAAACTACCAGACCTCTACAGAAAAACTAAACTGGGAATACATCCTTCTTGACATAAATTGAGTGCTGGCAAGTATCCTTAAGTATGATCTTACTTCCCTTTGTTTTGGCATTAAAATGGTTAGTTTGAGTGAAAATTGTACTTGCCTTTAAAATAAGTTGGTAAACATCATTTACAATCTACCTGAATCATCTCTATGGCATAACCTTTTTTTTTTTTTAACCTGTGACATATGCACCCGTGACCTCTGCTCAGACCTAAGGGCATTAAGACACACAGGAGAAAGCAAAGTTTTCCAGTCCTAGACTTGTCTACCTCAGCCTAGACAGTGACCCCCTAAACTAAGCCAGCAACACTGGGGACTCATTCATCATCTGGGCCCCTGCACGTTGGCTTGGCGTGAAACCTGTGTCTGGTATCATTACCTGGTATCATTCACCTCTGTGTGGGGAGAAAAAGAGTGCATACTCATTAGTTTGCTTGAAAATACTGGACAAGTAGAGGCAAGTCTATCCCAGAACTGAATCTTATGTAAATAATGTTATTTTTCTGTCTTCTCAGACAGCTCAGCTCTTTCAAGCCAGCGGACTAGTTTCCCGACTTCCTTTTGGACCAGCTCTTACCAGCCCCCACCCGCACCCTGTCTGGGGGCGTTCATCCTGACTTCCAGGTCACTGCACCCCCGGGCAACTTTACGGCCGCCGACCCCAGCCCCTGGCCGGGACACGGGCTGCATCAGACTGGCTCCGCCCCTCCACCTCCAGTGTCAGAGTCCTGGCACTACCCGCTGGCATCTCAGGTGAGCCCGTCCCTACGGGCACGTGCATGACGTGTACATGCGGCACCACCCCTCGCACGTGCATCACCGCCACCACCACCACCACCACCACCACCACCACCACCCTCCTGCGGGCTCCGCCCTGGATCCACCTTACGGGCCCCTGCTGATGCCCTCCGTGCGTGCGGCCAGGATTGCCGCGCCCCCGTGTGACATCACAAAGACAGATCCAACGACAGTCACCACCGCTACCTCAGCGTGGGCCGGAGCCTTTCACGGAACCGTGGACTTAGTGCCAAGTGTGGGCTTTGATGCAGGTGAGCCCGACGATTTCCTCCTTTCTATAGAAAGAAGAAAAATGCCTGAAATGAATCACTGAAAATGCAGGGTGTTTTAAACAGTTTGAAGTATTTTTTTCCTCTTACATGGGAAGTTAATCTTTGTCCATATGGTTTTCAATTCACCGTTTTGCAACAATTCCTGCATTCCAGCAGAAACTGGTGTGACTACCTGAGAGAGGTCTCAGAGCTTTTCTCCCATTTCTTAAGCTAGTAATCTGTTTATTTGAATTGGAATCTCTGGTACCTTATGTTTACAAAGATTTAAGCACATTGGTTAAATCTCCCATGTCTCCCTACTCTCTAAGGGTGATATGTAATGCCTGACAATTCACATCTAGTATGTTTCAGTAATTTTTCCTTCTCTCTTTTTGTCAGATCTTATTTATGATGTATAAACCAAATTACTTTCTGAAATGCAATTCATGGAATATAATCATGGTCTTTGAAAAGAATTAGGAAATGAATTTTAAAGGAATGGATTTCTCTTTTCCTACCCCTTTTGTTCCTCTTCATTTGTCTTTTTGTTATTTCCCTCCTTCCTTCCCTCTTTTCCTTCCCTCCCTCCTCCTCTTTCCTTTCTCTCTCTGTCTTATTTTAAAGCATCAAACTTAAGAGGCTACTCCAAAATTTATATCCAACAGATTTGGGAAAAAAATAACAGTAAAGGAAATCTTTCTTCAAAGGACATTCAGCTCCTCTCTGGAATTCACTGGTTGTGAAAGCCATGGTGTTAAACGCTTGAGCTTGGTTTTTGACCAGACTACTCATATTCATAGTGTTATTTGTTCCAAGTTCACCAAAATCGAAACATCAGAGGCTAAAAACAAGTCAGTGATTATATCCCTAGAAACGACATTCTAAAGTCAGCCACCACCACCTCCAATCCCAGGTTCTTTTCTGAGAATCCTTGTGAAAAATTAGGACTTTCTTTCCAGAGGTTTAAGGAAACACACTTGTTCATTTTTATAAATTTTAATTATTTCCTTATTTTTCCCTTGTGATGAGAAAACTCACTCTTTTCATAGTGTTCCTTAGTTTTCCTCTTAGTGTTGCTGCTGTTCAGTCACTGAGTCATGTCCGACTCTTTGTGACACTGTGGACTGCAGCATGCTAAGTTCCTCTGTCCTCTATTACCTCCCTGAGTTTGCTCAAATTCTTGTCCATTGAGTCAGTTATGCTAACCATCTCATCTTCTGCCACCCTCCACTCCTTTTGCCTGCAATCTTCCCACCATTAGGGTCTTTTCCAGTGAGTCAGCTCTTCCCACCAAGTGGCCAAAGTATTGGAACTTCTGCTTCTTACTCTTCCTTATTCTTCATGTGTATTATTCCTTATTCTTCATGTGTTGTTCAGTCACTCAGTCATGTCCAGCTCTTTGTGACCCCATGAACTGCAGCAGGTCAAGCTTTCCTTTCCTTTCCTATCTCCCAGAGTTTTCTCAAACTCATATCCATTGAGTCAGTGTTGCTATCTAACCATTTCAGCCTCTGCTGCCTCCTTCTCTTGTGCTCCATCTTTCAGATCATCAGAGTCTTTTCCAATGGGTCAGCTCTTTGCATCAGGTGGCAAAAGTATTGGAACTTCAGATTCAGCATCAGTCCTTCCAATGAGTATTCAGGGTTGATTTCCTTTAGGACTGACTGGTTTGAACTCCTTGTAGTTCAAGGGACTCTCAAGTCTTCTCCAGCACAACAGTTTGAAAGGATCAGTTCTTTGGCACTCAGTCTTCTTTATGGTCTGGGCTTTCCAGGTAGCGCTAGTTATAAAGAACCTGCCTGCCAATGCTGGAGACATAAAAGACAGGTTTGATCCCTGGATTGGGAAGATACCCTGGAGGAGGAAATGGCAATTCACTCCAGTATTCTTGCCTAGAGAATTCCATGGACAGAGGAGCCTGGCAGGCTGTAGTCCATAGGGTCACAAAGAGTCAAACAAGACTGAAGTGACTTAGTACACAGCACACACTTCTTTATGGTTCAACATTCATATCTAATCTGTACATGACTACTGGGAAAACCGTAACTTTGGTATATGGACCTTTGCTGGCAAAGTGATGTCTGCCTAGATTTTTAACATGTTTAGATTTGTCATAGCTGTTCTTACAAGGAGCAAGTGTTTTTGAATTTCACACTGCAGTCACTTTCCACAGTGATTTTGGAGCCCAAGAAAAATAATGCGTCATTGTTTCCATAGGTGTTTCCCCATCTATTTGCCATGAAGTGATGGGACCAGATGCCAAGATCATAGTTTTTCGAATGTTGAGTTTTAAACCAGCTTTTTCACTCTCCTCTTTTACATTCATCAAAAGACTATTTAGCTCCTCTTTGCTTTCTGCCATTAGAGTGGGATCATCTGCACATCTGAGGTTGTTGATATTTCTCTCAGCAATCTTGATTCCAGCTTGTGATTTATCCAGTTGGGCATTTCGCATAATATACCCTGCATAATATACTCTGCATATAATGTACAGCCTTGATGTTCTCCTTTCACAATTTTGAACCAATTCATTGTTCCATGTCTGCTTCTATTACTTCTTGTCTTGCGTACAGGTTTCTCAGGAGGCAGGTAAGGTGAGCTGATATTCCTGTCTCTTTAAGTGTATTCTTAGTGTACAGGATTTTAAATCTGAATGCTAATCACAGCAGAGAACTCCACAGAGTAACAAATACTCAGCATCCACTTATGTTCATCCTGTACCTACGTAGAGCATCCTTATCTTGATTAACTGGTTCTCCGCTAAGCTTTTCAATGTTTGTCATTGCCTAATGTCTCCAATTTCTGTTAGTCTGGGTTCAAGCTGCTTTTCTAAACTGTCAGGCAAGAACTTGGTTCTTCCTCTCTGTAAGCAGAGAATGTGATGAAACTAACCACCGCAGGTTTGCCTCCATCCTTTGCTACACAATAGTAGTATGAACTACTAGTTTGAGTCGTTTGATGCTTTGGGCCAGATCAAATGAGAGTCCCAGTGAGTTAGCTGCCATCATTGGCAGCCAGTCTCTGGAGGCTCTCAATTTCGCAGTACTTGTGTGGCCATGGTTAACAATGCTTTTAGAAGCAAAGGGAACATTTTCTTCTTTCTTAGTTTGGGCTGCTTCAGCAGAATACTATATACTGGGTGTGGTAAACAACAAATATTTAGTTCTCACAGTTAGTTCTCTGGGAAATCCAAGACCAAGGTGCCAACACATTCAGTGTCTGGTGAGGGCCCACTTCCTGATTCATAGAGACTTGCTTTGCAATGTGTCCTCATTTGAGGTGGAAGGGACAAAACGAGTTCTCTGCACTTTCATTTATAAGGGCATTAATCACATTCGTGAAGACTCCAGCCTCATGACTTATTCTCCTTCTGAGGGCCTCACCTGTAAATACCATTATACTGAGGGATAAGATTTAACATGTGAACTTTTCAGGGATATAAGCATTCCAGAAGTGGATGTGATTGCCTTTGCTCTCTGTTTCTGTCACTGACTACCTACTTTTGTATTTAATTTTGATGTGAGCTTGATTCACTGATTCATTGTTCAGAATTATGGCTTGAAATAATCTCTTTGGAATGAAAAGTCATCCTCCCTACCTTCAGGAAGTAGAAGATTTTCATTCTCTATGAAGAACCTAGAGAGAACCCATGTGCATATATTATATAATAGTTCTTAATGCTGAGCTATGAATTAATATGTATTGAGTACCCACTATATAAGATATTGCCAGAGATGATATATATATGTGTGTGTACATATATATATATATATATGTATGTATTTATATTTATGGCCAATGGCCAAAGTCGCTCAGTCGTGTCCGACTCTTTGCAACCCTGTGGACTGTAGCCCGCCAGGCTCCTCTGTCCACGGGATTCTCCAGGCAAGAATACTGGAGTGGGTTGCCATTTTCTTCTCCAGGGGATCTTCCCCACCCAGAGATTGAACCTGGGTCTCCTGCTTTGCAGGCAGATGCTTTATCCTCTGAGCTTTCTTCTCCAGTTCAGTTACTAATAAGGAAATGGCTCGGTTTTCCTATTTGAAAACATCTTCCTAAATCTCAAATGCCCAAGCTATATTTGACCCCAAATCTGCCCTAAACTAAAGCATCGTTGGGGTAGCATCTGCCTTTATATGTAGGTGAATGAAACTATTGATTAAAACTGTTATATTAGACTGTAAATGATTAATATTAAGGAGTGAAGATTTACCTATAGGATATATGTAGTGCTCCTCTTTGTCATTGTGGATTTAGGATGATGATCATGATTCATTCCTGTCCATAAGTTTAACCCAGTTGAACAAACAAAGACAAGGGAATCAAGAAGGTAAGGTAAAATCAGAGCATAATTATCACCTGTGTGTGTTTAGTCACACAGTTGTGTCCAACTCTTTGTGACCCCATGGATTGTATCTCACCTGGCTCCTTTGTCCATGACATTTTCCAGGCAAGAATATTTCCGTGGGTTGCCATTTCTTCCTTCGGAGGATCTGCTGATCCAAGGATCAAACCCACTGAGCCATTGCATCAGTACAAATTTAGGCCAAATTAGAGATCTTAAATTAGGCTTACTACCACAGTTGAGCTTCCTAGAATCTTCATCTAAATTTAGATTCTGGTAAATCCAATCCTACCAAAATATTCTCTCCAGAGAAGATTACCATAGACATCTTCCTTGTCGCACAATTTAGAGCCTTGTTACTGTGAAAAGCGATAATGATTGGTCAGGTTTGCCACAAAAAAGTATAAACTGAGGCTTGCCTTACCTTACACAGGTAGCAGAAGGAGCATGCATCTCCCTGCATGAGGTCTGACCCCAAAAGAGAGAGGATGGAAGGGATGAGGCCTTCAGGACTCATTTTCCTCTCCTAAACTCAGGCATCATATCAAATATCAAATCTCTCTTCTTTTAGGAAGAGTTAGGAGTGTTTTCAGTCAGTTTCTCCAGGAAACAGACTCTAAGACACAATTTTGCTTGTAGAAAATTTGTGTGATAGTGTTCTTAGGGCAACATCTTTGTACAATAAGAGAAGAATTAACCAGGAGAAGTCTCACAATGAATAAGTTCAACAGAAACTTAGTGGACTCTACAGGGACTTCTGGAGCTGGGAAGGCCTTTAAAAATTATCCTGCCTTAAGTCAAGGTGGATGTTCTCACTTTGATCAGTTACTGTGTGTATTTGCACTTGGAAAAATAGTCATTACATTAGGCAAGGTCGCCTTGTTCAGCTGAAGGCAATTGCCAGAGAAAGACAACTGAAGGCTCTATGCTGCGAACATCAAGAAAATGAGTATCTCAGCACAGAATACAGAGAGATCTGATGGTCCCCCGCAAAGAGGGACAACAGAAAATTACAAGAGTAGCTATAAAAATAGCTACTCTTCCACTTACCTAACTGCTTATTTAAAGAACAGAAGTTTCTATATCATAAGCCCAACTGGAAAGGTAAGATGGTTGAAAAGAATGAGAGTCCCTGTATATAATTTGTGCAATGCTGACCTAACCATGCCACCCGAAACAGCTCAGAACTCAACATCTATGTTAGGTAGCTATTGAGCAGCTGTGAAAAGAGTCTGCATTCAGGTTATATAGGAATGAAACTTTCCAAAGTCTAGGTTCTTAGGCCACCAAAGTGTAGGTCATTTTCACGGTAAGAGACAAATAAACTAATCCAACCATTTTGAAAAGTATTTGGTAAAGGATACACTTATTTCCTCAGGAGGGAAGGGGTTTAATAATTATTAGGTGCCTTTTTATTTTGCAGTCATTTAATGAAATTAAGGAGTCTAGAAGGTTAAATATTATGTAATGCTTAGTGACCTAAGAAAGTTTTAGAGTACCTTGTATGGTGTAATCCAAGGGTCAGTAAAAATTTTCTGTAAATGGTCTGATAAAAATATTTAATGCATTGTGCAGATCACACTGTTTTTATTGCCACTTCTCAACTCTGCTTTCATAATATAGAAGCTACCATAGACAAAAAATGAATAAATGATGTACCTATGCCCAATTAAACTTCGATGGACACTGAAATTTGGATTTTGTATGCTTTTTGTGTGTCAGTGAAAATGATACTTATTTTTTTCATTCCTTCTTTCTCAACCATTTAAAAATATAAAATCCAGTCTTCCATTCTTAGCTCATGGATTATGTATAAACAGATGGTGGGCCTGATTTGGTCTATGGGCTATAGTTTGCTGACCTCTAGTATATGTAGTCCCATACAAATACTTTTAATCTATCTATATACATACATCTGCATGTATGTGCCTGAAAGTATATACCCCAACTTATAAAGGTCATTGCTGCTAGTAATTTGTGTGCACGTGAGCTTTGAAGTTAAACTGCCTGGTTTTATAAACCTAGCTCTGTTCCTTGCTAGCTACAGAATTTGGGGCAAATTTTTAAATTGCTTGGTGCCTTTAATTCTTTCTTTAAAATATGTCTCACTGAATTGTGTTGAGGATTAAGTAAGTTAATGAAGTTAAACATTTAAAGATGTGCCCTGCACATAATAGATACACTATAAATTCTAGCTACATAAGAGAAAGTGATCAGACCTTCACTCATTTTAGCTTTAAAAATTTATTATTGAACAGTATTTCACTTATCATATACTTCAGCATGTTAAAGCCTACAATTCCGTGGGTTTTAGTATGTTGATGATATTCTACAAGTATCTCTATGTCTAATTATAAAGCATGTCTAGTTCCTCCACAAGAACCCATAACTGTAAGGAATCAGTCCCAATTTTCTCCTTCCACTACCCCCTGGCAATCACTAATCTACTTTCTGCTCCTATGGGTTTTCTTACTGTGGAAATTTCATATAGAGAGAGTCATACAGTATGTGGTCGTTTCTGTCTGCCTTTTTTCCCTTGGCCTGGGTTTTCAGGATTCATCCATGTAGCATGTATCAGAACACCATTGCTTTTGGGGTGGACATTAGTCCATTGTATGGATATACCACATTTGGGGGCTTCCCAGGTAGTGCTACCAGTGAAGAACCCACCTGCCAATGCAGAAGACATAAGAGAGGTGGGTTTGATCCTTCCCTTGGTTGGGAACATCTCCTGGAGGATGGCATGGCAGCATACTCCAGTATTTTTGCCTGGGGAATCCCATGGACAGAGAAGCTTGGTGGGCTATTATCTATAGGGTCTCAAAGAGTCAAACATGACTGAAGTGACTTAGCATGCACGTATGCCCCACATCTTGTGAATTCATCAATTTTTTTCCCCTACTTTTTGGCTAATAAGGATAATGCTGTAATGGATACTCATGTACAAGTTTGTGGGTGAACATATATTTTTAATTTTCTTGGGTATGCACATGCATAGTAGGGTTGAGAGAACCTCACTTTATTTTGATACCTATTTTTTAAAGATATAAAGAGAATAATATTCTTTAACTGTAATTAATTTTTAAAAGATTTATTACACAATATTGTAATATAGTAATAAAATAGAGTTCTGCAGTTTGGTAGACAAAATTCTGCTCTAAGAATAAGGAGAGATAGTCCATCTTTTCTGAAGGGCCCAAGGTAAGGTGAGGAGAGTGAGGTGCCGCAACACAGAATATAAAAAGATACTCACTTTCTGGGGCATGCAAGCACATAAATCCTTAAATTTTTCCTCACCTTGCCTTGGCCCTACTTTCGCTATCACTTATTGCTCCCTCTGTTGAATGGATATTACATATAGATCTCTTGGAATGATCAGTGTGTTGATATAACCGTAGAGCATCTCTGTCTTCCCTCCTTGTAAAAATACCCTTCTTTACCAAAAGGCTGTTATCAAAATCTCACATAAAACTCTCCTCTTTTCTTTAGCAGTCACAAAACTGGGTTCTGTTCCTTTAGAACAGTAGTTCCTAAATGTGATAAGAGGCTTAATTAAAAAATAGATTTTTGGTGAAATGAATTTGTTCACATTGCCTTCTCTGTACATCCAATTGAGATCAGAACTCAGTTTAGTATATAAAAGGCTATTAATGCATTCCTTAGCAAAGAAACATCTTAAATTTTGCTTAATAGGAGATTTTTCCACCTGACTTTCTTTTGGGCACATTTTGTTTTTAGTATACTTATTAACTTCTCATGGAATGCTCTTTGGGAAATGCTATTACTGTTTTTTCGTCATAAAAGCCATGTGGGTTTCAACTTCTATTAGTAACTTTCACCTAACATGTAGCTACTGTGAAGAGGTATAGTTTAGAAAGGGTAGATGGGTCTGAAGAAAATACCTAGAAGGGTAAACTGAAGAAGAGAGGATTCAGGATATGGAGGATTAAATTCAGTAATCTCAGAGTGTTTTATGGTACCCTTTGTATGTCAGTAAGAAGAGAGTTAAATATAGAAATATTTGTGATTTTGATACAATATATTATTAGATATGTATATGTGAATGCAAGAATATCATGCTCAGAGTTTTTAATGATGACATTAGGTAAATTCTGACTTACAATTCATCTTTTAGTGGCCACAACCAAAAAAATGCATCTTATGGAAATGCTTTCATATTTTCTGTTATTAACAACAGTTTCTCTGATGCAGGACATAAAATGTTGCATATTCTAGCCAGTTTGAATTAATTTGTCAAGTAAGATTTGCTAATGAGGTCTTTTTTTTACTGAAATGCAAATACAAAGTTGACTTTATTTGTAAGTTCCATTTCATCCACTGTATTTAATTTTACAGAAAGGAAAAAGAGTCATGCTTTGTGACTTTTTTTCCTGTAAACACAAGCTGCTCAGGGCTTGAGATGGTTTTCATCTCTAGATTCACAGATTTATTTTTCTTAGCATCCCTCATGTTATTTTAGCTCCAATTTTGTTATAATTTTTTACTTTGAGAAATGTCATAATAATTTTATATAAAATATACATAAACAGCTTAGCGTTGAGGTATACATGTTCTTTTGCTAATTTATATTTAGGTAGCTTAAAATTTAATAAACCAAACAATGGTCAATAATATTCTATAGTATATCACAGGTTCAAGAAATCTGGAGCTAAAAGAGAATTAACATATATTTATGTACTTTCTGGTTCTCAAATATTTTGTCATATAAGCAATAACTGTGTGTGTGTAGCTCTTCTCAGGTGGCACTTGTGGTAAAGAACCCACCTGCCAATGCAGGAGGCACAAATGTGACATGCGTTCAATCCTTGGGTCGGGAAGATCCCCTGGAGGAGGGAAGGCAACCCACTCCAGTATTCCTGCCTTGAGAATCCATAGACAGAGGAGCCTGGAGGGTTGTGGTCTGTGGGGTCACAGAGTCAGACACAACTGAAGCGACTTAGCATGATGTGTGTGTGTGTGTCTGTGCATGTGCATGCAGTTGTCTCTGGCTCTTTGTGACCCAATGGACTATAGACTGCCAGGCTCCTTTGTCCTTTGAATTTTCCAGAATTTTCCAGACATTGATGAATATACTTTCAGATATTGAAATCAAGATTATTCATCATAGGATGGAACAGAGTTCCTCCTAGACAGAGAAAACTAACTACAGTAGTTAATAGATAAATGGAGGTTATGAAATTTTCTAGGAAAACTCAGGAAACTACTTTTCTAGTATTCTTACAAATTTTGAGGCATGTAACAAATTATTTCTGAAGAGAGTTTTATACTGATGGGCTTAACTTGGGTATAGATATATTCTGTTAAAAACCTGGAAAAAATATTTTTGAACTCCTAAATTGTGATAGTGGATAGGGAGCATTGGGTAACACTAGGGGAAGTGAAAAGTTCACAAATGACCTTATCTTTTTAAAATTCTTCATAGACACTTTGTGTCTGAAAATATTATGATTAAAATCACCTTAAATGGTTTCCTAAATTTTTTATGGTGTTCAGTTCAGTTCAGTTCAGTCGTTCAGTCGTGTCCGATTCTTTGTGACCCCATGAATCACAGCACGCCAGGCCTCCCCTGTCTATCACCAACTTCCAGAGTTCACTCAGACTCACGTCCATCGAGTCGGTGATGCCATCCAGCCATCTCATCCTCTGTTGTCCCCTTCACCTGCCCCTAATCCCTGCCAGCATCAGAGTCTTTTCCAATGAGTCAACTCTTCACATGAGGTGACCAAACTACAAATATATGTATGTATAACTATAACTTTATAGTTATACATATATTTATATTTATACATATGTATCGGAGAAGGCAATGGCACCCCCACTCCAGTACTCTTGCCTGGAAAATCCCATGGACGGAGGAGCCCAGTAGGCTGTAGTCCATGGGGTCGCTAAGAGTCAGACATGACTGAGCCGACTTCACTTTCTCTTTTCACCTTTATGCACTGGAGAAGGAAATGGCAACCCTCTCCTGTGTTCTTGCCTGGAGAATCCCAGGGACGGAAGAGCCTGGTGGGCTGCTGTCTATGGGGTCACACAGAGTCGGACACGACTGAAGCAACTTAGCAGCAGTAGCAGCAGCATACATATGTATATATATTTATGCAGTGCCATGCTTAGTCGCTCAGTCGTGTCCAACTCTTGCAACCCCATGGACTGTAGCCCACCATGCTCTTCTGTCCATGGGAATTGTCCAGGCAGGAATACCAGAATGGGTTGCTATGCCCTGCTCCAGGCAATCTTCCCAACCCAGTGATCAAGCCCAGATCTCCCGCATGGCAGGCAGATGCTTTATTGTGTGAGACACCAGGGAAGCCCATATATATCAAGTTTAATCTGAATCTTCTTATCTGAATATTTTGTGAAAAATACATCTTTGATAAATGACAAAAAGTATTTTAATGCAGTCTAAATAGTAATTATTGCTCACAATTATTATATAGTGTTCCCTTAGAAACAGGCTAATTAAATTACTTTTTTGCTTAGGATCACAGTGGTCAATCTTGTTTAATACTTTATGGATGCTTTACATTGAAATCCATTAGAAATATAAATATCTTTGTTTTATCAGATGTAGGAAATAAAAGGCCAGGGTAAAAATAGTTCACTTACTAGAACAGCAGATGGACAAGCAGTTTCTGTCTATGAAAGAGAAATGGTTATCAAGTTACCACTTGCTCTTTCATCCAGACTGTAAGTTACCATCTCTCTAGATCACATCTCAAAACCATGCTTTCTTGAAGCTGGTCTGGTGCTGACAAGCCTGGGCAAAACTCAGGCATGAAAGTTCTCAGAATAACCTTGCTAAGCTATTTTAACATCTCACTTTAAAATGTCACAAATTTTGGTATTTGGATCACTAAGGATAACAAAATCATGGAGCTTTGCATAAAATAACCTCTTTGAATTTGTTTCTCTCTATAGATGTATACATTTATGAAAAAAGACTAAAGGAAACCTAGAGTTACCAACCTAAAACATTTTAATATTTACCTGATAACATAATGCTCCAATTCCAGGTTTTACAGTGAAAGAGAGATGTACTAAATTTGGAGAGAAATCATCTCAGTTCAGTTCAGTTCAGTTCAGTCGCTCAGTCATGTCTGACTCTTTGCGACCCCATGAACCGCAGCATGCCAGGCCTCGCTGTCCATCACCAATCACCAACTCCTGGAGTTCACCCAAACCCATGTCCATTGAGTTGGTGATGCCATTCAAGCATCTCATCCTCTGTCGTCCCCTTCTCCTGCCCTCAATCTTTCCCAGCATTAGGGGCTTTTCAAATGAGTCAGCTCTTCGTATTAGGTGGCCAAAGTTTTGGAGTATCAGCTTCAACATCATTCCTTCCAATGAACACTTAGGACTGATCTCCTTTAGGATTTGGATCTCCTTGCAGTCCAAGGGACTCTCAAGAGTCTTCTCCAACACCACAGTTCAAAAGCATCGATTCTTCGGGCGCTCAGATTTCTTTATAACTCTCACATCCATACATGACCACTGGCAAAACCATAGCCTTGACTAGACAGACCTTTGTTAACAAAGTAATGTCTCTCCTTTTCTAATATGCTGTCTAGGTTGGTCATAACTTTCCGTACAAGGAGTAAGCTTAATTTCATGGCTGCAGTCACCATCTGCAGTGATTTTGGAGCCCAGATAAACAAAAAGTCAGCCACTGTTTCCACCATTTCCCCATCTATTTGCCACGAAGTGATGGAATCATCTAGAGCCACAGCAATTATTAACAAGATAGTATTAATTATATAAAAATATTAAAGCACTAAGACACTTTTCAGTATAAAGAAAAGAGTGCATTAAAGCAACATATATGATAGAGGCTCAACTAAAAGCCATGTCACTCCTTCCTACTTTACCACTTCTTTGGAGCATAGTTATTACTCATTTAATACGTTTATGAAGGTTGTGGGATTGGTGATTTATTGTAATTTTTCCTAACAATATTAATGATTTTTACAAATAAGGAAATTAATGAATTTAATAGTGTCATAAAATAGAATAGACAGAGAGACTTACTTCTGATCATTAGATTTCAGCAGGGAGACCATTAAATGGCTTTTTAATATAGAAGCCAGCCCTAGAACTATGTGATTTTTCAGTGACAGCTGTGCTGGTCGATAGAGATTTACAGATTTCTGGATTCTTACCTTGAAGGCATTGTCTTAATTAGGATAACTAAAATGTCACAAAGAAATAGTTGTGGATTAAAGAAAATACTAGGAAGAATATTTGTAAACTGATACTTCCTGTGGACTTTTACTATTTTTTTGACAGTTTATTGTGACTTGATAACATAAAGACTCTAGCAATTAACAGCTGATTGTGCCACTCTTTCTGCAAACCTTTGTTTTTCTTTTGGCCTGTGGCATAAGCCTATTTTCCACTGAAAGGAAAAAAAAAAAAAAAACCCAAAGTATGTTACAGTATTTACACACTCTTGAATGGTGTTAGTTGTATAAGGCACATGTCCAGAATGACAGTTCCGTGACCAGAAGGGTAATGGAAACCATCTTTGAGATGCATGTAGAATGCCAGTAGATCTCAGCCAGAGAGTGAGATCTGCATTAAGAGTAGCAGGATGGTGAATCAGAGGGAGAAATACATTCCAGAGCACTGCTGTCAGTTTCCAGCATCCAGGGCTAGATTCTGCAGGACCGTAATGAAACTCCCCTGCTTTCCCAGAGAGCTGTAGATCTTCCCCATTCTCTATCCTGGCCCTTCATCCAGAGGGGTGCGTGCGTGTGTGTGTGTGGTGGTGTGCGTGTGTGCGTGCTTAGTCATGTCCTACTCTCTGCAACCCCATGGAGTCTCCTCTGTCTATAGGATTTCCTAGGCAAGAATATTGGAGTAGCATTGCCATTTCCTACTCCAGGGGATCTCCCAGACCCAGGGATCAAACCCATGTCTCTTGAATTTCCTGCATTGGCAAGTTGATTATTTACCATGGAGCCACCTGGGAAGCCCATCTTTAGGATGGTGCCATAATGTTACAATGCCCAAAGCATGGAGGTTTCTTCTCAGAGATTCTCTTTCAATCTTACAGGACAAATGCAGACACCTTCTGAGAGAATTCTGAATGTTTTAGGGTGCATTTGTATAATACAAATAAATGCCTCTGTGTGTGTATGTGTGTGTACATTCTTGTAAAGGACATCTTGGTTAAGGGAATATGCTCTTTTCATACATTGCTGTTACAAAATTAGAGAAGTGTAAGCTTTTTTTTTTTTTTTAAAGTAAACTGAAATATGTACTACAGTTAAAAATTCTCCTAAATTTTGACCCAGCATTCTTCTCTTGTGAGTCTGTACCACACAAATACAAGCAGCAGCATATGAGGGCAGGTACAAAAATGTTTATTGTGACAATGTTCATAATATCTCAGAGGTGGAATTAAGTGATTGCCATTAAGAGGGGATCTATGAGTCAAGTATGTTTTGTGTGATGTTGCTGACTTAAAAAAAAAGATGAAGAAGCACATTTGGATGCCCTTTTCTTAAAAAAGACTTTTGATATGGACCGTTTTTAAAGTCTTTATTGAATTTGTTACAATACTGCTTCTGTTTTACATTTTGGTTTTTTGGCCCCAAGGAATGTTGGGATCAGGGACCCAATCTGCAAACCCTTCATTGAGAAGCAAAGTCTTAACCACTGGACCACCAG
Organism: Nanger dama; assembly: GCA_917880005.1. NCBI lineage: Eukaryota > Metazoa > Chordata > Mammalia > Artiodactyla > Bovidae > Nanger > Nanger dama. Next base: position 35,793,863 of record CAKJTW010000020.1, on the reverse strand, counting down.
GGAAGACCTTATATGCCTCTTTTTTTTTTTTTCCTGGAAAAAACAGATGGCAAGAAATCCTGTATGTGTATTTATGCATTTCAATGAAAGCAGAGAAGACTAGCTTGTTAATTTGTGTTTCCTTTTGGGACTGAAGGTATTGTTGTCACTAATGTGGTTTAAGGAGGAGAGAAGGAGGAATTTATAAGAGAAAAATGTTTGAGTGTGTGTGCATATGTGTATTCCTGTGTATATATGGGAAAGAGACAATGAAAAAGGGGAGAAATATTGATTTTTATCAATAATTTACTCTTCCTCCCAAACTTAGGGAGCTAAGATGAAGAATTGATGATAAAATGATGACAAATGTATAGGGAACATTAATTTTTGCAATGTTTATGGAAAAAGCAGAGGGCCAAAAAATAGATTCCTGAACCTGTATTTTATTTTAGCTGTATTGTGCTGAGCAAATCTCAAAATCTCTCCACTCTTCTTTCTTAGATACAAAATAGAGGTGATACTTCCTACTCTGACAACCAGGGGATTGCAATGAACTGATGCACACGGCTGTGTTTTCTAGATTGTGACACACAGTGCGGAACTAGAGATCGCATTCTTCTTCATATGCATGGTACTTTTCAAACAGAAAAACAAAGTCACACTGGAGATGGGAGGCATCATGCATGATAAAGATGCAAACTTTAAATTCTTCCATCACTTTCTGTTTCTAGTTTAATTTATTTCTGCTCTTGAAGAATAGCTGTAATATTTGTCAGAGCCAAATTTCCCAGTAGTGGTGTCAGCTGGTGCTGGCCAAACAATGAAAACAGGGTACTTTTATATTATTGAGCAGATTATGAGAAATGGGAAGATAAAGAATCAAGAAGATAAGGCTTTGAAGGGTCATCAGAATACTTTCACATTTTAAAATATAGAGAGTTCCATCATGTGGTTTTGTTCAGTTCAATTCAGTTGCTCAGTAATGTTTGACTCTTTGTGACCCCACAGACTGCAGCACACCAGGCCTCCCTGTCCATCACCAACTTCCGGAGTTTACTCCAACTCATGTCCATTGAGTTGGTGATGCCATCTAACCATCTCATCCTCTCTCATCCCCTTCTCCTCCTGCCTTCAATCTTTCCCAGCATCAGGGTCTTTTCAAATGAGTCAGCTCTTTGCATCAGGTGGCCAAAGTATTGAAGTTTCAGCTTCAGTGAATATCCCAATGATATTCAGGACTGATTTGCTTTAGGATGGACTGGTTGGATCTCCTTGCAGTCCAAGGGACTTTCAAGCATCTTCTCCAACACCATAGTTCAAAAGCATCAATTCTTCATTGATCAGCTTTCTTAATAGTCCAACTCTCCCATCCATATGTGTCTACTGGCAAAACCATAGCCTTGACTAGACAGACCTTTGTTGGCAAAGTAATGTCTCTACTTTTTAAAATGCTGTCTAGGTTGGTCATAACTTTGCTTCCAAGGAGAAAGCATCTTTTAATTTCATGGCTGCAAGTCACCATCTGATTTTGGAACCCCTCAAAATAAAGTCTGCCACTGTTTCCACTGTTTCCCTATCTATTTGCTATGAAGTGATAGGACCGGATGCCATGATCTTAGTTTTCTGAATGTTCAGCTTTAAGCCAACTTTTTCACTCTTTTCTTTCACTTTCATCAAGAGGCTCTTTAGTTCTTCTTCACTTTCTGCAATAAGGGTGATGTCATCAGAGATTACTAAAAATATATCCTACCTCACTATGATTATGGATTGTTGGGATATTTGTTCTTGTCACTCATAGATTGAAAGGAAATTTTATGTGCAGAACAAGGAAGTTTGACTATGCATGTAGTTAAATTCACCAAAACTCCATTAATAAAATATTTGCTATCTTCAAAAGTTGTGAGCTAAAATGTGTTCTTTTTCCATTCTAGTATTAATTTTATGAACAAGTTTCTATGAGTAGCTGTATAAATTGGATGGCATCTCTTGCTTTCTGAAATCTTTTCTTAAAAATTGCAGGCAAATGTAGGCTGCACAAATTTTCTTTTGTTTTCTTGAAGGAGTTGTCATCAACTCCCTGTCATTGGGATTGGTGATTTTGTCAAAGTATACAGTGTCTTCCCGAGAGAAGCTTATTTGCTTGCCTAGGAGGGGAGCTATAGAGATTGAAAAGCTGTTTAATTATCACATGATTCCAAATAAATAACCACTCTAAGCATTAAAAGGCTTGTTTCAGGGGTCAGCATGTTTCATATCAGCAAATTATCTTTTCAGGACTGCTTTCCTATTTACTGTATCACATATAGCGGTACATCTAAAAGAAACAGCTCCTATGACAAAATCTGTTTCATAACTTGCATCCAGGCAATTTTACATTAACTTTGAAATAGCCTACAAACATTCTGTACAAAATTACATGTGGCCGGTGGAATTGACAGGTTCTTTTTATTCACTTTCTGGCTAACTCTTCTCTTATTCTATTTATCAACAATATAATGTTTCACAAACAGTTGTCTGTGGCCAACATGTTCTGAATTCCTTGGCAAAAAGATGACCAAAAAAATTCTTGCAAGAGACTGATGAGAGGCCAAAATATGCCGTTTTTTTTGTTTGTTTGTTTGTTTGGTTACAGCCTGATATACTAGGGATTTAATTTTTGTCGACCACAAGCATGTGTTATAACGCTTATTTTCATAGCTGCCTTGTTTGAATACTATCAGATGACACTTAGCATCTTCACAGTCATTCAAACCCTATTTATGTTTGCTTGGATTGGACAGAAGTTTCTGGAATATGTCAGAGAGCACACTTGTGTTCATGTCACAGAGAAGTGAGATGAAAAATTACTGATGTCAGTGAAGAATTGATATATATGCAACATGTCTCATTCTTACTGAATATTTTCCAATATGGTTTGATTTAATGGGGAGAATGATTACTTAAACTAAGTAGGCATAAAAGATACATTGTACTTCTGCAGTTAAAATGTGAGAGTCCTTAACTAACTCATAGTTCCAGGTAGAACACTTGCTGTGCTGATGTTGTGTCCTTAATTAAGGTTTTATGGATAAGCAGTGGATCCAGATTACCTCTGCCTCTGGTTGGATTATCTATTTTCTGGATTGTAAAGCTGTCACTGCATAACCTAGAAACCTTTTTAAAGATGCATGTTTGGCTGCATTTGTTATCCAGCAGATGTCTGGATACTTAGAATCTCTTGAGAGTATTATAACTTGTGGTTTCAGTTACAATAAATGATCCAGACATTTCTTTCTTTCTTTTCTTCTTCTTTTTTTTTCTTTTTTGGTCTTGTTCCTCTCCAGTTCTGGGGGAAAGTCTGTAGAAGAAATTACAGAAGGTATTTTATTTCACTCTTCCCCATTCCTTTTTCCTTTATTCCTTCTCTCTATCTTCAAAGTTACTTTTTATCTGCTTTTGAAATTGAGGTCACTGACTTGGTGAGCAGTGTCTACACACCATATTGCACCTCCAGGGCCCCAGCTTCTCTCAGCCAAGAGGTTATCACACTGACATTCATGTTTTGAGCATGGTAAATTGCTGCTATGATCAAAAACTCTACTCAGTGCTCTGTGGTGACCTAAATGGAAAGGAAATTCAAAAAAGAGTGGATAATGTATATGTATACCTTATTCATTTGCTGAACAGCAGAAGCAAATACAACATGATAAAGCAACTATCAATTCAGTTCAGTCGCTCAGTCTTGTCCGACTCTTTGCGACCCCATGAATCGCAGCATACCAGGCCTCCCTGTCCATCACTAACTCCCGGAGTTCACTCAGATTCACATCCATCGAGTCTATGATGCCATCCAGCCATCTCATCCTCTGTCGTCCCCTTCTCCTCCTGCCCCCAATCCTTCCCAGCATCAGAGTCTTTTCTAATGAGTCAACTCTTCACATGAGGTGGCCAAAGTACTGGAGTTTCAGCTTTAGCATCATTCCTTCCAAAGAAATCCCAGGGCTGATCTCCTTCAAAATGGACTGGTTGGATCTCCTTGCAGTCTAAGAGACTCTCAAGAGTCTTCTCCAACACCACAGTTCAAAGGCATCAATTCTTCAGTGTTCAGCCTTCTTCACAGTCCAACTCTCACATCCATACATGACCACAGGAAAAACCATAGCTTTGACTAGACGGACCTTAGTCGGCAAAGTAATGTCTCTGCTTTTGAATATGCTATCTAGGTTGGTCATAACTTTTCTTCCAAGGAGTAAGCGTCTTTTAATTTCATGGCTGCAGTCACCATCTGCAGTGATTTTGGAGCCCCCCAAAATAAAGTCTGACACTGTTTCCCCATCTATTTCCCATGAAGTGATGGGACCGGATGCCATGATCTTTGTTTTCTGAATGTTGAGCTTTAAGCCAACTTTTTCACTTTCTTCTTTCACTTTCATCAAGAGGCTTTTAGTTCCTCTTCACTTTCTGCCAAATCTGCATATCTGAGGTTATTAATATTTCTCCCAGCAATCTTGATTCCAGCTTGTGTTTCTTCCAGTCCAGCGTTTCTCATGATGTACTCTGCATAGAAGTTAAATAAGCAGGGTGACAATATATAGGCTTGACATACTCCTTTTCCTATTTGGAACCAGTCTGTTGTTCCATATCCAGTTCTAACTGTTGCTTCCTGACCTGCATACAGATTTCTCAAGAGGCAGGTCAGGTGGTCTGGTATTCCCATCTCTCTCAGAATTTTCCACAGTTTATTGTGATCCACACAGTCAAAGGCTTTGGCATAGTCAATAAAGCAGAAATAGATGTTTTTCTGGAACTCTCTTGCTTTTTCCATGATCCAGTGGACCATACTCCAATAAAAATTAAAAACAAACAAACAAACAAAGAACAACAATAACAAAAGAACTATCAACTCTATGATTTGTATTTTATATTTGTCCAAAAGGTCAGTTGTAGAATGACTAGTTCAGATTTGTAATTACATATCCTGATGCTTACGGTACTTGCCAGTTCCCTCTTAGCTGAGCATTTAAAGTGCAGGAATCTGAGGAAATGGATATCCGTAAGGGCAAAAGCTGGAGAGTCAGTGCACAAGTTTGTGGTTTTGGAGGGAGGAGGGTTCCGACAGAGCATCAGACTCAGTGTGCTTGCAGCTTGGGCCAGGAGCAGAGGAAGACGCCTGGCCACTGAACCGCTAGTCGCCTGCAGGCTTGGCCTCAGGTGTATGGCTCCTATGCATCTTCCAATAATGTAGTAAATTATGGTCTACCAGTAACATCAAATTCAATGGTCTTTAAATTTCTCCTTCTCTTTTGAATCTGTATTAAAGCTATTTTGACAGGTTTAGACAGCTTTCACCTCATTGTTTCTGACAAGACTACTACATGGACATTTTAATGTACAATTCTAAATGTATCCAGGAAAATACCTCTACACACTGAGAATGCTCCCTGTGCTAATAAATGATTATGCATTCATAGTTAGGTATCTTTTGTCATTGTTTTAGTATGTAAGAGTTGTAATGATATATGGATAATTGCAATTCAGTTTAACAATAAATTTAATCTTTGGTCTGCTTTAAGAATCCATTCTTGTTGGTGATGACTTTTAAAATAATTATTGTCCAAAGCTTAGGTAGTAAGTATGGAGGTATTTAGTGCTCATTAAATTGGTCAAAAATGTGTGTGATACATGAAAAAAAAATACTAATATACCTATATACAAAAGGCATTTAGAAATCAATGAGGAAATTATTTTGTTATTAATCAATGCATAGAAAGTCAGCCAAAAGAGAAAACACAGGAAGACATACTAAATCACATAATGTTCAGCTTCACAAGAACTGAAGGAAATGCAAATTGAAACAATTAGATACATTGAATCTATAATAATGATAATAGTAAAAATATGAATATCGATGCAAACTACCGGAAACATTTACCACTCACTATGAATTATGTAAGTGTGAATATATGTATACACTTGGGTTCAGCAATTATACAAATGTATTTTCAGGAAGCTATCTTACCCACCAAAATATTCACATAAGTAACAAATATATTTTTATACACATACACACAGTGTGTGTGTATATTCAAATGATGCATATCTATATAGAATTGAATAATTTATGGTATAGAGAAGAATGAATATTGTGCATATTGAAGAATTAATATTCTTCAAAAGAGTTGATTGACAGACACTGACATGAAATGCTTTTGCAAGTCAATATCGCTGGTGATATAAGCATTGTTGTCGCAGGATAAACAGTGGTGTATGTATGTACATCTGAAGTATGCTCAGCAAGTTGTGTGATGACAGGGTACATTATATAGAACTTTTACTTTCTAAATACTTCATAACTTGATCTTTAAACAACAAATCTATGATATTTTGAGGGGTTTTTCTTTTGAAGTTTTAGAAACAAATGAAGGGAATTCTTCCTAATGCTTAAACATGATCTATCTTGATATTTACCTGCAATGAAATCAGTTCCCAAATTGAATAGCCTTCCACTCTTATTTTTACCCCTTCATTAGCGTTAAGGTACTACCTTCATTTAGATCTTATTTAAACATTCTTCATTAGCATTTAAACTGATTGCTCAGGTGCATACAACAAATGCAGTTGTATGATAATTATCAGTGATAATTTTATAAAGTAGAAGAAGATAATGTGACTGTCTCTCACATTATGCAGTTTGTTATCACTTGGCAATGTGTCAGTTTTAGATGTAACACTGTTGGTGAAGGTTAGGTATTGTATTTCCAATACAGCATTGTGTATATTTGTATTTGTGATAATTATGGCTTTTCTCTATTAAAGCAAGGATGAAACAGGTATTCATGTTTTAAATGTAGAAATAAACCACCAGCATCTTTTAATATAGTATCAAGCATTCTGATCCACAGGGGTTTTCTAGACTCTTAATATCTATGAAACTAAGTATTTCATTTAAGTATTTTCTTTACTTTTCAGTCATTAAATATTCCACGTGCACATCCAGGTTTTATGTTCCTATTTTTCTTCTATTTTTATCAACAACATATTCACCAGTGCATGGTTACCACATTACTTCTTTTATCTCCAGCAATAAAATTAATTGGAATCATATAAAAGTTACTTAAGAGTGATAGTGATGTTGTCAAGGGATTATTCTTCTTTTGAAGCAGGATATGCTTTTCTAGTGGATATGAGTGATGATCACATGGTCCTAAAACTCAGACGTGCTGGAGCATAACATTTTCAGTAAGCCAGTTTATTATTTACTTCTACCCAATAGCAGAAAATTTAGCTTTTCAATTCATTTTCTCTAAATTTATTTTATTCTAGTATAGTTGATTTACAGTGTTGTTAATTTCTGCTATACAGAAAAGTGACTAAGTTGTATATACATTCTTTTTCATATTCATTTCCATTCTGGTTTATCAGAGGATATTGATTATAGTTCCCTGTGCTATAATTACTTCATCAATTCTGAGTATTTGTAGTCCAGCCCAGTGGTTTCTTCACTGATCATTTGAAAACACTGTCTTACTTCTAGTTGAACCCTCTTCTCAGATGCTTCCCTCAGTCTCTCCCTGGGGATTGCCTCTGTTTTCCCGGTTAGTCATATCCTGAACATTGTTGAGTAAGTGGTTGCTGTCCGCTTCTTAGCTTTGTCATTTCTTTCCTATCTTGCTTTTGTTTGCAAACACATCCCCTTTCCCACCATTTTTCTGTGCATTCCCCATACAGTGCTCCACTGATAACTACTTCATTTGGCTTCCTAAAGTTTGTGATGCCTCTGAGGTGCTCAGCTAGGGTGGCTCATATCACTTTTTCTGCCATGGGGTACCCATATCACAGCTATGGGATAAAGGGGCAGGCCTGCCAGAAATCTCTCTGAAGCAACTTGTGTATCCTTGTTTGAGGAGCCCATGAGAAATTTAAGATCTTTTCATCAGACACCCAGGACTTGAAGGAAACAAGGGAAGGGGAAGCTTCTAGGCTTTCTCTGCTTAGGCACACCCTGTTGGCATCTCTACTTCGTTATTCCTAGAGTTTTATTGCAAGAGAAGAAATCCGTGAAGCAATAGGCGCCCAAAAATTTCAGCTAGAAAACGAGTTACAATGCCTTGTTGCATAGTCAGACTCTTCAAATTTTGAAGGGAAATCCTAATATGATCTCTTTTAACCAAAACTTCTTTCCTACTCCTAAGTATTCAGTGTATCTTTCCTATGTTTGTACTTCTGTTGTTCTGTTCCTGGATTTGGTTTTTCTTTTTTTCTTTTGATGGTCAGGTGGTGGTAGGATTGGAACTGAAGTGAGGAACTGGGTCTGTGGGCTTGTGTTTTCTTTCAGGATTTTCTCCTGACTTGATCTCAGACTCTCAAACTCTGCAGCGAACAGTGTGATGTCTTTGCTCTTTGGTTCCGTTTCTGACAAACACCTCGTGAGTCAGATGGCCACCCTACGTCTTCAGTTTTCGTACTGTGGCAGCTTATTTGGGTGGGGGCAAGGAGGAGTGTATAACAAACTACTGTGTAATCATCTTCTGTAACTTAGAAACGCTTTTGCAAATGTATAGTTTAAAAAAAAAACAGTTATTTTATTAACACTGGTATCAGTTCTGATAAATCAGGGTGTTTCTAAATAGTGCAAAAATCAATATTTAAAATGTGTTGACTTTTCTTTGAATTGATTTAATGAAAGGATTTTGACTCCGGGAATTCTAAGAATAGAGGCTGGTGTCACAGCCAAAAGACAATATAATCCACAAAAGGAGAGCCATAGACCCGTGGCGGATTCATGTTGATGTGTGGCAAAGCCAATACAGTATTGTAAAGTAAAATAAAATAAAATAAAATCTGAAAAAAAAATACAGGTGCCATATACATTGTGGTTAAAACTATTGACTCTGATACCAAACCACCAACATTCGGTCCTGGTTCTACTACATAATAGTTGGCATAACCTCTCTTACTCTCAGTGTTCTCATTTGTAAAATGAATATATGTATATATATATATATCCAAATATATATATATATATATCCAAATATACATATATATATCACATGATTGAAATGATTAAATGAGATATTTCACATAAAATAGCACAATATCTAGTGTGTTCAGCCCTATGAAAGTGTTTGCTACCATTATCATTATAATGTTTACTTTATTTTCACTGAAAATATCACAGAGTAAATAATAAACCTAAAACTGAGTTACTAATATTAAGAGATATACCTGAGTGGTTTCAGCAAGCCAGTGAATAGATTTCAAAATGTGTTATAAACTAATTTCATATAGGTTTGAGTTTGAGGAGTAGAAGCAAAAAAAAAAAAAAAAAGCCTGAATAGTAGCAAAATAATAGCAGAGTGGATTTTATGTTCTTGTAAGAAAATTTGGGGAATCCCCAAGTATATGCAGATCATGTAAGGATCATGGATTAAAGATATACGCATCCAGTACCATCACTTCCTGGCAAATGGAAGGGGGAAAAGTGGACAGGTTTTCCTTTCTTGGGCTCTAAAATCACTGTGGGGGCTTCCCTGGTGGCTCAGCAGTAAGAACCACCTGCGTTGCAGGAGACACAGAAGACTTGAGTTTGATCCCTGGGTTAGGACTATCCTCTGGAGGAGGGCATGACAGCTCCCTCCAGTATTCTTACCTGGAGAATCCCATGGGTGGAGAAGCCTGGCAGCCTATAGCCCATAGCGTTGCAAAGAGGTGGACATGACTAAAGCAACTGGAGCACAGAATCACTGTGGACAGTGACTGCAGCCATGAAATCAAAAGACTGTTGCTCCTTGGAAGGAAAGCTATGAAAAAACCTAGACAGCATATTAAAAGGAAAATACATCACTTTGCCAACAAAGATATGTACAGTCAAAAGTATGGTTTTTACAGAAGTCGTGTATGAATGTGAAAGCTGGACCACAAAGAAGGCTGAGCACTGAAGAACTGATACTTTCAAACTGTGGTGTTGGAGATGACTCTTGAGAGTCCTTTGGACTGCAAGGAGATCAAACCAGTCAATCCTAAAGGAAATCTACTCTGAATATTGATTGGAAGGATTGTTGCTAAAGCTGAAACTCCAATAGTTTGGCCACTTGATGTAAAGAGCTGACTCACTGGAATAGACTCTGATGTTGGGAAAGATTGAAGGCAAAGGAGAAGCATGGTGGCAGAGGATGATATGGTTAGATAGCATCACTGACTCAATGGACATGAATCTGAGCAAACTCCAGGAGATTGTGGAGGACAGAGGATTCTGGCATGCTATAGTTCATGGGGTTAAAGAGAGTGGGACACGTCTTAGTGACTGAACAACAACAAGACCACATTAAGAATCATGGGTTAATGGTTTTGTCTCCTTTCACCACTGGGAAAATGAAGTGTACTGACAGATTCTTAAATATTTTAATCTTCCTTGTTTAACAAGAAAAATCATATCCCTCTTACAACTTACTAGTAGTAGAGACTTTTGTCTGTGGTTGTTCCTTTTCTTTATACTGACTTTGAAATTTACAGGTATGGATACCTGGTAGTCAAAGGAAAACTTGTATTTATGTACCATCACTGAGAAGAAATTAAGCCAAAAGGACAACATTAGCCATTTAATATGTTGTAGGCCATAGGTGAATTGATTTTTTAAACGTTTGCTTTGGAGTCATGCAGACTTGGAAACACCGTTGAAGAGCAAGAGTTATTCCAACCATTAACTCTGATTAGACTATTTAAGACTGTGTTAAGTAATATAATCCTTGTCCACAGAAAAAGGCTGACATGATTTTGGTGGAGTCATCTCTCTTTGCAAACTAGGGATTGCTTTTATTTAAGAAGAAAAAAGACTCTCAAACCACTTAATGATTCCAACACTATTCATGACTTGCAGTGCTGACATTCTATAGATTGATGGGGTCTTCAAGTGTGGAAAATACTGAGTCATACAGAAGATGAGACATTTTAATAATGAAAAAATATTTATGCAGTCAGCAGATTGTCGGTTAAGGTGGTTTAGATTATAAAAGTCACCCAATGGAGACTTTGTCAGGTTGCAAATTATTCTGACCACAAAATTATTTGAAAATGAATAAAGCAAACTTAGAGTGAGTTGATATGGCCCAGATCCTTTTTATTTTTTATTTTTTCTTCCTTCTCCTCTTCTTTTGAAATGGGAAAGGGAAACTGTGGCCTCTCTATCTAAACATAATGCTAGTACACGAGATAAAACTTAAGATGGTACTAATCATTTGTCATTCAGAAAGAGCTGCTTTTTCCCAGTATACAAATGCTATAAAACCAAAGATCGTGCCTTGTGGTTCCATGAGCTGCTGCTTTGACTCCTTTTTGTTCTTTTTCATTTTATGTAATTTGCTTAGTATAGTGTCTTAATGACTCCCATAATGACTGACTAATTGTATCTGTTTTGTAATGACATCCCTTGCTTTACACAATTATTTGACAAGTTGAATGACAAGAAATGAAATCACTACAGATGCTTTAGTAGGGCTTCTCTGGTGGCGCAAATGGTAAAGAATCTGCTCACAATATGAGAGACCTGGGTTCGATCCCTAGGTTGGGAAGATCCCCCCCCCGGAGAAGGAAATAGCTATCCACTCCAGTATTCTTGCCTGGAGAATTCCATGGACAGAGGAGCCTAGCGGACTACAGTTGATGGGGTCACAAAGAGTTGGACACAACTGAATGCACACAAATATTTTCTGAAAGAGGAGGCAATAAAAATAAGTAAATTTAGTTCACTGCCTCAGTCTGAAAGTATCATCTGATGTTTGCTGAAAAGTGGTAACTGAAACTCTGCCTAAATACGCCCTAGAGATCAGTTGTATCATTTTTTTCCCATGTCAGTTCCTTTTGAGATTAGAAATAAGAAAGCTTCATTTATATTATTTATTATTCATACCTTCTCTAGTAAGATAAAAGCCACAGTAAAGAATGTGTACTGGGCTAATAGCACTGCTCCAGTCTAGAGTTTTTGGTTGGCTTTTCGAAGCTTGTGAGCTCAGTTGTCATGTTGGTTTCTGTATCTAGTGCACTGTAGAAAATGCCCATTCTCCAGTGCTACACGTATTGATACTTTTCTATTTCTCACACCTTTTCTAGGTCTACAGCATCAAGACAAGGGCAAGGAATCACCGTGGTACTGAAACTCACAGTATTATCAAGTTAAATTGGAGCATGAATCCACGGTCCCACTGGGAAAAGATGATGCCAGGGACCGTCATTCTGCAGTGGGACATATTAGATGTGGAAGGAAAAGAGGAAGTGCTATCCAGCTGACTTTGGTTTGGAGCCTTTTCTTGGGAAAGCAGAATGAGTCAGTCCTAGACATTGAAGAAAAGCATTTTTGTTTATTTCTTTCCCTCATCTGAGCCTTTGCCAACTGTGCAACTCTCTCTCTTTTTCTTTTTGTCTTGCTTTTATCAATACATGATTTAATTTTTGGTTTGACTTTTTTTTTTTTTTCCTTCTTTTTGAACCAGTTACCTTGTCAGGAAAAGATGAACCACAAAGAAAATGTTCATTCTTTCAGGAACACGATTTTGTATTTCTATGTTCTTCTATTTTTGTAAAAATACAAGAAGTTTGATTTAGCATTGATGGGCTATTTTTGAGGGATTTTTTTTTAATATTGTAAAAATTGTTAAGTTCTGTTTAAAGAACTTGCTCTCAGAGAAGCACTGGCTAAAGTGTTTAAAATGCTTGTCTCTAAGATGTCTGTGATATGCTCTGTGCTCTAAGTTACCTCAAATGTTTGATATTTTCTCCTTTTTGCAAAAGTAGCACCATAGCCAAGCCAATATAGTATTGTTTTACATTAAGTCTCAGTGAAGAGTTAGTTCCATGATAGCTTACTTAGCTCTGAGTTACATATGTAGCTTGAAAAGAAAGTTTTTAATGATCACACTAAAGAAAAGCTATTCATTATTTTGATTTCTTCCCAAAACTGCTTGGAGGATGACTAAGAAAGTTTTCATAAACTTTGAATCAGATAGAGAGTTTGCCTGAAGTATATAATTATTTTTGTAGTCCATCCAACTTTGATAAAATGGAACCAGAATTTAGAACCAACTACTGGGAAAAAAAAAAAAAAAGCATTTAATCATGCTATCTTTGAGTGCCAGTGACTTATTTTTCTTGTTTATAATTATTCATTTATGAAAATTTTAGTCATACTTTAAGTGAGTTTTTCCTGAAGGTAGTTTGAAAGTACTAGACACATGAGAAAACCTTTCATTCAGTGGCTGTTTCTGAGAGTTTTATCCATCATTATAAGTTGAAGGATAATGTATTGCATGTGTATTGCTTTAAACAGGTTTTGGTGAGTCTTATTTGTTTAATTCTGGTTTTAATTGATCTGATTCTTTTTAAGAAAAAAAAATTGGGGGCAAGATAAATTTTTATACTATAATTACTGAAATTAATTTAATAAATTAGCAATTTATTGTTTGAAATTTATTGCTGGGGACTCAGGATTCAACTTGACATGTCCTTCAGGATCTAGATAAGAAAAAGTTGGGATAATCATTAAAATACAATTAGGAAGAGATTAAGGTTATCAAATAGCAGTTATTGATATTTTAAGAACTTTCAATATAAAGTCCATTCTTTCAGATGCTTCCAGAGTTGGGTCATGTTAAAAAAGTAGTGTTACATAGATGTTTTAGTTTGTTAACAATGTTTCTCAAATTTTCCCATCCCTGTCCTCATCCATGTGAAATTAAATGTTTAGTGAAATATCATTTTCCATCTTAAATAGGATAACTTATATCTGTGAACATTTTAGGTATAAGAACAACACAGTCTGCATAGCTAGGCAAAATTCTCACAGATTATTTTCAAATATTTCCTTATTGTGCCATAGTCTTCTTTCCTGGTGCATCTTATTAGTTATAAATTTATGCCCTCTCTTGTATTTTCATCACTATATTTCTTCTTAACCAGACTCCGTTTAACACGGTATACACGTTTACCTAATGTGAGGTCCAAACTTAAGGAATCGTCCACTTACTAATGGTTTACTAATGATATGAACTTAGATTTCTAGGGAGTGGCTTGATTAAATTATCTACATTTTGATCTGCAGTTTAATTTGATACAGTTATTTGTACTCTGCTTTTATCTGAGTAGCACAAGGTTTAATGCATCTTTAAAACTGGTTTTATTTTGTATCCTCCTGAATTCTCAAAGGCCAGGGTTCAGCAGCTCCCATTTGATGGCTCAGTGGGGATGATTTATTTTTCTCTTCTTCCCTTGGAACCTGGTAACTTTGCCGTTTCTCTTAGAATTGTGTGGTATTCTAGTTCATTCAGATCACTCAACTGGATTTTCCCAATTTTGAGAAGAAATATATCAACTCTCTGCTTCTTTCTTTACTCTCTACTGAATTGAGTTGAAGGAGAGAGAGCTGACAGATAGCTTCACCCTAAATTTAGGGTGACACTGTGCCCTGTGTCACTCCCTGGTAGCTATCTTGTAAAATATTGCTCGGCTCTGAGGACAAGAAAAGTTAGGGATCTAAATTTTGCTGTACACAGGAGAGATCTGTGAATAAGATCCCCCATTGAAAACAGGCCCGGGTGGTGTTGGCACTTTGCAAAGACTGGATCCTTGCATATACAAGAAGTGGATCAAAATCTAAGTCAAAGAAAAATGGGTGTGTCTCTGTGATTGGCATGCCTTTGCTACCATTATAGTACCATAACCACCGGATGTCATACACGGGATGGGTTGTAAGTTAGTATGATAGTCTGAGTTTAAGCTTAAAATACTATCATTCTTTGGATGGATTTTCTCCCACCAAAAATATATAGTAATCTTGGAGGTTTCCAGACTGTGTTATTGAGGGCTACCATTTCCCTCTTCAGTTTCATTTGGAAACACTCCCTTTTGGTTATTTTACAAATTAGTCTTTATTCAGGCTTTCTAAAGATCTGTGAGCTAGACCCTAGGAAATTATCTCATTGATTTTCCATTTAATCTATGCTTCGACCACTAAACTATCATTATCTGAGGAACAATAAAATAGTGACTAGTTAGATCCTAACAGGTTATTTGGTTCCTCACTGTTTATTTGAAAAGCACCTCTAAATGTTTAAAAATCAATGTTTCATCTTAATAAGGTTAACAATCCCTTCTTAACTTTCCCTTTAACTTTTCTGCCCTCTCTTTCTTCTTAAAGTTATGTGCATTACTATTTTAAGCCAAAAAAACGGGGATTGCTCTACATTTTGCCATGAGAACAAGTGGATTGCAAGTAACTGAGGAATTAATTTCTTTCATGTTGTAACAACCTTTTAAAAAAAAAAACAAACAATTCCAGTCACTGGCATAAAATGTGCCCTTCTGAAGCTCCTTATTTATTATGCAAATAGCAATTAGATACTATATTTTAAGAAACTGCATTCTGTCCCTTACTGAGTAGCCCTTGGTTACATAATATATGTCAAATTAAGAAAATGGGTCAGTGACACTAAGCAGTAGAAAAGGACAGTATTTATGTTACAGTTCTGACTGGAGGATGAGTAGAGTAGCAATGAATCAATGAACAAAAATTGACTTGGACATTAGGTCATTTTCTGAATTCTGGCTTAGCCACAATTAGATGTGTGTTTTGGGGCTTTTTTTATTTATCTCGTGAGTAAAGTAGGATAATAATACCTAACTGGCTGGCTAGGAAGGTTGGAAATTATATCACACACACACACACACACACACACATATATACACTCAATAACATGGCTCATAGTAGACATTCAGTTAATGACAGATTCCTCAAGTATCTTTTAGTTGAGTAAGTAAATCATCAAATTGAGCTCCCAGTGTCCCTTTTCTTTACACACCCATATCTTTAGCAAATTGATATACAGCTGTGCTTTTATGTAAGAAATTGTTGCAAGAGAATCTTTGTCTTCTACTACATGTTGACAATAAAATGTAAATTTCTTAATTATTTCTGATATTTTAATGTGCTGTTTATGAAAGAAAATAAATTAACATCTTAGTGGTATGTAGGTCCAACTCTTGAGTTTTCTTAATTTCAGACTTGTATTCATCCAGAACCCTGTGATTATTGTCTCCAAAATGAAAGTGACATTTTCATGTAATTACCAAAGTTTTTATTTTTTTTATTATATTTTGGGCTTTCTTAGCACCTAGAATAAAAACATCTCCTTTGAAGTTATCCGTTTTTTTTAACTTGGAGGAAAAATTGCAAAATATGGTGGAAAAAAAATTTTCCGCATGAAAAGAGGAGAAAAAAAAACAACCTCTTTACAGTCTCAGTCAGCAGATTTATTTGACTTGAGAAAAAGAAACAACTTCATTGGAAGCAGATGTTGACACTGTGTCAGTTGTTGAAGATGGAAAGCGTGCGCTTGAGCCCTTGTGGTTACAAGGGAGGTATCAATGGCCATTAGAATTCTTGTGATTGAGCATCTTCACAGCAGATAGGACAGTGGAAAAGCCAAAACTGTGATACCAAGACTGAAATAAGCCTGCCAATTGTAATTTACTGGACCCTCAAGACTCAGTTGTTTTATTTTTTCCTCCTCCAGAATAAAAGTCATATCTTTCAAAAGATTTAAGGTGGATTTTGAGAGAGAAATTAAAATATATTCTCTAAAAACATGGCTCAAGAACCCTTTATTAGCGAAGATTAAAACTAATATTCAAGTCATTTTAGAAGAATCAGGGTAAAAATTTGGTTTAATGGTATATGTTGAAGAAATAGTCTCAAAGACATAGAGAGCAGACTTCTGGTTGCCAAGGGGAGGTGAGGTGAGGGAAGGAAGGATTGGGAGCTTGGGATTAGCAGATGGAAACTAGTATACTTAGGACTGATAAACAACAAGGTCCTACTGTGTAGCACAGGGAACTGGATTCAATATCCTGTGATAAATCATAATGGAAAAGAACATGAAAAGGATATATACATATATATATGTGTGTGTATATGTATATAAGAACTGAGTCACTTTGCTGTACCACTATAGTGAAAAAATTAACACTGTAAATCAAATATACTTCAATCTAATTAGAAAAATAATGTCTATTGAATAAGGATATGTAAACTGTGCACAAATGGAAGGCTCTAGAAAGTGGGGAAAAGGTGAGGCCCACAAAGGAACCTCACATCCTAGTAGTTCCTCAATGTTAATTGGTGACTTGATCTAGAGATTGGGCACAGAACAGACTTTCAGAATTTTTTAGTAGGTTTTTCTCTTTTTAGTGCTCTCTGGGAATTTCCCTCTGTACGCTTTTCCAAAGTATAGAAATAGTCATAGTTAAAATATCTTAATTCTGTCACTTCTTTTATTGTCCATGATATGTGCTTGTTTGAAAAATATTTTTATGGCTTCAAATAATTGATCAAACTAGTGTTCTCTTGAAATTGAAAATTAGTTTGATCCAATTCAATTATCCAAATCTTCTTTTAAAATTTTAAGAAATGGTAAGTAAAATGTACCAATTCTCTTGTGTAAATAAACAGTCACACCTTCTAGAAAATGACAGGTCATCATCAGTTAGCTTTCTTGTTAACAATTTCTGGACTACTAAATTTTGACCTAAGAATAATTCTTTTAGAATACAATATTCTTTAATTAGTTGTTTGGTATATGTATAAGATGTGAACTCTTCTGTGATATCTTTTTATATTGATAGAGCTGTACATTTTTTTCTTTGCTATGACTAGGGCAAAAATTAATGATTATTTACATACTTGATTTAATTTTTAGACTGTTTACAATCTTAGATACAGTATCTGATTTAAAATCACTATTCTATACAGGTTTCTGGATACACAATTTAGGGAAGGGTTTTCATGTGAATTCTTTGTATCATTTTAAAGTTCATACATTGAAAGGGAAAACAGATTCTGTTTTCATCACATAAATTTAGACCAGCTGAAAGCATTTGTAAAAATACATAGTACAATGAGCTTTATATTTGTCAGTTGATTAAGTGAACTGAAAACATAATACAAATGTTATCTTAGAACCCTTAAATTTAAAAAAAAATTCCAGATTTGTTAGTTTGATGAGCAATTTTATACTATCTGCATTTTACATGCCCAGAAAGAGAAATTAATTTTAGCTCTATTGTCATTCTTAATTTAGAAAGTATATGTAACTCATAAGATTTTAGCTTCACAAGCTAACTATAAAATCATATATATATATATATGTTTGTTGTTTTTCATCAGGATGGAGGAAGAGACATTTTTGTATTTCTATTCACTCTTCAAATAGGTCTCATAACTATGTATTGATGATATAAAATAATGGAGGACTTTGTAGTTAAAACAAATGTCATCTTCAGTTCAATAAATAATTTAATGTGAACTCAATGCTTATATTTTAATGTAGCAATTTGATTTTGTCCACATTGTCCCTTGACAATTAACTAAAGCCCTCTGGTTTTTCTTATGCAGTTAAGCAACTTACAAGTATCTTTAGAAATTAAAACACCTTTAGGTGGTGGTTTTTTTTTTTTTTAATGGGGTTAATTTTACAGTCAAGGGATTTATGTGTTGTAGTGAAAATTGTGTGGTTACAAGACAAGGGTTATAATAGAACAGGAAGTGAAATGGGCTATATCAATTACAGAATAACAGGCTTGGGAACTTTTAATACAATGCTTCTGAAGTTATCAATTAACTCTTCAGCAGAGGTGTACTTTGTTGTTTTGCTTTTGCATTTGTTAATGTGGAACTTGCTGTGAGTCCTGTAGAAAACTTTCCTAACAATTCATGGACATTGAAGAAATACGCTTGGAAAGGAGAAGTCCAAGACTTTATATTTTTAAAGGAAGCTAGAGGTTACTTTGGAGAAGGAAATGGCAACCCACCCCAGTGTTCTTGCCTGAAGAATCCCAGGGACGGGGAGCCCGCTGGGCTGCCATCTATGGGGTCGCACAGAGTTGGACACGACCGAAGCGACTTAGCTGCAGCAGCAGAGGTTCATAGGCCCTCTATTTTTTTGTTAAATAAATTTCTGATGTGTAAATGCAAAGCTTAGAGATCAGTATTTCAATTAGTAGACATTCATCATCACTGGTGAAAATAATGGGACACAGCCTTAACTGTTTGCCATATTCAGACTAGACAAGTGTAATGAGTTTTCTGTGGTTACTGTAAAAAGTTACCACAATCTTAATGGCTAAAGCAACACAAATTTATCTGGTGGCTCTAAGTCCAATATCCAGTACAGGCCTCAGTGGGCTAGAAGCAAGATGTCAGCTGTGTTCTTTTCGGGAAGGACTATTTCTTTGATATTTCCAGAGTCCTTAGCTCATGGCCTCTTTCTTCCATCTTCAATGCCAAAAACCACTGGTTAAGTCCTTGTCATATGGTATCACTCTGACCCTCTCTTTTGCTTCCCTTTTACATATTTAAGGACCATTGTAATTGCATTGTCCCTGCCTGGATAATCTAGAATAATCTCTCATCTCAAGTTCTTCATTTTAACAAAAGTCCTTTGATGGCACCCCCACTCCAGTACTCCTGCCTGGAAAATCCCATGGACGGAGGAGCCTGGGGGCTGCAGTCCATGAAGTTGCTAAGAGTCGGACATGACCGAGCAACTTTCACTTTTCACTTTCATGCATTGGAGAGGGAAATGGCAACCCACTCCAGTACTCTTGCCTGGAGAATCCCATGGATGGAGAAGCCTGGTAGGCTATAGTCCATGGGGTCGCTAAGAGTGGGACACTACTGAGCGACTTCAGTTTCACTTTTCACTTTTCACTTTCATGCATTGGAGAGGGAAATGGCAACCCACTCCAGTGTTCTTGCCTGGAGAATCCCAGGGATGGGGAAGCCTGGTGGGCTGCCGTCTATGGGAGTCGAACACGACTGAAGTGACTTAGCAACATATTCACAGGTTCTAGGGGTTAGGAAGTGAACATTTTGAAGGTGTTATTCAACCTAACACAGTTACTATTGGATTTCAGTTAATGGTTATCAGCCTTTTCATTTAAGAGGGTTTAATGTATCACTGTAAATAGCAAGGCGTGTTCCATGTTTACAATGGTCATCTGTGTAAGGATTCATCTACATTCACTTAAATAATTGCATATAAAGAAATTCTTATTATTTCAAATATTTATGTGGTTCTTATAGTGCCTTGGAATCCAAAGGGTTATATTGTGTTTATGTCAGAGAGGCACTCTGGGGGTGGAGACCAGGACATCTGGTGCAGATTCTTCCTAGCTGAAGTGTGTTTTCTCTGGGGACAATCATCTACCATTTAATTGTTTTGCTTCCTTTTTTGGGAATATATGCCCATCCTGTGATGTCCTAAGTCTCCAAGCATCTTATTTGACCTGTTTATACTCATTTGACTAACTATCCATATATGACTGCATTGACGTGGTAAAGCTTTTACATTCCTGTCCAGATTGAATCCTTCCATCTGTTATCAGTTAAGCAGTGGAAAAACTGTTATGGAAAGCAAATATGTTTTGATACATTTAATGTGTAAAGTAGGAACCTAGATACTGGAATGCTGTTGATCAATAAATGAACTAGAATCTCTTCAAAACAACACTTAAGCCCCACTGTTTTACTTTCCATACCAAGTTTGGCTGTGGCTGAATGAAGAACACCAGCATTGATCTTTGCTTTGCACTTGTACAAGAGACTATTTGTAGGGAGCCAAATATAGCCACAGAAGATTTAATATCTTGCCAAAAATACAAAATCTGTTCCCCTTTAAGCACGACACTCTATCCTTTTCTTGTGGATCTTGCTAAAAGGAAAATACAACTTTCAACTAGCCCATTCCTCTGCTAGAAGTTCCCTAATCTTTTTCAAATGGGCTATGTGTGGTTTTCAGGAGATTTATGGTTCAAAAGAAAAACAAAAGGGAGCTATATGAGAAATCCATTCAGTGTTTCTAAATCAAGAATGAGAGTAAACAGTAAGGAGGAAAATCACACTTTCTTGGTTTCAGGACTAACCAAGGATCACTGGGTGATCTCTGTGTTTCATTTTGTATTGAAACAGCAGTAATAATAAAAATTGGCTTCAACCAACCAGGTGCTTTCTCTGCTTTAGAACACGGATGTTTCACACTGAATGTTGTCTGATGGGTAAATGAACAAAGAGAACTTTCTCTGTAATGTGGGTAATGATAATGCCTGTTCGGTTTCTTATGTTGTATATACAGAAATTTGAAAGCAGTTTTGAAAATATCACCAAGAAAATAAGTTTTGCACAGTGACAGCTTTACCAGACATCTCTGTGTGAGATTTTAAAACAAACACAAGGCTGTTTGGAAATACTTTGTATATGTAAATATGCAAAATATACTGATGAGTGCTTACAGCTGTATGGTGTACTCCCTTATCCTTGAGCAGAATATTTTGGTGACAGTAGTTATTTTTTTCCATCTTTACTTGCCATATCTCCCTTTTGTCTTCACCCACTCACTCATCCACTACCTCCTCTTAAACACACTTAACACCCTTCCCCCATCCCTCCACACTGCTTCCAAGAGAGTTATTTCAGTAGATTCCCACTGGAAAAGGCGGGTGGTGCCTTGAAGGAATGTGTGACTTGTACTATGTTGTAAAGGTTGAGTTTCAGAGAACTTGCTTGCGCTTGCTCTGACATCAGCCCCGCACACAGCCCAGACACTCTGCAGGCCAGATTCCATTAAGGCTCATCATTGCCCAGGGAGGGAAAGTCCTGTTGAGAGTGGCCTTCCTGCCGTGAAGTTTCCAAAGATCAGTGTAATCACTTTAAGTGTGCGTTATCAAGTTCTGTAATATCAAAGCGCTCATCCGTTTATGAAAATAAGCATATGCCTTTCAGTCCAAAGCCTTAAAACGGAGGGAGGGAGGACTCAACAGAAGTTAAAAATGAAAGTCACTTCTTACAGGATTTTGACAGGTTTGGAGAGGAGAAAAGGTGACAGGTGTAAAAGGAGAAACTCTGGATTCCTAGGACCAGTTCCGTGAGAAATGTGTTGATACTGCTGAATCCCAAATTTCCAGTTTCTCTGTCAGTTGAAGATCAAATGAAATAAAAGATGCAAACTGCTTTCAGAAAACTAAAAGTAGATACAAACAGGAAGTGATATTTACTAAAAGTCCTCTATACATTGACTATTTCATGAATTTATCTCAAAGAATTTTCACAAATAGCAACATGTAGATAGCATTATTTGTGAGGCTGTTAGCAATATTTTTAAAATGAGGATTTGAGTTTTAGTGATGCTGGTTAAGAGCTATATATTCTTGAACAATTTCCTCAGCCTTTTAAAAAAGTCTCTGTGTTATAAGATGATATTTAAAGTAACTACCTCATAGAGTCATGAAAATGAATAAAGTATGTAAATAGTTTAATACCAGGTAAACACTATGGATTTCTTATAATCTTATTTTTCTCTAATCTGAGTACTTGAGCCCAAGGGCACTTGGCCACAAGTAAAAATCAGCATTCAACTCCCTCAAATAGAATCTTAGAACAACACACTGCCCCAATGTTTTTGCTATTGTCACATCTATGTATTTGTTGTGAACATATTTTAATCATCTCTTAGCCAACTGGAATAAAAGAGACAGTAGGAGGAACTAAAATTGTCCAGAAATAGCTAAGTTCTTTAAAAGAGAGTAATGTGGCTTTCAGGAGCCAAATAGAGTTCCAACAGATGTTGCAATTGTGGAGCATTATTTGTAATTTGGGAATACAGAATCAATTCACTCAACATATTCTTCTGGTCTGAAGGACACTGATTATTTTTCTACTTAGGTCAACCTCAAGTCTCAGTGAAATAGTGAATAATGGGTTAGAAGAATTATAATTTTTTTCTGCTGACACCTGGTCATAGTTTTCATCTGAAGATGTCAACTCCCTAATCTCTTTAGGGATGAACTCTCATTCACTGTGCTGAAGGAATCAATGTTACATTTTAATCTTGATTGTTTAAAATAATTCAGGTTATGTTTATGCTGTATTCTCATTTCTCATAACCTGAGTGTGTGTTGGGTCAGGAGTAATGGTGGTAAAATAAATAAATACACAGTATCTTAACTTGCAGATTCTCTGTTAGAAAGCTAAGAAATTACAAGATTTGGTTTTGATCTTTTTTACTCTCTAAGTGTTAGTTGTTTGATATGTGGAAAGTACTCTTCCTCATTAGTTTAAAAAATACTAACCCCTACTTTGTAAAGTAGACATGTGGGTTAAATGAGATAATGTATAAATGCCTAATACAGACTTCTCAGAGGGTATGATTTCCTGTATCAGTTACAAATGGAATTTACTAAGCACTTGTAACAAGGACATTTACAACAGTCACCCCACTGAATCCTCACACAACTTTCCAAGGTGTGTTTTTAGTTCCCACATTACAGAGGAAAAAGCTGAGTTGTAGAGATTTTAGATCACTTTCCAAAGCAAAATTAGGATTGTATCTTCTGTCTGTATACTTACAAAACTCACATCTTTCCCACTGAACTGGTTTGCTTCTCAATCCACCTAAAGATTAAAATTGAGTGCCTGCTGTTTGCTCATGTTCACATGCAAAATATAAGGATGAGTATAAACACGCTACTCTGGGTGATGGGATGCTTGGCTTCTAAACAGCTCATATTGCAAACTAGCTGTGCTCCCTGAACTAAATTACTGCACAGTTAATTTCATGACTGAGACACTATGATGAATAATCGAAAGTCTAGTCAAATTTGCATCAGAAATCAGATTATCATAAACTTGTGCAAGAGGGAATTAATTCCTGCTTTTGCCCTTCTCCAAATCTCATAAAAACAGAACAGAAAAAATATCCCTCTCCCAGAACCCAAGAACTTGAGTATGTATATGTGTACAGCATATTTTTCAACTATATATACTAAAAATACTAATACAAGTAAAACAAAGTACTGATTTCAATCCCTATGGGCTGTGGTCTTGAAGTACATGTGTGTTAAATATTTTCCCTTTGACAATTGTCAGTGAACATTGCGTGTGTACTGACTTTGAAATAAGCCAAACTACTCTCCTATTAGGCAGTGTACATTCATAAAAACAAGTCTTAGAAATGTCAGCTCTTTCATGGAAATGTTCTTCGGTGCAACCACTGCTTATTACTCTCTGCAGTACAACTGGGCCTGTGAAACTTCTGAACCTCTGTTTCCTGGCACCATGATGATGCCCTTAGACTTGTCAACAGTCTCTGATGTTGATCTTTTATTGCACTTCTCAGAAGAGGCTTTTACCTGTTTTGATTTCTTTGGTTGCTCATAATAGCTCTTTCCTGCCTCCATCTTGCTCAGTTGTGGCTCCTGGAATGAGCCAGGATCAGGCTGTGCTGAAATTCAAAAGAATTGTCTTGGAAAGGTTATTCACCTAAGGACTGATTTATGATCTGTGGGGCCTGAAACATCAAAGTGGGGGGTTAAAGGGGCTCTTTAAAGAAAATACAAAATGATGCTACATTACATATGAAAGTGAATATTTAGTATGAGGAAATACAACTAATAGATTTTGAAAAACTGATAAATACCATAAACACAAAACTTAGAAAAATGGTGAAAATTTTTATTAATACCTGCTTAAGACTCAAGTGGCTCCCCTGGTAGCTCAGACAGTAAAGAGTCTGCGTGCAATGCAGGAGAACTGGGCTGGATCTTTTACTTTAACTTAAGACACAAGCATGGTATAGCATGCTGCTCTTCAAACAGCTAGCCAATTGCCACATTTCAAAAATGTTCCTTTTCCAGTGCCTTCTTGTACTTGGTAGTAGAAACTTCATAGGCCCTGCTCATAGGGTGATAAGCTCTCAGCACCTAGAAACAGCACAGTGAGAGGCTGAAGTAGTCCTAGGAACCACTGATAGATTCTCTCTACCTCTCTTTAGTCACTGAGTCATGTCTGACTCTCGCACCCCCATGAACTGTAGCCTGCTTCCATGAACAGCTCATCTGTCCATGGCATTATCCAGGCAAGAATACTGATACATTCAGTTCAGTTCAGTTCAGTCGCTCAGTCGTGTCTGACTCTTTACAACCCCATGAATCGCAGCACACCAGGCCTCCCTGTCCATCACCAACTCCCGGAGTTCTCTCAGACTCACGTCCATCGAGTCAGTGATGCCATCCAGCCATCTCATCCTCTGTCGTCCCTTTCTCCTCCTGCCCCCCAGTCCCTCCCAGCATCAGAGTCCTTTCCAATGAGTCAACTCTTCCATGAGGTGGCCAAAGTACTGGAGTTTCAGCTTCAGCATCATTCCTTCCAAAGAAAGCCCAGGGCTGATCTTCTTCAGAATGGACTGGTTGGATCTCCTTGTAGTCCAAGGGATTCTCAAGAGTCTTCTCCAACACCACAGTTTGAAAGCATCAATTCTTCATAGGGCATGGTTATTTCTCTTTCCCTGGAGGTGCTTGAGAATACTACGAATATATACCATTCAGTCCAAATCCATACTGTGTATATCTACCAACTCAATTTTCACTTAGCTTAATTCCCACCACCCCACTCAGGGAAAGTGTTAATAGGGACATTGAGTTTAGAAAAAAGAAAGCATTCTGAAAAAATTATGGTTAAAATAGCTCATTTTTTGAAAAATTGCAAAAACATATGTCAACATAAATGCTGGGATCCATCCAAAGTCATTGGAGTGGCCCCTGAAGCTTTAGCTTCTTTAGCTTCAGGGCACATCTGTCTGTGTACATGCCACTTCAACAAGTCCGCCACATGTCATCCTTAAAAGACTATTGGTGTGTGGCTTTGCATTCTTTTCGGTTATTGTGATCTCCTTCGTTACTTATCATGCATCACAACATCCTTTGTGTATCATTAAATAATTCATGGCCTCCTTTTCAAAGACTTTTCTTTCCATTCCCATCACAAGAGGCTAAGCCATCCTCAACTGCTGTCTTTGACTTATTTTGAGGTAAGCTGTGATGGAAACACCTTCATGCCTTGGAGAGGAGGTCCTGCTCACTTGTGGACAGGTGTTCACACCATGGTTCATCTCTCAGAGACCAGATACTAGACTCAAGAACAAAGTGTAGTTTCGAGGAGAATTCTGAGGGGGCCCTTGACACCACTCTGAAGGCACCATATAGTTCTTTCCATGTCTGCGGCATGTGTTCCAGGCAATATAGCACTGCTAATTCCAGGATGAGCTCTGACACTGGGAATTGGCCCAATGGCACCTGAGGTTCTGGATGCTTCCTTCCCCAACCTTCACACGACGCAGAGGACTCAGGTGTGCTGTGTGGGGCATCTCAAGCTCAGCGCTACTAAGAATGAGCCTGCAGGAGCAGCAGGAGCAACACCACCACACTTGTTAAAGATGTTATTTCATGGGCCCTGCCCATGATTCTGAAAACTTGCAGAATCATAATTTCTTAGAGGGGGGCCTGATCCTCAAGAGATTTTCATACACTTTAAAGCAGCTTCAGAAGAAATGCTGTTAAGTGGTTCCCATTAGTTTCCCGCTAGGATCACAGGTTTGAGAAATACTATCACTTGTGGCCTCCCCACTCAGAGTCTGTTGATTGATCTGGGTGGAAGCATCAATGCTATTTTAATTACATGATTAATTAAATCACATAATTTAATTACGTGATTCTAGAGTGAGGCCAGGGTTAAGCATGTAGGCTACTGGCTAGATCTGTGAGTTGCATCCAGCCTTTGGTCCAAGTTGGGGGTGACAGTATCTGCTCTGCATGCATTTGGAAGGGGCAGGTCAGTGCAGCCCACATATTTCATGTTGGAGCTGAAATGTTAGGTGTCTGTGGGAGGGGAGAGGATGTGCAAACAGGAAAGAAAGCAAATCACAGTTTGGTTTTCCTGTAGGAGCTCCTTGTTCCTGAATTTGTCCTGAGACAAAAAGCTGGAAAAACTGGCATCTTCAGCATTTCAGGGTCCTCCCATTTCTGGATGCAGTGGGAGCAGGTGAAGGCATTGTGCTGATGCTTTTGAAGGTATGTTCTCAAGACATAGATGTGACTCCTCAACACAGCCTTGCCTGAGACCACAATCCATGGAGGGGGAGATGTGGGGATAAGTGGGAGGCTCACAGGTAAATGCCCTGTCTTGGGTCAGAGGCTGTCTGCTTTTCCTCCTGAAATGCCATAGATTGAGGATCGGCAAACATTTACTTCTCTGCCTCTCCTGTTCCTGCCTAGCAAGGTGGTTTTCAATTACTTTTTTAAAAAACTGAAGTATAGTTGATGTAAAATATTATGTTCAGATGTAGAATATAGTGATATACAATTTTAAAAGTTATATTTCATTTATAGCTGTTATAAAATATTGGCTATATTCCCCATGTTGTATAATATATCCTTGTAGCGTATTTTATACATAATCATTTTTACTTCTTAATCCCCTACTTAATAGCCCTACCCACTTCTCCACACTGGTAGCCACTAGTTTGTTCTCTATGACTCTTTTTCTTTTTGTTATGTTCACTAATATTTTTTTGTTTTTGTTTTTGTTTCCACATATAAATGATAGCATATAGTATTTTTCTATGTCTGACTAATTTCATTTAGCATAATACCCTACAAGTCCATCCTTATTTTTGCAGAGAGTAACATTTCATTCTTTTTTTTTTATGACTGTAGTACTGTATGTATTTGCCACATATTCTTTAACCAATCACCTGTTAATGGGCACTTTGGTTTCTTCCACAATTAACAATCGTATATAATGTTGCTATGTTCAGATATATACCCAGGAGTGGAATTGCTGGGTCAAATGATACTTGCCTTTTTAGTTTTTGAGAATCATCCATTCTATTTTCCACAGTGTCTGTACTATTTTACATTCCTACCAACAGTGTGCAAGGATTCCTTTTCTCCACATCCTTGCTAACATTTATTTGATATTTGATGACAGCCATTCTGACAGGTGTGAGGTGATATCCCATTGTGATTTTGATTTGCATTTCCCTGATGATTAGGAATATAGAGCCTTTTTATGTGCCTGTTGGCCATCTGCATTTCCACTTTGAAAGTGTTTATTTGTGTGTTCTGCCCATTTTGAAATTGTATGTTTTGGAGTTTTGATGTTGAGCTATATGACCTGCTTACATATGTTGGACATAAACCACTTATTAGTCATATCACTTGCAAATAGTTTCTCCCCATTCAATAGATTGTCTTTTTTCTTTCATTGCTGGTTTCCTTTGCTGTGCAAAAGCTTTTAAGTTTAATTAGGACCAATTTGTTTATTTGTACTTTTATTTCCCTTGCTTTAGGAGACAGATTCAAAAAAAATATTGCTACAATTTGTGTTAGAGTGTTCTGCATAATTTTTTTCTAGGAGTTTTATGGTTTCTGGTCTTACATTTAGGTATTTTATCCATTTTGAGTTTATTTTTGTATATGGTATTAGAGAATGTTCTAATTTTAGTTTACCTGTGGTTGTCCAGTTTTCCCAATACCAAGTATTGAAGAGACTGTCTTTTCTCCATTGTATTAATTGACCATATATACCTGGGTTTATTTCTGGGCTGTTTTGGATTTGTGTTTTTAATAGTTCCAGTTCCTATTTGTTGTATTACACTAAACTATAAAGTAAAAAGATAAGAGAGTTCCATCTTGAATAGCCAAGATTATAAAAGGCTTCAGTTTGGGAGAGAGGGAGGCAAAAGCAAAAGCTGAAAATTTTTGGAAGAAATTCAACATAGGCAAACAAGGAGAAAACTGTTTATAAGTGACTCTGAACTGAAGGAATTTGTGTGCAAATAACCTGAAGCTGATAGCAGTAAGGAAGGTTATCCCCTGGATAAGCCAGTTTTGGTTACCTCAAAATAGAAAATAAGTGTTTGTAATGTTTGTACTGACTCATAATTATGAAGAAGAACTATATTACATGCTTCACCATCGCCAATGAATTCTTGCTATCAGATCACTTCAGTTCAGTTCAGTCACTCAGTCATATTTGACTCTTTGCGAACCCGTGGACTTCAGCACACTAGGCTTCCCTGTCCATTACCAACTCCCGAATCTTACTCAAACTCATGTCCATTAAGTCAGTGATACCATCCAACCACCTCATCCGCTGTTGTACCCTTCTCTTCCCACCTTCAATCTTTACCAGCATCAGGGTCTTTTCTAAGTGAGTCAGTTCTTTACATCAGGTGGAGTATTGGAGTTTTAACTTCAGCATCAGTCCTTCCAATGAATATTCAGGACTGATTTCCTTTAGGATGGACTGGTTGGATCTCCTTGTAGTCCAAGGGATTCTCAAGAGTCTTCTCCAACACCACAGTTCAAAAGCATCATTTCGGTGACCAGCTTTCTTTACAGTCTAACTCTCACATCCATATGTGATGACTGGAAAAGCCATAGTTTTGACTAGATGGACCTTTGTTGGCAAAGTAATGTCTCTGCTTTTAATATGCTGTCTAGCTTGGTGTCATAGCTTTTCTTCCAAGGAGCAAGTGTCTTTTAATTTCATGGCTGCAGTCACCATCTGCAGTGATTTTGGAGCCCAAAAATAAAGTCTGTTACTGTTTCCATTGCTTCCCCATCTATTTGCCATGAAGTGATGCTATGATCTTAGTTTTCTGAAAGTTGAGCTTTAAGCCAACTTTTTCACTCTCCTCTTTCACTTTCATCAAGAGGCTCTTTAAGTCTTCTTCACTTTCTGCCATGAGGGTGGTATCATCTGTGTATCTGAGGTTATTGATATTTCTCTTGGCATCTTGGTTCCAGCTTATGTTTTATCCAACCCGATATTTCTCATGATGTACTCTGCATATAAGTAAAATAAGCAGGGTGACAATATACAACATTGACATACTCCTTTCCCATTTTGGAACCAGTCTGTTTTTCTATGTCCAGTTCCAACTGTGCTTCTTGACCTGCAGATTTCTCAGAAGACAGGTCAGGTGGTCTGGTATTCTCATCTCGTGAAGAACTTTCCACAGTTTGTTGTGATCCACACAGTCAAAGGCTTTGGCATAGTCAACAAATGAAACATTAGTGAAAGAATGCTTTCTTAGATTATCTGGAAAAGACGGATTCCCATCCTGGCTCTGTCACTAATAATTTATGTACTTCTGGAAAAATTGATAAATATCCTTGTGGTATTTCTCATCAGTGAAATAGGGTAAACAAAACTAGGTGACCTCTAAGATTTCTGGGCTTCCCTGGTGGCTCAGACAGTAAAGCATCTGTATGAATGTGGGAGACCTGGTTTCGATCCCTGGGTTGGGAAGATCCCCTGGAAAAGGAAATAGCAACCCACTCCAGTACTCTTGTCTGGAAATGGATGAAGGAGCCTGGTAAGCTATAGTCCATGAGATCACAGAGATTTGGACACAACTGAGCAACTTCACTGGTTCACTAAGACTCCTTCTATCTGTAAATGTTCTCTGTTTCTATAGGCATTAAAAAAAAAGAAATATAAAACTATAATGCTAGCCTAGTTAGACATCACCATTAATATTTTGCTGGAGTCAAAAGTTTTGAAAAGAATAATCTAATTAGAAAAGATTGTCAACTTCTTCAGAAGTTAATGGAAGGCTGAACTATAAAAATTCAATAATGACAATGTGTACACAGCAACACAAAGAAAAATTCCAATCTCTTTGCAACAAAATGCCATTGGTGTTTATGTAATCTTAAGAGAATAAAAGCAGGAGAGACAAAATTCTCTTAGGAATTTTACATTCTGGAATTCATATTTTTATCACAGATTGTCCTTCAAGGAGCCAGTGTTCAAACCTGTGTACAATTAGAATTTTTCCTCATCCCATGCATTCAGTGTGCTGGATTGATTTACTCAATGATTGGAAACTAGGAACGTAGAATCAAAAAAAATTTTTTTGCAGCATTCCTATAAGTAATTATGTACAACACAAATAAAATTATATATATAAACCACTAAAGATGACTTGTCCCTCTTTACTTAGTTCTATCTAGTTTTAAAAACAAGATCTTTGTGGTGTGTCAGCCTAATTTTAACAACCCATGTTGGCACCTGTGACTTCCGCTGGAAAATTAATAATATAATTTCAGTAAACACTTTCTTAGATTTTTATTTTATATTGGTTTATAGTTGATTTACAATGATGTGTTAGTTTCAGGTGTACAGAAAAGTAATTTAGTTATACATATATCCATTCTTTTTATATATGCTATTACAGAGTATTGAGTAAAGTTCTGTGTGCTGTATAGTAGGTCCTTGTTGGTTATCTATTTTATTAATAGAGGTGTGTATATGTAAATTGCCAAACTCCTAATTTATCCCTATGCACCCTCTCCCTTTGGAAACCATAAGCTTGTTTTCTATGCCTTTGAGTCTATTTCTGTTTTATAAATAAATTCATTTGTATCTTCTTTCCAGAGCTCACATATAAGTAACATATATTTGTTTTCCTCTGTCTGATTTACTTGACTTAGTATGATAATCCCCAGGTCCATCCATTCTGCTGCAAATGGCATTATTTAACTCTTCTTGGTGGCTGAGTAATATTCCATTGTATATATGTACCACGTCTTCTTTATCCATTCATCTGTCTATAGACGTTTACATTGCTTCCATATCTTAGATACTATAAATAGTACTGCAGTGAACTTCGGGGGTGCATGTATCCTTTCAAATCAAGTGTTGTTCCGGGTGTATGCCTAAGAGTGAGATTGCTGGATCATAGAGCAACTCTATGGCAGAAAGTGAAGAGGAACTAAAAAGCCTCTTGATGAAAGTGAAAGTGGAGAGTGAAAAAGTTGGCTTAAAGCTCAACATTCAGAAAATGAAGATCATGGCGTCCAGTCCCATCACTTCATGGGAAATAAATGGGGAAACAGTGGAAACAGTGTCAGACTGTATTTTTTGGGCTCCAAAATCACTGCAGATGGTGATTGCAGCCATGGAATTAAAAGAAGCTTACTCCTTGGGAAAAAGTTATGACCAACCTAGATAGCATATTCAAAAGCAGAGACATTACTTTGCCGACTAAGGTCCATCTAGTCAAGGCCATAGTTTTTCCTGTGGTCATGTATGGATGTGAGAGTTGGACTGTGAAGAAGGCTGAGCACTGAAGAATTGGTGCTTTTGAACTGTGGTGTTGGAGACGACTCTTGAGAGTCCCCTTGGACTGCAAGGAGAATCAACAAGTCCATTCTGAAGGAGATCACCCCTGGGATTTCTTTGGAAGGAATGATGCTGAAGCTGAAACTCCAGTCCTTTGGCCACCTCATGAGAAGAGTTGACTCACTGGAAAAGACTCTGATGCTGGGAGGGATTGGGGGCAGGAGAAGAAAAGGGACAACAGAGGATGAGATGGCTCGATGGCATCACTGACTCGATGGCCGTGAGTCTGAGTGAACTCCGGGAGTTGGTGATGGACAGGGAGGCCTGGCGTGCTGCGATTCCTGGGGTCGCAAAGAGTTGGACATGACTGAGCGACTGAACTGAACTGAACTGAAAGGAATTTTCACACTATTTTCCAAAATAGCTGCACTAATTTACATTTCCACCAATAGTGTAGAATGGTTTCCTTTGCCCCACACCCTCTTTAGTATTTATTGGTTGTAGGCTTTTGATGATAGCCATTCTCACTGGTGTGAAGTGATGCCTCGTTACAGTTTTGATTCGAATTTCTCTAATTAGCAATGCTGAGCATCTTTTCATGTGCCTCTTGGTCATTTGTAAGCTTTCTTTGTAGCAATGTCTATTTAGGTCTTATGCTCATTTTTTGATTGGGTCGTTTTTGTTTGAGCATTGGGGTGCATAAAAGTGAAAGTGTTATTCACTTAGTCATATCTAACTCTTTACAACCTCATGGTATGTAGCCCTCCAGGCTCCTCTGTCCATGGAATTCTCCAGGCAAGAATACAAGAGGGAGTTGTCATTCCCTTCTCCAGAGGCTCTTCCCAACCCAGCGATCGAACCCAGCATTTCCTGCATTGCAGGTAGATTCTGTACTGTCTGAGCTACCAGGTATAAGCTGTTTATAAATTTGGAGATGAATCTCTTGTCAGTAGCATTGTTTGCAAATATTTTCTCCATTCTGTAGGTTGTCCTTTCATTTTGTTTATGATTTCCTATACAGTGCAAAAGCTTTAAAGTTTAAGTCTCATTTGTTTATGTTTTTCTTTTCATTATTTTCAGAAGTGGATCCAAAAGATATTGCTGTGATTTATGTCAAAGAGTGTTCTGTATATGTTTTCTCCTAAGAGTTGTAAAATACCTGATCTTACATTTAGTCTTTTTATGATATTTTGAGTTTATTTTTATGTATGGTTTATACAGTATTCTAATTTTAATTTCTTATATGTAAGTGTCCAGTTTTCCGAGCACCACTTATTGAAGTGACTGTATTTTATCCATTGTATATTATTGCTTCCTTTGTCATAAATTTATTGACTGTAGGTGTGTGGGTTTGTTTCTGGGCTTTCTATGTTACTCCAATGATCTGTAAGTCTCTTTTGTGCCAGTACCATACTGCTTTGACTACTGAAGCTTTACAGTACTGCATGAAGTCAGGAGTGTGGTTGCCCCAGCTGTTTCTCTTTCTCAAAATTAGTTTGACTATTCAGGGTCTTTTGTGTTCCCATACAAACTTTAAGATTGTTTTT
Source organism: Nanger dama (assembly GCA_917880005.1). Classification (NCBI taxonomy): domain Eukaryota; kingdom Metazoa; phylum Chordata; class Mammalia; order Artiodactyla; family Bovidae; genus Nanger; species Nanger dama. The sequence continues at coordinate 35,760,353 of CAKJTW010000020.1, read as the reverse complement.
TGTTTTAAATGTGCAAAAAAAAATTCATTGGTGATTTGATAGGAACTGTGTTGAATCTATAGATTACCTTGGGTCATATAGTCATTTTGACAATATTGAATCTTCCAATCCAGTAACATGGTATGTCTTTCCATCTGTTTGTGTCAACTACAATTTCTTTCAGTAGTGTCTTATAGTTTACAAAATACGAATCTTTTGCCTTGTTAGGTAGGTTTATTCCAAGGTATTCTATTCTTTTTGATGTGGTGGTCAATGGGATTGTTTCCTTAATTTCTCTTTCTGATCTTTAGTTGTTAGGGTATAGAAATGTAACAGATTTCTCTGTTGGTTTTGTATCTTGTAAATTTACTGAATTCATTTACTGCTTCTTTTCCAATCTGGATTCCTTTTTCTCTTTTTCTTCTCTCACTGCTGTAGCTAGGACTTCCAAAACTACTTTGAATGAAGGTGGCAAAGTGGCCGTCTTCATCTTGTTCCTGATCTTAGAGGAAATGCTTTAAGGTTTCCCTCTTTGAGTACAGTGTTAGCTGTGGGTTTGTCATTATATGGCCTTTATTTTACTGAAGTAGTTTCCCTCTATGTCCACTTTCTGGAGAGTTTTAATTAAAATGGTTGTTGAAATATTTTATCAAAATTTTTTTTGCATCTATTGAAATGGTCATATGGTTTTTACTCTTCAGTTTGTTGATATGGAGTATTACACTGATTGATTTGTGAATATTGAAAAATCCTTGCATCTCTGTGATAAATCCCACTTGATCATGGTGTATGATTCTTTTAATGTATTGTTGAATTCAGATCACTAGTATTTTGTTAAGGATTCTGAGGTTCTATGTTCATCAGTGATATTGGCATGTAATATGCTTTTTGTGTTATCTTCAGTTTTGGTATCAGGGTGATGGTGGCCTCATTCTATGAGTTTGAGAATGTTTCTTCCTCTGTAATTTTTGGAATGGTTTGAGAAGGATAGGTGTTAGCCCTTCTCTAAATGTTTTATAGAATTCACCTGTGAAGCCATCTGGTCCTGGACTTGTATTTGCTGGGAGTTTTTAAATCATAGTTTTACTTATGTTTTCTATTTCTTGTTGGTTCAGTTTTGGGAGATTGTACTTTCTAAGAATTGGTCGATTTTTCTAGGTTTTCCATTTTATTGACATATAGTTGTTTATATCATTCCCTTTACTCAGATGGTAAAGAATCTGCCTGCAATGCTGGAGACATGGGTTCACAGTCCCTGCATCAGGAAGATCCCCTGGAGAAGGGAATGGGAATCTTCTTCAGTATTCTTGCCTGGAGAATCCCATGGATACAGGAGCCTGGCAGGCTATAGTCCATGACATCACACAGAGTTGGACACGACTGAGTGACTAACACTTTCGCTTTCATTTTTGATCTGATGATCCATTATATTTCCTTTTTCATTTGTAATTTTGATTTGAGCCCTCTCTCTCTTTTCCCTTGATGAGTCTAGCAAATGGTTTACAAATTTTATTTATCTTTTCAAAGAACCAGCTTTTAGTTTCACTGATCTTTTATATTGTTTTCTTTGCCTCCTCAGTGAGCCATAGTTGCCCTCTCCACCTTCCCCAGAGACCCTCTAGGTGCAGCAGGTACATGAGGCCCAGTCTCCTATGAAGTCACTGTTGTTTCCCCTGTGCACATTTTCCCAGTGCATACAGGACATTGCACTCTCCAGGGGTGGAATTTCTATTTCCCGCAGTCCTATGGTGTTCCTGTGTTTAAGCCCTGTTGGTCTTTAAAGCCAAATGTTCTGGGGGTTCCCCCTTCTGATGTCAGAGTTCCATGCTGGAGAGCCTGACGTGGGGCTTGGAACTCCTGTAGGAGAATCTCTGTGATATAGTTATTTTCCATTTGTGGTCACCCACTCATTGGATATGGGATTTGATTGCATTGTGAATGTGCTTCTCCTACTATCTTTTCCAGTAGTCTCCAGTTTCTTTTTCTGTCCAGTTCAGCTGTTTGTTGTGATTTTGGTGTTTATGTTTGAGAAGGTAAGCTCACATCCTCTACTACACAATCTTGCCCTCAGACCCCAGATTTAGTTAACATTTGCTAGCCATTTAATTCCTTGTGTTCAAATTTCATGTAATTATCTATAGTCTTTTGCCATTTCATCAGGAAGAACAAGGAAGAACAGAAAATCTACCACCTACTCACAGTGTCCTAAAAACATCCTCATCCACCTTGGCCTATCTCAACTGTGCTTCTGGGTTTAGCTTGAACATCTGGAAGTTCATAGCTAATGTACTGTTGAACCCTGGCTTGGAGAATTTTGAGCATTACTTTGCTAGTGTGTGAGATGTATGCAATTGTGCGGTAGTTTGAGCATTCTTTGGCATTGCCATTTTTGGGGATTGGAATGAAAACTGACCTTTTCCAGTCCTGTGGCCACTGCTCAGTTTTCCAAATTTGCAGGCATATGGAGTGCAGCACTTCCACAGCATCATCTTTCAGGATTTGAAACAGCTCCACTGGAATTCCATCACCTCCACTAGCTGTGTTCCTAGTGATGCTTCCTAATGTCCACTTGACTTCACATTCCAGGATGTCTGGCTCTAGGTGAGTGATCATACCACCATGATTATTTGGGCCATGAATATCTGTTTTGTATAGTTCTTCTATGTATTCTTGCCACCTCTTCTTAATATCTTCTGGTTTTGTTAGGTCCATACCATTTCTGTCCTTTATTGTGCCTATCTTTGCATGAAATGTTCACTTGATAGCTCTAATTTTTTTGAAGAGATCTCTAGTCTTTCCCATTCTATTGTTTTCCTCTATTTCTTTGCACTGATCATTGAGGAAGGCTTTCTTGTCTTTCCTTGCTATTCTTTCGAACTCTGCATTCAAATGAGTATATATTTTTCCTTTTCTCCTTTCCTTTTCACTTCTCTTCTTTTCACAACTATTTGTAAGGCCTCCTTGGACAGCCATTTTGCCTTTTTGCATTTATTTTTCTTGGGGATGGTCTTGATTTCTGTCTCCTGTACAATGTCATAAACCTCCATCCTTAGGTCTTCAGGAACTCTGTCTATCAGATCTAATCCCTTGAATCTATTTCTCACTTCCACTGTATAATCGTAAGTGATGTGACTTAGGTCATACTTGAATGGTCTAATGGTTTTCCCCATTTTCTTCAATTTAAGTCTGAATTTGGCAATAAGGAGTTCATGATCTGAGCCACAGTCAGCTCCCAGTCTTGTTTTTGCTGATTGTATAGAGCTTCTCCATCTTTGACTGCAAAGAATATAATCAATCTGATTTTGGTATTGACCATGTGGTGATGTCCATGTGTAGAGTCGTCTCTAGTGTTGTTGGAAGAGGGTGTTTGTTATGACCAGTGCACTCTCGTGGCAAAACTCTATTATCCTTTGCCCTGCTTCATTCTGTATGCCAAGGCCAAATTTGCCTGTTACTCCATTGTTTCTTGACTTCCTACTTTTACATTCCAGTCTCTTATGATAAAGAAAAGGACATCTGTTTGGGGTGTTAGTTCTCAAATGTTTGTTTCCCCTCCATTTCTTACTCCTGGTAAACATCCTAATGCATACTTAGCTGGTTTTCTTTCTCTTTCCTTCTTTCTAATTCTAAGTAGATTATCTGCAGGGGGTCGCTGCCCTTTTCACTATGCAGTGATAATTGCTCAGTGTAACCAGAGCAGTTCACTCCAAGGTGGAGAGGGAAATATTTTCTCCTGCTAAGTGAACTGCTCTGTTCTAGAAAGGACAACACCATTTGTTTATTTGTAGAGATTGTTTGCTCTCAGATCTCTTTCTAAACTCTCCAGTATTTCACTCAGTATCATAGGAGGAGTGACCCCCAGCAATGCCAGGAGAAGGAGGAATGAAACCAGGAGTTTGGGAGAAGTTGGGATATTTCTCCATTTCCTGCTCTGCTTTGAATAAGATCTCTGGCAACAGCTATGTCTCCAGAGATGACTATGGCTTCTCTATGGCCTCCATTCCTGCCATCCAGGTAATGCTGGGCACCCTTGCCTCAGGCTCCTTTAATACTGATCCAGGAAAGTGGCTTCCTATTGTTACTAACCTCTGGTTTGTTTCACAATATCCTTAGCTCTTCCATCAACATGAAACCAATATCTTGCATTGAATTTGCTTTGAGGACCCAGAGTGATTTCTGTTTACCTGGTTGAAACGTGGCAAAGACAATTTTACCTATAAGGAATAGTCCTAGGAAACAAGCCCTCAAGAAAGAACGGGGCTTAGAGTTGTTCACGTGTTAGAGCATGAATGTAAGAATGACATTTTTGCAGGCAAAAAGGGGAATTTGGGTAATCTATGGGACACAATAGCATCAAAACTATTTGAAGTATCAGGGCTCTAAGAACTAAATAAACTGCTGAACTTGTCCACCACGGCAATAATGGTTATAAATATTGTAATTGAAATTGCATTGTATTGGAAACAGCATTGAAGACCTTAGCCAAAAAAAAAAAATAACTAGACAAAATTTTGAACTGTTCAAAATTCTGATAAAAACCAGAGAGCATCATTACAGTATTAAATGGATTTTTAAATTTGTAGACATGGTTGAAGATCAGGATTAAAGTCTTATGGTACAGTTTGGAGGAATTTAAAGCAAGGCGGACAGGAAACTTTACCAGTTTTATTAATGAGGAAAGAATGATTTCCTCAGACATGGACAGAAATATTTGTGTGTTCTCAGAGAAAGCTGGAAACCCTGGGCCTCCAAAATTTAATAAATCCCGTAATTGAGCCCCCAAATTCATTTGCCAGTTGAAACAACTCCCTTCCTCTTTTGGAGGAAATTAGCCTTCTTTCATAAAATACCCACAACATACTTCTAAAACTAGAGTCATTTATTGGGTTTCCAATAAAACCCAGGGGGAGAATCATAATTATTTTGGGAGAAGGAGGCTTACAGAGCACACAGAATATAAGGAATTGCTTATATTTACCATGTGAAAGCTAAGAATCATGTACGTGAATTGATGTTGAGCATGATGGACTAAGAGGTAGAATAGAAAATTAAATAGGCTGTATCTATCAGGTGCAGGATTTAATGGACTAACTCAGCTGGAAATGACGAAGCTTTTGCTTGGTTGACTGACTAAAGCATGGATTCCACAAAGGGCTATGTTTTATGAGGTCAAGATGCCAGAGTTTCCCTGTAATCATTTAGAGGAAGGAATCCAACAGGCTTAATTTAGTGATGTTACTATAAAATTATCGTATGCAATTTGCTTTCTCTCCTTTTGATAATGTTGCCTGAAAGTTACAGAAAACATTCCCATCCCTGGGGCATTAGGAAATGCATTATGAGGGGAGAAGCAGAATCCTTTCAAACTTGGTGTTAGCTGCCATGAATAGACTGGGTATGATGGTAGAATCTGCCACTAAATTAATCTACATGATTTTAATGGGAATGATAAAATCTCAGAGTGACAGAAGCCAGCTGATAGTACTTAATCATCAGAGATAAGAGCAACTGCCATTCAAAGTGTTTTAATGTCTAGGGATCTGGGGCATGGCTGATTGATTACAGGGTCCTAGGAAGAAATATAATAAAATACAAATATGGGGAACAAAATCTTTCATCATTGCCATAAGATGTCCTCCCACCCAATTCCTCTACACTAGCTCACCTATAGACAAGAACCCCTTGACTGAAGAAGTGACCAGGCCCTCTTAAGGAGGATCTTGCAACAGTTATGTGTCCAGACTGTAAGGCATCCTCTAAATGCCAGCTGATAGGGTAAATAGTCATTTTGTCTATGACTCTGTGCTGGAGAAAGAAAAACCCCAGACACTGACTATAGTTGACCTTAATCCCTGTGGACCCGAAATGGCACAATAATTCACTGAAGCTTATGGTGACCAGTAAATAGAGGTTTGGACCAAGTCTATTTCAAAGTAAGCCTATTAAATCCATCCTTTGGTTATATTCCCAGTTCCTGAAAACTACATAGTTTGGTAAAGTAGATGAAGAAAATAACAGACTTCAGTTCAGTTCAGTTCAGTCACTCAGTTGTGTCCAACTCTTTGCGACCCCTGGCCTGCAGCACGCCAGGCCTTCCTGTCCATCCAAAATGACAAATTTGAAAGACCTTGAACTAACCTGTCCCATGGACACGCTGAATCTATACCTATATACAGGGTAATTCATCCTGAAGACCTGAGGGTTGGTTGAATATCCTCTGCACATTCAATTATAGACCACATAAAGAAGGAAAGACCAGTCACAGACACATTATCTATGGGAATCGCACCCCTGTTAGGGCAACATTCAGTAGGGAGGGCTATCACTGAGGGACCCGTGTGCAGACTTGCAGGGCCTGAGGCACAGTATAAAACCCAAAATTTGTTTTCATAAAAATAGATAAATATTCATAAGTGGATTTGTCTTAGCTTCCACATTGGTTCCTCCTCCAGCACCATCTTCCGTACAGTTTCAGAACACCTTACTCTCGATCATACATCCCACACCTCATTACTTCTAACTGAGAAACCTATTTCAGTGTGAGAGAAGAGAGTAATCCACATCCACCAAATGTACTTAACTCATGCACTGGCTGATCCAGCTGAACAGTGGAATGACCAAAGATTCAGTGTGGGAGCCATCTGGGCGATAACACCTCTGAGGTTGCTTGTGTGACTTTACAGACTTTGCTGGACTTGCTCTGAAATAGTGATATGGTGCTATTGTTCTCATAGCATTCACTGGTCCGGGAACTAAGAGAAGTTGAGAGACCTTTCATATTATACTTGATAAGATAAGAATAAACATGATAAATTCAGTAAGAGTCAAGTCTAGATTTTCTCTCCCCTTGAAAAAAAAGGGAGAGAAATTTGACTCCTAGTGCTAAGAGCCAAAAGAGAGACAAGAAGGCCTTTAACTTATATGCACATTTCTGGCATGCAAGATTTTCCCCAGGGCATTATGCATCCCCTGTGACATTCTAATTGAGCCCAGAGGTTTCCTGACACGTTTTTGTTTCTTAGTGAAACTAGACTTTTCCTATCTTTTATAAGGCTCACCTGTGAATCTGCAATACAGTCTGGTGTTGGGCTTGTTTGCCGTCTTGGAATGCTCTCCCAGTCACTCTTCCATCCTCTTCGTGCTGCAGGCCCTCTTGGGTTGAACACTGAGCAGCATGCATTCAGACCATCTCCACCCTGCCTAAGTTCTGAAATAATGATAGTTCAGGAGACAGTGTGCACTGTGCTACTCCTTTGTGAGTTATTCTCCAACAAATACTATGTCTACTTCTCTAGTGAATACTACATGTATACTATAAGTACATGGGTTCCTCGTGGCATGTGTTTTGATTCCCTTGCAACAAACAACATACTTGTAAGGTTTTGCTTTTCCTTCATGTAAACGTGTGGATGTTGTTTTGCTAATTATTTTAGTTCCTGATAAAGGAATATTTTGATCCAAGGGATATAATTATTTGCTTATACTGGAAGAAGAGACTAACACCTGGCTATTTTGAGCTCCTCATTCAGCTGAAACATCAGAAATAAAGAAGGATGGTTACAAAACCTAGGGGAAAGTAGATAGCTAATAATTTGTCACAAGAAATATGTATGGAATCGAGGGGATTCCTAGGGTGCATCTTATTACTTCCATATTTCATAGTAAAGATCAACAGAAGATAACATAAAACCTATAAAAGGCAGGGCTCAGGAAATCAAACTCTTCAGAAAAGTAGGTTTGATAACCCCAGTAAGTAATGAACCTGATCATCCAAGTTATAGGCTGAGGGCAAGAGTAATACAATTATAAGAGTTAAATAACATAGCTCTCTAGTCATAGTACTCCAAAGACATGGTGCCATTAATGCAAATTTTATTCAGAGTGTTTGGAGATACGGCTGCTCCAACTGTTTTCTTGATCCTTGAACTTAGATCTCAGTAAAGAGACTTGAATCAGACTTGGATTTATTTCATAGGAGTCAGGATATATAAATTAGGAAAGCATACTGAATTCTCTTTCTTTCTTATCCCTTAGACTTGTAAGGAAAGGTCAGTATGATTATGTCAGCTTCATCTTTGAAGCAACTGTTATTTATTCTACATGATATGCTGCTGCTGCTAAGTCACTTCAGTCGTGTCCGACTCTGTGTGATCCCATAGACGGCAGCCTACCAGGCTCCCCCCGTCCCTGGGATTCTCCAGGCAAGAACACTGGAGTGGGTTGCCATTTCCTTCTCCAATGCATGAAAGCGAAAAGTGAAAGTGAAGCCGCTCAGTCGTGTCCGACTGTTGGCCACCCCATGGACTGCAGCCCACCAGGTTCCCCCATCCATGGGATTTTCCAGGCAAAAGCACTGGAGTGGAGTGCCATTGCCTTCTCCATCTACATGATATAAGAAGTCTTAAGATCTTAGTCCTTTTATTAAGACCACCCTGAATGAACTGTGTGTGTGTTAGTCACTTAATCATGTTTGACACTTTGCAATTCCATGGACTAGGGTCTTCCAAGGCTCCTCTATCCATGGAATTCTCCAGGCAAGAATATTGGAGTGGGGTGCCATTTCCTTCTCCAGAGGACCTTCCTAATCCAGGGATAGAGCCCGGTCTCTCTTGCATTGCAGGCAAATTCTTTACCATTTGAGCCACATCCTAGGGCTTAAATGAATTGAATGAACTGGCCCCATATTTTAAAAATCTCATTACTTCTTCTGATTTTCTAGACACCAAATAATTAGCTTTATATACTCTTACTTTGACTATATTTCATGATTTTGATTTAGCACAGGTGATTTCCCCAAACTTGATTTTTTTTTTTTTTAAATTATGAGGAAAAACTAATCTTCCCTAAATTAGGGAAAATCTTCCCAGGACAGAATAACCTATCAGCCCTTGTCTCATGGGTGGGACTTGGACATGAATGAAATTCTCATTTTATTCCCTCTAATAATTTCACATTTCTTTTAAAGCAATAGTTAAATTGTAATATCAGTTCTTCAGTTTATAAGTATACAGCTTAAAGTAGTTATCTTCTTATTGTCATATATAATTTATCTTAATATTTTATGATTAGCTGTTAAGAATCTGCCCACAGTGTAGGAGATCCAGGTTCGATCACTGGGTGGAGAAGATCCCTTGGAGGAGAGAATGACTACTGACTCCAGTATTTTTGACTGGAGAATTTAATGGACAGTGGAGCGAGGTGGGCTACAGTCCATGGGGTCACCAAGAGTTGGGCACAACTGAATGACTAACACTTTCACTCTCACTATTTTATGTGCTGAACCATATATAATTGCATTATAGAATCTTTGTAAAAATTCACTTTTATGACTTAGTGGCTGTGTATATTAATATATTTCTCCTGATTAGTAAGTAATTCAGAGCCCATATTTTGGAGAACACAAAATGCTATTCACATATAAAATATTACTGCTTCTGCAGGTAGTATCTTTAAATTGTCACTGAATTAATAAATGCACCCTACTTAGAGCTAACCACACACAATGCCTGTGCAAGTCATCCTGGTTTTGATTTTTCTCTTTAAAACTTGACTTTTTGCAAGTTTCTTCCCAATGTGTTGAGTCTAACTTGTCAGATATTTCATTAATGGAACTACTTTATAGGTCTTATTTTGAAAATAATTTTGGCATTGTTAATCTCAATTTTTTTATATTAGTCTTTGTTACTTTACTTTCTCTATTGCCTTTGTAGAGTGAGTTGAGATTATATGAAAAAAATTATGAAAAGAATATTTCATCTTTTTAACTGAACATTTCTTGACTATAAATGATGTTTTAGGTCCCCATTTCCAGTGTTGTTATTAATGTAGGTAACTTTTGTTGAAAATAACTAGCTGTGACTAACTAGATTATTGCAAACCAAAATAAGTTCCTTGAAATTCATTTTTAAACTAACATTTAGAATGACTATTGTCAGAAATATAGTTCAACATTATAATCTCAAGAAAGTATAGGGAGTTAATATATTTCTGAATATTTTTCCTAAGGTTTAAATATACTCTCTTCTAAACTTTAAAGGAAATTTACTTTGGGGAATTTAAATATGATTTATCCTGTCAATGAGAAAATATGTGACTGACTTAGTTCATGATGTTAAATACGATAAAGCTTATTGACAATGGTCTAGCATTCCAAAGTGTTCCAGTCACAGTTCTATGTATCACTAGTATTATAATTATGTAAGTTGTTTTACTGCTACTTGAACTATTCTTCTAAGTATCATCAGAGATATTGAAACTGATTTTTAAAAACCTTATTATATTACCATTTCATTATCTAAACATTCTGATAATTGAATAATGCTCTTCAAATACTGACAGAATCCCAGTCTGCAGTCACATTTGAGTGACAGTGGAAATGGTATTACAACTTTCTGAACCTAAATTTATAAATTTGTTCAGGTAAAATGATTTATCTTAAATATTAAAATGTGCTCTCTAACTGAAAATGCCAAGCCCTTTTAATACATGTTAGTCTCCCTAAAAATAATTAAACCTACTGTAAAGAGTTTTAAAATAAATTTTATCTGTATATAAATTCCCTGAAAGTCAAACTTTAAAAACAAATGTACAAACAAAATGTTAAAAAGAAAATACTCTTTTCAATGTGATTCATCTTATTATTTTGTCTTAGTACAAGTTATATAGATCATTCAATATATTTTACTTAACGATTTTTTGGAATCTGGTTTTGGGGAATGTCACTGATTATTCTTACTGTAGGGTAAACTTGGTACATAATTCTTTTAAACTGAATAGGATATTGAGGCTAAGATCATCCAACCTTAGAAGCTTCATCCAAGAAACATTTATTTCACACTAACTGTAGATATTGACAAGGGATCTCTACTCCACTTAGCTGCTCTAGAACACAGCTTACTCCTTGGAAGCAAAGTTATGACCAACCTAGATAGCATATTAAAAAGCAGACATTACTTTTCTAACAAAGGTCCTTCTAGTCAAGGCTATGGTTTTTCCAGTGGTCATGTATGGATGTGAGAGTTGGACTGTGAAGAAAGCTGAGTGCCCAAGGATTGATGCTTTTGAACTGTGGTGTTGGAGAAGACTCTTGAGAGTCCTTTGGACTGCAAGGAGATCCAACTAGTCCATTCTAAAGGAGATCAGTCCTGGGTGTTCATTGGAAGGACTGTTGCTGAAGCTGAAGATCCAATACTTTGGCCACCTCATGCGAATAGTTGACTCATTGGAAAAGATTCTGATGCTGGGAGGGATTGGGGGCAGGAGGAGAAGGGGACGACAGAGGATGAGATGGCTGGATGACACCACTGACTCAATGGACATAAGTTTGAGTGAACTCTGGGAGTTGGTGATGAACAGGGAAGCCTGGCATGCTGCAATTCATGGGGGTCGCAAAGAGTCGGATATCACTGAGTGACTGAACTGAACTGAACTGTTTACATCTTGAAGTTGCAACATCTGGAACATCTAGTCTTTTCAACTTCTTCCTTTTTTTTGGTGGATTCATTTTGGAAATTAAACATATTCCTCCTTCTTATATCTAATTGGCTCAAACTATTTACATGGTCCTATCAAGCTGCAAGAATGTGGAGAAATGTGGGAAGAAATTTTTGGTGAACATGTTCTCTGCCACAGCTGTGAACAATAATAAACATTTATTGTTTACCTTGACTTATGTTAATCACTGAGCAAATAGCGGATGCATATTAAGATATTAATTCTCACTTGATCCCAGGAAGCATATAAACCAAGGAAGTGTTTCTTCAGTAATACAATCATCGAATTGAAATGACACAGCAACTTTTCCAAAGGATTCCAAGAAGAATCCCTTCACATTTGGAAGATAGAACATATCCAGTAAAAATTAACTGAAACACCATATTTTCCTATGGATAGGAACATAGCTGCTTATTTTTATTATTATATGTAATTTTAAAGTCAATTGCACTTTTAAATTGATGAGCCTGTGATACAGAGAGCTTATGTGCCTTATTTAACACATGCAACCAATAAATAGTGAGACAAGGTTTAATTCATTTCTGAGTCTACAGCCCAGACAACTTGCCTTTATGGGATTCGGTAGCTTTCTCTCTGCAAAAAATATTCCAAGCACTTCAGTTCAAGATAATAATCATATGGTCACAGTGATAGTTCTCTATTGATCCCCACATCACTTCTGTGCTTTCTGTCAAAGTTTTGAGGTGAATCTTACTTTGAACAGTCAACTTTTATGACACTTTACTAGATCTGTAAAATGACGTGAGTTGTGGTTTACCAGAGAAACAAAAGCAAGAACATTTGTGTGCGTGTGTGTCTGTATTTTCTTCATTGTACACGTCTAAGGTCAGCAGAGTAGGCTGGCGGGTGGGGAGACCTTATGTTGCAGGGAAGACCTAACGTGGTTAGGGAAGAGCTAATGTTGGAGACTAAAGGTAGAATTTTCTCTTCTTTGGGGTATGTCATTCTTTTTTCACTTAGGACCTATTTTAGACAGGAGAGGAGTGTTAGGGTACGACTGCAGTCATGCAACACTAGTAGTTTAATGTAAGAACCATTTATTTCAACTGACTGTATGAGGCTATATTATGAGGCTACTCTTGTTTTACTCACAGGCAACTGATTTGAATATTAAACTTATCTAGAAATTAACTTCACAGCAATATCCAGACTAGTGCTTGACCAACTATATTTGAGCATCGTGTCCTACCCAGGTTGATGCATAAAATCAGTTACAGACGAGAAAACCCCTGATAAAATACTTAGAAAATTACTGTGCTATGTGCTAAGTCACGTCAGCGTGTCCAACTTTTTGTGACTCTATGGACTGTAACCCTCTAGGCTCCTCTGTCCATGGATTTCTCCAGGCAAGAATACTGCAGTGGGTTGCCATGCCTTTCTCCAGGAGATCTTTCCAACCCAGGGATCAAACCTATGTCTCTTGTGTCTCCTGGATTGGCAGGTGGGTTCTTTACCAGTAGTGCCACCTGTGAAGCTCCCTAGAAAATTATTAAAGGTAGAAATTTTTCTTGTGTATTAATGTACTATGTCCTTTGAACATAAAGTTTTTAGAATAAATGCATACCACTCAAATGTCTTTCCAGACTCATTTTACATTTAAGTATTTTTAAAAATATCTACAATTATGTCCAAGTCTGAAGAATATTTACTGACAATGTTGACTTATTTTTTTCCCAGAGAAGAAACTGCTATCCAAGTGAAAACACTCAATGCAACGCAACAAATCTTCACAGAGCATCTGTTGAAAGTGAAGGACGAGACGTATTCTTTTCTATATCTGTTGTGCCATTCATTTTCCCTCATTTGTAGCCTTACAGCCTTAATTATAGCTTTACTTCCTTAGACCTTGATTTCCTAAGATAATTTCCCTCCAAAATGATATGCTTCTTGACATAAGAGACCATGTCTTTTCTTGGTCCACTATAGCTCTACAACACTGTCCACAAAGCCAGTACCATAAAATATGGCTTCAATATGTTAAAAATAAAATTCCTTCTATTTTAGAGATTTTTGTTTGAGAGTGATGAGTAAAAACAAAACTGACAGTTTATTTTTATTTTTATTGAAGTATAGTTGATTTACAGTGTTATGCCAATCTCTGTTATAGAGCAAAATGACACAAGCACATCTATACATTCTTTTTAATGTTCTTTTCCATTAGAGTTTATCACAGCTATTGAAAATAGTTTTCTGTGCTACATATTAAGACTTTGTTGTTTGTCCATTTTAATGTAATAGTTTCCATCTACCAACCCCGAGCTCCCAGTCCATTCCTCTCCCTCTCCTCTCTCCCTTGGCAACCACAAGTCTTTCTATGAATCAGTGTCTGTTTCATAGGTAAATTCATTTGTGCCATATTTTTATCCCATGTATGAGTGATATCATCCGGTATTTGTCTTTCTGACTTAACTTAGTGTGATAATCTCTAGCTGCATCCACAGTGCTGCAAACGGAATTATTTCGTTCTGTATATGGCTGAGTAGTATTCCTTTGTATATTTGAACCACATCGTCTTTATCAATTCTTCTGAAAAACGGACTTATTTTAAAAGCATGACTTACGTGTGACTTATTTGTCAAAAATATATCTCAGGAGCAATTTGGTGGAAGAAGTATAAAACTGAGTACAAGGAGAGCTGGTATCTCCTTCTAGCTCAGTGGCAAACCGAAAGAATGACTCAGGGTATGTCAACTCTTCCTGCACCTGAGTTCCCCTCTTGGCAAAGGAGAAGCTTATATCAGAGAACTTTAAGACTGTAGAGGTTCTATAATTCTTTGAAATAGTCTAGGAATTTATTTACATTTTTATTTCTCCTAAATTATCTTGGTTATATTATACAGGCTTAAAGATAATTTCCTTAAATATAGTAAATATTAAAATAATACCTTTAAATTGTTTTGTAATTTTAGGAGAAAAATCTTGTAGAAAGAATTCTATAATTAACAAAGAAAATCCAGATGGCACATTATAAACAGAAACATTCTGGTGTTGTATCATCCTGTTGCAGTTGAAAGATATTTTGAAAAAGAAAAATAAAAGCAATGCTAATAGCTTTGAAAGGACTGGACTGCCTTCAACATTCTGGCTGACATTTTTGATTATTTTCTACATTGTTCTGATTGACAGTTTGAATAAATCTACACGAAATATTAGCAATCTATCCCCAAACAGTGTCAGAAACTCCATGCTCAGAGTGAGTGTCAAACTCCCAACATAATCCACAATTACAAGGCTCCTGCAAATCACAGTCTTGTCATTTTTTTAAAAGAGAAATCTACAAGCATAATAATTGCTTCTTGGTAGGATACATTTTTCCCCCCCTGAGGGGTCAAATTTAAACCATCTGCAAACAGATGGAAAGGAAAGTGGAATTAGGACCGCTACCAAACTCTTCTGCAGCTGTCAGGATGTATCTGAGGCAGCCCCAGTGGTCCTAACAGGCAGTACTACATCCTGGGAGAAAGAAGCAGGGCCTCGGGGGAGAGGGACATTCTTCTCCTGGCTGATTGTTTGGGCAGACATGAGTAAGTGATGGCTGGATTCATCTTTGCAGAATCCTGTTTCTCTGCGCTTGGCCTGTAGGTTTCACTCAGTCTTTTGTGTACTTTCAGGTCATCTGGACACACTGTGGTTTCCAGTCCTTCAAGGGAGAACCAACTCAAGCTGGGCCCTAATTTCTCACACCTCCCACACCCACATTTTTCTTGTGATCATAGCCTGATCTCTCTTGTTTGTTTTAATCTTCGAAGAGAGCAAGAAAAAGAATAAGAAGTCTAGGATATTACTGAGTGTAGCCATTTCATGAAATAAAATGAAGCTGCTGCTGCTGCTGCTAAGTCTCTTCCGTCGTGTCTGACTCTGTGCGACCCCAGAGACAGCAGCCCTCCAGGCTCCCCTGTCCCTGGGATTCTCCAGGCAAGAACACTGGAGTGGTTGCCATTTCCTTCTCCAATGCATGAAAGTGAAAAGTGAAAGTGAAGTCACTGAGTTGTGTCCAACTCTCAGCAACCCCATGGACTGCAGCCTACCAGCTGCTCCATCCAGGGGATTTTCTAGTCAAGAGTACTGGAGCAGGGTGCCGTTGCCTTCCCCAACCTGTGCAAAAAGTAAAGGTCTTCTGGAAACACCCACACTCATTACATGTTGGGTTCACCACCCAGGCCCTTCTCAGTTTCTGGATTCTTCCGGTGACAATCATTTTAGCTTGCTGTATTTTTTTCTTTTTCTAATTTCCTATTTATTTGTTTCATGTAAGAAAATTAAACATGTTCCTGCTTGGTGCCCCACATAACTTGCCAAAGTCAAATGGATTCTTGGAACACTAGTTCTCCATTAAAAAGAAAGGGTAAATGAGAAAAGCATACAGAAGAAATACTAATTTACGATGAGAAGACTGTTTTCCTAATACCCATCATCCATACTGTGTTTTTGTTGATGTTTGGGTTCTTATTCTTCTTCTTTTATGAACTCTGTGATTTTTACTAGATGGAAAAATGACTCCATATTAAAATTTCTCACAGTGGCCAGTTAATTCTACTGTTATTTTTTAGACATGTCACATGCATTCTAGATTTTACAGTGTGTGCTCCCTACATACCTTCTTATGAGGATGCTCTGATACCTTACTTTCCTTGTCTCAGTTTTACTCATCATTTAAGATTCTTTAAAGCCATTCTTCATTTGGCATGAGGCACTTACTTCCTGCTACAGTTATAAGCCACACAGTAAATTTTACCTGGGTCTTGATCTCTCAGCACTTGTATTAATACTATTTTCCTGAATAGACTCTTAATCTCTCCATGGCCAAGATCCTGTGACACACTTCTCAGTGTCAATATCTTCAAGCACCTTACTCAGTAGGAATTCATGAAAAGATGATGATGGTAATAACTTGAGGTCCCATTTGGGATGGTACATTTAGGATGAAAAAACAGTTGAAAAACACTCATGGAGATAAATCCATCATATACTATTGTCAAGATGTCAGAGTAAAAATATGTTGTAAGGTAAAAATCCTCTGGGCTTAAGTTTCACCATTTATCATAACTCAGTAGTATTCAAGTTTGCCTTTTCATTAAGAGCAGAGCTGTTTTCCAGAAAAAATGGTGGAATGCAATGCAGTTCTCAGCACAAGAATGAGAAAGTAGCTGAACACTTTGAAAATTAAAACAAAGGCCATTACTGGAAATGCAGGCAGAAAGAAAATTGGAACCCAAAGATGAACGAGATTGGGCGAAGAAAAGATGTGGTTGGCCTCAAATATACTGATAGTCCAGAACAACTTTTGTACTAAAGCAGCTATAGCAGAAAGGGCTAAGTATGGTCAGACTTTCTCCATGAGGTCCTTACAGGATGAGTTTGCAATGTTGTTGTCCGTTCAATATCATGGAAGTGCTTCAAGTGTCAGTCAGCCTTATGATTACTAAAATTTTAAAAAAGTAATTATTAATGTGAGAGTCATATCAATATTGATTCACTGATCTATTAACCCATCATTTATCCCTGGAAGGAAAGGAGACAGGAAACGGCAAATAATCAAATTTGCATTCTTTTAGTGACTTTTGCTTTGATGCTGTTTTGAGGGCTTTGTGTATATTGACCGTCTTAATTATTACAATAGCTTTAAGAGGTGTTTGTTGTTATTATCCTGGTTGTTCAGAGGGAAAAAGAGAGGCACAGAGAGGTCAAACAATAGATTCAAGCTCACACATGGCTGGTGAGTGGAATAAATGGAATTCAAAAAGTTCAAACTGGAAAGTCCATAACCATTGCACTGCTGCTGCTGCTGCTAAGTCGCTTCAGTCGTGTCCGACTCTGAGACCCTAGAGACGCAGGCCACCAGGCTCCCAGGCTCCCCTGTCCCTGGGATTCTCCAGGTAAGAGTACTGGAGTGGGTTGCCATTGCCTTCTCCATAACCATTGTACTGCTGCTGCTGCTGCTAAGTTGCTTCAGTTGTGTCCGACTCTGTGCGACCCCATAGACAGCAGCCCACCAGGCTCCCCCATCCCTGGGATTCTCCAGGCAAGAACACGAGTGGGGTGCCATTTCCTTCTGCAATGCATGGAGGTGAAAAAGAGAAAGTAAAGTCGCTTAGTTATGTCTGACTCTTAGAGACCCCATGGACTGCAGCCTACCAGGCTTCTCCACCCATGGGATTTTCCAGGCAAGACTACTGGAGTGGGGTGCCATTGCTTTCTCCAACCATGGCACTAAACCACCTCAAATGTCATTGTATATTTCAAGTAGTTTTGTGACAAGAATTGGGCAAGAATGGAACAGATTCTAAGTTTATAGTTGGTAATCCAAATAGAAAATTGGAATTTGAAAGCAGTTAATGAAGGCAAGCAACTAATACATTT